>OY728145.1:684070663-686570663 GCA_963277665.1 Viscum album | reverse complement strand
GTGTGATGGTCAATAATGGATCATGGATAGTCGTACATCATAGTGTATAATGTCTAAGGGATTGTTTTTCTATACATGAAAATTGGATTAAATGGAATTATGGTGAATGCGCTAAAAGAACATTTGTTTGTGATCCAAATGTATAAGTGGAATAATGTATGGATATGGTTTAATAAGTTACATAGGATATGTATGATAATGGATTAATTTCTTAATGGGTTCATGATAGAAAGAAGAAGATGGGTTAAATGGAAATGTAAGGTAAATTGCAAAGCCTCAATGGGTTATATCAAAATATTTCTTCCCATTATGGTTTTTGTGAACTATGATTATTATTTGTATTGGTTTGTGATATGGTATATGTGTTAAATGGATGAATAAACAAGTGTATATGGGTTGTTGGTGGGATATATAACTAAGGATACTCACATGGGTTAGGTTGGAATGATACTCTAACCCTCCTAGGAATGCATTTGTTGAGGAGTCGAACAGATCATCTATTCTCCTAATGGTTGAATTCGTTCAGAATACATGGACGGAGGTTCGAAAGTAAGGTGTGATATATTAATCCCAAGTGATATGGGGACATGACTTATTACCTTATTCATACTA
Source organism: Viscum album (assembly GCA_963277665.1). Lineage (NCBI taxonomy): Eukaryota > Viridiplantae > Streptophyta > Magnoliopsida > Santalales > Viscaceae > Viscum > Viscum album. Next base: position 686,570,051 of record OY728145.1, on the reverse strand, counting down.
TTTATGGCCTTGACCATTTTTGTTAATGTTAGAAATAATTAACTATTGGGACACATAATTGTAATGGATTAGGTAAAGATGTTGATGTAAACGATGAAATGAGGAAAATATAGAAATGGGTTAAGGTATATATGGTTTCCTAATGATAACTTATTTATCTTATTTTGAATATTAATTTATTTAGTCCTTTCATGAACTATCTATTTAGAATGGATATTTTTTAGACACCATCAGTGGTGGACTACTGATTTGTACTAAAAACATCCTCATGCCACCATTGGGAAGCCACACATATTTCATGATTTCATGTTAGGAAAAGGGTAAGGAAAAAATTCATGGGAGTTAATTCGAGCTTGGGATGTGCAAGGATGAGGTATTGAATTTGGATCATAACCATTTTAGGTATTCTACTATTTGTATTTATTTCTTATTTTTCTCACTTGGAACTGTTAACATGGCATGATTTATTTACTCTTGGATATGGTTTGTTACTAGATAAAGGAGATGATCTTTTATGCATGTCCATTAGTTCTTACATGTTATTTAAACTATTTTATTTATTTATTTTTACTTATGTATTACTATGATAAAGTGGGTATAGTCTCCCCACATATAATATTATACCCTCAACACTAGTTAACAACTTCTCGCGTATGGGGATTCATGCTTGAAGTCATGTGGTGACCCTAATTAGAGAAATGTTTTTGTGGATCCTTGATCAAGGATGTTACAATTTGGTATCAGAGTGGTTATTTTTTGTTATCTAATTACATGGGCCAATACAAGAAGAATAAAATGTTTAAATGCCCTTTTAATGATCTCTTTCCTTGGATTTTCTAACCCACATATAAGGGAAAACCCAATTCACCCATGGTGGTAATTATTTTTCTAATTTCTCATTGTTAAATTTTATGATATTTTTCCCTTAGGTTATGCAATTTTGTGGTGATGTGAAAGTTTTATTATTTTTAACTCTTGGCTAGGATTGAATTGTATTTTTCATTGATGCATCATTTTAGGAACATATGGATATAGGTGGAATGCATCAGGATATGTACATGAACAATATAGTGTGTGGGACATAAAGGTTAGGTTATGTCGTTCAAGATTAAATAATAATATTTTAATATAGGGTTTCATTTTATTAAAACACAGTAGTGAATTTCATCACAGGTTATCGACAAAATTTTATTTATTATAAAATAAATATATTTCTAATTCAAGAAGTTTTTAATTCTCTTATAATATTAGTGTTTCACATTATATATACTATCAAATATGACTTTTTCCTTTTAAAATCTCAGTGTGTTAAATTCAACCCCTGATAAATTATTTTCAACCTCACAATTTAGTTCATAAGTTAACAATCATTGGTTTGAAATTTAAAAATATACTTCTTAGAATTCCTCATCATGAGATGGTTCATAAAACATGTTCTAGGTATGATAGAATGGGATGTATGAAGGTCAACTAGAATAATCCCATATATTTGTTTATAATCTAGAGATCACATGTGGGATGTGATGATATGTACCCAAAGAAAAAGAATAATTCCAAAATAATGATGGAGTGATAGAGGTAAATGAGAACATGAAAGTGGATGATGAATAGAAAGTAAAAAACCACATAACCATAAATTTGTGATAAGTTAAGGTACTATTTGATTCATCAAAAATAATGGTACAACGATAAAATTTTTATGATCTATTTCCTAGAGGTGAGGTATTACTTTTCTATGTAGATTGAAAACATATGAAAATATATTTACAAGATATATTTATATTTCATTGAAAAATAATTATCCATTGTTTTCACTTCATTGAAGTCTCAATTCAATTCGTAGTTTGTCCAAGATGAATGTATTATTCCTAAAAAACAAAAAAATAACTTTTAATGGATCATGATATCCATAAAATATAAAAAATTTATTCCACATATATTTACTAAATAAAAATGGATATAAACATTTATCATGTATGATTCATTAATGTTTAATTCCTAAATAATAAATCTCAAAATTTAACTTAATCCATTTAATAAATGGTCAACCTTTAGACTCATCTAAAATATGTGTATCCAAATTAAAATTCCAATTTTTTTGAAAGAATGTCACTAAATTTACATTATAATCTGAAGACAATATAAATTGTATCTTAATGGATCACTCAAAGTATATTATTTCTTTTATAAATATAAAAAAATAATGAAAACAAGTATTAATTGAAAAAATAAATATGGAGTTAGTGATTTTATTACATAAATCCGAACATACAGTATACTCTAGAAAACATAACATAAACCATTTAATCAAAATTCAATTTAGGTGATACTAATACCATCCCATAAACATATATTTATAATTATTATTTCAACATAGATCACAAATTAATGTTAAAATTCCCACAATCACGTGTTTTCCAAAAGTTTAACGTTCCACTAAATAACTTTTCCATGTCATTGTTATAATTCAACACATGATCTAAAATCTATAAAGAAACACTATTTCAATATAATACATAAACATTTTTTAATAATTATATTGAGAATATCATTTATAAAATACTCTTAAATAATAATTATTGAATTAAAAAATCACATTAATCATTTTTCTCTTTATGCATCAATATCATAATCTTTACCATGATATCTTATCTTCTTATAAGGTATATTTCCATGATTCTTGGGGAATTAATTTTCATAGTTTACGTTATCCTTATAGTTTAAACATGGATCATTTGTAAGTCTTTTTATTCCTTTTAAATCAATAGAATTGTGTAATTTGTCTATACAATTAGAGAATACTACCATTTCCTTCAATCAAGTACTAGGGTGTTTCTTTCAATAAGTATCACATGTGTTAAAACCCTTAATTAAAATCTTACACTTTTCCTTTTCTTATATCAATATATACCTATCTTTCTTCCCTTAAAATCCATAGTACATAGAGAAATATTTCTCTTTCTTGATAATACAAGGTATTATTTCCTCATGTGATGATAATTTTTGGGAGATTTGCTTCCTTAAAAACTGGATTAAACCTACCAAGGAATCAAAAATCCTTACTCATTGGATTTTTTTCATTAATATGGTTTTAATTTATTCTTCTAGTATTCCTTTATAAACAATAAAATACACCCGGTTTCATTATAATATATAACCCCTAAACAAGTGAAATAATGAAAATAAGTTAAATAATTTTTTCATGGATAATCTCATAATAAAAAACATGGTTTTTTTGGGAACATTTACAAATAGTAAAATATTTTCAATTCCATAAAAATGGGTTGTAAAAAAATGTCAATTAACCGATTAATATCCTATAAGCGTGTCAAACTAGGTAGACTGTTTGGCCTTTTTTCATGTACTAAGTGATTATGTAGTCAACACCAATGCTTTGTTTCTAGTGTTATTAACCATATGATTGAATAGTTTAGTAGTATTGGTATACTATATACATATATGAAGTTCACTATAAAATCTAAAATATAAAATAACTAAAGATTTTTCATTAAGAAAATCATAATTACACGTAGTGTATTCCTGCATATCAATAAAAAATAACATAATTAATTCTTAGGAAAAATAAAACATAAGAAAGGGGTAATAAAATGTCCATAGTGTGGGTAAGAGTTAAATAGAATCTATCATAAATAAATATGAATAATAAATTTAAAAAGGTAAATAACTCAAAACAGATGAAAAATAATAAACCATGCCAAGAATGGTAGAAATAAACAATTTCAAATAAATACATATATTTCATTATATCATATTGAAAATATATCTAAAAATTATATGTAATGTAATAATCACATATATATTAATAAAAAATATTATAAACAGGGAATTCATAATATCAAATATTTTAAACTGTCAAGAAAATTTACAAGACAGTTTAAATATACACATATAAACTCATATAATTTATAAAACTAAATTTTCTCATGAGACATATCGATGCATCAAGGGGATATCGATAATTCTATCCCATCCAACACTTACTATGTCCAATGAATCATCATATGAATGAGTTGTATCATAATAAACATAAAAATTCATATTCTAAAAATAAATTATGAAATGTTAGTATATACACTAGTAAAATAAACATAATCATAAACTATCCAGTATAACATATTGAATGGTAATAGAATTGTACATCCTTAGTCAACATGATCAAATCCATCAAAATAAAAAATTATTAATATTATAATAAAGAATATCCCAAATATATAATAAGTATAATAATGTTTTTTATGAATATAAATACAATTTAAATGCCATTAAAATACATTTTATAAGAAAATTTCTATTTCCTTTTGAAAATAATTTTTTTAAAAATAAATTTACATGAAAATAAACTTTTGTGACATTTAATATATTATTTAAAAAACATTAGAGTTAATTATGTAATAAAATTCTAATCAGTATTCTTATGTTAAATCAAATATTCATTTCACATATTCTATAAAATTTAAATGGCCCTTTGTTTTTAAAATGAACTGAATATTCCTTTGATTTTATTCATAATAAAAAGGGTAATAATTTCATTAATAATTAAATTTTAAAATGATAATAACAATTTTTAATACATATTTGGAAAAAATATATTTTTATGAAAATAGAATTTCGACTTAATATGGAAATAAAGTCATATCGTTTATAAAACATTTTATCTATAAGTTTAAGTATGATAGAGTGATAAAATGATACTATGACCTGAGTAATATCATTAATAAATATATAATAATAAAATATACTTATTTTAATATAGAAATATCAAATAATTCCCCCATTTTTATATTCAAAAAAAAAATATTCCTGAATAATGACAAGACTTTGAAATAAATCCATACCATTTTCGTAATTTATGAATCATCATCCATAAAAAAAATTATCAATTGAAAAATTATGAACCATAAAGATAAATAGATTAATTATTTAACCTATCAAGGTGGAATTTTATATTCCAAAAAACTGTTAAGTGGTGAATATGGTGTATGTCATGCAAATGTAAAAGTGAGATGAGAAACACTTTCCTTTGGTTAATGTTTCTTTATGTGTGTCCAAAATTATAGTATAATAAATATATTTTTATTATAAAAATATTAAATATTTATAATCATTTATTTTATACAATATATGACTTATTTATAGTATTCAATCATGCATTTATTAACAATTCATTTTGAAATAGCTATTTTCGGTGAGAATTGCTTCATATTTCATGTACGTTTTAGTTCACTAATTTAGGTTATTTTATTTTTATCATAGTTAAATCATGTAAAGAAATTTAAAAATGATACTCATATCATATATAATTATTATATATGTATTTATATTAATTAATTTATGTTTTAGAGAGATAATGCAGTACACCGTTCCGAGAGCAGGTTGGTCGTAAGTATGCATGAATGATGTTTTCATTTTCTCTAATGGATGGAACAGAAGAAAAATAAATATTAATCAGACATTAATGAATAATTATTATTTAATATATATAATTTATATCAATCAAATCCATAAGTATTACCATCCTTGTTAAAATTAAATAAAAAACATTTCACATCACTTCACAGAGGTCATAGTCCACATGAAGTCACGGTTGATGTTATTTTTTTTACAATAAATTGAATGGAAGTAAATAAATATTCATAGTATCATTATAAAATAATTTTTATTTCAATTAAATAAAAAATATTTATTATTTTATCCCTTTCTACCTTCCATTCAAAGGATATGAAGAAAATGAATCATATCTATTCTCAATGTGATAGTTTGTAGTACACACGAGCGACATCATCACATCCCCCACGAAATGGAAAGTAAGAAATTATATGAGATATGATTATTAAGAAAGTAAACTATTTTCATATATATCATATTTATAACATAAATCGATTATCATATACATCTTTTACATCTTTTTAAGGAAAATGAATTAAATCAGTTCGGGATACGGTAGTCCGCTGTACACATGATCGATAGTTTTGTTTCGCATATGATGGAAGAGAATATGTATTTGGGTCATAAAATTTACATTATAACATCTAAATATAATGGATATACAAGTTCTATTATATAATCATTATTTTATATTGTTTCACGTATGGGTAAGAAGAAATTAAACAAATACATTATTTAAGAATCTTAAATATTTTTAAGAGGCCATCTTTAGGTTTATAAATAAAGTATTCATATCACGGATTGATAGAAAACAAGTAATCATTGATGTGTTGAGGTAATTAGGAAAGGTATTTGGGAATGTATTAACCTATCCAATGGGTTTTTTAATTATAAATTTTGGGTGAGAGTGGGGATCCTTTAATAAGTGCGAGAGAGGTAACATTCGGATTTTTTTGAAGATAATGAAATAAAAATAATTTTATTATTAAAAAAATAAAATCATTGGATAATATTGATACTTATTTTTTTTCATTTTATAAATAATAAATAAAAAAATATGATTTCGAATGTTTTGGGTCATTTTTAACCTTTATCTTTTTAGTTTAACCCTATTAAACACATTTTCTCCTTAACCACAGTAAATAATTTTATATATTTTTAAAATTCGCATTGGTAAAAAATTAATTTTATCATTTTATATAATATAATTTATCCTGATTGAATATATAGAATTAGTTTTTATAAATTATATTTAGGGGTTTTGTAAAGTCCTATTTAATATTATTCCAACAGTCGTAATGAAATAGCAGGGTTCTAAAAATAATATTCTACTAAGGAATGCTTTATTATAAAATTTAAAATAAAAATGATTAAAATTAAAAAAATTAGTCAAATTATAACATATTATGTTTGACATGACATTAAAATATATTTATAGTTTATTTTTTGTCATTAAATAATAAAAAGAAAGGGCAGTCTTTAATAAAAATCATTATTTTTTATCATTCATCAAAAATTAAAATTTTCAGATAATTATCAAATGTTCACCTAATAATAATTTTGACATGTATGTTAAAAAAATAATATTTATATTACCAAATTAATTTTTTAAAAAGTTTCCAAATTTCATTTTAAATTATGTTCACAATGTGTGATTAGTCCACCTTTCGAAAATATATTGTATTTTTACAATTTTTTTCCTCTTTCAAATGAATCTTATTTTCTTATAACCAAAAGTTAACCATTTAATATATTTTAAACATGTATAAACCATATTATTTTTATAATATTGTTTTTACAATTCATAATAATTATTTCAACAGGTAGGTTATGATGGTCATTGTTATGTAATAATAATTTAAAAGCATTTGACATTTCATTAAAAACACATGTTGCGTGCATTGAATGCTATCGAAGAGATCAAATTTATTTAATGTAAATATATTTTATATTTTAGAGGAATTACTATAACACCCCAGAAGAATAAACAGTTAAATTACTAAATGATATGGCACAAGTAAACAAGGCGCTCCTTCAATTTTGGGAGCCTACCTGATTATAAATCCATAGTTAAGAGTGTTTGGTATGGAGTACTGGACAGAATGAGTGACCTTCAGGGAATTTTTCTAAGGTGTGTGTGAGTGAGGACAAATCACACTAGAAGGGAAATGTGTAGGCTTGTTGGGACTTTCACTTGTCAGATGACCGTTCTGGCCTGTGGGTGTCCCCTAGGGTGGGTTCTACGTGTTTGTGGGGAAACTGGTGGTACCCGGCAGGCCATGACCTGTAGGCTATGTTAAAGGCGGGGTGTCAGTGATGTCACTAGGGAATAATTGTCACATTTTTTATTAGAGCTGGTACCAACCCTTAAGTGTGGTGCATTTCCTGGGTTGAGTTTTAGGGCCCACAACAAGGATGTTATGCTCTTTGGGGTAATGTAACACCCTATAATGATAAAGGATTAAAGGAATAAATGATATGACTCATGTCAGCAAGGTCAGCTGTCTTTTTTAAGAGAATACCTGATTAGAATTCCACAGTTAAGTTTTCTTGGCCTAGAGTATTGGTTAGGATGGGTTCCCTCTTGGGAATATTCCCAAGAGGCATGTGAGTGAGGAAAAGGCACACTGGAAAGAAAATGTGTTAGCCTATGTGGGCTCTTATTAGTCATATGACCCATTTGGGAACATGGTCATGCCTCATGGTGGGGAACACGTGTCTGCAGGGCATGTGTTACCTGGTTGGCTAGGACCTGATGGACATCATATATGTAGGGTGTTTATTCTGTCACCGGGACCCAATTGGTTTAGTTGGTATCAGAGGAGGAAACCAGCCTCAAGTGTGGCGCACTGCTTGGGTTGTGATGTTGGTCCCACAACAAGGGCATTTTGCTCAAATCGGTGGGGGGGGGGGGGTGAATGTACCTCCCCAAAATGATAAAGGGTTAAATAAAGATATGATATGACTCATTTAAATAAGGTCCACAATCCTTTTTGGAAGACTACATGACTATAACTCTCCAGTTAAACATGCTTGGCCTAAAGTAGTGGCCAGGATGGTTGACATTCTTGGATGTTTCTCATGAGGTATGTGAGTGAAGATAAATCACACTAGGAAGGAAATGTGATGTCATGTGTATAATTTCATTAGTCAGATGACCTGTTCAGGCATGTGGGTGGTCCCCAGGGTAGGGACCATGTGTTCGTGGGGCATCTGGGGCCTAGAGGGCTAGGACTCGATGACGATGTTATAGGTGGGGGGTGTGTCCTATCTCCATGTCCCAGTTGTTATAGTTTTTATCAGAGGAGTAACCCAACCTTATGTGTGGTGTACTGCCTAGGTTGTGATTTCGAGTCCACAAGGAGGGCGTAGTGAGCCCATGACATGTGGTCGATGACATAGATAGAGTTTTAGTGTCAGGGTACATGGTTGTGGGGATGTACATAGCTAGTTACATGGGAATGGGGTGTTGAACATATACATGGTCTAATGACACAACCATATAGTCTAATATCCCTGAAACACTATATTACTAGGGTACACGATATGTGGGCAACATGGAAAGTATACCTATTATGGGTGAGGACATGCCCATGATATATGACAAGGTCACATTGCATGTAACATGAGCTAAACTCTATGTATATTTCAAAACACATGATGAGTATTGAGAGGGGACATAGAACAAGGCCGATTTCAAGAGAAACAAAAAGAAAATATTTTAGAGATCTTTTCTTATTGCATCTCTATGTTCTAGAAAAATATGTAGAACCTCATGTATCTTATCAAGAGTAACATCCCATACTGGAAGTGATGGTCTACATCGTTTTAGCATTGGATATTCATGGTGAGGTTTTCTGAGTGTTAATATTCATCAGTAAATTCTTAGTGATAGAAGTGATTGGGTATAACATTATGTGAGTTTAGATAAACATTGTACACCCCTAAAACACCAGGGAAATGGTAATAAATTCAGGGAGATAATAATCCCATGTCACACCTGGGAACATGTCCTCTATAGTCATGGAGTAGTTATCCCAAGGTCAGTACCCCCCTACCATGTCAGATTGTAGGCCCCCATAGAATTTAGATAGGTATATGTGGAAAATCCATTTACTATACTGTTGGTCATCTATCTATGGGGGTGTATTCCCCTATATTCCATTGTTTGCAGGGAGAAGGCCCTCCATGACATTTAGAGTAGTCTCAGGTATGGTCTACAGTTTCGAGGAGTGAGCACCTCTAATTGGCAGACATAGTACCTTATTAGGATATAGTTATCCATTAATACATTGATTTGCTAGCCTCTTCACATGGGTTATTCATAGGTTTTGTGAGATGGTTATGATTTAGTATTCCCTCAGTAGTGGTGTAGTGGCAAGGTGCAAGTCCCAATTTTATCTCTCATGAGGATTCATGCGGTACTTGGTATGAAGTCAGATCTCACTAGATTATGAGTGTAGTGGACCGGGTTTACCCTATCCACTTGAGTACTTATAAGTGTGAACAAGGCATAATACAGTAGGGATTTTACCTCTAGTGATAGGAACTAGAGGTGTACCTATGGAACTATTTTTGATGATTGATATATCTTGGATAAATTCCATCCCAGATGGTATGTCTCTAGGAGTGAGATATCCTTGATGAGAAATTCTACTGAGGCATGAGAATAATCATGTAACTTATAGTTTGATGGGAGCCTCATGAGATTTAGAGTCTGAGAAGATAATATCTATGTTATTCTAGGATTACTTATGGTGATTTTGCACATATTGTTTTACATACAAATGAGATTGAGAGTAATTTTCATGTACAGATAAAGAGAGGTTGTGATGGATCTTCATGTACTCCATTCAGTGATATTGCTCTTCTATATTTGGTTCAAGTGACTTTTTTCTATCTTGTTTTACCATTTTATTTTAGATTTTGGGTGCCTACTGGGTATTTTTATACTCACATATACATAGGATCTTCCCAAAAATTTCATGGCTTATGTAAATGAAATACCTTTCAATTGATTCCTAGGACGACCCATAGGAGAGGGGGAATAAAGTGATATACAGATCAAGGTGTGTACTAGTGGATTCATTTGAAAGAATTCCCCTCCTTCTATATAGGTTGAACACTTTTTTAGTTTTTAGTGGGCTTAAACTTTTCCCTTTTACACTTTCCCATACTTTTAAACTATTATTTGGAAGTAGATTTACCCCTGACTTTTATTTTAGTTGTTTTATTATATCTACACTATGGAATTGAGATATATGTTTTTATGTGTGTGTGAATACATGTACCATAGGATAAGGCCTCCAATATCAATGATATATTCATGGTTAGTGATGGTTACCATCCTCTTTCATGTTAGAGTAGGGATTATAATGTTATGTGTCAACATTCCTCTAAAAAAGGAAAGCCTAAGAGGTTCATTGAATTTCAATGTGTCATCAGTGGAGGTAATTCCACAAGACCACCGTAATTTTTCTATCTATGTGATTGTTTTGGGTTTTACAAAGATAATGGTGAAGTATTTCAAGCATGGATTTCAGACCCTGAACTCCAGTGTTGGTGAAGTGGCTAACATATCCATTCAAGAGGACTCTAATAACCCAATGGTTGACTCGAATCATATAGACATTGGTTGTAGGGAATTTTTTTTACATTCATCATATCAAAATAACTTGTGCATTCCATGTCCTTATTAAGTTAGATCCTTAAAGACAATCTCAACCAAGAGGTGTCTTAATTTTAATTTAGGATTCCACCATGATGAGAATCATATAGTCTTTCATAGATGTATTATGATGATGATATTCCTATCGAGGAGTCTTTCGTTCATCATAATTCACAGGTGGTGGAACCTCCGATTGGTTTTATTGCGGATCTATTGTCTGTTGAGAAAAAAGTTGTGCATGGACATTAAACGGATTATGAAAACAAGATTAGTGTTAAATTTTATATTCAAAGGCAAATACCTCCCATATACTAGGGTGACCCAGACCCCTAGACTTTGGATGACTATCTTGAAGTAGTCACATATGTTTTAACCTAGGCAAGAACACCTCCTCGTAAAAACTTAGTCCTTGTGATGAGTCTTTTTTAATGATTGGATATATGCTGGTGTAGTTTTGTGATGTAGAAATAGGATGATATGATAATCACTTGGACAGAGATTGAGCATCTCCTCAAGGAATATTTTTATCAAACCACATTCCAATTGGAGTGTGTCTATGAACTTCTCCATCATCTGTTTTGTAGAATTACAGTGGAGGAGTATTTAGTGAGGTTCACTAACCATTTATGAATCTCCCTAAATTTGGTTTTAGATTCCCTTTTACCCACCACTTCTTTATAATGTTATATCTAGGGTGACTAAGTGATTTTGTTGATCCCTGTGATGGTAAATTTAGACATATCATTGAATTCCCAATTAATTGATACCCTTCTCCCCATAAATAAGTTTTCATGTGACATGAACCAAAACCATATATGTGAGTCAGTGGAGCCCAAATCAGTTGGATAAGGGTAGTGTGGATGTTTTCTTTTTTACTGGTGTGACTGTAGAGTATTGGTGTGCCGGGGTCCAAAAATAAATTGGTTGAGGAACATATGCGGCAAGGGAATTTATGAGATATAGGTAGAAGGGACATCAACCGTTATGGTTTTAGGGTGACTCATGGTACTCCATGTGGATGTGCTACCCAACTATAGTTAACAAATAGGTGTGATCCACTCTTACTTGACTATATCCTTATTTTAGGCTTAGTGATACTAATGGATCTTTTTTTCTAAACCATTAGGCATATAAGAACTTTTACAGTGGATCATAGGATATGAAATCATATATATAGTCTGACCCTACTATATTGGAGTAAAAAATCACATATGACCTTTCTATAGTGGAATAGAGAGAGAGAGAGAGGCATTACAATTCTTTCAATATATTGGGTTTTACTCCAACCATCAATGCTTAGATGTTTTTCCACTAATAGGTGTGGTAGTGTTTCTAGACATTGTGATGATTTTACTTAAATTATATAGGATTGATCCTAGGATGATATGTATAAGATAATGTGTGGGAAGATACAACAAAAAATTTATCATATGAAAATTAAAAACCATGGTGTAGTTGTTTTATGTGCTTTCGGTTTCCTTATTTAGTAGTGTATTTGATGACATATACCCATGTACATGTCAGTTTTACCTTCCAAATGGGAGTTTCCATCTTCATAGACTTTAATGTAGATACTTCCATGATAATAACATTAGTATATTGGTTGACTCCCATAAAGTTTTTTAAATGTGGTGCAGTAGGAGGCTTGAATAATGGGGTCCTCTTAAGACCCATTGTATTTCACATGGAAATCCTTATGTTGATTTGTGGTACCATTTTGTGTTCGAAATCAAATTTTAATGTGGAACAATTGAGGATGGAGTGAAATTTCTCAATTTTATGGCATTTACTAATATTAATTTTTATCTAGGAAGGGAGGCATAACTAAGAGATTCAATTCATGAGTGATCACCTCACCAGATATCCACTATAAATGAGCATGATTAGTTTTCAATATATGGGGATAATTTAGAACTTTATAGTAATTATGATGAAATCTATCACACTATGTGAAAAGGTGTTATGTATGTTTAATTACATCAAGAATACAACCAGTAGAGTGGTGGTTTTGGCATGAAGAAAAAACCATTGACATTCCGGAGAAGAAGCATGGTGTTTTGATATTGGAATGGTTTAGTTATATTTACACCATAATCATATAATATTAGGATTCTAGCTTTTTTATGTCTTATATTTGACTATTAAACTAGGTGGCGGTAGTGGGATATGAAATATTTGGGCTTATATTTGCTCTTATCGATGAATTCTGTATCTTTTTAGTGAGGTTCTTTATTGATAGAACATATTACTACAGTTGAATCGGGTTCATGGTGTTTTCCCCTATTGTATCTAATAGTACATGTGTTAGTTTTTTTCATGATGTATACCTAGTTTGATCTAGATAGTTGTAATAGAGTAGAATTTTGAGTTACACAGTGGTGCTTAGCTTCTAAAAAGTCATTACCATTTTTGGGATTGTGGTTCCCCTGAGTATGGGTTTATAGACAGCACGTGAACCCTCTGGTGAGCTAAACTGAAAGAGATACGCCGATGGGTTCTCATTTTTTTTGCCTTATTCATTGGCTTTGGATTTCCAAGATGAAAAATCTAGAATATGGGGAGAGTTTAGAGACTCTATTTTTTTTTAGGATTTTGGAAAATTTCTTAGAATATTTCTAAATCTAGACACTTAGTTAGTGATGGATTAAAAGAATCATAAGTCCTTGGTGCAATGATATCAAAAATATGAGACACAATTTATCACATGCATGCAACTTTTTTTCCGAAAAAACAGAATAACTCAAGATCAAAGTATGATATTAGTAATCTTAGACAATATTATAGTTCATAAAACTAGGTTTACCATAGGTGTGACATAATGCTTTTTCACATATACTCTCTAGTTAAGGGGGAGTTTTGTTAGGTGTGTGGATGATATATTATGATACTTAAAAATATATAAGCTTTTATACCCCATTTCACATGGGTTTTTTACTATGGAAGAGGGAGGATCCCAAACTTGATGGATGACCTAATGCAGAACCATGGCGATGAGGATTCATTTAACCTAATTTTTATGATGACCATCATCTGATCATGGTGTATAAGGTTACGTGCGTTATTTTGGACCTAATTATTTTGTGTTTCACAATGAATAAGGTTTATTTATGTGCATTACATCATAATCCTTCTATATTAAATTTTTGTGGTTTTAGATCCATTATACAAAACTAGGGACCATGTGAGGATGGATATGGGTTGGATCTTGAGAAACTGGGGTTTTCTAGTGGCTCATATGGAATTCACATTCTTAATCCCTAATCACATGGTGTGTAGTGTATGGGAATATGCCATAGGTTCTTTCTATTCTGGTAAGATGATACTCTTTTACAAAAGTCAATTTAATGTGGGTATATACAATATAGTGATCCTAGACCATATGTCCAATGAAATTTATAGGGTATTCATGTCGAAGGGCATGGTTGTTTCTCTATGTTGATGTATAGAGTCACAAGGTGCTGATCATATGTACGGGCTGAGGACATAATAATGAATCAAAGTATATAGGACACACCATTTAATAATGGTTTATTCCTTATGGGTTTACGTGGACAACCAACTACTTATAGTAAATGACATGCCTAGGATATTGAAAGAAGTCACATTCCATGTGACCTAAGGTACAAACCATGTAAATTCAAAAATAAAATATATTTACTAATAGATGGCAGAACATGGGGAGAGTTTCAAGAGACACTCCATGTATTATGGGTACACACCATGTAATTCCCTTAGAGATTTATTTCTCACACATATCCTTATTCAAAGCTCGAATAATGGCTTGCGAGTATACTATAATGATTAGATTTATAAATGGGACGTGTTTGTGGACAATATTTTTTTCATGGGAGATATGATGTGAGTTGTTCCAAGTGTTTTGATTTCTTTGGGAATGCATAATTATAGAAACTATTGATCATGACTATCGAAGAGATCATTTATTGACATTAATCCCCCATTACATTGGGATAATGATCCTGTATCCATGGATACAGTACTCTATTGTTAGAAAATCGAGAAGTTCCTCCACACTCATGGAGTAGATATACTAGGGTTGGTACTCCCCTTTTGTGTATGGGTGGGGTCCCACCATAGTGTTCATAAATTTGATAAGAAACTCCTCTACATTCATGTGTAAGTATTATATCTATGAATTTATAATACATTGTCATAGAAATCTATTAGTGTATGGGCCTTCCATTAGAGTTGCATCTCCCTCATCTATATAGAACAATATTGAGGAGTTTCCCCCATCAGTTGATTTGTGAAATCACAGGATATGAGATATTGAAACCACAATTTGGAGAGGTGAATGATTCATCAAATGAGTTATTCATTGGTTTCACATGATGGTTATAAGTTAGTACTTCATGAGATATGGAAGAGTTGTGAGGTGCATGTCCATACTTTTTATCTCCGGAGGATGCATGTGTTTCTTGGTTGAAAGGTAGATATCCATCAAATATGAGTGATATGGAGAGGATTGAGCCACTGAAGTTCAATTCTTATGAACTTTTGTTCAGTTCAAGACTTCAAAAAGATTAACACTAGTTCCTAGAACAATATTTTGACCAAGATATTTGTTCTTGATGAGTGATATATAATATATGAGTTATATACGGTAATAAATGGCTCATTGTGTGGGAAATTTTGGATGAAAAATACCATTGATCCTCGAGTATAATCCTATAGCTTCAAATGAGGTCCAGACCTCATGAGATTTAGATTTCGAGATGAGTATATATTGGATATTTTAGAATTCCTTGTAATGATTTCACATATTATGGTCTATATACCATATGGATTTAGGTAACTGGACTTGTATAACCAAGGAGCAGTCATGATGGAGTTTCTTATTCTCTCTCTCTAGAGTTTACACCTATGGATTTGGATCAAGTAGACTATTTCCTATCTATTGCTCCATTTTTATTTCAGTTTTTGGTTCACCTACCAGTTATTATTATATAAACCCTAACATGGTCTCTACTCGAACATTTAATGTGTTATTATCATTTAAATCAATTAATGTATTATTAGGAGGACCTAAAAAAGACCTCGAATACAGAGCTAGATAGACTGATTTGTGTATCCATGGTTATATTTGACACCAGTCCCCTCCATATGAGTATGTTGGAGCCTTTTGATTTTTTTAGTGGGCTAATATTTTTCTCTTATACACATTCCAATAATAACATACTCTATTTATGGTAAATATAATTTTTATTGATTTTTTTAGTTTTTTAATATCATTACACTATTGAATTGAGATGTATGTGTTTTCCTATATAGTCACCATATGTTGATGCCTCCCATGTGTGAAATATTCATAGTCAACACAAGCTGAAATCCCATAGCCTATTTGAGGTGTGATTGGGGTAGTTGTAGTTCCCCCTTCCCTTGACCAAGAGGGGACCTATGGATCAGGTTGTCAAATCATGAATAGTAATCCTAAGCCCCATAAAACATAAACTTCCTTCTAGATCTTGTGTTAATAAGAAATTAACCTGAAATTTTCAAATTCTACAACACACTCCTATATCTCGTGGATACCATATCCCAAATAGTAAGACAAAAAACCTATAATACCAATTGTAAGAATTACAGTCTCGATTCCAATCAATCTGTGCCCTATAATGGAGTTTAGAATAAAATCAAAGTCTCCTCCCCATATTCTAGAGGCTTTTAAAAATATAGGGATTCTATGTAAGTAATATTGATAGACTATACCGCTATATATAAGTGAAAATTCATAAACAAATAATAAAATAGTATACATACTAGAGTAATAAAATTGTTCGAAATATCTAATAAAAATAAATACATAAAGATGTATACTTACACAAACAGTCATGCTAGAATAAAATATAAAAATTCAATAGTCCAAACATACAAGAAAAGAAGATAATCAATTGAGAAAAAAATATAGTATGTCTCTACCTCACACAATCTATAGGACTAACCTCCAATATTTGGATCTGACTCAATTTTCTCCAACTCAAACACATAACATCGGCCCTCAACAATATAATACCAACAACCTTTTTTTAATTTGATCAGGTATCCATCTTCAATGGTGGCCACAATAGTGTGTGAGTACATAACTTAATAGGGAACCACCAATGTGGTCATATAGGTAACAAGAAATGAATGTTTATGTTCATGATAATAGATTATCAAAAAACTAAAAATCAAATATATGAAATACATAAACAAATAATGCAAAATTAGCCTATCATTCCATGACCTATATTGACTATATGTACTTCAATGATTTTTATATTATCTATTAGAATGTAAAACTGTCTATCTAACCATATTTGGCACATGTTTAATTACATGGAGAATGTTGTATGAAATCCTGTACCTATAGATTAATGACCAATAATCTCATTATGAAAATATCAAAGATCAAATACTAGGAAACCTAAGCATATCTCTATACTCTATGTATTGAGAATGGAAAAAATATGTTACTCCGGAATCCTGGTTAATCACTAAAAAAAATCATCCCAATGAACCCATACTAAATATATGGGTCCCTAACATCTTGTTATTCAAAATAAATTACTATTAAATCCATTAGGCTTGACCTGCCAAAGCCTAGGGAGAAATAAAGAATTTTATAATAATCATGATTATAATAAAGACATAATTTCGAATGAAAAACAATAAAAATTATATGAATCCTAGGAATCCTTAGTGTATAGTTCTCCAACATATAACTGTGTTTAAATCATGAAATTCCATGCATTATTGATATTGATAAATATCTAGATCATAGGAGCCCCATCCCAGATTGCATACCAAAATCATCTTTATAAAATAAAGTCTCATAAGGTGAGTCTGTGAAAAAATATCTTATAAGCCCTGTTATCACCATCATCATATTTTAATATCCTTATTAGTTGGAACATTGAAACCATTTCATATAAACTATAAATACATCAGAATCAAATAGATGAATGAATAAATAAATAACTAAATTAATTTCATGGGATGGAAGAAATCATGCACCCTTCACAACTATTGAAGGGCCCGAATGCTGACATGTAAGTTATTGGTTATAATATGGAACTTGTTACTTTCTCTACCCATGCTAAATCAGACCATGTCAGGTTCGATCTATTACCAAGTATATTATAAGGCCCTCTAGGTTCTAACATGTCCAAGAAACACAATTTGGGGTCCATGGTATTAAAATAGTCACTTGGGGTCATGAACTATCTTAAGGGAAATGCCACATACCATGAATATTTCATAAATAGATTAAAACCTCTATGCTTCATGGTGAACACCACATGAATAAATTAATGACATATATTTCACAAACCTTCTAATGGTATAAGGTCATCATAGTTCATTCTGATCACTTTACCAGTTCATCATGCCATCGGTCAAACCATTGAGTCAAACATGCATCATGGTGAAATATCAGTATACATATATCCATTAAAATATATTTTAATGCCTCTATGGTATCTACATTTCCATGCCATGACAAATAAGGGCCATCTAACACAAATGCATGAGTAACCTCTTTACTAAATGTCCAAAAATCCCCTAGGAAGTTTTTCCAAGTCCTATAGGGCCTTTAGTCCATTTTTTAATCTCTTATATGGGTTTGTACCTATGGGAAGCCAATTTAATGCCACAAAATCATAATTTATCTATTTAGATATCTTAAGGGTAATACAGGTGTTAAGGATTCTCATGTCATTTTAGGCTCAACCATTGGTGGTTGAGGCACCAAGCAAAAGAACTAGGTCAATGGTAGCCAAAGATCATTATTATTTCATTTGAGGAGTTTCATTTTAATATCACATTCCATATTAAATTAAGAAATATATTTAATTATAAAAAATGTGGTTTTCCATTAATGTCAATTAAACACATCATATTTATAAAAATAATCTATATTAATTTCATATGATATTTTCTAGGACCTCCTATATAAATTTAAATCCATTTCCCCATTTAATGTCTTGGTCTTGTAGCTCATACAATGATCACTATGACCCATCCATGGACATTAAAATTTAATCATAAAATTTATGTAGAACTAAATTCAATAACCAAAAGGGGGTCTTCAAGGTACCCAAAACATATTCTATGGAAAGTTCCCCACACTTGATCATCGATTCCATGAAAATGTAATTTATTTTTCAAAAAAAATATTAATAATGAAAATGATGATATAAATTTGAAATCTCC
The DNA here is from genome assembly GCA_963277665.1 of Viscum album. Taxonomy (NCBI): domain Eukaryota; kingdom Viridiplantae; phylum Streptophyta; class Magnoliopsida; order Santalales; family Viscaceae; genus Viscum; species Viscum album. Next base: position 686,550,766 of record OY728145.1, on the reverse strand, counting down.
ACATAAAACCACATGAAGATTGAATTAAAGGGTACCCTATATCTATGAATCATGAAACAAATTTCATTCAGCTGATTCCACCATGATATAATGGAGTTTGAATCAAAAATAAAAAAATAGGAAATATAAAATTGAGATGAATATTAATGGATATTGGTGGAAAATAGAGGTTGAATTTTACATTACTTATCCAAGAAATAGGTTCTAATACACCCTAAAATTAATGTTAAATAATGAAGATGCATGGGTAATCCCCTTCAACACATGTAACAAAATTTCGGATATGAGGAGTTTCCCCTTAGTAAACCACGGGGGGGGGGGAGACCAGAATTGTTCCCCAACACCGCATCTAGAATTTGGCTGCAGGACAGAGACACTCTTTAACTTATCCACCCCAATATACATTTGATGCATCTTCACCCCTCTAGGAAATCTCAATAGTCCAATTCATTGTTTTAAAATATATCATGGTGGTGTTAAAACACCATAGTTTCATTATAACTCAATGTTTAAAATATGACCCCTGAAAAAATTTTAAAATTCAAATTCCACCAATAAATATCAACCCATATATACATGGGATATTAAAATTATATACTCAAATGGTTGGTCTATAGGTTTATCTAATTTTTTCAATACTATGTGTGCATGTTGTGCTTATATCAATGATATTGAACATTTTCCAAACATTTTACAAAAACACATGCCATAACAATATGATCTTCTGAGTACTTTTTTTTGGTTTTCCCTTGTTTGATTTTCAATTGTTTCCTCTACATTTCTCTCTATCTACTTCTAATGTCTTTAGGGATCATTAATAGGGGTACCCCTACCTATAGTTCATTTTTTATGGACTTACAACCTTTTATGTCAAAATTTCTCAAGGTAAACCTAATTATATGATATTGTTCACGTTATCTCTTCCTAAATACCCACTTTCCTTTTATTTAGACTTATCCTATGGACACTAATTGAGATTTTGAGATTATTTAGGCTTTGGTGGAGTCCTTAATTTGGCTCTTTATGGATTCAGGTCTTGTGATAGTTCCCTTGTATCTTGTTTTAGCATTTTCTATCAAAGGTGAGAACTTCTACCCTAATATTCATTGATCACATGTAGGTGATCATGTTAAATTTCATTAAATGGGATTACATAGTTTTATGGGTAGTTTATATTCATTTTTTATTAAATTAGAGTTAAATATAATACCTATATTGTGATTATTATGCATTTTTAATGTCAATATCTACAAGTAATAGCGTCCTATTTTTTTGATGGTTTTGTGATTAAAAAAATTGGAATTCTATGTTTTTATAATTTTTTAAATGGATTATTTGTATTTAATTTTGGAGTCTAAATAAATTGGACCTTATTAGGGTTATATAATGAGAAAAGGGTTGTATAGTTGTATAAAATGTTTAAAATTAAAGGGTTTCTGTATTCTGAAAATGCTACTTTGGGAATTATTTAAAAAATGGTATTGGAATTGGGTTTCAAGTGGATTTATTTAATGATATGATTGAAAGGAAATTTTAAACAATTATAAATGATTTAGTATTCCATTATCAGTTTAATGAAAAACCATTTGCTACTTAATTTGTTTTTTCAAATTTTGTGAGTATGTGACATCCTCTTGATCCTAAATTATTTGTACATAACATATATTGAAGATATAATGGTTTAATTAAATTTAATTGGACATGAATTATGTGATTGGTTCTGTTTCATGAGATGTATTTAGAGGTGAAATAGAGTTATTCATGATGATTAAGATAGATGTGTCGACTCTTCTTTGATTTCACTATTCCTCTTGATTTATTTAATGGGATCAATAGGTAATGAGTTATATGTATATATTTATGATATAATATAAATTAGTATACTACTTGTTCCCCCATGTTATGTTTTTGGGATAATGAGGAGTGCACCAAATACAAAGCTAGGTATAGAGTTGTATAAATATTGGAATTAGGAAACAACGTATTCCAATAGTTGGTCCATGTTTAATAAAGTATAGAACTATATCAGGGTAGAATCTAATGTATTTCCCATAAAATTGAATTAAATATAATTATAAATTTTCTATGTTTCCTTGTTTTATTGGAATATATTGAACCATGATTCTTTATTTCCTCCATAACATGTCACTATAGAATTACTTCCTATATTACTCTTGCATTGTGTATCTTTTATTAAAAGTTTTATAAGGAGATTGAGAAATGAATTAAAAAAATGGAATGAAAAAAATGTATTTAAATGAAGGTGTTTTAAAAAAAGGTGTAATCATGTGATTTTCGTTTTAGCAAATGTTTTTAAATTAAAAAAATAATAGTTTTTAGGATGTCCATGAATGTCATATTTGGTTATATATATACAAATTAAATGCCTATTTCCATACTATATTTCAAACTATATTCAATGTGAATACATTTGAATGGGATATTAAACTTTTTAGTGAAATATTATAGGGCTTAATTTCACTCACACTATCCATACACCCATTAGTGTATGAATTTCTCATGTTTTTCTTTTAGGTTCCCTAATTTTAGTAATCCTCATGTTTGTTTCTCAGGGTAATGTTTGGATTGGTACATGGTGAGTGAATGAGGATCAAAAAAAGATAGTGGGGTTTGGTTCATGTTTTATTTTATTAATGTGATATTTTAATAGAATCATTTTTTAGATATTGTATTTTATTTTTTTGACATGAGATTCCAGTTATATTTGTATTATATCCTGGTCATGTGATATAAATAATCAATAATTATTTATTTTATTTAAATATTTAATTTATGAAGGATTATCAGTATTCTTTGTTGTGGTTATTTTTTTCAATAATGATGTCATTCCTACTGGTATTATATGTTGATACTAATTAAATTTCAGCAACTTGGGGTGACCGGTAATGTTTCTCTGTTATTTCACATGCTAGCATAGATTCTCGGTTCAGTGGTCTCTTAAGATGGTTTATTTCAAATTACATCAATCATTCATTCCAAATACCATTAACCTGACACATCCACATCAAATGTTATAGTGAAAAATAATATGGGAATTTAATTGAATAGAATTCATAAAAACTCATAAAAATGTTCTATAATCCACGAGGTTGATTAACCATTGTTTTAGCAATATTAATTATTATTTAATCATATCTAATGATCACTATGATTGCATCAATTCCTTTAATAATATTATTTTTATTTGAAATGATCTAAAAATTTTACACTCTTATTAAACATATATATTTTCTTTGTATAGAATTTGTTTCAAGATAAGAAAAATAATTAAAATATTTTATCTAAATCTACCCCCTGATATACATAATATTAGTTCATTATTTTTTTACATAATCAAAAATTAATTTATTACAATTGACAATGTTAAATTTCATCTAAATGGATCCCCACTAATCATTTTCATTTTAATTATTTTTTTCTATAAATTTTAATTTTAGTTCGTATAGAAATATTATCAGGTATACCATGAATCTATGGCTCTCTATATTAAATTCTTAGGTTCTAGTATTTTGATGTCATATCGCTCTAATTTTCAGTGTCTATGATAGATAAAACTTTCATCTATTTCTCTCATGATTTAGTGAGGAATGTGGGGGAGAACATATTCAGAGACAATAATTAACGTGAGTTATGATGGATAACCCCAATGGAAAAAATTAATAAAATTGTATATCTCACAATTTTTTTTGGATACAATTCCCTTTCCATTATTTATATTAGAACCAAATCCCAATGAAATTTTCCTTCCTTCATTATATATATCAGTACATGAATTATAATTATATAATATTAAATATTTAAATAAATTTTCCATAAAATAAATATTTTTAATGAAACCCCTATTTTAAAAATAAATTTTTAATTTAAACATAATATAATGATTTAATAACTAAACAATTAGAAGAGTTAAATAATTACATGGAATGGAACATTTACTCAGTCTATGATATCGTATTAAAAAAGTTTTCACTTTTCATCAAATGGAAACCTAATAAATATAAGAAAAATGGATTCTAAATTACCTTATATAGAAAATGATCAAAATTGGATGGTATTATGATAAATCCATACTAAAAAAACTGATCTAAAAATGTGTTCAACTATGTTCCAATATCACAATTTTGATGAATATGATGATAGGTGATACACATAGTTTGTAAACTAGTATGTAATCTTCTTAATAATTTTATTTTATACCCATGAATTAATATAAATTCATAGAAGAAAATACTAACCACAATAAGCAATTTCATAATTCATAGTGATGAAAACCTTATTAGAAATTCAATTATGAAACTTATACATTTTCCATTAAACATCTCTTAATGATGGATGTTTTTAAGTATTATCACACATTGATACTTGATCAAACATGATATAAATTATTCAAATGAACATCCCTAAATCATTAGAAGACAGATATTTAAAGTAACAACATCTATCTTATTCAAAGAGATAATGAAAAATTCTTCCTAAAATCTAAATGGATAATTAATTTATTGATAATTAAATTAAGATAATATCACTCACAACATATGTAATGACATAATATTTTATCATTGAAATTTCCCTTCTTAGAATTATGACATGTTTTATAATGAGAATACACCACATATCGAAACCAAAAAATCATTACTATCATAAATGAATTGTAACATCCCAAAAAATTATGAACTTAAATACTATAATAAAATATTTTTTTAATGGATTTATTTATAATTTAAAACTTTTCAGATGATTTTATTTAAAATAATAATTTTAATTAATTTTCTTATTTAATTATAAGTGCAAGTTTCAAAATAATTCTATAAGAAAAAAAAAATTAATTTATCTAAAAAATATTTTTTAGAAAATATTTTTATTGAATAGAATTAATTTTTATGAAAATATTTATTTTATAAAACATTTTAAATGATAATTATATTAAAATATGAATATATATTATTCATTTTTGACTTTAAAAATATGATATATATATATACTAGTTTTGAATTATATAAAATTATTAGTATATTATAAAACTAATACTATTAGAAAATTATAATTTTATTTTAATTAGATTATAGATGACATGAAAAATTGATATATGTTTTAATATTAAAAATGTAAAAAAAATAATCTCGAATTATCTTAATCTAATGTATCTCATAAAAAATGTAATACTATTTTCAATATGTTTATATTTTAAATAGTATAATTTACTAAATGAATATTGAATTTTCAATATGAGATGGTTTATTGTACAAATATAATGTTTTTCATAAATATATTCATAAAATGAATATTATTTTATAATAAAATATTTTTAGATTATAAAAATTAATTATAACTTTTAATATAGAAATTAAAATTTCTTATTTACGATAAATTTTATGAAGTTTATTAATTAAAAAATACATATATAATAATAATGAAATACAAAATGGATAATGATATATCGGGGGAAGTCTAGTTGCACTAGGGATTGAGGGTCTCTAGGGTTCTAAATCACAGCACTAGGGGAGGGGGTGTCAATTAGGGTTTGAGGAGGCGAACACTGAGGTGGAGTTTAGTCATATTGAGGCAGAAGGACACACACCAAATGATGGTTGTGGTTAAGTGCAAGGTTGAGCTGAGTAGAACATTCTGATTGAGAAGAGTTGAGGTGGTGGCTCGGACTAAGCTGGGTAAAACTGACTATGGTGAAGAAGGATGTTGTTAGTGAAGGTCCAAATGAAGTAGTGGAGTGTCAATCTTCGTCGTGGCTGTCTGTTCACAGTTGGGGTGTATCTCTTTCCATATCTACATTGAGGTAGGTTTTCATTTTTGATTTGTAGGAACCAGATTCTCAATCGCTGAAACATTGATTAATTTAGTATTCTCCTTCGATTAATATCATATACTATGGCGTGTTGTTGTTTTGTGATTTCTTTTATATTAGGAATAATAGGATTTTTATGATTTGATGTTGTCTCTATAGTGAGAATCATAAAATTAATTTTACCTACTTTCTAGTCTGTTCCACATCTATCAATCACATGAAATAGCTTGCATAAATATAATAAGAATTTTCCCAATATAACATTCTCCTTAAGCTTGTGTCTCTAAATTTATTGATATAATGGATATATACTTGGGTGCGTTTTCCTTTGGGGGGATAATCTTCCTGATATGGGATGTTCGTGTGTTTTTTGTGCTGTAGAAGGCTTGGAGATGTTATATGGTATTCAAGGAAGGGATTTTATATTTCTATGTTAAATTGTTTGAGTGTTTTCGTTACCAGAAAATGTTTCCAAATTTAGTTTTTCCATTATTTTGTTAAGTTATACGAAATTGTCTATATGTAGATACGATTATTTGTATTTATTAAAACTATAATTGAATTTTTTTTCTACCATAATGGTTATTTTGTTTATTCATTAGATTGTTATTATTTTTAATAAATAGTTTCCTTCGAGGAATATGTATTTTTATTTTGGTTCTTTTTTTAGTTAAATAGATATATATCTGAAATTAAATTCATTTTATTCTTTCTTCAAATATTTGATTATTATTTTTATTTCAAGATATTCTAATTTATTTTCTTAGTGTGAAGCTATAATTTTTCATTGTTTATTTTTACTAATCATATAATTATGTTTAATTTTATTTTCATTAGTGTTTCTATTATGTATATGGAATTTTGAAAATTAAAATTATAGCTCATGAACCTTTTCAAGCCTTGGTTTATATAATCACTTATATATTTTCTATATGACGAAATAATTCACAAATATTATAATTCTGAATGAATGATTTTTTAAATTTATGAAGTTTAATATTAGTTTTTCATGCATATTTGCATATATTATATTCAAGTTCATCATCAATTACTAAAATTCTATTTATTTCATTCTTAGACTTATTTATATTTTAAGACATCATTTTTCAAGTATATATATATATATATCTGTGGGTGTGTCTGTTTTTTTTGTCACTATATAATTTTAGATGAATAAGTAATTTATTTCAAATCATGATTTCACCTGATTTAATATTAAGCATGGAATATTTTTTATTTTTATGATTCTCTTATAATTATATGTATGACATGTGACATATATAAAAATTTTTATGTTTAGGTTATATCACTTTTTCTGGAAATTGTTCCCTGAACGTAAAATTATGTATATATATATATGCTTATATGTAAATATATCTACAAATTAATAGATTAATGCATGATTACAATGCATAAATAAATCATTTATAGATATGAGCTAGGGTTCATAACAAGATCATGTAAAATAAATTATTTATAATTTAATCATGGATGAAATATTTAATTAAAAATGTTTCCTTTATAATATTATATGCATGTTTATGACTGCCATATATTAATCCGTGATGTTATGTATGACAATATACCTTGAATTTGTATTTGTTCATTCAAATTATACTCTAATGGTTTACTTATGAAATGAATTATGACATAATTTAAATGATTTAATTATAATGTTTATTTATGAATTTTAAATGCATAATCATCGTATTAATTTTACATTTATCAGAACAACCCCCAAAATAGATGTTTATGGAAGAAGTGTCTGTTCATGGTTGACAATTGATCTTTTATGTAGTTATAAAATGTACATGTATCAAGAGATTTGTTTATACAAGTCTAATAAGTGTGTTTCAATGAATGTGTATAATTAAAAATTTGTAAATAAATATAAGTTCATGGTAGATTAAATATTGTTTATATATATGTATATACTCCGAAATATATGTTATTATGAATGTTTTTATTTTTAAGGGTATCATGATATGTGATAACTCTTGTTAAATATAGATATTTTCATCAGTGTTTTCATAAAATATGAATTTATTCTGTAAATTAGAGTATTATGAATACCATGTAACATAAAGTTATATATATATATCTATATCTATTTATGGGAATCATTATGTTCTTTTATTTTAATGATTAAACTCATGGTATATATATATATAGGTTTATATATATATATAAGACACAATGTATACTCAAAATTTATAATAAATAACATCATATTCTTAAAATTTTGAATAACAAGTCATCGTGTTATATTAAAAGTTATGGATTTCATATCTGCATATAGTCATAGTCTTGCTTCAAGAAAAAAATCATTTATCTTTTGTTCATAATAAACTCATGGTTTCAAATTAATTTTCTGAGATTATAAACAAATGGATTTATTCAAGAATATAAATTTTTTATTTATTATTTAATGTGAAAAACATTTTTATTCATTGTTAAATATTATTTTGACAAGATAAAACTATATATGAAATTTTGATTAAATGTTCATTTATTTCATTACTAATTTTATTGTTGGCATACAAATAAATAAAATTATTTCAATAATGGGATTAATCATTTTATGATATTATAATGATTATAAATTAAACATTTCAATGTGGTATAGACACTTTGGATTGTTTAAAGAATATGTACCTCAATAATTTGTAAATGAATTTCATAATAAATCAAAGTTGAATGAGACGCTTTGATTTTAAGGTATTTTTTTATTAGATATATTAGTAATGCATATGACATATTATGTGATGGGTGAGGCCCACTATATCTTCTCCGTGCATTGACATGTATCATAAGAAAAACTAGCATATTGGAACGTGACTGTCATATTATTCTTATATTGTCCGACATTATGAATTCATAAATGCATTTGAATTATTATGTGATGGGTGAGGCTCATTATAACTTCATGATACATTAGTAGGTGTCATGAGAGAAATAAGGCTTGGCATGAGGCCTTGACAAAATGGTTATGTATTTTATTGGCATGAGGCCCTGGAGGAATGTTTATGATGTCCTGAATCATGAATTCCCTCATTATTAATCTAGTAAGTGAAAGATCATGTTATTATTCAACTAGTAGAGTAACTATGGATATGAATCATTATCTTATGAACATATACCAATCAGTTGTACATTTTCATGTGCACATAGAAAAAGGTTTTATACTTATGTATATCATTTATTAAGAAGGCTTAATAGTTTGTTTCTAATTGATAAACAAATCTTAAAAACATATCTATTATTTCATGGTTTTTATATAGTGTTTCTATGTTGTTTCATAGGAAAATTAAAATATGTAACATTTCATGTGAAAAACTATTTCTGTACACTTGGCATGTCATACATAATTATGTGTGGTCATTATTTAACTTATAAGTCACATTTCATGCATTTCTATTCATATGCATGAATAATTTTGTAATTAATTCTATTTAAAACTCCAAAATAAGTTTAGCTTGAGTTTATCCAAATGGTGATTTCATAATATCACATGAAAATGATGATGACGTGTTATGAGAAATCTTAACTACATGATTTAAAGCATGTGTTTTAAAGAAATGTTTTAAAAGAAAAATTATTTCTTTATGGTTTTGTTTTGAAACCCCTTACTGGGCTTATCTAATGATCACCCCTTGTTTTAAAATTATTTTTAAAATTTCACATGGAAGTCCAATGTTATAAACCATCATTATTACATAGGTAGAATTAGATTTTGGATATTGATTATTTAATTTTATTGCAACCTGAATAAATTGTAAGATTTTGTCTAACTCTCTAGAACCTAGACCTGTAAAAGGTTCTCTACTATGTAATGTTAAAGGTTGGTTCATTATATGAATTATGATACATTATTATAAAAATATAATGATATAAATAAGAAAAACTATTATGGTACAAAAAATTGAAAATCAGATAATAAGAATTGGATAATTTGGAATTTTTTAATCCACCAGAATGGCCACTCTCATTAACAATGATACAGAAATAAAACATATTGTAAATAATACAATTTTCACTTTGAAGATGAATGTATATGTATATATATATATATAATTAATAGAAATTATATGATAATGAAGAATAAAATGAATAAGAGGTATTTATAGGAAGTATGGAGCCATATGACCGTTATAAATCTTGTTGTTGGAATAGTAACATGACAGTTGGAATAGTAATCTGACCATTAGAAATGGTAATATCACCATTATATTAATAACCTCACTTATGGAAATGTAAAATAATATTAAATATTTTATAATTTTATAATGTAATATATTGTTATCATGGTTCAAGTGAATAAATGTTTTAAAAATGATAAATTAGGTTTTGGTATTTTCAGTAAAATGTAAATGTTTTATTTGAAATTATTAAATGGATTAATTTTTTAAAATTTATATATTTTAAAATGTTTATAGTGAATTTTTGGTATTTTTCTAAAATAGTTTATTTTTTGTGAATATTGAAATACTATAATTTACGGTGTTGAATACCATTAGCCAAATACATGAATTTTTAAGTAATAGATTATATAAGAATCCATTATTTTTAAATCACATGAAATACTTACTATATATAATCATATTATTCAATATTATTTATATTCATTAACCAATGTAATAAACTAATGATTATAATATAAAATAATTCCCTTCTCCCCTCATAAACACCCCAATCACCACTCCTTCTCCACACACCCTCACAACCATGAAGAATGAAATATGTCATTAATAAAATCCCTTCCATACTCTTCACATGTCAAATTTATGATGGTATCATCAAAATTTAAATTCCATATTTTGTAAGGGGTCTTTTAAAGAGTTGATATTCAAGAGGTAACATTCTAAAAATACCTTATTTAATTTTTCTATTCTTCGTCCTTCTTCTCACCCCCTTTATCCAAAATGAAATAATAAGTCCAGTAACATCTATATAATTGAAGTTTATATGTCAAATTTAATAAGTTTTATCCAACCCTTTTCCCATATCCTCTTATTCAAACTGAAATGAATCAATTTTCCATGTTATGTTAGTTAATCATCGTCGGAGATGATGACTTTTTGTTTTTCATATAACGGCTTTATAAAAGGTTAAAATTCACTTATAATTGATCATAATGAATAAATTATGTATTTTATATGTGGTTTCACATTCTGTAATGTTAATCTATCCATAATATTATATAAAACTAAACAATACATGGATGGTTGGAAAAACCACAAAAATAAACTAAACATTTATCATTAACATTTCATCAGCTAAATTATTCAACTGTCAGACATAAAAATGATATGTTAGAGAATTTAATATAAAATATGATCATAAATTACATTTCAATTATTATTTTTGAAAATTATTCAAATTTTATAATAACTTTTACAATTATAGACAAGTGAACACACGGTGAAACCATGAAATGAATGCTATAAGAATAAAAAACTTTAACATTATTACCCAAAAAATATCCATAAATGAACATAATAAAATAAAAATAAATAGAATATAATTGGATGTGGTCCTGAATTTTTTATTTAATTAATATGGCATGAATATTCATATAATTATGTGCATATATAGAACGCATTCAGATATATGGTGATATATGTTTTTGAACCTACATATTTCATCTCAGTAACACATTATCTTCATTTTCCCCGATGTAACTCTTTATTATTCATATATAATTATCCAATAATATTTATATATATTCAAAAAATATATATATCTCTCAATTCATATTTATTTCAAGTGGGAATATATGTTTTAAAATATCCCCTTTTGAATTCCTCCTAAAATGAATACCCAATTAAAGGGAACATCTATGTTTCTTACACATTTTAAAAAATAATCCATAAAATCTTTTAATCCATTGATAATTTCTAAAATTATTAATTTTAACATGAGAAAACTATTTTATTTCATTTATAGTGTTTTGGAAACAATTATTCCTTTATCCTTTATAAGGACTCCATTCTTTCCCTAAAACAACCCTTAAGTGGAACATTTATAAAGATCCTGAACCACACATTTTGTTGTTTTCAATTTTATCAAAAATTGTTATACATTATCAATATTTATTTATTCCTTTAATAATTTTAAAAAATGATATAAATCACTTCTTTCATGGATACCATTGTGACACACCATTTGGTAATGCCTTATGTAACCACCCAAAATTCTATCAATGAGATATAATTTCTTATAATTACGTATATCATATAAATCATTAGAACATCACATATATAACATAATTATAATATTATAAATCAATAATTAATGAAACAAGAGGCATATATAGAATGTATAAAACCTATACCGAAGTAATAGTAACATTACATTCGGAATAGTAACATGACTATTTGGAATTGTAATTTGACCAATATAATAGTAAAATAGCCTATAAAATTAAATTTAAAATTTGGTAATTTTACTAATAGAAATATGATATAATTATATCATAGTATATCATATTGAGTTTTAAAAAAATGATAAATGATAAATTGTTATTTTTTATAAAAAAAATCATTATTTCTAATTTTAAAATTAATATATTGATTTAAGAGAAAATTTATCTTCATAATATATATAAGGACCTAGTATTAAACATTATGTAATCTTGAGTTATTTAAAGAATCCACATTGAGAAACTTTTCAGGTTCAGAGTATTAGAGAATTAGGTCATAAATCATGCATTTCATTCAACATTTAAATAAGGTGGTTACATAAAAAAAACATTAATTTTTTTCATCAAAGGAAACATATTTAAAATAAAACATGGGTTATTTCTTGACACTTCCTTGACACTATCATCACATCATGTACCTTTCCCTTGACATGTGAAAAACATTTCAAAAACATGGGATGAGCATAAAAAGCTCAGTAAGGGATATAAACATACAGAATGAAAACATTAGTTCATGTATACATAAGAATCAATGAAATCATACATTACTCATAAAACATAAGCACTTTAAAATACCTCAAGAAATAATAAGATTTATGAATAACCCATATAAATCATAAGACATAAAGGTAACTTGAGGCATTTATAACATTCTTACATAGGGAGTAACCCTCATGGTTACGCTTGGAATACTCATTACAGTATATTTCCTAAATCTCTTCAGAGAAACCATAGCGTTTAAATCCATAGTGTTACCCAATGCATTGGAGAGCTATATCGGGCTCATCCGCCCTTAGTTTTTCATGGAACCACCCATCTTCATAAACAATGCCCATGAGACATAACATAATCGTATCACATAGAACATGCATAAAGGAAACATAACATTTCCACATTTCAATCACAAGATATAAATACAACACATTGATATAATAAAAACATTATCAAAAAAAATTTAAATACTAAAATGAAGTAAATTTAAAACATGGTATTTAATTTTTGAAATTTAAAAATGTTATGGCTTGTAGAGGAATTCGAAACTCAAATAATGGTCATGGTGGCAGACAAGTCATTGTCGTCGCATACGTATGACAAAACATTCCTTTTGGCGTTTAGTAAAACTATTCATATAAAAATATTTCTTTTGAATAAAAGTAAAAGTAAAAGGGGTTTATACACCGTATAAAATAAATCTCTGTATAAAAAAATATGCCTCAATGAAAGGAGATTGAGACGAAGTCCCTTACAAAGTCAGTATCCATAGATTAAGGATAAATCAATTAAATAATTATCTGTGGAAAATAAAAATGCACCCAACATAAGAGGATATTAATTTTAAAACAATCATAGGTCATCCACATATACTCATAGTACGACATAATAAAAAAGTAGAGGTTTGACCCAAAGAATTGAAATTGGGTTAAGAAGTTCCCTTTCAGAAATTTGACAGCCTAATGGCATCACTTTAAAATTCAGAAAATGATTTGATGAGAGATAAAAAGGATATCTCATCACATGGACATAATACTTATAGAAATACGGATATATAAGAACATATACCAACATAAAAAGATGTAAATTAAAAGACATATAAAAATAAGTCTTTTAAAAACCGGAGGGTGAAAGTCCCTTACCGATTTGGGTAACTTTCGAAACGTACACCCCATGAAAGAAGGGTCATACAATAAAGATATAAATACCCATAAATTAAATTATATTACAAAAATAATACAATAATTGGTAGTACATACACCACACAAAATTAAATAGTGGTGAATGTAGCATGAATCTCACAGGAATAAATGTGAGATGAAAAATCCCTTACGAAAACTCGGCAGCTTAACAGAGCCACTTAAAACATCCAAAAAAATGGATTTATGAGATAAAATTGGGTCTATCATCATATGAACATAAAATTTATAGTAATTGGAATATAAAAGTACATTCCCCAACATAAGAACATGGATCATAAAAGAAATGACATAAAGGAGAGTACTTGAAAAAAAGAGAGAGGTATGATCCCTTACCTCATTTCCGACCTGACTCGATCATTCTTTAATATACTGAATAATAAACTAGAGTTAATTTATACTTTATTAATAACCTTTTTCAAGTTCATTATTACTTTTATATCACTTATTACCATGTTTTCAACATTATGTAATTATTTAAGTTAATAACGGTCAATTTGTCGATCATTGGTACTTGCGTCAAAAATAAACATCTTATAATTACAAGTTGTTCATGTGGTAAAATATCCACTACATCCAGAATTATATTAATGATGTAGATATCATATACATAATATATATCCAGTATATACTTTCATTTATAGTATTACGTAACATTTAGAGGTAAGAAAGGAAATGCACCGTTCATGGAGACGGTAAGCCGTACGTACGCATGAAAGCTACTTTCATTTCTATTTTGTATTTAATGTAATGAAATAATAATGATATAAAGGTATATTATAATTACATTATAATATCATATATAATATCATTGAAAACATCCTTTATATGTCCCACATATGGCATTAATGAATCAAATCACTTTGAGGGGGCGGTCGTCCGCACTTCCTAAAAATAAGATATCGTTTTTACCCATAATGGAAACCATAAATGTATTCCATAAATGAAAAATACAGAAGAATATGGAAAAAATAAACATAATATATATCATATATAAATATAGTGACATCTTAATGGCCACCATGAAAGGTTTTAGAATAATATTGAACAATCATCGTTTCGTGAGGCAGAAATTCTCCATCCACAGAAACAGTATGTTCTTTAACCATTTGACGGAGGTTTGTGTAAGTGTAGCTCGAATCATTCACATTAAAACATCCTAGTATTTTTAATATACTGGTTTATTTACAAATGAATGTAATAAAAAGAGTTTAGGTGGTTGGAGAAGCAAAATAAAATAAAAGAACATAAGGGAGGACATTACCTTTAAATCGGGTAACTCCCTTTGGTTTGAACCAAAAGGGTTTCTTAAAGAAATTTCTGCCTAAGGTAAAGCCTCTAAGATGAAGTGATCGATTTAGAGAGATACAAGGGGAAGAGTTTTGTCGAGAAAAAGGCTTTAGAGGTGTGTATAAGGGGGTAGAGGTGGGGGCCTTTTGTAAGAGAGAGGAGGGGAACTCTTGGAATGTTATAAAATGTTACTTTATTATAAAATGAGTTTCGGATTTTAATGGTCCCAAAATGATATATTTCTAGGATAAGGTGATAAGGGTTCTAAATCCACCCATACAATAGGTTTTATAGAAGTGTAAGTCTTTGATTGTACCTTATCTTTTCATTTTATTTAAATAGTTTATTAATGAGGTAATCATTGCATCATCATGGTGTCATAAATAAATTTATTTATTTAATTTCTAAAAATTATAAAAAAATTACCATGGTTTAGGAGATCTTTTTATCTTTCCAATTAATATTTAATGATTGAGGGATCATTTATGTAGACAAAATTAAAATTGTTTTACTTAGGTGTTACATACTTTGGTTACATTTTCTATTCTTTAAAACAATATAATAAAAGGTCACCATCACACTAAAGTGATTCCATGGTGTACCAAGGTTGTCACAAGGAATCCCATGGTTGGACATGAAACCACCAATATAATTAGGACACATTTTGGGGTCATTTTATATTTTTATGATGTTATTTTATTACCATTAACTACATCGTTACTAATTAACACGGTAATTAAAGATAATTAACGTCGTTACTATTCATAATGTCAAAAAACAAATGAGTCGTAACTAAATAATTTGGACCTTCTGATTCCAAATATGGAATCCATTTTATCAAATTCCAAACACTGAAATTTTAGTAATTAATTTAAAATAATTCCCGTTGTCAAAACGAAAGACGAGTTTTTAGGAAGTAAAATCTATCAAAAGATTGATTTTTTTACATCCAATTTAAAAGTGAAATTACATCCAATGACCAAAAATGTATTAAATCATAAAAACATAATTAAATTACACCTTAAAACCAATTATAATGACAATATATCTATATAAATAAATTAGATGAAAAAGCAGTTTTGAATTAAAATGCAGTATTTTTAACTTTTCATTGAAGATGAAAATTTGTCAGAAAAATACCAAAAATTCAACCTAATATATATTTTATATTCCATATTTAAAAATGATATCAATTTCACCAAATTAAAAAAATAAAAGTGGCATTAATTAGTTTTATAATCAATTCCCACTGTCAAAACAAATAGCTTGTTTTTAAGAAACAATATCTATTAAAAGATTGACACTTGTTTATGTCCAATTTCAATGTGAAATTAATTCAAATGACCACAATTGGATTAAATGGTAAAAATATATTTTTATTACACTTTAAAACCAATTAAAAATATAATCTGACCATGTAAATAAATTCGTCTAAAAGGAGGTCTTGAATTAAAATACAACATTTTCACTAATCATTAAAAAAAAAACTTTATCGGAAAAATAACAAAAATTTACACAAAGTAAATTTTGATGTCTTTATTCTAAAGAAGGATTTTATATTGCCAAATATAACATATAAAATTGTCAAAAAGTGGATTTTCAAAGGGTTCTCCTTTAAAAGGCGGTTAATCGACCTTTTAAATAATATTAGAATATTTATGCTTAAAATTGGATTTATTCGCATTTTAAGCCTCTAAAATTTATTGAATAAATATAAAAATATTTAAAAGCATATATAATCACTTTTTAGTTAGTTATGTTCATTACTGTAATTACATTGACTAGGAGTTTACTACCATTTACAATAATATTATTATATTATTAGTGTGCATCATAATATTTCAAAGAAACTCGTTGTTGCATATTGGGTACGTCATTGAACATAGCATCCCCATTAAAGTAATATTAATTTTGTATTCACAAATATTAATAAATATAAAAAATGTCTTATTCATTATTTACCTGGGATTTTATATCCTTCCCCCTTTTTGGAATTGCGTCCTCACAATTTAAAAATTGGGCTCAAAAACATCATTTAAAGTCCCACATCGGAAAACTAGTCAATAACACTATCAATTTAATATAAAAAAACGAAATACAAAGGTAACCCATGATAACCCATATTAGGAATCCATGTAGGGAAAACATGGATATGGAAGAAAAAACAGTGTCAAGTTCTGATGGAGAGTGATAGAAAACATTATTAGTAGAGAGTTAACCATCAGAAAATCACAAACTTATGATGGGATAAATAGTGTATGATTCCCCAGTAGGAAAAGTTAACAGACCACATTTTTGTTTCAATTTACCTTTCATTGAGGAATTTATTTATGGGCTTAACTGAAACTTAAGGGAACAAACTTTCTTGTAATGTAGGCTTCATCTTTTACTATACTTCCAACACAAACACATATTTTCTCCAAACAATGAGTATTTAGGATGACTTGTTCACATTAAGAGCGCTATTATCTCCTTATTGAGAATCACCTAATCCACAAAATATGAACTATATATTTACCATGTCTTGAGACCCTAACCAAAACCAAAATTGTCAGTACAAGATCTGATAATCCCCAAAAGGATAATCCTTTATAAAAAGAAAAGGTATTCTTAATCTCTAAAATTTTTCCAACAATACCCAACGTTCAATAAAGTCCATTCAATAAATAGCTATCCATAAAATTTCTTCAAGGTAATCCAAACTATGATTGAAACCCAAATCTCTAAAAGATTTAGTCACATAGTCTTCCAAGATAAATCATAACATTTATCTCCAAATAACATCAGTTACTCTTAAAGTCTCAAATTGTAAAGTAATTAACCTAATCACATAGCCTCTATGGTAGGTTAATCATTTCCATAGATAACCTAAAATAAACTTATTCCTAATTCATAAGACCATCTAACTAAAAATAATTCGTCCAACTAACCAGGGACTTTACGTAGCCCAATGGTAGGCGATCCATAAAAGTCTCACTTTGTTTGTGGGTTAGATTCCCGTGGCTTTGTCCGACGCGAAAGGTTGTCACACGGTTTTCATGTTTTCCCTTTTAAAAAACTATATAATTTTGCAACATTCCTCAAAAATAGATAAATTCATGAAATATAAACATAAAATATTTTAACCTCAAGTTTTTCTCATGCCTTTAATTTTCCATCAAAACATATAGTAACCCATAATTACCTCAAAAGTAAGGATCATATAAACCCTAATAGTTACCTTTATAATTATTACCTGAACTTCCACATCGAGTGGTTTCTCTAGTACATGATGCATTAGAGAACTCACCAAGGTTCAAGTGGTTAATTCTGACTCCTTTATGGTTGGTTTAGAATAACCACGATATTCCTCAATGAATCCATCATTTCATCTAGTCTCTTAATCAGAGAATCACCATTGTTTCCTTTATACCCATTGTCACTTTGGTGCTTGCTAGATCCATCCATTTACTAAAACCAAAAATGTTACTGTGAGTATATCAAAATAATCATCATGTACTAATGAGGAAGATAAATACTAATATATACTTATCCAAGTTATCTCAAACTCATTTCAAAATTCAGAAATAACTATGACTCTATCTAATATATTAAACCATTGTGGTTATACACAACTTTTCACTTATGCTTAAAGAATAACCTAACCTCTAAAGTTATCTAAACTGACCTCTGATACCATCTATAATACCCCAGCCTTAAACATTACGTAATCTTCAGTTATTTCAAGAATTCACATTGAGGATCTTTTTAGGTTTAGAGTAATAGATAATTAGGTCATAAATCATGCATTTCATTACACATTTAAATAAGGTTGTTACATTAAAAAAACAATAATTTTTTTCATCAAAGGAAAAATATTTAAAATAAAAAATGGGTTCTTTCTTGACACTTCTTTGAAACTATCATCACATCATGTAACTTTCCATTGAACTGTGAAAAACATTTCAAAAAATTGGGATTAGCATTAAATGCTTAGTAAGGGATATAAAAATACAGAATGAAAACGTTAGTTCATGTATACATAAGAATCAATGAAATCATAATTTACTCATAAAACATAAGCACTTTAACATACCTCAAGAAATAATATGATTTATGAATAACTCATAGAAATAATAAGGAATAAAGGTAAATTGAGGCATTTATAACATTCTTACAAAGGGAGTAACCCTCATGGTTACGTTTGGAATACTCATCATAGTATATTTCCTAAATCTCTTCGGATAAACCTTAGAATTTAACTCCTTAGTGTTACCCAATGTATTGGAGAGATATATCGGGCTCACCCGCCCTTATTTTATCATGGAACCACCCATCTTCATAAACAATTCACATGAACCATAACGTAATCATATCAGATAAAACATACATAAAGGAAACAAAACATTTCCACATTTCAATCACAAGATATCAATACAACACATTGATATAATAAAATCATTATCAAAACCATTTCCAATATTAAAATAAAGGAAAAGTAAAACATGGTATTTAATTTTTTTTATTTAAAAAAAGTTATGGCTTGTAGAAGAATCCGAAACTCAAATAATGGTCACGACAGTGGAGAAGTCTTTGTCATCGAATACGTAAGACAAAACATTCCTTTTGTCATTTAGTAAAATGCTTCATATAAAAAGATTCCTTTTAAATAAAATTAAAAGTAAAAGGGGTTTATACACCATATAAAATATAGCTGTGTATAAAAAAATTATTCCTCAATGAAAAGAGATTGAGACGAAGTCCCTTACAAAGTCGGTATCATTAGATTAAGGATAAATCAATTAAATAATTATGTGTGGAAAATATAAATACACCCAACATAAGAGGATATTAAGTGTAAAACAATAATAGGTCATCCAAACATATTCATAGTATGATATAATAAAAAAGTAGAGGTTTGACCCAAAGAATTGAAATTGGGTTAAGAATTTCCCTTTCAGAAATTCGACAGCCTAACGGTGTCACTTTAAAATTCAGAAAATGAGTTGATGAGAGATAAAAAGGATATCACATCACATGGACATAATATTTATAGCAATAAGGATATATAAGAACATATACCAACATAAAAATATGTAAATTAAAAGACATAACAAAAGAAGTCTTTTAAAAACAGGAGGGTGAAAGGATCCCTTACCGATTTGGGTAACTTTCGAAACTAACACCCCATGAAAGAAGGGTCATAAAATGAAGATGTAAATACCCATAAATTAAATTATATTACACAAAGAATACAATAATTGGTAGTACATACACCACACAAAAGGAAATAGTGACGAATGTAGCATGAATCTCACAGGAATAAAAGTTAGATGAAAAATACCTTATGAAAACTCGACAGCCTAACAACACCACTTAAAACACCCAAAAAAATGGATTGATGAGGTAAAATAGGGTCTCTAATCATATTAATATAAAATTTATATTAATATGAATATAAAAGTACATCCCCCAACATAAGAACATGGAGCATAAAAGAAATGACATAATGGAGAGTACTTGAAAAGAAAGAGAGAGGTTGGATCCCTTACCTCGTTTCTGACTTGACTCGACCGTTCTTTAATCTCCTGAATAATAAACTAGAGTTAATTTATACTTTATTAAGAACCATCTTATGTTTAATTATTACTTTTATATCACTTATTAAAATGTTATAAAAATTATGTAATTATTTAAGTTAATAACGGTCGTTTTGTCGATCATTGGTACTTGAGTCAAAAATAAACTTCTTATAATTACAAGTTGTACATGTGGTAAAATATCCATTATATACAGAATTATATTCATTATGTAGATATCATATACATAATATATATCCAGTATATACTTTCATTTATAATATTACATAACATTTAGAGGTAATAAAGGAAATGCACCGTTCATGGAGACGGTAAGTCATACGTACACATGAACACTACTTTCATTTCAATTTTGTATTTAATGGAATGAAATAATAATGATATAAAGGTATATTATAATTCTAGTATAATATAATATTTAATATCATTGACTCCATCATTTATATGTCCCATATATGGCATTAAAGAATCAAATCACTTTGAGGGGGCGGTAGTCCGTACTTTCTAAAATGAAGATATCGTGTTTACCCATAATGGAAAACATAAAGGTATTCCATAAATTAAAAATACAGAAGCATATGGAAAAAATAAAAATAATATATACCATATATAAATATAGTGACATCTTAATGGCCACCATGAAAGTTGTTAGAAGAATATTGAACAATCATTGTTTCGTGAGGCAGAAATTCTCCATCCACAGAAACAATATATTCTTTAACCATTTGACGGAGGTGTTTATAAGTTTAGCTTGAATAATTGTCATTAAAAAATACTAGTATATTTCAGATACTGTTGTTGTTACAAGTTAATTTAATAAAAGTAATTTGGGGGTTGGAGAAGCAAAATAAAATAAAACAACATAAGGAGAGGACATTACCTTTAAATTGGGTAACTCCCTTTGGTTTGAACCAAAAGGGTTTTTGGAAAGATTTCTACCCATGGTAATGCTTCTAAGATGAATAGAGTGATGTGGAGAGATAAAATGGGCAGAGTTTGGTTTCAGCCAATGGCTTTAGAGGTGTGTGTATGGGGGTAGAGGTGGGGGCCTTTTATAAGAGGGTGGAGGGGCACTCTTGGAATGTTATAAAATGTTACTTTATTATAAAATGCATTTCGAATTTTAAAGGTAAAAAATGATATATATCAAGGATAAGGTGACAAGGGTTCGAAATACACCAATTAAATAGATTTTAAAAAAGTGTATGTCTTTCATTTCACCTTATCTTTTCATTTTATTTAAATCGTTCAATATTGAGGTAATCACTGCATCATCATGGCGTCATAAATGAATTTATATATATAATTTATAAAAGTTAGAAAAAAATTACCATGTTGTATGAAATATTTTTAGATTTACAATGGCCATTTATAGTCTAAGATATCCTTTATGTAGAAAAAATTAAAATTGTTTTACTTAGGTGTTACATACTTTGGTTATATTTTCCATTCATTAAAAAAATATGACAAAAGTTCACTATCACACTAAAGTAATTCCATGGGGTCCCAAGGATGGAAAAAAGGCATCCATGGTCTAAAATGACACCAAAAATTGCATTTGGACACATGTTAGGGTCATTTTATATTTTTATGATATTATTTTATTACCCATAACTATCCGATTTTTAATTAAACACGGTAATTAAAGATAATTACCTTCGTTATTATTCATTATGTCCAAAAAAAAGTGCCTTAACTAAATAAATTGGACCCTCTGATTCCAAATATGGAATCCATTTTATCAAATTCGAAACACAGAAATTGCATTAATTAATTTAAAATAATTCCCGTTGTCAAAACCAAAGACGAGCTTTTAAGAAGTAAAATCTATCAAAAGATTGATTTGTTTGTACATCCAATTTAAATGTGAAATTACATCCAATGACCAAAATTGTATTAAATGATAAAACCATAATTAAATTAAACCATAAAACTAATTAAATTGAAAATATATCTATATAAATAAATTGGATGAAAAATCATTTTTGAATTAAAATGCAGTTTTTTTCACCATTCATTGAAAATGAACATTTGTGAGAAAAATACCAAAAATTCACCCTAAGATATATTTGATATTCCAAATTCAAAAGTGATATAAATTTTACCAAATTCAAAACATATAAGTGGAATTAATTATTTTTCTAATCAATTCCTACCGTCAAAAAAAATTTCTTGTTTTTAAGAAACAATATCTATTAAAAGATTGACACTTGTTTTTATCCAATTTCAAAGTGAAATTAATTCAAATGACCAAAATTGGATTAAATAGTAAAAATATATTTTGATTACACTTTAAAACCAATTAAAAAGATAATCTGACCATGTAAATAAATTAGACTAAAAAGAGGCACTGAATTAAAATACATCATTTTCACTATTCATTAAAAAAATGAACTTTATCGAAAAAATAAAAAACAATTACAAAAAGTAAATTTTGATGTATTTATTCTAAAGAAAGATTTTATTTTGTCAAATATAACATATAAAATTTTCAAAAAGTGTATTTAAAAGGCTTCTCCTTCAAAAGGAGGTTAATAGACGTTTTAATGAATATTAGAATATTTACGCTTAAAATTGGATTCATTTTCATTTTAAGCCTCTAAAATTTATTGAATAAGTGTAAAAATATTAGGCAAGAATATATAATCATGTTTTAGTTAGTTCTATTCATTCCCTCCATTACATCATCTAGGAGTTTACTACCATTTTAAATAATATTATTATATTATTAGTGTGCATCGTAAGACTTCAAAGAAACTCATTGTTGCGTATTGGGTATGCCATTGAACATAGAATCCCCTTTAAAGTAACATTA
Organism: Viscum album; assembly: GCA_963277665.1. NCBI lineage: Eukaryota > Viridiplantae > Streptophyta > Magnoliopsida > Santalales > Viscaceae > Viscum > Viscum album. The sequence goes on along the minus strand of OY728145.1, from coordinate 686,527,149 downwards.
ATATTTTATTCGCAAATATTAATAAATATGAAAAATATCTTATTCTTTATTTACCTAAGATGTTACAATATAGATCCATAAATTAATAATTATTTAAACCTCATTATTATAATAAAAATTTATAAGACCATAATTAATTTTTCAAGGTGTCATAAAATCCGTTAAAAGTTTAAAATATGTATATTTCAAGTAAATTATTATTTTAATTAAAAAATAACATTTATATACTGATAAAATTAATTTCAAAAAAAAATTAATTCTGTTTTGAATTCTACACATCGAAAAATTTTAGGGTGAAATTTAGGGTTTTTTCTTATATAATTTATTTTCCGGTGAATAATTAAATATAGTAATTTATAGTATTGAACAAATTAATGAATTATCGAGTCATGGATGATGTATGTATGATTTTAGACAAAAAACAAAAATTTTTCTTCTCCATTTAACATATTTATTCATGGCAATCAAAACAATTTATTTATCTTAATCCAAAATAAAAAACAAATGAATATAATAATCAAATAACACCTCTATCCTCTATTTTAAATACCCCATCCATGTCCCCTATCTCCACACATCAAAAACCTTGAAGCTTTTCCAAATTCATACCAATATTTCTCCTAAGTTTCTCCCCACCACTTAATTCATGCGCCTTTTTTCTCAATAAAATACCAAACTCATATTCCTCAATGTGGTTATCAGGGAGAGGAATTTAAGAGGTAAAACCTCATAACGTATTATCTTATATATTAATCTTATAAAATAATATTATCCTAGTGTAAAATTAAATCTAGTTTTTTTATATACATTAATTTTGTTATGTTAATGTAACAACCCATAATCCTTTCTTTTCCCATCCCCTCTTTTTCTAAAAATGAAATCATCATCCGTGAGGTTCTGATTCGCCACCTTCATTGATGATGATTATTAATTTTCTAATACCGCATTAAAGGATGAAAAAATAACCACTGCACGGGTTAAAATAGATTTTATGATTTATATAAATCCTAGATTATGATCAATAACTAATATATAAATACACACACACACACACATAAAAATTACTAATTAATTAAAAATAGTTTGTGATGATAAAAAAACTAATAAATAAACTAATGGTCATTATGAACATCCTATCTAATGAATGATACAAATATATGAAAAATGATATACAATACTATTTGATATTATTTAATTTCATTAATAACATATTATATAATATTTTCTCAACTATTCTCTTTTTACATGATCATCTATACATGTATACAAGTGAACCGATCATTAAAACCATGAAAACAATAACTCTTGAATGATGAAATTGAATCTCATATCACGTAAAAAAACAATAATTAAAACTATTAAAGTTAAAATAAATAAGAAAATTAATAGTTTATGAAATAAATTATTAAATAATCTAATTTTATAACCCATGACATTAAGATCATGTTCAGAATATTTTCAGGCATAAGGTAAGGGGTTCTCTCCGAACCGTTAATTTTTCTCCTAGTTTCGCTTTCTCTAACATTAACCTAATTGAAATAATATTAACATTTATCAAATTCATTTAAATTGTTTTTATATTTTCCAGACACATGTATCCAGATCATTTTAACATAATATTTTTGGGGATACACATCTTTTATAAGGTTCCCTTCTCAATTCATCTCGATAAGCAAGCACCATTAAAGGGACATTCTGAATTTCTTACCAATTTTTAATTGAACTTAAAAATATTTTTTTAAGACAACATAATATTTAAAAATTATGTCTTTTTATCATGAAAATCTATTTTATTCGTTTATTTATTAATACATATAATTTTTTATTGTTTTCAAAAATAATCAACAATTGTTTTCCCTTACACAACACAAAAGTAGAACATTTATAAAGTTTCATAACTAATATTTTTTATGTGTTATCACTAAATATTGATAACTATTATAATTATATATGACTACATCCACATATCGATGTCCATGTATGATTTAAATCCTTTGTTTAATAGAATCCATTATGATATTCACTTTTGGTATACCTTTTAACATGATTATGGTTCCCAATTCATTCCATGGATAACCCTTCAATTTATGTTTGATTCCTTTTGTATGAATCTTCATATGAAACACATATTCATTAATATATTAGGATTAGTTCATCCATATAGATCTCCAGTGCATTGGGTAATATTTAGTCTCATGATTTGTCATGTTCATTAGTCTTTGGGGTTGTCGATGACTCATGTTAAAAATATGCAATGGTATTGGTGTTTTTCCTTGAGTCATTCTCCTCCATGTGCATTTGTCTCTTAGGTTATCCTTAAAGCATGATCCTCCATGTGAAATGGTCTTTGTGGTTATCCTTGAGTCATGATTTTATCATGTTATATGTTGTTTCCACATTTCAATGATTACATGATTACATGACCCCATGTTTCATATGTTATATTTCTTTAAATTTATGCATATTCCAAGCCTTTTTATTTAATCTTGTTATTCCTTCTAACACATGTTCTTCACATTATTCATATTCACATTCTGTTATTGGGATTTTCATTTCATCCCTTTTGTTAATGTATTCCCTAGGATATCTTATAAAGATATAAGGGATCAAATGGATTTAAGAGCACACTATAATGATTTAAGAAAAGATGTTTTTCTTTTGATTTCATGTATTTTAATTTTGTACATAATATTCCAAATACACTTGTATTTATGATCATTGGCTTGTAATTGATGATTAATTATTCTTATCAAAATGTAATAGTTTTTTTAGAAAGATATGGCCCTAATAGTTGGTAACAAAAAACTGGCCTGTTATTTTTAGATATTAGGTCTAGAAAACATTAGTAAGAACTCAAGGAATAATTCTATTAAAATGGATAACCTATATTGGGACATGAGGAATTACATGTTGAGATATAATTTTGATTTTATTTTTTATCCTTATATGATTAATTTTTATTTTTTATAATGTTATTATCTAAGTATTAAATCCCCCTAATTAACCTTTATTTTTTTATCTAATTATAGGAAATAGGATAACCAATTCCAGAAATCAGTTTTGTAGGCAATGTGAGGACTTTCCTAATTAAATTACATATTTTAAGGTAAAATAAGATCAAAACATAATGAATTTACTTACTCAACTAGATAATTTTATGAATAATAACGTGAATAACATGTACTTCCCAACATTTCATAAGAAAGATCAAGTTGTCGTTGAATCCTTCATGCGACATAGGCCTCCATTGTTTACTGTATATTCTATTCCCCTCATCATGGAATAATGGATTGACTCCATTGAAAAGATATTATATATCCTCTAGTGCTCTATTGAATATAATTTTGTGCTGGTGGTTTATCATTTTTATGGGGAAGCTGATCAGTGGGGGATACTGATCACGAACATGAAGTTCAAAGAGGAAATTGATTCCCTAGATTCAGAGGATTTCAATAATTTTTTTTTCAAGAAATTTTTTACCCATAATATCCATATAAAGATGAAAAGAGAGTTTATCATACTAAATCAGAAAGAATATGAGTCTATTGGGGTATATAAAGAGAATGTCAAAAGGCATGTACGATAAACCTCGTAAATTTTAATGAAAATAGAAATCAAGGTGGGACAATTCTTTAGAAGACTAAAGTTGATTAAACAAAAAATAACAGGGTATTTGAGACATTGATACCAATTAAGAGATTTTATGATGTTCCCTAACGATTCAAAAGAATATTAGAGACTCTATGTAGTCTGATAACCCCTGATATAAGAAGGGGAGAATTGAGTTCAATATTGGTGTATCATTTGATAAATACCATGATGGAATGTAATCCCATCATCCCACGTGTAAAAATTATGGGAAGATTCATTCAAGTATCTAACTATAGGGAACCAAAAAATGCTTCAAATGTGGAATAATGAGTAATATTTTTAATAACCGATGATTTGATATGAAGAATAGAATGAATTTGGATAAAGAAGGGAAGGTTTAGATAAAAATCATCCTATAGTGAAGAGTTTGAATTCAAAGGAAAATGGTCATTAAGAGAAACATTTCCCTATTTCATGGGGTGTTTGAGGAAATCAACAAAAACAAAATCCCAGGAAGGAAGAAGGTAATATGTTATCACTAGTGTAAATGTGGAGCTCGAAAATGATGCATATATACTATTTTTTCTAGTTCTATGAATTATTTCATATCAGTATTTTTTAGAAGAACTATTCATACATGGCCTCAGAATGTGGAGGTCATGTTATATATGAGAATGGAAAATGGGGAAATTATTTCATCTAAGGTTTATAACTCCCTCCAGTTATTGTCTGTGGAATTAACCACCTATCAACTCTTATCTTTCTTCATTTATATTGATGTTGTTCTGGGCATGGATGGGAAATATTTAAACAATCCCAAAATAGATATTCTGTAATGGGATATCACTATTCACATCCTGATGTATCCTACAATTTAGTACAATTGTAAGGAGGAGGATAAATCTCCTTCAGAATCACCATCTCTATTGTGTATGTTGTTTTATTAAAGGAAAAAATATCTACCCCAAATGATTGATAAAAAGGAGAGGACCACTTTCGAATACATGGCCCATGAGTGGGACTACATTTATTTATCCCATAAATAAGTTCCTAATATTCAACCTAACTGAGAGGGTGATTTCTAAATTAATCATATATCTATATCTCTACTTATGTAAAATACCCTTTATCGAATTGAAACCATTGAGTTGGAGGAACTGAATAAGCAGTTATAAGAGAAAACTGAAAAGGGTTTTATAGACCTGAGTGCTTCATCGAGGGGTTAAGAAGTCCTTTTTTTCTGAAAAAATGATGGATTAATGTGCCTATATATTTAATAACATGAGCCCAATGAAATCATAACAAAGAAAAATAGTCCCCATCCACTGATAGAAGACTTATTTGATCAACTATGTGGGGTGATGTATTTTATAAGTCTGAATATTAGTCATGATGTCACTAATTAATGGTGAGGAAGGAAGGTGTTACCATGAATGATTTTTGAATATGTTATAGGAACTATGAGTTCATTGTGATTCCATTTGGAGTCTCCAATACTCCTGATATTTTCATATACAAAATTAGTAAATTCATTATAGGCTACATTGAAATTTTTTTAGTAGTATTTATTGATGAACTTCTCATAGAAATCAAGATTATAGAGGAACCTTAGTGGAATTTGAAAAATGTACTAAAAATTTGCAAATGGACAAAGAATATGAAATGCATAGTAAATGTGAGTTCTGGATGGAGGATGTATCCTTCATGTGTCATGTTACATCTAACGGAGGAATATTTGTTGACCTTCCAAGACAATGGAAATCAAATTATGGATGCTAACAACATCTATACCATAGATCCATAGTTTCCATTAACTAGCTTGTTATTACCATTTATTTGGGAATAAATTTTCATGATTAATAGACCCATTAACCATGACGACACGAATGAGAGTAATGTTTTTCTAGACAAGTGAATGTGAAGACAATTCCAAAGAGTTGAAAAGTGTCTTATCAAAACACAAGTACACGAACATCCAAAATGTGTAAAGCACTTTGTAGTATACAAAGAAGATTAAATGTAAGGATTATGATGTGTACTAATTTAAAATGATACTTTTATAGCCTACTCTTCAAGGTAGTTGAAAATTCACGGGAAAAAATATCCAACATATGATCTGTAGTTAGTGGATTTTATAATTGCGTAGAAAATCTAGTGGCTTAATCTCTATGAGGGGAGTTTGAGATATAGACTGATCACAAGATCCATAAATATAAATTCACAAAAAAGTATATTACTATGTTTCCTATGGTATGGTTAGAGAGTATCAAAGATTACAACTAGTCAACCCGCTACTATCATAGTAAACCAAATAAGGTGGTTGATGATCTAAGTAGAAATGATCATGAATTATTTTCTATGATTATAATTTAAAAGTTTCTAGTATTCTTAAGTGTTATAAGTATAATAATGAGATACATTATGAAAGTAAAATCATCAATCCATTCTCATATTATTTATCTACCATACCTCATGGAGATAATAATGGATTCTGAAATAAATTTATGCTGAAATTTAGAAAAATGTGGAATCTATCAAAAATGGTAAATAATAAGAGATCCAAATGGATGAGGACTGAGTCAAAAATTTTGGGTCTTGACAATGAATAACATCCAATACAGTGAGAAAAATGTGATTCTAAATGACTCACATATTTCAACCTTATCTATTAACCTAGGGAGAAGAAAGACATAATGAGATATCAAAGTGTGCTATTCATGGGAAAATATAAAGAATTAGATCACTGAATACACATCCATATTTATGGTGTTTCCACAAGTGAATTATGAAAGGAAAAATTCTAAGAGTATTATGAAACCATTACCCATACAACCATGGAAATGGGAAAACATCACCTTAGACATTGTTACTAGATTTAAAAAGACATCTAGAGGAAGCAATGATATACGGGTTGATATGGGTAATCATACAAAGACAACTAATTTTATCATAGTTCAATAGGACTTCATACTTGATGAACCTATATATATATATACATCATAGAAGTGGTGAGGTGGCATTGAGTACAACTGTCGATTATATTTGATCATGATCTGATATTTACCACAGTGTTCTAGAAAAGTCTCCAAAATAGTCTAAATGTCACACCCATGTTATTCATTAAAGGTACTTATCTGTCTTATATTTTTATCCTAACATACCTTCCCCCATGTACCCCATAATCCTCTACAAATCTTGTTGGATTTTTTCAGATGAATTGAAGGGATAATGGATGGTGAACGGTGTGCCAAACCGTGCACACAAATCGTGTGCCGATATCCAGGTCAAAACAATATGTGTAAAATGACTCCTTTTTTCCACCTGGGATTTATAAAAACTGGTCCCTCTCTTCCCCCATTCTACCCTTTCATCCATTTCAGCCCCCCAAACACTTAAAAACCTCTGTGTAACATCATTTTGAAGGGGAATTTGGTGGAAGAACTTCACACAATATCAATTAAGTGTCTCTACCTCTTAGTTCCTCTCATTTTTCTGAGGATTATTCCAATTTACATGATCTCCCAAATGACCAAGATGTAGGGTTTTGAATCTAGGGTTTATATTTGGGTTCTCTTGGCCCAATATTCTTATTTTAGGCTCGATCGACCTTCTTTGATGTGCGGCGGTGGTGGGATTAAATTTTTTCACAAATGATTCAAATGTTTAACAATTTTGGTAGGTGATTCCATGTGTATGAAATCCTTGTGACATAGATTAATATTTTTATGATATTTTAATGTTTATATCATCTGATTATTGGTGAAAAAATTGGTTTTAGTGGTATTTATAAAGAAAATGAAGTTTGAGTTCCATTTTTATTTTAAATTGGGGTTTTTTCATAGCAATCCTTTATTTGTCCATTTGGGGTTGCCCTATAACTACATAGTTGATTTTATTGAAATGAATTAGATCTTAAAATAATGTTTTTAACGTTCATATTTTTTGGTTGTTTTGGAGAATTTTTTTTTGGTGACGTTTGTAATGTAAATGATATTTGGGTACCAATTTGGTGTTAAATTGGGTGTTTTACATTTCTATTTTATGTTATACCTGTTGTAGTTGTTTTATAACTCATGTAATGGTTTTATAGAAATGTTTTGGGTGATGAATTGTTTTGGTGAATGTTATTATGCACAAGGTGTTCAATGTACGGTTTAAAAAAATTAGTTTGAAAAACATTGTTGACTTTTTTGAAGTAGTTTTATCGAAAAATAAGATGTTTTGTTGTGTGTTTTAACTGGAATAAAGTGTGTATATATACTGTATTGTTTTTATGTGACCATTAGTGGTGTTTTTACATGAAAAGGGATGTATGGAGTATGATGAAATTTTTTGAGCACAAAGGGGGAATCTTAGGTACCTTGGATGGCGGATAAGTAATAGTACGGTAGTGATCCAGATGGGGTTTTCCCTTTTTTCACTTAGAATTGTGGATAAAAACAACACTAAATAATCTTTTTGGATGATTTTTGGGGTCCTCTAGGTTATGGGTATGTTCCCTACTAGTTTCTCGTGAATGGTAAAAGATTGTGACAAGGATATTTCACACTAAAGTACAAGATACATGGTGCTCGAGATAGTCCAGTTCCTAGGGGTGTTGTAGGTTTTGGTGATCATTGAAAATTATTTATAATTGAATGTTGCATTTCATGGAATTTATCACCACTTTTTCTTACATATAAACATTGGATGCTTCACACCTTGTACTGAATACTCTTTGAAATATTTTGGTGGTATAATAATGGTCTTAGGCTCACACCCTACTTACACCTCTTGGGTATAAGTAGTCTTGATTATTTTTGACTCAGGTAAAGGAAATGCCTCAAGTGAAGGCAGTTCGGGTTGTTAGTCCCCTCTTATGGTGCAGTGTTATACAGACGGCTCGGGGGTGATGACCCCTTATCGTGTGGATTCTCTATGGATGATTTTTCTACTATTTTTATTTATTTTGGGACCTTTTATACTATATTTAAAACCATGTATTCAGATATGGTATCTATTAAGGCTTTTTTGGCCTGCAAATTTTAGATTCATAATATTTTTTTTTAATGTTTTATTCTTTCATACTCAGGTAAATAATGCCCAAACCTAATATTTTGATACCCGAGAACTTTTTCCAGCCTGTGGGGATAAGGAACACCCTTTTGGTCTTGTCATGGGCTTTATTTAGTGCCGGTATTAGTCGAGACCAGATTCGGTTTGTGACAAAATGGTTCCAAAGGAGGCCAATGTTTTTGTGTTATATTACTATTTTGGGATGAGTTGGGATAAACCGAAGTTAGTATTGTTGGGGCTCAGAGTTTTGGTCACGAGTTGGTTTCATGACCCCACCTCTCATGGTAGACCTTGAGTCACTAGGGGACATTGGAAATGTCCGAATAACATCACTTCTAGGTGAGATAAGTGGGCTATAGACCACATGCGGACATTGGGAGGGAGTTGTAGAGACCCGAAGCTTGATGTACATGGAAATTAAATTAATTTTGCGGAATACTTAATACATAACAAAAATAGACACAAAAGGATCGTAATAGTTTAATGTCTTTCGAAACTCAGAATTTAAACATCTAATCCTGTTGAAAGATCTTCAAAATCTCCCATATCGATCTTCCCCTATTGTTTTATTACCTAAAACCTTTCTTCATATCCTGGGGAAAAGAAAACATATAAAGGGTGAGCTCAGATGCTCAGTAATGTTAAACATGGATAAAATAAAACAAATCATATACATTTGAGCTTAAAAACATGAACATAATGTTTAAAAATCAAAAGCTTGAGCAATGACATAAAACATGGAAGTACGTAAGGCATAGATCATAAAGAAACATTAAGCATGATAAAATAGCATGGGAATAAAACATGTAATTTTTGCAACCATTAAGTACATGTTATGATTTCCATAGTGGCCAAGGCATTGCTGACAAGACCTTATTAGTGGACAAATTCCCTTTCTGAATCGAGTTCACTCATCGTTCTAGTCCTGTATTACTGAACCGGTTTAACTTTCCATTCCATAAATGTATATCTCATGAGATATAAATCTTTACCCAATGCATTGGAGTGAGATATAGGTCCCACCCATATCATAATGAAATCATTATTACTTGTGCCACATCATAAACATAAATCATTCATCATAACCCAAAGAATAAAAATGGGCTTCGTAACCATCATCCCATCATAACATAATCCATATAAAAAAATGGATATCATTTCATCATAAGAAAGTGAAACCATGAAAATCATAGATACATTATACATGAAACATACACATATGAAAATAATTTCATCTTATATGGAAAATGGTTTTGATAAAACACTTGAAATGAATTCTTGAAGAATATATCCTTTCTTCTTCAAAATCATTTTCTTTTCACAAAATGAAATTGAATTTTAAATAAAAAGTATTTTTTTGAAAATAGTCATAAAATATTTTTGAGGAATCTTCATGAAAATAAGGCTTTATAAAAACCATAAAAATCCTTTCAGGCCATATAAGTTTTAAAAAAAACATTCTTCTCGTACTTTTGCCAGAAAAGTCAAAAAAGTACCTCGTAATGTAAACAAAAGAAAGATTCCTTACATACCATGTAGTAAAAGTCAAAATGGGTAAAAAGGACTGTAAACATACATAAAAACACTTTTATAAAACATGGACATGGATGATAACAATAACCCCAGTAAATACTTACGTATAAGCAATCTCGGATAAAAATGTGATTTGAAAAATTATGCCTTACCTTAGGTCCGATATGCTTCGTATGGATCCTAACCTCCTGTACAATGATTTAAATAATTTCATTGACTTATTAAATAATAATATTCATTGTTATTATATCATATATGTTTCACTTATGACTTTACATTACCCGTTCTTTTGTAAATTCCATGTTAATGTAGCGTTTTGGGTAAAATCATTTCATTTATCGTATGTGTTTCGACTTGTCGTTCTTTATATTATTACTTATATCATGATTTCTATAATTCCAGAATGTAATGTATGATTTATATATAATACATATTCATCATATAAATATATATTATAGATCGATAAAAGTAATGAAATACACCGTTCATGGAGACGTCAGGCCGTACGTACGCATGAACACTGTTTTCGTTTCCTTATTGAATTGAATGAAACTAAATAGATGAAATACATATATATATAAATAAATCCAGTAGAATTATTATTTCATATATTTCATTATTATTCATTATATAAACTTTATGATCATTCATGTATGGTTAACATGGAGAATGAATATCATCGCGTCGTGGAGACGGTTGTCCGTACGTACACACAAGAGATGATATCGTTCCCATAATTATAGAATTGTAGTGGATGGTATAATATATCAGAATCAGTATGATGTTATAATAACCATATATAGTTATTCTTTACACCATTATACCCATCCATGTAAGGTGTTGGTGGTAAAACAGATTACACCATGGCGTGGAGACGGTATTCCGTACGTACGCACGCGCGATGATTTTGTTTTTTGTAGGATGGATAGAAGGTGAAATAGGGTTGTTTAATATTTATAATAAAATATAAGTATATGCTTGATACTTATGTTATTACTTCATAATGAAACAACTAATGAATAAGAAGTTGAAGAAGAAAGAAAATTGAAAGAATCGGTAACAGATATTACCTCTTCTTTGACACGCCTCTTTGAATCCTTCTCTTAGGGTATTAAAATTGGACTTTGAAGAAGACCAGGACATCTAGTATGTTTCTAGGGAAGTTTATAAGGGAAATATTCAGGTTTTGTCCGAGCATAAAGGCTCAAATTGGTGTGAGGAAGAGAGGGAGGAGGTGCCCTTTTATAAGGGAGGAGAGGGTCACCTTTGGAAATCTTAAAAATATTAATTTATAATAAATCTATCCCCACTTAAAAACCACCAAAAATGACTCATATTCTAATATTAGATGGGATAGGGTTGTAAGCGCATCAAACAATAAAATTTAGACATGTTAGGAATTTATTCTAAACATTATCAACTTGATTTATCTTTATTTAATCAATTTAATTATATTTGTGGTAATAACATTATAAATTTTATATTATAACAAATAATAACTTATTTGTTGTGAATTGTCCATAATTAGATACGTTATAACATTTTATACCATATAAATTTAAATTTATAATTTTTAAATATTTTTGTGATTTTTAAACAATTTTATAATATGTTATTTTTATAAAATAACAATAGTGTCAATTTTGATACTATTCATTTGTTGAATTTAAATAAAATATATAAAGAATATATGTTCGAAATAAAAGATATAATAGATTCATAAAAGGTCATATGTATCTAGATAATTAGTGGAGCACATTAAATTGTACATATAATATTTATTTTATTATTTTGAAAACCATTTATTTTGTTTATCTCTTAATAAAATAATTACTACATAATTTTTGTATAATTATTTAATATACATATTTGTTTCATAAAAATTATAAATAAAATCCTATGATGAAGATAAATCTATTAACTTTCATAATAATACTTTTACTAGAATTTATCATCTTAAAATCACAACATTTAAATTGTTATATTTATTAAATTATGAAGGTGACAACATTGGCATCATTTAAAATAATATAATATAAGTGTCATAATAACTTTTATAAGGCTAAAAATGGTCACATAGTCTACCATTGGATGATTATGGTTAAAATTTACATGACCAATAATTTCTGGGCAGGGTTTTGTGCCTTTTATGGTCACTATTAGATTAATAAAAACTATATTCTTGATTTTTCACTAGATAAATAATTTCTGTATCACTATTGTGTCACAATTAATGATAATTATTTAATCCCTAAAAATTATAAATAAATTCATATTATGTATATAATTTTATTATATTTCTGGAGACTATTCATGTTCGATGTTTCATGAAGTTTATCACTAAATTAAAATTAATATACTTATAATATTTAAGAGAGTGACATGTTGTCACTTTCTTTGGTTTTAATAATAATTAATTTATCTTCATGGAACAAAGTCCATTAAATGATTATAATCTGACCCTTAGGTGATATTGGTCGACTTTGAGTCATCCAATATGATTTTGGTAGGTGTTAGGTTAATTTTATAATCTTATGTTTACCCATAATCACCCGATTAACCTTTAACTATGGTAAATAAAATTTACCGTAGTTACTATTCATAAAGCCCAAAAAAAAAGTAGATTATTAACATAATTTGGACCCAATGATTCCAATTATGGAATCCATTTTTCCAAATTCAATACACAATATTTTCGGAAATTAAATTAAAACTAATCCTGTTGTCGAAAGAAAACGGGTTTTTATTTAAAACATTGTAAAAGATTGAATTTATTTAACCTACGAATTCAATGTAAAATCAAGGCTAATGACATACATTATATTAAATGGTAAAAATATATTCTATTTATACTTTAAAACCATTCAATATTATAATTTAACCATATAAGTTATATCAATTAAAAAATTTGTTTTTAATTAAAAATTAGCATATTTTTACTATTCATTAAAACATGAAAGTTATCAGAAAAGTATCAAAAATTTATTCAAAGTAGATTTTTATATCCTAATTCCAAAGAAGAATTTTATTTTGTCAAATTGAACTTATAAACATGTCAAAACCTAGATTTATTGTGGGTGCGCCATCAAAAGGTGGCAAAATTGCATTTTTTGAAAAATACTTATTTTACCCGAAAAATTTATTTTGTTCTCTTAACATGTTCTAGAAAATGTGTAAGATGAATAATAATGTTATAAAATTCAAAATTTAGTTAATTCTATTCATAACGGCTAGTCCATAATAATATAATAACAACATATCATTGTTTAGTGAAACCCAGTATTGCGTACAACACACGCTATCGAGGAAGGTCACGATTGCGTGTAATGCAAGCCAAGTCAGGGTTGTGTATAGAGAAAAACTCTTTTTTTGTTTTTTATAACATAATCCAACCATATTTCATTTATACATTGAATATATATATATACATATATATATACACTCAATGTTGCGAACTTGAAATTGTGTGTAACAAGATCCAAGAATAGTGTTGCGTATACTGGAAGCTAATACGGTGTTGCGTATAGTACAAGCTAATCTTGGTGTAGTGTACAATCAAAGGAATTAAAAAGAATATATCTCATAAAATCTCGGGGTGTTACATTCTACCCCCCTTAAAATGAATTTCACCCTCGAAATTCGTTGGTTTTATAAATCGTTTACTATTCATAGAAACCCACATCGTAAAAAGGAATACTAAAACCTAACTTAAAAAAAATTAGAAATGTAACAGTCACCCAAGGTAACTCAGCATTGGGTTTCCACATAGGAATGGATATGGAGGAAAAATCTAACGATCTTGTTCTAATGGAGAGTGGTAGAGAACATGGCTATGAAAAAGCGAACAATCACAAAGCCATAAATTTGTGATGATCTAAGGTAGCATCTGATTTATCGGATATAAGGGCACTAGGACAACATTTTTGGTTTTCAAGATGATTTCCCTAAAGTTGAAGAATTTTAATTATAAGAAATACTTACTTTATTTTGGTACAATATCACCGTTTTTGTGTGTCTTGAACAATTTCCACTTCATCTCTTAAAGAAATGAAGTTGAATTTGTCATTTGTTCAGTGTTAGAAGATCATGTGATAGAATGATGGGTCACTCCATCTATTTCAAAAAAAAGGTTAGAAAAAGTTATCAAATATACATAACTCCTTCTATGGTAAGGTTAATCATATACGATTCCAAAAATGAACTTAAAATTCATATATCATACCGCTTAATAAAATAAAACTAGTTTCTACTAACCAGGGACTTCCTGTAGGCCAGTGGTAGGAAATAAAGGCATGTCGCATGTCACGACCCGCCCTCGGGGTCCGTGCCGTGACTACCCCAAGCCCGCCTTCCATAGGCCAGGGGCTGGTGACTAGCACCAAGGCGTAAATCCCAGTAAAAAGGGAAGGCATTGCCTTTGAAAAGTAACCAACTCCACAGAGTAAGCAAGCGGAAAGTAAACACTAAACAAGCAGAGTACAACTGAAAGTGCGGAAAAGTAAATGGGCCAGAATACAAACCCAAACTGAAATTAAAGTACAACTCGAAAAGGGAAAAACAGCAACTGTAAAGTAAAAGCCGCTACTCCGAGCTGTCCACCGGAAATCCCACCTGAAGGGTGGGTACAGATAGCTCCTCTGCTCCACGGGTCCCGCCGTCCGCTCCGTGCACGTCCCGCCCAGTGGTCCACCTCCGGGTACCGTCCCGCTCTACAAGCCTCAGCTAAGTCAACGCTGTCCGTCGTCTGCAACCAACACAACGTAGTGCGGGCGAAGCCCGTGCAGGGGTGAGTATAAGCTACTCAGTAGGGACCCCGAGACCCCTGAAGGTCTCTCAAATCCACAAAGGATAAACCACAAAGAAAAGTACAATCACGAAGTAACAACCGACACTGCTTAGGTATATGCCCATACATATACCTAAGTCATCAATTCAGATACGCTCCAACCTCCGAGCCCAAGTACAACTCAGTCCACGCAGGAAAGTATACGTAATCAACAAAGGGAAGCAAAATATAATCCACACAGGATTGCACAACACAATCCACACAGGAAAACAACAGGATTCAGCTCACACAGGTATACTTCTTCAAGGACGATAAAGATGATCACTGATCCATCTAAGTCGTCGGACCCACGAAGGATCGATAGGTAACTAACCCCCGCAGAAGACCCACACAGGATCGGGCTCACACAGAACCTGTAGGCGCTGGCTCACACAGAACCGCTGAGCGCAAGGACCCACACAGGATCGGGCTCACACAGAACCTGTAGCACTGATCCACGTAGGATCGCTGAGTGCTGTAGTCGTCGTCGTCGAATCCACACAGGATCTCTGTACTGTCGTCATCCAATCCACACATGATCTCTGTACTGTCGTCGTCAAATCCACACAGGATCTCTGTACTGTCGTCGTCAAATCCACACAGGATCTCTGTACTGTCGTCGTCGCAGTCACAGTAGCAGTCGTAGCAGTAGAACAGTCGCAGCCAGCACTAGGGTTCCCGCACACAGCAAGCTCGTACGGAGGGTCCGCTCCACGAGCCGAGAGGCTGATACATCAACTGTCACAAAGACCAGAGTTGATGTATCCAAAAGTTCCGTATCGTCAACAGGAACTCAACGCAACAGACGGCGCGTCGATCGGACGCCCGGTCTGAGAGTTATAGGCATTTTCGTCTCCGGGGCCCGGTTGGTTTTTAAGGCAAAACCAACCCGACCGTACTCCACCTGCGTCCAAACCTCGGGCGGAGTATGCCAAAAGATCCGTCTCACTAAGAGGAACACTACGCGACTGACAGCATGTCAATCGGACGTCCGTAGCTCAAGATATGAGCGTTTCCGGTCCGAAGGCCCGGTTGGTTTCGTGAACGAACCAACCCGGCCGAACTCAAAGTAAACCGAAACCTTGAGTGCGATATAGCGAAACGACCGTCTCGATCCAAGGATCGCGTTGCCGCAGACGGTTCGTTATTCGGAGGTCCGAGGCTCAAGTTATGAGCCAAAAACCGAAACTGGTCCGAAACGGGGGGGTCCGGGTCCGGGCCGACCCGGCCCGACCCCCCCCCCCCCCCCCCCCCCCGGGGGCGGCGCGGCGGCGGCGGCGGCGGGCCGCGGTGGCGGCGGCGGCGGGCCGCGGTGGCGGCGGCGGCGGGCCGCGGTGGCGGCGGGGTGCCGCGAGGTGGGGGTCACGCGGGGGGCTTGATTGCCCCCGCTGTTTTGAAGCGGCGCGGCTTTGCCGCGCCGATTTTGAAGAGACGGCCCCCGCACGTGGGGGCCGCTTGGTCACAAACCGGGGGGGGGGGCTGTTGCCCCCCCCTCCTTAAAGAACCGCCCCCCCCCCCCCTCACGTGGGGGGAACCTGCTGGCGCCGAACCAAAGGGAGGGGCCGGTTGCCCCTTCCCTTCAAAGAACCCCCCCTCTTAAAGAGGGGGGTTTTCAAGGGGTTGGCCGGGGAATTAAATTCCCCGGTTTTTAAAACATCCGGCCGGCCAGCTGGCCGGCCGGTTTTTACCAACGGGACCGGAAATTCCGGTCCCGCCCTCGACTTCCGACGCCGGCGGCCCGGCCGCCGGTCTTTCCTTCCGCCGCGGCCCGGAACCGGCCGCGGTCTTCTCGTCCCGCCGCGGCCCGGAACCGGCCGCGGTCTTCTCGTCCCGCCGCGGCCCGGAACCGGCCGCGGCGTTCGTCATCCGGCGCGGTGCGACGGCACCGCGTCCCTTCGCCGTGCTTTGATATTATTCAACGCGGCGCGACGGCGTCGTGTTCTTGTTGTTACTTCCAAGGTGCGTGCGACGGCATCGCGTAAGATATTCGCACGTTCATCCGCGTGGTGCGACGGCACCACGCCACTTGCTTTCCTCCGCAAAATAATTAAACAAGAACGATGGAGGGGGGTTCGGCCGTGTTCGTGCGGTCCGGCCCCCCTCTCGTTAAACATAATAACGCAACTTAAAACATTTAAAAGTCTCAAGTTTGACATGCGAAAACCAGGATCAAGAAACGGAATAAATAAAAATTGAATCAACAACCCCTACCTCGGGTTTAAGATTCAAAGGTTCGGCTACGCTCCGCGGAAGACGGCGTCGCGGAGGTCGGGTGTCGCGGTTGACGTTCGTCAAATCCGTTGACGAAGTGTTATGCCCGAAGAGACACGACGTTGGCGGATCTTCGTTTGCCGACGAAGTAGGTTCGAGGAGGAAGAAGAGGTCCGAAGATACCGGGTTGCCGAGTCGATGATCCTTGACGAAGTGTTGTCGTTCTTCGTTGAGGATGAAGACGTTCTTCGCCGGAGAAGATGAAGAGGAGCTCTCAAAGCTCTCAAGGGAATAAACCAACAACCCATAAACAAATAAGATTACATCTTATTTTATTAACACATAACTCAAAAGAATTTCAAATGTTTGAAATTCAAAAGAGTTAACTCCCAAAATTAATTAAGAGTAACATAGGCCAATTAATTAGGGGTTAAGTACGTTGAGAGAATTTGAAAAGAAAAGGGATTCGTGTGGGCCCCACCACACTTAATCCTCCCAAGGGAGGTTAAGTGGGTGTGGGTCCCACTTCCAACCACCTTTGATAGGTTTTTAAATAAGTTAAAATAAAATTTGTCTTACACAAATTTTATTTAACTTAACTGAAAAACCCCAAAACGTAACTATCAACCCGCAACAAACGCAACTCCCGAAAAGGTCTCATTATGCGAAAATCGGTGCTGCGAGTTCATCGGTGCCCTCGGATTTCAATTCCGAGCACCGGATCAAAAGTTAGGAATTCCCGCTCGTTCGTTCACTGAACGTACCCGAGCCAAACTTCGGAAATTAATTCCGGGCACTCCGGGCCTCGGAATCAGGTGCCGTCTGAAACCGCGCTCTTGTAAAATTCTAAAGAAAATTAAGAAAAAATTTTCCTTGAATTTTACGGGTCTTTACATTACTCCCACCTCAGGGCTTTACGTCCCCGTAAAGCTACATCAAAAACTAGGGAAACCAAAAGAGAGTACTGAGCACGCATCTGAGCCTCCCGCTCCCATGTGCTCTCCTGGAGATTCCCGTGCCGCCATCTGTTGCGCACAAGAGGAATCGATCGCCCATGTAGGACCCGCTCCTGGATGACATGGACCTCCTCTGACGTGGCCCGGACCATCTCCGGTCCCACCAGAGCTGCAAGATTTCTCTTTTGCCGAAAAGAGAAATCTGGTCTCATCCCCTGGATGAACCACATTCTTTGCCTAAAACAGTCAATCCTAACATGGATGATACTAATCCATACTAAGGATGACGTCGTAAGGCCTCGACGCTACTACTAAGAGATTCAACCGTTACTCTCGCCTCCAAGGGTTGAGTCACACTGTCGGCATCAGTGTGTGGTAACTGGGTCTCCTCCAGTAGATGTCTCACAAGTGAGGGTCAAGTCAACAGCCAAAACTGGAACCTCTTAGTAACATTACGATAGAGGACAGGAACGAAAACATCACAAGGTATGCGTCTTTTATTAATGCAGCTCGTAATACAAGACGCTACACAAAAGCAACAAGGAACCAGAAGTACAAAGGATGTATCCACTAGTTCTGCTCCTGTCCATCGGCTCCCAGGGCTCCATGATCGAAGGCCTCGGCTGCCTGAAGCTGAGCTCTCCCCTGCGGTCGGGGTGGACCTCCTGGTGGTGGTGGTGGTAGAGCCTCAAAGCGTCGGCCACCACCAGCTGCTCGTCCAGCTCCTCTGCCTCGTCCGCCTCCTCCCTGCGGACCGCCACGGTCGAACCTCTGCCTCTGCCTAGGTGGTTCCTCAACCGTCTGCTGCTCCTCCGCATGGCGGGTTGGGCAGTCACGAGCCATGTGGCCTCGCCCGCCGCATGCATAGCACTGTCTTCCACTCGAAAGACTGGCTCCGCGTTGTGTGCCCTGCACTGCTGAGCCAGTGCCCTGAGGTCTGGTCTGTCTGGACCCCTGAGTCATTTGCCGACTGCCAGCTGCAGATGACTCTGCCACGTGCCGTCCTGTGGTGGGTCTCTGTGCTGGTGTAGACTCAGCAAGGAAGCTCTCGATCAGAAGGGCCCTCTCCAGTACTCCTGTCTGAGTCGGTATGCTGAGGGAGATCAGCGATGCCCTGATCTCGTGTCTCAAACCCTGCTCGAAGGTCCGGGCCCGGAAGAATGGGTCCCGTACCATGTCGGTCGAGTAGCGCGAGAGATCGGTAAATCTCGCCGAGTACTGAGCGACCGTCATGCTGCCCTGCCGCAGCTGTAGAAGCTCCTGGATACGCACCGCACGAAGGGTGGCTGGGACGAACTCCGAGCGGAAGATGCTCTCAAAGTCCGTCCAAAGTAGAGATGTCTCATCGTGCACCTGGAGCATCAAGCTCCACCATCGTCCTGCTGCTGCGTGTAGTAGGCTCGCAGCGAGGATCACCATGAGGTCTGCTGGTGTCCTCACTAGCCTAAACACTCGAACCACTGCCTCCAGCCAGTCCTCTACTGCCTGAGGATCCGTCTCCCCGCGAAACCTGGGCGGTCGCTGGCGCTGAAACTCATGCAGTGCGCTGAGACGACGTGCATCGTCAGCGGCTGCTGCTGGAAGCATCGGGGGCTCGGCGGGTAAAGCTACCGCCGGTGCCACTGCTGACAAAGGGCCCTGCACCGAAGCCTCGTCGCTCGGTGGGCTGTCGTCTCGCTCGACTCTCGGAACCCTAGCTGGCTGCCGTCGTGGGGCCATCCTGAAAAGGAAACAGGTGCGCCACGGTCAGAACAGTATACCTGGTGAGCTGATATAAGTAATCACAAAGAAAACTTTGAAACACACACGCAATAAATGTTTTCGTGCATTAAGTCGGAAATCAGAAGTCATGGTCCTGGTGTACGGATACGTCGGCCGCCGCACCAACACTGGACTCCCTGGACTGATAACCACACTCAATACGCTAAACATTATTGCTTCACATAGAAAAGATCAGAGTTCGCGGTAGAACCGAACTCCTTTGATACCAATTTGTCACGACCCGCCCTCGGGGTCCGTGCCGTGACTACCCCAAGCCCGCCTTCCATAGGCCAGGGGCTGGCGACTAGCACCAAGGCGTAAATCCCAGTAAAAAGGGAAGGCATTGCCTTTGAAAAGTAACCAACTCCACAGAGTAAGCAAGCGGAAAGTAAACACTAAACAAGCAGAGTACAACTGAAAGTGCGGAAAAGTAAATGGGCCAGAATACAAACCCAAACTGAAAGTAAAGTACAACTCGAAAAGGGAAAAACAGCAACTGTAAAGTAAAAGCCGCTACTCCGAGCTGTCCACCGGAAATCCCACCTGAAGGGTGGGTACAGATAGCTCCTCTGCTCCACGGGTCCCGCCGTCCGCTCCGTGCACGTCCCGCCCAGTGGTCCACCTCCGGGTACCGTCCCGCTCTACAAGCCTCAGCTAAGTCAACGCTGTCCGTCGTCTGCAACCAACACAACGTAGTGCGGGCGAAGCCCGTGCAGGGGTGAGTATAAGCTACTCAGTAGGGACCCCGAGACCCCTGAAGGTCTCTCAAATCCACAAAGGATAAACCACAAAGAAAAGTACAATCACGAAGTAACAACCGACACTGCTTAGGTATATGCCCATACATATACCTAAGTCATCAATTCAGATACGCTCCAACCTCCGAGCCCAAGTACAACTCAGTCCACGCAGGAAAGTATACGTAATCCACAAAGGGAAGCAAAATATAATCCACACAGGATTGCACAACACAATCCACACAGGAAAACAACAGGATTCAGCTCACACAGGTATACTTCTTCAAGGACGATAAAGATGATCACTGATCCATCTAAGTCGTCGGACCCACGAAGGATCGATAGGTAACTAACCCCCGCAGAAGACCCACACAGGATCGGGCTCACACAGAACCTGTAGGCGCTGGCTCACACAGAACCGCTGAGCGCAAGGACCCACACAGGATCGGGCTCACACAGAACCTGTAGCACTGATCCACGTAGGATCGCTGAGTGCTGTAGTCGTCGTCGTCGAATCCACACAGGATCTCTGTACTGTCGTCGTCCAATCCACACAGGATCTCTGTACTGTCGTCGTCAAATCCACACAGGATCTCTGTACTGTCGTCGTCAAATCCACACAGGATCTCTGTACTGTCGTCGTCGCAGTCACAGTAGCAGTCGTAGCAGTAGAACAGTCGCAGCCAGCACTAGGGTTCCCGCACACAGCAAGCTCGTACGGAGGGTCCGCTCCACGAGCCGAGAGGCTGATACATCAACTGTCACAAAGACCAGAGTTGATGTATCCAAAAGTTCCGTATCGTCAACAGGAACTCAACGCAACAGACGGCGCGTCGATCGGACGCCCGGTCTGAGAGTTATAGGCATTTTCGTCTCCGGGGCCCGGTTGGTTTTTAAGGCAAAACCAACCCGACCGTACTCCACCTGCGTCCACACCTCGGGCGGAGTATGCCAAAAGATCCGTCTCACTAAGAGGAACACTACGCGACTGACGACACGTCAATCGGACGTCCGTAGCTCAAGATATGAGCGTTTCCGGTCCGAAGGCCCGGTTGGTTTCGTGAACGAACCAACCCGGCCGAACTCAAAGTAAACCGAAACCTTGAGTGCGATATAGCGAAACGACCGTCTCGATCCAAGGATCGCGTTGCCGCAGACGGTTCGTTATTCGGAGGTCCGAGGCTCAAGTTATGAGCCAAAAACCGAAACTGGTCCGAAACGGGGGGGTCCGGGTCCGGGCCGACCCGGCCCGACCCCCCCCCCCCCCCCCCCCCACCCCCCCCCCCCCCCGGGGGCGGCGCGACGGCGGCGCGGCGGCGGCGGCGGCGGCGGCGGCGGCGGGCCGCGGTGGCGGCGGCGGCGGGCCGCGGTGGCGGCGGGGTGCCGCGAGGTGGTGGTCACGCGGGGGGATTGATTGCCCCCGCTGTTTTGAAGCGGCGCGGCTTTGCCGCGCCGATTTTGAAGAGACGGCCCCCGCACGTGGGGGCCGCTTGGTCACAAACCGGGGGGGGGGGGGCTGTTGCCCCCCCCCTCCTTAAAGAACCGCCCCCCCCCCCCCCTCACGTGGGGGGGACCTGCTGGCGCCGAACCAAAGGGAGGGGCCGGTTTCCCCTTCCCTTCAAAGAACCCCCCCTCTTAAAGAGGGGGGTTTTCAAGGGGTTGGCCGGGGAATTAAATTCCCCGGTTTTTAAAACATCCGGCCGGCTAGCTGGCCGGCAGGTTTTTACCAACGGGACCGGAAATTCCGGTCCCGCCCTCGACTTCCGACGCCGGCGGCCCGACCGCCGGTCTTTCCTTCCGCCGCGGCCCGGAACCGGCCGCGGTCTCCTCGTCCCGCCGCGGTCTTCTCGTCCCGCCGCGGCCCGGAACCGGCCGCGGTCTTCTCGTCCCGCCGCGGCCCGGAACCGGCCGCGGCGTTCGTCATCCGGCGCGGTGCGACGGCACCGCGTCCCTTCGCCGTGCTTTGATATTATTCAACGCGGCGCGACGGCGTCGTGTTCTTGTTGTTACTTCCAAGGTGCGTGCGACGGCATCGCGTAAGATATTCGCACGTTCATCCGCGTGGTGCGACGACACCACGCCACTTGCTTTCCTCCGCAAAATAATTAAACAAGAACGATGGAGGGGGGTTCGGCCGTGTTCGTGCGGTCCGGCCCCCCTCTCGTTAAACATAATAACGCAACTTAAAACATTTAAAAGTCTCAAGTTTGACATGCGAAAACCAGGATCAAGAAACGGAATAAATAAAAATTGAATCAACAACCCCTACCTCGGGTTTAAGATTCAAAGGTTCGGCTACGCTCCGCGGAAGACGGCGTCGCGGAGGTCGGGTGTCGCGGTTGACGTTCGTCAAATCCGTTGATGAAGTGTTATGCCCGAAGAGACACGACGTTGGCGGATCTTCGTTTGCCGACGAAGTAGGTTCGAGGAGGAAGAAGAGGTCCGAAGATACCGGGTTGCCGAGTCGATGATCCTTGACGAAGTGTTGTCGTTCTTCGTTGAGGATGAAGACGTTCTTCGCCGGAGAAGATGAAGAGGAGCTCTCAAAGCTCTCAAGGGAATAAACCAACAACCCATAAACAAATAAGATTACATCTTATTTTATTAACACATAACTCAAAAGAATTTCAAATGTTTGAAATTCAAAAGAGTTAACTCCCAAAATTAATTAAGAGTAACATAGGCCAATTAATTAGGGGTTAAGTACGTTGAGAGAATTTGAAAAGAAAAGGGATTCGTGTGGGCCCCACCACACTTAATCCTCCCAAGGGAGGTTAAGTGGGTGTGGGTCCCACTTCCAACCACCTTTGATAGGTTTTTAAATAAGTTAAAATAAAATTTGTCTTACACAAATTTTATTTAACTTAACTGAAAAACCCCAAAACGTAACTATCAACCCGCAACAAACGCAACTCCCGAAAAGGTCTCATTAAGCGAAAATCGGTGCTGCGAGTTCATCGGTGCCCTCAGATTTCAATTCCGAGCACCGGATCAAAAGTTAGGAATTCCCGCTCGTTCGTTCACTGAACGTACCCGATCCAAACTTCGGAAATTAATTCCGGGCACTCCGGGCCTCGGAATCAGGTGCCGTCTGAAACCGCGCTCTTGTAAAATTCTAAAGAAAATTAAGAAAAAATTTTCCTTGAATTTTACGGGTCTTTACATCGCACTTCGGTTGTGGGTTCGATTCCCACAGCCTTGTCCGACGCGATGGGTTGTCGCCCGTTTTGCAGGTTGTCCTTTTTCTAAAATTACATAATTATAACATTCCATCAATAATATCAAAAACAGTTCTAGCCTTAAACAATACTAACTTATGTCCAACATAATCCATTTCAAATCTTTAGGCTTATCCAAAATACATATGACTGATTACTAGAAATTTCATCTTCCGAGCATCTGAATTCATTCATGTGTCCCCCATATATCATAAGATATATCCTATTTTTTGTCACATTCCAAACATTTTTATACCTTAATCATGTATTCTCTTGAAGAATGAATACCCATTGAACCTTAGTGAAAACATTAATGCTGTCAAAATTTAACACTTTCCACATACCAAAATCCAAAAATTCTATATACTCAAACCATGATATAAATTTGTCCTTACAACAGTCATGAGCTCATGAATACTATCAAACATTTCATTTTCTCATTATCCCTTCATTATGCGCACATTAACTTCTTTCCAAAATATTTGAATCACCTTTCATGGTTACTGGTACCATAAAATTATTGAAAACCACAATAGACTAATACAAAAATATTCCAATACACCATAAAAGTACCTCAACAACATTATTCTTAAATACCAATACATAAACACTTCAATCCATCCTCTTCATTGATTTTCATGGAATAAGACCTTCCTTGATTTAGAAGTAACCTCTTAGGTCAGGGCATTGAGTTGGGTAATGCCCATGTTCTCCACAAATAAGACATTGAACTCCATTACAGTCTATCACTCTATGACCCTTTTCTCCACACATATAACATCTTTCCCTCCATTTGAGATATTCCTCAAGGTTCTTCTTCCCTTCTTTAGAAATCTCAATCATCCTATCTCTATGATCATCACCATGCGAACATGCATAAAATTCCATCTTCCACTTGTTTGATGACTTAAGAATACCACCAAAGTTCACCTTGTTAATCATATATCGTGATGACTGATTCAGCATAATCATAATATCTTTATCTCTAGGAAATACACAATTCTGTTGATCATAGTCACCAATTTGTCCATTGGAATCAACATTAACTGAATTCCTTCTCGTTCCCTCCATTGACTAAAACCAGAAACCATAGTGTAAGAAATAGTTAAAATAACGAGGAACCACATAATCATTAAAAGTCACTTATGGGATGTATAAATTATCACACATTCTTTAATCCATGACACCTTAGGTTCACCCTAGGTTATTCATGATCGTCAACATAATTCTAGTAATATAAACTATAGTTATACTAAACCTTAGGGACATCCCTAGACATACCTTAGAAATATCTCTAGGGATCTCACTAAAGTTTTCGCATCCTAGTTTCCAAATGTTGACTAAACCTTTCCTCTAATACCAACTGTAGCGGTCTGGAATTACATCTAGTGGACTATAATTGATACCTATCAGGGCACTCCATGGGCGACTACACCCCCTGGGTGGGACACACCACCATCCCCAGTGGTAGCCATTTCCTCACGAAGCCCTTGGGCAGAGAGCCATGCTTCGTCCAACGCTCACATGTGAGATTTCCCAAGCATCGGATACATTCCTACCTCTTTTGCCTCTGATACCAACTGTAGAGACCCGAATCTTGATGTACATGGTCATTACATTACTTTTTCAGAATACTTAATACATAACAAAAACAGACACACAAGGATGGTAATAGTTTAGTGTCTTTGGAAACTCGGAATATAAACATCTAATCCTGTTGAAAGATCTTCAACATCTCCCATATCGATCTTTCCATTTTCTTTTCTTACATAAATCCTTTCTTTATATCCTGTGGAAAAGAAAACATATAAATGGTGAGCTCAAATGCTCAGTAATGTTAAGCATGGATAAAATAAAACAAATCATATACATTTGAGCTTAAAAACATGAACATAATGTTTAAACATCAAAAGCCCAAGCAATGACATAAAACATGGAAGTACGTAAGGTATAGATCATAAA
This sequence comes from Viscum album, assembly GCA_963277665.1. Lineage (NCBI taxonomy): Eukaryota > Viridiplantae > Streptophyta > Magnoliopsida > Santalales > Viscaceae > Viscum > Viscum album. Next base: position 686,501,300 of record OY728145.1, on the reverse strand, counting down.
GAAACATTAATAATGATAAAATAGCATGGGACTATAACATGTAATTGTGGCAACCATTAAGCACATGTTATGATTTCCATAGTATCCAAGACATTGCTGCCAAGACCATCTTAGTGGACAAAGTCCCTTTCTGAATCGAGTTCACTCGACGTTCCAGTCCTGTATTACTGAACCGGTTTAACTTGCCGTTCCAGCCATGTCTATCTCATGAGATATAAATCTTTACCCAATGCATTTTAGGGAGATATAGGTCCCACCCATCTCATAATGAAATCATTATTACTTGTGCCACAACATAAACATAAATCATTCATCATAACCCAAAGAAAAAAAATGGGTTTCATAAACATCATCCCATCATAACATAATCTATATAAAAAAATGGACATCATTTCATCATAAGAAAAGTGAAGCCATGAAAATCATTGAGACATTATACTTGAAACATACACATATGAAAATAATTTCATCTTAGATGGAAAATGGTTTTGATAAAACACTTGAAATGAATTCTTGAGGAAAATATCCTTTCTTCTTCAAAATCATTTTCGTTTCGCAAAATGCCATTGAATTATAAATGAAAAGTATTTTGTTGAAAATAGTAATAAAATATTTTTGAGGAATCTTCATGAAAATAAGGCTTTATAAAAACTGTAAAAATCCTTTCATGTCGTATAAGTTTTAAAAAAAACTTTCTTCTCATACTTTTTCCAGAAAAGTCAAAAAAGTACCTCGTAACGTAAAAAAAAGAAATATTCCTTACATTAAAAGTAGTAAAAGTAAAAATGGGTAAAAAGGATTGAAAAAATACATAAAAACACTTTTATAAAACATATACATGGATGATAACAATAACCCTAGTAAATACTTATGTATAAGCAATCTCGGATAAAACTGAGATTTGCAAAATTATCCCTTACCTTAGGTCCGATATGCTTCGTATGGATCTGAACCTCCTGTATAATGATTTAAATAATGTCATTGAATTATTACATAATCTTATTCACTGTTATGATATCATATATGTTTCACTTATGACTTTATATTACCCGTTCTTTTGTAAATTCAATGTTAATGTAGCGTTTTGGGTAAAATCATTTCATTTATCGTATGTGTTTCGACTTGTCATTCTTGATATTATTTCATATATCCTGATTTACATAATTCCAGAATGTAAAACATGATTTATATATAATATATATTCATAATATAGATATATATTATAGATCGATAAAAGGAATGAAATACACCGTTCATGGAGACGGTAGGCCGTACGTACGCATGAACGTTGTTTTCGTTTCCTTATTGAATTGAATGAATCTAAATAGATGACATATATATATATATATACATAAATAAAGTAGAATTATTATTTCATATATTTAATGTCACGAACCAGATCTGGTCGCCACCATTAACGGCACCAAACCTGGCCCGTGGCAAGGCCCGAAGGGCATTCCCTATCCCCACGGGCTGGCACAAGTGCCCGGGTATAAAACAATATGATTTGGGAACGATTTACCCGAGTATGAAAGCATAAAACAAATAAAACAATCAATGATAAGAATCTGAAATTTCCATGCTAAACCATTCTTAACAAAACCAGATCTGAATACATATGTTTAAAGACACAAAAATTGGTCCAAATAAAGATAATGACAACATCAAGACATCCCCATGGACTCCACAAGACAAGGGGATCATCACACGCAATCCATCCCCACAACTCCGCCCCAAAGATGGGTACTAACATCCCGAACCGCCATCACCCTTAGCCTTCCCTTTACCTGAGTCAAGCATAAGCAGGTCTACTTACACCCAAGGGGTGTAAGTAGGGTGTGAGCCTAAGCCCAATAGGATACCACCAGTTGATTCCAAAGAGTATGCAATACAATGTGAACAAAACAAGCAATTTTAATACACAAGGTGAAACAGTGTTAAAATTCAAAGAAATGCAACTTTCAAATGAAAACAGTTTTCAATTCGAGAATTTCAGAATGTTAGCACATTAAATAGACATGTGAGATACTGTAATGTACTGCCAAAAACAACCCATAACAAGGGTAAATACCACAAATTCTATGAGCATCAAAATCAGGAACACCCCTAAGCACTAGGTTGTCTCGGGCCCTATGTACCTCGTACCTCGGTGTAGAGTAACCATAGAAAAATCCGTTATCATGCACGAGCCACTAGTAGGGAACATACCCATAACCTAGTGGTCCCCAATCATCATCCAAATAGTTTAGTTAGAGTTGTCGTTATCCAGATGCTAAGTGGAACAGGGACAAAACCCATCCGATCCACTAGCCGTACTAGTACAAATCCGCCCCACCTAAGTACCCGGGCTTCCCCTTTTGTGCTCAAACAATTTTAGCAAACAACACACATCCATTTTCATATAAAATATCACTACTGGTCACAAACAAATTGTACAGTAGCTACACACATTTTATACCATTTAAAACACACAATAAAATAATTTTATTTCCAATAAAACAACCTCTCAAAACATCACATTGTTTTTCACCCAAAGCTCTTTATGATATCCACCTTTCACACTATGATAACACTTGTAAGATATTAAAACCAAATTTCAGTTCATAACCCTTTAATGAAACCAAAAATTCAGTTAGGGGGCATCCCAAAATGAACCAATAAATGATTTGAATGGAAAACCCTCAATTTCACCAAAAATTGGAACTTAAAATTCATTTGCATTATAAATGCAACTAAAACCAATTTTTACAGAAACATTCAAGTGAAATAAACATTAGAGTACCATGAAAAACAGCAAGCTAATTCACAAAGATTGCACACACAATGGAATCACCTACCAAATTAACAAAACCCCTTGAATCTCCGTGCGAAATCAAATCGCACCCCCGCCGCACCAAGAGAGAACTAGATCAAACCTAAAACCACACAAATTGGCCAAGAAAACCCAAAGTTAAACCCTAGGTTCGAAATCCTAGTTTCTGGACATTAGTAAACTAAATTATAACCGAATAAACCCTAAGAACAAAGAGTTAAACCCAAAGTAATTTGAAAGAGGAAAGAAAAGGGCTCATTTACTTGAAGTATCTTGAAGTAATCACTCCAAAACTCCAGTATCTGAAATTTAAAAGATCCCAAATTTAGGGTACGTTCGAACAAGATGTATTATCTCATTTAGGAACTGGAATGGAGGAAAAAGACTGAGAATTGAGATATTTATGAAGGAAATACTTTACCTCTTCAAATCTGGGCGATTTGAGGAACCCTATGCAGATCGGCACAAAATCGCGATTCTACAGAGCTCCAAATGGGTGGGAGAGAGTTCAGGCGCGCGTCTGGGTTACTTGGGCTTGAGTGAGACTTGGAATCACCGAAAAAGCCCAAATAATGAATAAGTTATAACAAAATCAAATTTTATTTTTAAAACAGGAATTGGGCTTTCGGGCAGGCCCAACCCCTTAGACAAAAACCCAAATAACCCCTGGTTATGAACTTCTAAAAGCTCCAAATTACCTTGGTGGTGTTAATAGGTTAGGGTAGGTCAATTAGGAATTTGAATGGATGAAAAATATTGAAAAATGAAAAAGTTATAAAAGATACAAAATTTATTTTTTAATCTGGAATTGGGCTCACGGCTTGGCCCAATTCATGAATACTCATCTATTCCTCCCTAAAACCTAGGGAAACCCCCAAAACAAAGAAATGATGTAAATTAAATGAAAAATACCTTTAAAATATGTCTTGTATGTGACAATTCTCCCCACCATGAAGGACTTTCCGCCCCGGAAAGTCAACATGAATCTCGGTTGGAAAATAAGAATGGGTACTCTTCCTTGACCCATGACTTTCGCTCCCATGTCTCATGTGTATCATTCCCATGCTGCCATAAAACCCGGACTAAAGGAATAGACTTTCCTCGAAGTATCTTTTCCTGGGAGTCCACTATTTTCACCGGCCTCTCAACGATAGACAAGTCAGGCTCTATCTCTAGTTCTTCCCAACTCAACACATGGGATGGATCTGGATTGTATTTCTTCAACTGGGAGACGTGGAAGACATCATGGATAGATGTCAACTGAGAAGGTAAGGCCAACCTGTATGCCACCTTACCAATACGCTCGGTGATCTCAAAGGGTCCGACATACCGTGGCATCAACTTACCTTGCTTTCCCAATCGACGATGGCCCAGACGAGGGGCCACTTTTAAGAATACCCTGTCACCCACAGAAAACTCTAGGTCTCGACGCCTCTGGTCAGCATAAGATTTATGACGACTCTGAGCTGTCAATAAGCGCTGCCTGATCAACTTGACCTTCTCAGAAGTCTCCTGCACAAGGCTCGGCCCCAACAGTGAAGTCTCTCCTACCTCAGCCCAACATAGGGGGGACCGACAAGGCCGGCCATAGAGCGCCTCAAAAGGGGCCATTCGAATCGTGGATTGGTAACTATTATTATAAGCAAACTCTACCAATCCCAAATGGCTATCCCAAGAACCTCCAAAGTCCAGGACACATGCACGAAGCATGTCCTCCAATATCTGATTTGCCCGCTCTGTCTGACCATCCGTCTGTGGGTGGTATGCTGTGCTCATCTTAATCTGAGACCCCAAGGACTTCTGAAGGCCTTCCCAAAATCGAGAAGTGAAGCGGGGGTCTCTATCCGAGACAACAGCTGATGGTACACCATGGAGTCTCACCACTTCTTGAAGATACAAATGGCCCAACTCATCTACTTTAGTTGTATCTTTAATCGGAATGAAGTGGGCTGATTTGGTCAGACGATCAATCACCACCCAAATAGCATTCTTACCCCGAGGTGTACGAGGTAAGCCAACAATGAAGTCCATGGAAACCTCTTCCCACTTCCAGGTAGGAATGGGTAGTGGTTGGAGCAAACCGGATGGCCTTTGGTGCTCTGCTTTCACCTGCTGACATGTGTAGCATTTCGAAACAAAGCCTGCTATGTCCCGTCTCATACCAGGCCACCAAAACTACCGACGAACGTCATAATACATCTTGGTGGCACCCGGATGGACAGCCCACTGAGACTGGTGGCTATCTTGCATCACCACCTTCCGTAGAGATAATGGCACTACTGAACGGCCCTTGAAGCACAAGATGCCCTCGGGAGATGACGACCAATCAGAGGATGTCTCCCCACCATGAAGGAACTTCTTAGACCGCTGACAAAGATCATCACTGGGCTGTTCCTGCTGAATCAACTCTAATAGAGAAGGAGTCAACTGGACACTCGCCAAGAATGCCCCTCCACTGTGTTCCCTAGCCTCCACATGCATTTGAGAAAAGAGCCCCATCAATGCCCACTCATCACTAGACTTCCTCAAAGCCTGCACTGGAACTCTTCGGCTCAAAGCGTCGGCCACTACATTACCCTTTCCTGGGGTATAGACAATGTCAAAGTCAAACCCCTGCAAGTACTCGATCCAGCGACGTTGCCTCAAGTTGAGGTCCTTCTGCGAGAAGATATAAGCCAAGCTTTTGTGATCAGAGTAGACCACAAACTTCTCGCCAAAGAGGTAGTGACGCCATGTCTTCAAAGCATGCATCACCGCTGCCAACTCCAAGTCATGGGTAGGGTAGTTCTTTTCATGTGGTCGGAGTTGGCGAGAGCCATAAGCCACCACGTGATCATCTTGCATAAGCACGCACCCAAGACCCATACCTGAAGCATCACAATAAACCACATAACCCTTCCCAGCCTCAGGCAAAATCAGCACAGGGGCGGTAGTCAACCGTCTCTTCAGCTCCTCGAATGATGCTTGACATTCTGGACCCCATACAAACTTCACCCCTTTCCGGGTGAGCGCAGTCATTGGTGATGCAAGCCGAGAGAAATCCCGAACGAATCGCCTGTAGTAACCAGCCAGGCCAAGGAAACTCCTGATCTCGAACACATTCTTCGGCTGCTCCCATGACATAACCGCACTAATTTTCTCAGGGTCCACTGAAACTCCGTGCTCTGAGATCACATGCCCCAGAAATCTCACCTCTCTGATCCAGAAGGTGCACTTTGACAACTTTGCATAGAGGCGGTGATCCCGTAATGTACCTAAAACGATCCTCAAGTGATGTTCGTGTTCCTCCTCAGAGCTAGAGTATACCAGAATATCATCCACGAACACCACAATAAAGGAATCGAGATACTGATGAAACACCCTATTCATAAGTGCCATAAAGACTGCTGGAGCATTGGTCAATCCGAAGGGCATGACCAAATACTCAAAGTGGCCGTACCTGCACCGAAAGGCTGTCTTTGGGATATCTAACTCCTTCACCCTGAGTTGATGATACCCTGAACGCAGGTCTATCTTTGAGAACCACTTTTCTCCCTTCAACTGGTCAAACAAATCATCTATTCTGGGCAAAGGGTATTTGTTTTTAATTGTTACCTTATTCAGCTTCCGGTAATCAATGCACAACCGGAGGGATCCATCAGCCTTTTTTGCAAACAACACAGGAGCGGCCCAAGGAGAGACGCTCGGGCGAATGAATCCTTTGGATTCTAAGTCGTCCAGCTGTATCTTTAATTCCCTCAACTCGGTGGGGGCCATGCGATAGGAGGGAAGAGATATCGGCTGTGTTCCCGGCGCCAGATCAATCGAAAACTCCACATCCCGCTCCGGGGGCAAACCAGAAAAATCATCAGGGAATACCTCAGGAAACTCATTCACTACATGAGGTAGTGCACCTTCAGGGGAAAGACCATCCTCTAGCACAATCGAAGATAACTGGAAGATAACACTTCCCAACTCTGGGAGTGGAGGCCCTGCGCGACCTGACCGAGGATCCCATTCACCATGAAAAACCTGACGACTCCCGTCAGGTGCCGTGAAACTCACACGCCTTCTGTAGCAGTCGATGTGTGCCTGGAAGTGAACTAGCCAATCCATCCCGAGTATGACATCAAAAAGGTCCATATCTAAGACCATAAGGTCCCACTCCATCTCGACCCCTGATACAGAAAGTGCACATGAGGGGCACCTAAGGCCCTGCTCCTTCTTCTTTCCCAGCGGTGTCACCAACTCCATCGCGAAAGACATCATCTCAGTTGGAAAATTCAGAATGTCCACAAAATGGGCAGAAATGAATGAAATAGAGGCACCAGTATCAAAAAGAGCAGTAGCAATAGAAGATGCAATCAGAACGGTACCTCGAACTGTCGAAGGTCCCGCCTCTGATCCTGCTGGTGTCTGGTCCACTGCATGGAGGTGTCCAGTATCTGTCTGAGAACGACCGCTAGCCTGAGGCTGTGCCCTGAACTGGCTCTGCCCAGAAGATGATCCAGCCCTACCACCACGACCACCAAATCGAGATCCCCCAGTCCTTGACGGCTCGGACTGTGTTGGCACTCCTCTTGAAGCCACTGACCCTGCCCCACTTGGGAGTGGACGTGCCACACTGCAGAAGCGCTGCAAATGACCCATACCTCCACACTGGAAACAAGGCTTTGGAGGAAGTGGACATGCTGGTCGGATATGCCCAGGCCTCCCACATTGGTGGCACACGACCGATCTTGCATCAGAAGCAGCAGAAGAAAACTGCCTGGAAGAGTGGCCTGAACTGCCCCCTCCTTTCTTCACATGATCCTCCCGCTTCCTTTTCTTCTCTGAGGAGCTTCCACTTCCCACTGCTGATACAGAACCATAGAAACCAGCCCTGCCTTTTCTATCAATCTCCACCATGCACGCCCGATCAACGACCTCAGCATAGGTCCTCAGCTTAAACAAGAACACCTGGGAGTATATCTCTGGTCGCAAGCCTTTCTCAAACCTTTGGGCCTTCGCTTGCTCATTAGAGACAATTTCTGGAGCATACCGAACCAATTCAGCGAAACGGTTGGCATACTCCATCACAGATAGATTCCCCTGAACAAGTTCCATGAACTCTCTAGACCTGGCATAAGCCAACACCTCAGGGCAATACTGTTCATTGAAGACAGCCTTGAAATCTCTCCAGCGCATCTGCTCATTCTTCCCAGATTGAAGCACTGACTCCCACCATTTACGGCTGGGACCCTCCAACAGAAAGGAGGCACACTTCACCCTGAGCTCCTCGGGTGTTTCCAGGAACTCAAACATACGCTCGATCTTCTCGAGCCATTCTTCTGCTTCCTGGGGTTCTGAGCTTCCTCGAAAGGTTGGAGGCTTATTTTTCAGGAACTCCTGGGCCTTGTCCTTTCTAGGACCAGTATAATCCTCTCTAACAGGAGCTGGAGCTGGAGCTGGTCCATATCCTAGAGCCTGGACAGCCCGGACCACGGCCTCGACTAGCCTCTGATCAATCGGCGTGGGAGAACTCTCTCCAGCTTCCTCCTGTGGGTGCGTGGGAGCTTTCCGGGGAGGCATGTTGCTACAAAATGCAACAGTCACAAAAGAAATAGTCAATACCACAATTCTGAAAATTGTAATCAAATACATCAAATATAAACAAACTAAACACATTCTTGTAATAAAAGAAACAACTACTCCACATCTGCCTGATGTCCACATGTGGTCTGCAGCCCACACGTCTCACCTAGAAGTGAAGTAAATCAGTAAATTCCAACATCCTCTGGTGACTCAAGGTCTGCCATGAGAGGTGCGGGCCAGGCACCCTACTCACAACCAATACCCCGAGCCCCGACAGTCCTAGCTCCTGTCTATCCCGACTCATCTCAAAATAACAATATAACCCAAAAACATTAACCTCCCTCTGATACCATTTTGTCACGAACCAGTTCTGGTCGCCACCATTAACGGCACCAAACCTGGCCCGTGGCAAGGCCCGAAGGGCATTCCCTATCCCCACGGGCTGGCACAAGTGCCCGGGTATAAAACAATATGATTTGGGAACGATTTACCCGAGTATGAAAGCATAAAACAAATAAAACAATCAATGATAAGAATCTGAAATTTCCATGCTAAACCATTCTTAACAAAACCAGATCTGAATACATATGTTTAAAGACACAAAAATTGGTCCAAATAAAGATAATGACAACATCAAGACATCCCCATGGACTCCACAAGACAAGGGGATCATCACACGCAATCCATCCCCGCAACTCCGCCCCAAAGATGGGTACTAACATCCCGAACCGCCATCACCCTTATCCTTCCCTTTACCTGAGTCAAGCATAAGCAGGTCTACTTACACCCAAGGGGTGTAAGTAGGGTGTGAGCCTAAGCCCAATAGGATACCACCAGTTGATTCCAAAGAGTATGCAATACAATGTGAACAAAACAAGCAATTTTAATACACAAGGTGAAACAGTGTTAAAATTCAAAGAAATGCAACTTTCAAATGAAAACAGTTTTCAATTCGAGAATTTCAGAATGTTAGCACATTAAATAGACATGTGAGATACTGTAATGTACTGCCAAAAACAACCCATAACAAGGGTAAATACCACAAATTCTATGAGCATCAAAATCAGGAACACCCCTAAGCACTAGGTTGTCTCGGGCCCTATGTACCTCGTACCTCGGTGTAGAGTAACCATAGAAAAATCCGTTATCATGCACGAGCCACTAGTAGGGAACATACCCATAACCTAGTGGTCCCCAATCATCATCCAAATAGTTTAGTTAGAGTTGTCGTTATCCAGATGCTAAGTGGAACAGGGACAAAACCCATCCGATCCACTAGCCGTACTAGTACAAATCCGCCCCACCTAAGTACCCGGGCTTCCCCTTTTGTGCTCAAACAATTTTAGCAAACAACACACATCCATTTTCATATAAAATATCACTACTGGTCACAAACAAATTGTACAGTAGCTACACACATTTTATACCATTTAAAACACACAATAAAATAATTTTATTTCCAATAAAACAACCTCTCAAAACATCACATTGTTTTTCACCCAAAGCTCTTTATGATATCCACCTTTCACACTATGATAACACTTGTAAGATATTAAAACCAAATTTCAGTTCATAACCCTTTAATGAAACCAAAAATTCAGTTAGGGGGCATCCCAAAATGAACCAATAAATGATTTGAATGGAAAACCCTCAATTTCACCAAAAATTGGAACTTAAAATTCATTTGCATTATAAATGCAACTAAAACCAATTTTTACAGAAACATTCAAGTGAAATAAACATTAGAGTACCATGAAAAACAGCAAGCTAATTCACAAAGATTGCACACACAATGGAATCACCTACCAAATTAACAAAACCCCTTGAATCTCCGTGCGAAATCAAATCGCACCCCCGCCGCACCAAGAGAGAACTAGATCAAACCTAAAACCACACAAATTGGCCAAGAAAACCCAAAGTTAAACCCTAGGTTCGAAATCCTAGTTTCTGGACATTAGTAAACTAAATTATAACCGAATAAACCCTAAGAACAAAGAGTTAAACCCAAAGTAATTTGAAAGAGGAAAGAAAAGGGCTCATTTACTTGAAGTATCTTGAAGTAATCACTCCAAAACTCCAGTATCTGAAATTTAAAAGATCCCAAATTTAGGGTACCTTCGAACAAGATGTATTATCTCATTTAGGAACTGGAATGGAGGAAAAAGACTGAGAATTGAGATATTTATGAAGGAAATACTTTACCTCTTCAAATCTGGGCGATTTGAGGAACCCTATGAATATCGGCACCAAATCGCGATTCTACAGAGCTCCAAATGGGTGGGAGAGAGTTCAGGCGCGCGGCTGGGTTACTTGGGCTTGAGTGAGACTTGGAATCACCGAAAAAGCCCAAATAATGAATAAGTTATAACAAAATCAAATTTTATTTTTAAAACAGGAATTGGGCTTTCGGGCAGGCCCAACCCCTTAGACAAAAATCCAAATAACCCCTGGTTATGAACTTATAAAAGCTCCAAATTACCTTGGTGGTGTTAATAGGTTAGGGTAGGTCAATTAGGAATTTGAATGGATGAAAAATATTGAAAAATGAAAAAGTTATAAAAGATACAAAATTTATTTTTTAATCTGGAATTGGGCTCACGGCTTGGCCCAATTCATGAATACTCATCTATTCCTCCCTAAAACCTAGGGAAACCCCCAAAACAAAGAAATGATGTAAATTAAATGAAAAATACCTTTAAAATATGTCTTGTATGTGACATTTAATTATTATTCATTATATAATCTTTATGATCATTCATGTATGGTTAACATGAAGAATGAATATCATCGCGTCGTGGAGACGGTAGTCCGTATGTACGCACGAGCGATGATATCGTTCCCATAATTATAGAATTGGAGTGGATGGTATAATATATCAAAATCAGTATGATGTTATAATAACCATATATAGTAATTATTTACACCATTATACCCATCCATGTAAGGTGTTGGTGGGAAAACAGATTACACCATGGCGTGGAGACGGTATTCCGTACGTACGCACGCGCGATGATTTTGTTTTCCGTAGGATGGATAGAAGGTGAAATAGGGTTGTTTCATATTTATAATAACATATAATTATATCAGGGATTCTGATGTTATTACTTCATAATGAAACAAATAAATAAGAAGAAGTTGAAGAAGAAATAAAATTGAAAGAATCGGTAACAGATATTAGCTCTTCTTTGACACGCCTCTTTGAATCCTCCTCTTAGGGTACTAAATTTGGTCTTTAAATAAGACCAGGACATATAGGATGTTTATAGGGAAGTTGAGAAGGGAAATGGGCAGGTTTTGGACGATCTTAAAGGCTCAAATTGGTGTGAGGAAGATAGGGAGGAGGTGCCCTTTTATAAGGGAGGAGAGGGACACCTTTGGAAATCTTAAAAATATTAATTTATAATAAATCTAACCCCACTTTAAAACCTCAAAAAATGACTCATATTAGAATATTATATGAGATAGGGTTTTAATCACATCAACAAATAAAATTTATACATGTTAGGAATTTATTTTAAACATTATCAACTTGATTTATCCTTAATTAATCAATTTAATTTTATTTGTGGTAATAACATTCTAAATTTTAAATTATAACAAATAATTACTTATTTATTGTGAATTATCCATAATTGGATACTTTATAACATTTTCTACCATATAAATGTAAATTTATAATTTTTAAATATTTTTGTGATTTTTAAACAATTTTTTAATTTTTTAATTTTATAAAATAACAATAGTATCAATTTTGACACTATTCATTTATTTGAATTTAAATAAAATATATAAAGATGATATGTTCGAAATAAAAGCTTTAATAAATTAATAAAAGGACATATGTATCTATAAAATTATTGGATCACATTAAATAGTTCATATAATATTTAGTTTATTATTTTTACAACCATTTACTTTGTTTATCTCTTAATAAAATAATTACTACATAATTTTTGTAGAATTATTTAAAATACTTATTTGTTGCATAAAAATTAAAAATAAAATCCTACGATGAAGATAAATCTATTAAAGTTCACAATAATACTTTTAATATAATTTATCATCTTAAAATAAAAATATTTAAATTGTTCTATTTATTAAATTATAAAGGTCACAAATTTGGCATCATTTAAAATAAAATAATATAATTTTCATAATCACTTTTATAAGGCTCAAAATGGTCAAATATTAGACCATTTGATTATTATGGAATGGATTTACACGACCAATAAGTTTTGGTTAGGGTTTTGTGCCTTTTATGGTCACTATTAGTTTAATAGAAACTATATTCTTGATTTTTCACTAGATAAATAATTTCTGCATCACTATTGTGTCACAATTAATGGTTATTATTTAATCCCTAAAAATTATAAATAAATTCATATGATGTAGATAATTTTATTATATTTCAAGATACTATTCATGTTTGATGTTTAATTAAGTTTATCACTAAATTAAAATTAATATACTTATAATATTTAAGAGAGTGACATGTTGTCACTTTCTTTGGTTTTAATAATAATTAAGTTAGTTTCATGAACATAAGTCCTTAAATGATTATAATCCGACCCTTAGGTGATATGGGTCAACTTTGAGTCATCCAATAGGATTTTGGCAGGTGTTAGGTTAATTCTTTAATCTTATATTTACCCTTAATCACCCGATTTACCTTTAACTATGGTAAATAAAATTTACCATAGTTACTATTCATGAAACCCAAAAATAAAAAGTAGCTTATTAACATAATTTGGACCAACTTATTCCAATTATGGAATCATGTTTTCCAAATTCAATACAAAAAATTTGCAAAAATTAAATTAGAACTAATCCCGTTGTCGAAAGAAAATGTGTTTTTGTTTAAAACATTGCAAAAGATTGAATTTATTTAACCTATGAATTCAATGTAAAATCAAGGATAATGAAATAAATTATATTAAATGGTAAAAATATATTCTATTTATACTTTAAAACCATTAAATATTATAATTTAACCATATAAATTATCTGAGTGAAAAAAGTTGTTTTTAATTAAAAATTAGCGTATTTGTACTATTCATCAAAACATCAAAGTTATCAGAAAAGTATCAAAAATTTATCCAAAGTAAATTTTTATATCATAATTCCAAAGAAGAATTTTATTTTTTCAAATTAAACTTATAAATATGTCAAAACCTAGATTTATTGTGGGTGCGCCATCAAAAAGCGTCAAAACTGCATTTTTTGAAAAATACTTATTTTACTCGAAAAATTTATTTTATTCTCTTAACATGTTCTAGAAAATGTGTAAGATGAATAACAATGTTATAAAATTCAAAATTTAGTTAATACTTTTCATAACGTCTAGTCCATAATAATATAATAACAATATATTATTGTTTAGTGAAACCCGGTATTGCGTACAACACATACTATCGAGGAAAGTTGTGATTGCGTGTAATGCAAGCCAAGTCAGGGTTGCATGTAGTGAAAGACTCATTTTTTTGTTTTTTATAACATAATCCAACCATATTTCATTTATACATTGAATATATATATATATATATATATATATATACATATATATACACACTCAATGTTGCGAACTTGAAATTGTGTGTAACAAGATCCAAGAATAGTGTTGCGTATACTGCTAGCTAATACGGTGTTGCGTATAGTACAAGCTAATCTTAGTGTAGTGTACAATCAAAGGAATTAAAAAGAATATACCTCATAAAATCTCGGGGTGTTACAGGAGTGGAGTAGTTGTTTCATTTATTAATGTAAGGTGTCTATATTATTTAAATTTGATGAATTTGAATACAATTTTCAGAATTTTGGTATTGAATATTGTTTTTATGACTTTTTCTTTCTGGAGAAACATGCATCCCCGATAATCACCCATTCGCCCACAAGAGGATTCTAGAGAGAGTTCTCCAACACAGATTGATCAGAGGCAAGTCGAGGCTATGGATTGGGATGTCCAAGGTATGGGAAATGGACTAACACATGTTCCCATTCCTTTTTGGGTAGAAGAGATGTGTCTTAGAAAATTTAAATCTCCAGAGTTTTTAAAAAACAAGCCTCTTACTTTTTAAGGCATCATAGAATCCCAGTAAGTAGAGGAATGGATCGAGAAGATCAAGAACATGATCGAGTTCTTGGATTCACCCAAGGAGCTAAGGGTAAAATTTGACTCTGTTTATTGGAGGGTCCTGGCCGAATGTGGTGGGAGTCATTACTTTATAATGGGATGAATGAGATGATGTGCTTGAGAGATTTGAAGGCCATCTTAAATGAATAGTACTTCCCCGAGGACTTGACGTATGCCAGGTCACAAGAGTTCATATATCCTATTCAGGGGAACCGTTCTGTTACGGATCATGGAAAACATTTCACTAAACTAGTTTGGTATGCCCTTGAAATCTTCTCGAATGAAGAAGTGATGTCCTAGAGGTTTGAGAATGGATTGTGACCAAGGATATAATCCTACGCTTTCTTGTTCAAGATGAGGACCTATGATGAGGTTGTTGTCCAAGCATGTATGGTAGTGATTGAATATAAATGAAGGGCGGGATTCCATGGGTCCATATCGTTAGTGGGTAGTAGAAGCTCTTTAATGAAGAAAAGGATGTGGGAGGAACACATGAAGAAGGGAGGTGGTAGTTTGAACCACTCTTCCTGGCAGTTTTCATATGTCGAGTTTGATGCGGGATCGGTCGTGTGCCACCCTTGTGGGAGGCTATGTAACACCCCAAGATTTCATAGTGTGTTATTTCTTCAAAATAATTTAATAACTTGCACTACATGCAACACCGAGTTCAATTGCACCATGACTTACCAAAAAAAAAGCCATTAAAAGAGGTCATGAATAGTATTAACTAAATTTTAAACTTTATAATTTTAGAATCCATATTATGAGTTTCTTAGTCATAATGCAAGAACATATTCATTTTCAGTATTGCACTTTTATCAACTTTTGATAGTGAAACCTTTTTAAATACAATATTTTAAACTTTTTGACTAAATGGAGACATCAAAAAATTTAAAATGAAACTTCCCAAGCTTCCACGGTACGCTTTCCTTTGAATAAAACAGTAGCATGTGTTGTACGCAACTTCGAGTTTTAACACACACCACAACGAATCAAACTGGCCGTTATGAATAGTAATACCTAAATTTTGAAATAATATATATTTTATATTTTGAAATGGACTTCATTTTTGGATTCGGAATATCGAATTTAGCCAAAGGTGAAATTTTGGTACTTTTCGAATAACTTTCATATTTTGATGAATAGTGAAAATTACTAAATTTTAATTAAAAACAACTTTTTTAATCAAAATAATTAATAGTGATAAATTGTGAATTTGAGTGGTTTTCAAGGATATTTATAATATATTTTTACCATTTAATAAAATTTTGGTCATTGGACATAATTTTACAATTAAACCGAACATAAACGAGTGTCAATCTTTTGATAGTTATTATCTCTTAAAAACACGCTTTTTGTTTTGACAGCGGGAATTAGTTTTAAATTAATTTCTGCCACTTCTGTGTTTTGAATTTAGGAAAATGGATTCCATATTTGGAATCAGGATGTTCAAATTGTGTAAATAGGTAACTTTTATTTTTAGACATTTTGAATAGTTACTGTGGTAAATATTTTATTTACCATGGTTAAAGGGTAAATCCAGTAAATAAGGGTTAAAAAATAATATTATAATAATACTAAATTACCCTAAAACGTGTCTTAACCCTATTGGTTGACACATACCTGACCATGATCATCCTTGGGTCAATTTGGGGACCCCTTGGAGCCACTTGTATGTGGTAGGGACACTTTATATTAATAAAGTTAAAATAAAAATAAAAATGGCATAAGCTTACATCTTTTAGAAGAACAATTTTTACATAGGGTTATACATGTTGGATTTTCGATTATAAATATTCATTAGAAATATAAAAAGATTTCCTACATGATCATATTTTATTTATAATTTTTAGACATCAAATAAGTTAAATTATTAATGACACAATAATGATGCAATGTTTACCTCATTAATAAATCATTGAAATAAATAATATTATAATGATTAAAATATTATCTAAAACCTGTCCAATTCTTATTGGTTGATGTTATTTAGAATATTAGTCATCTTAACTTCGACCTCAATGATTTTTGGACCATTATAAACCGAATATAATTATATTATAAAGTAATACTTTCACTCTTTCCTAAAGAGCCCCTCCTCTCCCTTATAAAAGGAGACCACTTCTTCTCATTCCTCACACCTCTCAAGCCACTTGCCTCGTCCAAACTCTTCCCAACTAAGCTCCCCACATCCCTCTCCTCCTCCTTGAAGCTTCCCCTTAGGCAGAAAGCATTTCAACAAGTCCTTTGGTTCCAACCAAAGTGAGTGACCTAAATTAAAGGTAACGATTTCTCTTAAATTATTTTCATTTATTTTGCTTCTTCAACCCCCAAACTCTTTTTATTTCCTTTCTTTTGTAACAACACCAGTATCCTCAATATACTAGGATATTGTTATAACAAGGATTCAAACTACACATACACACAACTCCATCTAATGGATGATGAACATAATGTTCTTGTGGATGGCAAACTAACGCCTCACGAAACGATGATTGTTAAAACACATCTTACCGCCTCTCATGGTGGCCATTATGATGGCACTGTAATTAAATATGATATTAATGATATATATATTTTATATATAAGCTTCTGTAATTCCATTTTATTTCATACCATTATTCATTTCATGTTGTATATACATACGATAATTTCATTTGAGGAAGTGCGGACTACCGCCCCCTTAAAATGATATGACTCGTTCATACCACACATGGAACGTATAAAGGATGATGTTAATGAACATAAGTAACATATATAAAATATTATATTATACTGGAATAGTAATATACCTATGTATCATTTGGATTCGATTCTTTTAAAATAAAAATTAAATGGAAGTAGCGTTCGTGCGTACGTACGGACTACCGTCTCCACGAACGCGATGAGATTCATTCTCCATCGTATCCATTCAAGTATAATTATCATTTAATGATTTAAAAATGATTTTTAAGGACTTTATATCCTTCTTGATATGAATAAGATACAACAAACATGACTTATGTAACAAAACATATAAAGAAAATGAGTAAGTTAACACCCGAAACGGCGATAATACTAAGATATTATTATCAAATCAATATTAAAAGATCATATATGATATCATATTAATGTATATGATTCTTTTATAATTTAGTAACAATTATTTCACTATTATACAGGAGTTTAACCTACACCAACCAAGGAAAAGTACAAGGTAAGGGTTATTTCACAATCTCTTCATTATCCGAGGTTGTTTATACGTAATAATCTACTGGGATCTCTTTATCATCCACATCCATGTTTCTTCGAAATGTATTTCAAAACATTTTTACTATTTACAAGAATATGGGTTAAAGTCATTTATACCCTTGTTTGACTTTTTATAAGAGGTTTATAAAGGAATCATTCCGTCGTTTTCAAAACAAGGTCCTTTTTAACCTTTTCGACAGAATTGAGGTAAGAATGTTTTTTTAACTTATACAGCGGGTGCGGTTATTTTCCGCCGTTATAAAATCGTCGAAGCTTTCCATACAAGCTTATAAGAATATTTTCAAAGAAAATGTTTTATTTTATATGGAACTTAAATGATTTCAAAATAAAAGGAGATACTTCTTTAAAAAGAATTTTGATTTCATCTATGTCAACATCCTTTGATGGATTTTAAGATTATTTGAAGTTGGTTTATTATGATACAAAACTTCTATATTGTATTGAAGGTTTTGTGATATGTTTGACTGTGGATGTGCTATTTTTATACCATTCATAGTTTATGGTGAAATTATTGACATTTCGTATGCTAGTTTTAATACGAATGTTTATGTTATGTTTAAACCTTTTCATATGGGAATGCATTGGACTTAATAAGTGACGGGTGGAGCCCGCTATAGCTCCTCGATGCATCGGTAGGTCTCATGAGACAAACTAGTTTCTTGGCACAAGGCCTTGACAAATTCTTATTTGTAGTCTTGGAACGAGGCCTTGGCTATGTGGTTATGATAGTCTGGAATTATGCATTCCAACATTATGAAAGTGGTTATTGATTTTTGCATGTGATTATTCGATTAGTAGAATATCCATGTGAATAATTAAATGGCATTATTTCATTTTATTTATTCCATACCATGTTGAAAGTTCATGTTTAAAAGGCTTTTGTTTTATTTATACATTGCCTTAAATGTTTATTCTTATTGATGAAAGTTTCTGCTATATTGTTATCCTTACTGGGCATTTGAGCTCACCCCTTTTCTATGTTTTATTTTTCCCAGGAAGTGAAGATGTAAGTTATGAATGACCTGCAGGGATATTATGAGGGGATTATAGTGTGGACTGTGGAAACATTATGTTGTTGCAGTAGTTTTTCATTTTATTATGTAATGTAAAACTTATGAATATATCTAGTGTTTCCAAGGCTACTAAACCAATCGGTCTTTCGAGATTTGATCTTTCTTGTGATCATGCCAATGTTACGAAGTAATGCATCGACTTTGGGTAACTAGGGTCGGGGCGTTACAGTTGGTGTCAGAGGAAGTTTAGTACAAACCTTGGAAGCTAGATTTAGATAAACTCTGATTAGAGCACGTAGACCTAAGATGAACTTTGAGGATTAGTATAGAATAACTTCCTAGAATTTTGGTATTGTAGAGATTTTGTGAGTTTTCCGAGCAATACATCCCTGTCTGGATACGAGCAGGTAGAGGCGGCTCTGGCACAGATGTACCTAGGGGTAAAACCCGAAAACACCACTTTGAGCTAGACTCGAACGGGAACTGGTGCACGACAACGGGCCTTGCTGCACTCTTGGTTACGACACTCCCGGGGGATATGCTTAGGATAACTCTCATTTTCTTTACAAATCATTTTTAAGGGATTATGAGTATATAATTCCTCAAAGAAAACATTCTTATGATTATGGATTATATCCATAAATAGTTCAATTTATGTTAAGTGTTTTATAAGTATGGGATTATGTATTTTGATTCATAAACTGATCTAGTGTATGCCATTGTTTAGAAATGGCGCCCAGTAGAAGGAATGAGAACTCCAGAAATGCACATGATCCAAAGAGAAGGAAGGATCATATCTTTCATGGTCTTAAGCTAGAATTTATAAGAGAAATATCCTCCCATGTATTATCATCATATGACGAAATAATATCATGTGATGATAAGATAAGTAAAGAGTTTACTGAGTCCTATGGCTTTGAAGGGAAGCAAGAGAAGAAAAGGATGGAAGAGAGAAAGATGGATAAAGGGAAGAGGGAAAATAAGAATTTTCCCATATGTGGTAACTGTGGAAAGAAACACCCTGGAACTTGCCTGAAAGGAATGGGAGTTTGTTATAAGTGTGGAGGAAAAGGGCACAAAGTACATGACTGCAAGGGTAAGAAAATGGTTTCAAATGTACAATGCTTCATTTGCAAGGAGTTTGGACACTACGCGAACATATGCCCCAGTCATCAGACTATGCCGCAAATGATGCTATTGGATAATAATCAAGTTATGATACTACCACAGATGAAGAGGAATGATTAGAGTTCTTATGTTGATTATGTCAATTGAGTGTTGTATCAACAATGTACTTGTTATAATAATTATGGAGTATATAAGGATTGTACTGCAGTACTATTTCATTAAGGACTTGAGATTGTTTGGAACAAAGAAAAGTGACTCAATAGCAGGATAACTTTTTGGAAAATATATGGTTGAGAGAATGATAAATCATAATATAGTTCTGATACTGAGGTAGTGATTTTGGAATAATATGTGATTGTTTTGGATAAATTATATTGGATATTCTTGACTACCTTGGAACTGATTAATGATTTCTATATTCCATTATTGTTGGGATTTAAACCATTTTTGGATTAATGAAGTATATCCAGCATTCTATATGGAATAAGGGAGCATGAATGTAATCAATAAGGAATATGGTAATACATGATGAAGGTATTCATATGCTATTACGGGGTAAAAAGGATCTATATTATGTTTACCTTCCTTATAAATGTTAGACTGTGAGTTTGGACAGAAGTATTTTGGATAGTTCTAGTTTGGATTATTTTGGATTTCCATAAAAGGACAACCCGGAGGTCGGGCGGCAACCCGTCGCGTCCGGCAAGGCTGTGAGACTTGAACCCGCAACCGAAGGGCGACAAGGGTGTATCACCTACCACTGGCCCATGAGATGTCCTGGATTAAATAATGTAGTTTTTATTAAATGATCATGTAGATGAATTATAAATTCGTTTATTTTGGAACCCTATACGAATAGTGTAAATAGAATTTTTTTACATTATATTATCTTTTAGAGTGAAAGATGAGTTTGTGGTAGAAATTTATTAATGGATAAAACTCTAATTATAAAGTAATTATATCTCCTTATGATCTTAGCCAATCTCATAAATAAATTCCTCAATATTAAGAAAAGCAACTTAGAACAAAAATGTTTTCCTAGATGGTACCTTAAATCATCACAAATTTATGGCTTTGGGACTGTTGGCCTTTTCATAGCCATGTTCTCTACCACTCTCCATCCGATAATTGATGGTTAGATTTTTCTTCCATATCCATATTTTCCTACATGGAACCCTAGTATGTGTTATTTTCGGTAATCTTCATACTTTCGACTCTTTATTTTAAATAGAGGCCTCATTAATTCATTTTTCGATGTGGGATTTCAACTAGGATATTTTGAAACGTCAAAAATGTGTTATCCTAATACCCTATGTTTTGTTGAACCAATGGTATTTCAATTCATCATAGATTGATTAATTTAAGGACCTAAATTTTATACTTGTTTGTGATTGATGACCTCAATCACTACCTATAAATATTTACGTTTTTCCTCCGATTATATGTCTCCAATTTCCACCAATGTTCTCCTAATCGATATCATAATTTGGTGGTGACCCTTTGATTTATCTTTTCCTCATATTAAGACTAAATTTTAGTAACCCAATTTCCGATGTGGGTTTTCCCACAAATATATTTTCTACATTCAACCTTTTATTTTCGAAGAACAATTTCAAATTGCGAGGACGCAATTTATTGAAGGAGGGGAGAATGTAACACCCCAAGATTTCATAGTGTGTTATTTCTTCAAAATAATTTAATAACTTGCACTACATGCAACACCGAGTTCAATTGCACCATGACTTACCAAAAAAAAATCCATTAAAATAGGTCATGAATAGTATTAACTAAATTTTAAACTTTATAATTTTAGAATCCATATTATGAGTTTCTTAGTCATAATGCAAGAACATATTCATTTTCAGTATTGCACTTTTATCAACTTTTGATAGTGAAACATTTTTAAATACAATATTTTAAACTTTTTGACTAAATGGAGACATCAAAAAATTTAAAATGAAACTTCCCAAGCTTCCACGGTACGCTTTCCTTTGAATAAAAAAGTAGCATGTGTTGTACGCAACTTCGAGTTTTAACACACACCACAACGAATCAAACTGGCCGTTATGAATAGTAATACCTAAATTTTGAAATAATATATATTTTATATTTTGAAATGGACTTCATTTTTGGATTCAGAATATCGAATTTAGCCTAAGGTGAAATTTTGGTACTTTTCGGATAACTTTCATATTTTGATGAATAGTGAAAATTACTAAATTTTAATTAAAAACAACTTTTTTAATCAAAATAATTAATAGTGATAAATTGTGAATTTGAGTGGTTTTAAAGTATATTTAGAATATATTTTTACCATTTAATAAAATTTTGGTCATTGGACATAATTTTACAATTAAACCGAACATAAACGAGTGTCAATCTTTTGATAGTTATTATCTCTTAAAAACACGCTTTTTGTTTTGACAGCGGGAATTAATTTTAAATTAATATCTGCCACTTCTGTGTTTTGAATTTAGGAAAATGGATTCCATATTTGGAATCAGGATGTTCAAATTGTGTAAATAGGTAACTTTTATTTTTAGACATTTTGAATAGTTACTGTGGTAAATATTTTATTTACCATGGTTAAAGGGTAAATCCGGTAAATAAGGGTTAAAAAATAATATTATAATAATACTAAATTACCCTAAAACGTGTCTTAACCCTATTGGTTGACACATACCCGACCATGAGCATCCTTGGGTCAATTTGGGGACCCCTTGGAGCCACTTGTATGTGGTAGGGACACTTTATATTAATAAAGTTAAAATAAAAATAAAAATGGCATAAGCTTACATCTTTTAGAAGAACAATTTTTACATAGGGTTATACATGTTGGATTTTCGATTATAAATATTCATTAGAAAGATAAAGAGATTTCATACATGATGATATTTTATTTATAATTTTTAGACATCAAATAAGTTAAATTATTAATGACACAATAATGATGCAATGTTTACCTCATTAATAAATCATTGAAATAAATAATATTATAATGATTAAAATATTATCTAAAACCTGTCCAATTCTTATTGGTTGATGTTATTTAGAATATTAGTCAACTTATCTTCGACCTCAATGATTTTTGGACCATTATAAACCGAATATAATTATATTATAAAGTAATACTTTCACTCTTTCCTAAAGAGCCCCTCCTCTCCCTTATAAAAGGAGACCACTTCTTCTCATTCCTCACACCTCTCAAGCCACTTGGCTCGTCCAAACTCTGCCCAACTAAGCTCCCCACATCCCTCTCCTCCTCCGTGAAGCTTCCCCTTAGGAAGAAAGCATTTCAACAAGTCCTTTGGTTCCAACCAAAGTGAGTTACCTAAATTAAAGGTAACGATTTCTCTTAAATTATTTTCATTTATTTTGCTTCTTCAACCCCCAAACTCTTTTTATTTCATTTCTTTTGTAACAACACCAGTATCCTCAATATACTATGATGTTGTTATAATAAGGATTCAAACTACACATACACACAACTCCATCTAATGGATGATGAACATAATGTTTCTGTGGATGGCAAACTAACGCCTCACGAAACGATGATTGTTCAAATACATCTTACCGCCTCTCATGGTGGCCATTATGATGGCACTGTAATTAAATATGATATTAATGATATATATTTTATATATAATCTTCTGTAATTCCATTTTATTTCATACCATTATTCATTTCATGTTGTATATACATACGATAATTTCATTTGAGGAAGTGCGGACTACCGCCCCCTTAAAATGATATGACTCGTTCATACCACACATGGAACGTATAAAGGATGGTGTTAATGAACTTAAGTAACATATATAAAATATTATATTATACTGGAATAGTAATATACCTATGTATCATTTGGATTCGATTCTTTTAAAATAAAAATTAAATGGAAGTAGCGTTCGTGCGTACGTACGGACTACTGTCTCCACGAACGCGATGAGATTCATTCTCCATCGTATCCATTCAAGTATAATTATCATTTAATGATTTAAAAATGATGTTTAAGGACTTGATATCATTCTGGATATGAATAAGATACAACAAACATGACTTATGTAACAAAACATATAAAGAAAATGAGTAAGTTAACACCCGAAACGGCGATAATACTAAGATATTATTATCAAATCAATATTAAAAGATCATATATGATATCATATTAATGTATATGATTCTTGTATAATTTAGTAACAATTATTTCACTATTATACAGGAGGTTAACCTACCCCAACCAAGGAAAAGTACAAGTTAAGGGTTATTTCACAATCTCTTCATTATCCGAGGTTGTTTATACGTAATAATCTACTGGGATCTCTTTATCATCCACATCCATGTTTCTTCGAAATGTATTTCAAAACATTTTTACTATTTACAAGAATATGGGTTAAAATCATTTATACCCTTGTTTGACTTTTTATAAGAGGTTTATAAAGGAATCTTTCCGTCGTTTTCAAAACAAGGTCCTTTTTAACCTTTTCGACAGAATTGAGGTAAGAATGTTTTTTTTAACTTATACGGCGGGTGCGGTTATTTTCCGCCGTTATAAAATCGTCGAAGCTTTCCATACAAGCTTATAAGAATATTTTCAAAGAAAATGTTTTATTTTATATGGACCTTAAATTATTTCAAAATAAAAGGAGATACTTCTTTAAAAAGAATTTTGATTTCATCTATGTCAACATCATTTGATGGATTTTAAGATTATTTGAAGTTGGTTTATTATGATACAAAACTTCTATATTCTATTGAAGGTTTTGTGATATGTTTGACTGTGGATGTGCTATTTTTATACCATTCATAGTTTATGGTGAAATTATTGACATTTCGTATGCTAGTTTTAATACGAATGTTTATGTTATGTTTAAACCTTTTCATATGGGAATGCATTGGACTTAATAAGTGACGGGTGGAGCCCGCTATAGCTCCTCGATGCATCGGTAGGTCTCATGAGACAAACTAGTGTCTTGGCACAAGGCCTTGACAAAATCTTATTTGTAGTCTTGGCACGAGGCCTTGGCTATGTGGTTATGATAGTCTGGCATTATGCATTCCAACATTATGAAAGTGGTTATTGATTTTTGCATGTGATTATTTGATTAGTAGAATATCCATGTGAATAATTAAATGGCATTATTTCATTTTATTTATGCCATACCATGTTGAAAGTTCATGTTTAAAAGGATTTTGTTTTAGTTATACACTGCCTTAAATGTTTATTCTTATTGATGAAAGTTTCCGCTATATTGTTATCCTTACTGGGCATTTGAGCTCACCCCTTTTCTATGTTTTATTTTTCCCAGGAAGTGAAGATGTAAGTTATGAATGACCTGCAGGTATATTATGAGGGGATTATAGTGTGGACTGTGGAAACATTATGTTGTTGTAGTAGTTTTTCATTTTATGATGTAATGTAAAACTTATGAATATATCTAGTGTTTCCAAGGCTACTAAACCAATCGGTCTTTTGAGATTTGATCTTTCTTGTGATCATGCCAATGTTACGAAGTAATGCACCGACTCTGGGTAACTAGGGTCGGGGCGTTACAGGATAAGACACATTCGACTAGTATACCCACTTCCTCTGAATCCCTATTACCAATGTGGAGGTATGGGACACTTACAATGCTTTTGTGGGGTGGCACACCCACTTCATAGTGGTGCAGGATCAGTGGATTCAAGATGAGTTCCAACACAGTCAAAGCCATCGATGATGAGGGGATATTGATTCGGTGTCCATGGTGGTAGGGATGGGACATCTTCTGGACCGATCCAGTTTAGGGAACAATGAATGACTTCTGATTTTCCACAGGGAGAGTTTGAACATTTCCATGAAGTGGATCAGGCACCAGTAGGGTCAGAGGTTGGACCATCAATAGTTCTAGGTACCGTTCTGATCCAATATTCCATTGCTACTTCTCTTTTTGATACTGGAGCCACTATTTCATTAATTTCTACCGTTTTAATGAGACACTAAATTTTCCAACCAAGTTGTTGTCTTTTGTGGTTGAGTGGCTAACACCGTTGGGAAAGAAGGAGCAGGGTTTTAGGTACCAGTCGAGTTTTATTGTTGTTTCAGTGGTTAAGATGGATTGATACGTCTTGGTCCTAGACATGGAAATGTTTTACATAATAATTAGCATATATTGGCAAGTAAACTTCTAGGTACACATCGATTACTACAATCCTGATTGGAGTCAGCAGGTATTTCATGGAGAATGGGATCCTTGGTCGGGATACACATGACCTTCAATCCTAGAGTTGGGAAGTCTAATCTTCCAGTTATAGTTTCTCATGTGGGAGTATTATCATATTTCACCTGAAGGATCACTACCTACTGTAGTGAATGAGTTTCCAGAGGTATTCCCGGATGATTTTATAACATTCCCCCAGAGCGGGATGTGGAGTTATCAATTTATCTTGCACTAGGGACACAACTGATATATCTTCCCCCATATCATATGGATCCCACCATACTGATGGAATTAAAGACACAACTGGAAGACTTATAATCCAATTGATTCATTCTCCAGGGCCTCTCTCCATGGGCCTCCCCTTAGGTGTTGTCAAAAAATGGCCAACGGATCCCTTTGGTTGTGCATTGACTACCAAAATATGAATAAGGTAACAATTAATAAAAATACCCATTCCCAAAATATATGAATTGTGTTATTAGTTTAACTCGGAAAAGTGTTTCTCAAAAATAGACTTCTGTTGGGGATACCATCAAATTGAGGTGAATGAGGCAGATACCCCAAAGACATCCTTTCGAAGCAAGTTTGACCACATTGAATATTTGGTCTTGCCCTTCGGATTGACCAATGCTCCTGTGGTCTTTATGGAACTCACGAATAGGGTGTTCCACCAGTGTCTTGATTCCTTTATTGTGGTGTTCATGGATGACATTCTAGTATACTCTGACTCTGAGGAGGAACACGAACATCACTTGAGGAACTTCTTGAGCACTTTGAGGGATCACCACCTCTATGAAGTGTTGGAAAAGTTCACTTTTTGGATCAGGGAGGTGAAATTGTTAGGGCATGTGACCTCAGAGTATAGGGATTCAGTGGATGTCGAGAAGACTAGTGATGTCATGTAATGTGAGAAATAGAAGAATATGTTCATGATCAAGAGTTTCATTGGTATGGCTAGCTATTATAGGCGATTCAATTAGGATTTCACTCGGCTTTCATCACCAATGGCTGCGCTCACCTGGAAGGTGGTGAAGTTTTTATGGCCCCAATAATGTTATGCATCCTTCTATGAGATAAATCAGCAGTTGACTACTGCCCCTGTGCTGATTTTTCCTGAGGCCGAGAAGGGGTATGTGTTCTATTATGACACTTTAGGTTCGGGTCTTCGGTGCGTGCTTATGTATGATGATCACATGGTGCCATTGGCTCTCACCAACTCTGACCTCAAAAAAATAATTACATGAAAAATTACATAAAGTTAGCATTGATGATGAAATTATTGATTTATGTACATCACTACCTCTTTTGGTAGAAGATTGGGGTCTAATCTAATCTAAAAAACATGGCCTCTGTGTTCTCACCGAAGGACTGGAATCTGAGGTAGTGTTGTTGGATTGAGTAAATATAGGGGTTAGAAATTTACATTTTCTATACCCTTGGGAAGGGTAATGTGGTGGTCGAGGCCTTTAGAAGAAGAGTTACAGTGCATGATTTGAGGAAGTCCATTTATAAGTGGCCTTTTATGTGGATCATTGCACAAATGCATATTGAGACCATGGAGAAAAATAGGGGTGTGTTTTGGCAATATTTCAGTCAAATATTTCTCTAGTAGAGCTAATTTAGTGGGATAAGCCTAATGACAATCTTTTTCAGCAGTAAAATAAGTTTATTAATTGTGGGGAGATTTCCTATGATTGGTCATCGTCTCCTAAGGGCATATTGTGCTTTAAGGGCTGTTCAGTAGTGTCGTTATCTCTTCAAAAGGTGGTGATAGAGGATAGCCAACTATCTCAGTGGGATGTCCATCTGGCTGCCACCAAGATGTATTATGATGTCTTTAGGCAGTTCTGGTGGCCTGGTATGTGACGAGACAGTGTGTACTTCGTGTCGAGATGCAACATATGCTTGTAGGTGAAAGTAGAGAATCAAAGGACCTCTACTTTGCTCCATCCATTACCCATTTCTACCTGGAAGTGGGATGAGGTTTCCATGGAATTCATTTTTTTATTACCTCATACACCTTGGGTTAATAATTCCATTTTAGTGGTGATTTATTGTCTGACCATATCAGACCACTTCATTTCTATTAGAGATACTTATAATGTAGATGAGTTGGGACTTTTGTATCTTCAGGAGGTGGTAAGGCTCTATGGTGTGCCATCAGTAGTTTTCTCAGATATAGACCCTCAGTTTCACTTCATGTTTTTTATGAGGCCTTAATAAGGTTGTGGGGTCTCAGATTAATATGAGCACGCCATACCAAACTCAAATGGATCGTCTGTCATAGCGGCCAAATCAGATTTTGGAGGACATGCTCCGTGCATGTGTTTTGTACACTGAAGGTTCTTGGGATATCCATTTGGTATTGTTTAGGTTTTATTATAGTAACAGTTACCAATCCTCGATTCTAATGTCTCATTATGAGGCGTTCTATGGTTGGCCTTTTCGGTCCCCCTTGTGTTGGGCTGATGTAGCTGAGACCTCACTATTGGGGATGAGTCTGGTGTAGGAGACCTCTGAGAAGGTCATGTTGATCAGGTAGTGCTTATTGAAAGATCAGAGTCTCCATAAATTATATTCATACCATAAGTGTCAAGACCTAGTGTTTTCTATGGGTTAGAATGTATTCTTGAATGTGGATCGTCATCTGGGCCATCGTCTATGGGGGAAGAAATGGAAGCTAATGCCACATTTGTTGGCCCTTTTGAGATGACCAAGCATATTAGAAAGTTGGATTATGGTTTGGCCCTACCTTATTAGTTAACATCATTCCATGATGTTTTCCATGTCTCCCAGTTGAATAAATACAACCTGTATATGTCCCATGTGCTGAGTTGGGAAGAACTAGAGATAGCACCTGACTTGTAAGTATTTGAGCAGCCAATGAAAACAGTGGACTCCCAAGAGAAGGTGAATCTATGGAAGTCTATTATATTGGTCTGGGTTCATTGTAAGAGTGTTATTGGTAAAAATGAGATCTAGGAACATAAGTCACGGGTTTAGGATGAATACCCATTCTTGTTTTTTGATCAGGCCTCTAATCGACTTTCTGGGACATAAAGTTTTCAGGGTGGGGAGAATTTACACACACATGTTCTTCAATAAAGGCACTTATGTTTCATATATTTTTATCCTAACATTTCCTCCTATGTCTTTCTAATCCCCCACAAATTTTGGTGGGGTTTTTAGGTGTTTTGAAAGGAGAAATGAGGGTGCATGGTTTGCCAAACCGTGCAGAAAAATTGTGCGCCCATATCCAGGTCATAAAAAAATGTGTTATATGACTTCTTTTACCTCATTTTATTTATATAAACTCTCCCCTTTGTTCCCACATTTGACCCTTGTAGCTATTGTAGCCTCCCCAGACCCTAAAAACCTCCTCATAACTTAATTTTGAAGGGGGATTTGGTGGAAGAACTTCACACAATCTCTAGAAAGTGTCTCTCCCTTTCAGTTCCTCCCCTTTTTATGAGGTTTCTTCTAATTTCATTGAAGTCCCAAATGTATTGGGGTAGGGTTTTTGAAACTAGGGTTGATATATGGGTTTTCTTGGTCTAATATTCGGATTTTAGGTTTTATTTACCTTCCTTGGGGTGCGGTAGTGGTGCGATTGAATTTTCGCACAAAAGATTAAAAGGATCAACTATTTTGGAAGGTGATTCCATGTGTATGTAATTATTGTGAGTTATCATGTTGTGTTTATGATATTTTAATATATATCTCATCTGATTATTGGTGAAAAATTGGTTTTAGTGGTATTTATAAATTAAATGATGTTTCAGTTCCATTTTTATGTTAACATGGGGTTTTTTCATAGAAAAATTTTATTGGTTAATTTGGGGATTCCCTATAATAACATAAGTGATTTTATTTAAATGTATTAAGGATGAAAATAATGTTTTTAATGTTCATATACTTTATTTTTTTCTATGAAATCCTTTTTTTGGTGACGTTGGTTAGGTAAATGATTTTTGGGTACCAATTTGGTGTTAAATTGGGTGTTTTACATGGCTATTTTATGTTATTCCTATTGGGGTTGTTTTATAACTCATGTAATGGGTTTATAGAAATGTTTTGGGAGATTAAAATTTTGTTTTGGGGAATTTCAGTGTGCACATGGTGTTCAATGTGGGGTTTTAAATGAATTTTTGTCTGCAAACATTGTTGGCTTTTGTGATGTTGTTTAATCAAAAATCAAGATGTTTTGGTGTGTGATTTAAGTGTTATAAAGTTTTATAGCTACTTTATTGTTTGTATGTTACAATTAGAGGTTTTTTTATATTCCAAGGGATGTATGTAGAATTCTGAAATTGTTTGAGCACAAAGGGGGATGCTCGGGTACCTAGGCGGGAAGATATGTACTAGTACGCTAGTGATGAAGATGGGTTTTGTCACTGTTCCACATAGAATTTTGGATAATGAAAAATGTAACTAAACAATGTGGATAGAGTTTGGGGACTAATAGGTTTTAGTTATGTTATGTACTAGTGTCTCATGCATGGAAAATAATTGTGACATGGATATTTTACACCAAGGTATGAGGTACATGGGGCCCAAGACTATCTAGTGCCTAGGGGCGTTCTTTGTTTTGGTGATCATTTGATTTTTGGTATTAACCCATATCTTAGGGTGTGTTTGGATGTAAATTTATATATAAAAAATTTCTTATTTAAATGTTTTAGCATTCTGAATGTTCTATTTTGAAAAATCTTTACTATTGAATGTTTCATTTCATGGAATTTATCACCATTTTCCTAAATATTTAAACTGGATGCTTTTCACCTTGTATTGCATACTCTTTTAAATATGTCGGTGGTATCCTACTGGTTAGGCTCACAGTGTACTTACACCCCTTGAGTGAAATTATACTTGATTAAGTTTGACTTAGGTAAAGGCAAAGCCATGAGTGAGGGCGATTCAGGTTGTTAGTCTCTTCCTATGGTGCGATGTTGTGAAGGCGACTCGGGGGTGATGACCCATTGTCATGTGGAGTATTTGTGGAATATTTGATGTTTTTTTATTTATTTTTGGACCCCTATAATTTTATTTAAAACCATGTATTCAGATCTGGTTTCTGTTGAGGCTTGTTTGACATGAAAAATTCTGATTCATATTATCTATTGATTTTAATGTTTTATTCTTCCATACTCAGGTATATCGTTCCGAAACCTAATTTATTAGTACCCAGGAACTTGTTCCAACCATTGGGGATTGGGAATTACTTATAGTCTTATCATGGTTGGGATTTGTTGTCGGTATTTGTGTTGACCATATTCAGTTTGTGATACTAAGCATTGAGTTGAGCTTTAGTATGGCTTATCATCCTCAAAATTCTTGAAAATATGACTAGACTATTCAAACACTAGAAGGCATGTAGATAGAGGTTTATATAGAGTTCAAGGGTGGATGGGACCAAAAAATACCTCTGGTGGAGTTCTCCTACAAAACCTTTTCCACATGAGCATCCAAATAGATCTATATGAATCCATATATAGGAAAACATTTAGAATACTATAGTGATGAGATGATGTTAGTAAACACAATCAGCTTGGACAAAAAATAGTTGATGAGATGTTGGAAAATGTGAAAACCATTATGTATCACATCATAGTGGCCCTATAATGATAGATGAACTATGTAGATAAGAACCATTGATACCTGGAGTTTATGGTTAG
Source organism: Viscum album (assembly GCA_963277665.1). Taxonomy (NCBI): domain Eukaryota; kingdom Viridiplantae; phylum Streptophyta; class Magnoliopsida; order Santalales; family Viscaceae; genus Viscum; species Viscum album. The sequence continues at coordinate 686,469,540 of OY728145.1, read as the reverse complement.
ATAAAAAGTATTCTTCCACATACTCTACGGAATAAGACCATGAGATTTGGTAAGAATAGAAAGTAATGTAACAAGTACATTAGACCCTTTGATATTCTTGATTGTGTTGGAGATGTGGAATATCGACTAGAACCTCCACCAACTATGTATCATGTACATGATGTATTCCACATATTGATCCATAGGATGCAATTACATATAAGTACCCTAACATGTTTCTCCTTAGTTTGATAAATGAAATTTTTAGGGGAGCATTTCATAATTGGGGAAGAATGTATCAACCCAAAATTATATTAATGAATTTACCTTTTATAATTATTTATATTTTATAAATCACATAAAAATAACTTATATAACACAATAAAAACATTATAAACCAATAATTAATGATCTAAGAGCAATTTGTAGAAGTTAAGGGACATATACCAAAGGAATAGTAAAATGAACCTTGAATAGTAATGAGGCCATTAGGAATAGTAATATTACTAATAGTTTTGTAGCCACACCTATAAAAGTAAAATTAAAACTTGGTAATCTTATAAATAATAGTATGGTATAATTATATCATAGAATATGTTACAAAATTATTTTAAAAGGATAAATTAAGTAATGGTATTTTGGTAAAAACATAAATATTTATTGTGAATTTTTTAATTAATATATTGATTTAAAATAAATTTTTATCAGAAAATATATTCATAAGTGAATAAAATATTTTCTTATAATTTAAATCTAATTTTAGGTGAACATAATTAAATTTAAAAGGTGTCATAAAATCAAAAATAACTTTAAAATTAGTATTTTCGTAGTAATTGATGATTATAATTAAGAAAATAAAAATCTCATATTAAGAAAATAATGATCATAAAAATGAGATCATTTTTGAATTCTATAGGTCAAAATATGGCTATGCTAAATCATTGGTGTTTTTCAAAAATAGTTGCATTTTTATTGAATAGTGAAATACAAAATTTACAGTATTTAATAAATACATGAGTTGTTGAGACATATATGATTTTTGGATGATGTAAGACCATAATCTAGAAATATATTTCTCCTTTTAATTTATATATTCATGGGAATAAAAAATAGTAAAATTATTAGAAAAAAGTTGCAAAACAATGTATAAAATAATGAAAAAACACCCCTCTCCTCCACTATAAATACCACCCCTTAAAACCCCTTCGCCTCATACATAAAAATTCAAGAAGCTAGAAAAAAGTCTTCTGAATACTCCTCCCAAGACTCTACCCCAACAATATGAGTAGTTGGTCTCAATTAAATACCAAATAGAAGACCCTCAAGGATGTTGTCAGGGATACGATTTCAAGAAGAAAAAAATTGTTTTCTTTTCATTTTAATTTCTTTTCATTTAATTTCTTCTTATCACCTCATTCTTTCCAAGATACATGAATAATAAATTATCATTTATATAATTTAATGTTATTGTTTGAATGGAATAACCCATAATATTTTTTCCTTCCACTTTATTTTTAAAAAATTAAAACATTGTTTCTCAGGTGTGGAATCACCATCTTTGTGGACAATGATTTTTTATTATATTATACCACTTTCATTTGTGGTCACAAAAACCATTATAAATTTAAAACACATATGAAAATTTATATTAAACCTTTTTTATGTACTATAAATAATATATATAAGTAATATTGATTAATAAAAGAAAACTTGTTTCTGATGATCGATGAACTACCACAATAAACTAAAGTTAATCATTAACATTATGTCTAATGAATCATCACCATATATAGAAAAAATTATACTTTATATAATTTAATCTTATAAATTTTCATTAATAACATATAATATTAATTTTTTAAAATAGTTATCATTTTACAAGACCTTCCAAACAAGAATTTATGTGAACCCATCATGAAAAAAAGGAAATGAACACTCCAAAACAATGAAATTGAATCTCACAAAACATCAAAAAAACCATAAAAGAAACTAATAAAATTTTAATAAATAAATTATATTTTTAATAAGTAATTATTTAAATTATTAACGAATTAAATTTTGTTATCTACTATATTAAGATAATCTGAAGAACAATTTGGGACATTATGTAATGTATTCTCTCCAAACTCTAATTCTTTTTATAGGTTACACTTTCTATCTCTTTCACCCAATGTACCTCTTATTTAAATATATATAATTAATATAAATTAGGTTTATATGTTCCAAACTCATGTATTCGGATCATTTCATCCTTATGTTTTGGGGATATAAATGAATTACAAAGTTCCAATCTCAATTCGTCTCGATAAGCAAGCCAGATTAAAGGAAAATTCTTGATTTCTTACCCAATATTATGTGAAGTCAACAATATATTTTTAAAACAACATTATTTTACATAAATCACTAATTTTATCATCAAAATATATAATTTTTCATTTCTATTTTTATATAAATAATTATTCATTTTCCTTTTTAATGTTTTTGTACAATTCTCCCTTACACTACACTAATGTGGCTACTTTATAGAGTTTCATAAATAATATCATTACATTTTTAGCTTCAAATTTAAATAAAATTTCAAGATATACTCTTATTTTACATTAATAATGTCCATTTATTATTTAAATCCTTTCTTTCATTGACACTATTATGATATTCCCTATTGTTATGCCATTGACATGATTATGATATCATATTCTATCCATGAGTAACCATTAGGTTTTTTGTTTGATTCCTTCTATTTTAATCATCATATGGAAAAAAATTATTGAACATGTTATTAGGGGTGCACCTAGATAGATCTCCAATTCATTGGGTGTTTTTTAGTCTCTTGATATTTCATGTGCAATTGTCTTGGTGGTTAGCCACGAATCATGTTAATCATGTGCAATGGTCATGGTGGTTATCCTTGAATCATGTTTTATCGCCCTGACCCGACATACCACTCAACCTGGTAGCCGGACCGGTCGCCACATGGCCTCAAGTTCATCTCCCCAAACTCCAGAGGCTGGCGACTAGAAGCGATGGCCTAGGTGAGTCTGGGGGAGACTATACACTCATTACCAAAGTATCATAGCAGAATTAAAAACATACAATAGCGGAAGAAGGTAACCAGTTGAAAACACATAGAAAATAGAAATGGATAAAAAATAGAATGATATGACATATATATGATGGTGCACATGGCACAAGATTCTAGAAAATAGCCAAAGATGGTATAAGTCAATACAGTACAATACAAGTGTACAAAACACCAAAAAGAAACCAAAATGTGTCCCATGTTGCATAGCAAGCCTCATCCCGGTCCCGTGCACTCCTTCTCCGAGAAGCTTGTCAAGTACCTATACTAGGGTGTTTGCCCTTCTCATTACCTAAAATCATATAATCTTCTTGGGTCAAAAAACATGACCCAAACAGGGTGTGAGACTAAATCCCAGTAGGTAACCACCAAATATCTATGCTAATCTGTCATTGAATATATAAAATAGGCAGTATAATATAGAAAGTAGTAAACAAGGAAACTAGCAAGACTGACCCAAGCTTGTTCATTGGCTTGGAATCGTTCAAGGATCCATTCCATTCATTAATCACTTCATTCATGTGTTCAAACCATTCCTTGAGCATGTTCCTGGAATACTCAAAACAGAAACTAGGTATCACCCAAGGAGAAAATCCACCAACACCCTACAAGCCTGTTCCGGAGAACCCCCTAGGTACCCAGCCTAACTCTATGTGTGATATAGTCCTTCATCTGAGCCCGTCCATGGGATCCTATAAATAAGATCCGGGTATCATCGATGGCATTTCATGCCCTGTTGAGTCCGTCCATGGCATCTCACTATGGGTCCATGGTTCACTCGGCATTCTAGTGACTAGTCTCGTATGAGTCTATCCATGGAAAATCACATTGGTTCCATGGTTCACCCATGACTTTGTTTCACATTTTAAGCAGTTCAAAAGCATTTAACTCACGCGGGATAGAAATTAAAGGATTATCATACAAGGTTCAAGGGTCAAAACTACATACCATACCCAAAACCATTTCAATTACAATTTCATTCTATTGCAATTACAATCATATTCAATTCAATTTTTAACAAACCACAAGGGAAAGGAAAAACATGCCTCATAGGCATCCTGGGTTAAAAACCATAAAAGACTCATTCAAGGAAACACACCCAAGGGGTGGTTCCTATCCAAGGTATACAAGCTAACATAAGGACATACCATCATATTCAGATTACCTAAAACATTCTAGGTAACAATAGGGTTAAACTCTAGGTTCAAGCGACATCCCAAAAGTGGGCGTGCGACACTCCAGCATATATAAACAGCTTGACATTTAGTGAAATACACGAGACAACCTACCTTAGGTTCATACTAGATAGCTCGTCCAGTATTAGGCTCTGATTCATCCTGGTTTGGAAGAAATCTGAAGAACAGACAAAGAAAAAGAAATTAGGGAATATGAGCCTTAATACAATTAGTGTTAGTTATAACCAGAAGAATCGAGAAGTATTAAAAGGAATTGAGGACTTACCATTACTGATCCAACAAGACGAATCACGTTCGAAGAGAAATTGGATGAAGAATCTGAATCAAAATCCCTCTGAAGGCTTCCATGAGATATCCCAAGCTCCACCCCCTTCTATCAGGTTGAATAGAATAGTTTTAGGTTAGGTATTTATAAAATTTAATAAAATTAATTAAAAATTAATTAAATTTTTAAAACACAACAGGTCGCACGGTTTACCCGCACGGCCTAATAGACCGTGCGGAGACCGTGAAGACCTTCCTGGAAGGCAAGGGGAAACTGCATGGCCACCCCGCATGGTTTCCTCAAACCGTGCGCATTCCGTGCTCCATCCTCTGCCGAGCCTGCACCAAGGCGCACGGTTTACCCAGGCCATGCGCATGCCATGTGCAAACTATGTTCCAGACCATTTCTAGCCTAAAACTTTGTTCTGGGCTCTGAACAAGCCCCTGAAACCTCCTTAACTCCCTCGGTCAAGTTAGAAATCCACACTAGTCCTCAACAGAACAGATAAACTGAAAGGAAAAGGATTCGTACCTCGTACGAAAACTCAGGTCAAACAATCTTCCCCCCTTATAGAAATTCGTCCCCAAATTTCTCTCTTAAGGGTGGTCAAGATTTGTCTATGAACAGATTTGGAAACTGAGCACGTATGTCGGCCTCCTACTCCCAAGTCTCATCCTGTAAATGTCTGTGCTGCCATAGCATCCGTACTAGTGGAACTGACCGGCCTCGGAGAACCTTCATTCTCTTATCAACGATACGAATCGGATGCTCCTCAAAGGATGCATCTACCTAAAGCTCGACCTCCTCAGGCTGGAAGGTATGTGAAAGAACTGAATAGTATCTCTATAACTGAGAAAAATGGAACACTTCATGCATGGCTCGGTACCTCTGAGGTAACTACAAATGATAGGCTACCGGCCCACCCTCTTCAGAATCTCAAAAGGCCCAACATATCATGGCCATAGCTTACCCTATCTTCTGATCTGCCTGTGTCCTAGCCTTGTTGAAACACACAAGAAACCCTAATCCCTGACCTCAAACTCTAGGGTTTATCTGCGGCGATCAACATATGAATTCTGATGAGACTGTGTGGTAGCCATTCGCCTCTGTATCAACCGGACCTGCTCAGAAGTCTCCTGAACAAGATGCAGTCCCAGTAAAGCTGCCTCACCAACCTGTAACAAACATAGGGGTGATCGGCATGGCCTACCATATATATCCTCGTATGGTTCCATCTGTATAGTCACCTAATAACTATTATTATAGGAAAACTAAACTAGGGGAATATGCCTCTCCCATGAGCCCCCAAAATCCAGGACGCATGATTGCAGCATGTCCTCAAGCACTTGTATGATACGCTCTGACTGGCAATCGGTCTGTTGGTGGTATGCTGTGCTCAGGAGCACTTGTGTACCCATCACCCTCTAAAGACTCTTCCAGAAACATGACGTAAAATGAGCATCCCAATCTGAAACAATAGTGCGAGGGACCCCATGGAGCCGTACTATCTCCCAGATATACAACCTTACCAGCTTATCCACACTGAAGGTCTCCTTGATTGAAAATAAATGAGAAACCTTCATGAGGCTATCAACCAAAACCCACACAACATCATTACCTCAATGTGACCTTGACAACCCAGTAACAAAGTATATCACAACATCATACCATTTCCACTCCGGGATAGGTAACTACTGTAAAAGCCCACCTGGCCACTGGTGTTCCTCCTTCACCTGCTGACAGGTGGAACATATCATTATGAAAGTAGACAATTCCCTCTTACTACCTGAACATCAGTACAGTCAGCGCAAGTCATGATACATCGTAGTGACTCCGAGATGAACTGCCCAAAATGAAGCATGAAACCCCCGCATTAGCTCCTCTCTAATATCCACAGGAACCCATACACGTCCATGGATACGAAGAACTTCATCCTCTCCTATCATCCACCTAAGAAGAAGGTCCTCACCTGGAACACCTTCCCGTAGAACTAGGCCTCCCGAATCTGATAGCTGTTTCATCCTTACTCTATCCAGGAGTGTAGAAGTTAGAGCTAAGGATGATAGACTAGACTGAATTTGGCTATTCTACACATCAAGATGCATCTCAGAGAACAAGGACAAAAGATTCCATTCATTTCTAGCCTATTGCACAACCTGTATTTTAGTCCTCCTGCTCAATGCATCGGCCAATACATTTCCCTTACGAGGCATATAATCATGCTTGAAATCAAAGGATTGTTGGTACTCCAACCATTGTTGCTGCCTAAGATTCAGATCACATCGAGTAAATATATATTTGAGGCTCTTGTGGTTTGTGTACACCAAAAATCGCTCTCCTAATAAATAGTGTCTCCAACAGTGCATCACATGAACAACTACTACTATATCAAGATCATGCATCAGATAATTACTCTCATGTGGCCTCAGATGCCGAGATCTATACACCAGGACTCTATCTCCCTGTATCAAAACTGCACCCAGCCCAATTCCTGATGCATCACAATATACCGTGTAACTATTTCCCTGTTCTGGTAGTATCAGGACTGGTGCTGATGTCAACCTTACTTTCTGCTTCTAAAAGGCTACTTCACAAGCATCTTTCCATACAAATTTTATTCCCTTATTAGTCAGGACTATCAACGGTGCAACTAAGCGTGACAAATCCTGTAAGAAATGATGATAATAACAAGAAATCCCAAATAAACTCCATATGTCAAAGAAATTCTTGTGTTGTTCCCCAGAAACCACAGCTCTAACCTTCTCTGGGTCTACAGACACTTCTGTCTCAGAGATAACATTGCCCAAGAAGTGAATCTAATCCATCCAAAAGTGGAACTTATTAAGCTTTTCATATAGTTGATCCTCTCTTTGTGCATTCAGGATGATCTCAAGATTATTGTCATGGTCTTTTCAATTTCTAGAATACACCAAAATATATTCCACGAAAACCACGACGAACGAGTCCAAGTAAGGATGGAACATGCGATTCATCAAATCCATGAAAACCGCTGGCGCGTTCATGAGACTGAACGACATAATCAGATACTCATATAAACGACAACTACTACGAAAAGATGTACGAGGTATGTATTCAGGTCGAACACACTCCTGGTGATATATTGACCTCAAATCAATTTTAAAGAACACCCTAGCTCCTCAAAGCTGATCAAACTGGTCATCTATCTGTGGAAAGGGATATCAGTTTTTAACCGTCAGTTGGTTTAGTTTCTGATAGTCCACACAAAGCCTAAGAGTTCCGTCCGCCTTTTTTGAAAAAAGGATCGGCGAACCCCATGGATAATTAATGGGTCAAATAAACCCCTTTGCCTCTAAATCCTCGAGTTGTTTCTTGAGCTCTTACAACTCCGTCGTAGCTATCCTGTATGGAGGAATGGATACTGCTGCATCTCATGACACTAGATGAATGGATAATTCCACCTCTCTCTTAGGAGGTAAACGTGAAAAGTTGTTAGGTAAAACATCCCTGAAGTGCTAAACTACAGGAGGAAGGTCCGTGTGACTCACACTCTGATCATCCAGAAACAAACTAGAAAACTGGGTTGTCATCCCGTCCATCCCACGACGCTTTGGTTCAGCTCGGCTTGCCGGGAGATCCCACTCGCCCTTAAGAGTATACACTGAACCCTCTAGTGATGTGAAAATCACCCTCCGACAGTAACAATCAACATAGGCTCGGTAAGCTACTAGCCATTCCATACCAAGAATGACATCAAAACCTATCATTTTGAGAGCATAAAGATCCCGGATGAAGTGACACCCTCCTACCTCAAGGGGGAACCCTCTGCACTTACGTACAACCTCTACCCTAACTCTTAGTGGTGTGTCTAGCATCAAGACACCATCAAAAGACAACACAACTAGTCCAAGTCTTTTCACTATAGGCGTAGATATAAAACCATATGATGCACCTATCTCAAAGAGGGAAGATGAAATAACATATTCTACTAAGATCATACATCTCACTATTGATTGTCCCGCTCCCTAATCCTCAAAAGTAGGCTGCACTAAAAACATCTGGCCTGAACCATGACCCCATGATATAACCTCACTACCCAGAGCTGGCCCACTCTGACGTCTCGGTGTACCATGTGCCTAACTACCTCTGCCACGACCACTACCTCGTCCTGATCGGTAGGTCTCACCCCAACACACTGTTTGATGAGAAGCTACCGACCCTACTCCAACATATGGAGTCTGTGCGAACCATCTATTACTAGCTGTTGGTGGAAACGTTCTACAATAACATTGAAGATGACCCATCTTGCCACATGATCGACACTCTTCTGGGTCCCTCAGACACTACGACTTTATTTGTCCCAGCCTACCACAATGGTAGCACCTTAGATTGAAAAAAGAAGGTAGGTTATGAATGCTATAATCACTGTGTGGAAGCTCCAGACGATGCTTCCTACTAACAGTCACTGCAGTACCTGATATCGATGCTGAACCGCTCTGGGTCGCACCTCCAGCCTCTCTCAGGTTACATTCTGTGATTAGAGCCTGGTTCACAATTCCAGAAATGGTAGTCAACCTGAAGATATTTAACTGAGATCGGATTCCATATCTCAGACCATAATCAAAATGTCTGGCCCTCGACAGTGCATCGCCGATCAGGATAGGTATGAAGTGATGAAGCTCAGTAAAACAGGCCGAGTATTCCATCACTATTAACACGCCTTGTTCCATATGCAAGAACTCTCGAGCTCGATCAGCCCTAAAAGTCTCAGGATAAAAGAAATCATAGAAGGCCATATGAAACTTATCCAAGCCATCTCCCGATGACGATCCAACTGGGTGATCACGTCCCACCACCTCTTGGCGGAATCATGCAGCATGTATGTTGCAAGCTTGACCATTATCTCTGGAGGCGTCTCCAAATGCTCAAAGATAGCTAGTATCACATCTAACCAGGACTCTGCAGCCTGTGGTCTAACATCCCTTGAAAACGTAGGCAGATGTTGACTCACGCGTCAAATCTGCCATAGTTAGGGTAGGTCATGGTGCTCCCTGAATGGTCTACATAAAACGCAACTTGTTTTGATGGAACTGTGCCTCAACACCTATGTCTGGCAGAACAGATGGTGTCACAGCTGGCACAACTGGAGTTTCCTCTAATAGCCCATGGTCGACCATCTCCGAAATGTGGTCTTCACCGTTCTCCCGACGTATGACTGGTGGTCTCCATGGGGGCATGACTCTGCAATGCCAAAAATACTCCTCAGTTCATGTTTTTTAACGAGGTTCAAAACTCACGAGCACAAGAACTAGGAAAGGGAAGGTCAAGACCTTCCTAGACACCATGTCAACCCACAACCTACTTCTAAATCCAGGAATGCATAAAGAACAACCACCAAAACCCACTAGAGTCACTACCTCTTGCCCACTCAGATTCCGGGTTTAGGTCAGGCTCTATTTTTCAACATTCATTCTTTTGACATACCTTTGTTCAAAAGCTTTAAATAATGGTCCACCATGTTATGATCCCTGAGGGCCCATAACACCTCATGAATCAAAATTTGATGCCCATATAACCATGCAATTCAATTTCATTTATCATTTACATCCCATTGGTGCGTCATTTCCCAATCCATAATGGCCCATACACCTTATGAATTGAAAGATGACGTCACCATTCATTTATTGCACCCAATCTTACATAACAGTAGGCACACCTATCAATCAACTATCAAAACACCATGCAATATCTATCCCAACACCTGTCACAATATCTTGCAACATCTAATGCATCCTAGATAGTATGGCATAATGCATGACATGTGATTTCTATCAAGGTACCTATATGATGCATGCGATGGAAAACCCTCTTCTCATCGGGTTGCAATGAAATAGAACCCCATATAGTATCCATAGTATTAGAAAAAACCATGTGCGTCACCCAACAGTGAAATCAGAACAACCGTAATAATTAAAACCAGAAACCCAATTCCATATGACGCAACTTGGCATTTCCCTATATGCGGGCTTGCAACTCCCGGGCACAGTTTATCACCAGGGTCCCTTCCCTTTCTACTCCTATCTATATTCTCCAAACAGTAAGTCAAATTTGAAAAGGAAAAATTCCATCTGGTACCACTTTGTAACATCCTGACCCGACTTACCATTCAACCCGATAGTCGGACCGGTCTCCACATGGCCTCAAGCTCATCTCCCCAAACGCCAGATCCTGCTGACTAGTAGCGAGGGCCTAGGTTAGTCTGTGGGGAGACTATTCCTTCATTACCAAAGTATCACAGCGGAATTAAAAACATAAAATAGTAGAAGATGGTAACCAGTAGACAACACATAGACATCAGAAATAGATAATAAATAGTAATATCTGACATATATATGATGGTGAAAATTTTACAAGAGTCTTGAAAATAGTGAAATATGGTACAAGTCAATACCGTACAGTAAAAGTGTACTAAACACCAAAAAGAAACCAAAAATTATCCTCTGTCTCATCGCAAGACTTAGCTTGGTCCCTTTAACTCCTATTCCGAGCATCAAGTCAAGTACCTGTACTAAGGCGTTTCCCCTTCTCATTACCTGAAATCATATAATCTGCTTGGGTCCAAAAACATGACCCAAACTAGGTGTGAGACTAAATCCTAGTAGGCAACCACCAAAGATCCGTGCTAATCAGTTAGTGAATATATGAAATCGGCTATGTTATATGGAAAGCAGTAAACAGGGAAACTAACAAGACGGACCCAAACTTGTGCTTTGGCATGGCGTCTCTTCAAGGATCCATTCCATTCATTAATCACTTCATTTATGTGTTCAAACCATTCCTTAAGCCCATTCCTAGAATACTCAAAACAGAAACTAGGAATCAATCATGGATAAAATCCACCAACACCCTACGAGACCGTTCTGGAGAACCTCCTAGGTACCCAGCCTTACTCTAGGTGCGATATAGTCCATCTTCTGAGCCCGTCCCTAGGATCCTATAAATAAGACCCGAGTATTACCCATGAAATTTCATGCCCTGTTGAGTCCGTTCATGGAAACTCACTAAGGATCCATGGTTCACTCGACATTCCCGTAACTAGTCTTGTATGAGTCCGTCCATGGCAACTAACATTGGTTCCATGGTTCACCCATGACTTTGTTTCACATTTTAAGTAGATCAAAATAATTTAACTCATGAGGGTTAACATTTCAAGAATTATCATATAAGGGTCATCGTGGAAAACTCCATCCCATACCTAAAACCATTTCAATTACAATTTCATTCTATTGCAATTACATTCATATTCAATTCCATTTTTAACAACCCATAAGGGAAATGAAAAACATTCCTCATAGGCATTTTGGGTTAAAAACCATAAAAGAGTCATTCAAGGCAACGCACCCAAGGGATGGTTCCTATCCAAGGTATACAACCTAACTCAAGCACATACCATCCTATTAATATTACCTAAAACATTATAGGTAATAACATGATTAAATTCTAGGTTCTAGAAACATCCCAAAAGTGGGTGCGTGACACTCGGACATAACTAAACATTTTGACATTCAGCGAAAAGCACGAGACCACCTACCTTAGGTTCGTACTAGATAGCTCATCCAGTATCAGGCTCTGATTCATCTTGGTTTGGAAGAAATCTGAATAACTGAAGATGAACAATAAATTAGGGCATATGAGCCTTAATCCAATCAGCATTCATTATAACAATAAGAATCGAGAAGGTTTAAAAGGAATAGAGGACTCACCGTCACAGATCTAACAAGACGAACGACATTTAAAATAGAGATTGGATGGAGAAACAGGATCAAAATCTCTCTGAAGGGTTACTTGAGAGCTCCCATGAACCTCCCACTTCTATCTGGTTGAATAGAATAGGTTTAGGTTAGGTTTTTATAAAATTTAATCAATTTAATTAATAGCTAATTAAATTTTCAAAGCACAACAGGTCTCACAGATTACCCGCACGGCCTAACAAACTGTACGGAGACCGTTCAGACCTTCCTGGAAGGCAAGGGTAAACCGCATGACCACCCCGACCAGTTTCCTTAAACCATGAACATGCCTTGCTCTAGCCTCTTCCAAGCCTGCACCAAGGCACACAATTTACCCAGGCCGTGTGCAGGATGTTCGTAGGCCGTGCACAAACAGTGTTCTAGGCCATTTCCATCCTAAAACATCGTTCTGCACTCAAAACAAGCCCCAGACACCTCTGTAACTCCCTCGGTCAAGTTAGGCATCCCCACTAGGTATCATCAGAACAGCTAAACTGGAAAAACGGATATGTACCTCATACGAAAACTCAGGTTCTTACACATGCTAATCATGTGCAATGGTATTGTTTTAGCCTTGAATCATGACCCTCCTTGTTCATTGTTTGTGTCAGTTATCCTTTACTCACCCTAAAACATGTTCAATTGTATTTGTATTTATCTTTGACTCATGCTTATGTCATGTTGTATGTTGTTTCCACACTTTTATGACTGCATGATTACCTGATCTCAAATTCTATATGTTCTGCTTATTTTGTTTATTCACCCTCCATTACATTCTATCTGATCATGTTATGACTTTTATCCCATTTACATGAATTATTCCTTTTATTATTTCATTACTGGGATTTTTAGCTCATCCCTTTTGTTAATGTATTCCCCATATTATCCCATGCAGATTTAAGGCCTCAAATGGAATTATGCGATCATCGTAAAGATTAAATAAAATAGTTTATTTTTATTTTTAATTGTTGTTGTTTAATTATGTAACTAATATAAAATGAAACTATAATTTACAATAATTGGAGTGTAATTCATTATTAATTAGTCATAAAAACATGTAATAACATGTTTAATAGGCTAAGGACATTATACCGTATGGTCAGATTATGAAACCCATTTCATTAAATGAGTAACCCTTATGTATATTTATATTGTCTTATTTCATTATGTGGAAAGAATTTGCATGTACATGTTATTATGGGTTCACCTATATTTCACTCTAATGCACTAGGTAATGTTTTTTTTCACATGATACGTTATTTATGGGAGTAAAGTGTAAAACAAATCCATTATGGGACTTTATCTGTAATTTAATACCATCTTGGAAGTTATGCTTGACTAATGACTAGGACATGATATATATTTCTTATATATTCATATGTTTCCATGATTATAGGATTCACTATTTTATATTTCAGGCCTGTTTATTTTTGTTCATGATCCATGCCATTTATTATAATGTTATTCATCATGACACAAATAATATTATTTATTCCCATTATTTTTCACTTACTATGAAATTTAGATCATCCCTTTGGTCTTTTTATAATCTAGGTTATTCTATAATTTAGTTTGAGCTCAAATGGTGTTATGAACGTGCAATGGATATTATTATAAATATATTTTTTTCTACTTTGATGTTTTCAAGTTATATAACTGGTCTTCCAAATACCCCAGGTATTCCAATAATTGGATTGTATTTAATGGATAATTATGCTTATAATCATGAAATAACGTGTGTAAATGGATTGCGTCGTTATAGTTGGTATTAGAGGATATGATATTTGTTTTTGGATCACTACTAGGAACATCAATAGAAACCTTGGGGATAATTATATCCCCATGGAAGACTTATATTGAAACATATGGAATCATAATATGGGATATAGTTTTAGATTATATGTACATTCATTTATTTTAATATTTGTTTTTATATGCTCAAATGCTATGTATTCTAAACCATAATTTTTACTATCTTTTATTTAATAGAGGAATGTATGTGAAAACATGATGACAACCGATTGGATAAGAAATTTGATGATTTCTATAATGAGTTCAAAACTATTATGGGAATTGGTGGTAAAAACTTCATGATAGTACTAGAATAACTAGATATAGTTTAAATAATAACTTGAATAGTATGGAACACCCTCCCTCTCTTAAGAAAGATACAATTGTGGTTAAATAGTTTTTCTTTGAAAATACATCTTATTTTGTGGATCATCTGATCCCCTCATCATGAAAAAATGGATTAAATTCAATGATAATACATTATATGCCCCCAATGCTCAATGGAATTTAAACTCATACTGGAGATCTATCAATCTTATGGGGATGATAATTAGACGTAGAATCAAATCAATAAATTGAACTATAAAATGAAAATTGATTCCATATAATGGGAAGAATTAGAAAAAATATATTTATAAATAAAAAAAATTCTCTCGACACTCCATTTTAATATGGATATAGATTTCATTACATTATGGAAAAAGTATTACAAGTCTATCAGGGAATATAGGGAAAAAATTACAAGGATTGAATAATATAACCATTTATATTTCATGACCACTATAATCTTGGTGTATTTATTATTTAGTCTTTTAAATATAACTCAACAAAAATACTTATAAATCAGTGACTTTGAAATCCTTGGGGATATTATCCATTATCCCCTTAAGGATGAGCTGGATATTAGTGAATATTATTTGTCTCATGGTAATGGAGGTAAAAAGTAGAAATTAAAGATTAATATGGATGAATTAGTAAATAAATCCCATGTAGGAATGAGAACCCAACATGTCATGTGTGAAAATTGTGGGATGAATAATCATGGATAACGATTGACAAAAAAATGTTCATTTTGATTCATGTCCAAGGAATATAGGATTTATGCGATCCAATCACCTTATTCAGGGGCTATCATAGATAATGACTGACAAAAACCTATTAGGAAGTATAAAAGGGAATATGAAATAACTAATTTAATGTTATATCCTAACAATGATGTGGTTACAGGTACACTAGATACTCATAAAAGTGTAGAAAATGTTAATTTTGATTTTGATTCTATACATTATTTCAGACATTGAATGTTTTTAAAAACAATTAAAAAACAACCTCAAAAAATGTATTTTCAGTTATCCATGATAATATTGAATTGGAAATTTCTTCATTTAAGGTATACAAACCCTTCCAAATTTTTGTTGTTGATTAAAACTCATATATACAAACATCTTACTTCATTTGGTAGAGTTTTTTTGAATTTTGGTCAAGGATTATCTATCTATATATAAATTTGAACTCAACTATTGGGAAAGGGAGATCACTCTACACATCCCATGGAATCCTATGATTATATTAAAATATAAGGAGGGAGATGAATATATATTGGAAAATTATTATCAATCTTGGATACTATTAATTTATGAGGAATCTTTTGTAGATCAAATTATTGAGTCAAAGGAGTGGACCAAGCTAGATTTTATGCCCATTTTGAGGGATTACATTGATATGTTTCATAAATATTTTTCCATTATTAATATTTAACAAGATTTTTATTTAAAAATTAAAATAATATATGGATATTTTATAATAAAAAATTCTCCTTAGAGGATAGACAATATAGATTTAGAAAAACTGAATAGGAAGTTAAAAAATTATGGAAAAGGGTTTTATAATCCAGTGATCTTCATTATGGTGTGTTGTGGCCTACTAATTCAAAATCAAGAATGGATCAATGATCCTATGTATCTATTATCATTATATCAAAAAATGTCATAAATAAAAACTATCCACTAAGTCATAAAGATAACTTATTTGATCAAATCCATTTTGACAAGTATTTATGTAATATGAACATTTGGTTAAGATATGGACAAATATTAATAAAGAAGGAAGATAATACCAATAATACCTTAAAAATGAGGTATGGAAACTATGAGTTCATAGTGATTCACTTCATAATAAATAATGCCTTAGAAATATTCATGGAAAAAATGAATAGATTAATTTGAGATTACCTCAACAATTTTTTGTGTATTCTTTATAGATGATTTTATGATATACCCCATGATAATGGAGGAGCATTATGATAATTTAAACACTGTTCTAAATAATTTTATAATATATAAACTATATAAAATGTATTTTTAATTGTATTGTTCTATTTAATAAGTATCATTATAGGGAATGTATTCCCTAAAAGGGATATTTTTTCGACCCTTATCAGATGAAGGAAATTAAGGAGTGGCTTAGGATAATATATGTCACATAAATTCATAGATTCCATGGTCTATTTGGAAATTACAGATTATTTTTCGGGAAATTCTTAAAATTTTAAAACCCACTAGAAAGTGTAACTCATAAGGGAGTAATGTTATTGCGGACTAGTGAATGTGAAGTCTTCTTCAACGAGTTGAAAAAGAGTATAATCACTACACCATTACATATACTACCATAAAGTGGATAAATCATCATCATATAAAATTAAGATTTAATAATGGGATTAGGATGTTTACTAATGAAAAATTATAAATTTAAATCTTACATCTCATTGTATCTAACATTTAAAGAGAAAAAAAACAATCCACACATGATTTGAAGTTGGCGGTTCTATTATACACATTGGAAATATGGAGACATTATCTTTAAGGGGGTAATATTGAGATATATACTAATAAAAAGACACTCAAATATATATTAAAACATAATTATATTTTTATACACTAGATAATATTGTAATATATCATCAATGATATTTACTTATGAATCTACTACTATCCATGTAATGAAAACAAAGTGAAAAATTCTCTATGTTTAAAGGATCCTATAATATTATAAATAACAAGAATTGAGATGGTATAAATCTTCTTATAATTGAAATGAATGGATATAGGAATCATAATGGAAGGAATATAATCATTCCCTTATCATGTTATTTCTCAAATATCCATATTAGAGAATATAGAGGATTCTTTAAGAGATGATTTTGAAAATCATATCATGGATGGTTGTCTCAGAAAGGGGAATCCTCAATAATAAAAATCTAGGAGGAATAAATAATTATATTTGGTTCATTACTATGAGTATCATCATATATTGATATAGATAGGGTTATTTCAATGTATTCACATATCTATTCCTTATACATACACACATGGAGAAGATATATGTATTGAGAAATCCCCAAGAAATAGTAGTGGGACTATATGAAGAATAATAACACTAACCAAGAATTAATGGGCCTATTATGTCAAAAATAGAAGGATGAAAAGAAAACGTTTATTTGGATGATGCAACCATTACAAAAACATACATTGAAATGTGAAACAAATCACTATGTATTTTGATAATAGACATCCAAGGACCTCTATGGGAAATAATTCACCATGGATTTTTGTAGATCATCTTATAACGATGAATTACATTATTTAAATTTGGGAGGATGTGTCACTAGGTCATCATGTACAGTTATATATGCCTGAATTGGTGAGGCTTCATTGAGTATAATTATTTATTGTTTCTGATCGAGAACAAATATTTACATCTATATTTTGGAAAATTGTCCAACATGATCAAAAAATGGTGCTGATATTTATTAAGGATTATTACCCCCCAAACAGATTGTTAGACTAATATTACTACTGAGACACTACAATATATTTTGATACCATTTTTATGTACTTAAATGTTATATGGGACAAATATCTTCCTCTAGTTGAATTTTATTACAATAATAGT
Organism: Viscum album; assembly: GCA_963277665.1. Taxonomy (NCBI): domain Eukaryota; kingdom Viridiplantae; phylum Streptophyta; class Magnoliopsida; order Santalales; family Viscaceae; genus Viscum; species Viscum album. The sequence goes on along the minus strand of OY728145.1, from coordinate 686,451,510 downwards.
TTCAATCAAGTATCCAAATGGATCAATGTGATGCCCTTTAGGGAAAAAATTTAGGATACCTACATGATGTAACGGATTTAGTGAACGAATGATATTAGAACACGAAATGGTGAGGAAATGGTAGAAAATATTACGGACAATTGGTAGTACTTTAGGGATTCCCAATATTAAAAGAAGATCTACGAATACTATCATAGATGGAATATAGAGTTAGAGGTTTTTAAAAAGGTATTACTCCATATATGTTCATGGAAGAGATTCTTGATATTTGGGATGAAGGGAAATATTTATCCAAGGTAAATTTACCCTTTTAAAATTCTTAATCAAATCAAAGCTATAGAATATCCCCAAGAACATCCACCAACCTTGTTATATGTACATGATGTATTCCATGTATCAATCTAGAAGAACTAAATATTAGAATACTTAAATTTATGGAATTTATAGGTGATATAACTAGATAATGGTCTATTTTTTAGGACCATATGGTGAAGATATTAGACTATAGAGATAATGTTTTATGCAACCATAAAACTCACTACGTCTAAGTATTATCATGAAACTCGATATATACAAAGGAAAAAAGTGTACTAGAGGAAGTGATGAATGGAAACTAACATCACCTATTTTCACTATAGAATGTAGAACCACAATTCAAGGGAGAAATTCCCATGGGGGGAGTTATTGACCCAGATTATTTTCAATGAAACTTCCCTTCTTCTAAATTTTTCATGTATTAAAATGCACAAAAATCACATAGAGAAAGAAAAAATATACTAAAAAATTATGGATGATAGATTAGTGAGATTATAAAACAATAATAATTCCACATTAAACAATGGGATTATATATAGAAAATCATATAATAGGTATATGATAATTTGGATCTTCTCGATCCACTAGAAAGACCACAGTCACAAAAAAGGATGTTGAAATAAAAAATAAATTTAGAAATAAAATATTCTTTTTAAGGATTAAATTATTTATATAATTGAGATAAATATAATTAAATAAATAATAAATAGAATAAGTGATTTTTATAGTAATTAGGGGACCCATTTGTTAGTTTCAAATATGGATCTTGAAACAGTAACCAGACCATTAGAATACTAATTTGACTGAATGGAATTGGAATCTATCTATTAATTTAGTTAAGTCTCCTTTCAAATTGTAAAGTAATATTTTTTCATCTTATTAAATGAAAATATGATATATTTATATCATGGTATAATAAAATAATGGTTCCAAAAATGAAAAAGTAAGCATTGGTTTATTTGAAAAACATAAATGTTTTATGTTCGATTTTAAAATGAATAGAAAGATTTAAAATAATATCATTTTGTATTATAGTTATAATATAATAATATGGGATTATAAGTACTTTTTTATAATGTCATAAAATTGAGGATAATATTAAAATTTATTTTCTAGAGTTAACGATGAATTTGATTAAATATTAAATTTCACATATTTATTACATTATTTTCCTAAAATGGATTCTGTTTATGAAATATGCACATCCTGAAATTATTATAGTAATTTTTTTTTATTTTTATAAAATAGTTAAATTATTGTTGAATAGTGAAATATGTTAATGTAAAGTATTTGAAATTATAATCCAAATACATGAATTTTTTAGTAATGGAAAATATAAGAAACCATTAGTTAAAAACATCATGCAAAAATTTATATATATTATAATGATAACCAATAATATTGATAGTATTGAGGCAAAATAAAAATTTATTGATTATATTAAGAAAAAATGCCCATTCTCCCCTTACAAATACAACCCCTCCATGCCCCTTATTATCACACATACTAAGAAATGAAAATTTTAAAAAATCTTCCATACTCTCCCCTATACAACATAACTAGGTCCATTTTTTTCTGGTGTCACCAAAATAAAAATTTAATGTTTCTAAAGGGGTCCTTTATTTTGGTGATATTAAAGGGGAAATATTCTCAAAATGCCTATTTTAATTTAATTTTATCATCTATGTCCCTTCAACCCCTTCACCCGTCATTACATAATAAATTTTGTATAATGTATATAATTTAATGCTATATTGTAATGTAATTTCTTATATCCACCCCTTTCCTTATCTTTAATTATTCACTGAAAAATGGAAACATTGTCCATGTTATGTCGGTTAACTGCCTTGGTGTATAATGAGTGTTCATTTTCAAATAATGAATCCATGGAAGGTTTAAATACACTTATAATTGCTAAGAATTAATTAATTATTAATATTAAATATGACCTCACATTATAGAAAGAGTATATTTCCATAAAATTAAATAAACAAAACTTGTTGGAGAAGGTCGAAAAAATCACCAAAATAAAATAAACATTTATCATTAATTATTTATTAATAAATCCAAATTTTAAAAAATAAAAATATATTTATGATCATTTAAAATTATAGAAGTAAATTAATAAAATTAAATTTCACATTAGTTAAATTATTTACATTTTAAATAAAATTATATAATTATACACAAGTGGACCAACCATGAAACCATGAAAATAATTCTCTTGGATCAAAAAAATTGATATTTAAAACTCATCACAATGGGTATATATGATCCTAATAAAATTATAATATATTAAATATTTGTGAAAGAGTTTATGAGTTGGAAAATTAATGAACCAATAATATTATCAAGGATCTTATGAAAGTGTATAACACAATCAAAAATAATGTAAGGGATCTCTCTAAATCTTTATATTTCCATAGTGTGATTCTTTATCCCCCTATGCCTCAATATTCCTATTCATAAATTTTATATAATTATACTATATTAATTATGTAAGTTCACAATTATATAACATGATCAATTAATCTTTCATTAGGAAAATAATTGTTTTAAAAGTTTTTTTATCAATTCCTCTTGATATGAAAACCTGATTAATGTTAAATTAGTTGTTTTGTACCCCATTTCATGTAAATTCAATAAAAATTTCTATGCCTCTCTAATTTTTAAAATCAATAATTTTATCATAAAACCCTATTTTAGTTCATATATAGTTTTATGGAAATAATTATTCATTTATCATTTTTAAGGAATTATTAATATTTTCTTTAAAACTATGCATTAGTAGCACATTTAAAATGTTACCTAACCACAATTTCATGATTCCAATTCAGTTGGAAATTAATTTCATTATATAATCTTATTTATATTTATTAATGTCCATGAATGATTCAAATACCTTATTTATTCGATACCACAATGATACTCTCATTTGTTGTTCATTATGACATGATTACAAAACCTATTTCTTTCTATGGTTAACCCATATATTTATTCCTTCTATTTTATTTAACTATTTGAAACATATAAGTAAGAACATTTTATGATGAGTTATCGAAGACATCAATAAAATTAATTGAGTAATTTTTTAACCATGAGACATTAATTTTGGGATTATGGAGTAATAAAAATTAATTATGGGACCGTGTCCACCATTTAATACTATATTAGAAGTTTCCCTTATATAATTTTTATTTCATGTTATATATTTCTCCCACATTCTCATGCATCCATACTCTATATTTTATTCCAAAATTTTATTATTCATGATACATTCAATTTTTGTTATCAAGTCATTCCGTCTAACACATGTTTCATGTTTCACTTTGATGTGCATTCCCTTACTGGTCTTATTGTTCACCCCTGTTTTCTTTGTATTCCCTAAGATATAAAATGATGTTATAAGAGCACAAATGGTGATATGATATCATAATGGAGATTACAATGTATATTTTTATTCCGTTTTAATTTATTTTAATTATGTACCTAGTCTACTAAATACTCTAGTACTTTCTATACATTATTTGTATGTAATGGGGAATTATTAATAAAATCATATAAAAATATGTGTAAATTTATTGGCCTACTATAACATATCTACTAAAATATATTCCACCATGAGAATACATTTCATGGTTCAGATAAATTATTACTGTGATATAAAATAATATATGTTAGTAATGATCTTATTTCTATAGATCAATTAACATAGTCAAAGATATAAAAGTCCAATGTAATATAATTCATTGAATTCCCCCGACCATGAATTTTCTCCTGATATCTTGTTACTATAGATGAAAATGTGAATTTTTTTAAATAAGTCTCAATTATAGTAATCATCTATAAAATTTATGTTATGAGTCATTTTTTCTATATCATAGTGTCATGTCTTAAGTATAATAAATTAGTTCATTAATAGTTTTATCGAATTTATAGGTTCATAATTGTTTAATGATTCTTATAATAAATTGATACAAAAATGTTTTATGGAAATTAATCCACATATAATAAATGAGGTAAAAATATTTTATATAAATAAAAAATTTATATATCAAACAAAAAATATTGTTCAATAATAAATAAATTTTAAAATAATTTTTGTTAAAGGTATCCCAGTCCAAAAATAAACCACATATACTAGATCGTTATAATGAAAACACTTAACCATAATATTATACTATTATACTCAGGATTATAATAATAAATATATTTAATTAATGATATTACTATAATATTTCTATTACCCCACTCAACTTACTGAAATGAATCTCAAGCCGTAGCACTATAAGGAATAAAGTGATCCTCACCCCAGGTTAGTGTTTTGTAAACAAAGTAATAGTCCTAATATTAGGGGCTGACTGTTACTATAACGTTAACACGAAAAATTCATTCTACAATCCAATATAATTTTACATCAACCATCAAAAAATTATACATACTCAAAAGCTGTGAAAGTAAAATAAGGAACATAATGTGTTGTAATGTAGTTTGGAAAATTACTATAAGTTATTGTTAATAGTATGGTATGGTATATACTATAGTACATTAATAAAAATAAAACTATAGATATAGAAAAAATGATGTATATACCCTTGGTTGAATCATATACATTGGAAAAAGAATTTAAATACCACATATCTATCCAAAATTAACAAAAAATATCCCTCTAAACTACTAGTTTCCAAAAAAAATTCATTTTGATCTATATTCTAATATCTATAGTAATTCCTAATCCTATAACATAGTTTAAAGGTCAAAATATTAATATCGAAACCCCTATCATGTATATATAAAATGGAATGTGATGGAAACCATATGAATCACACGTTTTCCATGACTCGTAGAGTATTAGTGTTTCTATTAATGTTATTATTATTATATAATCCAAGCCTCTCTAGTCGCATAGAAAATTTACACATATATTCCTATTAAATATCATCAATCCTAGAAATCATCATGTTATAGAAGAAACATAAAACCAATGGACAAAAAGCAGTACTGGACAACTCATATTCGAAAAGACCATGTTATGATTAAAGAAAAAAATACCATCATATTAATATATGTAATATTATTAGTACCCTCACATCCCATAAAATTATATCATTAATATTTATCATATTTTTTTTATGAATTATCCAATCAATGAAATCCTAGCTAAACCATTGATCATCTCACTACCCATCTATAATAGAAACATAAAATATATTATTAACTATGAATCTAATAAGAAATATTATAATGGATAATCAAATAGGGACCTTACAATAGGGTAAAATATTAAATAACAATGGAAGGGAAGAAGTGTAGTCCAATATGTCTCAAATAGTTTAATTAAATCAAATGAACAATCCTATGATAAAAGGTGGTGCAAAATAAATAATGGATATCATATAACAGATACCTACTCCTTTATAATCTTCTCTATCTCATCTTACCAGTCCTCCCAATAATTATCATAAAAAAACCCAAGAAGCACACCCCATTTCATTTACATAAAAAAATCATCACTGGGAATATATCCCACATTAAAATCATATTTCACTATTGTTATATGAATATCCGTAAGATCCTATGAAAATATCTTCACTAATATTGTCCTATGTAGATAGAAAAGTCCTGATACTATAATAGGTGGATACTTAGTAAAATTTAGTTTTATTAATCAGAAATGGCATTTGTATTCTCACAAGAAACGTAGATTGTACTCCAATCAGATTTTTTAGTCATCATTCAATGTATAGATACCCATAGGTAAAACAAAACAATAAGGGGAATAATTTCATCTAGAAAAAATAATCATTTCATTAAATCTAATATATAAATATATATCAATCTCCTAGGCATCAAGTCGATCTATGATGGAATTGAAGTTATATCCTTCTTGTCGGGGGCATATTATAGTCAATGAGCCATGTCAAGTTAATATTAATCTCTATAAGATACATTCATATCCACATGATTATTTGCTATTAAAAATAATAAAAAAACACAATCAAAGGAACCTACTATCCTATCCCAAAATATTTATCTAGACCAAGGTTTATCAAAACATTGGTACTTTATAAAATGATCTTAATCACATTCATGGATCATTATAACACTATAAATGACTATCAAGACACTACCACATCCCTCAATCATAATGTTATGAGGACTAGAAGCCACCTTAATCGCTAATGTCATGGTATATCCTTCTATAAATCAATGGGGTTCACTAATAGCTCATTAAAGGGGTGATGTCCACTATAGAACTCATAGAGAGTCTATAAACATGACTAGGTTAAGCTCACACTCCTTAAATAAATAAAACACAAAGTATCTCACTTATTTTAATGGATATCCCAATACATGAATAAAACCAATTCATGATTAAAAATATACATATCAATACAGACCTCAATGTATCATCACAAGGATAATGTAATAGAAAAAGGTCAATGATTATGTCACCACTGATTTTACCTATCAATGTCATATTCGAAAATAGTTATCATGAATAACAGTTTATATCCAAAACTAATATTACCATCCCACCTAAAAAAACATTCCATTAATTTCATTTATCACCCTATATATTCCCATAAAAAGAGAATATATATAATGAAACCAAGAATCCCAGAGTGAGATATGAATTGAACTATTTTTTTGAAAAATATGTGATTGTTAGGACATCAATTAAACAAAAAAATTTATTAAAATTAACATATAGTATATTAAATAGAAAAAATATTTAAATAAATATTATATAAAATATTCAAAATGGTATCACATTCTTTATTTACTCACTAGAGTCCCTCTTTCAATGCAGAACAAAAATCTTCTTTACAAATCAAAATTATTTTATGTTTAATATCTCTTCAATGTATTGAATTGAAATATTCATTTCATTAAAATTATATTTCAAATAATTATATTTTAAAATTTATTTTTTTAACAACTTCTATGACATAAATAATAAAAGAATCAAATAAAAGTAGACATAACTTCAATAACATGTGTTTTCCACTCTCATTCGTCTTAGGAAGCACTACAAACCAAATTACTAGAGGTAATTATATTTTTAGGTCAATTTCTATAGAATAGTGGCCCTTATTATTTTTAAAATTCATAAAATGGGTTACAACCATATTAGTGAATATAATATAATATCACATGAACATTAAATAATCACATGAAAATATATCATATTCTAGTCCATAAAAAAAATAGTGAGTAAATGTAACATACCAGATTAAGAATACAATTAATAAAACATGTACAAATTAAACATTCTAAATTCCATCAAGAACCCACCTCATCAATAATTTCTTAAATTTATTAGTTTATAACCTTATTAAAAAATAACTGTCAAGCTAAATGGTGTAATGAATAATATGTTGTGATAGTTGGATAAGACACCATCAATGGGGTGAATATCACTTTTTAAATACATCAAAAAATATTTTAAGAAGTCTTTTATATATATATATATATCAAAAAATTTACCATAACATTATATACCTATTTAATTATATTAATTGGAATCTTATTGAGTGACAAACATTCATGAAAATATGTCTGACAACATGCATTCACTCTTCATGAATATTGTTTACTTACGAAATGAAATATTTTTAGATTAGGATGAGTTTACAAATTTTTCAGAGATATTATATCTTATTAACTCTAATAAAATCATCCCATATAAATGTTTTAAATAATGGAATAGAAAATAATGAATAATCATAATAATGTACATCAATCTTGCGAAAGCATATCTCTTATAAAACAATAGATTGAAGAAAAATATTTGAAGGAGAAAAGAGATAAATTAGAAGAGATGCCTTCCCATTCAACCGGTTGGAAGAGTGAATTCCTATGGTGGATGTAGAAAAAATATGACAATGTAAAAAAGATACAAAAGTATTATTGAGGTGAAATAGCTCTTCTTGAATATATTGTAATAGGGGACGTCTGATTTACCAATTTCCCAACCCACCAAACTCATAATGGGATTTCTATGGGGTTCTAGTAGGATCCATAACAACTCGCCAATATATGGTTAATTTACAAACAATATTATATCATATATATGTATTTATGAATTTTTCACCATGTCCAAAAGATAAATTTATTCCTTAAAAAGGGAATAAAAATGCCAAAAAAATTATGGTTATAAAATAAAAAATATCTACTAATTATAGTCATAGTATATCTAGTAATTTTTTTTGATTCTTTAGACATCTATATATTAATGTCATTAAAAATTCATCACAATTATGATTTTTTTTCTTTAAAATTTCTCAGTTTTGTTCACTCATAATCCCTAAATATATTGATCACAAATCTATCACCAAAAAATAGTATTCAATCCCAAAAAAACCCATTAAACACTTACTGAATTCCTTTTATTTTATATGAACACTTCTATCAATAAATCAAAAAAATAAAATTATAATAAATATATCTAATCATTCATAATAACTAACTCATCAATAATTCCTTTTTATATCAAACTAAACATACTCTCTCATATGGTAAAATGTTGATCATTTCTATACTGTGCTAACATATAATTACCTAAAACTATAAATATTAATAAATAAAATATAATCACCCAAAATTATGATATAAAATAATAAAATTAAATGTTTATACTCTCCAAAACAAGTACATACAACTGAAACAAAAATCCACAATGTGGTACTCCAAGTAGAGGAACCACTTACCATAAACATGACCCCAAATATTATAATCTATAAAGCTAAAAACATCTATACCAGGATACTCAATCCATACTCCAAATATCCATTCATAAATATCATATCATAAGAGATTATCTTACTAGTTACACTATATGTATTAAAACATAATATTTAAATACACAGGTTGTCACACCCCAAGATTTTGCGAATAATTATTTAAAATTAAATTAATATATTGATATTGTTTTTATTTCAAAAAACAATAAATGTATATTTTCTGTAACACCCCAATATTTCATAGTACGTTATCTTATTAAAGTAATTGAATAGCTTGCGCTACATGCAACACCGAGTTCGAGCGCACCACAACTTACCACACTAACCGTTCAAAAAGCTGTTATGAATAGTATTAACTACATTTTGAATCTCATATACTATATATAATTTTAACATTCATATTATGTGTTTCTTATACATAATATAAAAAAATTCATTTTTTCAGATAAAAGAAGTATTTTAAAAAAAATGCAATTTTACTACCTTTTAATAGAAAACCTATTTTTAGAACCAATATTTGAAACTATTATATATTAAATTTAATGAAATAAAATTCTTCTTTATAAGAAGGAGATAAAAATATAGTTTGGATAAATTTTTGGTACTTTTCTAATAACTATCATATTTTGATGAATAGTGAAAAATACTATGTTTTATTTGAAAAAACATTTTCTAATTAGAATAATTTAGTGTTAAATTATTCGTTTGAATGGTTTTGATGTATAATTAGGTTACTTTTAATCATTTAATACAATGTAGTTCTTTATAAGTAATTTAACATTTTTAATTTGACATAAACACATGTCAATCTTCTGATAGTTTTTACTTTTAAAAAACCCCACTTTTTGGTTTTGAAAATGGTAATTGATTATAAATTAATAAATACAACTTATATATTTTGAATATAGTAAAATAGAATTCTTTTCTATTCAGAATATAAAAATTATCTTGTGGTGAATTTTTGTAATTGTTCTGAAAATTTTCAATTTTTTATGCATAGTGAAAAACATTATGTTACTATTTTAAAACGAGTTTTTATATAAATAATTATTTATTTTATTTAAATTTATTTTAAGTATAAATTTATATATAATACCTATATAAGTTTAATTTAATTCATTAGAGTAATTTTATAATAAAATTATATGTATAAAAGTTTATTGTACTTTTTAACTTATTTTACCCACCTCCTAGGAGAATTTGAAAATTTGCATAAAAAATAATTTTACTGCTTCTTTGAGCTGAATTTAAAAAATCCAAGAGACTCAATTAATATCTGTAAGTAAAATTTGGTTCAATAAGATGAATTTTTTTTGTTGAATAGTGACTTTTGACTTTTAATTACCATAGTTAAAATTAAATAGGGTAATTAAGGGTAAAAATGATATCATAATTACCCTAACACATGTAATAATTCTATTGGATAAGTATAATTAGACAAAAAAAAAACTAGGAATAAAATATGACCATCTTTGGTCCACTTGTATTAGATTAGGATATTTATTATTATTTTATTTAAAGAAGAGTTAAAAGAGTTATATTGAATGTTTAATAAATAAACCAATTTTAATATAGGGTTATACATAACATAAATTTGACTATAAACATTCATTAGAAACATAAAATGTTTTCCTATGTAATTATATTTTATTTATAAATTTTATACATTAAATAATTTAATTTATTTATGACACAATGATGACATAGTAATTACCATAATAACGAAACATTAAAATAATTAATATTATAAATATCCAATAAATGTCATTTGAGACTTTAGATGAATTAAACTAATTATATAGGTTAATATGATATCTTAGGATTGAAAAAATTAATTTAGTTCGAATTAATAATGTTTTTAGGACTTTACGAAAAATCATTTATTAAATAGTGCCAAAATTGACAGAAACGAGTTTTTAAAATAAAATATTATATTATTAATTAATATTAAATTCATAAAAATATAATTTTCAGCCAAAGGGCTTAAATAATATTATATATGTCATTAATTAACCACTTTAGGTTCTCTTGTAAGTTTATTTTATGTTTATTAAACATATCGTATAAAAATACAAAGAGACATGGTAAATGTCAAACTATTTAACTAAGAGTTAAATCTAAAAGAGAAGGTTAATATAGTGCCCCAAACATATCTAAAACCTATTGGTTGAGTGGTTTGTGACCCATTCCATCTTTATCCATGAAATATATCATTTTTGAGAAATTATAAAATGAAAATTATTTTATTATAAAATAATATTTCAAGATTCTCCTAAAGTGACCCTTACCTCTCTTATAAAATGTCACTTCTACTTATCTTAATTTTACAAATCAAAATCCTTTTGGCTCGGCCAAAAATGGACAAATATCTTCTAACCTTTCCTCCCTTCATCCTAGAGGACTTACTTGGGTAAGAGATCCAACCTACGGAGCCCTTTGATCAAATCAAAATGAAGAACCTAAAGAAGAGGTAAATATTTCATCACCTCTTTCATGTTCCTTTCTTCTTCCACTTCTGCTTTCATTGTTGTTTACATTATAAAATAATAAATCCTGTATATTCTATATACGATGATGTTATTATAAAAATTGTACAACAATATTCATTATTCTATCCATCATATAAATAAAAAATTCACTATAAGTGCATATGTACAGATTACCGTCTGCACATCGTGGTGTGGTTTGTTATTCAAAAACATCATTATTAGAATGAGTATAATAATGAGTATAACTTATTTAAATAATAAATATAACATGTTAATGATTCTTTATATATTATATACCATCCAATTACATACGATTTATCCATCAATATAATGATATTTTCTCTTGTGCGTACGTACGGATTACCGTCTCCACGACGCGACAAGATTCATTTCCAAGTTCATCATTAAATGATGATTATAAAATATATATCATTAATAAGTATGTAATATATGAAATAATAAATATACTATATATATATATATATATTTACATATATCTTATCCACTTAGTTATGTTCAATACGATATGAAAACGGAAACATCGTTTATGCGTATGTACATCCTACCATCTTTATAAAAGGTGTTTTCCATTTCCTATATATGTCTATTATAAATATTAATATTCTAAATATATATGATATATAAATCATGTTTTTTATTATGTACATATATAAATAATGATATAAGTGACGCAATCAATAGTAACAAGTTAAAACACGTATGACAAAGAAAGCAATTATTTCACAAATTGTTAATTTAACATGAAAATTAATTTTAAATGGGTAGTATAAAGTCATAAATGAATCATGTATGATATAATAAAAATTAATATGTTTCTGGAATAATTTAATAACATACTAATATCCTTATACAGGAGGATAAACATTCCCTCGACTAAAACAAAGTACAAGGTAATGGTTAATTTCACAATTTTTTTGTTATCTGAGGTTCTTTCTACATAAGTATCTACTTGGACGTATTTATTATCCATTTCCATGTTTCATAAAAGATTTTTCAAAGGGATTATTTTTAAGGAAATATTTTACTAAAAAATCATTTTAAATGTTTTAAATATTTATTCTTCTAAATCATTATCATTATTTTCCATGTTTTCAAAATGGTTTTTAAGGATTTATTTATATGGACATGAATGTTTTTAAAATGTTAGTTCCTTTATAATGTTTCAAAGTGGTATGGGACACATTGATTCAAAAATTTCTTTAAATGTCTTCCTTTAATAATTGTATTTTTATAAAAATGTATATTTCTCTCAAATATTTTTACAAATCATTTTCATCTATATGAACATCCCTTGATGGATTTTAAACTTATTTGAAGTTTATTTTTTATGATGCAAATATTCCATATTGTATTGAAGGTTTTGTGATATTTTTGACTGTGGTAGTGTTTTTTTATACCATTCATGGTTTATGAAGAAATTAATGACATTTTTATGCTAGTTTTAATACGAATGTTTATGTTATATTTAATCCTTTTCATATGAGGAATTAATTTGACATAGTTAGTGATGGGTGGAGCCCCATATATCTCATCGATGCATCGGTAGGTCTCATGAGACAAACTACTATCATGGAACAATGCCTTGACAAAATATTATTTTTAATCTTGGCACAAGGACTTGACTATGTGGTTATGAAGTCTGGAATTATGCATTCCATCATTATGAAAGTGGCTATTGATATATCATGTGATTATTCCACTAGTAGAATATCCATGCGAATATGTAAATTTAATTATTTGATTTTATCTTTGACATATTATGCTGTTTTTTACATTTAAAAGGATTTTTTTAGTCTAATACATTGACATAAATGCTTATGGTTATTTAGGAATGTTTCCTCTATATTGTTTTCCATACTAAGCATCTGGGATCACCCCTTTATGTGTTTTATTTTTCTCAATATGTGTAGAAGTATTTTATGATTGATAAGTAGGGTTAAGCTAAGAGATTAATGGAATTATCAAAGGATCACTTATATTGTGTTTTATTTTATAATGTGTAATGTAATGTTCATGTATTTAATCTATTTTCCAAGACTGCTAAACTGATCGATCTCTCGGGACTTGATTCCTTATAATCATGACAATGTTATGTAATTGTGAAACAACTCCCATAACTAGGGTCAGGGCATTACAGTTGGTATCATTGGAATTTTATCAATAACCACGAAAACTAGATTTAGAAAAACTTTGATTAGAGAACCCTACCCTAAGATATAATTTAAAAATTAGTATATAAGAACTTCCTAGAATTTTAATACTGTAGAGATTCTGTGTGTTTTCCAATAAATAAATCCCTGTCTGGGTACGAGAAGGTAGATGTGGCTCTGGCATAGATGTACCTAGGGGTAAAACCAAAAAATCCACTTTGAGGTAGACTCGAATTGGAACTGGTGCCTGACAATGGGCCTTGCTGCACTCTTGGTTACGACACTCCCAGGGGATATTCTTAGGATAATTCTCATTTTCTCTACAAACCATTATGAAGAGTTTATGAGTATATACTTCCTCAAAGAATTTTTTTTATGATTATGGATTATATCCATAAACTGTTCAATTTATTTAAACTGTTTTACAAGTTTTTAATTATGCATTGTGATTTATAAACTAACCTTGTGTGTGACATTGTTTAAAAATGATGCCGAATATATGGAATGTGACCTCCAACAATATTCTTGATCCAAAGAGTAAAAAAGGATCATATGTTTCATGGTGTCAGGCCAAAATTTAGAAAGGAAATAGTATCCCACATATTATCATCATATGAAGAAATAGTATCATGTGTTAATAATATAAGTATAGAATTTTCCTAGTCCTATGGCTTTGAAGGGAAGCTAGTGAAGAAAAAGATGGTAGAGAGAATGATTGATACTTGGAATATAAGGGAGAGAAGGATTTTCCAATATGTGATTACTGTGGTAAGAATCTGCTTGGTAAATTCTTGGATGGAATGAGAGTTTGTGATAAGTATGGAGAAAAAAGACTCCATGAAAGCGATTTCAAGGGTGAGAAAAAGGTTTCAAATATACAATGCTTCATCTGCAAGGAGTTGGGACACTACACAAATCAATGTCCAATACGTTAGAGTATACCCCAAATGATCCTATTGTATAATAATAAAGTTATGATACTACCAAAGTTAAAGAGAAATGATTTTGAGTTCTTATGTTGTTATTAAATTATTGTGTCATTTGATTTTTCTATTAACGATGTACAAGTTATAAGAATTATATAGTATATAAGGATTATACTGAAGTACTATTTATTTAAGGAATTGAGATTTGTAAAACCTAGAAAAGTTACTCAATGGAATGTTAAACTTCTTGGAAAATATATGTTTGAAGGAAAGACAAATCATTAATACGATCCTGATACTAAGGTATTGATTTTGGAATAAGAGAAGATCGAGTTGGATAAATTATATTGGATATTATTGGTATCCTTGGAACTGGTTAATGGTTTTTTATTCCATCATTTTTGGAGTTTACAACATTTTTAGATATAAGGAGTATATCCAGTATTCTATAAGAAATATGGGAGTGTGAATGTAATAAATATGTTTATATGATAATTCAGGGTGTTACCATGTTTTAAAAAAAACATGATGAACTTATACACATGTTATTACGTGGAAAAAAGGATCTTCATTGTGTTTACCTGCCTTATAAATTATGGATTGTGATTTTTTATAGAAGTAATTTGGATAAGACTAAAGGTTGGAATCAATTAATTTTGACATTGGATAGTATTTTTAAGGTTAAATAATTTCTTGAGATTATTTTTGGCTTTTCATAAATAGGACAACCCAGAGGTCGGACGACAACCCGTCGCATCCGGAAAGGCCACCAGAATTGAACTCGCAACAGAAGGGTGGAAAGGGTGCATCACCAACCACTACCTACATTGATGTCCTGGATTTTATAATTTATAATTTTTATAATATTATGATAAATGAATTATAAATTCATTATTTTTGGAACCCTATACGATTAGGATAAATAGAATATTTTTTAATTCTGTTATCTTTTGGAGTGAAAGATGAGTTATGGTAGGAATTAGTTGAAGCATGAAACTCTTCTTTTCATGTAAATTTTTTCCCACTTATTCTATCAATAAATTAATTCATAAACATTAGGGAGGGATATTAAAACAAAAAACGAGTTATCATAATTCCATATGTTTTATTAACCGATGATATTTTAAATCATCGTAGTTTGATGGAATTGAGGCTCTCAATTATATACATGTTTGTGATTGATGACATCAATCACTCCATATAAATATTTAATTTTTTTATCCAATTATGTGTCTCTAATTTCTACCAATTTTCTACTAATCAATATCATAATTTGGTGGTAAAATTTTCATTCCATTTCCCTCTTATTAAGAATAAACTTTATTAACCCAATTTCCAATGTGGATTTTCAACAAAGGTAATTTTGTATAATTAACCATTTATTTTCGAAGAACAATTTCAAATTTAGAGGAAAAAATTTATTGAAGGAGGGGAAATGTAACACCCCAAGATTTCATAGTACAATATCTCATTAAGGAAATTCAATAGCTTGCGGTACATGCAACATCGAGTTCGAGCGCACCACAACATACCACAGTAACCATTCAAAAAGATGTTATGAATAATATTAACTGAATTTTTAAATTTTATATACTCTATATAATTTTAAAATTCATATTATGTGTTTCTTAGACAAAATATAAGAACAAATTCATTTATTCAGATAAAAAATGTATTTTTATGAAAATGCAATTTTACCGCCTTTTAATGGGGAACATTTTTTTGAAAACAATATTTGACACTTTTATATATTCAATTTAATGAAATTAAATTCTCTATTAGAATCAGGACATAAAAATTTAGTTTGGATAAACATTTGGTACATTTTTGATAACATTCATATTTTGATGAATAGTAAAAAATACAATATTTTAAAAGAAAAAGTCTTTTTTAATCGAAATAATTTATAGTGATTAATTATGAATTTGAATGGTTTTTATGTATAATTAGGTTATATTTTTATCATTTAATACAATTTAGGTCATTTTAAGTAATTTCACATTTAAATTCGACACAAACAAATGTCAATCTTTTGACAGGTTTTACTTTTTAGAAAACCTGCCTTTTGGTTTTGACAACAGGAATTGATTTTAAATTAATAAATGAAACTTATATAATTTTAATTTAGTAAAAGAGACATATTTTTTGAATTAGGAACAAAAAATTATCTTAGGGTGATTTTTTGGAATTTTTCTGAAAACTTTCAATTCATGATGAATAATGAAAAACACTGTGTTACTATATAAAACTGACTTTTTATTTAAATAATAATTTATTTTATTTAAATTTATTTTAAGTCAAAAAAATTATATAATACCTATATATGTTCAATGTAATTCATTAGATTCATTTTATAATAAAATTATATGTATAAAAATTTATTGAACTTTTTAACCTATTTTACCCACCTCCTAAGAGCATTTGAAAATTTGCATAAAACATAATTTTACAGCTTCTGTGAGTTGAATTTCAAAAATCTCAGAGAAACGGTAAATATCAGTAATCAAAATGGTGTTCAATAAGATGAAAATAATTTTTGGTGATTAGAATCTTTTGACTTTTATTTACAATGGTTAAAAGTAATTAGTGTAATTAAAGGTAATAATGATATCATAATTACCCTAAAACATGTCCTAATTCTATTGGATAAGTACAATTAGACCTAAAAAGAAACTTAGTAATAAAATATGACCCTCTTTGGTCCACATGGATTAGATTTGTACATTTATTATTATTTTATTTAAAGAAAAGTTAAAAGGGTTAAAAAAAATTTAATAACTAAACAAATTTTAATATAAATTTATACATAATATAAATTGAACTATAAAAATTCAATAGGAAGATAAAAATATTTCCTACATAATTATATTTTATTTATAATTTTTAGACATTAAATAATTTATATTTTTTTATGACACAATGATGACACAACAATTACCCTAATTATGAAATATTAAAATAATTGATATTATAAATATCCTAAAAAATGTAATTTGAGAAATTTTATGAATTCCACTAATTTTTTAGGTTAATATGAAATATTTGGATTTAATATATGAATTTATTTCTATATAATAATGTTTTTAGGACTTTAAAAAAATCATTTATTGAATAGTTTCAAAATTGACATAAAAGAGTTTTTAAAAAAAAGTATTAGATTATTAATTGATATTTTATTACTAAAAATCTAAATTTCTGCCAAATTGCTTATATAATATTATATATGTCATTTAAAGACAACATTAGGTTTTATTGGTTGTTTATTGTATGTTTATTAACCATATTAGATAGAAATACAAAGAGACATGTTAAATGTCAAACTATTTAACTAAGAGATAAATATAAAAGATAGGGTTAATATAGTGACCCAAACTTGTATAAAACTTATTGCTTGGGTGTTTTATGACCCCTTACCACTTTAGATTTGAAATAAATTATTTTTGATCCATTACAAATCGAAAATCAATTTATTTTAAAATAATATTTCAAGATTTTCCTAAAGTGACCCTCACCTCTCTTATAAATAGGCACATCCCCATCTCTTAATTTCACACCTCAAAACCTTTTGGCTCAGCCAAAACCTACCCAAATATCCTCCCAACTTTCCTCCATTTATCTTGGAGTCTTTCCTTGGGTCAGAAAAGAATCCTATGGAGCCATTGTGGTCAAATCCAAAGGATGAACCCGAAGAAGTGGTAAATATTTCATCACACTTTTCAAGTTCTTTTCTTCTTACACTTCCACTTTATTTGTTGTTTCCATTATAAAATAATAAATCTAGTATATTTTATATAAATTTATTTATTATAAATATGGTACAACCATATTCATTATGTTATCCATTCTATAAATGACAAAGTTACCATACATGCGTACATACAGATTACTGTCTCCACGTCGTGGTGTGGTTTGTTATTCGAACACTTAATTATTTGGATGGGAATAATAATGAGTATATCTGATGTAAATACCAAATATAACATGCTAATTATTATTTATAAATTATATACCATCCACCTACATTCTATTTCTCCCTAAATATAATGATATTGTCGCTCATGCGTACATACAGATCCCAGTCTCCACGACGCGATAAGATTCATTTCCACATTCACCATTAAACAATGATTATAAAATATATATCTTCAATAATTATTTAATATATGACCTAATAATTATATTGTAATGATATATATATATATATATACCCTTACATATATCTTATTCACTTATTTCTGTTTACATATACCCTTACATATATATTATACATATATGGTATGTACATCCTACCGTCTCCATAAACAGTGTTTTCCATTTCATATATATGTCTATTATACATATTTATATTCTAAATATATGTGATATATAAATCAGGTTTTATATTCATGAAATATTTAAATCATGATTTAAGGGATATTATCAAGAGTAACAAGTTAAAACACGTATATTAAAGAAGGCAATTATTACCCAAAATTTTAATTTAACATGAAAATTATTATTAAATGGGTAGTATAAAGTCATAAATGAATCATGTATTATATAATAAATATTAATATGGTTCTAGTATAATTTAATAACATACTACGATATTTATATAGGATGTTAGATGTAACACCCCGAGATTTTATGAAAAAATATTATTTTAATTTAATTAATGTCTTGTGTTGTATTCTACACCAAGATTACCTTGCGCTATACGCAACACCGTATTAACTTGCAGTATACGCAACGCTATTCATGGTCCGTGTTACACACAATTTTGATAATAGTTATTCTACGCAACATTGAGTATATATATATATATAAATATATATATATTCAATGTATAAATGAAATATGGTTGGATTCTGTTATACGAAACAACGAAGGATTCTTTCACAACACGCAACCCTGACTTGGCTTACACGCAATCACGACCTTCCTCGATAGCGTGTGTTGTACGCAATACTGGGTTTTAATAAACAACGATATATTATTATAATATTGTCATGAACTAGCCGTTATGAATAGTGTTAACTAAATTTTTAATTTTATAACATTATTATTCATCTTACACATTTCTAGAACATGGTATAAGAACAAAATAAATTTTTCGGGTAAAATAAGTATTTTTCAAAAAATGTAGTTTTGCCGCCTTTTGATGGCGCACCCACTTTAAATCTAGTTTTTGACATGTTTATAAGTTCAATTTGACAAAATAAAATTCTTCTTTTGAATCAGGATATAAAAATTTACATTAGATAAAGTTTTGATATTTTTCTGATAACTTTCATATTTTAATGAATAGTAAAAACACACTATATTTTAATTAAAAACAAATTTTTTCATCGTAATATCTTATGTGGTTAAATTATAATATTGAATGGTTTTAAAGTATAAATAGAATATATTTTTTCCATTTAATATAATGTATGAAAATAGCATTGATTTTACCTGGAATTCGTAGGTTAAATAAATTCAATCTTTTGCAATGTTTTAAAGAAAACTCGTGTTCTTTCGACAACGAGATTAATTTTAATTTAATTTCTGCAACTTTTGTGTATTGAATTTGGAAAAATGGATTCCATATTTGGAATCATTGGATCAAAATTATGTTAATAAGCTACTTTTTATTTTTGGGAATTATGAATAGTAACTACGGTAAATTTTATTTACCATAGTTAAAGGTAAATCGGGTAATTAAGGGTAAATATAATATTTTAAAATTACCCTAACAAATGTCAAAATCCTATTGGATGACTAAAAGTAGACCCATATCACCTAAGGGTCAGATTAGATTCATTAAATTAAATTTGTTCAATGAAAATAATTTAATTATTATTAAAACCAAAGAATGTGACAACATGTCACTTTCCTAAATCTTATAAGTATAATAATTTTAATCTAGTGATAAACTTCACGAAACATCGAACATGAATAGTCTACAGAACGCTAATACAATTATCTACATCATAAGAATTTATTTATAATTTTTAGGGATTAAATAATTATCATTTATTATGACACAAAGATGATGCAGTAATTTTCTTATTAATGAAATATTGACATAATTGATGTTATAAATGCCCAAATAAATGTAATTTGAGACTTTTTAGGACTTACACTAATTTTATAGGTTAATATGACATGTTATTGTTGATTTAAGTAACTTTTTTTGAACTTATCATTCTATTATAAATTTCATAAAAATCATGTACCAAATAGTGTCAAAATTGACATAAAATACTTTTTAAAACAAATATTATATTATTAATTGTTATTTTATTCCTAAAAATCTAAGGTTCGGCCAAATGACTTAGATAAGATTATATATATTAATAATAAACAGCTTGGGGTTCTTTCGGCTTGATATAGTAAGTTTATTAACCTTATAGTGTAAGAACACAAGAAGACACGGTAAAAGTAAAATTATTTAACTTAATGTTAAATCTAAATGATAAGGTTAAAATAGGAACCTAAACTTGTCTAAATTCTATTGGATGAGAGGAGTTCGACCCATCCCCACCTTATCCTCGAAATAAATCAATTTGAAGCTATTTAAAACCGAAATTGACTTTATAATAAAATAATAGTTTTAGTTATTCCAAAGGTGCCCCTCTCCTCCCTTATAAAAGGGCACCTCCTCCCTCTCTTCCTCACACAACTTTGAGCCTTCATGCTCGGTCAACCCCTGCCCAATTCTCCTCTCCATATCTCTATCAAATTACTAGAGGTTCTGGTCTTCCTCAAAGACCAATTTTAGTGCCCTAAAAGAAGGTCTCAAAGAAGCACTTCAAAGAAGAGGAGGTTCGGACACTTACAAAGCAAGTCGGACCTAAGGTAAGGGAAAATATCACAATCTCATTTTTATCCGAGATTGCTTGTACTTTGGTATTTACTAGGGTGTATTTTATCATCCACATTCATGTTTCCTCAATATGTAATATTATTTCCATCCAATTACAATTGTTTAAATCCAATTTTACCCTTTGGTGAGTTTTTAGTAAAAGATATGAAAGGAATCTTTTGTCCTTTTTCGTACGAGGTACTTTTTGACTTTTTCGACAAAAGTACGAAGAATTTTTTTTAACTTATACGTCATGAATGGATTTTTCAAAAATTATTTCTAAGAATCTTCCTTTACAAGTTTTCAAGTTTATTTTTAATCACCTTCTTTTATTTTAAATTCGTATGACCTGTTATGAAAGGAAACATGTTTTTGAAGTAGAAAGGATATTTTCCTCAAGAATGGAGTTCAAGTATTTTATCAAAATTATTTTCCATCTAAGATAATAAAAGGGTTCTATTTTTATCCTTATTATTACATGGATTTGATTATGTTGTGATGGAAATATTTTTATGAATTACTTTATCTTATATGAATTGTTTTATGATGTCATGTTGTTTAAGAATCCCATTTTTATTACATGGGTTACACTATGATGTATAGTTTATGATTTTGTGGCACACGTAATAATGGTATCATTATGAGATGGGTGAGACCTATATCTTCCTCCAATGCATTGGGTAAAGATTTTATATCTCATGAGATAGACATGGCTGGAACGGTAGGTTATACCGGTTTAGTGAAACAGGACTGAAACGAGGGTGACTCGGATCAGAAAGGGACTTTGTCCACTAAGATAGTCTTGGAAATGAGTCTTGACTAACAAGAAATGATTCTCTATGATTATGTGTGAATGACACAAAGTTTCATGTTTTAAGTTATGATTATTGTGATTACATTTCACTGCCATGATTTATCCCATGTTATGAAATTATGATCTTTTTTGTAGGTTAAGATTTCCAAAAGTTATGTTCTTATGTATACGATGTGATTGATATTTCTTTTGTTTACCCTTACTGAGCATTTGAGCTCACCCTTTTATGTTTTCTTTTCCCCAGGATATAAAGAAAGGTTTTAGGTAAAAAAAAGGAAGATCTTTATGGGAGATGTTGAAGATCTTTCACTAGGATTAGAAGATTATATTCTGAGTTTCCAAAGACACTAAACTATTACGATCCTTGTGTGTGTGTTTTTGTTATGTACTAAGTATTCTGCAAATGTAATGTAATGTCAATGTACGTCAAGATACGGGTCTCTACAGTTGGTATCATAGGAAAGGTTTAGTCAACCTTTGGAAACTATGATGCGAAAAAGTTAGTGAGATCCCTAGATATATTTCTATGGTATGTCTAGGGATGTCTCTAAGGATAAGTATATGTATAGGTTATAGTCCTAGAATTGCACTAACGATCTTAGAATTTAGCCCAAGATGTTAGATTTTGAGGGTACTCCCCGTTTATTATGTTGTTTTCCATAGCATGATTTTTGCCTCTCACACTATTCTTTTTGGGTTTTAGACGATGGCTGGAACCCGAAGGAACCGTGTTGATCAATGCAATGGACAATGCAATGATTGTCCTCCTGAACAAACAAATGTTATGGGAGATGGAGTGCAAAATCTTATTGCTATACTTACACAAGCTATGAATCATTCTGGACTTCCAAATGAGCAGAGAAGGGAACAATATTCTATTGAGTCCTTCATGAGGCAACGCCCACCTTCATTCAGTGGGTCTTCTGATCCACTTGTTGCTGAACAATGGATCAGTACCACTGAAAAGATATTTTCAGTTCTTCAATGTTCTAAGCATGATAAACTCATCTTAGCAGTATATCGTTTGGAAGGTGAAGCTGATCAATGGTGGAATCTTATCAAGAATATGAGGCCAAGAGATGAAATTGAGTCCATGGAATGGGATGAGTTCAAGAACTTTTTTTTCAGTAAGTACTTCCCTCGTATTTTTCGAACAAAGATGGAAAAAGAGTTTCTTGAGCTGAAGCAGAAGGATGATGAATCTGTTGGTATATATGAAGCGAATTTTACAAGACTTGCAAGGTATGAATCTGGCATTATCATCCAACCTGAAAGTAAAGTTGATCGACTTTTCAGTGGCTTAAAACCAAGTCTTCGAAGGGAATTAGCTATAAGAGACTTCAGTAGCTATGAAGAAATTGTGCGTTGTGATATCATGGTAGAAATGGAAGTTGGTGTTACTTATCCATCTCATAGTTTTGACAAGAAACGAAAGATGGAGTTCAAGGAGAAATCTCAAAATAATGGTGAAAGGAAGATGAATGTTTCCTTATGCACAAAGTGTGGAAAGAAGCATGGTGGAGATTGTCTTAAAGGGACTAGAAAATGTTTTAAGTGTGGAAAAGAAGGTCATCGAGCAGCTGAGTGTCGAAGTAATGGAAAAAGGGTTTCTAATGATGTGAATAAAGCAAACACTACAGAGAACGCACCACCAACACTTCAATGCTTCAAGTGCAAGGAAATGGGGCATTATGCTAATAAATGCCCTAATCCAAGGGTTAGTGATGATCAACATGAGCAACCACTTAAGGAAAAGGACAAAGGGAAGTCACATGCGATCACTATTGGCGATGTTGATTATGACAACGATGTGGTGGAATGATTAAGTGTTTATGTAATGGGATTCCAAAATAATTTTTTATCATAAAGTATTGGAATATTTATGTGTTGGTCTAATGTGGTATTCAAAGTGATTGAGATATTTTTGGAAATAAGATGATATGCGCATAATTAAGGGAAAACGAGAAAACGAAATGTTTAACAGTATTCATGAGCTCATGATTGATATAAGGACTAAGTGATATCATGGTTTGAGTATATAGAATTTTGAGGATTTTGGTATGTGAAAAGTGTTAACTTTTAACTGCATTCAAGTTTTCACTATGGTTCAATGGGTATTCAAGAGAATACATTATTAAGGCCTTTGAATGTTTGTAATGTGACCAACAAGACATATCTTATGATATATGGGGATCAACAATGGTATTAAATATCTGGTAATCATTTTCACTATATTATGAGAGTGGAATGAAGTATTATGGATAAGCCTAACGATTGTAATGGATTATGTTGGAAATAAGTTAGTATTGTTTAAGGATAAAAGTTTTTTTTGATATTATTGATGGGATGTTATAGTAATATAGTTTTAGAAAAAGGAAAACCTGCCGGACGGGTGACAGCCCATCGCGTCGGACAAAGCTGTGGAAATCGAACCCACAACCGAAGTGCGACTGGCCTTTATCGCCTACCACTGGCCTACAGAAAGTCCCTGTTTAGTAGAAATTAGTTTTATTATATTAAGCAGTATGATATATGAAGTATAAGTCCATTTTAGGAACCATATATGATTAATCTCACTATATAATGACTTATGTATATTTAATAATTTTTTCTAACCTTTTGGTTGATACAGATGGAATGACCCGTCATTCTATCACATGATCTGCTAACACTTCACGAATAACAAATTCAACTTCATTTATTTAAGAGATTAAGTAGAAATTGTTCAAGGCACGAACAACAGTGAGATTGTACCAAAATAAAGTAAGTATTTATTCTAATTCAAATTATTCAACTTTAGGGAAATGATCTTGAAAACCAAAAATGTTGTCCTAGTGATCTTATATCTGATTAATCAGATGGTACCTTAGATCGTCACAAATTTATGGATTTGTGATTGTTGGATTTTCCATAGCCATGTTCTCTACCACTATCCATCAGAACATGATGGTTAGATTTTTCTTCCATATCCATATTTTCACCTATGTGGAAACCCAGTGATTAGTTTATTTGGGTAACCGATACGTTTCATACTTTTGTTTTTAAAGATTGGTTTTGGTATTCCTTTTTACGATGTGGGTTTCTATTAAAGAAACTTTCAAGTAGTAAACCATTTATATCCCCGACGAATTTCGAGGGTGAAATTCATTTTAAAGGGGGGTAGAATGTAACACCCCGAGATTTTATGAAAAAATATTATTTTAATTTAATTAATGTATTGTGTTGTATTCTACACCAAGATTAACTTGCGCTATACGCAACACCGTATTAGCTTGCAGTATATGCAACACTATTCTTGGACCGTGTTACACACAATTATGATAATAGTTATTCTACGCAACATTGAGTATATATATATATAAATATATATATATATTCAATGTATAAATGAAATATGGTTGGATTCTGTTATACGGAACAACGAAGGATTCTTTCACAACACGCAACCCTGACTTGGCTTACACGCAATCGCGACCTTCCTCGATAGTGTGTGTTGTACGCAATACTAGGTTTTAATAAACAATGATATATTATTATAATATTTTCATGAACTAGGCGCTATAAATAGTGTTAACTAAATTTTGAATTTTATAACATTATTATTCATCTTACACATTTCTAGAACATGGTATAAGAACAAAATAATTTTTTCGGGTAAAATAAGTATTTTTCAAAAAATGCAGTTTTGCCGCCTTTTGATGGCGCACCCACTTTAAATCTAGTTTTTGACATTTTATAAGTTCAATTTGACAAAATAAAATTCTTCTTTTGAATCAGGATATAAAAATTTACATTAGATAAAGTTTTGATATTTTTCTGATAACTTTCATATTTTAATGAATAGTAAAAACACGCTATATTTTAATTAAAAACAACTTTTTTCATCATAATATCTTATGTGATTAAATTATAATATTGAATGGTTTTAAAGTATAAATAGAATATATTTTTACCATTTAATATAATGTATGACATTAGCATTGATTTTACCTTGAATTCGTTGGTTAAATCAATTCAATCTTTTGCAATGTTTTAAAGAAAACCCGTGTTCTTTCGACAACGGGATTAATTTTAATTTATTTTCTGCAACTTTTGTGTATTGAATTTGGAAAAATGGATTCCATATTTGGAATCAGTGGATCCAAATTATGTTAATAAGCTACTTTTTATTTTTGGGAATTATGAATAGTAACTACGGTAAATTTTATTTACCATAGTTAAAGGTAAATCGAGTAATTAAGGGTAAATATAATATTTTAAAATTACCCCAAAAAATGTCAAAATCCTATTGGATGACTAAAAGTCGACCCATATCACCTAAGGGTCGGATTAGATTCATTCAATTAATTTTTTTCAATGAAAATAATTTAATTATTATTAAAACCAAAGAATGTGACAACATGTCACTTTCTTAAATCCTATAAGTATAATAATTTTAATCTAGTGATAAACTTCATGAAATTTCGAACATGAATAGTATCCAGAACGCTAATACAATTATCTACATTATAAGAATTTATTTATAATTTTTAGGGATTAAATAATTATCATTTATTATGACACAAAGATGATGCAGTAATTGTCTTATTAATGAAATATTGACATAATTGATGTTATAAGTGCCCAAATAAATGTAATTTGAGACTTTTTATGACTTACACTAATTTTATAGGTTAATATGACATGTTATTGTGGATTTAAGTAACTTGTTTCGAACTTATCATTATGTTATAAATTTCATAAAAATCATGTACCAAATAGTGTCAAAATTGACATAAAATAGTTTTTAAAACAAATATTATATTATTAATTGTTATTTTATTCCTAAAAATCTAAGGTTCAAGAAAATGACTTAGATAAGATTATATATATTAATAATAAACAACTTGGGGTTCTTTTGTCTTGATATAGTATGTTTATTAACCTTATAGTGTAAGAACACAAGAAGACACGGTAAAAGTAAAATTATTTAACTTAATGTTAAATCTAAATGATATGGTTAAAAAAGGAACCTAAACTTGTCTAAATTCTATTGGATGAGAGGAGTTCAACCCATCCCCACCTTAGCCTCGAAATAAATCAATTTGGAGCTATTTAAAACCGAACTTGACTTTATAATAAAATAATATTTTTAGTTATTCCAAAGGTGCCCCTCTCCTCCCTTATAAAAGGGCACCTCCTCCCTCTCTTCCTCACACAACTTTGAGCCTTCAAGCTCGGCCAACCCCTTCCCAACTCTCCTCTCCACTTACCTATCAACATCCTAGAGGTTCTGGTCTTCCTCAAAGACCAATTTTAGTGCCCTAAAAGAAGGTCTCAAAGAAGCACTTCAAAGAAGAGGAGGTTCGGACACTTACAAAGCAAGTCGGACATAAGGTAAGGGAAAATATCACAATCTCATTTTTATCCGAGATTGCTTATACTTTGGTATTTAATGGGGTGTATTTTAGCATCCACATCCATGTTTGCTCAATATGTAATATTATTTCCATCCAGCTATAATTGTTTAAATCCAATTTTACCCTTTGGTGAGTTTTTAGTAAAAGATATGAAATGAATCTTTTGTCCTTTTTCATACGAGGTACTTTTTGAATTTTTCGAAAAAAGTACGAAGAATTTTTTTTTAACTTATACGGCATGAATGGATTTTTAAAACATTATTTCCAAGAAGCTTCCTTTACAATTTTTCAAGTTTATTTTTAATCAACTTCTTTTATTTTAAAGTCGTATGACATGTTATGAAAGGAAACATATTTTTGAAGTAGAAAGGATATTTTCCTCAAGAATGGAGTTCAAGAATTTTATCAAAATTATTTTCCATCGAAGATAATAAAAGGGTTCTGTTTTTATCCTTATTATTACATGGAATTGATTATGTTGTGATGGAAATATTTTTATGAATTCCTTTATCTTATATGAATTGTTTTATGATGTCATGTTGTTTAAGAATCCCATTTTTATTACACGGGTTACGCTATGATGTATGGTTTATGATTTTGTGGCACACATAAGAATGGTATCATTATGAGATGGGTGGGACCTATATCTCCCTCCAATGCATTGGGTAATGATTTTATATCTCATGAGATAGACATGGCTGGAACGGTAGGTTATACCGGTTCAGTGAAACAGGACTGAAACGAGGGTGACTCGGTTCAGAAAGGGACTTTGTCCACTAAGATCGTCTTGGCAATGAGTCTTGACTAACAAGAAATGATTCTCTATGATTATGTGTGAATCCTATAAAGTTTCATGATTTAATTTATGATTATTGTGATTACATTTCCCTGCCATGATTTATCCCATGTTATGAAATTATGATCTTTTTTGCAGGTTAAGATTTCCAAAAGTTATGTGCTTATGTATACGATGTGATTGATTTTTATTTTGTTTACCCTTACTGAGCATTTGAGCTCACCCTTTTATGTTTTCTTTTCCCCAGGATATAATGAAAGGTTTTAGGTAAAAAAATGGAAGATCTTTATGAGAGATGTTGAAGATCTTTCACCAGGATTAGAAGATTATATTACGAGTTTCCAAAGACCCTAAACTATTACGATCCTTGTGTGTGTCTTTTTGTTATGTATTAAGTATTCCGCAAATGTAATGTAATTTCAATGTACGTCAAGAAATGGGTCTCTACATTAGACATACCCTAGACTAAAGGAAATGTACAAGGTAGGGTATAATTTCACAAACTCTTTATTATCCAAGGTTGTTTTTATGTATGTATCTACTGGGACATATTTATTATCCATTTCCATGTTTCATAAAATTGATTTCAAAGGGATTATTTTTACGGGACATTTTTTTACTAAAACATCATTTTAAATATTTTAAATATTTATTCTTCTAAATCATTCTCATTAATGTCTATGTTTTCAAAATGGGATTTAAGTATTTATTTATATGAACATGAATGTTTTTAATATGTTAATTACTTTCAAAAGTTTTAAAGTGGTATGAGACACTTTAATTAAAAAATGTCTTTAAATGTCTTCCTTTCTAAATTGTGTTTTTATGAAAAAGGTATATTTCTCACAATGATTTTTACAAATCATTTTCATCTATATCAATGCCCCTTGAGGGATTTTAAACTTATTTGAAGTTTATTTATAATGATACAAATATTCCATTTTTTATTGAAGGTTCTGTGATATGTTTGACTATAGATGTGTTATTTTTATACCATTCATGGTTTATGGATAATGTATTGACAATTCATAGGATATTTTTAAAACGAATTTTTATGTTATGTTAAAACCTTTTCATATGAGGAATGCATTGGACTTATTAAGTGATGGGTGGGGCCCACTATAGCTCCTCGATGCATTGGTAGGTCTCATGAGACAAACTAGTGACTTGGAAGAAGGCCTTGAAAAAATCTTATGTGTAATCTTGGAACAAGGCCTTGACTATGTGGTTATAATGTATGGAATTATGCATTCTATCATTATGAATGTGGCTATTGATATTTCATGTGATTATTTGACTAGTTGAATATCCAAGTGAATAAGTAAATGGAATTATTTAATTTTATCTTTTCCATATTATGAAAATGTTTATGTTTAAAAAGCATTTGTTTTGTCTAATACAATACCTTAAATGTTTGTGCTTATTTATGAATGTTTCCGATATATTGTTATCCTTTCTGAGCATCTGATCTCACCCCTTCCTATGTTTTATTTTTCCTAGTATGCGAAGAAGTATTCATGATTGATAAGAAGGGTTAAGATAAAATAATAATGGAATTTGCAAAGGATAATTAATTTTTTGTTTTATTTTATAATGTGTAATGTAATGTTCATGTATGTAAGCTTTTTCCCAAGACAACTAAACTGATCGGTCTTTCAAGACTCAATTCCTTGTAATCATGCCAATGTTATGTAATAATGCACCGACTCCCCTAACAGGAGTTGGGTCATTATAGTTGGTATCAGAGGAATTTTAGAAATATCCTTGGAAACTAGATTTAGAAAAACTCTGATTAGAGAACACTACCCTAAGATTGACTTTGAATATTAGTATAACAGAACTTCATATAATTTTGGTACTGTAGAGATTTTGTGAGTTTTCCAAGAAATGCATCCCTATCTGGATATTAGCTGGTAGAGGCAGCTCGGGCATAGATGTACGTAGGGGTAAACCCCAAAAACACCACTTTGAGATACACTTGAACGGGAACTAGTGCACGATAATGAGCCTTGGTGCACTCGTAGTTACGACACTCCCAGGGGATATGCATAAGATAATTCTCGTTTTCTTTAAAAACCATTATGAAGGGTTTAAGAGTATATACTTCTTCAATGAAAATAGTTTTATGATTATGAATTATATCTATGAACTATTAAATTTCTATTAACTATTTTACAAGTTTTGAATTATGCATTGCAATTCATAAACTAACCTTTAGTATGCCGTTATTTAAAAATGGTGACAAATATATGCAATGAGACCTACAACAATACGCATGATCCATAGAGTAAATAGGACCACATCTTTCATAGTGTTAAGAAAACATTTAGAATGTAAATAGTCTCCCACATATTATCATCACATGAAGAAATAGAAGCATGTGTTAATAATATAATAATGAATTTTTTGAATCCTATGGATTTGAAGGGATGCCAGAGAAGAAAAAGATTATAGATAGAAAGAAGGATAAAGGGAATAAGGGAAAGAATAATTTTACAATATGTGATAACTATGGAAAGAATCAAATTTGTAAATTCTTGAAGGGAATGGGAGTTAGTTATAAGTGTGGAGAAAAAGGACACCATGTACATGATTTCAAGGGTGAGAGAAATGTTTCAAATGTTCTATGATTCATCTACAAGGAGTTGGGACACTATGCGAATCAATGTCCAAATCATCAGAGTGTACCCCAAATGCTGATACTGGATAATAATCAAGTAATGATACTACCGTAGATGAAGAGGAATGATAATGTTTTATTATGTTGTTATTAAAGTATTGTGTCATTTGAGTATTATATTAATGATGTACATGTTATAAAAAATATAGACTATATAAGGATTGTACTACAATACTATTTCTTTAAGGACTTGAGATTAGTAGAAAAAATAAAAATGAGTCAATGGTAAGTTATACTTTTTGGAAAATACATGGTTGAAGGAAAGACAAAACATTAATGTGGTTCTAACACTGAGGTATTGATTTTTTTAATAAGAGATAATTTATTTGGATAAATTATATTGGATATTATGGATATTCTTAGAAGTAGATAATGGTTTGTTTATTCTATCATTGTTGGAGTTTACAATATTTTTTGATATATAGAGTATATACAGTATTCTATATCGAATAAGGGAGCATTAATGTAATAAATACAGTTATATGATAATACATGGTGTTACTGTATTTTAAAATAATACATGATAAAACTATTCATATGTTATTATGTGGAAAAAGGATCTTCATTGTGTTTACCTGCCTTATAAATTTTGGACTGTGAGTTTGGACAGAAGTATTTTGGATAATTATAAAGAATGGAATAGATTAAGTTTGACATTGGATACTATTGTTAATGTTAAATCATTTTTTGAGATTACTTTTGGATTTTTAAAAAAAGGACAACCTGGAGGTTAGACGACAACACAACACACCTGACAAAGTCACGAGACTTGAAACCACAACAAAAGGGTGACAATGGTGCATCACCAACCACTAGAATATGTGATTTACTAGTTTGTATAATTTATTTCTTTTAAATATTCTTACCAATGAATTCTAAATTCATTATTTTTGGAACCCTATATGATTAGGATAATTAAAATATTTTTAAATTCTATTATCTTTTGGAGTGAAAGATGATTTATGTTAGGAATTAGTTGAAGCATGAAACTCTACTTATCAAGTTTATTTTTTCCCTATTATTCAATGTATAAATTAATTCAGAAACATTAGGGAAGGTATATTTAAATAAAAATGTGTTATCCTAATACCTTATGTTTTGTTAAACCGATGATATTTTAAATCATCATAGATTGACGGCTTTGAGGCTCTCAATTATAAACATTCTTGTGATTGATGACCTAAATCACTCTCTATAAATATTTATGTTTTCCTCCAATTATGTGTCTCTAATTTCAACCAATTTTCTCCTAATTGATATCATAATTTGGTGGTAACATTCTCATTACTTTTCCCTCTTATTATGAATAAATTTTATTAACCCAATTTTCGATGTGAGTTTTCCAGAAAGGTAATTTTTTATTTTTAACCATTTATTTTCGAAGAACAATTTCTAATTAAGAGGATGTAATTTATTGAAAGATGGGAGAATGTAACACCCCGATATTTCATAGAACATTATCTCATTAAACAAATTAAATAGCTTGCGCTACACAGAACATCGAGTTCGAGGGCAGACAAATTACTACAGTAACCATTAAAAAAGAGGTTATGAATAGTATTAACTACATTTTGAAACTTATATACTTTATATAATTTTAACTTTCATATAATGTGTTTCTTAGACATAATATAAGAACAAATATATTTTTTAAGACAACTGAAGTATTTTTCAAAGAAATGCAATTTTACCGACTTTTAATGGAGAAATTTTTTTAAACTAATATTTGACACTTTTATATATCCAATTTAATGAAATTAAATTCTTATTTAGAATAATGATATAATAATTTTTTTTGGAATTTTTTTTTGTACTTTTCTGATAACTTTAATATTTTGATGTATAGTAAAAAATACTATGTTTTAATTGAAAGCAACTTTTTTAATCGAAATAATTTATTATATTAAATTATAAATTTGAATGGGTTTAAAGCATAATTAAGTAATATTTTTATCATTTAAAATATTTTGTTCATTATAATTAATTTCACATTGAAAGTTGACACAAATAGATGCGAAACTTTAGATAGTTTTTACTTTTTAAAAACACGCTTTTCGGTTTTGACAATGATAATTAGTTTTAAATAAATAAATTAATATTATATATTATTAATTTAGTAAAATAGACTTCATTTTTCAATTAAGAATATCAAAATTATCTTAGGGTGAATTTTTGGATATTTTTTTGAAAACATTCAATTTTTGATTAATAGTGAAAACTTAATGTTTTTATTTAAAACCAACTTTTTATTTAAACAATTATTTATTTTATTTAAATTTATTTTTAGTAAAAAAAATATATATAATACCTATATAAGATTAATGTAATTTATTGGAGTCATTTTATAATAACATTAGATGTATGTAATTTTATTGAACTTTTTAACCTAGTTTACCCACTTCCTAAGAGCATTTCCAAATTTTCATAAAATATAATTTTACCGCTTCTGTGAGTTGTATTTAAAAAATATGGGAGACACGGTAAATATATTAAGTAAAATTTAGTTCAATAAGATTAAAATAATATTTGGTGAATAGTATCTTTTGACTTTTATTTACCACGGTTAAAAGTAAATTGTGTAATTAAGGGTAAAAATGATATCATAATTAACCTAACACATGTCCTAATACTACTAGATAAGTAAAATTAGAAAAAAAACAACCTTAAGAATAACAAATGACCCTCTTTGGTCCACTTGGATTAGATTAGTACATTTATTATTATTTTATTTGAAGAAGAGTAAAAAGAGATAAAATCAAATTTTAATAACTAAACAATTTTTAATATAGGGTTATACATAATATAAATTAAATTATAAATATTAATTATAAATATAAATATATTTCCTATATAATTTTATTTTATATATAATTTTTAGAAATTTTATTGTTTAATTTATTTAGGACACAGTGATGACACAATAATTACCTTAATAATGAAATATTATAATAATTGATATTATAAATATCCAAATAAATGTAATTTGAGACTTTGGATGAATTACACTAATTTTATAAGTTCAAATTACATTTTAGTATTGAACATATTTATTTATTTGAAATTAATAATGTTGTTAGGACTTTAAAAATAATAATTTATTTAATAGTGTCAAAATCGATATAAAATAGTTTTTGAAAAATATATATTATATTATTAATTGATATTCTATTACAAAAAGTATAATGTTTGGAAAAAGGGAATAAATAATATTATATATGTCATTAGTAAACCACTTGATGTTCGCTTGGAAGTTTATAGTATGTTTATTAACCATATAATATAAAAAGACAAAGAGACATGGTAAATGTGAAACTATTTAACTATGAGTTAAATCTAAAAGATAATGTTAATATATTGACCCAAACCTATCTAAAACTTATTGGTTTAGTGTTTGTAGACCCATACACACCATATACTTGAAATAAATCATTTATTATACATTAAAAACTGAAAATGACTTTATTATAAAATAATATTTCCAATGTTTTCTGAAGTGACCCTCACCTCTCTTATAAAAGGGAACTTCCCCTTCTCTTAATTTCACACCTCCAAAGCCTTTTGGATCTGCAAAGCCCTAAAAAATATCCTCAGAACACTCTTCCCTTCATCATATAGGACTTCATTGGTCAGAAAAAACCTATAGGGCCATTTTGATTAAATCAAATGGAAGAACTCGAAGAAGTGGTAAATATTTCATCACCTCTTTCATGTTCTTTTCTTCTTCCACATCCTATTTCTTTATTGTTTCCATTATAAAATAATATATCATGTATCTTATATATAATTTTATGTTATTATTAATACTGTATAACCATATTAATTATTTTATCCATCCTATAAATGAAAACGTCACCATGCGTGCGTACGTACGGATTACCGCCTCTGCGTCTTGGTGTGGTTTGTTATTCAAACACTTCATTATTTGGATGGGTATAATAATGAGTATAAATGATGTAAATAATAAATATAACATGTTAATGATTCTATATATAAGATATACCATCCAATTAAATACTATTTCTGCCTTAATATAATGATATTGTCACTCGTGCGTTCGTACGGATTACCGTCTCCACGACGCGATGAGATTAATTTCAACGTTCAAAATTCAATGATGATTATAAAATATATATCATTAATAAGTTTGTAATATATGAAATAATAATTATAATACAGATATATATATATTTATATCTATGTGTGTGTACTTACATATATCGTATTCACTTAGTTCCGTTCAATACGATATGAAAACAAAAACAATATTTATGTGTATGTACGACCTACCATCTCCATAAATGGTGTTTTCCATTTCATATATATGTCTATAATACATATTTATATTCTAAATATATATGATATATAAATCATTTAATATATTCTAGAAATATTTAAATCATGATCTAAGTGATAAAATTAAGAGTAACATGTAAAAAAATGTACGATAAAGAAAGTGATTATTACCCGTAATGTTAATTTAACAAGGAAATTATTATTAAATGGGTATATAAAGACATAATTGAATCATGTATGATATAAAAAATATTAATATGGTTATGTTATAATTTAATAACATGCTACGGTCTTTATACAGGAGGTTAAACGTACACTCGACTAAAGGAATGTACAAGTTAAGGGTTAATTTAACAATATCTTTATTATCTTAGGTTGTTTTTACGTAAGTATCTACGGGGAAATATTTATTATCCATGTCCATATTTCATAAAAAAGTTTTCAAATGGATTCTTTTGAAGGAAATGTTTTACTAAAAAATCATTTTAAATGTTTTAAATATTTATTCTTCTAAATCATTCTCATTAATGTCCATGTTTTAAAAATGGTTATTAAGGATTTATTTATATATACATGAATGTTTTTAAAATGTTAATTCCTTTAAAATGTTTAAAAGTGGTATTAGAAAATTTGATTCATATATTTCTCTAAATGTCTTCCTTTCAAAATTGTGATTTTATAAAAAAGGGATATTTCTCTCAATGATTTTTACAAATAATTTTCATCTATATCAACATCCCTTGATGGATTTTAAACTTGTTTGATGTTGACTTTTTTATACAAATCTTCTATACTGTATTCAAGGTTTTGTTATATTTTTGACTATAGATGTGTTATTTTTACACCAATTATGGTTTATGGATAACATATTGAAATATCATATGCTTGTTTTAATATGACTAGTAGAATATCCATGTGAATAAGTAAATTCAATTATTTTATTTTATATTTTCCATATTATAATGAAGTTTGAGTTTAAATGGATTTTTTTAGTCTAATAAATTTTCTTAAATGTTTATACTTATTTATGAATGTTTCCACTATATTGTTATTCTTACTAAGCATCTGACCTCACCCCTTTCTATGTTTTATTTTTACCAGGATGTGAAGAAGTATTTTATGATTGATAAGTAGGGTTAAGCCAAGGGATTAATGGAATTATAAAAGGATCATTTATGTTCTGTTTTATTTTCTAATGTGTAATGTAATGTTCATGTATGTAATTTATTTTCCAAGAATGCTAAACTGATCAGTCTTTTGATACTTGATACCTTATAATCATGCCAATGTATTAAAATAATTCACCAAATCCCATAACTAGGTTCGGGGAATTACATTTTAATATTAAATGTATTACTATGGATTTCCTTATATGGTATACTATGTTATTTTTACACTAAAAGAAACACTGACTTAGCGTGTGTTACACATAACATAGAATTTCAATAAAACATCATTTTATTATTATAAGTATTTAAATGGGATATTTATAAAATCGCCATTAATTTAGTAATAGTAATAGTAATAGTAATAAATGTGTTTTTAAAGATAATTTATAATTTTTTTATACATTTAAATACTATGGATAGTAATAAAAAATATTAGTAATATCTTTATACGTTTGCAAAACTATTTTCATAAGAGAACCTGTTTTTATATCCTATTATGAATAATAATAAAAAATATTAGCAAATTTTATAAATTTAAGTTGATAAAATAATATTCAATTTTGAATTTATAATGCCAAAATTATCTTAATGTTAATATTTGGTATTTTTCTAAGAAACATTATTTTTGGATGAATTATAAAAATACTAAATATTAATTCGAAAAATAATTTTTATCTAATTTATTTATATTGTAAAATTATATTTTAGATGGTTTTAAATTAATTACTGATAAATTATAAATCTATTTGTCTAGTATAAGTTATTATAATCATATTTATATTATATTTAGAAATAATATCATAATCAAAATTTCAGCATTCTGACATTAAAAACCTACCTTCTCCCCACATCTACGGGATTAGAATTAAACATAATTTTAATAATTATGTGAATTGAATAATGAAAAATTTACATACATGGTTTTAATCCATGAAATATTTATATTATAATAAGATCAATTAAATTTTTGAAAAATAAAATCAGTGAATGTGATTAAAATTAATTATAGTTATTAAGGTAACATGAAGCTTAACAAGGGACTAAACCTCAATGATAACAACCAAAATGACCTAAGAACTTGTAAAACACCACTTTTATGGACCTATTTTATCCATAAATATTATATTATTGATATTGGTTTGTTTGTTATTAGTTTTTATGTTAAAACGTGGATATAAATAACTTCTTTTAAAAAATGCCATTTGTGTACCCTCCAGCCCTTATAAAAGGCCACCATATCCCCCTTCATAGAACCTATCAAACAAGATATTTTTATATATGATATCAGAAACTCACTTCATAAAAAATATACCATCCTCTTTAATTACACACATTGTGTTGAAATCCAAAAAAGGAATCCCTTTGGTTCCAACCAAAAATAGTTACCTAAAGAAGAGACAACTTTATTCCTTCACCTATATTATTTGATTTTCATTCTCCACCACTTAAAATTTTACTTTTTCCACTATTAAATAGAATGATATATAAACAAAATATAAAGATATGTTTTATTTTAATGGAAAAATATACACTCACTAAAAATTCCATTAAATGGGTAACAAACTTGTCGTTCTTGTGTGTGGTGAACTCCCGCCTCACGAAATGGTGTTGTTCATTTTTTCATTAACACATATTGGGGTATATAAATAGTATGTAAAGATAGTTTTTATATTATATATATTATATAAATTATTTATTATTGATGCGATAATTATTATATAACTCATACATTCATGATTTATATTTTTTTAAATAACATAATTTTGTTAAAGGAAGTGTCGATTACCACCTCCATAGAGCTATATAATTCGTTCACACTCTATATAAAATGTATTAAGAATGGTTTTAGAAAAATAATATTATATTTATTAGATATAATTTTTATTTAATTATTATGTATATATTTATCTCTCTATTTGTGTGTTTTATTTTCTGAATTTCTTTCAATATGATAATTAAATTGAAACAATGTTTATGTATATGTACAACATACCATCTACATGAAAAATGTATTTCATTTAAGATTTGTATCATATATGGATTACTATGAATACTTAGATACTACATATATATGATATTTATTCCATGTTTTACATTCTTAATATAATGATATAAATAAGAGAACAAAAAAAATAACAAATCAAAATAGAGGAGAAAAATAAAGGGATTATTACCCGAAACATAACATTAACAATGAGTTGTTAATAAATTGGTAATAAAAAGTCTTATATTATTTTAGATATTTTAATATAGTTATTTATTTAGAAAAATAATAAACAAATATTTACTATATTGGAGTTTTGGATGAGCATGAAGAAACTCAAGACTTAAAAGATGTGCTTTCTTGTCTCAATTTTATTTTATGTGAGACACAAGCCAGGTTCACCCTGTATTTCCTATATGGGGTGCGTATAATTCCACTTATTTTACTATAGTATTCATAGAAAAAATTTTATAGGTATTTATATATCGATTTGATGATATTTTGTTCATGGGTTCTATATTTCAAACACTACCTAATTAGAAATGTAATTTAGTCTCAGTTCTCTTTCATTGAGAGACATTCCATGTTATGAACCTATATTTTTCTATGTTGTTTAAAAAAAATTGACAGGTAATATAATTATTATAAATATTTTCATAATATCTTAATATTAATTTTATGTAATTATTTATTTTTATTAGTTTTCAATATTAACAAACTTGTAACAGTTTTATACTAAACACTCATCATTTATAATGATTGATTATGATTAAGCTTCCATTAATAAATTATAATGATCCATCCCTCAAGAACATTAATTTATTTTATTAACACGTAGTTATTCATGTTATATTCATATGGTGGTATAAATTTTCAAATCTTTGGTACACGATATAATGAAGAATATGTTTTATGAATATTTGACTTTACTTATCATTTCAGTTGGAAATATGCATTCCTCCAAAACTGTGATTTATAGAAAATTGTTTTTTAAAATAACTATTATCATATGTTGTTTAAAAGAAATTTTTACAGATTTATTAAATTTTTAAAAAATATTTTAAAATTAATATTCTTCTCATTTTTTATTCAAGAAATGTTTTTAAGTTTTATGTTATAAAAGGAATGTTCATCATGTACAGACTTACCCATCGTCATGATCGTAATTTCCATGAGGATTTATTGGTTTATTTTAAATGTTTTTTTAAAATAAATATTTTCACCTAGTATTCTGCAAATTTATTGATTTTAAAATGTTTTTCAAAAAAATGTATTTTAAAAAAAGTTTTATACTAAATAGTGTTTGAATTTTTTTCAAGCTAATTTTATATTTTTTCAAGGAAAATAATTCTCAAAATGCTTTGAATCACATTTTATTAGTTTTAAAATAAAATTTATTTCAAATTTTTTTAATCCATATTTTTATGTTCTCAATTTTTTTTCAAAGAATTTTTTTAAAATGGCCTCAAGATTTTATTTTGATTTTTCATGGTGTTTTTAAATAAAAATTTTTTAAATTATATTTCATTACTACATTATATGTTAAGAAATATATTTAATGTTTTAAAAACTATTTTTATTGAGGAAAATATATTAATCTGAGTAAATCTATGAAAATTAATTATAATTCTCTATTTATGAGAAAAAGGGTATTCAAAATGGTTTTTTAAAAATAAATTTCCTTTAGAGGCTATTTTTATTAGAAAAGGATTCATGTTATATTTCAAAATACTTTTCTGTATATGATGAAATCCATTTTTATCATTTCAAAATGATAAAAATACCAATAATATTATTGTATTAAATTTCTTTAATGATTTAAATTTCAAAAAAAATATGAAACCCATTGTTTTTCAATGTGTTATATTGTATTGAAACCCACTTCATTTCTCAATTTATGATTTTATGAAATGATTATGAAAATTATTATTTTTCTATAGGTTTTAATGTGATTAAATGTTTATGATAAATATTTAATTTAATTGGTTATGATATGATGTTTATGAAACCAATATCTTTTTATGGGTCATGATATGATTTATGTTTTATAATATTTTGGAATAAGTATGAATGGTTTATTATGAGTCAGGTGTGATATATATCTCCCTCTAATGTATTGGGTATAGAATTAAATATCATGAAATAAATATGTAAATATATTTAAATTTCTGAATCCACTATAAGAATATGGGGAAACCTGATCAACTATGGGAAGATGGGAACACATGATCCATTATAGGAAGATGGGGAATTAGAATACCCTGTGGGATGATGGTGAAACCTGATCCACTATTGGAAGATGTGTAATCTCGTTCTCTAATAGGAATATGGGGAAACCCCATCCACTATGGGAAGATGGTGAAACGTAATCCATTACAAGTAAAGGACTGTGATTGTTAATGGTGTTGTTTCCTTACAAATAGGTGTAGTCCCCATGAAGTTACCTGATATATTTTAGGAATGCATATTTACTTATAGGGAATGATATTACATGTTTATGTCTATGACACAATTCTATTTCATACTCCTATATTATGATTCTATAGATTACACTATTTATTTCTTTATGATTCATTCCTTATGAACCACTAACCTTTATGATATTATTTATGAATACAATCATTGATATATAGTGTATGATTTTATAATAATGTTCTCATACCCTTATTATCATGTTTATGCCCACATATCTCCATTACTAACCCTCAGTGATCAACTAAAATCGCCCAATTTTATGAATCCTTCACTAGTTTAAGAAGATATATATTATTTTTGATATTTTTATCAGGGGTATTAGTCATGGAGAACCAAGTGGGAGATAATGTAGCTCACTCTTGTACCATTTTTTATATTTATTTGTTTACAAATGCACTAAACTAATACAATCATATGGCATATGTTTCTATAATGATTTATGTAATTCAAAAAAGTGATGTATTTTTTTATGTATTCTAAGACAAGTTTGTAAATGTTTTATAAGTGAAAAGGTTTTGTCCACATTTAAAAAAAACATTGAGAAAAAATGTAGTGATAAATCTAAAGATATTTATAAGGATAAGACATTAGATAGTGAACATTATAGTAAAATGTGAGGGAATTTTTCTAATGGATAGAGTGAGTTGTTTTATAGAATTACATCCCTTTCTGGATAATACATGTGGATGTGGTTCTTATAATGATGGATGGGCATCAATGCACACATGGTTTGATAGTTTTGAGGATATGATATGGTAATAAAATATATATTCACGAACCATCATGAAGGACTTAAAATTATATTGGATATTAATAATATAATATGAAACTAATGTGTGATATATTATGGAAGGAGGCATAATTTTGACATTCTATAGGTGATTTTTTCATCACTATTTGGTTCCTCACTATGAAAACTATTTTTCACACTCTTATTTTTTGTTTAATTAAATGGTGGGAAATAGAAGGAACATGCCTAACGATGAATGTGATAGAAAAAATGGTAATGGGAAGTCAAATAGGATGATCACTAAAGTGAAGGATTTCATAAGCATGCCAAATCAGATTTCACAAAACATGATTAACAAAAAATATTTTAAAAATTTGTAAGACTCCCAATATAAATGAAGGAATAAGTTCACTGAGAGTTCTGGTAATGGATACCACAAAATAAATAAGATTAAGATTCCCATATGTAGATAATTTTGAAGAATAACAATGTTAATTTGTCAGAGGAACCAACAGATATTTTTACTATGGAAAGGAATGAATCTAATCAGGTAACTGAAAATGGGAAAACAAATAGTATAGTTAATACAGAGGAATAGAATATTTTCATATATAATAAATAATCCATGTTTAAATTATTTGTGTTTTTAATGAATATTAATTATTAAAATTGATGTCCCAAGTGGAGAGATGAAGAATATAATTATCATGTTGGTGGGATTAATTGTTATATTCCTCATGATGACGATAATATAGGTGAAATGTGAAAGGAAAGAGGTATTCTTTAATTGTATGAGGTAGCCATGATAATGTATTATATATGAAGTGATGTAACCAAATTTTTTATGTATTTGGATTCAATAATTATGAGTTTTGAAATATATAAAGATTTCTCACAATATTTTTTTCTAAGAATTTACAAAAATATGTTCAATGGTTATGGTAGACTGGATAAGTGATTTTTTTATTAAGGTGATATTAATGGGACTCACATTATTAATGGAAATATCACCCTTACTATGTTTTTAATGCTATGACAATGATTTTGGATACCAATAAGTGAATTGGATGGTACACATTATTTTATAAATAATAAAGTATTTTTTTACAAAATAATCTATATTGTCATGGATGAAGTTTACAACTTCATGGATTCAAGGAATATATCCCGGAATAATTATAATAATTATTCATTCATTTTTTGGAATATGATTTATGGTAAATTAGGTCATTACCATGTTTCAAGAAAATATATGTTGTGGGTTGTCACATGTTTGGAATGTTACAACCAAGAGGTAAATTTTGATATACCGGTGATCAATGTTAATCAGATTTAGAAACCTTAATTATAATGTTTAGGATTTTCATATTTTGTATTAATGAAGCATTAATTTTTTGGAAAATTATTTATCATTATTCATTTTATTAGCATGTTTCATAATAATATAAGATTAGGGTGTTGACATGTTTGAAACAAAAAAGGTTATCATAGTACCTTCTGTTTTGATGAATCAAATTCCCCTTAGATAATCATAGATTTATAAACATGTGACTATTAAATTTATCTAGACCTTGTTCTATATCACTCTATATCTGAACATGATGGTTAGATTTCTCTTTCAGGTCTATGTTTTCACATTCCGGAAATGTTCCCCCATGTTAAAACAAAGTTATTAGTTATATTGGGAAAGATTCATGTTTCCAAAATTCCATTTTTAAATGAAGTTTTATTATTAATTTTTATGATGTTGGTATATATTAAATTAAATTTCAATTATTAAACCTTTAATAACCTAGATTAATTTTAAGGGTGAAATTCTTTTCAATGGAGTGGAATGTAACAACCCGATTTTTGGGGAATTAATTTTTTTCAAATTAATTTAATATGTCGATATTTTTTTATTTCAAAAAGAATAAATATTTCATTTGTTATAAGAATGCACTATGTTTTTTATGCATTATACACTGTTCTATGTTAACCTTTCACTACACTCAACATTTACTTAGCTTTAATTACACATAATACTAATTTTCTACAAAACCAAATTTTATAATTATAATTATTTAAATTGTGTAGTTCTAAAATAGATATTAATATTAGTAATATAAATAGTAATAATGAAATTTTAAAAATAATTTATATTGTTATATATATATACATTAATTATAAAAAGAAATTCAATTTTTAGACAAACATTTATACATTTTAAAATACACATTTATTAAAAGAACCTATTTTTATAGCTCTCATTGAATAATAGAAAATTTAATTTTAGAAACATGTAGAAATTTAATTTGATAAAAAAATATTCACTTTTGTGTAAAAATGTCAAAATTATCTTAGGGTTAATATTTGGGAATTTTCTGAGAATCTTTTTTTTGGTCGAATAGTGAGAAACTCTGAATTTTAATTCAATTTTTTTGTTTAATTTATTTATATAGTTAAATTAAATATTAATTTATTATTAAAGTCAAAATAGACATATTATATATATATATATATATCCAATTTAGGTCATTTAATAATTTTTATAACCAATATAGATATAAAATCTTAATGAACTTTTGAACATTCTCACTTTAAAAACATGTTTTCTTACTATGTCTATGGGATTAATATTAACCATAATTTTTTTCTTCTATCAATTCAACATAAAAAATAGGAATGAAATTTTTTGTTATTATTATAATATTTATTTTCTAGTAATATTAACTTACTTTTTAACCAATAATATTAGTGAATGTAATTAAAATTAATTAAATAATTTAAGGTAAAATTAATGTTAATAAGGGAACAGACTTAAAATTTAGGATAAAAAATGGCATATAATGTTTCATAAATCCCATTTAATAGACATATTTCGGCCATAAACTTTATTTTTTTAGTATGGTTGGTTTTTATGACATTTTTATGTAATACAATGTTTACCCCAATCATTTT
The DNA here is from genome assembly GCA_963277665.1 of Viscum album. Taxonomy (NCBI): domain Eukaryota; kingdom Viridiplantae; phylum Streptophyta; class Magnoliopsida; order Santalales; family Viscaceae; genus Viscum; species Viscum album. The sequence continues at coordinate 686,406,756 of OY728145.1, read as the reverse complement.
TTTAAAATCCCACAATGTCCCCTCCCTCACTTATAAAAGGCCACCGCATCTCCACCTTACTAACAACACTCAAACAACATAATTTCAGATACATATCTTCCCAATTAACTTCACAATATACCCTATTCATCATTGAATCTTCCCTTTGTGATTAAATCCAACGTAGTGTGACCCTTAATGCAATCCAAAAGGTATTACCCAATGAAGACTTGACATCCTTCCTCAAGTTAATTTACTTTATTTTCTATATACACCTACACATGTTATTATTTTTACTTTATTAAATAATAAAATCAGTATCTTAAATATACTAATATTATTTTTTATCGGTTTTTCCTACAGACACATGCTTCCATCAAATGGGTGGAAAACATACCATTCTTGTGTGTGACGAACATCCAATATAGAAATCTAATTTGTATGTTTGTTCCTTTACTAGCTATCATGGTTTCGAATTATAATGAATACCATAAATATATATATGATGTATTTATTATTATTTAATTATTATATAATAAACACCTACATTAATTCCATTTTGTGTAAATATGATAATTTTTATAGGGAAGTGTAGACTACCGCCTACTCAAAGAGATGTGATTCATGCACACTCTACATGGAATGTATTAAAGAAATGGTTTTAAAAAAATTATGATATTTATTAAAAAATAATGAATCTATGATAAGTGTATATATATATATATATAAATTTCATTTAATTTCTTTCATTCAATACGAAAATTAAACAGAACATCGTTCTTGCGTACGTAAGACATACCATCTCCAAGAACAGTGGAATATGATTATCATTTGTATCATTTATTTAATTATATAAAATAATATATAATAAATATATATGATAATTATATAATGTATGAAATTATGTTAATAATTATATAAATATAAATACAAAAAATATAACAAATCAATACAAAATAGAAAAACAAAGTGATTATTACCCGAAATGTAACATTAACATTGGGTTCTCAATAAACGAGTAATATGAAGTCATATATGATATTATTTATAATAATATGGTTATATTTTAGACAAATAATAATCTAATATTTAATTTACATCATTTTTTATGAGTATAAATAGATTCAAGAATTACGGAAAAGGTTTTATCATCTAACTTTAATTTTTTGTGATCTAGAAGGCATGAAAAGATCATATTTATTTTATTTGGTGTGTATACCAAAAAATATTTATTATATTATAATTATAATTATATTTCTAGGAATTTACATAACCATTTTTTTCTTTTTTTCATTGGGTTTATCATTTAAAAGCTACCAAATTGGGAATTTAATTTTTTTTCTCAATTTTTCTTCTTTGAGAAAGATGCAATGGCAGGAAATTATATTATTTCAGGATATGTAGATACTACCCTAGACATATAATATCATGAATAATAAAATTTTAATAATACTTTGAGATTAATTTAATGTTATTGTTTTGATTTTATTAGGATTCAATGTAACTAATATTGTAACAATTTATTGCTATAATCTCATCATTTATTGAGTTTATTGAAGATTATCTTTCCAATAATGAAATTTGTTTATCCACATCTCAATAAAAAAATTAATTTTATCAACCAATAGTTATTAATGTTTTATTCATGTAAAATTAACATTTTCCCAATTTTTTTACTTGATAAAATTATTAAAATTATTTTATGAAAATATATCATTATTTATTCATTAAATTAGAAATATGTGTTCTATCAAAACAGTTTCTTCTAAAAATGTGTTCCATTTTTTTTACTATTACCATATAATTTTTAATTGAAATTTTTACCCATGTATTATAATTTTTTTAAATGTTTTTAACTGGAATTTATTTTTCTTTTTCTGAATAAAGAACCTTTTCAAGCTTTTATGTTCCTAAATTAATGTTTTTCATGTAAAAACATAACCATTATCAAAACCATAATTTCCTTGATTGATATTTTTTATGTTTAAAAATTAATTTTTTAAAATAAAAGTTTCCCTAATAACATGGTATTTTATGGAATTTTAAACTGATTTTAAAGGAAAAGGGTTTTCAAAAAGTGTGTTTGATTTTAAAAGTGTTTAAAATGTTTTCAATATTTTTTAAATTTCTTCAATAAAAATGGTTTTTAAAATATTTTGAAGCTTAATTTTTAATTCATGAAGTATAATTTTTATTATTTTTTTTGAAGCCTTGTTTTTATGTTTTCAAATTACTTTGAAAGGAATATATTTCAATTTTTTTAAATGTTTCATGATTTCATTATGAATTTTCAATATTTTTTCAAACAAAAAAGGCATTCAAAATATTTTAAATCCTCTTTAATATGTTTTGAATTCAATTTTAATAGAAATAGGTTTTCAAAATGATTTGTGTATTAAGAAATGGTTTTCAGAGAAGAAGAGATAATTTTCTTAAGAAATGTTTTAAAATAAATTTTAAATATTTGTTTATAAGAAATATATTTTCGAAATAGTATTCAAAAATGTTTTTCAATGAAAGGATATTTCCATGTGAAATGTTTCATGTGATCTATCAAATTGAATATCTATATATGTTTTAATCATTTATAACACTTTATTCTCTATTAGGGATGTTATCCTAGAATAACATTCATATTATTTTTTGAATGGTTTATGTTTTAATATCATGATTTTTACAACATGAATTTCTTTTACACGTAGTATATTATTTTGAGAAACACATCATTCTGCTGGTTATGTTTTGATGACATTTTTATGAAACCAATCTATTTTATATTTTTTCAGATGTGATGAAATGGTTATGAAATCCATTTAATATCATGGGTTATGATATGTTGTTTAATAAACCCATCTCATCTTATGGGTCATAATATGTTTAATGTTTTATTATCTAAGTAACATGTATGAATAATTTAATTATGTGATGGGTGGTAAAAATACCCCCTCCCATGAATTGGGTAATGACTTATATCACATGAGATAGTAATGGGAATCATGTTGATAGGCCATATCCACTATGGGAATATGTGAAAACCAGATCCACTATGGGAATATGAGGATTCCTAATTCACTAAATTAATATAGGAAAACTAATACACTATAGGAAGATAGGGAAAACTGATACACTATTTTATGATTGGAAACCCAACCCATTACAGGGAATTCAATTCTTCTGGGGATGTTGTTTTGTCTCTTCTTGTATGTGTAGTTCCCATGAAATGTCTTGATATGTTATAGTAGTGCTTCTGGACTGATAGGTAATAAAAATAAATGTTTATGTGTATTACACAATTCAATGTCCAAATCATATGTTTTTATCATGCATTCTGTTCTTGTATTAATTATTATTCATTTCTTTTGATGTAATAACCATTATGATATACTTCATTCCTATAATCATTCCTATATATGGTATGATTTTGTAATCACATACTCAATTCATTATGCTTATATTTATTCTTATATAACTCCCACATTTACCCTTATTGAGTATATGCGCTCTCCCATTTTAAATTTCCTTCCCCAATTTATGAAGATATATTTTATGTATGATATGTCTATGATGGGTTATATTCATGGATAAAAAAGTACGATATAATGAATCTCACTCATGTACTAGTTTTTATGTTTCCTTGTTTCCAATGGAACTAAACAATTATGGTCATTGATCATCTGTGTTTGTAGTGTTTTTTGTATTCTAGAAAAATAAATTAAGTTCTATGAATGATAATACTGGGTTGTTATACATGCCAGTTCTTGAATATTTTTCAAAATTATGCATCTTAGTTATAGTGACTATAAAAACATATAGGATGGGCTTAAAAAGGAATAGATATTAATGTCCTATGTCCCCTTTAGTGATACAAATTTATGAGTCTTATATATAAATATAGAAAACCTGTTATAATATTGATATTTTTTTGTATAGTTAAAGAAATTTCATAGGTGGTCCATTTTTCTAATTGAAAGAAAATATTAACAGTGTTATAAGAGAATAAGAGAGTCATATAGTGATACTAACTACGTTTATTATTGTTATGTTGTGGGAATCATCAACTACATGCTATAAGATTCTTTTTAGTTTAATAATTTTGATTAATTAGAAATTTATAGAAGTTTTAGGGATCATATTTATTTTTTATAAAAGGGAGAGTCACTAATTAAATAGAATTATAAATGTTTTATTTATTTATTTATCATGTCATTATATTAGCTATATTAATGTTTTTATTACATTATGTATATAGTTATGTTATATTTTCCATCAAATTAGGTGGGTGGTGGGTTATTGTTACTATTATTTAAGAACGAACCCTAAATTCATAATAGACATAGTGGATGAATTTATCATCTTTAAATTTATATGATGGGTTCTTACCTCCCCTTATTTTTTAATTACTATTTTAAAAAAATTGAATCCATATAGGAGGTGTCATGGAGGGAGATATACAGAGGGGTAGAGGATATTCAATGCAATTGGGAAGTGAAATATGAGGTGGGTATCTCTAAAGGGTGGTAATTCATATGATCAAGTCAGTGTTGTGAGGAAAATAATAAAAAAATATTGGGATGGTTGGGATTAAGGGGTGTGATGGGGACATGATATGGAATCTTGTGGGGGTAATTGATATGGAAATCAAGGCAGGTGGATTTGATATGTGAGGGGAGTGGGTGGTAATCTAGGTGATCCTATAAAAATTATTTAAATAAGTATGATGGGTGGTAATTCAGTGTTAGTATTGGAAATCCACATGGATATGGACTACCTTTAACACAAAAATTTAAAAATATTTTAAAAATAATTAATACAATAGGGGTTTTACCCATACTAGAAAATTGGGATATTCCACAAATAACCTTGAATTTTGCATGTTTTTTCATTCCAATGGTCACAAAATCACTAATTTCGTTCATGGAAAATCCATTAAAAATATTAATAAACCCTAATACTCATCTAATAATTTATAACACTACATTAGTATCTTATTTTATTCTTTTGATTCTAAAAATAATGAAACACCACATAAACAATTCATTTAACAAAAAAACTCATGTAATACTTTTTAAAAACATTACATAATCACAAAAAACCCCATTTCCAAAAACATGCTTTTCCTATAATATCGAAAATTCATTTAATAAATAAAATTCTACATGATCCATTTAGATAAAAATGTATATAACAGGTTTGAGGTGTTCCTTATGAAACAACATAACTTTTCATCTTAAAAACACTATTTTTTTTGAAAAATAAATGTCTCAATGTTGTATCCAAAGAATCACCACCAAACAATCATATTAAAAAAGGGAGATCATATTTACATATTAATATCTCTATACCTAAAAATACATTTATAAAATTATTGAGGAAATAATTAGTTTATTTAATGAAATATTATACCCATTTTTATTGGAATATTAACTTACATCTCCCATAGGTTGGTGTATCATATACATTTAATGAAACCAATCATGATGCATGAAAACATATATTAGCATACTTTATTCTAAGACCAATGACACATATTTAGTCCCTTATATTACCAATTGGTATTATGAATTCTATAACACTAATGAATATAGAATTATTACTTCACATTATGGATCTCCCTAGGAAAATACGATTTAAAAAAAATCCATGTTGAATACAAATGCTTGTAATATACATCACATGTCATAAAATCATATTTATTCATAGAAATAGTGGAATAAAAAAACTATTTGACACAATTTTAATATATAAATCTATAATTTCTAAATTATATCCATGAACGAGCTCTATATGACATTAGGTTATCATCAAAGTATACTAGAGGAAATTTATTTTTAAAATGTGTTATCTAATGTCATAGAGAAAATATTATATAAAATATAACTTTTAAGGGACACAAAAAACTACTAAAATAAATAAATAAATTAAAATATTTATTTGAAACACTCATGACAGAACCATCTACAAAAACATCTACATCCATAATTTTAATTATTCAAATATATATTCCCACCTATGATATATTATATAAATTTTAATGAAATAGAAATAAGAAAACAAAACTAACAAAATGCTTGTATGGTATACAGATAGATGGGTAGTCCAATTACCCAGTATGATTCCTCCATTTTTTATGACACCTTCAGAAAAATTGATCATGTATATTCATACGTATATATATTGAGAATTTCTAACAACCATACATTAAATGGAGCATAATTATTCTTGTAACAGACTAACCAAGGAAGTCGCAACACATCATCCAAGGTGGCCCACTACAAGGGCTGACGTGTAATCTCGATCTCATGGAGATGATGAACAACCCTTTTATCCACATACATTACCATGCGACGTATTTCACTATTGAAACAAAAACAAATATGTCTCATGTATTACACAATAATTATATACAATCTATAAACACTGTAAAAGAAAATGTACACATCCATGTGACATAAAAAGAACAAAAAAGTCTCTTCTAATAAGAAAAAATTCTATTTCCAAATCTCACTCTCCTTGTGAACATATGTCTCCACCATTTAATCCCACCATAATGAAAAATCAACTATAACATCTACTCATGATTAACGACTTCCACAAAATTACCTATAACCTATAAAAACATGCTTTAATTCACCAATGGAAGATAAAATGTGGGAGGAAAAATTCAAGTAAGATACAACCATGAATACATAAAATGTATATCACAATGAAATATTAATAAAAATTTTAAAGATATCGTTTTTTTAATGTCTTTAAATTTGGAATAAATTTACATAAAAAGAATTTGGTTTTACTTTAAAAAAATTAATAATTAAAGCCAATATAATATGGAAATAAACAAGAATTTTTTTCATTAAGAGTCTTAGGTAATAATAATCGAAAGAATAAATATCATATATTATAAACATAAGGGAATTCAAATAATGATTATTAATATGAAGAGTATAACCAATAAAAAGGATTGAAGTTTCTCCTACCTATAAAAATATGTATCACGGATCCAAAAGAAATATTATCTTATATGATTTTAATCCTAGTGATAATGAGTCCTACCATAGTCTATTCGTATCACAATCAATACCCTATTGATAAAATACTCCCAATGGTTTTCATATGTCAATACTAAATATCAAAATATATTCAAAATTTTATTTTATTGCAAAAAAATTAAAAAAATGATTCTCACAATTTCAGAAAATATTTACGTAATGAAATCAATATTGTTCTGATGATTTTAAACCCATCTAAAAGTAAAAATTCTCTTCCAGGAATTTCTCTAATATCATGGATTGTATATTGTTTTTAAATAAAAGTTATTAAAATCATACTAAAAGATACTAAATATGAATTTAAAAAAAATAGACTACATATAAATAAAATTACTCATTTTTTATGAGACAATCCAAATTAATTTATAGAAAAAAGGTATTGTATAATAAATAATTATTTATAGAGGATCCAACCACTTTAATGGATGAAAACTAGTCCCCATTAAAAACCAAATTTTGAATATTGTCATTTGGTCTAAACAAGTTTATGTCCTTATAAACCATCATATATCATCCTTACACCTTTTAGATATAGAAAAAAACCCCATTTTATGTTCCAATGAAATTAGTGGAACAGATGAAACTATTATATATAATAAAAATAGTACAATATGTTTATAAATAATAATATTTATCGATGTGATCCACCAATAATGAAGGAAAATTCCAAGAGACATAGGGGAGAACCTCCTTGTACATCATTCTTGGTATGAGTTAAGCTAGTGGAGTAATAGGTGTTAAAATGATCATGGATTTGAGGGTAATTTTATAATATTCAAAAACTAATATTGGATAAATGGTTTTTCTACATTGATCTAAAAACAAAGTTCTAATAAAATCTTCCCTACAATAACATAAATATCAATCCACATGGTTAGTCTGGGAAAGTTACACGGTAAGAAAAACCATGCATAAGATGTGAACCCACATCTTGACTCAAAACCATTAATCTGCATGGTTTTCATAGAGGATATCATAGTTATACAATCCATTATAAAAACTATGAAAAGGTACACTATATTTAAAATACCCATATCACACTATTACAACAAAATTACTACTAATTTTGGGTATGTTGTGTTCCTAGTTTTTTTATTCGAAAACTCAAAATTTTAGAAAACGACTCCTAAAATTATATATAACAAGAAAATAGATAAACAACCAATATTAAACATTCATATGTACCTATGGACATTAAATATAACTATAGAATATGACTTTTTCAACCAAAGAAAAATCTATGTGAGAGGTCCATTACTACATCATCAATGATTCCCACACCGATGTCTCGTGGCAATCCTATCCACATTCCCACAATAACAAAACTAAATAATTTATTTAAACATAGATTACCTCTCTACAATGATCTTTAGTTTTTAACGGTTACTCAATGGTTGAGGTATCACGATCAACATCAACATCCCCTATTCAATCACATATGAATCGACTATTTTAGATCTCTTCAATTTATAAATATAAATCATTTTAGGAATCAATGTAATGTGAGATGTATATTTCATCTACAATGTCACCTATCTATATTGTTGGATGGTTCTAATGGGACAAAAAACTAAATGGAAAAAATCCTATATTGAAACACAATGATGTTCCAAATGATATGAAACCCTTATAAAAAACCCATCACCATACCCAATCTCTTGTGGTTGTTGATGAATGTCTAAATAGAATTTTTTGATAATATTATTCATCACCAACCTCTTTCAAATATAATATACATTTTTTAATTTATTAAACAGGGTATATTCTAAGCAATGTAAACTCTCTAAACTCTTCCCAACATAAAGTATATCTATATGGTATGGATCTAAATGAATCAAAATACCCCTTTTACCCAAATATCAATTATTATTTTTATAGTAAAAAAAACCTAAATAAAATTATTATCCCTCAAAACATAGAATTTTAGAATCCACACCCAAATCATATACTCAATAAAAATAATGGATTACTCAGTGTTCCCATAGTCATTAGGGGGATAGGTTATGATTATCTTCAGTTTTCTATCAATCACCTTTTACAAACCATTGAAAAATCGAGATGTACATTGATGATCTCTATCTGTATACATAATAGATGACACTTCATAGAGAATCACCATCTCTTAGAAATATAGTTGGTTGATAAATTCCTCCATTATTTTTCCCATAATATCAATGAAATGATATGATTATGAAATTCAATCAATGATCACATAAATAAAATATTTCCCACTAGGTGTCTGTGTTAAAACAACTATGAAGTTCATTAATATTTCATCCAGATTCCATTAAAAAATTGATTAATGACTTTAAAAATATAAAAGGCTTCCACTACTATGAAATAATCATAATGAATGTAAGGAATCATTAAAGGAATTATATAATTTACTCACTCACCCCCAACACCCAATACCTACATCACAACTCATGATACAACATGGTAGTCACATGGTTTACATACCAACTTTACCCATGTCCCTTAGTTATGAACTCTAACCTCAATGATATTATAATAACCAATATTCCCCAAAAACATAAACCACTAATGGGAGATCTAGATAAGACACCCTATGTCACCCACCATTATGAATATTATTATAAAATTGTAAACTAGTGTATCCTTATCTCTTTAGTGGAATATAATAATTAAAAGTAAATACCAATTCAAAAAAGTAAGGAACACCATCCCATTAGACTCTTCCATGTATAAGGGATTCTTAGTGAATACATTCATCAAATTCCAATACTCTGTTATTTAGTTTCAGGATTGAGTTGGTAAAATTATACTAAACATATTAGTGATAATATTTTATTTTTGGGTGTATATATAATATCAAAATAAAATTTATTAATATAATGAACCAAATTTTTCAATAAAAATTTAGGTCTCTTGGGTAAAAATATACTTTAGTATCTTCTGATCCAAATACACAATAAAAATATCACCAAATAGATAGTGTAACTCAGTATTATTATCATCCATAATTATAGAGAACTCGAGATCATGGTTTATATGATTCAACTGTAGTGGATGTATTTGAGAGCCACATTCTACCGTCGACTATCCCCACAACAACATTAATTCTATTCCAGTTATTGGGGAATACCAAATAATATCGCATCCCAAAACTTGTTTTGGGTAAATCATGTTTTGATCCAAAGTAAATATTAGATTAAAATCCGAAAAAGTTATTTGAATCTTGTCATTTCATTCAAAATATATTACTTTATAGGGTATCTTTTTCATGGATGATGTAAATTTGGATAATTACTAAATAAAATGATTTCAAGAATGCAACATCCCGGATCTGGAAGCCACACGATGGGTGCCCAGAACCTAGTTGGTCACATGACCTCAAGCACATTTCCCCAAACCCTAGAGGCTACCGACTAGCAGAAAGGGCCCAATTCTGGTAGTGGGGAAACTCTGGCCTCATTTGTCAAAGTGTATCACAACGGAAAAGAAATTTAACAAACAACAACGGAAGTAGTAAACAATATACAACTGAATGGACAAATGAAGTAAAAGAGAACTAGAAATCAAATGTATAATGATGCAGCATGTCACTATTCTATGAAAGCATCCAGAACATGATACACTACAATACAATACAATATATCTCAAATTACAAGGTATAACAAAACAGAACAAATAGAGTGAATAGAATGCAGCAGCATCACAATCCTAAGCTCGGTCCCATGCTCTCTTACTCCTCTGCTACAATCATGTACCTATATACAAAACCTTGACATTATCGACACCTATAGAAATGTAATCTATTTGGGCCAAATACATGAACAAAACAAGGTGTGAGAAATAAATCCCAGTAGGCACCCACCCAAGGCTCGTGCCCAACTGTTAGTGAAAATGTGCAACAACAGTGTGCAGTAATTAAATGCAGTAAACTAGTAATAACTCAATGTAACTATCACTACAATTTTTAGAGAAATTTTAATATTTATTAATCACTCCGAATCTTGTGCTTTAGCTTGGAACGCACAACATATGAAAATCACCACGGTGAATATTCACGATAACACTGTCCTAAGACATACAATCCTTACCCTCAGGTAATCATTATCGAAACCAGTAGGTGTCTACCCATAGGAATAATGAAATTCTCCCTTAAGAGTACAAGATATGGGCCTCTGGAATAGAAACTACTGCCCACAGGCATAACGAATATTTCCCTCAATCGTACGAGATATGGACCTAAGGCATAGAAACTACTACCCACATGAATAACTAAATGTTACCTTCAAGATATCCAAACACTGGCCACCGGCTAATAATAACCCTGCCCTGAGGCCAAATAGAACACTGCCATCAGGATAATAGAACATAGCTCTCAGGATTAATGAACCTATTGAGGACAAAGAATAAACAAGAAATTTATATAAACATTTTCTCAAGAAAACGAAATGCACAACATAATCATTGCATACCCTTGGGTATCCTGGCCAAACGGCTAAACAGATAAATGAACCCCTGGGGTGGACCTGGATATAAGCAGTGATCCCAAACAGTAGTTTAAACTTGTAAATAGATATCCTTTCAGAAATGGCCTCAGCCATACAACACTCCAACTATGGGCGCGTAGCACAATAGTAAACAATTTCAACTCAATAGTAAACAATAAGCATCAGACCACCTACCTCGATTGCCTCTGATCAATATACGTGAAAATTTCCTACCAAAACGTCCATGAATGATGTAGATCAAGGATAAATGATAACAAATTCAACCTAAAATAACATTCCCTCAAGAAATAATTGGCCTGAACTACTCAATGATATGGAATAACTCACCAATGAGGTTCAATTGAGACCGTCAGAGAAGGATTCAGATTCTGGTGTGCGGTCAGGAGATCTCCGAAGCTCAAACTCCTCTCCCAGCTCCAAAATGAATTCAAAGCCTCCTCTGCCGAAAGAGGAGTCTACTGCCCATTTTTTTTTAAAAAAAACAAACTACACGGCATGTACTCTTAAGTACATGGCGTGTACTTTTCAGTTTTTTATCTTTTCCTCTGGCGGCTTCTTTCCACCAGGGAACTGTTCATCCTCCTATATGAGTACACTGTGTGTATTCTTAATTACACAACGTGTACTCTTGCCCCACTGGAAGCTACCTCCACCACCTTACTATTCACCTGCAGACTGATTACACGGTGTGTAAATACCAAGTACACAAAATGTAGTGGGTTTTTACACCCTTCATCACCGACAAGCCTACATGACCTGTATACTCATCCCACATGGCCAAAGTACATGGCGTGTACCTATAAAATTTTGGAATTTTCCCCATTTTCCTTATTTTCTCAAAATCACTTAAGGAATGGGAAAAGAAGAGACCCATACCTCATGAGTAAGAACCAGGTTTTTATTAACTTCCCCACTTAAAGAAATTCATCCCCGAATTTACATTCCAAGGGTGGCAAAGATAATGTTGTGAACAACTCCGTATACTGAGCATGTACGTCAGTATCCCACTCCCAGGTTTTGTCCTATACTCAGCTATACAACCATAACACCTATATGAGAGGAATTGACCAGCCTTAGAGAACATTTGTGCCCATATCCACAATACGAATCAGATGCTTTTCTAAGGATGCATCGACATGAAGCTCAACCTCCTCAGGCTGAAATATGTGAGAGACGTCTGAATGATAACGGCGCAGCTGAGATACATAGAAGCTATTGTGCATGTCCTGGTACCTCTGTGGTAACTACAACTGATAGGAAACTGAACTGACTCTCTCCAGAATCTCAAACGACCCTACATGCCTCGGTGAAAGTTTACCCTGTCTCCTGATCCGGCTGTGTCCCAACCATAGTGAAACATGTAAGAACACCTGATCCCTGACCACGAACTCCAAGGGTTGTCTTCGGCGATCAACAGAAGATTTCTAACAAGACTGTGTGGTATCCATCCACTTCTGAATCAACTAGACCTACTCTGCAGTCTCTTACATGAGACGTGGTCCCAGTAAATCTGCCTCACATTCCTCTATCCAGCACAAAGGTGATCAGCATAGCCTACCATATAAAGCCTCATATGGTGCCATCTCAATGATTTCTTGAAAAATATTATTGTAGGAAAACTAAACCAGGGGTATATGCCTCTCCAAAGAGACCCCAAAGTCTAGGACGCATGCACACAGCATGTCAGCTAGCACCTGTGTCATATGCTCTGACTTTCCATCAGTCTGAGGGTGGTAAGCTGTGCTCAGAAGCACCTGTGTACCCAACACCCTCTGAAAGACCTTCTAGAATCAAGACATAAAATGGGAATCCGTATCTGAAATGATAGAACGAGGGACCCCATGAAGAAGAACGATCTCTTGGATATAAAACTTCCCAAGCATGTCAACATTGAAGGTATCCTTGATCGGAAAAAAGTGAGCTACCTTTGTGAGTCTTTCCAAAACAACCCACACGCCATCATTGCCTCGAGGAGGCGTCGAAAACCCAGTCATGATGTCCATCACGACGTCATCCCATTTCCACATCGGAATGGGTAACTGCTGTAACGGTTTGGCTGTCCTTTGATGTTCCTCATTCACCTGCTGATAGGTGGAACATCAAAAAATAAAACCAGATACTTCCTGTTTCATACCCATCCACCAATATTGACGTCTCAAATCACGAACCATTTTGGTAACTTTAGGATGCACTGCCCAAGCTGAAGTGTGAAACCCCAACATCAGTTCCATGCATTTATCCCCTAGAACCAACACTCATCCATGGACACACAGTACCACATCATCGCTTATCGTCCGTCCAGGAGGAGGGTCCTCACTTGCAACCGACTCCCGTAGAACTAGGCCATATTAATCTAATAGATGTATTATCCTCACTTTATCCAGAAGGGTTGAAGTTTCAACTATAGAAGAATGATAGGTTTTACCCTGATTATCACGAAACTCCAAATCCATCTCAGAGAACAAATCCACGAGCTGACAATCACCACTGGCCTCTTTCACTGCCTGAATCTGAGCCTTCCTACTCAGTGGATCATCTATTTCATTACCCTTCTCAGGTGTATAGGAAAGCTTGATATTGAAGGACTAATGGTATTCAAACCACCTTCACTATCTCAAATTCAGGTCACGCTGGGTAATGATGTACTTGAGACTTTTTTGGTCCGTAAAGACCACAAAATGCTCTTCCAAGAGATAATATCTCCAACAGCGCAATGCATGAACAACTACAGCAAACTCGAGGTCACGAATCTGGTAATTCCTCTCATTTGGACTCAACTGCTGAGACCCGTATGCAACAACTCAATCTAACTACATCAACACTGCTCCTAGCAAAATACTTGATTCATCACAGTAAAATGTATAGCTCTTTCCTTGCTCTAGAAGTATCAGGATTGATGTTGATGTAAAACATCCCTTTAGCCCCTGAAATTCTATCTCACAAGCTTCTAACCAAATAAACTTCACACAATTCTTAGTAAATCCTATCAATGGAACTATTAAGCGAGAGAAGTCTAGTATAAAGCACTTTTAGTAACCAGCCAGTCTCAAGATACTTCGTATCTCAAACACGTTCTTAGGCTGCTCCCTGGAAATTACTGCTCTCACCTTCTCTGGGTCTATTGCAACTACTTCCTCTGAGATAATATGACCAAGGAAGTAAATATGGTCTATCCAGAAGTTTCACTTTGAGAGATTATCATATAACTAATGCTCTCTCAGTGTACTCAAAACAATATCATGATGGGTGGGATGGTCGTGTCGAGTGTGAGAGTACACCAAGATATCATCCGCGAAGACTACCACAAAAGAATATATATAAGGATGGAACACAAGATTCATCAGAGCCATGAAAACTGCTGGAACGTTCATGAGTCCGAACGGCATAACCAAGTATTTTATAGACCATATCTACTTTGAAAAGCTGTAAGCGGTATATCCGATGGTCTAACACGTAACTTAGGATATACCGACCTAACTTCAATCTTCGAGAACACTCGTGCTCCCCGAAGTTGATCACAAATATCATCAAAACTTGGTAAGGGGTATCATTTCTTGACCAACAGCTGGTTCAGCTTCTAATAATCCAAAAAGAGTCTGAGGGTACTGTCTGCCATCTTAGAAAACAGGACAGGCGAACCCCATGGTGAAGTACTGGGTTGGATGAAACCCTTTTCCTGTAACTCCACCAAATTCAACTTGAGCTCCTACAACTATGGTGTAGCCATCCTATATGGAGTAATGGACACCGGTGCTGCTCCTCGCACTAGCTCAACATAGATATGCACCTCTCTCTCTGAAGGAATACCTGAAGAGTCATCTGGGAAGACATCCCGGAAACGATCCACTACTAGAGGGAAATCCTTCTGAAAAGTCCCCTGATCATCCAGATATAAACTCACATTCTGGGTTGTGACTCCACCTCTCCCACGATTCTCGGGTCCAACTCGACCTTCCTAGACATCCCACTTTCCCTTTTATATAAACTCTCCACCATCTGGTGATGTGAAACTCACCCTGTGATGATAGAAAACCACAAAAGCTCCTAAAGGTACCAATCAATCTATCCCAAGAATGACAACACAACTCGTCATCTCTAAGACATAGAGGTCCCATAAAAAGTGAAACCCACAAACCTCTAATGGGTACTCTTTGCACTGATTCATGCCAGCTGTTCTAGTCCCCAACAGAGTTTGTAGCGTCATAACATCATAAGAAGAAGAAAAATATACCCAAAAGCTCTCCATAAAAGGCACAAATACAATGTTATATATAGCACCCTTATTGAAAAGTACTAAAAATAATACGGAAGCTACTAAAATAGTACCTCTGACAGTAGAAGTTCTGGGGTCCTTCTCTTGTTGGGTCTGTTGCACTGCATATGCCTGCCCAATGCCGCAGCCCTGCGACACAGCCTGGCTACCCTGAGCTGACTCACCCTACTGCCTCTGAGATCTTGGTGTCTAGCTACCATAGCCACAACCACCATCTCTGCCTACATGCCCGGATGTATTCCAGTTTCCTGACTGGAATGAAGCTGTCGATCCAACTCACGCATGTGGAGTCTGCACAGAACCCCTCTCACTAGGCATTGGTAGAAACGCCCTGTAAAAACACTAGAGATGGCCTATCTTGCCGCAAGCTCGGCACTTCACTGGGTCACACGGACACTGAGGTCTCTAGTGCCCCTCTCTACCGCACTGGTAGCACATGACTTGGACACCTGAACTATTGTTCTGGCTAGTACTAACACCATGAGAGAATTTAATCTGTCTCTTCCTCTTACCGGTTGAAATAGTACTAGAAATTGGTGTCGAACTTCCATGGCCCACACCACTAGCTTCCTGCAGGTTCTGATTAGTAATTAATGTTGGGTCCACAATAGCATGCTCTGTGGAAAACCTGAAAACATTCACCAGTGCTCAGATGTCATATTGAAAACCATCCTCAAAGCACCTATCCCTCAACATCTCATCACCATCTAGAACGGGTGAAAAATGCTGAATCTTAGTGAAGAAAGAAGAATAATCCATCACGGACATGGCGCCCTACTGCATATTCATGAACTCTCATTCTCGATATACTCTCAGCGTCTTTGGGAAGAATAATTCATATAAGGCTACATGAAAATATTCCCATTCCATGTCAAGGTGATTGTCAGACTGGGTGGTAACATTCCACCACCTCTAGGAGGAATCACACAACAAATATGTAGCGATCTTGATGCTCCTCCCAGGAGGCGTCTCTAGATGCTCGAAGATAGTCTGCATAGAACCCAGCCAAGACTCCACAACCTGTGGTCCTCCATCCCATGAAAACGTAGGTCGATGCTTCTTCTGGAATATACGAGTCAACTCTACCATAGAGGTGGCATCCGGTGGTGCTCCCTGAAAGGTCTGCATGAACCGCATGAAGCCTTCACGGAACTACGCATCAGTTCCTGTGTCTGGTATAACAGTTGGTGCCGCATCTAGCTCTGTTGGAGGTTCCATCCATTTCCCATGGCCTAGAACCTCTAGAGTATAATCGTCAACGCTCTCCTGGTGAACAACCGGTGGGTGTCTCGGTGGCATGGCTCTAGAAGGTCAAACTCACACCTTAAATGAAGATTATCAAAGAATGAAAATGAGGAGGAGAAGAAAAGAATTCAATTTTTAAAAAACATGACTACATGGCGTATATAAATACTACATGGTGTGTTCTCACAAGCCATAAACATGGGTGTATACTCTAGCTTAAACTAGCCATGTAACACCCCAACTACACGACGTGTTTTCTTAATACACGGTGTGTACTTGAATCCTTCTTCCCTACCTGAGTCCTTCTACACGGTTTTTTTAGAGGTAGACACGAAGTGTTCTCTACAAGCTTTAATTGGCCTGTGTTGTTCGTGACATGGAATGTGTACCCAGGTCACACTACATAGCATTTTCCAACAAGACACGATGTTTACAAAGAAGCCCCAGACCGACCCGTGTTGCTCACTACATGGCCGACTATATGGATGACACTACACGGAATGTTCCAGGCAGACACGATGTGTACTAGAAAAGATAACACCGACACATGTTATTCATGACACGGCTGGGTACCTAGGTCAGACTACACGGTGTGTTTAAGGTCGACATGGTGTGTATGTCTTAAGGTTCCACCATCCGTGTTGTTAGTTACACGGGTGGACACCGGGTCGACACTACACAGTGTGTTCAACTAGTACACGACATGTGCCCCCCAAAACATCATTATCCCGTTTCTCTACCCACACGACCTATGACATGGTTGGAGACTACAAGGAGCGTACTGATGGTACACGGCGTGTACTTAAAAAGTTTTCATTTCTTCCCAAACAGAAGAACACACGACGTGTGTCCATAGAACTACACAGAGTGTATGCTGGGATTTCCAGACAGTAAGCCTCAGAAACTACTCCGGAGCCTAGAAAATCACTAAAACCAACACCTAAGTGACAAATTCCAATCCATTAGGGTCCATACTCCCTGCGAATGAAATTTTGGCATCTTATACATGTTATTACAAGTAAATCATCAATGAACCACCAAATTCTAGTCAATGAGGTCCCATACTCCTGAAAAACCAACGTTTGGCATTCATTCTACTATACTTCACATAACTATACCCTATCAAATAACAGGTATTTATCAAATCATCTATCACAACAACATTATTTTCTAGCACAACTACTATCACAACAATGTGCAATCTCTAATGCACCTACATGCCATGGAAAGAATGCATGACATGTGATTTCTAGCATGTGCCTAAATGATGCATGAGATGACATACCCTCATCTCATTAGGTTTCAACTAAATAGAACCCAGTATAAAAATATAAACATCACACTCCAAGTGCGTCACCTAATGGTGAAAATAAAATCAATTGTAAAAGTGAAAAATCAGAAAATTGCTACAGAAGGTAAATTGGCCTTTCCATGTAAACGAGTTAGATACTCCCGGGAAAAAATTATTACTAAGTACATATTCTATCCTATCCCTGGTTAGAGGCACCAAAAAATCTGTCAAATAAAAGAACCCCTTTCATACCACTTTGTAACGTCCTGGATCTGGAAGCCACACAATAGGTGCCCCAAACCTGGTTGGTCACATGACCTCAAATGCATTTCCCCAAATACCAGAGGCTGCCGACTAGCAGCGAGGGCCCAGGTCTGATAGTGGGGAAACTATTATCTCATCTGTCAAAGTGTAGCATAGTGGAAAAGAAATATAATAGACAAAAGCGGAAGCAGTAATCAATATACAACATAATGGAGAACTGAAGTAAAATAGAACCAGGAGTCATATGTATAAGGATGTAGCATGTCACTATTCTATGAAGGCAGCTAGAACAGGATACACTGCAAGACAATACAATATATCTCAAAGTACAAGATACAACAAAATTAAACATATAGAGTGAACAAAACGCATCAGTATTGCAAGCCTATGCTTGGTCCCATGCTCTCCTACTCCTCTGATACAATCATGTACCTGTATAGGGTCCCTTTCCCTTATCAACACCTGTAGAAATGTAATCTGTTTGGGCTGAAGACAAGACCCAAACAGGGTGTGAGAAATAAATCCCAGTAGGCACCCACCTAAGGTCTGTGCCCAACTGTTAGTGAAAATGTGCAACAACAGTGTGCAGTAATAAAATACAGTAAACTAGTAAGTACTCAAAGTAACTATCACTTCCAGTTTTAGAGCCATTTTAATATTTATTAATCACTCCCAAGCTTGTGCTCTGTCTTTGAATGTACAACACATGAAAATCACCATGGTGAATATTCATGATAACACTGTCCTTAGATATACAATCCATGCCCTCAGGTAATCAGTATCGAAACCAGTAAGTGTCTACCCACAGGAATAACAAACATTACCCTCTGGTGTACGAGATATGGCCCTCAGGCACAGAAACTACTACCCATAGGAATAAAGAATATTTCCCTCAGGCGTATGAGATATGGCAATCAGGCACATAAACTTCTGCCCACAGGCATAAACAAAGGTTACCCTCAGTCTATCCAAACACTACCCATAGGCTAATCAAAACCCTGCCCTCAGGCCAAATAGAACACTGCCCTCAGGCTAATAGAACACTGCCCTCAGGCTAAAGAAACTGGGCTGAGCCCAAACCATAAACAACAAATTTATATAAACTATCTCTCAAGAAAAAGAAATGAACAAAATAATCATGGAATACCCTCGGGTATCCTGGCCAAATGGCTAAACAGAGGAACGTACCCCTAGGGTGGTGTTGGATCCAAGCAGTGATCCCAAATAGCAGTTTAAACTTATCACTAGATATCCTTTCACTAAATTCCTCAGCCATACGACACCCCATCCATTGATTCGTATAACAAAGAGTCACAAATTCAAGTCAATTGTTGAAAATAGGCATCATACCACCTACCTCGATCGCCTCTAATCGATATACGTGAACGAGGCCTCTTGAAACGTCCAAGAACAATGTAGATCTAGGATAAATGCTAAAACATTCAACCTCAAATTACTTTACCTCGGTAAAGAATTGGAATGAACTACTTAAGGAGAGGGAAGAACTCACCTGCTCGGTTTAATCGATACCCTCAGAGAAGGATTCAGATTTCCAGTGTGCGGTCAGGAGATCACTGATCCTCCAACCTCCTCTCCCAGCTCCAAAACAAATTCAATGCCTCCTCTTCCAAATGAGGATTCTACAGTTAGTTTTATGTGAAAAAAACTACACAGTGTGTACTATTAAGTACATGGAATGTATTTTTCATTTTTTTAAATGATCCTCTAGCAGCTTCTTTCCACAGTGGCATTATTCATCCATTGACATGAGTACATGGCATGTATTCCGGATTACATGGCGTGTACTGTCACTCCGCTGGCGGTTGCCTCCACCGCCTTACTGTTCACCTGCTAACTGATTACACGACATGTAAATAGAAAGTACACGGTGTGTTGTCGGGTTTTAAACCCTTCATCACCAACAAGCCCACACGCCCTGTGTACCCATCCCACATGGCCAAAGTACACAGCGTGTGGGAAAGTACACAGTGTGTACCCATAAAATTTTGGAATTTACCCATTTTCCTTATTTTCCCAAAAACACTTAAGGAAAAGGAAAAGAAGATACCATCTACCTCATGAATAATAACTGGGCTCTTATAAAGAATGTTTAATTCATATGATGATTTGATTCAACAAAAATTAATGTACCACCCAAGTAATAATCATTTGAATTTTTTTGGACTAATTGAGATTCCCACATTATCTAATATACAATTATATTCATCACTTCTTGGATCCAATAATTAAATTTATAAATATTCCCAAACTGACAATATTACATAAGTGTTCTATTAAAAATATATATCTTTTTCATGTGTTCTTACTTTTTTCAAGGAAGAATCCAAAAATATCATACAAAAAAAACAATAATAAATGTTTCCAAAAACCAATAAAACATTTTATTAATCAATTACATATAAAACATACCATAATTAGAAATAAAAAATGTAATATATGTATAATTATAATTGAAATATATACTCTGGAAGGAAATATTAGGAATATAATCCCCTCATAATCTCAGTTGATGGAACTATGAATATAGATCAATCATAGAAAACTAGCATGATCCCTAGAGTTTGTAAATTAGATAATAAATCCATGGATAATTATATCTGTTTTTAATAGCGACATACATTTCTTTTAGTAGTCAATGAAAAGATAAAGGATACCATCTTCCTTCCATGTGAAGAGAATTGATAAATCCCACAGTGTCAAACACATATAAATTAATAATTTGGAATCGTGGTCCTCGAGTTGAAATTTAAACACTTTAAACTCAATGGGTTTGATATTGTAAGATGGATATTATATGTGTCTCAACCATGAGATAAATTCAACAGAAAACCCAACATATGTCTAGGGTTGTAACCAAGAAAAAACATCAAGAATAACATTATAGAAATCATCAATTATATTAGGAATACAAATAGTTAAACCCTTTTCGATGTATTCTTGGAACATAATTAATAATTTTCATTAGATCATTCCACCAAAAATAAGAACATTCCCCTATAACATAGCTATAGGATCCCACTCACCCTGAAATATGCACGTAACTGAATAAATATATAGAAATAGAACCCAATAATGATTATAGTTATTGTGGGATTTAAAACTAACCATGAAATAAAATCCAATAGTGAGTTTAATGATATAACGATCCTGAACTCAGAAAATCCACATGAACTCATGGTTATCGATCATGTCTGTGAACTTTGAACACATAAAAGATTTATCAGTTTTCCTCCCAACGAAGTAATATGTTCTATAATTATTGTATAATATCCTAGTTTATTCATAATGCATAAATATACTATTAAAATGTAAATTTACGTGATTAATCTATATGAAAAAGATCCAGGAAAATAAAATATTAAATAAGAACTATACATATCACAATGGTTAGCCCCACTTCAAATTTTTCTAGAGTATACTCATCTCTATGTAGCCAACAGACCTCAATTCCACCCTAATACTTCTTGAAAACATTAGTGTACTTTTTTAAATATGAATGAGATAAAACACCTTTCACTGTATCTCGAGGATCCTGGATACTTTTTAAAGGCTGGATCCTACCCTACATCAATATGAAACTCTTACAAAAATCACTCAACATGACTACATTGTCCACAATAATGAATATTATTGGTAGAAACAATACAATAACAAATTATTATATCTTGGTTTCCCAGATTGATATAAATCATTCAAGTGTAGAATAGAAGAATCCCTTGAGACTTATCCCAACGTAAACTATGCACCATAATTTAAACTTCTCTTCTTACTAGATTGAAATCATTGGATACTCTCTAACAATACTAAAACACCATAAAGACGTATATTATATACTATATCTTCTTCATACTCAGGTTCCTTATCAATAATTAAAGTAAACTTCGGCCGACATATAACTATAGGTATATATAAAATACAAGAATTTATACCAATTTCATATCACCTAAATTTATGGAAATCATTATTTTCAATTTGAAGGTAAAAAATAACCAACATGGGGAAAAATACTATACACTATCACAAGACGATCTCATTGACCAATGGTTTCATACTCCTAATCTTACGCAATATATAGTACATCTAGATAGAATTTAGGATTTAAGGACTTATTTAATGTGGTCTAGGTGAGAACCTAATATAATTTTTCTTGAATAATTGAATCCATTATTTTTTTGATGATCCATCACGAATATAAGTGGAGAATCATTACATAGAGTTATCTAGAGTAATAAAAATGTTTAAAATCTAGTATATTTTCTCAATAAATTAGTAATGTTATTTTATTCCATTTTTAGTGTTGAAGATGAAATAGTTTTTCATAGTAAATTTCAAATAATGATTCACAATTCATTACATGATTCGAACACCCACATGGTCAAGAAATTGAATTGATCATATCACTATACCCAATATAATTGGGTAATCTGGAATGTTTTCTTATGGAATATTCCCTTTATATAGATAAATTTTATTTGAAGATATCCCACTATGTTGATTTATATATCAGTAATAACAGATAACACATGATTTAATATTGAACACTCACCATATAAAAATGTAACCTTTAAAATTTATAATTATATTTCATAAACCATAAGGATTTAAGGAATCAGATGTAACAATGAATGAGTAATGGAATCAATATAAACCAAATGAATAGAATATATGCTTTATCAATAAGAACACCAAAATTAGGTTCATTTAAATAATTCAAATCCAAGATCAGTGATTAATGAAAACAACCTAACCATCCATTATAAATGAGAGTCCAAAAATAATGTGATCATGCTAAGAACCGTTCTACACTAACTACTATATTTTTCATAGTCCTAACATCAGTATACCATAAAACCCCATACACAATACTTTCCTCTAAACCTATTTTTTATAAATAATGACGGGTCATATAGACACATTAGACATGTAGGCCCACTACAATTCTAGGGAAAATTTCTATATCAACAATGAATTTCAAAAATAAAATGGGTGTCCACATAATAAACCATTTGAATTACTTAAAACATTAAACTAAAAAAGGACATTATTCATGTATAATGAGATAAGGATAAAACATCATATTACGACACATAAATATTTGTACACAACCATGAGACTGAACAAATAAGCCAAAATACTACTCTTGGAAGAAAAAAAAATGAACCAATATGAGTATCTTTTTAACCAATTTTCACCCCAATCAAAACCTACCATGAAGTTACATAAAACATGATAATATTAGAATAAATATGACATAATTTGTGTTATCTGTATTATGGAAAAAATGTATAAATAAATAATGTGAGAGGTTACCAACTAGTATGATACACCTATGTATGTATATAATGGTTGTAACCATGAAACCATAAGATCTAGAATTTAAAAAAATATGTTTTATCAAGAATATCATTTCAAACAAATTATAATAATTTTAATTTGGAATTATTTTAAATAATGTATTAATAGATCAATGAAAAATATTAAATAAATATGAAATAAAATATAAATGTTCAAAGAGGATAGTAATAAAATCATTGATATATCATAAGATAAATTTGTGATAAATTAATGCATGATCATAAAATTAAAGAATATAATAAAAAAAATAAAACAAACTCTGAAATTTTGGAATACATGATTAGGAAATGCAAGTAATGCTAGATTTCATAATATGAATATTAACAATAATGAGTACTTCCAGAGTCTATTAGTATAATGATTGTAACCCTTAATTGTTACACACTTAATATGGTAATCATATATCAATAGAACAACATACCCAAGGGTCCTAATGTACCTTTTAGGTCAAAAAGAAAATAAATCATGCCCAAATGTGTATAAAAAATTTTAATATTAAATTTTTTCTACCCCCATACTTGAAAAAACATCTTAGTGTCAAAGTAATCTATGTCCTATTCCATAAAGCATATAGATTGTGTAGAAATTTAATTTAAAAAAACCTCTTTGAAACCATTTGATTAGACACAAAAGATATATAGACACAAAATAACCATCATAGATATGAAATTAAAAATTATCATAATAAAAAGAAAAGGAAAAAAGAAGAACAAAAATGTATGCATTGATAAAGAATAATTTTATAGAGACACCTTCCTATCTAATGGAGGAATCCTATTCACCTTAAAAAAGAGAAATTGGGAATTAAGAGATCTAGTCCACATAAGCCCTGATCGATAAAAAACATCAACAATTACCCATAAAGACTTATATTTATCACAATCACATACCATTAGTGTAATATTAAAAAATTATAAAGAGATATCAATAAAATATCTATAGAATATAGGATAAAATAGTGGTAAATCAAAACATTCACCTAATATACCTACCATAAATATAGGTAAAACATCTTGATATTGAGGGGAGAAACTCCTTGAGTTTTATTCAATAGATGGATCAAGCTTATAAGAAATTATGAGAACATTAAGGGTAAAAATGATAAATGGTATTATGGTAATTTTCAAATTTTATGAAGACTAAAAGGATCACATGGTTAGAAAAATCAGGCACTAATAATGCAATCTATACAATCCATTTAAAATGTAAAATCATTATTATTTGTGATAATCTAAATAGTTCAACAAATCATATCCCTGTTGTGTAACCACCTATGTACCCAAACCCATTCATCCATGTGTTTTTTCTTTGTGTGTCACATGGTTAGATAGACCAGACATCAACGTCGAAAAACACCATTGGTGTTTTTATAGACATATCACATGATTAGAATATGGTTACTATCAGTCATGCACATATCATGCACCCTACCTATTTCTACTGAAACTAAAAATTCATGACTCATTGACATCCAAATATCATGGAATAACTAAATAGTGAAACCAATCCCAAATAAAACATACCCATGACATAGAGGATTTCATATTTTTTATGTAATGTCACTATACCATTAAAATTTCCTCGTATATATTTCATAATTACCCTATTTGTATATATTATTACCAATGAACACACGTAACAAACAACCATCAGGGGGATAA
The DNA here is from genome assembly GCA_963277665.1 of Viscum album. Lineage (NCBI taxonomy): Eukaryota > Viridiplantae > Streptophyta > Magnoliopsida > Santalales > Viscaceae > Viscum > Viscum album. Next base: position 686,381,140 of record OY728145.1, on the reverse strand, counting down.
ATATATGTGTAACTACATACCCTAATGTGTTATACTATAAATAAACTGTTGTAACATTAGACACTGCAACTAATACTTTTAATATTACATATAACATTATTATCACAATATACTAACATATGAACCATTGGGAATAGGAGTACCCATAAATAAATAAAACCAAAAATATCATGATAAATAATGATCCCAATCAAAATATAAAAATTAGTAATAAAAAAGAATCCAAATATTGTTGTCAATAGTAAAACAATAATTAAAACATAAAAATGGAAGTCAATGAGAGAATGGAGTGATAATTAAAATATGAACATAAGTCTTATGAAAAAATGAGAAAAATGAGATCAAATATCTATCGTAAAAATTCTTGTCATCTCACAAATCAATATCAAATTTTCCAGCTAATCTACCAAAAGATAATCCCTAGATCTGTCCTATATATCATGCATCATCATAGGGGATGACTCTTACTATTTATACCTGTAGTACCAAAAAACCATGATTTTTATAATCATATATAAGTATAACTTTCAATCCTCTCACTTGGGTATGTGATGTCCATCATCTATACATTTGTGATTTGTTGGAGAAAAAAATATGAATGGTCAGAAAGAAGTATATAATATTAAATGGTGTCCTCTAGTATCTCTCCTTGGGCCTCGTTATTTATCCTTATATGTTAATAAAACCACATGGAAGACCGCTATAGGTTTAAATATAATATCAACATGTAGAATCAATTAAAAAATCCAAGAGGACAAGGAAATTTTAAGAAATCTATCTGAGAACGACATTTTAATTAAGGTTTTATATGATGTCACCTCTACATAGTTGTCATGTTGTGAGAAATGGGAATAATTTTACATGAACCCTAACTCATTGTCTATATATCAAAGAACATTTTTTACATTAAGAATATTTAGTATAAGCATAGGAAACATGATCTAGTCTTATCTAGATATCAGACTTTTTGAAATGGGTTATCAATGTTTTATAACAATCTTGCATGATATTTATCTATACAATGGATAATTGTAACATTGAAATTATCACCAAATATATATTATTATTCACCAATAAAAATAGTACTGAAATTTTCTCTCAACATATCCAATTAGTTTAATAGGAGTGATATCATTTAAAAATCATTAGTGTTGAATAGTGGTTGTCAAGAGGGATTGATATGACTATGAAACCTATAGAGAAGAATATTAGCTATAATACCCATTACTGTAGCTCCATTACTCAAATTAAAACTGGGTTTCATAGGAGGTGTCATGATAATCACATATAAAAATATTCAATAATTTTAGAAGAATATTCAATGCATCATAAAAAAAATAAATTCCCCCAAAAAATAATAGTTTAGTGTATTTTAAGTATATATAAAGATTAAACATATTTTGTGAATTATTTTACATTTCTCCTATAACTTTATTCTCATATACAACCCTTTTTATTGATATCCCACAAAACCCAATTATTCATAACTTAAGGATATTGTATTATAAGAAATAGTGATCTATGATTCATAGTACTGGTAAAAATGGAAAAAATTAATCGATGATTATAAGTGACCAAAACAATATATCAAGGGCATGATAAAAAAATTATAATATATGAAAACATACCCAGAATATAGAAATATGTAATCATGAATCATGTAATAATTATTTGAAAAAATTTAAAAAACAAAGATCATAATAGTTCAGAATCATTAACAATCAATCATGATTCATGAGAACATATAATAAGTATAACATAATAGTTTTTGAAGAAAAATATTTTTAGAAAACAATTTCTTTAGTTAAGGATCATAGCTAAAACTATTATAATGGATATATATCCATATTTTATTGGGTTTAATCCTAATGCCCATCATTTCTTTAGTCAAAGATCACTAGCATAGATATTATAGGAGGCATAGTCCAAAAATTTAATGGTTTACCCCATATTACCATCATATCATCTCATGATATAAAACAATTTACCCAATTCATTAGAGGTATATATAATTACAGAAAAACCTTTCACACACATAAAGCCAAACATAATTTTGCCACAAGATCATAAAATCTTTTATCATTTAATCATAGGTTAATTATCCATTTGTAATGAAATATGATACATAAAAACATTCCTAATAATAATCATAAATATCTATACAAAGAAAGAAATTGCATGATATGGAATGCACATATCCTTAGTGATAAATATCATTCCAAAATGGATACCTGCACAGTTCAAAAAACCTGTTTTATAATATCATTAAATCATGCATTGTAAAAAAGATAAAATATTTGTCTTATTTCATTAAATTTAAAAATAGAAATTAAAAAAGGGGAATATTTTTTTAATAAACTCTAAAATGTAAAGGAATATTCATTATGATAACAGGAATTAATCTTTGAGAATCAGTTTTTTCTATATACATTATAAAGTAATCATTATTTCACTATATCATTAAAATAAAATATTATGTCGTATGCCTTTTTTTGGATAATATTACATTTTTAATTTTTAATGATTGTAAAATGTAGTACAATGTATCTTCATCAAAAACATTACTAATGATAAAACCCCTATAAAATATATTCTAATAACATGGACATATAGAAGGTTGATTCCAATCATAAAGGTTTAATAAGGTTATATTTTCATAAATACATTATTTGGGAATCTTTTGAGTACAAAAGAGGGAAAAATTAATGCTATAAAATATAAACTAGTAAATTATTTTAAGGGAATAAAATTGATGTTGTTAAAGAGATAATGGGATAGTGATACCCCTAACAAACCCTTGAAAATAGACAATGTAAATACAAAAAATAGATCAGAACATAACCCTTACCTCAAGTCCCAAATAATCTCACAGATGATTGAAATTCATATCTAATAAATTTATATTAATTAGAAATATATTAAAAAAATATATTCATTCTTGTATCATCAATTACTTTTAATTTAAAATTCTGAAATTATTATCAATTCATCATTAAAATCAACATCCTGATATTTAGAAGTTATATATCTTTTGTATGTTTTAGTATTATAGTTTTGGTACTGAGATGATGATAATCATTTACACAACTAAAAAATGTTAATCAGGTCTGTAATTTGAAATTTAAACCTTAAATATATTTATATAACCGTCCAAATATTTCAGTGATTAAAAATGAATAATAACACTTTCTGAGTATGGTAGATTTTACGTATACAAAAGTGAAGTTTATATTTTCCAATTAATGGAATGAATTGATGGTTTATAATAATATATCTTTACATAATAATGATATATTTTAAAATATAATATATATTTTTTAAATCCATATATAAAACAATCCATGATAGGTGGTGACAAATACAAAAAAATACCACTTAATGGTGACGATAGTTGATATGCACACATGCGACTTTCCGGAAGAAAAAAACCTATAGGTAACAGATATAGATACAAAGAAGGTAATTTAACAAATTTTAGGGAATGTAAGTGTTTCATGTATCATCTATATGTGATAATAATTAAAGGTATTATATATGTGAGTTAAGTGGAATCATGTAAATATTATGAACCTTTAAATATAATTAACATAATTATTAAATAAGAGTAGAAAAAATTATAGAATTTAAAATATAAGGTTGAATGAGGTTGAATTATATTAATATAATTAGATAAGTAAAATATTTAGTTATATATTTGAATAATTCATGATTTGTGGACTTTTTTTATAATTCATGAAAATACCATGGTTCATGAAAAGAATGGGTTGTATTTTTGTAGGAAAACTAATCTGATGAATGATATATTTTGATGAAGATTGATCTTGTTTTTATATAATTAAATATCTTGGAAGAATGGTTCCTAATGCGAAAAGGTGTTACTGATAAGGTTTAATGTTCTTCCATATTAGGTTAATTTGAGATTGAGTGGTTTCTAGATCTATGTAGTTGATTTTGTAAAGGGTTGAAACATGTAGTCATTTATTCTATGAAGCTGAATTGTTGTAGAGGAATTCAATTAGCCAATTTAAAAACATAGTTGAGTAATATAATGTTTTTATTCATTTATACAAATTACCCACATAGCCAAATGAACGATATAGAAAAACATAAAGTCCTTGTATAAGGCCCTAGCCATAAATATTACTTAATCTTGAGTTATTACATGATTACACATTGGAGATCTTTTCAGGTTTAGAGTTTTAAGGAATTAGATCTTAAAACATTCATTACATTCCACATTTAAACAAAGTGGTTACATAAAAGATAGTATTCATTTTTCCCATCAACGGAAAAATAATTAAAATAAAACATGGATTCTTTCTTGACACTTCCTTGACACTATCATAATATCATGTACCATTCCCTTGACCTGTGAAAAACATTTCAAAAACTTGGGATGAGCATAAAAAGCTCAGTAAGGGTTATAAAAATATTGAAAGGAAACATGAATTCATATATACATAAGAATGAAATCATAATTTACCCACAAAACATAAGCACTTTAACATACCTCATCAAATCATGAATAAATCATAGAAATCATGAGACATAAAGGTAACTTGAGGCATTCATAACATTCTTACGTAGGAAGTAACCATCTTGGTTATGTTTGGAATACCCATCATAGTATATTCCCTAAATCTCTTCGGAGAAACCTTAACATTTAACCCCTTCGTGTTACCCAATACATTGGAGAGCTATATCGGGCTCACCTGCCCTCAGTTTATCACGGAACAACCCGTCTTCTTAACAATTCCCAAGAACCATAACATAATCATATCACATAAAACATGCATAAAGTAAACATAACATTTCCACATCTCAATCAAAAGATATCAATACATCACATTGATATAATAAAAACATTATGAAAACCATTTTCAATACCAAAATAAAATAAAATTAAAACATGGCATTTATTTTTCATTAAAAAAAGGTATGGCTTGTAGAGGAAGCCGAAACTCAAATAATGGTCACGGCGGAGGAGAAGTCATTGTCACCACATACATACAACAAAAACATTACCTTTTGTTTTTTAGTAAAATGATTCATATAAAAAAAGATTCTTTTTGGATAAACGTAAAATTCAATGGGGTTTATACACTGTATAAAAGAAAGTTGTGTATAAAACAAAATATGCCTCAATGAATGGAGATTGAGACGGATTCCGTTACCTCAGGTCCGACTTGACTTGATCGTTCTTTAATGTCCTGAATAATAAACTAGAGTTAATTTATACTTTCTTAAGAACCTTTTTCAAGTTCATTATTCCTTTTATGTCACTTATTACCATGTTATGAACATTATGTAATCATTTATGTTCATAACGGTCGTTTTGTTGATATTTGATACCCGAGTCAAAAGTGAACTTCTTATATTTACAAGTTGATGATGTTGTCAAATATCCATTATCTCAAGAATTATATTCATTATGTATATGCCATATATATCATATATATCCAGTATATACATGAATTTATAATATTACATAATCATTTAGAGGTAATAAATGAAATGCACCGTTCATGGAGACGGTAAGCCGTACGTACGCATGAACGCTACTTCCATTTCTATTTCATATTTAATGGAATTAAAACATAATGATACATAATAGTATTATAATTCCAGTATGGTATCATATATAATATCATTAAATCTATCCTTTATATGTACCACATATGGTATTAATGAATCAAATCACTTTGAGGGGGAGGTAGTCCGCACTTCCCAAAATAAAGATATCGTGTTTACCCAGAATGGAAAACATAAAGGTATGCCATAAATGAAAAATACAGAATCTTAAGGAAAACATAGACATATTATATATCATATATAAATATTTTTACATCTTAATGGCCACCTTTGAAGGTATTATATGAGTGTTGAACAATCATCGTTTCGTGAGGCAGAAATTCACCATCCACAGAAACAATATGTTTTTTAACCATTAGATGAAGGTTTGTGTAAGTGTAGCACGAATACATATTATAAAAAAATCTTAGTATATTGAAGATACTATAATGTTTACAAAATAAATGAATAAAAAGATTTTATGGGGTTGGAGAAGCAAAATAAAACAAAAGAACACAAGTGAAGACATTACCTTAAAATCGGGAAACTCTTTTTGATTTGAGATCAAAGGCTTTCTTGGGAATACTTCTGCCCAAATTGAGGCTTCTTGGAGTAATAAAGGGACGTGGAGAGACAAAATAGGAAGGGTTTGGCCGAGCCAAAGGCTAGCGAGGTGTGGGTAAGGTGGTAGAGGTGGGGGCCTTTTATAAGAGGAGAGGAGGGGCACTCTTGGAAAGTAAAGAAATGTTACTATATTTTAAAATTATTTTCGGATTTAAAAGGTCCCATATTGATATAATTCATGTATAAGGTGATAATGGTTCTAAATATACCCATACAATAGGTTTTTTACAAGTTTAGGTTTTATATTTTACATTATCTATACATTTTATTTAAATCATTAAATAATAAGGTAATCGCTACATCATCATGATGTCATAAATAATTTAATTTATATAATGTATAAAAATTATGAAAAAATACTATAATGTAGAAAATATTTTTATCTTTCCAATGACTATTTATAGTCAAAAATCTGACTTGTATAACCCCATGTAAAAATTGTTTTAGTAAAACAATATATGTTTGTGTCATTTTTAATTTTACATTAAATAAAAGGCATTAATGTCAATATCTTACCCAAGTGGATCCATGGGGTCCCAAAAATCGACAAATGGGTTTTCTGGGTCAGCCATTACACATACAATAAGGGTAGGACATGTTTCAAGGTCATTTCATATTATTAAAACAGTATTTTTACCTTAAACTACACTAATTACCTCTAATCGCGATTAAAAATTTAAAAGTTATTATTCACCAAAAAATTATTTTAATCTCATTGAACCAGATTTTAATTCCTAATGACAACCATGTATGTCATATTTTTGAAATTCAAAACACAGAGGTGATAAAATTTCATTTAAACGAAAAATCAGTTTTTTAAGTACCACTTATTGGTTTCACTATTCATCAAAAATTGAAGTTTTTCAGAAAAATACCAAAACATCACCCTAAGATATATTTGATATTCCGAATTAAAAAATGATGTATATTTTACAATATTCAAATCATAGAAGTTACAATAATTAATTTAATAATTAATTCCTGCTGCCAGAACAAATAGTGTGTTTTTATGAATCAATATATATCAAAAGATTGACACTAGTTTAAGTCCAATATCAAAGTGAAATTAATTCCAATGACCACTATTAGTTTAAATGGTAAAAATATATTATAATTTCACTTTAAAACAAATTCAAAATATAATATAATTATATAAATAAATTATATTAAAAATTGGTTTTGAATTAAAATACAACATTTTTCACTTTTCCTTAAAAAAAGAACATTATCAAAAAAATACAAGAAATTTATCCAAAGAAAATTTCAATTTCCCAATCATAAAGAATAATTTTATTTTGACAAATATAGCTTATAAAAGTGTCAAAATATAGACTTAAAAACGGTTCACCATCAAAAGGCAGTAAAACAATCTTTTAAAAATATTAGAGTATTTCATGCTTTAGGTTGGATTGATTCTCATTTGAATCCTCTAAAACACCATATAATTCATAAATAGATATAGATAACTATATCTATTATTCATTACTTACTTGGGATGTTACATACTTCCCCCTTTAGAAAATTACGTCCCCGCAATTTATTTACTTATCGAATAAGTGGGGGTATTTATCCCTCATAGCATTTTCAGATTCCACATTACCTCTTCAACCATATGGTTTTTCCACAAAACCTTTACCTGGTGAATTACCTAATTTCGCAACACTTTCTCCCTTCAGTCAAGAATTTGGACTGGTTGTTCTTCATAAGAGAGATTCTCTTCCAACTGAACTATCAATGGGATCAAAACATGAGATGGATCTGGCATATACTTTCTCAGCATCGAAACATGGAAAACGTTATACACCTGAGATAAACTCGGAGGTAAAGCCACTCAGTATGAAACTGATCCAACACTCTCCAGAATTTCATATGGTTCAATGAACCTTGGACTCAGCTTTCCTTTCTTACCAAATCACATCACACTTTTCCATGGTGAAACTTTAAGAAAAACATGATCACCTACCTTGAATGATGGATCCTTACTCAGGTTATCCGCATAACTCTTCTGCCTGCTCTGAGCTGTTCTCATGTGTTTCTAAATCAACTGAACTTTTTCTGTCATCTCTTCTACCAATTCTGGTCCCATAAGCTTCCTTTCACCCACATCATCCCAGAAAGCTGGAGTTCGACACTGCTTCCCATATAACGCCTTAAACGGTGCCATCTGTATACTGGAATGAAAACTGTTATTATATGAAAATTCAACCAAATAAATATGTTGGTCCCAACATCCCTGATAATCCATCGAACAAGCACGTAGCATATCCTCCAAACTCTGAATTGTTCATTCTGACTGCCCATCTGATTGAGGATAAAAAGCTGTACTAAAATTTAATTCAGTACCCAACGACTTCTGAAGGCCTTTCCAAAAGTTAGAAGTAATCCTGGGATCATGATCAGATACAATGTAGAGGGGAACTCCATGTAACCTGACTATCTCTTTAAGATACAAATGTGAAAGTTGATCTAGGGAAAAAGTATCTCGTATAGGAATGAAATGAGCAGATTTAGTTAAGCGATCAACAATAACCTAGATTGCATTATTACCTCGAGGTGTCTTCGGCAATCCCACAACGTAGTCCATGGATATATTCTCATATTTCCACTCTGGCACTGGTAAAGGCTGAAGCATCCCTTTCGGTAACTGCTGCTCTTCTTTTACCTGTTGACAAGTCAAACAATTCAAATTAAAATCAGCAATATCCCTTTTCATTTCGTCCCACCAGTAATACTCCTGAAGATCTCTATATATCTTAGTACTTCCTGGATGAACTGAAAACAGAGAACTATGAGCTTCACATAACAACTCTCTCTTCAACTATGAATCACAAGGAATACACAATATCTTCCCAAATCTCAAAACACAATCATTATCAATGTTGAATTCAGGCAACTTACCCTTCTGAACCAGCTCTACCTTTTCCTGCAACTCTCTGTCTTGCTTCAGTGCTTGCTTGATTCTGTCTAATAGAGAAGATTTCACTGATACCTGAAACAAAACAGAAGAATATCCTACACCAAAAACTTCTATGCCAGTGTTTATCAAATCCTTAACCAAAGGATCACGTTCCAAATGCAACATTATTAATGAAGCATTACTTTTTCGACTCAAAGCATCAGCCACTTTATTTGCTTTTCCCAGATGGTAATGAATTGTATAATCATAATACTTGATTAATTATATCCATCTCCTCTATCACATATTCCATTCTTTCAGAGTGAATATATATTTTAAACTTTTTTGATCGGTATATATTTCACACTTTAATCCATACAAATGATACCTCAAAATTTTTAAAGTGAAAACAACAGCAGCTAATTCCAAATCATGTGTAGGGTAATTTACATCATGAATTTTCAACTAACGTGAAGGATAGGAAATTACACGATCATTCTGCATTAGGACGCAACCAAGTACTTTCAATAAAGCATCACTATAGATAACAAACTCACCATTCCTAGAAGGTAAAACCAAAACTGGAGCATTCACCAATCTTATTTTTAGTTCCTTCGGTAATAGCCTGAGTCAACTGAGCCATCACTGCAAAAAACTGTTCAATTCTGATTCTGACCCTCTCAGGATGCCGATTAATAACTTCATTTCCATATATATACCTTCATAGCACAACTTCCAAGTTTCCTCTTCGGAAAACCATTCTGAACGAACATATCTTAGATGAAGCAACATGGTAATCTTCAAATGCTATATCATTTAAATTTGACGATAAAAAAAATTATTTTAGGATAATCATTTAAAAGAATTCTAACTCCTAAAGTTTTCTAAACTGACCTCGGATACCAACTATAAGGCCCCAGCCTTAAATATTACTTAATCTTGAGTTATTACAAGATTACACATTGGGGATGTTTTCGGGTTTAGAGTTTTAGTGAATTAGATCATAAAACATGCATTACATTCCACATTTAAACAAAGTGGTTACATAAAAGTTAGTATTCATTTTTCCCATTAATGGAAAAATATTTAAAATAAAACATGGATTCTTTCTTGACACTACCTTGACACTATCATAATATCATGTACCATTCCCTTGACCTGTGAAAAACATTTCAAAAACTTGGGATGAGCATAAAAAGCTCAGTAAGGGTTATAAAAATATTGAAAGGAAACATGAATTCATATACACATAAGAATGAAATCATACTTTACCCACAAAACATAATAACTTTAACATACCTCATCAAATCATGAATTAATCAAAGAAATCATAAGACATAATGGTAACTTGAGGCATTCATAACATTCTTAAGTAGGGAGTAACCCTCTTGGTTACATTTGGAATACCCATCACATTATATTCCTTAAATCTATTAGGAGAAACCTTAGGATTAACCCCTTCACGTTACCCAATGCATTGAAGAGATATATAGGGCTCACCCACCCTAAATTTATCACGGAACCACCCGTCTTCATAACAATTCCCAAGAACCATAACATAATCGTATCACATAAAACATGCATAAAGGAAACATAAAATTTCCACATTTCAATCACAAGATATCAATACAACACATAGATATAATAAAAACATTATGAAAACCATTTTCAATACCAAAATAAAAGAAAAGTAAAACATGGTATTTATTTTTCATTTTAAAAAAAGGTATGGCTTGTAGAGGAAGCCGAAACTCAAATAATGGTCACGGCGGCGGAAAAGTCGTTGTCGCCGCATACGTACGAAAAAAACATTCCTTTTTGTCATTTAGTAAAACGCTTCATATAAAAAAATATTCCTTTTGGATAAAAGTAAAAGTCAAAGTGGTTTATACACCGTATAAATGAATGTTGTGTATAAAACAAAATATGCCTCAATGAAAGGAGATTGAGACAGATTCCCTTACCTTGGGTCCGACTTGACTCGATCATTCTTTAATATCCTGAATAATAAAATTGAGTTAATTTCTACTTGATTAAGAACCTTTTTCAATTTCATTATTCCTTTTATGTCACTTATTACCATGTTATGAACATTATGTAATCATTTAAGTTAATAACGGTCGTTTTGTTGATATTTGGTACTCGAGTCAAAAGTGAACTTCTTATATTTACATGTTGTTCACGTAGTCAATATCCATTATCTAAAGAATGATATTCATGATGTAGATTCCATATATATCATATATATCCAGTATATACATGCATTTATAATATTACATAATCATTTAGAGGTAAGAAATGAAATGCACCGTTCATAGAGACGGTAAGCCGTACATACGCATGAACGCTACTTCCATTTCTATTTCATAGTTAATGGAATTAAAACATAATGATACATAATATTATTATAATTATAGTATGGTATCATATATAATATCATTAAATCTATCCTTTATAAGTACCACATATGGTATTAACGAATCAAATCACTTTGAGGGGGTGGTAGTCCATACTTCCTTAAATGAAGATATCGCGTTTACCCATAATGGAAACCATAAAGGTATGCCATAAATGAAAAATACAGAAGATTAAGGAAAAAATAGACATATTATATATCACATATAAATATAGTGACATATTAATGGCCACCTTTGAAGGTGTTATATGAGTGTTCATCAATCATCGTTTCGTGAGGCATAAATTCGCCATCAACAAAAACAGTATGTTCTTTAACCATTAGATGAAGGTGTGTGTAAGTGTAGCTCGAATACTTATTATAAAAACATCCTAGTATACTTATGATACTGGATTTGTTACAAAATAAATGAATAAAGAGTTCAGGGGGTTGGAGAATCAAAATAAAACAAAAGAACACATGTGAAGACATTACCTTAAAATCGGGTAACTCTTTTGGATTTGAGCTCAAATGCATCCTTGGGAAGACTTCTGCCCAAAGTGAGGCTTCTAGGAGTAAGATATGGATCTCGAGATAAAAAATAGTCAAGGGTTGGCCAAGCCAAAGGCTTGAGAGGTGTGGGTAAGGTGGTAGAGGTGGGGGCCTTTTATAAGAGGAGAGGAGGGGCACTCTTGGAAAGTAAAGAAATGTTACTTTATTTTAAAATGAGTTTCAGATTTAAAAGGTCCCACATTTATATAATTCTAGTATAAGGTGATAAGGGTTATAAATATACCCATACAATAGGTTTTTGACACGTTTAGGTCTTATATTTTACATTATATTTTCATTTTATTTAAATCGTTAAATAATGAGGTAATCACTACATCATCATGATGTCATAAATAATTTAATTTATTTAATGTCTAAAAATTAAAAAAAAATACTATAATGTAGATAATATTTTTAGATTTCCAATGACTATTTATAGTCAAAAATCTGACTTGTATAACCCCATGTCAAAATTGTTTTAGTAAAACAGTACAAGTGTGTGTCATTTTTACTTTTACTTTAAATAAAAGGCATTAATGTCATTATCTTACCCAAGTGGCTCCATGGGGTCCCAAAAATGAACCCATGGGTTTTCTTGGTCGGACATTACACATCCGATAAGGTTAGGACATTTTTCAATGTCATTTCATATTATTAAAACATTTTTTTACCTTAAATTGCACTAATTACCTCTAATCGTGATTAAAAACTTAAAAGTTACTATTCACCAAAAAATTATTTTAATCCCATTGAACCACATTTTACTTCCTAATGACAACCATTTATTTAGGATTTTTGAAATTCAAAACACAGAGGTGGTAAAATTTCATTTAAACGAAAAATCAGTTTTTTTAAGTACCACTTAGTGGTTTCACTATTCATCAAAAATTGATGTTTTTCAGAAAAATACCAAAACTTCACCCTAAGATATATTTGATATTCAGAATTCAAAAATGATGTCTGTTTTACAAAATGAAAAACATATTAGTTACAATAATTAATTTAATAATTAATTCCCGCAGCCAGAATAGATAGCGTGTTTTTATGAATCAATATATATCAAAAGATTGACACTAATTTAAGTCCAATTTCAAAGTGAAATTAATTCCAACAAACACTATTGGATTAAATGGTAAAAATATATTATTATTTCACTTTAAAACCAATTCAAAAGATAATCTAATAATATAAATAAATTAGATTAAAAAAAGGTTTTGAATTAAAATACAACATTTTTCACTATTCATTAAAAAAAGAACATTATTAGAAAAATACCATAAATTTATCCAAAGTAAATTTCAATGTCCCAATAATAAATAATAAGTTTATTTTGAGAAATATATCTTATAAAATTGTCAAAATATAGATTTAAAAATGGTTTTCCATCAAAAGGTGGTAAAACAATCTTTTAAAAATATTAGAGTATTTCATGCTTTAGGTTGGATTTATTCTCATTTTAAGCCTCTAAAACACTATATAATTCATAAATAGACATAGATAACTATATCTATTTTTCATTACTTATTTGGGATGTTACACCTTGTTTTTTTTAGTCACAAACAAGATTTCATGAGAACAACATTGAGAATTGATCAAATGTCTGAATGAAAAATCATGTATAGAGATCAACGTAAATGTTTTCTGAAGAAACATGGGATTTCTCATCATATTTTTTTTGTTTTTAAATAATCCTCGATTCAGTATACTAAATGTAGGTTGTTTGGTTAAATTGTTAATTTTGATAGTGGAATTCCATGAATAGGCTTTTAAAAGGATTCCAACTCGAATTATAGTTAATAATATATTTTGTTGGGTGATTAACCAAACATATAAAAGAGTAAGAATACACATTGGGATCTTAAAAATATATAAATGATTTGTTCCTATGGTATTTTCCATTTCTAAGATCAGTAAATATTGAGTAACCAAAAATGGTAATGAGATCCTAAAATATCAAAAAGAATACATTAAAAAAGAAAGGAAAAATCACAAAATAACACTACTGATTCAAACCCTTTATAGTTTTGCTTCATCGCATTGGGAACTAAAACTTGTATAAGAGCTGATGGTTTCACTTTCATGATCCATTAAGAACTGATGATAAATAATTTATTGCATATCTAAAGTAATATTTTCCTAAAATTGATGAAAAACTATCATAGTTGGAAAAATAATATGTTTCATAAATATTATATCAAGGAATTTATGTTAATCAGGTAATGACAATACTATTACCATCAATTTCTAATGATTCTATAATGATTATATTGAAACAAATATGGATATTTATAGAAAAGAAAAAAAAATCCATTTTGATGTATTATTTAGAAAATTTTTATACAATCGTTATGGGAATTAAATTGGAAAATAAATAATTTTAAATTAGGAATCAGTTATGAAGGAATCGTCATATCCAAGGAGTCCAAAAAATTTTTTTAGGGAATAATATTTTAATATTTCAATAATGGTAAAGAAGAAAACATTGATGTAAAATTTAAATGTGTCAGTGAAATTTATATTTATATTCTATGTGCTAGGGAATAGTTGGATGCCTCAAATATTATCTTGAAATTTATGAGAATTGTTTCTATTGAGGATTATCCCTAATGTTTCATATTTTTAAAATGGTGAATATTATATTCTCAATTAATTACATTAAGTTATCATTTTTTACAAAATGTGAAAGATCACTTTATTCAAAAAGATGTTAAGAGATAATATGGCTATTGTTTCCATAAGAATACTTTGAATTAAATATAATGAATTTCTCAAGTCATGTGAATATAATGATGATTATTTTAATAAATACTATAATAGAATAATTACTCTTATATAAAAGTGATTCAAGAATGAAATTTTTAAGGGAAAATTAAAAATACCCCAATGTTGTTATAAATTAATTGATATTGTTAAATTGAGTTTAAATTTTTAGTATTTTTACTCATCCAATAAAAATTTAGATGTTGGGAAATATTAAAAGATTAAATTGAGTTAATATTAAAATTATTCAACCAAACCTAGAGTATAGAGAATATGTTATTTCAAATACTAATATGATTATATGTGTGAAATGAAGAATATAAAAACTAAATATCACGCTTTCAATTTTAATATGTAACTAATATCATTATTAATGTAAAAAAAGAGTTATAACCATCTATAACTAAAGATGATGCAAAGAAATTCACTAAACTAATGATTATATTAATGGATAAATTGTATTTGTTTCTTGAAAAAAACACAATGATAAGAATTAGATGAAGTAATTATTTAATAGAAAGGAAGTGATATCTTAGGTAAGGTAACAATGTTCAATGAATGTTTCTACTTACATTGATCAATGTAAAATTCTCAATCGCAATGCTGATGAAATGAAGAAGATAATAAATGAACATGAATAAAAATGTTATCTCAAAGAATAATAATAGTCCAAAAATAAATACGAATGAACAAAATCACCTTATAATTTGAAATTTATTACATAAGATCTAAACAAGGAATTTTAGTTCAAGGATTAAGCATAAAAAACTAAAAAATAGGGATTTTTATATGTATTACAATTAAGCCATAATGGATAACTAAATGAATCTATTATTTCTATCAATACAGTTCAAGAGATTAATTATGGATTTTTATAGAGCATGAACAATTTTGAGAAATACTCTTTAAAAGAAAATGATTAATGTTACTCTTCAAAAAGATCATTTTCCAGGGGCTGATATAACCATAGTCAATACAAAAAAAACCTCAACATCCTCTAGGGAAGAGGTATTACATATAAATAAGATGATGTTCCAAAGGATACAATTGGTTTAGTGGATTTATTCAGAAAACCCTACTCAACCTGGTATACCATGTCATGAGAGATGATCAAAAGGGGAGTTATGAGAAAATGAGAAAAAACAAGAAAACCAGTAAAACAATTAATAGGAACTCATCTCATCTCCCAATAATTAAAAATATTACTACATTATAGAGAGATTTGGATGATTTTATTATTATGGATATGTATCAAAAAAGTCCATGAGTTGTATACATAAAAAATAACTAATGTTGAAAAAGGCAAGGTAATTCAAAAAATTAACGATGAAAAGTAATGGGTTTATAAAGTAACTTTGAAGGTATGTAGAAGAACCAAATCATATATATTTTATAGTTTATTATGTTAACATATGAGAGGTGGATTGTTTAGAAGAGAAATGAGATTAATGAAGTAAGAGTAGTGAGTTTTGGAAAAGTTTTTTAATAAAAATTAATACAGTTTCGTATATTCATATTCAGAAACTCAATATTAAATCAAATAATAGAAAAGTTTCTAATGTGGTAAAGTAGAATATTATAAGACTCATACAAATTTAAATTTATATACATAAGTTGGTATTTATAATTTATTTATGTATCATGAGAAGCATAAATTATTGAAGGATCATTACTTGAGGATGGAGAACGAATTGAAATCTATTAAACATTGTAGATCCTATCTATTAATATTACAAATTATCCAATGATTTAATACAATTATACTATATAAGTCTTCCTAATAATTGGGATATTATTATGAGTAAATTTTGGAAGCATGTTTTTGTGAGAGATACATCTTTGATTATAAGAGATGTTGATAAAATTTGTGAAACCAAATAAAAATGAAAATTGGTCATAGATTCTAATTATGAATGGGATATTATATTTTCCACACAAATGTAGGTCATTCATGTTGACTTTTTTATTTTAGTGACAAAAAATAATACAAGAGATGATGTTTATTTAATTAAATTAATTTATTATTATACCCAAATTACTAATTTCATCTTTATCAAGAACATTCCAATAGAAATTAAAATTATCAAAATATTCATATGGTAATATATGAAGGTGTTGTTTATCTACATCTAGAAACTCTGATCATATAATGGTATAGACTTTACATCTATATTTCCAAACATAGAATAAACATTCAATAAAATAAAGCATATACTCATAAAAAATAGGACATCTAAACTGACGAAAATAATAATAGTTTATAATTGAAGAAATATGTTGGATGAACACAACATATCAATCTATTTATAGAGATAAGAGGTATGTAATTCCATACACATAAATAACATGTTTCTTTTAAGACTAATAGAAAAATAATACTGAGTGATATGTGGTGTAGGAGGAATGTAATTGTGAAATTCATCATTGTCTTTGGAATTAATTTCATTATAAAGACACAGAGAATCAATCTAGGAAATTGGAACAAAATGAAGAGGAATGATTTTTATAGGACACATATCAAATGGAAGTGGGTACACATTTTTAAACAAATGGATAAAGAAGTTGTATTCTTGAAGTGACATTAATATTGTCTAATACAAGCACAAATCAGTCATAAATGTTTACTCAATTTTAGAATATTTAATAGTGAATGTAATATATATGTTAAAATAAATAAATGGTGATGTTAATAATAAGGATCCAATTGATGCTGATATTGAATCTAAATAAACAAGTGATGATAGTGAATCTATAAAAAATGAGAGAAAATGATATAAAAAACATTAGGAGACGTGTTGAAACTAAAAATATCATTTTCATTTAATATTCCCTAGTATAATCTAAAATAACATTAAGACTATATGATCAGATTGTAATTAGTTATGAAATGGAACATCTAACGATAGCATCAGTCATTGGTCATGTGAAGCTGATACATTCTATGAATGAAGAAACTGATAATACTAAGAATAATTTATGTTGGGATCTTTTTTAATTTCCTAGAATTAATAATTTAATTAGAATGGTGTTTTTTTCTAAATAAGATAAATGATAAAGGGTGTGGGTTAATGAAAAAATCTACGTTTGTGTGAGAAAGATATTCTCAAATGGAATGTGGTCCCTTTGAATATACTTTTACAACATTGGAAATACTCAGGACTATTATAATGTTCTTTTGAATGTCAGCTCATAATAGTTACAAATATTGTCATATTTATGGTAAATTATCTAGACCTAATGGTGATGTTTTATAAAATCTATATGTTATAAAAAATGATGGTTCTATCTTAAACAATAATGGCTGCATGGAATACCAATTGAATAATGATTTTATGGATTAAAAAATGACTGTAGAGCCAGGGAATATAATTTGGATGTAATTTTAATAAATATGAAGTTTATATAAATAAAATTTGATAGTAACATTTATGTGAATGAAGTGACTAATGGATCTCATATTTTAATTATCTATGTTGATGTCATCATATGATTTTCTCATAAATAGTGTTTCCTTAATGTGTTTTCAAAAAGTATGAGAAATAATTTTTAGGAGACTATTCATGATGTGATGACCTAAATAATATGATTTTATATTAAAAAATGAATTATAAGTTTATATATTAAGAAAAATGTGATTCTTAATTTCTAAAAAGGATTCAAAATAAAAATGGAAAATAATTTTGAACTATAATTTCAATTGTAATTTTTTTGAAAGGATGACGTTAGAAGAATTGTTAACCAAAATTGATTTAGATGAAACATTGAAATCCAACTTCATATAACATCATCAATGAAAAATATATCCTTTTAAGTGAATATATGTAGAAAATTTAATATTGAAAATTATGACTCATAATAGTTTTTATGATTATAAAATAATAATTTATATTAAATTAAATCTATAATTTGATCCTCTATATAGATAGAAAACATATTTGAATGTTCTAGTATTTAACAATATATATTGGGACTGTGAGTGTATTGATAGAATATAAAATATATGTGGAACACTTATTATTGAAGAGAGATGTGGGATCCAGTTTAAATATTAGTATAAATAATTTTTTCTAGGTATGACCAAGGTAGAATATGTTGTAGCTATGTATGTGCATACCCAAATGATTTTGATTCATGTACAATAGTATATTTGAAGACTGAGACAGTGATACCACTAAATATTACTTCTCATTTCTAAAGATCTATATGGGTTTTTGAAAATCCAATGGAATATTCATGATCCAAGATTATTGATATCATATGTTATTTTATATGATAAATGGTGTATATTGGAGATATAAACCAATATTACATTTACAGGATTTATCATATAAAATAAATTCTAACTAATGTTATTTTAAAAGTGGTGTTTGTAGAACTAAATGTGATAAATCCTATTGATCCTTCCCAATACACATGAATTTACTATTCTTTGAAACTCCCCCATGGTTCTGTGTATTCCATTTCTAAAGAGGGAATGAAGATCATGGTGACAGGGGGTGTATGTTATAATTGTCTTTCTAAATGTGTTGATGAAAAGGTAGTTCACTCAACATTAATTAATCACAACATTAACTCATGATAGTTGTATTCATGATTGATATAACATAGTGGTACTGATGTGTTATGCGATTGAATATGTTTTCATGAGAGATAAAAAATTATGTAAAACACCAAATATTCATAAGAAATATTTAATTAATGCTCCTTGACTATGAAGACAACAGTGACCCTAATAGAGTTGAAATATTTCCTTCCACAATTCTCTCTCATCATTGATAATGATATAGTTATTTTATATAAAAAATTTTATTTGAGTGGTTTTTTAATTTATTTTAATCAAATAAATAGTTAGGGATTAAAAAAAAAGGATTTGTGGCATGGTTTCAAAATTATCGAAGATCACACGGTTGAAAAGTTTTATTGTTTTTTGTATTTGTTGAAAAATTGACACACAATACAATTTTTATAATGGGGTTGGATCTAGTTTTTTTCTATTTAAAACCATGGAAGAATATTTTGTGAGGCAAGAAAGTGTTTTTGAGAATTTTTTTGAGATTGTAAGAAGTGAATATATTTTATTTTGATTAGTTTAATGGGCTATATAGATAATATTTTAAAAGAAATAAAAACAAATTCATTGATACCATGTAGTCAATTTAATGAAAATGAACATGCATACCCATTTCCACAATGTCACTGGTGCATAATTTTGTTTTTTCACAATGTTTTTATATTTTTCTTTTATCTTATAATGCCCAATGTTATTTAATATGACGTTGTAAACAAATTTTTAACATTTATTAAAAACAATTGACTTCATAAATCAAATAATGTATACATTTTTTATGTTAGATATGTTATTAAGGATGGGGAAAACTATTTTTTCATGTTTTTTATTTGATAATTGATATGGAAACCCTATCGTAATGGATTTTCTCTATCGGTTATTACATAAATGATTTGAAAAATCATCATTAATAATGGTTTTTCATATTATTTATCAAATAATAGATGTAATAAATATAATTTTATGAATAATTTTATTTTCATCCATCCTCTTCAATATATAATTGAATAGAAACAAGAAGAAAAACTACGAGAAACCAAATTTAATATCCCAAAATTTCTGTATTTTTTTAATTATATGGAATTATATTGAGACCGCTAAATTTGATAGAACATGATTCCAAGGTCCAAAGTACCCTGAAAGATCCATAAAAAATGTTAATATTTATATAGTGTTCATGAGTGGTTTTCCTAAAAAAGTGGAATAAATCCTAAAGAGTTTCCCATTTTAGAAATATGAGGGCACTATTGTGTTTAGGATTACGGGTTTACCCTAGGCACAACAAAATTATATTCGACTCAGGCCTCTGGTAAGAATTCCTTAAAATGGAATAATAGTAAATTAAATAGTTAAATAAAATTATTTTATATTTCAAATTCTTATAACTCAGAAACAAAGACTAGGATTAAAAATATGAAACCATTACTGAGCTCTTGAGGGCATGATTTCATTAGGCAGATACTAGCATTGGCAAGAATGGGCCAACAATGGATGTTAGTTTTTTTTCATAAATAAAATAAATAAGTAACAATTATTTTACTTTTAAATACTTAACATATAATGAACATATAGGATAGAAATTCATAGAGTGTCATTGACTTTTTGAGGGCATGTTCCCCTTAGGTGGAGCTTAACCTCGACCGACATGGGTCGAGGGTGAATGATATTCATTTTTATCGATTTTTATGGTGGGTTTAGTAAATGTGCAGGAATTGATTTTCATCTTTTGAACAGGTGCTCAGATTAAAAATCATAGGGAACTGTTAAATTCGTAGTTCCATAATTTCCTTAGGTGAATCTTAACTTCAACCATAATCATTCAAATGAAAATGTTAATTTTTGGACATTATAAACAATAATAAAATAACTCAATGAGTTATTTTATCTCCTTTTTGTAACTGTTGAGTGATATGACAGGACTGCAGAGTTAATAATTCATTAAATTACATGACCCTTGGGTTGCATTACCTAGAAATTATTTGTTTTAATGGAACACTAAATGATTTTTATTAATTAATCGCATTAATGTTAAGTAAAATTTTTGGTTCCTCACATATATTTAAAAAATTCTTGGTCATGGTTCTTGTGAACTTATTAGAAGAACCACTAACGAAGTTCTGGAGACGAAATCATTTATCATAGAATAGAGCTTCGACACCTTTGAGGATTCTAATCGGACTGTGATGAATGGTAATGAACATGCTTGATGGTGGGTGAACCATCTACCAACGTATTCAAGGAAGGGGGTTATGTTCTTAATTCCTCTTTTTTCTCCCATCATGAATTTTATGAAAAACACAAATCAACCATATAATGGGTTTATCTATGTTTTGTTCTTTTATGTGGGAGGATAATGTGAGATTTCTTTATACGAGTTTTTATGATTAAAAAATCCTTCCAATGTCATAATGCTAACATATAGGGCATGGGCTGAGGCGAACAAGGCCCGGACCCTCGGCTGATCTCGGGTTGGTGGAGTTCTTCATGAGTGACCTAGAAATGTGGAATCATGGTGAAAAATCAAGAAGTGTAGTGTAGAGGCATCCTCGGATGCCCATAAGAAAAAATACAAAAGGAATCGGAGCACCAGAGCATCACTGGTGGCCTGGAGAAGCATTGCCGGTGCGACAGCACCGACAACCAAAGAAGCTGGGATCCAGCTACTACTGTCCGTGAGAAGGTGGCGGCTCCTGAAGCTGTGGTAACAAAAACAAGGTGCAGCCAGCCTTTGCTAGCAACATCGGAGTAGGGCGACACACTGTGGAAGAAGGATGTGGCTTCGAGCCGTGGTGGAGGGTGGACCCGCAGTCTGTTGGTGACCGGTCCAGCGAGACAGGCCAGGTGGTGTGGGCCTATGGTGGTCATGACACAGGCCTTGAGGGGTGGTTCGTGACACCAAACAGTGGTAGTAGAAAAAAACCAAAAAACCCATTTACAATTCCAACATTAAAAATTAAAATATATTGTAATTTCAAAATAAAATTTAACATCAACTAAAAATTGATTTTTCCATTCAGATACATATAGAGTTACAAATTTTAAAAATAGAATATAGAGTAAAATAAAACTAAAATCTAACCATACAAATAAAATTATTTTTCCATTTAATTTTTAGCTGTCTCAACACCTATGATGTATAAAGACAAGGTTCATAAAAAAGACCAAAATTAAAAGGAAAAGATTCAACAAGTATTATGATTAAAATGATTGAAATATTAATAATATATTTATTAATACATGTTTCATGTTGGAACTTTGTAATTTTCCTAGTCGAAATAATTTCATACATTAATCTTAACACACAAGACCCACATTCCTTTATGACTTTTTTGTAATGACCCAAATTGCTGAATATTATGTTTTTCCTAAAAATTTATGTTTTACTAAGTCACATTCATTAAAACTATATAAGTTTAAATTTAAATGTAACTATCAGTTTTTGACAATTTTGTGACCATTGGACAATTATTATAGATGAACAATATGACCATTTCTAATGATAATAAATTTAATGTTATAAGTACCATTTATAAATAGAAATGAAAATAGAAAACTAATTTAGAAATAATATCCAATGGACTATACCAGTAGAATTGTTCCATATAAAGCCCATTTTTTTGAGCTTGTGAAGGAGGTAACATCACTAGGCATCACTCAGTACCAAGACGAAGTTGAGCATCAATATGCTAGGCTTGAACATAATCGCCTATGAGGGCTGTACAATTTTGGGGAAATCACTACTTGGGTGATGTTATCATAGCCGCCCAAGAGGCTATCATCATCGTACACCTTACTCTTAGGCCATGTGTGGTTGTAATAAGGTGTTATGAAACAATTTATAACTTACTTATTATGTAATACCTTTATACAAATAAATTTATTATTTCATATATTCTGTATTGAGATTAGACTTTCTAAAAAATATGTTCAATTTGATAAATTGAATATTCATGTAAAATGGTATATTTTAGAAATATATAAATTATTACAATACTGAAACATTTTATTAATAATGATAAATTAATTAGATAGTGTTATTAAGACACTCCATATAATTATAAATGATGATTATATCTATTTTTTTTATTTATAAATGATTTTGTAATTCACTTGATAAGAATTATATTTTTACACGTTAAAACAAAAATTATATATTTAATTTCAATAAAATAATTTATTTTGGTGAATTAATAAATTTTTGAAATGAGTAATATTATAATAAAATATTATTATTAGATTAATTTTATTACAAAAATTTATTTTATTTTGATAAAACCAGTCAATTTTCAATAAATGTAAGGGTTTATTTTAAATTGAAAAATTCAAATATTTATAAAATTATATAGATAAATTTAATATTTTTTATTGAAATAAGGACATATAAATTATCCAATAGTGAATTTTTCATAATTTTATAATACAGTCAAATTTTTTGGTAAAAATTAAATGCTGTATAAATATATAATGTGTTTAATGACATAATAATGACCCAATTCTATGTAATAAAATACTATAAAAGGGATATTTGGAAAAATATTTGTTTTACCTTTAAATTAATTTTTTTGGTTTTTTTTTAAATTTATAAAATTTTATTGAATACTACAAAACATAATAAATATTACATGATTTGAATTTTTTTTAGATTGCGAATCACCTTAAAATAATCAAGGATAATATTTTAATATTTCCGGCCCTTGCCATTATAATATATTATTTTCTACTCCCCTTGGTTATAAACCATGGGTAAACCCACAATTTGATTTGTGGTATGAAATA
Source organism: Viscum album (assembly GCA_963277665.1). Lineage (NCBI taxonomy): Eukaryota > Viridiplantae > Streptophyta > Magnoliopsida > Santalales > Viscaceae > Viscum > Viscum album. The sequence goes on along the minus strand of OY728145.1, from coordinate 686,356,999 downwards.
TTTTATTATGAGGTGTTAAAAACCAAAATAATAAAGAAATCTCCCTTTTTTACTTATATATACTCAATCAAGAGCCCATTAATCATCACTGGAAACAATTATCCTTGTAAAAATTCTTCTATATACTCCCTATTTCCCTCCAATGGCACCCCCAATCTTCCATGAATCCTCTCTAAGCCTTTTGGATCAGATATCTGGCCAAGGGATCCTATGTTCCCTCTCCTCCTTTAAAAATCAAGAATCTTATTTGAATGTAGTTCTTGTAATTTCATATGGTTATAATGAAATTAATTTTCTATCATTAAATTACTATCAATTTGTTTTCATTTTAATAAGGGATCATTAATCATTTCCCATTTTGACCTATACCTAAGTTGTTACTATATAGAAATTCTGTAAGGGATTTCTCTCTTCTCATTTCCACTAAAGTAACTATTTTATATTATGGTTCTTATGTTTCGTTTTTATATGTTGGTTTATTATGTTACATTATCCACGCATTGTGAATTTTATGTCTATATGATTATATCTTTTTTTAACTCTCTCCATGCCCCATATCAATCTATTACTACAACTGTTACTTTGTAGAAATTCCATAAGGGATCTTCCACCCTGCACTATTATCAAACATTCATCTCGTGTTGTATCTTTTAATATCCTTATTATTATGTTGGGATATGTTATTAAATGCCTAAATAACATTCCATTTTATTTTTAAATGATCATATCCCCTTCCACTATCATTTATACCTTTTATGATCCTTTCTGTACACCAGTTACCTTGTGGAAAATTTTTAAGGGTTCCTTCCTTTCACAGTTTGTCAAAGTTTACATATATTATCAGACAAATTTAATTTCATTTAAAAAAGTTTGTGTATATTTACACACCTCCCCCATACTTCCCTTATTATTTTTTTACTATGATGGATCCCTTTATCTATCATTAATTCCCCCCCCCCCGTGTACAGAAGTTACCATGCTGAAATTTCGTAAGGGGTTTCTCTTTTCTCAACCACTACTTTTACATTATGCATCTAAATTAAATTCCATATGTTGGGATATTAGGTTACATGATACCTATATTATATATTTCATTTATAAATTAATATATTCCTATTTATCTCTCATTAAACCATTTTATGAATTTATATTTTTCATTGTTATGCTGCCGAAATTCCTCCATGATTTTCCATGCCAAAATCATCATGTAGAGAATACCATACCCATTTATCTGTCATGGGTATTATCATTATGCTCAGGTAATTTTTTAATGGGGACTGAAATGTCTTTTTAAACATCACATATTCAGGTAATAACTTATTATGTTGAATGAATCCATGTTATATGATTTATGTGGCACACTTTAACATGAGATTGAAATAGTTATAAAGGGTGATCCCTGATTGCGCTCCAAAGCATTGGGTAATGTTTATTAAATTGATACGCTATGTTAAATGAGGGTTTAATCATGATAATTTATGTCCAATGAGGGATTAATCATGCTAATTAATGTAAAATACATGTTTACTCTTATTAATAACTATGCAATGATCATTGGCTCTTGAAAATATCATGTTGTATGTTGTTGCCACATTTCTATGTTATGAATATCATGGGTAATCATGCCTTCATGTTCAGGTTTTTTTGAGTCCATTCACATGCTAATTGATAAACATGTATTTTCATTCTCATGTTATGAAAAATATTATTTCCTTAATTATCTTTATAACTCAACTATTTCTTATGTATGTTCCCAGGTTATCCCATGCATTTCTATGTGTGAAGGAATGTTTTGTTCATACAAAATATGTTTTCAATAATGATGTTTATTTCATGTTTTATGTTTTAATGTAATGTTATTTGTATGAAATGAAACTAGACCACTCGATCTTCTAAGTTGTATTAAGTGCATCTTTATGTAATAAATCATATCTTAATATGTAATAATGTGCAGGGTTGTTATAGTTGGTATTATAGGATAAGTTTATTTATTTTGGGGTTTAGGATTAGAAAACTCTAGTGAAATCCTTAGGGATAAGACTAATTATAAAAAAAATACCTAAATCATGGTGATTGTTGAGTAAGTTGATTTTCAATAAAATAATTACATGTTTGCAAATGATCATGTATAGGTGGATCTGGAACATATGTGTCTAGGGGTAAAACCTGAAACATCGATTTGAGCTGAACTCGAACATGATCTGGTGAATGTTAATGGGCTTTTCTACTCTCTCGGTTCGAAACTCCATGGGGATATGATTTTGTAAATTCATAATCATAGTATGAACCATTATAAAAGGAAAAAAATTCCCCTTGGAATATATTTTTTGAAATAGATCATGGATAACTAGGATCAAATCTTAGGGAATCACATTTTAGGACATATTATTCATATACACATTTATAATTATTTGTTCAATGATTTTATTTTTATTTTATTATTAGCTATGTATTCAAAGAACCTAATGGTATTTTCTTTTTCTTTGTTAAAATATGGATTGTGGAAGATCACAAACAACTCTTCTATATTTTCCTAAGGAACACATTTTAAATATTATCCTAACATCAAGCTTAGATTACTTTGAAACGTTTTCAAATATCCAAATTACATGAAAAAAATATATGAGGCATCCAATACCTCTAAAATTTCACGACCATTTCAAGGATCATGTAACATATATTGGAGAATATTGTGGTCTCAACATTCATTCTATGCTAATCAAGGTAACTTCCATCAATGCCTTTTGAACTTATTATCATTATTTCAAAATGATAAAGCACAAAATGATTTACTAGAAGCTGTGAAATAGGGAATCCATTGAGCAGCCTATATGTATCAAAATATAGATTTATATCGTTGGGGAAATACCAAAGTTGGATATTTTAGAAACCTAATTTGAAATATTTAATGATGAATCAGTAATAATTTTTTATAAAAATATAGTTCAAGAATATATTTCATAATTAAATATAAGTAATCAATTTTTAATGAAATATTGGTGCTTCCATCAATATAATCCAAGAATATTGAGGGGTTTATAGGTAAATGAATTAGATATTTTTGGAAATATCATGTGGTACTATTATGGCGCTTACAACCTTTCTACTTAAAATAAATGATAATACAAATTACTAAAAACCTTGTGGAAAATATTAAGAAGTACCTTCATCTATTTTCACCATAGTATGTAAAATTAAATTTCAAATAAAAAATTTCTTATGGGGGGAGGTTTCTACTTCCCAAACTATTGAATAATATTTTGTTTCCTAAAAATGTATGTTTTACTCTGTCACATTAATTAATACTATATAAGATAAAATTGAAATTTAACTATCAATTTTAAAATATTATGTGACAGTTGGTCGATTATAACTGATGGTCAATATGACTATTGGAAAAAATAATAAATTTAATGTTATAACTATGGATTATAAATAGAAAAATAAAATAGAAAACTAATTCATATAGACGATTTGATGTCCTCTACTAGTAGAATTGTTCCAAACTAATCCCAATTGTAAGATATCGGGAAGGAGGTAGCGTCATTGGGATTCACATTAGACCAATCCCAATCTGATCTTCAATAAGTTTAGCTTGAACAAAATCTCATACAGGGGATGTTCCTGTTAGTGTATAACACCACTCGAGTGATGTTTTTAGAGCTTCCCCAACAGTATATCACCATCACACACCTCACCCTTAGTTTAAATGAGGGTTGTATAAGGAGTTATGTTACAAGGTATGAGTTAATTATAGTTTACTTCCTTTTAATAAATAAATTCATTTTTAAATCAATTTGTTTACGGGAACCGTCCTTCTTAAATATATGATGAATTTGATAAATTGATTTTTTAGGTAAAATGGTACATTTTAAAAATATATATATTATTATATTAAATCATTGTTTTATTAATAATTATATTTTAATTTAATAGTGTTATAAAAATAGTCCTTTTAATTATAAATGGGGATTATATCAATTCATTTTTTTACTCTATAAATTATTTAAGTAATTAGTATGATAAGAATTATACTTTTATATGATAAAAAAATTATATTTTTAATTTCAATTAAATAATTTATTTTCATTAATTAATAACTTTTTGGAACAACTAATATTCTAATAAAATTTTATTATTAAATTAATTTTATAAAATATAAATGATTGTATAACTTTTACGATGTCAATTGTAATTTTTTTATGGAATAAAAAATGTTTTTTTTGAAAACCCCTAATTTATAAATAAATGTATTTTCTATTTTAATAGTTAATTTGAAATATTTCGAAAATTATTTTGGTAAAATTAATATTATATTTGGTTTCAGGACACTGAAGTTAACCAATGGTGAATTTTTCATAATTTTTTGAGACATTTTTATTTTTGAGTAAAAATTAAATAACGTATAAATATATAATGTATTTGTGAAAATATAATTACCCAATAGTGAGGTAATAAAATAATATAAAATTTATATTCAGAAAAATATATGTTTTAACTTTAAGATGATTCCATTTTATATTTTTATTTATTTTATAAAGCATTAGTGAATCTTCCTAAACTTATTAAATATTTTATGCTTTTAAAATTATTTTATTGAGAGTGTAACTCACCTCCATTTAATCCAAGATAATATTTTAATATATTCGTAACATGGCCGTTTAATATAATTTTTTCCACTATACATTGGTATATACCATGGGAAAGAACCATAATATGGTTTTTGGTATTGAATATTTTATTATGTGGTGTCAAAAACAAGAACAATATAGAATTCTCCCATGTTTCCTATATAAACATACCCAAACACCCATTCCTCTTCAATAAAAATATGTAATTATTGGATTAATACTTCTCCATACTCCATGGATCCTTCTAATGGCTCCCCGAATCTCCCAAGAAGCCTCCCCCAAGCTATTGGGATCATATATAAAGTAAGGGATCCATACTTTCTTCTACTCGATTCTAATTCATGCATATTATTATAAAGTATTTATAATAATTTAAAATACCTATAATTTCGTTATTTTATAATAATTAAATTAATTTAAATTTGATTTTATCTCAATTATGGATCAATTATTCCCTATTTGGAACCATACCTAATCACTCACTCGTCCAAAATTATGTATGAGATTTCTCTCTTCCCAGTTCTATTCCAGATACCCTTTAATATTATTCTTATTAAGTTGAATTTTTATATGTTTAATTATGATTATCCTTGATCCCCATGATTTTAATTTGATTTATAGATGATGATAACTTCCTTTTTTTATCATCAACCCCACTATGATCCATTAAGTACAACTGTGACTGTCAAAATTCTGTAAGGGATATTCCACCATCCTCCTTTATAAATCATTCCTTTCTTGTTATGTATTTTTATAAACTTTTTTCCTATGTTGGTATATTTTATTAAATTTATTTATTAATTTTAAAATTAATTATAAATTATTGGAGGCCATTACATAAACGTTTATCCCACATATGAGACATTATATACACCCATTTCGTTTCCTAAATTTTATAAGAGTTCATTCCTTTCTCTTTTTTATCCAAGTTCCATATATTGTTACACAATTTTATATTATATTAAAATGATTTTATATGTTTATGACCCATAGCCATACTTACCTTATAATTATTTAATGATGAGAGTCCCCTTTTATGCTCATTAATTCTTCCCATGGAAACTCGTTACCATGCTGAAATTCAGTACGGGGTTTCACTCTTATCAAGCAATTATTTTATATTATACATATAAATTCCATTTCATATGTTGGTATATTATATTCCATGATTCCCATACTATCAATTTAATTTATAAATGATGATATAATTATTTATCTCTCATCAACCCATTTAATGAATTTCTATTTGATGTTATTATGGTGCCAAAATTACAGAATGATTTTCCTTGACAAAGTCATTGTGTAGTGTATACCATATCCTTTTATGTATAAAGGGTATTCATGTTTATGATGATTAATATATTTATTGGGGACTTAAATGTATTTATTACACATTTTTAGTCTATGGAATAACATATGATATTGAATGAATCCATGTTATATGATTTATGTGGTACATATGAATGTGATAATGAAATTAGTATGCAGTGTTCTCCCAAATAGCACTACATTGAATTGGGTAATGTTGACTATATAGATATGAAATTTGAAATGAGGGTTAAATCCGGATAAATTATGTTGAATGAGGGTTTAATTATACTAATTCATGAAAAATGAGGGGTTTCTCATGCTAATCCAGGTGCAATGAGCCTTGGATCATGCTAATATCATATTGAATGTTGGTCCCACATTTACATGTTATGAATATCATGCTATATACTTCATTTATGTTCATGTTTCTTTTGTGATCCTTGAATATTCCAATTTACAGACATGTGTTTTTTCCTCATTTTATTCCTTATTTATGCCCTTATTGTCTTTATAACTCAAGATTCTCTTATGCACATCCTCATGTTATCCCATGAAATGGGAAGTATAATGGATTGTTTAGGTCATGTAAATTACGTTTTCAATAAGGATGTGTATTTCATTTTTTATGTCCTTATTAATTTTCATAAAACCCAATGAAAGTAGACCTATTCAATATTTTGGGTTGTATTAAGTGCATGTTTATGTAATAAATCATGTTTAAATTTGAAATAATCGGTAGGGTTGTTATATTATTTGTTATTAAAATTCTTTTTAAATGTTTATTTCTATTAAAAATAAAACTATTATGTAATATATTCAAATTTTACCACTTATAAATGAATATTCATCATTTTTTAAATATTTGAAATTGGATCACTTTCTTCAGACAGTATCATGAATGAAATTCCATTCCTTGTTTGAAAATAATATGAAGGAAATAAAATTAAATGTAAATATAATATAAGAATGTATTGAAAAATCAAAATTAAATTCCCAATAAATTCTTAAAATCTTCATACACTTCACCACGAATAAAGGATAACAAGTAAACTTACTTCTCCCTTGAAAAAAAACCTATCATTCAGTGGTAACTGATAGAAATGAAAAATTATTTTTAGTGGTGATTAAATTAAAATATATATAACACCATGTGATACATATGTTTCATACTATTGAATATAAGGATACATCAAGGATATAATAATTCCATTATTTTTAAAACTTCAACAATATATAATTTTATTTCTACTTCACTAATTGTCATAGGTATAAGTGACATTAACTATGGGTCCATAAATATATAAATATATATATTTTCTAGATATTTACACATATTTTATATATAATAACTACAACCCAAACTGAATTATTAATTTAAAATAAATTAATATTATGTAAATATTTATGTTAAATAATTATATTAAAAAAATCATCATGTTGATGACTGAAAAATCTCAAACCAGAAGCTCCATGATATCATTTTTCATAAGTTCCATAGTAATTTCATTCCCAAAAACACTTTCTTGAATTGGAAAATCATAAACACCCATAAAAAATTTGAATATGTGGACAATGTTTCATTATTACTATATTAGTTTTCTACAGTCATAACACTTTTTATATTTTCGTTGTCTATACAGAATTTATTTACCATTAATGATTCTTGTAAAAATGAAGATAAATAATTAATAATTTAAATGACAAAATAAATTATCACAAAATGAAAAAAGGTAAAATATACACATACCCTTATAGAAATATGTAAAATATGTCAAGATGACCAAAAAACGAAGTTCTCAATTGTTTTTTAACTATACTTACATTATTTATAATTAACGACATTCTTATTGATCAATCTATAATATCCTATACAATGACCCATATATCATCTATATCTATCTATTGATGATGAATTGTATCTTAAATATAATATATCATCCCTTTTAAAACAATATGATTACATGTATTATCAATATATAAATCACAATAATGTGGATGTTATGGAAGAGTGGTGTATGAGTAAGATAAGGAGTTACGTCCGAAGGTGGAGGTGGAGGAGTGGGAGCGGCTTGATGAGTGGGAGGATTGTGAGTTGTATTTTGAAAATATTTTTTAATGCTTGGAAACATCAATTGTACTGAAGCTCTGATCCAATCATCCATCATCACATGAATATCCTGATCATCATCTAACAAAGTCTCAATTATATTTTTAAAAATCAATTATTGAAGAATACAAGGAATGATGAAATGATTTTTTAGTGATATACCCACTGGGTATCTTCGTACATGAAACAAGTGTTCAGGCTTTCCAAATGTTGTAGCTAAAATGTCATTCCTACCCTTTTCTAAAAGGACCCCTTCTGTTATCTACTCCCTAAGAGATTCCTATATTAAATATTTTAATTAATCTATAAATAATCCTTATATATAAATAATTTGATTAATTTAAACAAAAAAATTAATTAAACATCATACAATCCACTTAGATACAACCCTCAAAACATTCATAAGATATTTTCATTTTCCCCATATGAGCCCTCTTCCATTTTTAATGACCATCTAGGGGGATAAAATGGAAACCCTTGTAGATCATTAAGACTCATCTAATAGTTTTCTTAAAATTTGCATCGATCATTTGTTCATCCAATTATGTATTACCTACTTGAGATACCATATGACGGTATATGTTTCCTGATTGAATATCTTGATTATTTTACATCAATTACTATAAATTATGAAAAAATATAACATTATGAAAACATGAATATATAATTAAAATAATTTAAAACTTCTAAAAGGTATCATTTTCCTTAAAAAAATGTTTATTGTCTTCTAGTTTCAAAAAATTTCTTCCAAGTATCATTCTCTATAAAGGAATAAATGTCAAATGGATTATGACATTTCATATACCCAAAATAAAACTTATGCAAGGGTTTATTTATTACCTCTAAATCATCTCGAAGCCACTGTTATAAATTTCCTTATGACTCCTCTTGTATCAGGTATATAATGTGTCATCTGAAAAGAAGGTAGAAATTTTATTTTACTATAAAATTTTCCTGATATGTAAAATGATAACAATTTAGAATACCAAAACAATATCTGATAAGTGGTATATGGTCAATTTTTCAACAATACACCAATCATTAATCATAATAATAAATTTTCCATTAGCCTTAATATATAACAAATCTATTGATTTGTTTTTTGAATTTGTACCACTTGGAATATCATTATAATCAATGACTATCTATATCCTTTGGTCATTGCTACACAAAATTGATTATTTTGGGAATCATGTGTAGCATCATATACCAACCCTCAAACTCTTCATTGGAACTGTGGGATTATATGTATCTTTTAAATATCAATGAGGTGCATCAAGAGGAGAATATTTGTGTTCACCCATATATGTATTAGTATGATCATCTACACATGTATGTGGTGGATTATTCGATAAATATTTCATTATCCTGCAAATCATAGAAACCAAAAACTAATACATAAATATATATATTTATGTATTACATCAAAATGTAAATAAAAAAGGAAAACTTATCGAACAAAAATTTAAACTAAATTAAACATAATAAATTTTTATTCAAATTTCTCATAATAAAATAAAATGATAACAATATTAATGAGATACAAAATTAAATATAAATGAATAAGGAAATCTAAAAATTTATGTGTGAATAATGAAAATTATCTAACCTAATCAATAATTATTTACACAGAAACTATTGTTTTAATATACTATTAAACATCATTTAATTTTTATTTTAAATACATTATATAAAATATTTCTTCTCTACAAAATCAATTAATAGATAATTAATATAGGATAAACTTCGTAATCAAAACAAAAATAAATTAATATAATAAAAAAAATTAACATATTGGTTATAATAAGTGTTTTAATAAAAAAATAATAACAAATGTGTAATATTTTGTAAATTTTTAATAAATAAATGATAAATAATCATATTTTACCTAAAATATGAAAAATATGATAAAGAATGTTTTTCCTAAATTCCATCAGAATACTTTTCTATATAAATTAAACTTTAACTTTGACATTATCATTAATATTAATTATTAATTATTCCAAGATTGTTGGGATCTTACATAAATCAAAATATCCTTCAAGTTTATCTCCACCAACATATTTGTATTACATGTAACACAAGAAAATTTCATTTTGGATTGATGAAGAATATAAAAAATTGGGTTTTTAGGTGATTCAATTGTAAAAGGATCATATGTAATTCTAATCTATTTAGATTAACTAGTTTCATTCCTAACATAGCGTGTCTGAAACTATTATTATAGATAAACCATTTTAAGATAAACACTAGATATTGAAATTTAATATAATTAACCTTGAATATTTATTCAATTACAATATAATATGTACTTTATGTTGAAATTTTGTTTTTTTATTTTTAAATTGAAAAATACATTTCCTCTGTTAACACTAATACACAACTCCTTATAAGTGAACTGCTTTTTTCATGATATTTTAAATGAAGTGTTTATCGATTAATGTGATACCCAGAAAATGTTATCAAATTTAAATGTGGACCACCCACTAAGAATATAAATGTTTGTGAGACATCTTATCTACCATTCATTGTCTATTTAGACCATGGAAAAATGTTTTTTTATACTCATTCAAACTCCACATATATTTATTCTTTGGATAACATTGTATCAAATCATTTATATGAAATGTTATATTTGTTTGAGAATTATATATGTTATTATGGATGTATAAATGTACCTTATTTATCTATTCACATTTCAAAGATTTTACTTTCACACCACATAACCCCTTTCCCCCATAATCAACTCATTCATGGATAGAAAGAGGAAAACCAATTATCTCAAAAATAGTCAAGTATCTTTTACTGAACAATGAAAACTCATAGAAAATATATTTCTAAATAGTGGAGGCTTCTGGTTGATAAAAATTCTAAAAACACCAATTTAATATCGTCATTACCTTTGGAAGGGACACAAAAAACATATATATACATGTCTGTAATTCTTTATTTGTCACAAAACATTTAAAGTTAAATTCACCTTGATATCAAAAATACATTGAATCAAATTCATTTCTAATTCACAAAGTATAGAAAAAGATTAATTATTAAAAATTTCAAAGAATTCAAATCAATCACCTTATAGAAAATTTAATTAAAAAAATAAAATATATCAATCATATGAATTTCGATATGGATTGGAAATATTCCATGTAATGAAACTAGTATGAGTTATTATATCATGATGTGACAATCATGATATTTTTTACCTGTCAACTTTGAATCATTTGAAGAGAATTTTCTTACATTTGTTATATTGACCCATAATTTACATACATTGTTATTACTTCAGAATTGAATCACACTTATTACAACATATAAAAAAACCAATAAAGGACCGTATCAGTATAGTGTCTTTAGAAACTGGGAAACATAAACAACTGGTTCATAAAGCATCTACTTTGCCTCCCATTTATTTCATCATATCTAGAGTCCCTTTTTGGCATATTCTACTTAATAACCTTCTTCCTGACCAGTGGAAATAAAACATACAAAAGGGTGAGCTCAAATTCTCAGTAAAGGTAAACAAAATAAATATCAATCACATCATATACATAAGAACATAACTTTTGGAAATCTTATCCTGCAAAAGAGATCATAATATCATAACATGGGATAAATCATAGAATTGAAATGTAATCCCAATAATCATAACTTAAAACATGAAACTTTGTGTCATACACACATAATCATAGAGAATCATTTCTTATTAGTCAAGACTCATTTCCAAGACTATCTTAGTGGACAAAGTCCATTTCTGAACCGAGTCACCCTCGTTTCAGTCCTGTTTCACTGAACCGGTATAACCTACCATTACAGCCTTGTCTATCTCATGAGATATAAAATCTTTACCCAATGCATTGGAGGGAGATATAGGTCCCACCCATCTCATAATGATACCATTCTTATGTGTGCCACAAAATCATAAATCATACATCATTGCATAACCCATGTAATAAAAATGGGAATCTTAAACACCGTGACATCATCAAACAATTCATATAAGATAAAGGAATTCATAAAAATAATTTCATCACAACATAATCAAATCAATGTAATAATAGGGATATAAACAGAACCCTATATTATCTTATATGGAAAATAATTTTGATAAAACACTTGAACTCCATTCTTGAGGAAAATATACTTTCAAATTCAAAAACATTTTCCTTACTTAACATGTCATACAATTTTTAATCTAAAACAAGTTGGTTAAAAATAAACTTGAAAACTTGTAAAGGAAGCTTCTTGGAAATAATGTTTTAAAAATCCATTCATTCCGTATAAGTTAAAAAAACATTCTTCTCGTACTTTTGTCGGAAAAGTCAAAAAGTACCTCGTATGAAAAACGACAAAAGATTCCTTTCATATCTTTTAGTAAAAACTCACCGAAGGGTAAAATTGGATATAAACTATTGTATAAGTTTATAAATATTACATATTGAGGAAACATGGATGTGGATGATAAAATACACCTCAGTAAATACCAAAGTATAAACCATCTCAGATAAAAATGAGATTGTGATATTTACCTTACCTTAGGTCCGACATGCTTTGTAAGTGTCCGAACCTCCTGTATAATGATTTAAATAATGTTATTGACTTATTCCAGAATCATAATTATTTTTATGATATCATATATGGTCATATTCTTAGCTTCTTAGTAGTAATATTTCATTGCTACTTGTTATTCGGGTGTTTATAACTTTTTGTTCTTATGCGTGTTTTGTCGAATAAATTCTTATTCTTCTCTTTAGGTTATAGATAACTCATTTCCAGAATGTTATTAGTGTAATATATATCATATTCATTCATTCAATTCATTTATATAATCATTATGAAATGAAGATCATGTAGAAAGAGTCGCATCACATCGTGGAGACGGTATTTCGTACGTACGCACGAGTGATGATATCATTCATATGATCGTGGAATTGTATTGGAGTGTATGTATACTATTTAAGAATAAATATCACTTTATAATAGTCATATATAGTCATTATTTACACCATTATAACCATCAAAGTAATGTGGTGGTGGAAAATAGATTACACCACGACATGGAGACGATATTCCGTACGTACGCACGCGCGGTGATTTCATTTTCCGTAGGATGGATAGATGGTTAAATAGGGTTGTTTCATACTTATAATAACATATCAGTATATGAGTGATACTGATGTTATTACTTCATAATGAAACAACTATAGAATAAGAAGTTGAAGAAGAAAGAAATTGGAAAGGATCGGTAATGGATTTTACCTCTTCTTTGAAGTGCTTCTTTGAGACCTCCTTTTAGGGCACTGAAATTGGTCTTTGAAGAAGACCAGGACCTCTAGGATGTCTCTAGGGAAGTGGAGAGGAGAAAATGGTAGGGTTTTTCCGAGGTTGAAGGCTCAAGGTGGTGTGAGGAAGAGAGGGAGGAGGTGCCCTTTTATAAGGGAGGAGAGGGGCACCTTTGGAATAACTAAAAATATTATTTTATTATAAAGTAATGTTCGGTTTTAAATAGATCCAAATTGATTTATTTAGAGGCTAAGGTTGGGATGGGTCGAAATCCTCTCATCCAATAGAATTTAGACAAGTTTAGGTTCATATTTTAACGTTATCATTTAGATTTAACATTAATTTAAATAATTTTACTTTTACCGTGTCTTCTTGTGTTCTTACACTATAAGGTTAATAAACTTACTATATCAAGCCAAAAGAACCCCAAGTTGTTTATTATTAATATATATAACCTTATATAAGTCATTTTTCCGAACCTTAGATTTTTAGGAATAAAATAAAAATTAATAATATAATATTTGTTTTAAAAACTATTTTATGTCAATTTTGACACTATTTAGTAATTGATTTATGTGAAAATCATAACAGAATGATAAGTTCTAAAAAAGTTAATTAAATCAATACTGACATGTCATATTGACCTAGAAAATTAGTGGAATTCATAAAAAGTCTAAAATTATATTTATTTGGGTATTTATAACATCAATTATGGCAATATTTCATTAATAAGATAATTTCTGCATCATCGTTGTGTCATAAATAAATTAAATTATTTAATGTCTAAAAATTACAGATAAACTACCATTATGTAGGAAATCTTTTTATCTTTCTAATGAATATTTATAGTCTAATTTATCTTATGTATAACCCCATATTAAAAATGATTTAGTTATTAAACATTGATTTTAACTATTTTAACCCTTCATTAAATAAATTAATAATAAATGTCATAATCTAATCCAAGTGGGCCTAAATGGTCATATTTTATTCCTAAGTTTGTTTTTGGTAGAATTACACTTGTCCAATTGAATTAGGACATGTGTTAGGGTAATAATAATATCATTTTTACCCTTAATTACCCTATTTACTTTTAACCCTGGTAAAAAAAGTAAAAAGTTACTATTCACCAAAAAATTATTTTCATCTCATTGAACCACATTAAACTTACTGACATCAACTGTGGCTCTCGGATTTATTAAATTCCACTCACAGAAGCGGTAAAATTATGTTTAATGAAAAATTCAGTTTTTTTAACAGCCACTTAGTAGTTTCACTATTCATCATAAATTGAAAGTTTTCAGAAAAATACTAAAATTTCACCGTAGGCTAATTTCGATATTCCGAGTTAAAAAACGAAGTCCATTTTGAAAAATAAAATTTATAAAATTTCAAAAAGTGGTTATTACTATTCATAACGCCTAGTTTTAATAATATTTTAATAGCATATCATTGTTTAGTGAAACTCGGTATTGCGTACGACACAAGCTATCGAGGAAGGTCGTGATTTCATGTAAAGCAAGCCAAGCAAGTGTTGTGTGTATAAAAATATTCCTTTGATGATTTATATAACATAAAAGTCTCGGTTGTTACATTCTACCCCTGTTAAAATGAATTTCACCCTCGAAATTCGTTACTTTGTAACAAACAGATGAGGATACCTCTCCCTCATCATATCCTCAAGCTCCCATGTAGCTTCTTCTAATTGGTGGTTCCTCCATAAAAATTTCACAAATCTAGTTGTCTTGTTTCGTAGGACTTTTTCGCTACGATCCAGAATCTCTATCGGTTGTTCTTCATAAGAAACATCTTGCTCTAGCGGTACAACTTCTGAGCTAAGTACATGTGAAGGATCGGGTATGTACTTTCTCAGGAGAGATACATGGAACACATCGTGAACTTGGGAGAGATTCGGTGGAAGTGAAAATCGGTAATCTACCTTCCCAACATGATCCAGTATTTCGAAAGGACCGATATATCTAGGGCTCAACTTCCCCTTCTTTCCAAATCTCATGACTCTCTTCCAGGGAGATATCCGTAAGAACACTTAATCGACCACTTCAAACTCTAGGTCTTTCCTTCGGCTGTCAGCATAACTTTTCTGTCGACTCTGAGCTGCTCTTATGTGTTATTGAATAGATCTGACCTTTTCTTCCATTTCATCAATGAGATCAGGTCCTAATAGATTTCTTTCCCCAACTTCATCCCAGCAAGTTGGAGTCTTTTATTTCTTTCCATAGAGAGATTCATAAGGAGCCATATGAATACTGGAGTGAAAGCTATTATTATAAGAAAATTCTACCAAAGGTAGGTGTTGATCCCAACCACCTTTGAAATCCATAGGGCAAGCTCTCAACATATCTTCTAGAGTTTGAATTGTCCTCTCAGATTGACCGTCTGTCTGAGGATGATAAGCAATGATGAAACTCAACTCTGTATCTAGAGTATGCTGAAGACTTCGCCAGAACTTAAAGGTAAATCTTGGATCCTGATCCGATATAATAGAAAGTGGTACTCCATGCAATCTTACCACTTCCTTTACATATATCCTGGCAAGCTGATCCAGAGAGAAATCCTCTCTAATAGCAATGAAGTGTGCATACTTTGTAAGACGATCAACTATGAACCAGATAGCATTATTCCCTTTGGATGTTTTAGGAAGTTCTGTGACAAAGTCCATAGTGATGTTTTCCCATTTCCATTCGAGTATGGGTAATGGTTGTAACATCCCCTTAGACTTCTGTCTCTCAACTTTAACTTGTTGACAAACCATGCATCGAGAGACATATTCAGCAACATCTCTTTTCATGCCATCCCACCAGAAGTACTCTTTCAGGTCCCTATACATCTTCGTGCTTCCAGGATGAATAGAGAATGAAGAACTATGAGCCTCATCTAGTAGCTCCTTCTTTAATTCGGGGATGGGAGGAACACAAACCCGATTCCTGAACTTTATTATCCCATCACAATCAAGGTTGAATTCAGGAACATTTCTCACCTTCTTTTGTAACTCGACATCTTCTTTTTGTGCCTCTTTAATATTCACATGTATAGATGGTTGAACATTCATTTGAGAAAGATAAGATTTTCCACTTCCATTATAATTCCAAGATCCATTCTTTGTAAATCCATAAATATTGGATCTTTTGTGATCCTCATCATGGATAAACTGGCATGGTCTTGTCGACTTAATGCATCTTCCACCTTGTTTTCTTTCCCAGGGTGGTAATGGATTGAGCAGTCATAATCCTTAATCATCTCCAACCATCTTCTTTGGCTCATATTCAGCTCCTTTTGTGTGAAAATATACTTTAAAATTTTATGATCAGTATAAATATCTCACCTTTCACCATAAAGGTAATTCCTCCAAATATTTAATTCAAAGATTACCGCAGCTAACTCCAAATCATGAGTTGGGTAATTTTCCTCATGTATTTTCAACTGTCGTGAGGTATGAGCTATCACCATATCATTTTTCATAAGAACACACCCCAATCCCTTCTTGGATGCATCACTATAGATCAAAAACCTTTCCCCACTACAAGGAAGTGTGAGCACAGGTGCACTGGATAACCTTCTTTTCAACTCCTTGAAATTTTCTTCACATTCCTCCATCCATACAAACTTAACTCCTTTCCGAGTCAACATTGTGAGTGGGTTAGATAATCGTGAAAAATCTTTCACAAAACGTCGATAATATCCAGCGAAACCAAGAAAACATCGGATCTCAGTTACTGTTTTTGGTCTCGACCATCTTTTGATAACCTCTGTTTTTGCTGGATCCATAGATATCCCCTCTTTTGAGATTATGTGACCCAAAAATGCAACTTTTTGAAGCCAAAATTCACACTTAGTAAATTTGGCATAAAGCTTATCTTTTCTCAGGGTCTTCAATATAATTCTCAAGTGATCTTCATGTTCTTCTTTGATCTTTGAATATACAAGAATATCGTCTATAAAGACTACCAAAAACTGATCAAGATTGTCTCTAAATACTCTATTCATCAGATCCATGAAGATAGCAGGGGCATTAGTAAGACCAAATGGAATCACTATAAATTCATAGTGTCCATACCTTGTACGGAAAGTCGTCTTTGGTATATCCTCCCTTTTGACCCTTAATTGATGATACCCTGAATGAAGATAAATCTTGGAAAAGTATTGAGCTCTGCGTAGTTGGTCAAATAGGTCATAAATGCGCAGGAGAGGATATTTGTTCTTGATAGTGATCTTGTTAAGTTCTCGATAATCAATGCAAAGTCTCATTGATCCATCTTTCTTCTTAACAAACAGAACATGTGCTCCCCAAAGTGATGCACTAGGGCGTATGAACCCCTTATCAAGATTCTCTTGGAGTTACTTCTTCAATTCCTGCAACTCAATTGGGTCCATTCTATAAGTTGTCTTTGAAATAGGAAAAGCACCCGGTACAAGTTCTATTGAAAACTCAACTTCACGATTCGGTGGAAGACCCAGTAATTCCTCTGTAAAGACATCATCAAACTCCTGTACAATGGGTATATTCTTAATTGTGAGTTTCTCACCAACCATTTGAGATAAATAACCTTCATTTAGTGGAATCAAGACCCATAAGATGGAAGGAATTTCCACTGGAAGGTTTTGTTCATCCTTGCATCGATAGACGATCATAGATTGATCTGGAATATGAAATGTGACTTCTATTCTTTGGCAATTGATATGAGCTCCATGTAGAGAAATCCAATCCATGCCAAGAATCACATCAAATTCCACTATAGGAAGGATCACAAGATTTGCAGGAAGCACTTTCCCACAAACTTCAATCGGAGAAGAATTATAAACTTTTGAGGCGACTGTTGTGCCATTAGGGGTTGTCATAGCTAACTCAACATCTAACTGTTGAGGTAATAAGGTGATATCCTTAGAAAATTCTTCAGAAATAAAGGAGTGGGTGGATCCAAAATCAAATAAAACATTTGCTACTTTAGATTGGATAGTAAGTGTACCTTTCACCACATCATTATCTTACTCCACATCGCTGATTGAAATTGCATGTGACTTTCCTTTGTCTTTAGCCTTAAGAGTTTGTTGACGTTGACCATCATCATCAACCCTTGGATTAGGGCATTTATTGGCATAATGTCCCATCTCCTTGCACTTGAAACATTGAAGTGTAGTAGGTTCATTCTGTGTATCCCTTCCTTTGTATGCATCATTAGACATCTTCTTCCCATCATCGCGGCATTCAAATTCCTGATGACCTTCCTTTCCTTATTTTAAACATTTACTTGTCCCTTTAAGACAATTCCCTCCATGTTTCTTTCCACACTTGTGCATAAGGGAAAGCTCGTCTTCTTTTTAGTGTGCTGTTTAGATTTTCCTTTGAATTCCATTTTCCTCTCCTTATCAAACCCATATGATTGATGGGTTACTCTAATCTCCATCTCAACTTTGAGAGCACATCGAACGATTTCCTCGTAGATATTGAAGTCCCTTATGGCTAAGGCCCTTCGATGACTTGGTTTTAAGACACTAAAGAATCGATCGATCTTACTATCAGGTTGGATAATAACACTAGAAGCGTACCTTGCAAGTCTTGTAAAATTTGCTTCATAGGTACCAACAGATTCATCATCCTTTTGCTTCAGTTCAAGAAACTCTTTCTCCATCTTTGTTCAGAGAATACGAGGGAAGTACTTATTGAAAAATAAGTTCTTGAACTCGTCCCATTACATGGACTCAATTTCATCCCTTTTTCTTGTATTCTTAATAAGATTCCGCCATTGATCAGCATCACCGTCCAAACGATACACTGCTAGGATGACTTTATCATGCTCAGAACATTGAAGAACTGAAAATATCTTTTCAGTAGTACTAATGCATTGTTCAGAAACTAATGGATCAGTAGACCCACTGAATGAAGGTGGATGATGTCTCATGAAGGATTCAATATAATATTGCTCCTTCCTTCGCTCGTTTGGAAGTCCTGCATGATTCATAGCTTGAGAATGTTGTGTGAGCATGACTACAATATTTTTCATTCCAGCTCCCAAAACATTTGGTTGCTCAGGGGGACAATCATTGCATTGCCCGTCACATTCCGCATTAACACGGTTCCTTCGGGTTCCAGCCATTGACTAAAACCAAGAAGAATAGTGTGAGCAACACTAATTATAATAGGAAAACCACATAATCAAGAATAAAATTTCACACTTAAGGTCTTATCCTAGGTTATTCATGGCCATTTCTAAAACACTAAGATTGTGTTCTATGCTTAGACTTATCCTTAGGGTTCTTACTAAGGCTTTCACATCCTAGTTTCCAAAGGTTGACTATACCTTTCCTCTAATACCAACTATAACGACCCATACATTACATACATTGTTATTAATTCAGAATTGAAGCACACTTATTACAACATATAAAAAAACCAAGAAAGGACGGTATAGGTATAGTGTCTTTAGAAACTGGGAAACATAAACAACTGGTTCATAAATCATCGACTTTGCCTCCCATTTATTTCATCATATCTAGAGTCCCTTTTTGGCATATTCTACTTAATAACCTTCTTCCTGACCTGGGGAAATAAAACATACAAAAGGGTGAGCTCAAATGCTCAGTAAGGGTAAACAAAAGAAATATCAATCACATCATATACATAAGAACATAACTTTTGGAAATCTTATCCTGCAAAAGAGATCATAATATCATAACATGGGATAAATCATAGAAGTGAAATGTAATCCCAATAATCATAACTTAAAACCTGAAACTTTGTGGCATACACACATAATCATAGAGAATCATTTCTTATTAGTCAAGACTTATTGCCAAGACTATCTTAGTGGACAAAGTCCATTTCTGAACCGAATCACCCTCTTTTCAGTCCTGTTTCACTGAACCGGTATAACCTACCGTTCTAGCCATGTATATCTCATGAGATATAAAATCTTTATCCAATGAATTGGAGGGATATATAGGTCCCACCCATCTCATAATGATACCATTCTTATGTGTGCCACAAAATCATAAATCATACATCATTGCATAACCCATGTAATTAAAATGGGAATCTTAAACATCATGACATCATAAAACAGTTCATATAAGATAAAGGAATTCATAAAAATAATTTCATCACAACATAATCGAATCAATGTAACAATAGGGATATAAACAGAACCCTATATTATCTTAGATGGAAAATAATTTTGATAAAACACTTGAACTTCATTCTTGAGGAAAATATCCTTTCAAATTCAAAAACATTTTCCTTTATTAACATGTCATACAATTATTAATCTAAAAGAAGTTGGTTAAAATAAACGTGAAAACTTGTAAAGGATTCTTCTTGGAAATAATGTTTTAAAAATCCATTCATTCTGTATAAGTTAAAAAAAACATTCTTCTCGTACTTTTTTCGGAAAAGTCAAAAAGTACCTCATATGAAAAACGACAAAAGATTCCTTTCATATCTTTTACTAAAAACTCAAAGAAGGGTAAAATTGGATATAAACTATTTTATAAGGATATAAATATTACATATTGAGGAAACATGGATGTGGATGATAAAATACACCTCAGTAAATACCAAAGTATAAACAATCTCAGATAAAAATGAGATTGTGATATTTCCCTTACCTTAGGTCCGACTTGCTTTGTAAGTGTCCGAACCTGCGGTATAAAGATTTAAATAACGTTATTGACTTATTACAGAATCATAATTATTTTTATGATACCATATATGGTCTTATTCTTAGCTTCTTAGTAGTAATATTTCATTGCTACTTGTTATTCGGGTGTTTATAACTTTTTGTTCTTATGTGTGTTTTGTCGAATAAATTCTTATTCTTCTCTTTAGGTTATAGATACCTCATTTCCAGAATGGTATCAGTGTAATATATATCATATTAATTCATTCAATTAATTTATATAATCATTATGAAATGAAGATCATGTAGAACGAGTCGCATCACATCGTGGAGACGGTATTCCGTACGTACGCACGAGTGATGATATCGTTCATATGATCGTGGAATTGTATTGGAGTGTATGTATACTATTTCAGAATCAATATCACTTTATAATAGTCATATATAGTCATTATTTACACCATTATACCCATCCAAGTAAGGTGGTGGTGGAAAATAGATTACACCACGGCGTGGAGACGGTATTTCGTACGTACGCACGCGCGGTGATTTCATTTTACGTAGGATGGATAGATAGTTAAATAGGGTTGTTTCATACTTATAATAACATATCAGTATATGAGTGATACTTATGTTATTAATTCATAATGAAACAACTAATTAAGAAGATGTTGATGAAGAAATAAATTGGAAATGATCGGTAATGGATATTACCTCTTCTTTGAAGTGCTTCTTTGAGACCTCCTTTTAGGGCACTAAAATTGGTCTTTGAAGAAGACCAGGACCTCTAGGATGTCTCTAGGGAAGTGTAGAGGAGAAAATGGCATGGGATGGACGAGATTGAAGGCTCAAGGTGGTGTGAGGAAAAGAGGGAGGAGGTGCCCTTTTATAAGGGAGGAGAGGGGCACCTTTGGAATAACTAAAAATATTATTTTATTATAAAGTCAAGTTCGGATTTAAATAGCTCCAAATTGATTTATTTAGAGGATAAGTGGGGATTGGTCGAAATAAGCTAATCCAATAGAATTTAGGCAAGTTTAGGTTCCTATTTTAACCTTATCATTTAGATTTAACATTAATTTAAATAATTTTACATTTACCGTGTCTTCTTGTGTTCTTATAATATAAGGTTAATAAACTTACTATATCAAGCCAAACGAACCCCAAGTTGTTTATTATTAATATATATAACATTATCTAAGTTATTTGGCCGAACCTTAGATTTTTAGGAATAAAATAACAATTAATAGTATAATATTTGTTTTAAAAACTATTTTATGTCAATTTTGACACTATTTAGTAATTGATTTTTGTGAAACTAATAACAGAATGATAAGTTCGAAAAAAGTTAATTAAATCAATACTAACATATCATATTAACCTAGAAAATTAGTTTAATTCATAAAAAGTCTCAAATTATATTTATTTGGGTATTTAAAACATCAATTATGTTAATATTTCATTAATAAGATAATTTCTGCATCATCGTTGTGTCATAAATAAATTAAATTATTTAATGTCTAAAAATTGCAAATAAAATACCATTATGTAGGAAATATTTTTATCTTTATAATGAATATTTATAGTCGAATTTAGCTTATGTATAACCCCATATTAAAAATGATTTAGTTATTAAACATTGATTTTAACTATTTTAACCCTTCTTTAAATAAATTAATAATAAATGTCCTAATCTAATCCAAGTGGGCCTAAATGGTCATATATTATTCCTAAGTTTGTTTTTGGTCGAATTACACTTGTCCAATAGAATTAGGACATCTTTTAAGGTAAAAATAATATCATTTTTACCCTTAATTACCCTATTTACTTTTAACCGTGGTAAAAAAATAAAAAATTACTATTCACCAAAAAATTATTTTCATCTAATTGAACCACATTTTACTTACTGACATCAACCGTGTCTCTCGGATTTTT
The DNA here is from genome assembly GCA_963277665.1 of Viscum album. Lineage (NCBI taxonomy): Eukaryota > Viridiplantae > Streptophyta > Magnoliopsida > Santalales > Viscaceae > Viscum > Viscum album. Next base: position 686,334,098 of record OY728145.1, on the reverse strand, counting down.
TAAATTCCACTCACAGAAGCGGTAAAATTAGGTTGAATGAAAAATTCAGTTTTTTTTAACAGCAACTTAGTAGTTTCACTATTCATCAAAAATTGAAAGTCTTCAGAAAAATACCAAAATTTCACCCTAGGCTAATTTCGATATTCCGAGTTCAAAAATGAAGTCAATTTTGAAAATTAAAATTTATAAAATTTCAAAAAGTGGTTATTACTATTCATAACGACTATTTTTAATAATATTTTAATAACATATCATTGTTTAGTGAAACTCGGTATTGCGTACGACGCAAGCTATCGAGGAAGGTCGCGATTTCGTGTAAAGCAGGACAAGAATGTGTTGTGTGTATAAAAATATTCCTTTGATGATTTATATAACATAAAAGTCTCGGGTGTTACATTTTTCAAATAACATTGTTGACTATTGATATCAAGAAGACACAAAAAATAACAATTTTCTCCATCATAGAAAATTTATGATAGGGTGTGGGTAGGAATGTTCTCTTTTCATCAAGAGTGTGACCTAATTACAAATGTATTCAAATTTAGAGAAATTACTATCTTGCATTCAACCCATTATTAGTCTTTCCTTTAATATTTATCAATGTTCCAATCCAAATTTCCCCAATATTATTCTTTACCTCTAGAAAATAAATGTTATGTCAGTGCTCATGATATATCTATTATGGAAGCTCCAAAAATTTTGAGAGTTTCTTCCAAATATTTCTATCATTTCCAGAATCAAGTGTAATTCCATAATTCAGATTATGTTTTTTTACCCTGTAAAAATATTGATAAGTGGATAACAATTTTGGAGAAATATAATATTATTGTGAGCCATAGAATTCTATTTTTTAAGCTAATATAATATGGATCCATAGAAAAAAACTTTTGATGCCCATTTTATACTATTTTTCTCCCATGATGTTTTTGATAATATGATGTCTATTGTTCCCTAATTAGACACACATAAAGCCCTTAGAATTGTATAAAAATGTCAATACACTGGGAATTTATTTATAATTAACATACTCATTGTATGAAGGGGAAAATATTACATTTTATATGAATAATAAACCCTAATACCCTTACCCCATATGAGTTTTAAGTAACCAATCAATGGTGAAAAGAAAACATCAATATCATTTTCGGGTTGTTTTTGTCTTTATATCATTATGCTCAACATGACATTCATTCAATTCACAAAAAAAGATAGATTGAATTTCTAAATTCCCAAAAAATAGGTCGTGAACTATGTGTGCTACTTGGTATTCGATATGAATTCATACCATTTGTGTATAGTCCATGTTTAAGATTTCTAAAATCATATTTAAACATTAGAATCTGATGATAAATTGTATTCTAGTGTTGAAAATCAGCTGGATATGATAATCATTTCATCACATATCCCCATATCTGCATTCCATCACAACCTTTTTGAATCATGTAAATTTGAAAATTTATTTTTCAAATGGGGAATTATTTTATGATACCAGAATTTCATGGGAATGTTCTCTCAAATTAATAAATCAGTATGTAATGTTTTTTCAAATTAGGTAGTGACATCCCGCATTTAGGAATCCAAGACATAAATTCACATACCATTCAATATAGAACAAATTGAATAATTCATACATGTATTTTTTCAGCATAATCAAATCAAGAATATTATTTTCATTTAATTATAATTTTAATCTGGAAGATCATTGCATTTAAGAGGAATATCTATCAATAATAGAATAATATTTTTAAATCTACTATCATTCCAATAATGTTTCTCTTTCTTGTTAATCAATCATAATAACAATATTAAAACTGTAAATTACATACAACCTGGACATGATGGTTTTTCCAAATCACAATATAAACACTCAATTTCCAATTATTTCTCAATTTTCTCAACTTCAATATCACGAATCATTTCTTAAATTTCATCAAGGTTATCATTTTTCACCTCATCACTATCAATAGATCCAAAATTTTACCATGTTTTACAATGCATAATCCAAGGGTTATAACTCAAATTAAAATTATGAAAAATTAAATTATATTTGATATATATTCCCTTTCAAATTCATCATATTTAAAAATTTATATCATGCATTGAAAAAATTTAATTCTTTGAAACATTTGTTATAGAAAATTAAAAAAAAGAATCAACACCTTAATCATATCCATCACTTATTTGGAGTTCCATAATCTGAATTTATGACATTATTATCTATAAAAAATCAAAACTAAATATCTTTTCCAAACTGTAATGTAGTTACAATAGTTTGAATAAATTAATTGTGACATAATTTGTCTAAATTTATATAAATATTCCATCATTTTAAATTTAAAAAAATTGAAAAAATTTGCATATTTGAAAAGTTTAATTTTAAATTTTAGAAAATAATGGAATATAATTTTAAATATAATTTGATAAATTATAATAAGAAGTGAATGGAAGTAATATAAAAAGAAAGTATAGTTATACTAATATTTCATTTTTCAATTTCTTTTGAATTATATTAGATAAAAAATGAAATTGAATATTATTGACTAGAATGGAAATCAAGTTCATTTATTCCATTTTGGTTTTAATCCTTATCATTGAATTTTCTATGATATTTTCATGAATGAAAAAAAATAACTAGAAAAAAAATAAATTCACACTATAATATTATAGTATTGTATAATTCAAACAACACCATGATGAATTTGTAATGTAGTGTGTATATAAATATATATACAAAATTAATATTTTATATTATTTTTTTCAAGTGTGTTATGAAAAGTTTGAAAAACATATTACATACTATGTATTCAATGACAAAATGTTTTATTTTAATTTCTCAAACTAAAGAAACACCTTTTAAATATTGGAATATACTAAAATTGATAAAATAATACTCCACATTTATATGATGAAAAATTATTTTTTTACAAATACAATGTGATACATGTACAATTCCATGATAATATAAAAAGAAAAAATCTTACTATATAATGTGAAAAATTTCAAAATTTACAAATTAATATAACCTAATGTATGACTAGGGATAAATTATAACATTGGAAAAAGTATAAATAGGGATAATATATGAATTGGTATAGACAATAGATCAATATATATTATCATTTATATCAAATGGGTGACCCACTACTGAGTAATAATATACAAAAGAAGGATCTTTAGTGGAGATGGCGACTTGCGGCTGCCTGCGGCGTAGGCGATGGCGATTCGCAGTGCTGGAACCCTATATGGAACTCGGGGATTACTTACCTCCCCTTCCATGAGGAGGAAGGGGGCAGAGGAACAGTCACAACCTCCAGTCCTGCAGAAATCTTTCATTCCTTTCTCAAGCCCTAGTTCTCTCCCAGATATCCCGATGATTTCCTTATGCCCGAATGTTCCTAATCTTCATCAGGGTGATCCTCAGTTTTCAATTTCATCGTCGAACATTCATAAATCATCGACCCATTTGGATCTAACACCGGTGGCTCGTTTCAATCAACGAAGGCCCTCTGTTGATGACTTTGACCGCTTCATCTTTGGTAAGTGGGATTTGCAATACTGAGTAGTTGTTGGGAATTGCGACAAACACTATCACATGATTCAGTATTCCCTGAAAGACGATTTGATCCGAGCCTGGTCCAGTGCCCCTCGTAGATGCAAAGGATTCCACTTCTTCCTCCTTCGCTAGTCTTTTGATATATAGATGAACCGTGATTGATTAACCATTGCGGATGAGTTAGTCTCCCTCATCTCCCTCTTCCTTTCCAAAATCCTACAATTATTCACATGATTGATAATATGGTGGGGTGATATCTCTACTCTGATGTCCGAACATCCTTTGTAAGTCATCCGGTTAATACTTGTATCTGTGTGAAGTTGGATGTTTCAGGGCCATTATTCAACTAGATATGGATTACCATTGGAGAAGAGTTCAGATGGAGGCAGTCTGTGGTCTTTGAATCTTGGGTATACTACTGCAATACCTGTTTCCGATTAGGGAATATGGCTTCGAAGTTTCATTTTGAGGAAATGAACGGAAGATTTTCTAACCCAAGGGAGAGGGTAAGAAAGTCTCAGGGGCCAAGGATGATTTCTGATAGAGGTGTGGTATCTGTAATTGCCGATGTTGTGGAGAACCGGGCTGCAGTGCCTTCAAGGAACTATGTAAGGGCACCCAAAAATCTAGATGTGTCTGCAGTGTTCAGTAGGCTTATCCATGATCTAAAGTTGGGTGATGGGGTGATACAAGCTAGTGCAAAGGATTCTGATGGTACTGGTGAAATGGGATGCTCAACAGGTGTTCTAGCAGTCGCGCGGGATTTACAGCATGAGGAGTGTGTGACATTATCTAATTGAAAGACGAAGAATTGGTGTATGGGATCATCGAATGTGGATGAAAGAGTGTTGGATGATGTTGGCTGTGTTAGTGGTCCTTTGGAGGTGTTGGATGTTGCTAATGGGGAACAAGGGAAGGCTGTGAATTATGAGGGTGTGGGATTCAGAGCTGCTACTGGAAATCATTTCCAGGAGTTGGAGAAAGATAATGTGGAGGAAGACCTCCCAACGAATGAAATGCAGAATGGGTCTCCTTCACAAGAGGGTGGCAACGGATCCAAATTTGTGCAACAGGGGACTTTGGTTAATTATGAGACTGTGGAACAACCAAGGTGCCTCTCTATTGACACCAATGGCCAATTCCATAAGGGTATCGAAGGGAATGATAATGTTTAGAATGTGATCATCAATGGGAAATGGTGGTATTTCTTTGAGAGTGACAAAGAGAACTATAGTGGTATGATCAAGCCTTCATTTAGTGATGTGGTCCAAGGCAGGAGGATGCAGATGACTGAGACCCAAGAGGTATTGACTACCCCTCCGCGATGCCGGTCAAGGAAGGACTACACATACCTGCCAAAGTCGTTGGTCACTAGGTCTTCTAGTGGTAACGCTGAGCTTGTAAGCTTGGAATGAATTAACCTGCGAAGGAAATATGCTACGGTTCTGAAGCATTATGATCACTCGGAATGGGAATCAGCTACTACGGAGGAAGCTTTCTACCAGGAGTGTGGAGATGGGTATGGTTTTTATGACATGTAACTATATCTTTTGAATTGTTCTTCTTGTCTATTGTCATTGTCTTTTATTTTAATAAATGGTCAGGGGGTTATCCCCTAGTTGAGCCTCTCTGGTATCATTTGTACCAAATGGGTCAATTAGTCAATATAGACTGAAAACCTGCCAAATATCTATCAAAATATTAAATATATATGTAACATATCCAATTGAAAATTCATATTTTTTATTGACCAATAATATCAAAATTATATCAACATTAACTCATAATATGAAGATTTAATATTTAATATTATTTTCAACATATGAATATGCTCACATCCTATAATAATTGATGATATGAATATACACTACTTGTATGATATTACACATTAAACTATAAACCAATTTCAATGTATGTATACATTAAATTTTATGATTACTATGTAATAAATATATACATAATTATAATTGAGGTGTATACATATACATAGAAGTGCATGTTTAAATATTGAATGACTCCAAAAACATCCAAATATAAAGCATTTATAGAATAAATGAAGATAATTAAAATGAGTTGCAGTATAAATATCTATGAAAAAATTCATTGAAAACTCTCTTCTACATAGTAAAAAAGCTAAACAATAATACATAAGGCCAAAACTTATCATCTATCATAAAACATTAAGATACATTGAAACCCAAACCTTTTCACAAAAATTAATGGATAACTTACATATATGATTATGGAAATATGAGATTTTTGATGAGAAGATATATATATTGAATCTTCCAATGATGAGGCTTATGAGACCATATGGATTATAAAGATGGAATTGTGAGATTCGAGTAAACTATATTAAAAACAAGAGTTAGATAATCATTGACATTTTTAACAAAAATCAAGGATTATTGTGTGTGGCCTACATTATCATTTATAGATGAGAAGATCCATTACACAATAATGACGCAAATGAAACCTAAGTATATATGATGTTAGAAAACTAATATTAGAGTCCACTAGATTTATGAAACCTAATTAGGGTTTCTACCCAAACAAAACATGTTTGATTTCATGATATTGAATATTACCAAAATTATTCAAAAAGGAAATTCAAAACAATTTAAATATTACATCATGTCGGTAAAAAAATAGTTGACCAGATAAATAATTTTTTATTATTTTACATAGTTTGAAATAAAATAATAGATTTTAAAATTCTTTTTTCTCATATCAGTTATAACACAATTGACATGATAATGAAATAAAAATTTATTTATCACATCATTCATTATATAATTGATGTTAAAATTTGGATACTACATTTTTCATGTAATTTATCTAATAAATGAAATGATAATGAAAAATACAATGATTTATCATGTTGGTCATAAATAAAGATTGTGAAATACCTATATTGTAAATAATTTATGTACTATTGTGTTAGTTAATCATGTAGGTAATTCATCCACATAGCCGAATGAACTATATATCCAATATTGTAAAACATTTAATATATTTTATCAATTTAGTAGATTTCTTAAGATAAGGTTATTGATTTTCGATGTAGAAAAATGTCAATTAATATAGATGATTCATATAGTCAATTTCTTAATAAGACAATTTGTGTTGAGGAACATATACCAGCATCTATGTAACCATTTATTATTCACATAATTGATTTAGACATATCAATACATAATGATTTATGGGTGTTTTTAGTTTTCCTACAGAAACTTTTTATAGAGATTATAATACTATATAAAATCTATTTTGACCTGTTATGAAAATACATTATTTTCCAAATATCACACATATCCTTGGTGTGCATATAATATTATTGAGATAGTTGAGAATTGTATCTATGGGTCAATAGAGGAGATTGAATAGAGATTGTAGGGTTAATTCCCTATATAAATACTAAAAAGAAAAAATCTTGTTTACACAAAATAATGAGATAATAGTGAATAAAAAATCAACAAACAATTGAAAATTGCTACTGTGTAAACCGTCAATGAAAAACAATTAGTTAACTGACATAAAGAGGTTGATGTGAATAAAATGGAAACTATGAAGAAAATATAAAATATTTACGAGAAGAGGATGATGCTTGGATTATTTGTTTCTTCATAATCCATATTGGATGAAACCCACATCTTCATATAATTTAGTGTCATGTTTGTAAATATTGTATATTTATTTTAAAACTACATAATTATAAATACTTTGGCATATATTCTAGATGATCATGGAATGATAATTATATTCATTGATACTAGGGAACCTATTTTTTAGTGATATAAATTGTTTTTATAATAGTTTTTTTTACAATGTGAAGTTGTGTTATTCTATGTGACATTTTATGTGTGCGGTGAGATTCCAAAAAAATATTGGTAATAGGTTTTCACATGGGGTTTTAGTTAAATAAATCCATGGTTTTGGGGAGTAACCATCGACTTCAAGGATTGGGATTCCAAATTGGATCTAAATGTTGTAATGTTATTGTGTTACTATTCTATTATACAATACTACATTTGGGAATAGTTGAGTAACCACAAGGTGGATTTGTTATTAAGAGATCAGTAAATGTTAATTTAAAATGAAACATAAAATTTAAAAAAGGCCATTGATTCCCTTCCACTCTTAGTGGTTCATCACCTCTTTAGGAAATTCATTCCCGAATCATTATTCATTTAGTTTTTCCCTTTTACATATTATAACCATTACTGATGTGAATAACGTTTTAACAAGGTAAATTATTTCTATGAAAAAAATAAAGAAGACCATATTTCATATTATTTATATTTTTGATTTAATTTTTTTAATAAATTTTAAAATATTCAATTATTATTTGGGTCATATATTAATTTCAATATAAATACAAATAATATATTGAATAAAGTTTTTCTAATAACGTTTTTATGAATATAAAAGAGTTTAATCCTATGTCATTTTTAAAAGTGATTTTAATGAATGTTCTTAAATTAAGGATTAAAATATGAGTTTCATGACTTTAAAATAAATCTATAACAATATAGAAAATTTATAATACTTAATTTATTGAAAAAAACTAAAATATGTTTTATTAGAATAAAATAAAAAGATTGTTTCCAAAAAATTCTTTCATGGATTTTTAAAAAAAAATAACATTTTAATTTTAATCTATAAAAATTTATTTGGTTTTACGAAATGTTCAATATTATTTATTGGTAATTATTATATCATTATTATGTTGTAATAGTTATGGTATTTGTAAAATAGATATTTTCATTATTGTTATAAATATCAATATTTTAAAAAAACCCAAATATTCAACCTCTGATAAATTTGAAATGATGAATTAAATAATGAACTATATTTTTTCCAAGTCAAAATCATAAAATGATGAAGTGCAGAATTTTAATAAAACATTTATAATATATAATAAAAACATTAATGGAAAAGTTATATTTATTTGGATATGATTAATTAATATAATACTTATCCTAATAATGTAATTAATTTTACATATTATGTTACAATTAATAATATTTAAATACGTATTAGTTTTTATTAAAAAAACTCAATATTGACTTATGTTTGGTTTTTCTTGTATCATTAGTTAGTGAATTGATCAAATTTATAAAAAAATATCATTTTCTAAAAACATTGTGTGTTGAATTTTACCTCCCTATGTGATTTTCAACTTCAAAATTACATTATTATAAAAAACTATGTATACTTCTAGCTCATTACATCCTATGGTTCCTACATTGCTTATAGTTTCACCAAATAACAATGACTGGGTGAGCGTCATTGTTTCATAATTTATTTTCCCATTCAAACTAAAATCTTAACTAGTTGTTACTCCTAAGAAATATCATAATCCATTGCTATAAGATTTTATTTCATTATATTTTATGAATTAGGTATCTACTTACTCAAATGATATACTTGGATACATCATGAATTTGGGAGGGGTATGGTGGAAGTTCAAAACGACAAGATAACACCTGGAGATAATCATTACCCTCAATGGGACCTATATATAAAGGTATAAATTTTCCCTTATTCACAAATATCATATAATAATTATAAGTATACTTTCATTGGAATACCTTATTTCTAAATTCAAACAATATATCTCATCATATATTTCAAATATGACTTTTCTTTTAACATTGAGCAACTATATTTCTTATAAATGTATCTAAAATTCTCTTCTATTTATAGAGCTGGATGAGGTCCCAATTTATTTTCTTTCAAATCAATAACAACATGAATTTATCTTCTACAATTTCTTACATATGTGTATTCATATGTACATTTTTAAATCATGGATCTAATTCAATGTTTGTATTAATATTCGATGAGGACAAGGCATTCATCCAAACCAAATTGGGAATCCTATGAAAAATATCTCAAAATAGCTTCAAATATTTTAATCATCTTCTCTAAATAACCATATTCTATAGGATAATATACAATGGAAAATAATATCTTTATATTCATTTGTTACTAAAAAATTATCTATAACTTTTAGGTAATCCTCATATCATGATTAGATATAATTGAGGGTGGTACTCCATTAAGTCATACTAAATCATAAATAAATATCGAATAATGTTTTTTCAAGAAACAATGGCTATCTAATAACAACACAATGTGTATATTTCATAAGATTATTTAATAAAACCCCTATATTTTATAGCCATGGCATATATATGGGAGTCCTACAATTAAATCCATTGAGGAGTTTTCAAATTTCAATATATTTAATGGTACATTTTACATAGTCTAAATGGACATATGAATTTTATTCTTAACTTTCAGATATACCATATATCAGGTTATATACACCATAATATATATTTTCATGTTATCTCACTAGAAATTAACATTGAGATAGCAATAAATTATCATGATTGTAGGATGAAAATAGAATTACGATCTTTTCGATTAATAGAATATATCCTTAATAAATTCTAGTAAATAAGTATAAAATATTAGAGTCAAAAACATTTTCCTTATTTCACGGTCATAGTTATACTTTAATATAATTATTACTATCTTTTATATTTCCAAATCTTAATTATATGCCAATTTAATCATTATAATGTGATCGTTGATTTTTTTGGACAACGATATGTTCATTCATTATTACTTATAATTTCAAAGTACAAAATTTTATGAAAAATAATAATTAAATATTATTCAATCCTTTTTAAGGAAAATAAATCATGATATTTTATTAAAAAGAGTCACCACCTTGTTCGACTTCCTAGGCTGGTAATGCATTAGGAGATAATTATAACTAATTAATTCCACTAGTGTCTTTCGGTACCTATTCAAAATATTATATGTGAATATCATATTCATGATTGTATAACAATTATATATATAATATTTTTCACGATATAAAAAACTCCCCTAACTTTTCCATGAAAAATAACCACTTTTAGATCAAAAATAATGAGTCATGCAATTTCTCTCATGGACTATAAATTTATTAGAAGAATTCAATTTCACTATATTATTATAAATGAGGATGTATCTCAGCCCCTTTTATGATTCATCACTAACTTCAAAAAACCAATATCTATTCTAGGGTAGTATAAGAACAAACTTATTAAAAACCAATCCCATCAGTTACAATTTTTAACATTCATCTATACAAAGGAACATGGATCTACTTCATATCAACACAATCAGTGTATTTTATAATAGTAAAAATTTTATCACAAAAAGTTAATAGTACCAAACATATATATGAAAATATGGATCCCAATCACCATTGATGGTTTGGGAAAATTTCCAAAAAATTCATTCATCTAATGCTTGACCGGAATACCATTTATTAAACTAACAAGACCTATAAATGATACATTCTCTAGAAAGAACTAATAGTTTTAAAATTTGAATATAAAATATCTTTTATCTAGGTATTTAACACAATCCTCAAATTATCTTCATAAACATCCTTTATTTTGAAATATATATGGATATGAATTACAAATAAAATCAAATATTTATTAGAAAAATATATAATGACTCCATTCATTGTATCAATGAGGATAACATACAAATTGGTGTATCCAAATGGAATCACTAGAAACTCATTATGTCCATACCTCATATGGAAATATTTATTGGTTATTTCATTGCATTTACCCATTAATTGATGATATCTATAATAAAGATCAATCTTGGAGAATTATTTAACTCCATGAAATTTATCTAACTAGTCATCAATAATAGGTTATAGATACATATTCTTTTTAGTGGTATTTATACATTCCCAGTAATCAATTAAAATACACATTTGCTAATATTTCATTTTCTAATGAAAATGTAGGCACTTCCCATGATGAAATGGATGGGAATATAAATAAATTTTTTGACTCTTTAGGATTTGCTTATTTAGTTCCCTTTTATCCATTAGTGTTATTCTTTTTCGATTTTTTTAAGTATGTGTAGTTCCTGGTATGAGTTTAATTGAGAAATTAAATTCATGATTCATGGGGAGACTAGGAAATTATTTTGGAAAAAAATTGAAATACTCCCAAAAAATAATGATATATTTATGGTTGAGATTATTCCAAACATGTTAAGATGAATAATCATCCTGAGTATTAAATAAGACCCATATAATGTCTTCTATTTTTTTGAATTTTGTGTTCACACTCGCACTGATAGACAATATAATGGTTTAAAATATAAATCCTGACATCCCATTCCAAATCATTCCTGTAGGATATTTATAAAGTGAACTAATACATTCCCAAAATCACAAAGATTTCAAATTTTTAGATAATATTATAAGTTTTCATAATCACATTCTTACAAAATTATATCAAACAGGAGGTATAGACAATATAATAAACAATTTTACAATTATGCCTTTTGGATGATAATTAGAGATCTATTAATTGAGGTTGTAATGTGATACCCCTATAAAATTACTTATAAATAAAATACTTCATATAAAGAATATAGAATAAGGAATTTCCAACTCTAGTGTGGATGATTAGTGTATATTTTACCACATTGTAATCATGACCTACTTGAGTAGTTGTGACAATAAGAAAATATCCATTGTCTATCAATGTATTATTTTGTTGATGTTGATTATATCATGTAACCAATGGATTCATACAATCATTGGAATAAATTGAATAATATTTTCAATATTATATTTGGTTTTTAGGTGGTGCATTCATATTATCATTCTTATCATCATTGATCAACCTCTTCATGACTCTTAAACATCTATTTATTAGATAACATCCATTTTCAAACTTAATAAAATCACCAATACCCTTAATAATACTTATTACATTATTATTTCAACACTTCCATCATAAAAAATGACAAATTTTATTTAATCCATGATTTTTATTATTATGGATTCCTCAAAATTACATCATCCCTTCTTATCTCCAAAACAATGAGAATAATGAGATTCTCCACTTGTTATTTCTAACGTGATATAACATGTAATTATTTCATTATATATAATACATTAAAATTTTTATATAAAGGTGTAGAGACATGGTATTAATCAACTGAAGAACCAAAAAATTTATACTGAGCTCAATGATAAAACCATAGGATTACCTTTCATGAAGGGAGAAATTTTTTACATAGGAACTGATTGATTCATCATCCTTTAGCATAATCATTAGGAATTTAGTTTCTAATTTGTTATGAAGTGTTTGGAAAAAGTAATTTCTAAAAAATAACCTCTTAAGCAATTCTAATTTCATTTTTTGAATTCATTTATCTTAGACAAAATTCTTGAAAATAAACTACCATAGAACAGATTAACCTTCAAACTGATACAATCCAAAACAAAATTCTCATGGTTTTATCACAATATAATGGAAATATATTATATATGACAATAATTTATTTTTATATAATAAGTGGAATATGGAACCCCCTGCTGGACATTGTTTGTTTCTTCATAACGGAAACAATGTTGTGTTATTCCTTCCGTTTAATATTTGGAGGTTTAGTGCATGATACCATTTATATATTGAAATATTTGGATAATTATAGACACAATATATTTTATCACAAAAAATATATCTAGTCCCTTGTGAGTAAAGTCATTAGGTATTGAATAACATTTCATTTTTCACATGATATGTACTGGTTCCACCCATAGAGTAAAACCAATTTTTTTGGGAGTGTTAAAATCAAGAGTCTTTGTGATAAATTGTATGAGAATAAAAATCATTCCAAATATGTATTAAATTATAACACCTTCTTATCATCCAATGACATTATGTGTTTCAATTTTAAATGTCTTTGAATCTTTCATAATGGTGCATAAAAATAATGTGAATTAAAAAATCATATCTTGTGGGAGTGAATAGGAATGTGTATAGTCTTATGCATACTCATCACATAACAAATAAAGATTAAGTCAATAATAAATAAACCAATTTAGGGTCATTACTTCTATGGTAATATATTCTTGAAGCACATCTAGTTTCCAATATCCATACAAGGATGTAAATTTATAGAAAACTAGATTCTATACATCCTAAAAAAAATTTAGTGTATTTTCTATATTTAGACTCATTATTTGGGATCCCACTAAGGATTTATAAAAAAAATCTTTAAAAATAAATAGAACGGGATCTTATACCAGATGAATCATCCTGTAAATAAATTAAATAAATATTAAATTATTTTAGATGAATATTCAATACATTTTATAATAAAACAAACACTAGAACCATAATGGTTCTTTCTTTTTGAATACTATATACATAATAAACACATTTCAGGATTGATAATGTAAATGTTCTCATCAAAATTTATGCTTTTAGTAATATTCTACTTAAAAATATTTTTTATATAACCAGGATGTGGAAGAATGAGAAAATATGAACATAGATTCTCCAAAATGGCAAAAAATGTGATTTGGTGATTAGACCTATAAATAGATTTTATTTATAATTCGTCCTTAATATAATAATTTTCTATCAAATACAATTGAAGGATAAATAGGTCTAGTCTATTTGGTTGATAATAAATTCAAATACAATAAATTAATCAAAAAATTAATAATATATTTATTTATGAATCCAGATAGTGTTAATAAATCCCATTAATGTTCTAATAAATTCATAGGATATCATGGGAAAATAATAAAAAGGATAATTGTGTTCTTGGATCCCCGTTAAAGAGAAAAATCACAATAAAATGTAATATTAATGGCAAGAAGCATAACATGATATCCTAAATTAGATGACTATATGAACAGAGATGTGGAACAAGTAAAATATATATAAGATCATAAATATGTAGAATCAACAAAAAACATGACATTATTAACATATTTCAAGGGTAACTCTAGATATAATCATCATATAGTAGATAAAGTACAATAGTTCATTAGGTTTAATCACTACTCCCATTCATAATATCTTATGCGATATAAATCATTAACCAATGCATTTTAGGACTATATACATTTGTTCCAACACTTGACAAAATGAAATAAAAAAATATTTTATTCACTTGAAAAAAATAAACAATATAAAAATCACAAGCTTGATCAAACCCATCATATGGATTTTCAAAAAATAAATGAATTAAATATCAATTAATGTTCATAAATGAAAACTAAATGTATGTTCTCAACATGGAATTAAAACATATAACATTCATTATAATTATCTAATAGAAGAAAAAATTAAACAAAACCACTTTGGATAAGTATTATGAAACAAGTAATAAAAATTATTAAATAAAAAAACATATTTTTATTTTCCATACAAAATAAATATAACTAATAAAATTATATATGAAATAATTATTGGTTTCAATATAAATTAAAGGTTTAAAATCAGTACATGATGGTAATGATCAAAATGATACAATAAATAAGAATGTTTCATTAGATAAGTTTTACATAAATGCCATACTTTCGAATAGAACATAAAATACTTATAACCCCAAATATGACATGGATATCAAAATAGGTGTATATATAATGAAAATATAAAAAAACATGAAAAGTTTAATAAAAAGAATATTTCATAAAAATGTATAAAATATAGACAACTTATAACCAATATGTCACGATGTAGGTATAAAACAACCCTCATCATGGTTTCCAGATTCATTATGACCACAACCATAACATCTGGATTTAACACATTAAATATATTAAATTCATACTTATGAACCATATTCAACTATAATTTATATTTTATATTTATTTCATAATAATATCCTGGGATGTTTTTAATTAATACTACGTTTGATAGCTTATAGAATACTCTATAACAAGAATAAATGATTAGTGAAATATAATTATATTTATATTTCCATTATATCATAGATGGTAAAAAAGAGGGAATTAGTGAGATTAAATACATTTTGAAATATATATTTATAAATTTTATAATAAAAAATGTACTGATTAATTCATAGAATATAATCACTCAATTTGTAGATATGTTTTCTTAGAAAACATATTTATATCTATTTCTGAGTGAATATTATAATTAATATAATATGTTTTAGAAATATTATTTTATTATATAATTTTTTTTCCAATCACCATATCAAAATTATATTTGTGTGATTTTTTTTATATTTCTGAAATGGTTTTGTTACATTGAATAGTGTTAAATAATGTTTATGTTGAAAATAAAATTATATTTTGAAGTATCCACAATGTTGAATTATCTGTTTCACTAATATTAAAATATAATTGCCTTAATTTCTATATAAATTAATACAATTATAACTTATAAAATGATTTTGATACTTCGATATAGTATAAAAAAATTATATTTCATATTGAAATTTTACTGTAAATCTTTTTTACTACTGTTTATATGGGTTGATTATAAATTAATTGATACCAATAATATATTTTGAAGACTAAAAAATAGAATCCATATTTGGAATTTGTTAGTCCATATTGGGTAAATAGGTTTTTTTTATTTATTTCTGATTGGAATAATAACCATAGTTATTTTTATTACCGTAGTAAAGGTTAAATCTATTAATTAAGGGCTAAAAATTACATGATAAGGATAATAAAATTACTCTTAAACATGAATTTATTTTATTTTATTATTATATTTCTTCCACAATCATCCATGAATATGTTTTTTTATTTTTTCGATTTTAATTTCATTATGTACTTTATATATTAAAATAAAATAAAATAATTCATAGTATTGTTATTATTAAATATTATATATTAAAATATTGTTAAATAGAGTATATGAATAGTTATAAAAATGATTTTGAAATAATAATTAATTTTTTCATTATTATTAATTATTTATAGTTTTTTATGAAATAATTAACATAAATGCTTACACAAAGTTGACGAAGTAATTTTCAATTAATAGAAAGTCAAATAAATGATATTAAAAATATTAAAAGTGAAATAATTTGAAAACATTAATTTTATATATGAATTTTAAAGAAGAAAATGATATTTTATAAGCTTATTATCATAGCCTTTTTCAAAATTTTCTTATTGTATTGATTTTATTGAAATAAAAATAGTGATTTGTTCTTAATATTGGGAATGATGAAATATTATAAAAATTAATATTTTATTAATATTTATAAAAAATTAAAACATTAATATTCAAAATTAAATTATAATATTGTGTGTAATATTAAACATGTCCTATTAAGGGGATTTTTTTGTTTTATAGAAATTACATTTTCCCTCAAGTAGTCAAAACCATTTTTCTCACAGTAAGTGGGAAATAGGTGGATGAGGGTTTAAATTAAAATGATATGGATACAAACGTGATAAAAAATGATATAATATTAATTTTATAGGAGGATAAATATACATATGGATCCCATATTTAGAGGTAATTATTTATAGAACCATTTCTAACGGAAAAATAATATATATTAATTTATTTATTTTGATATTCCTAGAGCCCCCCTCCCCTCTATTATAAAATGGAATCTATTCCTCCCATTACATTACAGTCTAATAACCATATGTATCTGACAATATCTACCAAAATAAATTCCTAGAATCCACACCCTCATTATAGATATATTGTTTTAGCTATAATACCAACACTTGAGAGCTTATGGTGTTAATCAAATATGTCATTTCGAAGAAGAGGTATAGTTTTTAACTACAAGTTTTAGTTTTATATTTTTTTCACCTCTATACAACAATATTTTACCATATTTATGCAAAAACCTATATACACCATATATTGAGATGTTTTTATGTTAATTTAATAATCTATATCATTCTCCACTTTTAAAAAATTTGAAACAAATTCGTCATTTTATTGTATGGCGGACTTCTACCACACTAACTGATGTAAATAATTTTCCAGCATGATATCTCATGAATTGACTATAATAATTGAATTAATGTTTCTATATAATATAAATGAAATATTTATACTTATAAAATTTTAATATATTATTTAACTTCTTACTTTTATATTCACTTAAATTTATTATGTAGTTCTTGACCTTGTGTTGGCTACAACCGCCACAAAGAGATGTGATTAATTTTTCATCACGACATCAACTGCATGATATATATAAATATTCTTAAATAAATATATATATATATTATCATTATTTTGTAATTATAAAATGATACTTATATTCATTCAATAATTATAATTTAGAAATAGATATGTTTGTTATGCGTATGTATGGACTATCATCTCTATGATTGTAACATAATTCATTTTCCTTAACTGTAATTCATGTTTACTTTTAAAAGTATTTTTTTTAAATATTATTACTATTTCATGTAGATGAATTTGAAATGAACTATGTGACCACCGTCGACCTATATAAGTCATTTTGAACTTATGAACCAAATATAGTCAAAACAGTCGATGAACGTAACTAATTAAAAAAAATGAAATACCTCATTAAAATAAATAAAAAAATAGCGTAATGAAAATACATTAGTCCTATAATATTTTGATATGTAATTAAATCATCGATATGAAATTATTATATATGAGTTAGAGGACATACATTGAATGTCTGGACTGCAAGAAGGGGTTTCATCTCAATTTACATGCACATAGGAATATTTTACTATTTTGAACATAGGTTCCTTTATATGGTGTATATATCTATAATTTAACAAGTAATATCATGAATACTTCATACACCGTGGTAGTCAGGGTCATAATATTATAAATTTATATAAGGGGTTTAATTTGAAATGTTATTGATGTGTAAAAGGTATTATGTTACACATTTCTTTCAATTTATGATTGCTTATGTTTATTTAATAATTGAATAAATTATAAAATATTATTTTTTAACCAATAATATTTTATTATACTCTAGTTTTTTTACATTTTTGTTAAAAAATTTCCCCCATATTTTAATAAATATGAAATTTTTAATTATGTGATAATGATCATTTATCTTTTTTAGATTGAGAATATTTCTCTTCCATATCAATATTTTATAAAATGTTTTAAAAACATCCTTATCCTAAATATAAATAATTTCCAAAATATAGTTTACATGACCTTTGAACTACCATTAAATGGATTTAAAAACCCAAATTTCATACCATTTTATAAATGGATCGCTTCATAATCCATATAAAATATATTTATTTTTAATATTTATTTTTAATATTTATTTTTAATATTTATAACATTATTTTTTTTCAAAAATAATGACTATTATTTTCTTTGAATCATATTTTATATGTTTCAAGGTTTATTTATATAAAATTTAATGTGATCATATATAGTAATTTTTTACATTATTTTCATGGTGAAAAGGATATTTTTCCACAACTATTTTAACGACCTTTTAATGGAATTTTTATTGACCAATTCCTAAAATCCATATTGTTACTTATGCTCTCATAAGAATAGTTTTTAATAATATTGTCATCATTATTCTATTTTAGGAAATATTATTATTTAAAATATATTTTCATGGAATCCATATCATTTCAATGAGATAATTAAATTATGAATGGAATTCTATATTGGATGTTATACAATAAACACTACCTTTCATACAGTCATATCCATTATTTTATGTTTGTATTCCTTTTAATTTTTTATTTTTTATTTATAGTAAACCCCATCTATCATGTTGGGTGATATATATATTGAAAAAGGGACATTATAATAAAAATGAATTTAGATATCGAATGTATTTTTCACAAAATTTTAATATGTTTTTTCAATGGTATTATTTATGATATGATCATTATAAATTTATTACTCAAGGTTTATCTGCATTAAAGAACATTTATAAGACCAAAATATCTTATACGTTGGTTAAATTTTGATAGAACTCTGATTCATTCGGTGATGATTATGATATCTATAGATATATATTGGAAGTAGGTAGTATTTTTATTCCAATTGTATGGGTGAAGTAATATTTTTTTGATGATGATGATGTTCTTAGGTACCAAAATGGTTTCTTTATTAATTTAAATGTGATACAAATGTTTCATTTGATCATGGTTTATATCAAAAACCACATGATTAGTCAATATTATGACTCTTGTATGATTTTAATTATTTAAAAAATGTTTCATGACTGATTATATAGAAAATGATTGTTATGAATTTTATTATGTTCTTATAATGATCTGTGGTAATATTATCCAGCACTAATTCTCTTGGTACAAACACTTGGGAAATTCAATTATTAAAAATTAAGTTTACCCTTACTGGGTATTTGATGTCACCTTTAGTATGTTTCATTTTCTCCACATTATAAAAAATGATCATAAATTATTTGTGTCTATAAGGGTTTCATATGTGAATACTATTATGTTATATTTTCAATACATAATCAAGAAAATGAACTATTGGGGACTAATTCAACATGATTTTGATCCATATAAACAATTTTTTATAAATATATGTTTTTAAGAGTTAATTTTTAATTCCATAAAACAATTAATGTTAATTATCTTTAGGTATGTAAGTAATAATTTTTTTTTATTTTGATGTTGTATGTTTTGGATGAAACAAATTAGGTCATGTTTATCAATATTAATTCTAGATATGTAATTTTTATGGTTTTATCACAGAATTCGAGAGTGCATGTTTGAGGTTTTTATAGTTGGTGATTGATTATGCCTTATATTAAATTATAGATTATAGATTTTTTATGGGAGGTTATCATAAGAATTATTTTTACCAAAATGTTTTTATAGATTTTAGTTTGATCATAATTTCAATGATTTAGTTACCCCTTTTGTGGTTTTACATGACAGAAATTAACAATGACTAATGATATTTTGGTAGATATTTTTTTTGGATAGAGTTATATGATACCTATATATTTTACATGAACTATTATTTTAAGAGTAAAGGATGAATTATTTTTTGGAATAATATATAGGATCTTAATGTGGATTTATGGAGTTTTTTTGGAGATTGTATCAGAAGTATATATACCTTTTTAGGTATATGATTTTGTCATTGAATAATTCCCTATGAAGATAAATGTTAAATTTATCTTGGAAACAAATGTTATAAATATCCATCAAATATTTGGGATTCATTTTTCTTCATTAATATTTTAAATAATTTTAAGGTTAATTATTTATGGAATGATGTGGTTTGACCTATGGGAATAATTGTTGAATTTTGAAGATTAATGTAATATTTATTCATATAAAATATTGTTCCATTTTTAGAAACATCTTTTTTTTATATCCATTATAGTTTTGGATGATGTCTAAATAACATGGAAATGGATTATTATCCTTCTATAAAATTATATGATTTTATGGAATTTATTTAGGAAGAAAATTCACCTTTAATACTAATTATTTAGATAATGAGATGAGATTATGGTATAAATTGATCAAAATATTAAATTATACTTTTCATATTAGGTTATTTATTTATTATTTATGTATATATAATAATGGAATGCCCTGACTTTTAAAAAATTATCTTCAAATAAAAACATCATCTCCTAACTTTTCTTATAACCAAATCTATGGCCTTTTAATCTTTCACAAATTTATGTTTTTATGATTGATTACATTGTAATGAAAATCTTCTCTATCACTCTCTCTCTCCATAATTTGGAATTAGTTTTCACTTCCTTATAGATGTGTTCGATTATTAGCATTATTTTCCTACATAGAATCATAATTATGCTTTCATCAGTATGAACACGATAACTATCCTTCCTATTTTAAATAGTTTGATTAGATAATCATTTTTAGATTCTAGATTACATATAATATATTTTGAAATGTAAATCCCATAGATATTTAGGTGATGATAAAATTTCAAGGGCATAATTTCATTAATTTTGTGGAGAATGTAATATCATATTTGTAGGGTCCTGAAAAATCATCATAGGAGATTCTACCCAAATCTGCCAAAGAATTGGGGAAAATAATCAAATAACGGACACAAATAGGACCGGTCCGCAAACCGGTCCCATGGAAGTGCAACGTGGCCATGCCCCGCGAGGCACCCCCTCTGGTAACCATTGTCGTTCGTGAAATGGAGGCGGAGAGCCTCCGCGGTCACGAGGCATGATGGGCTCCAGTCAGGTTCACCATCATGAACCGCCCTAACTGCGGACCGCATCTACCGGTTCAAGCCGCACCCGCTGTCATTCGCGGAATAGAGGCGGAACCCTCCGTAGCCGCGGAGCACTCCCAGAGTTCACCTCGCGGAGGGGGGGGGGGAAGCGTTCAATACCCACTACGAATTGCAGATTGACCAAGTCAGTTGTGAATCGGGTATTTGGTTATGAGCATCCACAAAAGGTGTCGTAAGGCCATAGATACATCCCTTTAAGCACTCTATAAAAGGATACCGAGGGGGAAAGAAAGGGGGATCAGAGAACTGGAATCAGATTTAGAGGGATTGGAGATTCGAAAGGAGGTCGGTAGAAGGAAGGGTTTGGATTTCGCAAACAACAAAATTCCCACCCGCGAACCACAATAGGTATATGAATTAACAAGGAATTGGAAAACGCATAATAATTTGGTGATCCGTTAACCAAAAATAAAAATAAATGGAGAACCGCGAACCAACCCCCTCCGTGGATGACTTCCCTGCAGACCAGGGAGGTTATGCCTCTTTTCCCATCTGTCGTACCACATAGCACTCTCCTACGCGGATAAAGCCCCGACCGACGAGCCTCGAACCGACGCTTCCCTTGGCCGCCACTCCCCGCCTCGAACCCTCCGCGAACCACCCTGGTTCACGGATTGAACCCGAAGCCGTGAACCACCCTGGTTCACGGGACGCCAATCAGTCTACGGACCACCCTGGTTCGTGAACAGCTTCTCCCGCCACATGACACTTCCCCACGCAAAGGGCACCACCACCCATACCTCTTTGTGGCTCACCAAATACTTTGGTGTTCTCATTTCCCGAGCCAGATTAAATCTTTCCAAACCATCCATGTCATTCACGACTCCCTCATTGGCCTATTCATCGGCCCCAGGCTGAGGCCTCCACCAGAGGCACCAGATCCACATGGTGTAACTTTCAAGCACATCAGCGAACCATTTTAAGTTCACATACACACGGTAAATAGGGGAAAATGGGTTTCCCTAACCCTTGAGCAGATTCACGAAGCATTCCTAGGTTCACATTCCCACTTTAATGTGGAGTATGATCTCAAGAATCCCCTTTCTGCCCCTCCACTTGTTGAGGGTTCCTCGGAGATGGTAAAATAGCCATCTGAAGGAAGCCCTCCTGCACTGCAAGAGAGGATATGGGCACAAGGGCACCCCCTTTCCCTCTCCCTCTAGGATTTATCGCCCCGGGCATCCATCTCGGAGTAAGCCCTGACCTCATGGGCCGCCCTCATGCGTAAGCCCCACTCCACTTCTCACGGATGTGCCTTTCACGACGTGATCCTCTAGTCCCTACTGCCTCTTGTTTCTCACACTGAGCATGACTCATGTGGGCTTAGAGTAAGCATCGACCATGACAACCTCTTATGGGCCTCCTCAGAGTGTACGCCCCAATCCATCATTCCGGGCTACCCCAGAGTGTAAGCTTCAAGCCAAAGTGAACTACATGGACTTTGATCCTTCCCTCCTAGGCAGGGTACATAGGAAGACTCCATGAGGTTCAATCCCATCACCCATTGGACCACCCGGTCTATCATCACGTCAGTTTCCCAACACATATCCGAACTACACGGACTTTGATCCCTGCCTCCTAAGCAGGGTACATAGGAAGCCTCCCTGAGGATCAAGCCCAACAACCGGTCGATCCAATCATCTCCACATCGGTTCACCGCGCCACTCCTAGTATCATCTACAGTGAGTTCCAACTCTCCAGGGTCGTTAATCCAATGAGGGATGGTAAAACTCGGGCACAAATGATTCCGAACACCTTCGTCCACTTGAGCATTTCCCACCAAGGTTAAATCCATGGATACTATGTTTGGGTATAAACAAAATATTCGTGAACATATGAATACGTATTAAATCTATAAGAGAGTCCCAAATCATGCAATAATTTCCCCTAAAAAAGGGTGTGATGAGCACGACTTCACATCATCTCGACCAATGTTAGTTTTTAAGAGCCGCTGGTCAGACCATCCGGCGAACGCCTGCCTTTGGAAATAAGGTCCATCAATCATTGGATATGGAGACGTTGGGTGTTTTTAGGCCTGAAAGAGCTAGAATGAAACAAAATATGGTGAACCCAATGTGAATCTGTAACCAAAAATGGAGGATACAACTTAATCCCACCATGTGCCCCCTCATGATCTAAAGGAGGGCTAAGAAAGGTCATTAATTATGCATGGGATTATGAGATGCTTCATTGACAGGTTTTCTGCTTGTATTTGATAAAATGTTTTTCACATACCACTTTAAAACTCCCTTCGATCCGATGGAATCCCAAAGGAACTCACAAGTGTGCATTTCCAACAACGCACGGATGGGACTTCCTCAACAACAGAGGAACCCATCACCCACCCAGCATCTTCAATGCTGGGTTTCAGACGCGCTGATCCTAGAGTACCATGTGAATGGTACTCTCCCAATGGTGGAAGCATCTATGCATGCCCTCCAATCCGTCAAGATTTGCTTGTCACCTGCCCAGTAGCGATCGCAAAGGTGGATCCAGACAGCCCCTGTCGCTGTCTCTAACCATTTTGGGAGTCTTCCCCAGAAAGAGACAATGCATACATCCTTTATCTTAGGGATGTGGATGAGGTCAATGTTGAGGACTTCATTACCACCGAACTGGGGTTCCGCTCCAAGGCCCCCGCCGACAGACGTCATCGAGGTCGCGCTGCGACCCAACATCCCCATGCCAAGGAGGATGTCTCTCCTAGGATTCAGGCCCACGCTCCCCGAGATTCGGCCCCTCAGACCACTCGACGAGGGTGGATGACGTACAATCGGGGACCGTTCATCACCCTGGTCCCTGAGGAGGAGCTCCGCTGCCCAGCCACGGAGACGTACCACGAATAGGCACCCACACCTGTTCGCTCCTCCTGAGCCCGCCATCCAGACATTGCGACATCACACGATCCGACGCACATCCCTGCTGAGCTCTATCAAGCTCGTCGCTCACATAGCACGAAACTTACTCGGTTGTCACCTCTCCGTACCCAGGGTTGTGAAGCCCACCAGCTTGATATAGTGGCGACCCGGCACCTGCAGGACCAGCTCCTGGCAGTTTCTTCTGACGCCCTCCATCCTGATATGGTGGTGATCAACAAATCCCGCCACCTAGATGTGGCAGTGAATCATAGGCATGCATGTCTCCCCACCAACAAAGGCCATCGACTCGATATGATGGGAAACCAATATATGCAGGTCCAGCTCCCTGCAGATGCAAGTAAAGCCCACCTCCCCAATGTGGAAGCAGACAGAGAGATCAACCAGCATATCCCGGTACAGGGGAAGATTCGTTTACCTGCCCCGACACAAGAGAATTGTCTATACCCACTGACCACTGGAGGGCCAGAGCAGGATATTCCAACTCTGATACCAGAATGGGCCTTCATACATATTCTAGCCAAAGATGTCTCTCTACATATCATGGCAATGATGGAGGATCATGTATTTATCCCAGATCATATCTTGCAGACTTGCGAGAATGTAATTGCATTAGTGGAAACAACAAGGACTCAGACCCGTGAGCCCATCCCCCCAATTGAGGCAACTCATCTAAGAGATGAGATAGCTACTTCGGAGTAGATCTGCATCCCTGCTTCTTCCTAGGAGGGTCGCAGTCTATATTCTGCGATGCAAGGGCAACCAGATCGAGCAGCTTCACTCGTTCCAACTGGGGGAAACCCGTCCATCATGGTGGATGCTTCAGAGCAGGCATATATACCTACTAAAAGTCAATATGTTCGTCGGCATATCACGACAGCATCACATGACCCAATTAGATAGGGACCCAAAGGTGAAGGCCGTTGTCAACAGCAGACGGTCCCCACTGCCTGAAAAAGAGCGCCCTGAACGCGCCGAAGGAAGCCGTAAAATAAAGAGCGGGTTCATGACTCCGTTATGCTGGAAGCTGGGGTTCCCAATTCCTCTTAGAACACATCAAAGGTTCGGAACCCTACCCACCCATTACCATATTATGGGAGTGGCAGTAGCAGTTGCGAAGGACCTCCCCACAATGACGCTACCAGCCGCTCTGAAGGTCCACCCCGGAGCACTTTTGGGTAATTCCCCCGTGGGAATATAATGATCGATCATGATAGCTCCTCTCTTGATGCGAGTCATGGAAACCCTCCGCATGACTAGAAGATCGAGCAACAAAATGTCCTCCACTTGTTGCGGTCCACCCTGAAGTTCCTCCCTGGGGTATACACTGCAATCACTCTCCATGCAGTGGGACCACAGATTGTGATTTTAGTCCTCGCTATCATAGTCGCAACTACGGTGGCCCTCCCTGTAGTGACATCTCATCAGGACAAGAAGGCCCTCCCCTTTTCGTGGCCTTCCCTGAAGGTCCTCCCCAGGGGTTACACTACAATGGAACTCCACACAGTGAGGCATCAGATCACGGTGGTATTCCTCACCACCCTGATAATGGAGGTCCTCCCCGTAGAGACGCCAAGCAACGAGAAGGCCCTCCCCTCGTTGTGGTACATTCTGTAGGCCCTCCCTAGGATGTATCCCTCAGATATTCTCCCTGCGGCAATAGTAATGGTAGTCCTCTCCATTTTCGTAGATGGGATGGTAGTCCTCGCCACCACGGCCGCCATTGCGAAGGTGCTCCCCGCAATGGCCCCAAGCAACAAGAAGGCCCTCCCCTTGTCGTGGTGTGTCTTGAAGGTCCTCCCCCGAATGCGCGTTGAACATCAAGCCATGATGGTTATCATCACCACGATGGAAGTTGTTGCAAAGGTCTTCCCCGTAACGACGCCACATAGCCAGAATGTCCTCCCCTTGCTACGACATGTCATGGAGGACATCCCCAGGGTGTGCACTGCAAAAGTCCTCTAGGCAGTGAAGCATCAAGTAGTAATGGTAGTCCTCGCCATTACGGCCTCCATTGTGGTGGTCATCCCTGCGATTTCATATTATTTCAATAGGAAGGCCCTCCCCTTTCCAAATCAAGCACCGAAAGGCCCTCGTATGCTGAGGCACTTAGAAGGACGAGATCAAGCATGTTAGATTCCCAGCTTGTCGCTAGTGATGCCCTTATTCGATCAGGAGCCTTTCCAAGGACGCATTTATCTTCTGAACCACCTGGGAATTGCCCACAAGACAATTCAATACCTACCGGTCCCACTGCCTCCGACTACAGTGAGCGTCTTAGTTGGGCTGACCAGGTAGAGGAATCATTGGCGGGGGAGTATACTGATATGTTGCACCTGAGGAAATGACTGGCTAGGGATGATATACCATTTATGCTTCAGCCTACAGCCACCTCTCAGTTCGACATACCCAGAGAGTTTTCGGAATAATGTGTTCACGGCATCCGCCATAATATATGGATGACCCTCTGCCGGCTGAAATCAAGCCTCCTGCCCTATGATTGGTATGTAGAATACGTCAAGACGATAGGAGATCTCCTGTGTTATATCTACTTAGATACCCTTCCTACAGCACGAGGACAGCACCCCGAGAGGTGCAAAGAGAATATGGAGGGAGCTTGCCTCCGTGCACTACACGAGCTGCGCCGCCTCATCAGTGATGCTTCGACGGGAGTCCATATTAGGGTATGGGGGGAACATAGAGCTCTGCATTTCACTCCCCTCCCTACCCAGAAGAACCCATTTGGCATGGTGTCTTGTAATGTCATCACAGCAAGACGACAATCGAGTGGACCCCCTTTTCAAGAAAGGCAAGACAACCAACAGATTCGGGCCTTGAGTAAGTCCCAAAAGCATCAGGCCCAATGGGAAAAATCCTTTCAAAAACTACTCGATCAGGCTACCGAGAGCATACAGCAGGACTCTTGCCTAAGAGATGCCAATCATTGATCTTTCCCCCCCCCCCAGAAAGGACTGATCCATAGGTGAATTCGGCACCAAATCCTGTTCACCCCCGGATGGGAGCACATGAGATCAGACAGGTCGCGATAGCCACTGCCACTGCCGCAATCCAGGGTCAACCCCAGCCTATAGTGCTGGTGAAATTTTTAAAAAAAATGCCCCTATAAGACCAATAAAACCAGGAAGAGACTCAACATCCAGGGAAAAGAGCCATCCCCAGCCCTCAGGGCTAGGGGAATTATTTCCCCCCCCAACAACAACCTCCGCCACGAGAGTAGATATTCTCTTTTCTAGGGAGGACAGTCAGAAGAGGAGGTTCCCATCCTATCCTGTCATTTGAATCATCGTCCCCTCCAAGAGGAAGGCACACTGTAAGGTCGCATCAATGAACTCTCCATGTCACACTTCGTCAAGAAGTCCGAAGGAAATCCGATGTTATGAAAGGGAAGGCTAGCCAAAGATGCGGGAGATCCTCTCTCTATTTGGAAGATAACATCCCCTCCACCCCGCAATATGCGTTCATCAACACCATAGAGGCTTACCCTGTGGGTGACACCGGGGAAAATGAAAATCTTGATGGATCAGGAGACGAAGGTTCCAGCCAGGATGTGACTCACAATGTTCCCCCAGGTGTGCACACCCGGAACCATAGGGCTTCCCTAAACATGGCCTCCCATTCGGCTAACCTTCCTCGACTACCCAGGAAGCTTCTAATAGAGATAAGAATAAAGGAATGTTTACCCTTAACCCGCCTCCTTCTCTCGATAAAAACTATCCACTCATGCTCGAAGAGAGGTTCGCTCGACAGGATGAAAAGATGAAAGAATTGAGGCAGCTTAACGCCGAGCTTCTCCAGAGGAACCACCTTATTGAACGTGCGTCCCAAGAATAGCCACATCATGCACTCCTAGAAAGTGCACCTCAAAGACTAAGGTTTTCCCCGAAAAATGAAACACGATTAGGTCTCTTTCCCAATGAGGCGCCTAGCTCATCCAACTACCTAGATGTGAATCCGGAAGAATACCAAGATTTCCCTCCACTTAGGAGGTAACCAGAGAAAGTACACCCGAACCCTTCGAGGGTGCCCCAAACGGAATATGCACCCTTGGTGCCGGCCAATCCATATCCTCAGGCAATGCCTCGAGCTACACCTGCCCAAGACCGGGCCCAACAGGATGTAAAGAAAAGACTCACCAACACCATCGAGGCACTAACATATCGATTACAAGCGATAGAAGGTCAACGCGCTCAGATATAGCCGAAGCGAAAACCCTATCGAGATTGGGTGACCAACACACCCCCTCCATAAAATTTTGGGAGCCCTATATTCCCCATCTTCAATGGATCAGGAAATCCAAATCATCATCTGATGCACTACACATCCTATTATGACCCTATGATGGGAACTCCAGAACAACAAGAATTAGAGAAAATCAGATGCTTCGTATGGACCTTGCAAGGATCCACCTTCATCTGGTACCCGAGTCTGCTGGCCCAGTCGATAAAGTGCTGGGAGGACCTCCGGTAGCAGTTCCAATTCCACTTCAGCTCAACGCTGCCTAAAACAACGGTCAACGACCTCATGAACAGCAAGAAGATGGAGAAAGAGAGGGTCTCTAATTTCATCGCCATATGGAAAGGTCTGACCTATTCTCTGAACATGCTGATGCCTCAAGATGAGATGATAGTCATATGCATCAATAATATTTGAGATGAGCTACGGACACCACTCATACCGGTGGAGTGCACCACTGGCTTCCGCCATCTCTCGGCCATTGCCCAGAGAATTGAGGACTCCCTACAGCGGACAAATTCAATGTCCCAAATAGCCATGCAGGCTCCTGTGAAAAGAGCCCCTAGAGCTGAAGCGTCCGCTGTCACACTCAAGCCAGCCCCTATGCCCGCTCCGCCGCTCAGGCCTCCACCAAATTGTCAAGGGCCTCCTACATATCAGTGGCCACCCCCACCTAAACGGGACGATCAGAGTGGACCCAAGAGGAACCAGTTTGAGGAACGAAGACAAAAATTATACTCATTCCGTAACGATCAAGTCCGCGGCTACTTCATTTCCACCAGGAATAGAAACATTATCCACCTCCCGGATCCAAGAAGACCTGAAGAAGTCGGCTGTGATGACATGCCATATTACTGCCCCTACCATCAGATGTTGGGGCATAATATCCGAGAATGATTCATCTTCAAAGACCTCCTACAGAGGATGGTATATTTTGGAAAATTCGAGCTGGGACCACCCCCAGCACATGTGGAATGTATCTCTACCATCAACTCCGACAAAGAGGAGGGATGAAAGAATGTCCCCAGCAAATAAGGGAAGAAATTTGACAACTGGATGGCTCAGAAGACTATCAACCGAGCCCAGGGAATACTTCAAGCTCACCTATCACAGCCAGTGTTGCCACCAACAGCCCCTGAAGCTGCAGAGCCGACAACATCGGCCTCACAACCCTCCACGATTCAGTCATCCGAGCATAATCAAAGAAGGTGGAATCAATCACAAGAGGAGAAGTCCATGATTGGGCCAAAGTTAGTCCTAATCCTGGGAGAATTTATGCCCTCAAATTTGGCACCACGTGTACCAACCCACCAAACGACACTATAAGAGACAACCATCCAGGTTGACCTATCAGAGGATGAAGAGCCAGTTTTTTATTCTATCAACATCATCCATCTCATGGAATCATTCCCTAATGAAGGGTATGATTAAAAACCTAATTTCCCTACACGAGGAACTGGGAGAAGGAACCACAGAGGTAGGGGATACCAGGGGAGGTGCAGCCACGTCTGAAACCAAACCTACGTCTGGACCCCGGCCCAAACCGTTAATATCGTGGAATCCCATGGGCGAACACTTCAGCGGACTCATCAGAAGAGGGAATGCCCCTCTACCTCCACTTGCAGCCTCTCTGGCCATGTTGTTCTGTGATACCCACCAGAGGAAGAGCAAGTGTCTGGTCACCTAGTTCCCACAAATAGACCAGCCAGGCCAAGTCCTCAAAACACGGGAACACCGTCAACATCTGTCCCCACGGTCGCCCCCTCCTCATCAAATGCTCTAGCTCCCAAAGCAGCCACTAAGAATCTCCCACCAACAGAGAAGCATAGACCGCTGGCGAAAAAAATACGACATCCTTAAGCATCTGGTGTCAGTACCAGCCATGTTGTTAATCCTCGATGCCCTGGGTTTGTCAACCGACATTAGGGAGGTTCTTAGTGAAGCTTTGATCATCCCCCAAGAGTTTCATGCCGAGGTAGCTTCTTCCGAGATTTACCAGACGGAGACTGGTCCCACTGAATGCAATGAAATGATTTCATTCACTGATCAGGACGAAGACACCATCATGCAAGGACACATCAGACCGCTATATGTTTCCGGCACGCTGAATGGTATTGAGATCCAGAAATTCTATATAGATAATGGTCCTGGAGTTAGCCTCCTTCCCCTATGGACACTCCGTATGCTGGGCTACAATGAGGATGATCTAATTCCCTCAGCCACAACTTTGTTGGGTTATGATAAGATTGAGAATAAACCAATGGGAAAGATTAAGATAAAGACCCATTTTGGTGATGTGGTAGCCTACACGGAATTCCTGGTGGTCTGGCAGAGGACAAAATTCAATGCCCTGCTGGGAAGGCCATGGCTCCAGAAGCACATGGCAGTTCCTTAATCCTACCACCAGTGTATCAAGTAATACATCCATGGACAACGCGGGATGTTGCATGCCGACAAGGCCCCTTTATATCTCTCCGAGTCACATTACATCGACGCCAGGTTCTATGAGGAAAAGAAAAAGAAGCATTTGGTTGACGACGTAGACTAGATCCTCGCTCCAAATGGCCTAGAAATGGTTCCTGATGACCCCCTCAGGCAGCTTGGCAGAGATTATGTATCGCCCATAAACCACATGGAAGGTAGGGGTTCATGTCTGGACATAGACTCAGATGTCCTCATGACTTCAGCCGTAACGACTGAGTGTGACAATGTGGGAACATCCATTGACCCTCAATCGGGGGGCGAAAGCTCGAGCAAGGACGCCCGCGACACCTCACCTCCGGACTTCCAAAAACTCATGATAAGATCTCTCTCCTCATCAGACCAAGAAGATGAGGATTTTGGAGAAGAAGAGGGGGAAGATCTCTGGGATATACCTCCCGCATTTGAGGAAGGTACTCCACCACTGTGGACTAACTCATAGAAATTAACCTAGGTACCAATGAAGACTTGAGGCCCACTCTCATTAGTGCAGCCATGTCTCCCAAAGAGAATGAGGTATATACCTCTTTCCTAAGGCAACACTGAGATGTCTTCACCTGGAATTACACGGAAATTCCAGGACTCGATCCCGAGGTAGCGACGCATCACCTGGGTCTTCCAGAAGACCACCGGGGCTACAAATAGGCCGCTACAAGGATGTATCCCACACATACTGCCAAAATAGAGGCTAAAATCGATAAGATCATCAAAGAAGTCTTCATTCGGGAGGTCCAGTACCCTATTTGGTTGGCCGAAATCATCCCTGTCAAGAAAAAGAATGGACAAATCTGCGTCTGCATCGACTTCAGAGATCTTAATCAGCATTTTCCAAAAGAAGACTTCCTGGTTCCAATCACCGAGTTGTTAATTGATGAAACGGCCGGGTATGAGGCTCTATCCTTCATGGAGGGCTATTACAGATATAATAAAATCAGGATGGCCCGAGAGGACAAAGATTCCACTGCCTTCTAGGCCCCTCAAGGGGTATTTTTTTATATGGTCATGCCCTTTGGTCTCAAGAAAACTGGAACCACATATCAGCATGTCATGCATTAGATCTTTAAACCATTCATGGGGAAATTATTTTTATGTTACGTGGATGACCTAGGGGTCAAGTCCAGACAGTGCTCGGATCACCTGTTGGACCTTTAGACCGTCTTAACAAGCTCCGACAACATAGCTTGAAGATGAACCCCTTGAAATGCACCTTTGGGGTTACCTCAGGTAAATTCCTTGGCTTGGTTATACTCAATCGTGGCATCGAAGTCAAACCTATGAAGACGAAGGCCATCCTGAGCCTGCCACCTCCCCGAAATCTCACTGAGCTGAGGGGATTCCAAGGACACCTAGCCTATATTAGGCAGTTCATAGCCAACCTGGCTAGAAAATGTTTTCCTTTCACCAGGTTAATGAAGAAGGGGGTTATGTACCAATGGACAGATGACTGCCAAGAGGCGTTCGACAATTTGAAGAAGTACCTCTTAAACCCACCGGTGCTCATGACCCCAGTTGAAGGAAGACCTCTCATTCTATATGTGACGGCCCTAGAGTGATAACTGGGAGCCTTCATAGCACAAAAGAATGACACAGGTAGTGAAAACAGTCTCTATTACCTCAGTTGAACCATGATTGATGCTGAGACTCGATACTCAAATATCGAGAAGAGCTGTCTGGCCTTGGTCTTCACAATCCAAAAGCTGTGACATTCTCTGCAGCTTCATGAAGTCCTTTTGATCTCGCAGAGTAACCTTCTCAAGTACATCTTTAGTCACCCGATGCTAACCGGACGCCTATCCCGATGGGCCGTCATCCTAAAATAGTTCAACATCCGGTTCTTGCCTCAAAAATCCATCAAGGGTCAAGAATTAGTAGACTTTCTGGAAGAGCACCCTTCAACAGCAACCACTACAACAGATGCCGAACTACCTGATGAAGATATCTTCACGGTCCAATAGATGTTCCCATCATGGGAAATGTACTTTGACAGAATGTCCTGAAGCCCCACCAGGAAGAGGTTGGAGGATCCCAGATTCAACAAAGTGGGCCTACGGATAATACTCATGTCCCTAGAGAAGGTAGTCTTGCCATACTCCTTCCTCCTATCAGAAGGATGTATGAACAATGAAGCGGAATATAAAACTCTCATTACAGGCCTGGGGCACGTACTCTAGGCACAGGTACAACACCTTAAGGTAAAAGGTGACTCAGAGCTGGTCATCAAGCAAGTCAATGGTGACTATGATTTTAAAAAGGAGGAGCTAATCTCCCTGTTTGACCATGTCTGAAGGCTAATGGCCGAGTTCTCCACAGAATCAACATTGGCTTATATTCCCCAGTCCCAGAACACTTAGGCTGATGCATTAGCCAATGCGGCAACAACCATAGCCATCCCAGACCGGGATGAAACGATCATCAGTATTGCTCACCGTTGAATGGTATTGCCATTTGTTCAAGCTAAGACGGAAGAAATCCACAAAGTCAGTCCTGTACCCGAGCCATATGCTTATACTACAACCTGGATGATCCCTATCCTGAACTACCTTCAACGAGGAGAGCTACCACCAGACAGGGCTGAATGAGAGCAAATATGGAGAAGGGCAATCAATTTTTTCCTATATGGAAGTGCGGGCCAGCAAGAGGTCCTCTACACTGGAGGCCTCGATGGAGTGCTCCTCAGATGCATTGATAGAGAGGAAACTGCTACTGTCATGACTGAAGTATATGTAGGAGCGTGTAGGGTACATCAACCGGGGCCAAGATTTCACCTCAAGTTCAAAGGCTTGGGTACTACTGGCCCATAGTGGCACGAGATTGAAAGCATTTTACCGCAACATTCCACTCATGCTAGATTCATGACAACTGCATACACCAGCCCCCGGAGTTACTTCATCAAGCTAAGTACTCCTAGCCATTTTCTGTCTGGGGGATGGACGTCATGGGACCATATCCTCCCACCATGGCCAAACAGCTGAAGTATATCCTCATGGAAACTGACTTCTTTTTTCAAATGGGCGGAAGCCATACCCCTCAAGGATGTCAGGGAAAGAAATATTTCCTGCTTCGTGAAGACCAATATCTTCACCAGATTTGGTGTCTATCATACTATACTAATGGACTGCGAGACCAATTTCTGCTCTGCTGAGTTGGAAAATCTATACCATGAGTATGGTATCAAGGCTAACCACTCATCCCACTACCATGCAGCGGCCAACAGATAGATAGAAGCTTTGAACAAGACTCTTTCCAAAATCTTCTAGAAAATGGTGGAGAAAGACAAGAAGTCATGGCCGGATAAACTCCTCCATGCATTGTGGGCTTATCGAACCACAATCTGCACTGCTACTCGGTCTACCATGTACTCATTGTTGTACGACACAGAGGCGGTCCTTCCCATTTATCTCCAAATTCCCTCACTCCATGTTTCCATCAGTGATCAATTATCCGATGATGAGTAGTCAAAAAAGCGGCTAGGTGAATTGGAACAGCTTGACAAGAAGCGGCTGCACACTCTGCACTACATGGAGGTGTACCAGAACCGGATCGCATGAGCCTTTAACAAAAAGGTTCGCCTTTGGTATTTCATGGGAGGAGAATTAGTGTTGCTCCTCCAGACCCTAATCATACCTGTCAAGGATCCTACAAAGCTGGAGCCTAAGTGGGAGGGACAATATGTTGTAAACAAGGTCTACTCCAATGTAACATATGCCCTGATCTCCATAGATGGGCAATTCACCACGGCTCCTACCAATGTGATATTCCTAAAGAAGTATTTCATATAGAGACCAAGAGTATTTCGTCCTTACCGCACGATGATAAAATTCACGGACGAAAAAAATGAGATATATTCATCGTCCGAGATGAATGACATTAAACTTCCAAGCACCCAACGGTTCAAACTCTATGACCTTAAACTAAGTGTATTTCGTCCTCACTGCAAGATGTTAAACAGCATGGACAAGGTGATTTAATAACGCCCTCTACCTCTATGTACGGACCAAACCTGCACAAGGTGTATTTCCTTTCAGAGAACTACGTGAGGGTTGATTCCTGCCCTCACAGGATATGTAGCGACTCCAGAATTCCACACCCTAGCCCAGCCACCTCAAAAACAAAAACAAAAACTCTCATTCCCCCATGTACGAACAAGACATGCACGGGGTGTATTCACGCCCTCACCACATGAAGTTAAACTTCATGTAGTCCGTCCTTACCGCATGATGATAAACTTCACAGATAACAAGAGTTAAGAATTCCCCTCCCCCGTGTATGGACCAGAACTACATGGGGTTTATTCTGTATCCGAACTACATGACATTAAACTGCCTAGCACCCAACGGTCCAAACTCTATGACTGTAAACTAGGAGTATCACGTCTTCACCACATGACATTAAACTGCACTGAATCTAATAATACCCCTCGTCCTCACCGCATTACATTAAAACTGCATGGATTTCAGAGAACTATTTATGGATTGATTTCTATCCTCCCAGGATACGTAGTGACGTCAGGATCCCTACTCCAGGTCCAACCCCTTGAATAAACAAAAAAAGTTCCCTTTCCCCCATGTGCGAACCAGACCAGCACGGGGTGTACTTCCCTTCCTTACCGCATGACGTTAAACTGCACAGACAATGATTTTAAAAGTGCCCCATTCCCTCGTGTACGGACCAGACGTGCACGGGGTGTATATCATTGTCCTTACTGCATGATGATAAATTGCACGGAATTCCTCCTTACCGCATGATGATATTCTGCACGGACTTCATCCTTACCGCATGACGATAAACAGCACGGACTTTGTCCTTACCACATGATTCTAAACCGCGCGGTCTTTGTCGCAACCCACCCAAGACACATGGATATAGGAGATGGAGATACTCCTTGCACATTTGGATGCATCCTCTCCATACATCAGACTCCATGACCCAGATAATTATGGATCATCATAACCACTAATGGCCATTGGAAGTGGAAAGTCATCGACCCGTGGACACATTTGCATGACTATGCATACCATGCCCTCTGTGGCTATGTATAATGATATCCCCTGACTCATCTACTAAAGGCAATATTTTCATAGGCGACACTCTTCTTAGATCCGTACGCTTATCGGCCTCAGATCCCCCATACCATACCTCATGATCCAGAAGTTTGTGACGAAGAGGTTTACAAGTTCATTCCCCTTTTCACATCCAAGTGTTTCCAGGGTATCCCTATCTGGCTAGCCTATGTGTCTGTCAGTGGTTCACATAGCAACCTACATCAACAAACATCAATCCAGGACTAGGATACTTTTACTTAACAGACAATTACGGGGAAGATGTTTCTTGTATACCCGGACACCATTATCCCCACATTCCAAACTCTGCACTGTGAGCAATCGCGGATTCTCATAACCATTCATGGCCATCGGAAGTGGAAATTCATCAACCCGAGGACACCTTTGTACGACTATGGATACCATGCCCTAAGCGGCTCTACATATTGATAGCCCATGGCCCATCCATCAAAGGCATGATTTCCTTGGGTGGTACTCTTCCTAGCTCCGTATGCCTACTGGCCTCAAAGCCCCCACACCATAATTCCTGATCTGGGAAAACTCAAAGTTGCAGTTTATAACCCTCATCCACCACCTTGTTCCAAGTATATCAGAAAATGTTTACCCAGTTATCTTTCGAGTGACCGCAGCAATAGTCACTCAATGGTTCGAGCTCTATAACCGCTAAACTAGGAGTTCCTCATCCTTACCGCACGACTTTAAACAGCATGGAGTAAAGGTACACCCCCGCACACAAAGGAAATCATAAAAGGGAGCTCTTTGAAACACCACAAGCAACCAGCGACGTATATCCCCGACATGTCCATACATTCTTCTTCCAAATGACAAACTTCATGGCCCGAATAATTACACATCCTCATAACCATTCATGGCCATCGGAAGTGGAAAGTCATCATCCTGTGGACACCTTTGTATGACTATGCATACCATGCCCTTAGCGGATTTTCATAATTTTAGCCCCTGTCTCTTCCATCAAAGGCTTGATATTCACATGTGATGCTCTTCCTAGCTCTGTACGCTTACCGGCCTCAGAGCCCCTATATCACCTCTCCTGATCCAAGAAGCCATGGAACCATGATTTACACCAATCAACCCCCCTCCCCACGTCTGGGTAATGTTGAGGTATTCAAGACCAGTTATATTCTGATGAAGAGTGGACTTTGCAACTATATCCACGCCACACGACGTTAAACTACAAGGGATATCTTTGCTTCTTGGCACAAAACTGCAAAGTCCAAGCATTAACCATCTAGGGAAATGCCTAAAACTGCAAGTGTTTTCACTGGTTCAAAAACAATGCCCCCTGTCCTTGATTCATGATGTTAAACTGCACACCAAACTTCAAAAACGCCTCTCGTCCTTGCCGCATGAAACTAAACTACACAGAATATGTCCCAACCACATGATGATAAACGTCACGGTCATACTCGTCATGGGTTCAATGAGAAACATAGGCTTTTCTTCATCCTTCAGTGCACAGGTCAGACCTGCACGAACCACCTCCTCACACCAGTGTGAGAAAGAATTACTTCACCCATTCTCGGGAAGTATAGTCTAGATATTTCCCTTGTATTCATGCACCCTCTCATCATAAGCCATACTCTATACTCAGAAAAAAAAGCCAAACTCTCATAAGCCACCCCTGGTGGTCACAAATCTCAACTTACCTGAAGTTGATCGTCTATCGGAAGTGGATAGTCTTTGACTTAAGGACACCTTTGTATGACTATGAATACCTTTCCCTAAGCGGCTCTGCATATTGATTTTCCCTGGCCCGTTTACCAATGCCACGATCTCCTTAGGCAATGCTTTTCTCCGTACGCCTCTTGGCCTCTGAGCCCGCAAGTCTATCCTGGGATTCTGAAACCATCTGAGCTACAGTTTACCAAACTCTTTCACAACCATTCCTTAATATGGTGGAATGTCTTTGACATGATTACTGAGAACCAGGAGAAGTCGTTCCATTTTAAATGATGTCCCAGCTTCATGACTTTAAACTGCACCAAGCCCCAACCGTCCTTTATGACTAGATTAATGCGTAGGATGGAAACCTTGCTTCTACACTCCTTATTGATACAGATGTTCTCAAAACCTTTCAGACATCACATACCCTTTCAGATCCACCCCCATTGGTTTTCATTTTTTCCAAACCACCCATCGTGGTTTCCATGATCTGGACTTCCATGAAGTCCCCTGGCCATCAGACATGGATAAGACTTTGACTTAAGGACACCATTTCATGACTATGTATACCATTCCCTCAGCAGCTCTACATATTGATCGCCCCTAGCCCATCTACCAAAGGAATGTTTTCCTTAGGCAACACTCTTCCTGCCTTTGTACGCCGACACGGCTCCTATATCTTGAGATATTCCAATCATGTCGTTCAAATTTCAACATGTTTCCCCCCACGCGTGTCAGAAGTGTATTGAGACATATTTTAATCAGTTGATCCCCATTGGGGCCCTCGCCCCATGATATTTGGTCAGAGCTTTTCGACCTAAAACATCAGTAGTGATGGTATTGATGGCGGGACTTTAAAATGCTCACAAAAGAAAGAGGCACAAAGCCTATTAGGCCGAAAACCCGAAAAGGTTGACATAAGAAAAAGATGGGTTATACCCACTGGGTCCACACTTAACGGGCCCAGGAAAAATCAAGGCATTAGATGAAAAAGAAAAATAAATTGTGGGGTTTTCCTACAAAACCCTAGAAATAGTTAGACTACGCTCGCTGGATCCCATGGTCCAAGAAAAAGTTAGATCCTGATCTATTTTTAGTCATGGACTCAGATTATTCTATGATTAGGGAATTAACATATGAAACAATCATGCTAAATAGTTTATATAATAGGAAAAGGTGACAAGAGAACTATGGATAAAGGTTTCTTTGTTCCATAACAAAGTGGGTAAGAAGGGTATCCACAATCCGGAGCCTCCCCTAGTGCAAAAGGTGATTACATGAGTTTTTCAGGGGGATTAAAAAAGCTGTTTCAGGCACTGGTGAGAATCCTCGATTGTCTGAGAGAGATTCTGTAGTAAATCCATCTCATATTCTTCACCAGCCTGCAATTCTTCTTCCTCCTTGGCCGCCTTTGTGCTTGCCCTCATTTCCTCCTCCATCTGCCGCTCCCCATCTCCGATCATGGCGGCGATGTTGGCCTCTTCCTTTTACAGCCACTGTATCTCATTCCTCAACACCTCCAGGTGAGAACAATGCTCAATAACTTCTCTCTGAAGCCTCGCAACAACCCCAGCGTGGTCATGAGCCTCTGTTAGGTAGAGCTATCGAGTTGCGGAAAGGTAGGCTTCAGATTGGGCAGTGGAAATGTGAGATTTGAAATCACCTCGCCTCTGCCGATCAACGACTACCTGCGTGACTATGTCATAAACACCATGATAGTCAAAGCCATCAAATCCCAGCAACATAAACAAATTGTTTATCCTCACAAATTTAGTCAGTATCTTGACCAAAGGCATTTCAGAGATTAGTCTCCCTATTATCTCCCAAGCCCTTTAGTGAGCGGGCCGAAGGCTGGAGAGGACTTGTTGATCGGACTCAGAGTCACTCCCTGAGGAGGACAGATATTCGGGGATGAAATTCACCAAGTAGAGACCCAAGGTGGTCTCACCTGCAAACTCTAGCACTGCGGAAGCTTTTTCCCCGACCGTTGTGGTCATAGGCACAACCGGGTTTGCCGAAACAATCTTCAGTGCCAAAGGTTAATGTACTAAGGCCTAAGAGTCAATAAGATAGATGATTATCCATAATTATAAAAGGGAAGAAAAAGGAGTCAGTGGAAGGATATCGGGGAACTTACTCCTAATCGATGAGGCATTGGAATCCGCAAGCCCTACATTGCCATGATATCCACTTGATGAGGATGCCACATCTTCGATTGGAAAGGGAATCCGGGGAACCCCCAGAGGGGTCTCGGGCCTGAGGCCAGGCCTAAGGCCAGCTGTTTCCAAAGTCGTCCCCAAGTGGTCGCCTATGGAGACCAAGATCAGTGAAATCACTCCACCAGTGAACAAGATAATGGCCCGCTCTGGGTTCCCAGAAATTGGATTAATGGCAGGCTCATCCTCCATCATCACGGGATCCGTTGGGCCTGGGGTGGTTGGCTCCATTAGATCTGGAGCTCCCTCAGCGATCATGGGCTCCCCGTCATCCTCTTCAATTGAAAAGGTTATCTGATTAGCAGGGGTCTCAGTTACCAGCGGTTCCTTCTATGGCGTATCTCTGACTAATGAAAGCGGGATTAGAGCATCCATATCGCCGACCCCTCTGGTAGGGCTCACCATCTCGTCATGCCTGGTCATGGTTATAGGTGACTCAACAGACGGAAAGGAGGAAAAAAGTAGAACCACTTGGGTAGCCACAGCTAGACCCTCAAGTGTCCCTGTACCATACGTCAAACAGTTAATGACTGACGAAGTCTAAGAAAGAAAATTGTAGATTGAGAGAACGGGAAAGTCATGATTACCTGATGTTCCCTGTTTGAGCCGTTCCAAAAAAATGGAATGCCTGTCTCTGTCTCTGGATCTGCCCAGGGGACAGTTCACCCATAATTCTTGAAGGAGCGGGAGGATGAAAAACCCTACCAGAGTCTGCGATGGCCACTTCCATGAGCTCATCTGCGCCAGGGGATCCTTCCTCGCTGACCCCTATGGGTGAATGCGCATGCTCCCCTACCGCGGTACAACAAGGGGTAATCTCTAGAGAAGGAATTACTCCCTGAGATTCATCGTCACCCTGCATGAAATGGAAAAAACCTTAGAAACCTCCACGATAATGGAGGGAGAATGTCATAATGGGTGAGCAAAGAAACCTCTTCATCAGGGTCAGACAATACGTGATGTCTAATCATCATGGACACCCAGATGCTCCCATAGAGACGATTATGGAGTGAATGAATGTACGCATCCATATGCTTTAATGAGGTGATTATTTCATCTAAATCCTCTTCTAACAGCAAGTGGGGTGGAGCGAAGATCGTCCCAATACCAGGAAGATTAAGAGGTCTGGTTTGATGAAAAGACCAAACTTCTTCATCCGAACCACGGACCCTCAGGTCATCCCAAATTCTCCAAGACTTCGGGAATGTAGCCATGGCATGAATCGCTGACCGGGGAGGATCAACCTGAGATGGTCGGGTAGAGGTAGGGGCCGGTAAGGGTGACAATGTCCATATTTGTGTTGCAGACCCCGCCGCCTCCCTAGAACTCTCTGGGGATACCTATGGATGGGACATCACGGGTAGGGAGGTGAATTCCTTGGCTTTAGCCATGACGAGGAGATCATCAAAATCATCTCCCCATAAAGAGTGCCCCCTTCCTTCCCCCTCTTCATCAGTCACTGGATGCAGCATGGCCTGGACATAGTGTGTTAACACCGCATGACCCTGGAACATGTAAATATAGACCTCAAGATCCTGTAGATATCGAACGACCCTCTTGGGGTCCTCGTCATAAAGAATGTTAGTGGGAGAAGATTTGTAGCCCAGCCCGTCAAAAGCTACCTCTGACTCTTGATGATACTGCCACAGAGGATGGGGGTACTGGATGCGAAAGGCTTATCAAGATTTGAATTCGTCCCATTGGCCCCAAGCCGTCGGAAAGGAAGCATCAGCGGGAATAACTACCGCCCTCCAGGCAGCCTCAAGGGCAAGAGAGGATACACCCCTGTTTGTTAAAATATCCCCCGAAAGTACGAGACCAGCAGGGGGATGAAGGACTTTTCCCGGCCTAGTTGGAGCACCAGCCTCCTTTCGCTTCCTTTTTTCCCTTTGATGGCTTGGGACATGAGATGGTGGGCACCAATGTCCCTAGCTGGCCATTTTGGTATGATTGTACCCTGGAGTTAGCATAATTCTTAGATAAGAAAGGCATGGAGTCCGCAAGAGTGGGGGTCATAACCTTACAACCATCATCCTCCTGGGTAAGCATTAACGAAATTTGTCTTGCCTCCATCAAATGACGGTTCTCACGACCACCATTGAGTCCAGGGGGACACTGTTCTTGGACGCAGCCAAATTGACGCCGAAATCGGCAAGGCGCGTACCCCTCACAGATCAGTTCTCCACTGATGCGAGCCACAAGAATTCCCTCTCAGAGGGAGAGGAGGTAGACCCTCTTGCTAAACTCTTCTATTATGGTGTTCATAATTTCTCCATCCCTGGAAGAAAATGGATGAAAATTGAAATGGTAATAATTGGACATTCGACTTGATAGAAGATTCTTGTTTGAAACTATCTGTTGACTATCCATATCTTGGGTCGCCCACTCTTCGGGCATAACCCCACTAGTCAGTTGCATGTATGGACGGAATATGGTGTAAGAAATCTGAAGAGGGTTGATGAAGGTGTAGCAGTTCTTGATATGTACGCTTAACCATCCCCAGAGAATTTGGAAAGGGTCGACCACTCGGTTTGGCGGGCTCTCGTAAGTGATGTTACCAAGAAACCGATAAATCATGGCCAGTACTGGGACGACTAGGTTGATAACGTTACTGGTAGCCAATTGTTCCTCCATGACAAAAGTAGTGACCCGCACGCCACCAACCTCACGTACGGGTAATAACCAGCCACTTAAGAACATGGCTAGAAAAGATGCCAGGTGGAGCAATTGATCGACATCTAAAAGAAGCTCTCATCCCCAGCCGCAAAAAGCTCCTTGCCCCAAAATGAGCCAATAGCTGCCCCTCTGTTTACGGGACTCCATTGTAGGGAAAGTCGTGGGCCTATGTGGGAGATCCGCTAATTTGTCGGATTTGTTCTCTCGCACAAAATCCTTGACCCATTCATGGTATGGGACGATCTTTTTTGGAGACATATCCTCTGAGTTCTTCCGAGCCTGGTTAATAAGCTGCTTCACTAGGGGGGTCCTCTATTCATTCTCCCACAAAAAAGAAGGAGGAAGGAACTCGTTATAAATACTCCCAACGACGGGGAAACCTGAATTCTGAAAGACATCCCATAGACTAATGCCCGCTTATCCATGGAACAGATGGAAGGTGT
The DNA here is from genome assembly GCA_963277665.1 of Viscum album. Classification (NCBI taxonomy): domain Eukaryota; kingdom Viridiplantae; phylum Streptophyta; class Magnoliopsida; order Santalales; family Viscaceae; genus Viscum; species Viscum album. Next base: position 686,290,773 of record OY728145.1, on the reverse strand, counting down.
TGGTGTCCGGGCTCCAACGACTCATAAGATGCTTGGTGAGGGCTTGAGGCTGGTGGGTATAGTTCTGCGACACCCAGGAAGCTTCATACAAGCCCATGGATTTAAACTCTGCCCAAAATTCTGCATAGCTCTGGCAAACCCAGAAGGGCCACCCACAATCCAGTGACTTAAATGCTCCCCCGATCAGAGATCCTGATTTTCCGACCAGCCATACTGGTCACTTACCATGGCATTATGAGCAATACTCCGATAGCAGGGGATTGTTCCTTCCTATCGACGTGGTTCATCTGTCAGAGATATTGGAAGGTGATTCAACACAGATCCAACAGCTATACCCCTCGAGGCAGGCTGCCCGCCGGTAGGTATCATGAACTGAGGGATAGGGCAGTAAATATCCATGCTTCAGGATAATTGTCACGAGATGGTTCTAGAATCGGGGTATCAGACCTCAAACCAAACCCATAAGAAGGAAGGCTATTAGAAAAAGGATACTCTTTCTATGATTTGGAGAGCCAGTCAGCAAGGATGGAAGACGGTAGGGAGTGGTAGACTCCATCTTAAACGGAGCGAGCCATGTCCTTCATTCGTTGATTAGAAATTGGGAGAGGCTCTATAGCAGGCCTTGGCGTAGAATGAGGGGAACTATATTTTCTCCCTGCATAGTGGGAGCCAATAATTGGTTAGTTTGGAATGAAAATCTTGATAGAAATAACCGGATATGTGGTTAAGGAGCCTTCATAATCAAAATACGCAAGGAGGCCTTGGAGGATGGCCCATGATGACATCATCCCACGAACCAACCCTTCGTGAAATCAGTCTGTGATGCCTCAGCCTACGGAGCGTTGGCCAGGAAACTAAGAACAAAGTTTCTCCACATAATTTCAATCCAGAGTTTAAGTGATTAAGTTCAGAAGACTCAGATACATTTTAATTTTCAAGAAATTTTTTAGTCGAGAGAGCATAGAAACCGTGAAGAAAGTTCCTCCGCAGCCCGTCATCACTTACTTTTTAATTAATTAAGAGTAATGGTTCATGGTTGGGATGTGGGTTCATGGGTGAAGGTGACTGTGAAGAAGGAATGGTTCGCGGAGGTCACTTCTCGTTCACGGACGAGACACTTCACGGGGGAGCGAACACGCAGAGGTGAAGGAGCTCTAGTTTCGGGAAGAATTCATTAAAGGACAAGTGAAGGGCTCCCCGTATTTATAGGCATGGTCCCCTACCGGGTCCACCTCTCTACCAAAAACCATCTAAGTTTCAGGACCGCTTTGCATCGGAATGGCCTCCTCTTTGTTCCAATCAGACCCCATTCCGATGGGGGGCATTTATAGGGTCCTAAAAAATCAACAAAGGATATTCTACCCAAATCCCCCAAAGAATTGGGGAAAATAATCAAATAAGGGACACAAATAGGACTGGTCTGTGAACCGGTCCCATGGAAGCACATCATGGCTAGGCCCCACGAGGCACCCCCTCTGTGAACCATTGTCGTTCACATAATGGAGGTAGAGAGCCTCCACTGTCGTGACGCAGGAGCGGCGCCAGTCTGATTCACTGTCACGTACCACCCCAACCACAGACCACGTCGACCGGTTCAAGCCGCACCCACTGTCATTCACGGAATAGAGGCGGAACCCTATGCAGCCACGGAGCACTCCCTGAGTTCGCCTCGTGGAGGGGGGGGGGGCATTCAATACCCACCATGAATCATGGATTGAATAAGTCGGCTGTAAACTGGGTATTTGGTTATGGCCTATGCAAAAGGTTCTGCGTGACAACAGATACATCCCTTTCCCCACTCTCTAAAAGGAGACCAAGGGGGAAAGAATGGGGGATCAGTGAACTAGAATCAGATTCGGAGGGATTGGAGATTCAGAAGAATGTTGGTTGAAAGAAGGCTTTAGATTTCGAAAACAGCGAAATTCTCACCTACGAAACACAACAGGTATATGAATTAACATGGAATTGGAAACACATAATAATTTGGTGAGCCACAAACCCAAAAAAAAAGGAGAACCACGAACCATACCCCCTCCGCGGATGACTTCCCCGCAGAACTAGGGAGTTTATACCTCTTTTCCCATCTGTCGCACTGCGTAGCACTCTCCTACGTGGACGAAGCCCAGACTAACGAGCCTCCGACCGGCACCGCTCTTAGCCGCCGCTGCCTGCCTCAAACCCTCCGCGAACCACCTTGGTTTGCGGGACGTCAATCAGTTCGCAGACCACCTTGGTTCATGGACGGCTTCTCCAGCCACGTCACACTTCCCCATGCGAAGGGCGCCACCACCCATACCTCTCGGTGGCTTGCCAAATACTTCGGTGTTCACATTTCTCGAGCCAGATTAAATCCTTCCGATCCAACAAAGTCCTCCGTGACTCCCTCAATGGACTATTCATCGGCCCCAGGCCGAGGCCTCCACCAGAGCCACCAGATCTATATGATGTAAATTCCAGGCGCATCAGCGTGCCATTTTGAGTTCACATACCCATTGTAAATGGGGGAAAAGGGGTTTCCTCGACCCTTGAGGAGATTCTCGAAGCATTTATGGGTTCACATTCCCACGGTAATGTGGAGTCTGAGCTCAGGAATCCCTTTTCTGCCCCTCCACTTGTTGTGGGTTCCTTGGATATGGTAAAATATCCATCAAAAGGAAGCCCTCATTCATTGCAAGAGAGGATATGGGCACAAGAGCACCCCCTTTCCCTCTCCCACTGGGATTTCTCACCCCGGGCGTCCATCTGAAAGTATGCCTCGACCTCATGGGCCGCCCTCATGTGTAATCCGCACTCCACTTCTCACGGATGCACCTTTCACGACGTGATCCTCTAATCCCTGTTGTCTCTTGTTTCTCACACCGAGAAGGACTCATGTGGGATTAGAGTAAGCATCGACCATGACATCCTCTTATTAGCCTTCTCAAAGTGTAAAACCCAATAAATCATTCCAAGATTCCCCAGAGCGTAAGTCCGTATCCAAAGAGAACTACGTGGACTTTGATCCTTGCCTCTTAGACAGGGTATGTAGAAAGACTCCATGAGGTTCAAGACCATCACCCATCAGACTACCCGGTCTATCATCACGTCGGTTCCCCGACACCTATCTGAACTATGTGGAATTTGATCCCTGCCTCCTAAGCAGGGTACGTAGGAAGCCTCCCTGAGCTTCAAGCCCAATAACCAGTTGATCCGATCATCTCCACATCGGTTCACCGCGCCACTCCAAGTACCATCTCAAGCGAGTTTCAACTCTTCGGGGTCGTTAATCCAATGAGGGATGGTGATCCTCAGGCATAAATTATTCCGAACCCCTGCGTCCAGTTGACCATTTCCCACCATGGTTAAATCTGTGAATACTATGTTTGGGTATAAACAAAAGATTCACAAACATATGAATACGTCTTAAATATATAAGAGAGTCTCAGAACAGACAATAATTTCCCCTCAAAAAAAGGGTGTGATGAGCCTGACTTCCAATCCTCACGACCAATTTGAGTTCTTAAGAGTCGCTGGTCAGACCATCTGGCGAATGCCTTACTTTGGAAAGGAGGTCCATAAATCATTGGATATATAGTCATTGGGTGTCTCGAGGCCTGAAAAATCCAGAACGAAACAATATTGTTTTTTAAGAAGAATATGTTTGATTATAAGGCCCCAGCCTTAAACCTTACTTAATCTTGAGTTATTACAAGATTACACCTCGAGGATCTTTTCGGGTTTAGAGTTTTAGAGAATTAGATCATCAAACTTGCATTACATTCCACATATAAACAAAGTGGTTACATAAAGATAGTATTCTTCATTCTCATCAATGGAAACATATTTAAAATAAAACCTGGATTCTTTCTTGACACATCCTTGACACTATCATCATATCATGTACCCTTATCTTGACCTGTGAAAATCATTTCAAAAAAAACTTGGGATGAGCATAAAAAGTTCAGTAAGGGATATAAAAATATGAAAAGGAAACATGGGTACATATATACCTAAGGATGAGTTCATTATTTACCCATAAAACATAATCACTTTAACATACCTCATCAAATCATGAATAAATCATAGAAATCATAAGACATAATGGTAACTTGAGGCATTCATAACATTCTTACGTAAGGAGTAACCCTCTTGGTTACGTTTGGAATACCCATCACAGTATATTCCCTAAAATCTCTTCGGAGAAACCTTAACGTTTCACTCCTTCGCGTTACCCAATGCATTGGAGAGCTATATCGGGCTCACCCGCCCTTAGTTTATCACGGAACCACCCGTCATCATAATAATGCCAAAGAACCATAACATAATCGTATCACATAAAACATGCATAAAGGAAACATAACATTTCCACATTTCAATCACAAGATATCAATACAACACAAAAAACAATATGAAACCATTTCCAATACCAAAATAAAAGAAAATTAAAACATGGTATTTATTTTTCTTTTAAAAAGAAGGTATGGCTTGTAGAGGAAGCCGAAACTCAAATAACGGTCACGACGGCGGAGAAGTCGTTGTCGCCGCATACGTACGACAAAAACATTCCCTTTTGTCGTTTAGTAAACTCTTTGTATAAAAAAGATTCCTTTTTAATAAACGTAAAAGTAAAATGTGTTTATACACCGTACAAATGAAGGTTGTGTATAAAATAAAATATGCCTCAAAGAAAGGAGATTGAGACGAAGTCCTATACCTCGTATCCAACTTGACCCGACCGTTCTTTAATATCCTGAATAATAAACTTGAGTTAATCTCTTCTTGCTTAAGAACCTTTTTCAAGTTCATTATTCCTTTTATACCATGTTATGAACATCATGTAATCATTTAATTTAATAATGTTCATTTTTTCGGTATTTGGTTCTTAAGTCAAAAATAGACTTCTTACACTTAGATGTTGTTAATTTGGTCAAAGGTTCGTTATATCCAAAATGATATTAATGATTTGGATGACATATATATCATATATATTAATCATATACATGTATTTATAATATTACATCACATTTAGAGGTAAGAAATGAAATGCACCGTTCATGGAGACGGTAAGCCGTACGTACGCATGAACGCTACTTCCATTTCTATTTCATATTTTATGGAATGGAATCATAATTATATAAGAGTATATTATAATTATAGTATAATAACATATATAATATCATTAAGTTTATCCTTTACACATCCAACATATGGTATTAACGAATCAAATCACTTTCAAGGGGCGGTAGTCCGCACTTCCTAAAATGAAGATATCATGTCTACCCATAATGGAAACCATAAAGGTATGCCCAAAATGAAAAAAACAGAAGCTTAAGGAAACCATAAACATATTATATATCATATATAAAAATAGTGACATCATAATGGCCACCTTTGAAGGTGTTAAATGAGTATTGAACAATCATCGTTTCGGGAGGCAGAATTTCCCCATCCACGGAAACCATATGTTCTTTAACCATTTGATGTAGTTGTGTGAGAGTGTAGCTTGAATAAATCTTATAAAAACATCCTAGTATATTTAAGATACTGGTTTTGTTACAAAATAAGTAAATAAAAAGAGTTTAGGGGGTTGGAGAAGAAAAATAAAACAAATGAAAATGAGAGAATGAATTACCATTAAAAGTGTAACTCCTTTTGATTTGAGCCTAAAGGCTTCCTTTGAAAGGATTCTGCCCAAAGGAAATACTCTAGGATGAGGATAGGGATGTGGAGAGAGTAAATGGGCAGGGGTTGGCCGAGCCAAAGGCTTGAGGAGTGTGTGAAATGAGGTAGAGGTGGGGGCGTTTTATAAGAGGAGAGGAGGGGCACTTTTGGAAAGTAAAGATAAGTTACATTATTTTAAAAAGAGTTTCGGATTCAAAAGGTCCCACATTGATATAATTCTAGGATAAGGTGATAAGGCTTCTAAATCCACTCATCCAATTGTTTTTTTCCATGTGTAGGTTTTATATTTTTCATTATCTTTCCATTTTATTTAAATCGTTAAATAATGAGGTCATCACTGCATCATCATGATGTCATAAATAATTTACTTTATCTAAAGTTTAAAAATTATAAAACAAATACTATGATGTAGGAAATACTTTTATCTTTCCAATGACTATTTATAATCAAAAATCCGATCTTTATAACCACATTTAAAAATTGTTTTCGTAAAACATATGATGTTTGTGTCATTTTTACGTTTACATTAAATAAAAAGTTATTTATGTCATTTCCCAACCAAATTGGATCCATGGGGTCCCCAAGTTGACCCATGGCTTTTCTTGGTCTTCCATGACACAACCAATGAGGGTAGGACATGTGTCAAGCTTATCTCACTTTATTAAAGCATTATTTTTACCTTAAACTACACTAATTACCACTAATCGCGATTTAAAACTTAATAAGTTACTATTCACCAAAAAATAATTTTAATCTCATTGAACCACATTTTAATTCTTAATGACAACCATTTATATTGGATTTTTTGAAATTCAAAACACAATGATGGGAAAATTTCATTTAAACAGAAAATCAGTTTTTATAAGTACCACTTAGTGGTTTCACTATTCATCAAAAATTGAAGTTTTTCAGAAAATTACCAAAAATTCAACCTAAGCTATATTTGATATTCCGAATTCAAAAATGAAGTATATTTTAAAAAATTCAAAACATATAATTCACATTAATTAATTTAATAATTAATTCCCGCTGTCAGAGAAAATAGCGTGTTTCTATAAAACAATAAGTATCAAAAGATTGACACCAGTTTAAGTCCAATTTCAAAGTGAAATTGATTCCAATGACCACCATTAGAATAAATGGTAAAAATATATTCAGATTACACATTAATACCAATTCAAAATATAATCTAATAATATAAATAAATTAGATTAAGAAGCAGTTTTGATGTAAAATGCAGTATTTTTCACTATTCATTAAAAATGAACATTGTCAGAAAAATACCAAAAATTCACACAAAGTAAATTTTGATGTCCCAATCATAGAGAATGAGTTTATTTTGACAAACATAGTTTATAAAATTTTCAAAAGATAGATTCAAAAATGTTTTTCCATCAAAAGGCAGTAAAACAATCTTTTAAAAATATTAGTGTATTCCATGCTTAAGATTGGATTTATTTTCATTTTAAGCCTCTAAAACACTATATAATTCATTAATAGACATAGATAAAATATCTATTATTCATTACTTACTTGGGATGTTACATCCTTCCCCCCTTTAGAAAATTGCATCCCGGCAATTTATTTACTTATCGAATAAATGGGTGTACTTATCCCTCATTGCATTTTCAGATTACCATGTTGCCTCTTCAATCATGTGGTTTTCCACAAAACCTTTACCTGGTGAATCAACTTATTCCTTAACACTTGCTCCATGTGGTCAAGAATCTGGACCGGTTGTTCCTCATAAGATAGGTTCTCTTCCAGCTGAACTACCTCTGGACTCAAAACATGAGATGGATCTGGCATATACTTTCTCTACATCGAAACGTGAAAAACATTGTGTACCTGAGATAAACTCGGAGGTAAAGCCACTCGGTAAGAAACTGATCCAACTTTCTCCAGAATTTCATATGGTCCAATGAACCTTGGACTCAGCTTTCCTTTCTTACCAAATCGCATCACACTTTTCCATGGTGATACTTTGAGAAAAACATAATCACCTACCTCGAAAGATAGATCCTTCCTCCGGTTATCTGCATAACTCTTCTGCCTACTCTGAGCTTTTCTCATGTGTTTCTGAATCAGATGAACTTTTTCTGCCATCTCTTCTACCAATTCTGGTCCCATCAACTTCCTTTCACCCACTTCATCCTAGAAAGCTGGAGTTCGACACCGCTTCCCATATAATGCCTGAAATGGTTCCATCTGTATACTGAAATGAAAACTGTTATTATATGAAAATTCAACCAAAGAAAGATTTTGGTCCCAACTTCCCTGATAATCCATAGAACAAGCTCGTAGCATATCCTCCAATGTCTGAATTGTTCGTTCTGACTGCCCATCTGATTGAGGATGAAAAGCTGTACTAAAATTTAATTCAGTACCCAACGACTTCTGAAGGCCTTTCCAAAAGTTAGAAGTAAACCTGGGATCACGATCCGATACAATGGAGAGAGGAACTCCATGTAACCAGACTATCTCTTTAAGATACAAACGAGAAAGTTGATCAAGAGAGAATGTATCTCGTATAGCAAGGAAATGAGCAGATTTGGTCAAGCGATCAACAATAATCCAGATTGAATTATTACCTTGAGATGTCTTCGATAATCCAACAACAAAGTCCATGGATATATTCTCCCATTTCCACTTTGGCACTGGTAAAGGCTGAAGCATCCCTTTCGGTAACTGCCGCTCTACTTTAACCTGCTGACAAGTCAAACACTTCACAGTAAAATCAGCAATATCTCTTTTCATTCCATCCCACCAGTAATACTACCACAGATCTCTGTACATCATAGTACTACCCAGATTAACTGAAAATGGAGAACTATGAGCTTCACATAACAACTCTCTCTTAAACTGTGAATCACAAGGCACACACAATCTCTTCCCAAATCTCAAAACACAATCATTATCAATGTTGAATTTAGGCAACTTACCTTTCTGAACCAGCTCTACCTTTTTCTGCAACTCACTGTCTTGCTTCTGTGCTTGCTTGATTCTATCTAATAGAGATTATCTCACTGATACCTGAAACAAAACAGAAGGACTTCCTGCACCAACAACTTCTATGCCAAAGTTCATCAAATCCTTAACCAAAGGATCACGTTCCAAACACAACATTGTTAATGAAGCATTACTTTTTCGACTCAAAGCATCAGCCACTTTATTTGCTTTTCCCGGATGGTAATGAATTGTACAATCATAATCCTTGATTAATTCCAGCCATCTCCTCTGTCTCATGTTTAACTCTTTCTGAGTGAATATATACTTTAAACTTTTGTGATCAGTATATATTTCACACTTTTCTCCATACAAATGATGCCTCCATATTTTTAAAGCAAAAACAGTAGCAGCTAATTCCAAATCATGTGTAGGGTAATTTACCTCATGAGTTTTCAACTGTCATGAAGCATAAGCAATTACCTGATCATTCTGCATTAGGATGGAACCAATTCCTTTCAATGAAGCATCACTGTATATAACAAACTCACCATTCCTGGAAGGTAGTGCCAAAACTGGAGCATTCACCAATCTTCTTTTCAATTCCTGAAAACAATCATCACATTCTTTTGTCCAGATAAACTTAACACCCTTCCGAGTTAGCTTAGTCATTGGACTAGATAACCGTGAAAAATTTCTAACAAACCTTTGGTAATAGCCTGCCAAACCATGGAATCTACAAATCTCGGTTACATTTGTGGGTCTTGGCCATTCTTCCACAACTTTTGTTTTTGCAGGATCAAACGTTATTCCATTTTTAGAAACAATGTGACCAAGGAAAGAAATTTGTTGCAACCAAAACTCACACTTGCTAAATTTCCCATACAGTTTCTTTTCTTTTAAGGTTTTCAAGATAACCCTTAAATGTCTTTCATGCTCCTCTTTACTTTTAGAAAACACCAAAATATCATCAATGAAAACCACCAAAAACTTATCCAAGAACTAATGGAAAATTCTATTCATTAAGTCCATGAATACAGCAGGTGCATTGGTTAGCCCAAAAGGAATTACTACAAATTCATAATGGCCATATCTCATACGGAATGCGTTCTTCGGAATATCTGCCTCCTTTACCTTCAGCTGATGGTACCCCGATCTCAAGTCAATCTTTGAAAAAAACTGAGCTCCCTGGAGCTGATCAAACAAATCATCGATATGAGGCAAAGGATATTTGTTCTTAACAGTGATGTTATTCAAGGCTCAATAATCAATTCAAAGTCTCATAGAACCATCTTTCTTTTTAACAAATAAAACAGGAGCACCCCAAGGTGATGTGCTAGGTCGAATGAAACCTTTCTCTAATAAATCTTGCAATTTCTCCTTCAACTCTAAATGTTCAATTTGAGCCATTCGATAAGGGGGTTTTGAAATTGGCTTAGCATCAGGAACTAAGTCAATAGTAAACTCAACTTCCCGATCTGGTATTATTACAAGAAACTCATCAGGAAAAACATCAGGATACTCATTTACCACTGGCACATCATCAATCTGAACAGTTCCTTTATTTTCAACGACGTGTGCAAGGTAACATTCATTTCCATCTTTTACAAGTTTCTCAGCCTCTTGATATGTTATCAAAAGTAAGGGTTCATTCTTGTAAACAAACTGAAAGTCTTTCTGAAAAGAAACTTCTTTAGCTCTATAGTCAATCTTAGCATGGTAAATAGAGAGCCAATCCATACCCAGGATAACATCAAACTCTACTAGAGGTAGAACAATAAGGTTTGCAAGTAGGTTCTTTCCACAAATAAGGATAGGAAGATTCTTATAAATTTTTTTTGCCTCAACATTTCCCCTAGGTGTTTTTACAAAAAGTTCAGGAGTCATTTCTTGAGATGGTATTCCCATTTTACTAGAAAAGGTTTCAGAGATGAAAGAATGTGTAGACCTCGAATCAAACAACACACTGGCATAATCAGAAAAAACAAACAATGTACCTGATACAACTTCATTTGATGGCCCGACATCTGCTGAAGTAGTTGCAAAGGATTTCACCACCCCTTTCTGCTTGTCGTCTAACTGCTTCCCATCACTCAAGCTCTTTGTCGGACACTCATTTGCATAGTGACCCATCTCATTGCACTTATAACATTTCACTAACTGTAAATCAAATTTGTTCTTACCTTCAGCTTGATCCTTTTCAGTGCAATCATGATCCTTATGTCCCATCTTACCACATCGGTAGCACTTTCCAGAATTCAGAAGACATTCCCCAACATGCCTTTTTCCACATTTATCACAAACTAGAAACTTAGTTTTCTTACCATCAGACTTTTTTGAAGAATTCTTACCTTTCTCCTGCCACCTCGGTCTCTTCTTCTGTTGGTTGTTATAGAACACTTGATCTTCGGCAAACTCCATTTCCACCTTCTCAGCACATCGAACAAGCTTTTCATAAATTTTAAACTCACGAGAATCTAATGCCCTTCGATATTTTGGCTTTAATCCTGAGTAAAAACGATTGATTTTACTATCAAGGTCTCCGATAAAATTTGGAGAATACCTTGCCAATCGAGTGAACCTTTCTTCATAGGCAGCCACTGAGTCTTCCACTTTCCTCAATTCCAAGAATTGTTTTTCCATCCTAAGTCGAACAGCCTTTGGAAAATACTTCTCAAGAAACATACCTTTGAATTCATCCCAGTCAAGAGCATCAATCTCATCGGCGTCCCTGATATTTTTAACCATAGACCACCACTGATTTGCTTCACCCTCCAAACGATAAATAGCAAGACTAACCTTTTGATTGTATGAACCCCCCATGACATCAAAAATCTTCTCCAGTGCTTTAATCCACCCTTCAGCTAGCACAGGGTCAGATGATCCTCTGAATGATGGTGGATGTTGCCTCATGAAATATTCCCCCACTGACATGTTCCTCTGCGGTTGATTTGGCTGATCTCGTGCATGGATACCACCACCATTTAGAGCCTGAGTCAACTGCACCATTACTACAACAAACTTTTTAGTTCCTATTCCGACCATCTCAGGATGCTGATTCAGAAGGTTACTTCCTTCTGTATGCCTTCCTTGCACTACTTCCTTGTTTCCTCTGCGGAAAACCATTCTGAACAAACATGTCTTAGATGAAGCAACATGGTAATCTTCAAATGCTATATCATTTCAATTTTTTTTGGATAATCATTTAATAGAATTCTAACTCCTAATGTTATCTAAACCGACCTCTGATACCAACTATAAGGCCCCAGCCTTAAACCTTACTTAATCTGGAGTTATTACAAGATTACACCTCGAGGATCTTTTCGGGTTTAGAGTTTTAGAGAATTAGATCATAAAACGTGCATTACATTCCACATATAAACAAAGTGGTTACATAAAGATAGTATTCTTAATTCCCATCAATGAGAACATATTTAAAATAAAACAAGGATTCTTCCTTGACACATCCTTGACACTATCATCATATCATGTACCCTTCCCTTGACCTATGAAAATCATTTCAAAAAAAACATGGGATGAGCATAAAAAACTCAGTAAGGGATATAAAAATATGGAAAGGAAACATGGGTACATATATACCGAAGGATGAGATCATACATTATCCATAAAACATAAGCACTTTAACATACCTCATCAAATCATGAATAAATCATAGAAATCATAAGACATAAAGCTAACTTGAGGCATTCATAACATTCTTACGTAGGGAGTAACCCTCTTGGTTACGTTTGGAATACCCATCACAGTATATTCCCTAAAATCTCTTCGGAGAAACCTTAACGTTTCACTCCTTCGCGTTACCCAATTCATTGGAGAGCTATATCGGGCTCACCCACCCTTAGTTTATAACGGAACCACCCGTCTTCATAATAATGCCCAAGAACCATAACATAATCGTATCACATAAAACATGCATAAAGGAAACATAACATTTCCACATTTCAATCACAAGATATCAGTACAACACAAAAAACATTGTGAAAACCATTTCCAATACCAAAATAAAAGAAAAGTAAAACATGGTATTTATTTTTCTTTTAAAAAGAAGGTATGGATTGAAGAGGAAGCTGAAACTCAAATAACGGTCACGATGGCAGAGAAGTCGTTGTCGCCGTATACGTACGACAAAAACATTCCCTTTTTTCGTTTAGTAAACGCTTTGTATAAAAAAGATTCCTTTTGAATAAACGTAAAAGTTAAAGGGGTTTATACACCGTATAAAAGAAGGTTGTGTATAAAATAAAATATGCCTCAATGAAAGGAGATTGAGACGAAGTCCCATACCTCGTATCCGACTTGACCCGACCGTTCTTTAATCTCCTAATTAATAAACTTGAGTTAATCTCTTCTTGCTTAAGAACCTTTTTCAAGTTCATTATTCCTTTTATACCATGTTATGAACATCATGTAATCATTTAAGTTAATAATGTTCATTTTGTCGGTATTTGGTTCTTAAGTCAAAAATAGACTTCTTACACTTACATGTTGTTAATTTGGTCAAAGTTTTGTTATATCCAGAATGATATTAATGATTTGGATAACATATATATCATATAAATTCATCATATACATGTATTTATAATATTACATCACATTTAGAGGTAAGAAATGAAATTCACCGTTCATGGAGACGGTAAGCCATACGTACGCATGAACGCTACTTCCATTTCTATTTCGTATTTTCTGGAATGGAATCATAATGATATAAGAGTATATTATAATTCCAGTATAATAACATATATAATATCATTAAGTTTATCCTTTACACATCCCACATATGGTATTAACAAATCAAATCACTTTCAGGGGGCGGTAGTCCGCACATCCTAAAATGAAGATATCGTGTTTACCCATAATGGAAACCATAAAGGTATGCCGAAAATGAAAAAAAACAAAAGCTTAAGGAAAACATAAACATATTTTATATCATATATAAAAATAGTGACATCATAATGGCCACCTTTTAAGGTGTTAAATGAGTATTGAATAATCATCGTTTCGGGAGGCAGAATTTCACCATCCACGGAAATCGTATGTTTTTTAACCATTTGATGTAGTTGTGTGAGAGTTTATCTAGAATAAATCTTATAACAACATCATAGTATATTGAAGATACTGGTGTTGTTACAAAATAAGTAAATAAAAAGAGTTTAGGGGGTTGGAGAAGAAAAATAAAACAAATGAACATGAGAGAATGAATTACCATTAAAAGTTTAACTCCTTTTGATTTGAGCCTAAAGGCTTCCTTTGAAAGGATTATGCCCAAAGGAAATCCTCTAGGATGAGGAGAGGGATGTGGAGAGAGTAAATGGGTAGGGGTTGGCCGAGACAAAGGCTTGAGGAGTGTGTGAAATGAGGTAGAGGTGGGGGCCTTTTATAAGAGGAGAGGAGGGGCACTTTTGGAAAGTAAAGATAAGTTACTTTATTTTAAAAAGAGTTTCGGATTCAAAAGGTCCCACATTTCTATATTTCTAGGATAAGGTGATAAGGCTTCTAAATCCACTCATACAATTGGTTTTTTCCATGTGTAGGTTTTATATTTTTCATTATCTTTCTATTTTATTTAAATCGTTAAATAATGAGGTCATCGCTGCATCATCAGGATGTCAAAAATAATTTAATTTATTTAAAGTCAAAAAATTATAAAAAAAACTACTATGAGGTATGAAATCTTTTTAGATTTCCAATGATTATTTATAATAAAAAATCTGATCTTTATAACCCCATGTAAAAATTGTTTTCGTAAAACATATGATGTTTGTGTCATTTTTACTTTTACATAAAATAAAAAGTTATTTATGTCATTTACCAACCAAAGTGGATCCATGGGGTCCCCAAGTCGACCCATGGCTTTTCTTGGTCGGCCATGACACAACCAATGAGGGTAGGACATGTGTCAAGCTTATCTCACTTTATTAAATCATTATTTTTACCTTAAAATACACTAATTACCACTAATCACGATTAAAAACATAATAAGTTACTATTCACCAAAAAATAATTTTAATCTCATTGAACCACATTTTACTTATTAATGAAAACCATGTATGTCGGATTTTTGAAATTCAAAACACAATGATGAGAAAATATCATTTAAATGGAAAATCAGTTTTTATAAGTACCACTTAGTGGTTTCACTATTCATCAAAATTGAAGTTTTTCAGAAAATTACCAAAAATTCACCCTAAGCTATATTTGATATTACGAATTCAAAAATGAAGTCTATTTTACAAAATTAAAAACATATAAGTCACATTAATTAATTTAATAATTAATTCCCGCTGTCAGAGCAAATAGCGTGTTTTTATAAAACAATAAGTATCAAAAGATTGACACCAGTTTAAGTCCAATTTCAAAGTGAAATTGATTCCAAAGACCACCATTGGATTAAATGGTAAAAATATATTCAGATTACACATTAAGACCAATTCAAAAGATAATCTAATAATATAAATAAATTATATTAAGAAGCATTTTTGATGTAAAAGGCAGTATTTTTCACTATTCATTAAAAAATGAACATTGTCAGAAAAATACCAAAAATTCACACAAAGTAAATTTTGATGTCCCAATCATAAAGAATAAGTTTATTTTGACAAAAATAGTTTATAAAATTGTCATAAGATAGATTCAAAAATGGTTTTCCATCAAAAGGTAGTAAAACAATCTTTTAAAAATATTAGTGTATTTCATGCTTAAGATTGGATTTATTTTCATTTTAAGCCTCTAAAACACTATCTAATTCATTAATAGACATAGATAAAATATCTATTATTCATTACTTACTTGGGAGGCTACATTGATAGTTTATGAAATTTGCAACACTGAGAATAAAAAAACTGTGAAATATTATTATTTAAACATGACTATTATATCCAAGATGTAATATGGTATGGTATGAATAGAAATAGATAATTTTTGAAATATATACATTTAAATTCTATAATCAATAAAAATATTTTGATTAATTCCTTGAAAAAAAGAAATAAACTCATTAATATGTTTTCCTCAAAAATAGTTTTTATTTCTTTTTTTAAGTGAAAATTAAAATTAAAATTTTAAGTATTATAAAATATATTTTTAAAATAATAAATTTTTTTAAAAATAATCTTGCGAAAATTAATTATGTGTGAATGTTTTCTATTATTCTGAAAATGTTTATTTCCCAAGGAATAGTAACAAATTGTGATTTTAATTGAATACAAAATTTATTAAATTATTTCAAAATTATAATTACTATTTTTATTAGTTTTATAATTTAATTATATAATTATTACTTAGAATAATCATATTACTATATAAGAAATTAATTTTAAACATGAAATTATATTAAATCATTTTATATTAAATTTGGGAAATTTTTGCAAAAATAAGTGTTGTTCATGTTTTTCATGTTTTTTATATTTAATACATCAAGTTATGTATTTTTTATTTTAAAAAATTGATTAAATATTTTTAATTAGGAGTGACATATTTTTAAAATAGTTCCCTTTTATTTTTTGTCAATATAAAATAGTAACCATAAAAAAATTTATGACCCTAATAAAGGGTAAATCAGTTTATTAACAATTTAAAATAATGTGTAATGGATTATAAAGTTACGTAATAGTTTTTATTTTTTATATTATGATTTTATTTTACCTTTACTTTATTATTATTATTTTATAAAGAAAATTTGATGTTATTATAACCTATATAATATTTTATTTCGTAAAGAGTAAAAAATGTGACTCTCTAGTTTTTAATTTGTACAAAGTTTTTAAATATAATTAAATGGAGGGATATGTTTTTTTTAAAAAAAATTAATTATAAATACAAATATTTTATCTTATTTATTATAACTTATTTTTTATTTTTATTTATGAATTAATCACCTTATATTCTAAAACAATAACAAATAAATAATTATTCAATAAATGGATAAATTCAATAATTGATACTAAAAAACAAAAAGAAAAAATACTTTGATTTATTTAATACAATACAGAATATATATATAAATAAAAATTAGGGTTTTTATGATTTAAATGATTTGGTTATAATTTTATATTTTTTTCAAGATGTTATTAAAATGAAAGTAATGAAAATATTTTAAAATTATATTTCATTATATATTATAGTAAATAATATTTTATTAAATGATAAATTGTTTATAAAAATAATGTATTATGACATGTGATTGGGATTTGGTTTATAATAAGAATACTTTCAAATTTAATTTTCATTTTTCCATTTTTGAAAATATATTTACCTTCAAGGAGTAAAAAATTAAATGTTATCAATATAAGTCTGAAAAGGGTTAACGAGGGGATAGAATAATACAATAAAAATAAAAGTGTGGTTATAACCTGTATTATTTTAGTTTAAATACATTATTTTAATCCATAGTTCTAATATATTAAAATAAATTCATTTTGGACCCATTTGGTATCAAGAAATAATTTATATTAATTAATAATTTTTATAAATTTCATGATTTCCCCTAGATTCTCTTATAAAATTAATCTCTTATTCCCAATACATCAGACTCTAAAAACAATTTTTTTTCAGAAACTAACTCAACAAAAATATTTTACAGAATCCCTCCCATCATTGTACATGCCTTTGTTTTGGAATAATACAGACCATAGAGAGTTGAAGGTGTCAATCAATTTTGACTTTTCAGCAAAGATTTATATTTTTTTAACTGTATGTATGAGTTTAATTTCTTCCTCCAACTAATTTAAATTTTACTTAACCATTTTTATATAATTAAAAAGATATATTAAATATAATTATTTTTTGTTACATAAATGGTGAAACCACTATCTGTCTACACATTTTTCAAATTGGAAATGAAACCCCTGACTATGTGTATGGTGGACTACTACCTCGATAACCAATGTAATTTTCTTTCAATAAATATTTCCATTGGTTGAATTAAATTTAAAGAAATAATATTTATATAAAATATTTATGAGATATTAATTAATTGGAAAAACTAATATTTTATTTACATTATTACCTTTCAATTCACTGATTATTTGAAACGTTGTTTGTGCATACATGTGGATTAAAACATATATAGTGTGATGTGGTTTATATTTCATCAGCACATCACATGGAATATATATATAAGGAATATAAAATAAAAAATATGTTATATATGATATTATTATCATTATTGGAGGAAAAAATGATAAATATCTTTTTTTATAATGAATATTAAAAAAGTGAAACGACAGACATTCGTAGGTATGACATACCTTATTAATTACTTTAATGTTGTGAATTATTAAAAATGATCAACAATAATTGGTTTTTAATGTAATATATATATACATATATATATGAAAAATATTTTTTAATTATTATTATATAGATTATTAAATAATGGAATTTTTTACCAACACCATTAAACATAACAAATTTTGAACATACGAACTAAACATACCAAAAACAACTTAAGTGGAGTTAACTGATTAAGAAAATAACTATGTCATTAAGATGAATAAAATCAATAGTATAATGTTAATTTATTAATTATATAATGTTTTCTTATGAAATAAAATAATTGATATGATGCTTTACTAAATAGTTAAACGGCATACCTTGAAATTCAGTAGTCAAGGTAAGTGATTAAATCAAAATTTGGTTTCATGGTGGAATATTTTAATATTATGTCCCTTTATACTTTTATATGGTTTATATATTTCCATTTAACATTTCATATAATAAATCATTGATTAAACATTTAATTTTCAGTTACAATTTAATATAATTCAACTATGTGGCATTTATTTGAAATGTTACTAAAGTAGAAATTGATTTATGTTACGGTCTACTTACTTTTGAGATTGTTTATTTTGATGATCCATTTGGTGAAATTGTATAATAAGTTTTTATTGAAAAAGATTTATTTTATTCTATATGGTTTTGAATATTTTATCTTGTTTTGTTTTCCTTTTCATCACAGTTTAACAAAAATTACATAATAAAATTATTCGAAATTTCTACTGATCTTATTTAATCTTTTAGGCCAAGAATATTTATCTTCTACATCTATTTTTTCTAAAATAAATTTAAAAAATTTATTTTTTGAATAAAAATGGTTTGTTCAATCAATTTTATATGAATTTTTAAATTCATTTAAATTGGTTTTAAAATTATTTTCTAAACTTTTTCTAATTGAATATCTTTAGAATCCTTTAAAAAATTAAAAACATTGGTTTTTAGTAACTACCAGATTAATGTACTCTCTCTACATTATAACAATAAGTCACTTAGAAAATTGATTTATATGTTTCTAGGGTTATTTATTATAAATTTTAATTTCGATATATTTTTTTAATACATATTTTTTTAAAATTTATTTCTTGTTTTTAAATGATATTTTCATCAAGAATGTTTTTACATCTATTAAATTTTATTTTCATTCACCAATTAATAAAATTGTTTTGGTTAATTATGTACCACTAGGGATATTGTTAAAATATTTTTTTCTTTGTCTTTGTCTATTGGAATTATTATTATTTAAACATTATTTTCATGGATCATAATAATTTCCTTGTATTGATAATGTTATGAAATGAATTTTCTATTTTAATGTATACAATGATAGGTAATTTTCCCTCCATCATAACAATTATTTTATATTTTTCCTAAATTATAAGAATTCTAGTTTTCTATGTATAAAAATCCTCCCAATTTAATCCGGGTTATTTACCTTCGGGAGACGAATTTTTTAAAGAAAAGTGTATTTGGATATGAGAACATTTTTTTCAAACTGGTTTAAAAGAGTTCTTCTAGGGTTCAATTATATATATGACCCTTTGAAATTTACAAAAAATGGTCAAACCCCTTAATAGATCACAATTATTCATGATATGTATTTTATGGTTTGTTTTCCTAGATATTTTTCTAATGAATTGGGTAATTACTGTGTTGTCCATAGAATTATATTGTATGTTGACCACATTGTAAATAAAATCGTAAGGGTTACATGGTGATGACTTCGAAAGGTAACAACTTTTTTTCTTTATTCATTCTATGGTATATAAAATTTTCCTTTTTTACATGGTAGATATCACATTTCTCATGATTATAAATATGTTAACTCTTATACAATGGTATATCTTTATGATAAGTTCAATTATAGCGACCTTTCCTTTTCTTACATTACTATTACATATTAATAAAGGCAAAGAACCCAATAGTAATACACATAATGGATCAAAAGGATTATATTCTTGAGAAAACTAGGACTATACGTATCATTTAAAAAATCAAACAAAAATTAGTTATTTAATTCCTTCTTCTCTAGCTTTTTATTAGAACTTTTCCTCTCTTTAGTACAAGTTATCACCTAAGGATATATATAAAAATGGGGTGAGAAAAATTACCAGTAAGAGAATAGACATGAAGAACATAACAATGGGTGAGAATAATCATAACCTAGGAAAAGGATCATGAACATGTGAGGAAGCATTAATAAAATACTTGAAAAGCGGTTATTCATAAAAATGAAACATCGTGTCTTATTGGTTAACAACCAAACACACTTGTGAAAAAAACTAGTATTTTGTTCACAAATAATTTCAAATTAACTCATGAGATTCATCACTTTACCTAATGAATTGGAGTGCTGTATAATTCTGAGCACACCCCTCAAATTCCAACATTCATATTTCACTATATAATTTCAAGCGCACCAATCTCATCATACCATTATCATTATCATTCATGCCACATATATCAAAAATCAACATAACTAAACCATGGAAAGGAATAGATTTCTCATCATAAGAATATATTCAAAAACTTTTGGTCCCCAAAGTAATGTGGTAATAAAATACTTAATACAATAACCACCAATCTTGGGTGAGAAATAAAAGTTGTGTTTATGAAAGGAGAGTTATTTTGGAAAACATTGGTTTGACATAAACTATAGTAGAAAACATGTATATCACATAAAATGTAAGATAATGATGAAATATTATTTTTATGGAGTGAACAAAAAAAAATGTGGTTAAGTAGGGAGAACATGAATAATATTGTTGGGTTCTCGAATTTCCCCTTACATTGTATATGAATGCTTTCTTCTCTTTAATTTCGTCTTGAATCCTACTCTTGAGATACTCCATAAGGAAGCTAGTATTGGTCTCTTGA
Source organism: Viscum album (assembly GCA_963277665.1). Classification (NCBI taxonomy): domain Eukaryota; kingdom Viridiplantae; phylum Streptophyta; class Magnoliopsida; order Santalales; family Viscaceae; genus Viscum; species Viscum album. The sequence continues at coordinate 686,269,998 of OY728145.1, read as the reverse complement.
TGAGACTTGAAGATATTAGACATCGAATAGGGGCTAGATATGATGCTTGGGAAGAGTTCAGACAATTATTGAAACTTCATATGTGTGGTTTGGCAAGGGGATGACGAAAGAATATTTATACAAGAGGAGTGGTTTTGTAGAATATAATATTAAATAAAATAATATATCAAATGTTAGACTTCTAATAGTGGTTTTTTTGTCATCATAAACCACATATTAATATAATTTAATTCATTTTATACTCTAAATAATCTTTATAAAAATAATTCATTATATTATTAAATGGAACGTTAAATAAACCGAAAAAGATACTTTAAAGAATCACCTTTTGACATTAGGCTTTGTAAAGTTCTATTTAGGTTTGGAAATTGATTTTATTGTATATTAAAGAACCATTTATGAGATTAAATATAACATGGGAGAATATATAGTTCTAGAATGTTTAGGTCATTATTACTTCATGAATGATTCAATTTAAGATACACTGGTTATGTGAAAAACTGTATTTTTACTATTCACCATAAAATTGAAGTATTTCAAAAAAATCCTAAAAATTTACCTTAACCTTTTTTTGAATTATAGAATAAAGAATCTAGTTCCAATTATCAAAAATAATTTCTAATATATAATTAGTTTAATTTTTAATAAAAAAATAACCTACTTGAAAATTACTTTTTTTAAAATTAAAACTTATTCCATAATGCTTCCAAAAATTACATAAGTTATTATAAAATTATCTTAAAACTAAAAGACATAGAATTTTTAATTTATGAATAGGTTTTATGAAAATAATTTATCTTTTAAATTATTTAAATAATTATAATTACTTGTTTAGGACTTACAAAGATACAAATATCTTTACTAAGGTCAAATTTTCACTTATAAATGACAAAAGTTTATTTAATATTTAAAGTGTAACATTGCTAGGAATTTTGATGATTTAAATATTCATAATGGTCATATTACTTTTCATAAGGGTAGGTTACTATTCATATGGGTATGATACTATTCACCAAAAATTATGTTTGTTCTATTACACTCCAAAAATCATCTTGAACACAATCCTGTATATCATATATTAAAAATTCAAAAAAATAGAATTGGAAAAATTATGTTTAACAGTCACATAATATTTAGTATCATTATATTTCATTGTGATTCTTAATGTGATTATACTATACGTCATAATTTAATGAAGTGGATTCCATTGATATAACTTTGGGTCATTGCATTCTACCCCCTTATGAAATTACTCCCTCAAGGTTTCATTTTACATAAAGAGGTGAGGGTACTTCTACTTCATCTCCTCCTCTGGATACCTTCTAACATCTCCAAACCTGAGGTTCCTACATAAAAATTTGACATGGTGGGTTTTCCTGTTGAATAGAACCATATATCTCTGGTCAATATTCTCTACTAGATGTTCCTCAAAGGAGGGATCATCTTTTAGGTGCACCACCTCTGAGTTTAGTACATATGAGGGATTTGGTATGTTCTTTCTCACTAGTGATATTTGAAACACATCACGGACTTGAGCCATATTTTGTAGAAGTGAAAACTGATAGGCCACATCTCTTATATAGTCAAGGATCTCAAAGGTTAATATGTACTTTATTCATAGAATCATTTTCTTTCTGAACCTTATGAATCGTTTCCATGGTGATATTTGAATGAAGACATTATCCCCACTATTGAACTCTAAGTCATTTAGACAGTTGTCACCCTAACTATTTCTCTGACTTTGAGAATATTTGATGTGTTTCTTGATTTCATGAACCTTATCTGGCATCTCTTGCACAAATTCAAGTCTATGTAGATTTCATTCTCCATCTTCATCCTAATAGGTTGGAGCTATACATCGCTTTCCATACAAAACTTCATATGGGGCCATCTGAATACTCAAGTGGAAGCTATTATTGTTTGAGAACACAACCAATGGGAGAGGTTGATCCCATCCACCATTGAATACTAAAGAGTAAATTCTTAGCAAGTCTTCAAGTGTCTAAATAGTCCTTTCTGACTGGCCATAATTTTGGGGGTGATACGCCATGCAGAAATTTAATTCACTACTCAAGGCATGTTTATGGAACCTCGAGAATTCAGATGTAAACCTTGGATCACGGTCAGAGTCAATAGAGAGTGGAACACCATGAAGGCTCACCACTTCCTTCACATATATCTTTTCGTGTTGTTCAAGTGATATATCTTTCCAAATAGAGAAAAAATGGGCAGTCTTGGTTTATCGGTCAACCATTGCCCATGTAACATTATTTCCCTTGGAAATCTTTGGGAGACCTATGACAATTTCCATAGTGACACTATCCCTTTCCACATGGGTATAGGAAATGTATCCATCATCCCTCGGGACTTTTGTTTCTCTGATTAAACATGCTGACATAACAAGTACTATGAGATATATTTCACAATATACTTCTTCATGTTATCCCACTAGATGTGTTCTCAGAGGTCTCGGTACATCTTGGTGATACCATGATGGATATAGAATGTTAATCTATATGTATTTTCCAATAGATCATTCTTTATCCAAGGTGATGAAGGCACTCAATTCCACATTCCAAACTGAATCATGCCGTAATAATTGATATGGATCTCATAAAACCCTTCCTTTACTTATTTAACCTTATTTGGTAACTCTAGATTATCCCTTCCTGCTTCCTTAATATTCTCTTTGATAGATGGTTGTGAAATCATTTGGGAACGGTATGATGTATCCCATACCCTTATGATATCCAAATCAATCCTTTGCATACCCAAGAAGATAGTGTCTTTCTCAATCCATAACATGGATAGAGTAGCAGTTTCTTTTCAACTTAGTTCATCAAATACCTAGTTCACCATTCGTGGATGATAAGGAATAAAGAAATTGTAATCCTTGATTATATCTAACCATCACCTTAGACGCATGTCGAGATCCTTTTTGGTGAATATATACATTAAACTCTTCTGGTCGTTGTATATGTCACACTTCTCACTATAAAGGTAGTGACTCTAGATTTTCAAGGAAAGAATCACGACTGCAAACTGTAGATCATGCATTGGGTAGTTATGCTCATGGATCTTCAACTGCTGTGAGGAATATGCTATCACATTATCATTTTTCATGAGTACAAAACCACGAAAAGTTTTAGAAGCATCACTGTATAACACAAAACTTTCTCCACTTTTTGGTAGTGTGAGTAAAGGTACAGTGATCACCAATCTAATTAGCTCCTTGAAGTTTCCCTGACATTCTTCCATCCTTACATACTTTAAACCTATCCATGTTAACTTACATAGTGTTCCAAAAAATCATGAAATATTTCTCAAAAAACATTTTTAGTAACCATATAATCAAAGAAAACTAAGGATTTCTATGACACTAGAGGGCCTCGGCCATTCCTCAATCCCCTTTATTTTAGAAGGGTTCACAGAAATTCCCTAAATAATGAGGGAAGGTCCAAAGAATGTTACTTTATTCATCCAAAAGACACACTTTCCAAAAATAGCATACAACTTCTTCTTTCCCAGTATCTCTAACACAAGTCATAGAAGTTTGAAATGTTCCTCCTTTCTCATAGAGTGGATGAGAATATCATTGATAAACACTACAAAATATTTGTCGAGGTAAAGTATAAAGACTTTATTCATCACATCCATGAGGAATTCAAGGGAATTAGAAAGTCTGATGGGCATCACCAGAAACACATAATTCCCGTACCTTGTAGGGAAGTTTGTCCTCTAAATATATTCCCTCTTTACCATAAGATGATTATATCCAGAAATAAGATCCACCTTTGAGAATTATTTAGATCCTATTAGCTTATCAAAAAATTATTCAATCCTTGGAAGAGGATACTTCTTCTATATGTCGATCTAGTTAAGTTCATGATAATTGATATAGATCAGCATTGTTCCACCGTTCTTCTTCAAAAATAGTACTAGTGCACTCCAAGGTGATGCACTTGGGCATTTAAAATTTTTTCCCAAATTATCTAGCAGTTCCTTCTTTAACTCCTTCTGTTTGATAGGAGCCATAAAATAGGGACACTTCGAGATAGAAGAAGCTTATGGTTTGAGTTATATTGATAACTCTACCTCATGATCTGATGAAAGTCTGAGTAAATCATTAAGAAATACACTACTGTATTCCCTCATGATGGGAATTTCCACAAGGTTGGAACTTTCCTTTGACTCAACAATTATTGAGAGGTATTCTTCTTCACAGAGAATCAACACCCACATAGTTGAATGTTTTTTCAAATGTGAATTATGACCTTCCTTAAATTTGTATAGAAGCATGGGATTGTTCAGAATATGAAAATATATTTCCTTTTTCCAACAGTTGATACGTGCCCTATATAACGTGAGGGAATCCATTCCCATTATAAAGTCGAATTCCACCAAGGGAAGCACTATGAGATTTAATGTAATAATTATCCCACATACACCAATAAGAGAATAGTCAAACACTTGAGTTGCAATGACTTCACCACTTGGGGTTTTTATAGATATCTCTACTTCACAGTTTCAGGGATTGGATTCTATAGTTCTAGAAAAAATTCATGATATAACAGAATGAGTAGAACCATAATCAAATAATAATATTTCAATTCTTGAGTGAATAAAAATTTTATGTTGTACAACATCATTATCTTTCTCCACTTCTGCATTAGTGATGGCATAAGCGAAACCTTATTACTTTGGCTTTGGTGGCTACTGACATTGATTACCCTCCTAGACATGAGGTTTAGTACACTGTCTTGCATTGTTCCCTTGCTCCAAATAGTTGTATAATGGGACCTTGGGTGGTTCTCCCCTTTTATACACAACATTTTTATTCTTTTTCATGTATTTTGGTAACTATTGATATTAGTGTCCTTTCCGACACTTGAAGAAATTCCTTGTCCTATTGATGTAGTTCCCATGACGAATCTCCCCACATTTTTGGCATGTGGGTCATTGAGTTTTCTTCCCACCTTTATCGTTAGATATTTCATATTGAATCTTCATCTTTCATTTATTATATCCATAGTCATGGGACCATTATCTAAACTCTATATCCACTTTGAGAGAAAATCAAACATCATCTTAATAACTATGAATGTCTCAAATTGAAAGAGCCTTTGAAAACTGTGGTTTTAATCTACTAAAGAGACTATAAATTTTGTTTTCATTGTTGATTTCAAAACCTATAGCATACCTTGAATGTATTGTGATTTTTTTTCATAGGACATGAAATATTATCCTTCATTTGTTCATGAGATATATGAATTCTCTCTCAGTATTTTTCAAAAGATTTTTTGAGAAATAAATTTTAAGGAGCATTATCTTAAACTCTTCATATTCTATCTCTTCGATTTCCTCCCTTGGAATTGTGTTCTTCATCAATTCCCAACATTGATCGGCCCCTCCATCTAGAAAAAAATGGCTAGTATCACCTTTTTTGTCTCATAACAGTAAAGAATAGAAAATATATTTTCCATGGATTTGACTCATTTTTTTGCAACTAGTGGATCAGAAGATGCATAATATGTCAGTGGTCGTTGCCGCATAAAACAATCGATTACCAGTTTCTCCCTATTAAATGAAAGAGGAAGTTACCACTAATTCTGATTATTGTTCAGAACTTGAGATAGTTGGGTAAGAATCGCCATTATGTTTTGAATTCCAACAACCAAAGCATTAGGGATGTCATTTGGGAAATTGTCTCACTGGTCCCTGCATAAGTTATTGGCCGACTTTCTCTTGGTTCCCACCATATTCTAAAATGAAAATGTTTAGACCAAAACACATGTCAAAAAGTCATGAATAACTTATTTACTTATAAAATTGTCACCAAAAACATAACTTATGGAATTCCTATGTAAAGCTTCTTATTTGAATATTTGTACAGAGTCTCATTATAGAGGTTTTCTCTAGGGTTCACTAATCCTAATTCCCAAATTTTCTAAACCTTGCCTCTGATAACAACTATAGAGACCCTTCTTTTTATTAAATTACTATTACATAATTATAAATATAATAAACATAATATTATTACACATAGTGGATATTAATGTTTAGTGTCTTAGGAAAACTTGGACAACACATGATATTTAAATCATCAAACATAATCATTTTTTTAAATCCTTCTTCTCTAGCTTCTTTTTTGAAATTTAAATCTACTTAGTACATGTAGTCATCAAATTATATACATCAAAAGGGGTGAGATAAATTCATGATGAGAGTATAGATATGAAAAATATAACAATGGGTGAGTATAATCCTAACATAGTCAATGAGTCATGAACATGAGAGGAATCATTAATAAAAGACATGAAATGTGGTAAAGCATAAAAATGAAACGTTATGTATTTGTGGTTAACTTGCACACATAAATGTAAAAAATATAGAATCATGCTCACACGTCAATTTCACTATATCTCAAGAGATTTTTCACTTTACCCAATGAATTGGAGTGATTTATAATTACGGTCACACCCGTCACATTCAGACATTCATATTTCACTATGTAATTTTAGGCCCACCCGTCACATCATAAAATTATCATTATCATGCATGAAACATATATCAAGAATAAAAAAACAAACTCATGGAATGTAATTAGATTCATACCATAATAACACATTCATAAACATTGGGATCCCAAAAGAAAGTGGGAAAACGTACTTCATACAATAACAATCAACCTTGTGTGTGAGAAATAAAAAGTTTCTATGAAAGAATAGTTATTTTGGAAAACATTTGTTTGAAATAATATCTAGTGGAAAACAAGTATATCCCAAAAAGGTCAAGTAATGGTGAAAAAATGATTTTAAGTAGTGACCATACAAAAAATGGAGTGAACGAGGTAGAAACCGAAGAATGAAAGTTGGGTTTGAGAATTTCCCCTAACCTTGTATCTAAATGCTTTGATCGCTTTAATTTCCTCTTGAGTCCTCTTCTTGTGATCCTCTTTAAGAAAGCTAGACTTGGTCTCATGATGAGACTAGAAGATCTTAAACGTGAGAGAGGGTCTAAGAATGATTCTTGGGAAGAGTTTACACATGTCATGAATCTTGAGAGGTGTGTTTATCAAGGTTATGTAGAGGGGTTATTTATATATGAAAATGGGGTGTTTTTAGAATAAAATTTTAAATAAAAAAATATATCAACTAATAGACTTGTAATAGTAGTTTTTGACATCTTATAATATATATTAATATAAGACAATTTATTTTATATTTTCAATAATCTTTATAATTTGAATTCATTAATTTATTAAAAGGAAAGTTAAAGAAAGAGAAAAATATAATTGAAGGAATCACCTTTCAACATTAGCATTTCGAATGTTCATTTTAGGTTTGGAAATTGAGTTTATTGTATTTTAAGGAACCATCTATGAAATTAAATATATAATGGAAGAATATAATGTTATAGAAATATTATTTCATCATTACATCATGAAAGACACAAGTTAAGATACCACAGTTATTTGAAAAACTAGTTTTTTACTATTCACTCGATAATTATTGTATTTTAGAAAAATCCTAAAATTTTTCCCTAACCATTTTTTTATATGTAGAATTAAAAAAATTATGTTCATTTTTTAATAATAATTGTATAAATATTATTAGTTTAATTTTTAAATAAAATCATAATATACATGAAAAATATATATTTTAAAATTAAAATTGATTTCATACTGCTCCAAAAAAATTACATAGGTTATTAGAAAATTATATTAAAATAAGATGACATAGAATTTTTAATTTATGAACAATTTTTTTTTAAAAAAAGTTTTTTAACTAATTAATTAATTATAATTATTTATTTATGACATATAAAAATACAAATATTTTTACTAAGGTTGAATTGGTACTTATTAGATACCTTGAGATTATATAATCATTAAAAGGTAAGTTTACTATTACATTTGATGATTTACTTATTCATAAGGGACATATTACTATTCATAAGGGTATGGTACTATTCACAAAAAATTATGTTTGTTCTATTAGACTCCAAAAATCTTCCTAAACACAATAATGTAGGTCATATTTTAAAAATTCAAAACATAGAAGTGAGAAAATAATGTTTAATGGTTACATAAAATTTAGTATCATTATATGTCATTATGCTTTATAATTTGATTATACTATAAAGATTAATTATATGAAAGGAAGTTCATTGATGAAATTTTGTGTCATTGCATTCATGATTGATTATCTAGTAATTTATTAGTATGAATTCCATTTTTTAGGCTCATTCCCTGTGATTATGCCATCATTACCTTATTATAATATTTATCTTTGTATTTATATTAAATTTTAATAATTCTTTTAACCATTACTGAGGATTTGAGATCACCCTATTAATTTTTTTTCATAGTTTATGAAGAATGATCATAAAATATATGTTTTTTTGAATTCTCCCTATTTGGATAAATTTATGGTATAAGTTGAATACTTAAGCTAATGTTGGAAAATATTGGAAGAGTGAGAGATGGTGTTGACATTTATGAAATAGTATTGTATGAATCCATGTTGATAAGAGAATTCAAAAATTCTTTAAAAATATAAACCTAAAAGGACCATGGATATGTATGTAGTATTTTGTTTTGATATTTCATAAATAGAATTTATAAAAAATTATCAGAATTATCAATATTAAATCCATAAATGTAAAATTTATGCGTTTCAGTAGATTGTGGAGTACACGATTGTGTTTATTACATTAAATATCACATGTTATTTGTTTATAATATAATTATTCATCTAATATATTTTAGTTGAGGTTATGTAGTCATTTTTCATAACTTCTCATATATGTTTACCACGATAGAGAATTTTTTAAAATAGTCTCTTAATGAAAATAATTCTAATTGTATAATAAACATAATATTTATTTTTAAATCTATTTTAGATCCAACCATAATTGGTAAATATTTGAATTAAAAATCATTTTACGTGGAGGTAATAGTTTTCATGTATACATGATTAATAAGTCAATTTCTCAATTAATGTGATAAATAATTATAAATGATAAATTGAAATTTTAGAATAATTTTTTCTTATATATATCTCATATATTCAGTTATTACATCAATTTGATCAGCCATGAATTGTAGTGATGAAAAATTGAAGACACTAAATTGGGGAGGATTTAGTCTGCACAACACATTAATGATGAATTTTTTTCTTATCAAATGTAATGGAATAAATAACTAGTATTCCAGTAATATAATAATTTATTAGTTTAATATTTATAATTATTTAATTATATATTTATGTATATATGATATTTTTAGGAGAAATATTAACAAGAATTTTTTTTGGAAAAATTTAATACATTCCTTAGAGACTAGATAACCCCTTTAAATTTTCCTTGTAATTGATGGACATAAGAGAAATATTTGGGAAAACTAGATTATTGATGAGAAATAGAGTTATAAGAGTTGAATTTTTGGAAGAGGGTTAACTGAAATTATATTTGAATGTTTAACTATGGATGGGTGGAACTGAACCTCTTTTATAATTGAAGAGACATGAAAAATTGGGAATATCATTTACTATTTCATGACACTGTTACAGTTGTCCATGGATAATGACTCTAAATGTTACCAATAATTTATATATGGTGATTTTGGGCCAATAAATCAGCATTTATGACCTCACACGCAAGTTTTGTAAAGGTTACTAGCTTTAGGAAATCATTCTGTGGTTAATTCCCCACATTTATATTTGTCAAAGTTAATGATCAATATGAGATTTAAAAAATGATAATCTTCGTCATCAATGAAATTAAATTAATGAAAATAGATAAGTGATATAATTCTAAAAATATGTCATAGGATCATCAAATATTATTTAATAATAATTTAAGAAATTAAAGAAATTTCTTTGTGAGAGTTCATTATTTATTAATGAATAATATAATTTAACTTCATTGTACCGTCACTTTTTTGAAGATCAAGATAATATTTGCTCTATAAGTGGTCCATAGGCATTCCACAAATCTCCATACAACATTGTAGGAATCTCCAAGTTGTAGCATAAAAATCCTATTTTCTTTTATCATTCACAATTGATCACCACAATAATTACTTACAAATCACTATCCTTGATCTTTATAGATTCAAGAGTGGTGTTTTGAGGATGTTTAGTGTCTGTTATTTGGAGTGTTCTTTTATTATGGGTTCTCTAGGTCTTGAGAGGACTCTCTATGTTTGTCATTATGCATTACCCTAAATGAATTGATTCGCCTAGAAAAGTAATATTGTTTGGTTTAAATAACACTAGTGTAATGAAATAAATTTATTTAAATGTTCCCTTTTAGTATTTATTTAATCCACTATAGACATAAAAAATATTATTATATCATTATGCGCTAATCATTGGAATTAAAATAAATTATATTAAATAAAATAATAATAAATATATATAATTTTCACCAATACTAAAAAATCAGTCCTTTATTCCTCAAAAATATTGGTCGACCTTTGAATAATGAATGTATATTTAATAAATGAAAAATCACTACAATATTATCCATTATGTAAATAAATAGTATATTCACTAATTAACAAATAAAAAATTTATTAAGTATTTTTCTCACGTTATATTCTTTCAAATAACTTGTGATGAAATATAAGTGATCAATTATATAAAAATAAATATTAATCCCCATGAGTGAGTAATATTAATTAATATTGATAATCAATAACTAATAATATATATTTATTTACCATGATTCTAGATACATATAGTTTGTGTCCTTCTAGGCCGCTTTCTTTATGGAATATGGTGAAGTAGCCTAAATTACAATTTTAGCATCTAGAAACACATCAAGAAACCCATAGTGTAACATCCCAGGTAAATAAAGAATAATACATTTTCATATTTATTAATATTTTCAAATTAAATATTAATTTTACTTTAAATGGGTTTCTATGTTAGATAGCGTACCTGATATGCAACAACATGTTTCTTTGAAATCTTACGTTGCACACTAGTAATATAATAATATTATTTCAAATGATAGTTAACACGTAGCTGTTGTATTTGCGTGAATGAATATAAATAACTAAAATATGATTATATATTTTTGTTAAATGTTTTTACATTTATCCAATAAAATATAAAGGCTTAAAATAAGAAAATAATTCAATTTTAGGCATAGATACTCTAATATTCACTAAAAGGTCGAATTATCGCCTTTTGATGGTGAAACCTCTTTAAATATAATTATGGTAACTCTTATAAATTCTATTGTACCAATTAAAATTATTATTTATAATTGAAAGATCAAAATTTACTTTGTGTAAATTTTTGGTATTTTTTCGATAAAGTTCATTTTTAATGAATAGTGAATAATGTTGTATTTTAATTCAAAACTTCTTTTTAATATAATTTTTTTATATGATTAGATTATCTTTTGAATTGGTTTTAAAGTGAAATTAAAATATATTTTTACCATTTAATTCAATGGTGGCCATTGGATTTAATTTCACTTTGAAATTGGACTTAAACTAGTGTCAATCTTTTGATATATATTATTTCATAAAAACATGTTGTTTGTTTTGACAAAGGGAATTAATTATTAAATTAATTAATGAAACATATATGTTTTTAATTTTCTAAAATATAAATCATTTTTTAATTCGGAATATCAAATATAGCTTAGGGTGAATTTTTGGTATTTTTCTGAAAAACTTCAATTTTTTATGAATAGTGAAACAACTGAGTGGTAGTTAAAAAACAGATTTTTCATTTAAATGAAACATTACCACTTTTGTGAATTGAATTTCAAAAATCCGACATACATGGTTTTTATTAGGATGTAAAATGTGGTTCAGTGGGATTAAAATAATTTTTTTATGAATAGTAACTTTTATGTTTTATTAATCGCGATTAGAGGTAATTAGTGTAATTTAAGGTAACAATAATGTTATAATATAAAATTACCTTGAGAAATGTCCTAACTTTATTTGATGTGTCACGGCCGACCAAAACAATACCTGGGTCAACTTGGGGAGCCCATGGAGCCACTTGGGTAAGAAAATGACATTAATAACTTTTTACTTAAAGTTAAAATAAAAATGTCAAAAACATGTATTGTTTTACTAAAACAATTTTTACATGGGGTTATACAAGCCATATTTTTGACTATAAATATTAATTAGAAATTTAAAAAGATTTATTACAACATGATAATTTTTTATAATTTTAATACATTAAATAAATTAAATTATTTATGACACCATGATGATGTAGTGATTACCTCATTATTTACCGATTTAAATAAAATGAATGGATAATGTAAAATCTAAGACCTACACTTGTCAAAAACCTAATGGATGTGTGTATTTCGAACTCTTATCACCTTATCCTAGAAATATATAATTGTGTGACCCTTAAAATCTTTTACTCATTATATAATAAAGTAAAATTTTATAAATTTCCAAGAGTGCCCCTCCTCCCTCTTATAAAAGGCCCCCACCTCTACCTCCTGACCCACACCTCTCAAGCCTTTGGTTCGGCCAAGCTATGCTCATTTTGTCTCTCCACATTCCTCTCTTCATCCTATAATCCTTACCTTAGGCAGAAAGCTCTTTAATAAACCCTTTTGGTTCAAACCAAGAGGAGTAACCTTATTTAAAGGTAATATCTTCAATTGTGTCCTTTTGTTTTATTTTGCTTCTCAAACACCGTAAACTCTTTTTATTCCTTTCAATTGTAATAAAAACAGTATATTCAATACACTAAGATTTTGTTGTGAGATGGATTCGAGCTACACTTACACACACCTTCATCTAATGGTTAAAGAACATACTGTTTATGTGGATGATGAATTTCTGCCTCACAAAATGATGATTGTTCAATCTTTTTTTAACACCTTTAATGGTGGCCATTAAGAATTAAATCTATTTATATATGATATATATTATTTTTATGTTTTCTTTATGCTTCTTTATTTTACATTTATGGAATACCTTTATGGTTTCCATTATGGGTAAACACGATATCTTCATTTTAGGAAGTGCGGACTACTGCCCCTGCAAATTGATTTGATTCCTTAATGCCATATCTGGGATGTATAAAGGATTAAGTTAATGATATTATATATGATATTATACTGGAATTATTATATACCTTTATATCATTATTATTTCACTCAATTAAATATGAAATAGAAATGAAAGTAGTGTTCATGCGTACGTACGGCTTACCATCTCCATAAACGATGCATTTCATTTCTTAACTCTAACTGTTATATACTATTATAAATACATGTATATGTAGAATATATATGAAATAAATGATATTCAAATCATGAATATCATTCTGGATATAATGAACCTTTGACCATCTGAACGACATGTAATTGTAAGAAATCCATTTTTGACTTAAGTACCAAATATCGACAAAAAAGAACATTTTTAACCCAAATGACTAAATAATGTTTATAACATGGAAATAAGATATATAAATGGAATAATAAGATTGACAAAGTTTCTTATTCAAGTAGAAATTAACACTAGTTTATTATTCTGGAGATTAAAGAGTGATCGAGTCAAGTCGGACATGAGGTAAGGGACTTCGTCTCAATCTCCATTCATTGAGGCATATTTTGTTCTAATATAAGAATTTATTTTATACGCTGTATAAAACACCTCTGACTTTTCATTTCATTCAAATGGAATCTTTTTCTATGAAGTGTTTTACTAAATGAAAAAAATGAATGTTTATTTTAACGCACGCTGTGACAATGACCTTTTTCACCACCGCAAGTATTATTTAGTCTTTGGCTTCCTCAGCAAGCCGTGATGTTTTTAAAATGAAATAAATACCTTATACTCATTTATGTATTTTCATATTGAAAATGGTTTTTATAATGGATTTTTTATATCAATATATTTAAGTGATATATTATGATCAAAATGTGGAAATGTTTTCTTTCCATTATATTTGTTTTGTGTCTTATGATTTGATAATCGTACTTGGAAATTTGATGGGTGGTTACGTGATAAACCATATGACGGGTGGTGCCGTGAATACCATGATAGGTGGTTATGTTATAACCTCCATTGTATTGGGTATGGAAGTTGGCCATATGGATATTCCATTTAGTGATATTTGTTGAAGTCGACCGTATGGTTAATCCATTGAAGTATGTTTATGTCCCATGTTACCTTTATATGTTATGTGTTCTTTATATGGGTCGTATGGAAATATTTTTGTTACAAAATGGTAAGTAATGATCTTTTATTCATTTAAGAGTTTTTTACTACTTCACAAAGGTGAAAAGTATTACTTTGATAAAGAATTCATGGTTTACACGTTGTTTTGAAAAACTAACAGTTTTCTTTCTATGTGTATCCCTTACTGAGATTTTTATGCTCATACCAAGTTTTTTTGAAATGTTTTTCACAGGAAATAATGTGGAATAGGGTCAAGGATGGGATCAAGGAAAATTCATGCTGTCTTTAACATGAAACTAGACATGACACTTTTTTTAAGAGTTCATGTTTTGTAAAAAAAAAGGAAACTCTGTAGAAGTGTCTTCTGTATAATCTGTTGATATGTAATGGTTATGATCTAATTCTCTAAAACTATAAACCTGAAAAGATCCTCAATTTGAATTATTCATTTAATTTAATATTAAGTGATGTTTAATGCCTGGGACTTATAGTTGGTATCAGAGGTCAATTTAGATAACTTTAGGAGTTATAATTCTATTAAATGATTGTCCAAAAATATTTTCTTTTAGTGGTCAAATTGAAATGATATAGCATTTGAAGATTACCATGTTGCGTCATCTAAGACATGTTTGTTTAGAATGGTTTTCTGCAGAGGAAACAAGGAAGCTATGTCGGGACAACCTTAGGAGAAAGAAAACCTTCTAAATCAGCAACTTGAGATGGTCGGAATTGGAATTGAACTATTTGTTGCACTGATGGAACAATTTACTCATGCTATAAATGGTGGTGGTATCCATGAATGAGATCAGCCAGATCAACCGTAGAGGATCGTGTTAGTGGTGGAACATTTCATGAGGCAACATCCCCCATCATTCAGTGGTTAATCTGACCCTGTGCTAGCATAAGGATTGATTAAAGCACTTAAGAAGATTTTTGAAGTCATGGGGTGTTTAGAACATCAAAAGGCTAGTCTTGCTATTTACCATTTTGAAGGTGAAGCTGATCGGTGGTGGTCAATGATGAAAAATATCATGGATAGTGATGAGATTTATGATCATTAGTAGGACGAATTCAAAGGTATGTTTCTTGAGAAATATTTTACTAAGGTGGTTCGTCTTAGGATGAAAAAAAATTCATAGAATTGAGGCAGGAGGACGACTCAGTGGCTACTTGTGAAGCAAAGTTCACTCGACTAGCAAGGTATGCTCCAAATTTCATACGAGATCTTGATAGTAAGATAAACCATTTTACTCAGGGTTAATGCCAAAGTATCTAAGGGCTTTAGCTTCTCGTGAGTTCAAAAGTTATGAAAAACTTGTTCGATGTGCGGAGAAGTTGGAAATGGAGTTTTCCGATGATCAGGTGTTCTTTGACAAACAACACAATAAGAGGTCCAGTTGGAAGACAAAGGGGAAGAATTCATCAAAGAAGAAAGGAGGTAAGAAAACCAAATATTCATCCTATGAGAAGTGTGGTAAAATTCATCCTGGAGAATGTTTATCCAAGTCTGGAAAGTGCGTTCGGTGTGGTAAGTCTGGTCATATTGCTCGTAACTGTAAGGAAGATGATCAAGCAGACAATGAAAAGCTAGAGGTAAGATGTTTTAAGTGTAATGAAATGGGTCATTATGAAAATGAGTGTCTAACTAATAACTCAACTGGGGGAATGCAGCCAGACTACAAGTAGAAAGGGGTGGTTAAATCCTTTGCAACTACTTCAGCAGATGTTGGGCCATCAAATGAAGTAGTATCAGGTACACTATTAGTTTGTTCAGATTATACCAATGTGTTGTTTGATTCAGGGTCTACATATTATTTTATTTCTGATAAGTTTTATAGTAAATTGTTAATTCCATCTCAAGATCTGAATCCTGAACTTATGGTAAAAACACCCAGAGGAAACGTTGAGAGAAGAAGAAATTATAAGATCCTTCTTATCCTTGTGTGTAGAAAGAATCTACCTACAATCCTTATTGTTCTTCCTCTAGTAGAGTTTGATGTTATTTTGGGCATGGATTGGCTTTTTATTTGTCATGATAAGATTGAATGTAGAGATAAAATGGTTTCTTTTCAGAATGATTTTCAGTTTTTGTACAAAAATGAACCCATGATTTTGAAAACATATCAGGAAGTTGAGAAACTAGTGAAAGATATAAATGAATGTTACCTTGCACATATTATTGAAAATAAAGGAACTATTCATATTGATGATGTTCTAGTGGTAAATGAGTATCTTGATGTTTTTCTTGATGAGTTTCCTGGTATTATTCATAATCAAGAAGTTGAATTTACTGTTGACTTAGTTCCTGATTCTATGCCAATTTCAAAACCCCTTATCGAATGGCTCAAGTGGATCTTTTAGAGTTAATGAAGAAATTGCTGGAGTTACTAGATAATGGTTTCATTCGACCTAGCATATCACCATGGGGTTCTCTTATCTTGTTTGTTAAAAAGGAATATGGTTCAATGAGACTTTGCGTTGATTATAGAGACTTTAATAACATCAATATTAAGAACATGTATCATTTGCCTCATATCGATGATTTGTTTGATCAGCTCCAGGGAGCTCAGTATTTTTCGAAGATTGACTTGAGGTCAGGGTACTGTCAGTTGAAAGTAAATGAATCCGACGTTCTGAAGACTAGGATTCATACTAGATATGGCCCTTATGAATTTCTAGTTATGCCTTTTGGGTAAACCAATGAACCTTCTATATTCATGGACCTTATGAATAGACTTTTCCAGGAGTTCTTGTATAAGTTTGTGGTTGTTTTCATTGATAATATTTTGGTGTTTTATAAAAGTAAAGAAGAGCATGAAAGTCATTTAAGGGTTATCTTGCAAACCTTAAAAGAAAAGAAACTGTATGGAAAATTCAGTAAGTGTGAGTTTTGGTTACAACAAATTTCTTTCCGTGGTCGCATTGTTTCAAAAAATGGTATAACTTTTAATCCTACTAAAGAAACAGATGTCGAATAATGGCCAAGACCCACAAATTTAACCGAGATTTGTATTTTTCTTGGTTTGGCAGGTTATTACCAGAGTTTTGTTGAAAATATTTCATGGTTATTTAGTCAAATGACTATGCTAACTCGAGAAGGTGTTATCTTTATATGGACAAAAGAATGTGATGATTGTTTTCAGGAGTTGAAAAGAAGATTGGTGAATTCTCCAGTTTTGGAACTTCCTAACAGGAATGGTGAGTTTTTTATTTAAAGTGATGTTTCATTGAAGGGACATGGTTGTATCCTTATGCAGAATGATCAGGTAATTTCTAATGCTTCACATCAGTTGAAAACTCATGATGTAAATTACACTATACATGATTTGGAATTAGCTGCTGTTGTTTTTGCACTAAAAATTTGAGGGAATCATTTGTATGGAGTAAAGTGTGAAATATATACCGATCACAAATGTTTAAAGTATACATTAACTCAGAAATAATTGAACAAGAGATTGAGGAGATTTCTGGAATTAATCAAGGATTATGATTATACAATTCATTACCATCCTAGAATAGAAAATAAAGTGGCTGATGCTTTGATTCGAAAAAGTAATTCTTCATTAACCATGCTATGTTTGGAACGAGATCCTTTGGTTTTTGATTTGATGAACATTGGCATAAAAGTTGTTGGTGAAGGAAGATCATCTGTTTTGTTTCATGCGTCAGTGAGATCATCTCTATCAGACAGAATTAAGCAAGCGCAGAAGAAAGATACTGGGTTGCAGAAAAAGGTAGAGATGGTTCAGAAGGGTAAGTTGCCTGAATTTAACATTGATAATGATTGTGTTTTGAGGTTTGGAAAGAGATTATGTGTGACTTGTGTTTAAAAATTTAAGAATGAGTTGTTATGGCTCATAGTTACCCGTTTTCAGTTCATCATGGTAGTACTAAGATGTACAGAGATATGCGAGATTATTACTGGTGGGATAGAATGAAAAGAGATGTTGCCAATTTTACTGTGAAGTGTTTGACTTTTCAGCAGGTTAAAGTAGAGTGACAGTTACTGAATGGGATGCTGCAGTCATTACCGGTGCCAGAGTGGAAATGGAAAAATATATCCATGGACTTCATTGTGGGATTACCGAAGACATCTCAAGGTAATAATGCAATCTGGGTTATTGTTGATCGATTGACTAAATATTCTCAGTTACTTCCTATTCGAGATACTTTTTCTCAAGATCAACTTGCTCGGTTGTATGTTAAAGAGATATTCAGGTTGCATGGAGTTCCCCTCTCCATTGTATCTGATCGTGATCCCAAGTTCAGTTCCAACTTTTGGAAAGGCCTTCGGAAGTCGTTGGGTACTGAATTAAATTTTAGTAAAAATTCTCATCCTCAATAAGATGGGCAGTCAGAACAAAAAATTCAGACATTGGAGGACATGATACGTTCTTCCTAGAAGGATTATCAGGGAAGTTGGGACCAATATCTTTCTTTGGTTGAATTTTCATATAATAACAGTTTTCATTCTAGTATACAGATGGCTCTGTTTGAAGCATTATATGGGAAGTGGTGTCGAACATCAGATTTTTGGGATGAAGTGGGTGAATGGATGTTGATGGGACCAGAATTGGTAGAAGAGATGGCAGAAAAAGTTCAGTTGATTCAGAAACACATGAGAACAGCTCAGAGCAGGCAGAAATGTTATGTGGATAATCGGAGGAAGGATCTATCTTTCGAGGATGGTGATCATGTTTTTCTCAAAGTTTCACCATGGAAAAGTGTGATGCAATTTGGTAAGAAAGAAAAGCTGAGTCCAAGTTTCATTGGACCATATGAAATTCTAGAGAATGTTGGATCAGTTGCTTACTGAGTGGCTTTACCTTCAAGTTTATCTCAGGTACACAATGTTTTTCCTGTTTCGATTTTGAGAAAGTATATACCAGATCCATCTCATGTTTTGAGCCCAGAGGTAGTTCAGTTGGAAGAGAATCTCTCTTATGAAGAACAAACTGTCCAAATTCTTGACCGTAGAGAGAAAGTGTTGCGAAATAAGTTAATTCACCAGGCATTGGTTTTGTGGAAAAACCATATGGTTGAAAAGGCAACGTGGGAATCTGAAAATGCTATGAGGGATAAATACCCCCACTTAGTTTGATAACTGAATAAAATTGCGAGGACACAATTCCCAAAAGGGGGGAAGGATATAAGATCCCAGGTAAATAAAGAATAATACATTTTCATATTTATTAATATTATCAAATTAAATTTTAATTTTCAATTAAAGGGGTTGCTATGTTCGATAGTGTACCCGATACACAACAAAGTTTCTTTGAAATCTTACGATGCACACTAGTAATACAATAATATTATTTTAAATGGTAGTTAACATGAAGCTGTTGTATTGGTGGTAATGAATATAAATAAATAAAATAATATTATATATGATTGTTAAATGTATTTACATTTATCCAATAAAAGATAAAGGCTTAAAATAAGAAAAGAATTCAATTTTAGGCATAGATACTCTAATATTCACTAAAAGGTCGAATTATCGCTTTTTGATGGTGAACCCTATTTAAATATAGTTTCAGTAACTCTTATACATTCTATTGGACCAAATAATATTCTTCTTTATAATCAGGACATCAAAATTTACATTGTGTAATTTTTTGGTATTTTTCCGATAAAGTTCATTTTTAATGAATAGTGAAAAATGTTGTATTTTAATTCAAAACATATTTTTAATCTAATTTATTTATATTATTAGTTAATAATTTGAATTGGTTTTAAAGTGAAATTAGAATATATTTTTACCATTTAATACAATGGTGGTCATTGGAATTAATTTCACTTTGACATTGGACATAAACTACTGTCAATCTTTTGATATATATTGTTTCATAAAAACAAGCTATTTGTTTTGAAAATGGGAATTAATTATTAAATTAAATAATGAAACTTATATGTTTTGAATTTTTTAAAATATAAATCATTTTTGAATTCGTAATATCAAAAATAGATTAGGGTTAATTTTGGTATTTTTCTGAAAAACATCAATTTTTGATGAATAGTGAATCCACTAAGTGGTAGTTAAGAAAGGGATTTTTTTTAAAATGAAACTTTACCACTTTTGTGAACTGAATTTAAAAAATATGACATAAATGGTTTTCATTAGGATGTAAAATTTGGTTCAATGGGATTAAAATAATTTTTTGGTGAATTGTAACTTTTATGTTTTATTAATCGTGATTAGAGGTAATTAGTGTAATTTAAGGAAAAAATAATGTTATAATATGAAATTATCTTCACACATGACCTACCCTTATTTAATGTGTCATGTCTGACCAAAAAAATACATGGGTCAACTTGGGGACCCCATGGAGCCACTTGGGTAATAAAATGACATTAATAACTTTTTATTTAAAGTTAAAATAAAAATGTCACAAACATGTATTTTTTTACTAAAACAATTTTTACATGGGGTTATAAAAGTCATAATTTTTACTATAAATATTAATTAGAAATATAAAATGATTTCCTACATCATGATATAATTTTTATAATTTTTAGACATTAAATAAATTAAATTATATATGACACCATGATGATGCAACGATTACCTCATTATTTAATAATTTGAATAAAATGAAATGATAATGTAAAATCTAAGACCTAAACTTGTCAAAAACCTATTTGATGTGTGGATTTCAATATCTAATCACCTTATACTAAAAATATATAAATTTGGGACCTTTAAAATCCGAAACCCATTATATAATAAAGTAACATTTTATAACTTTCCAAGAGTGTCCCTCCTCCGTCTTATAAAAGGCTGCCACCTCTACCTCCTTACCCACTCCTCCCAAGCCTTTGGATGGTCAAATATCTGAATATTGCATCTCTCCACATCCCTCTATTGATTTTAGAAGCCTTACCATAGGCAGAAAGCTCTTCAAGAAACCCTTTTGGTTCAATCCAAGAAGAGTTAGCCGATTTAAAGGTAATGTCTTCACTTGTGTCCTTTTGTTTTATTTTGCTTCTACAACCACCTAAACTCTTGTTATTCCTTTATTTTTTAACTAAACCAGAATATTAAATATACTAGTATGTTTTTATGAGAATGATTTGAGCTGAACTTACACACGCCTTTGTCTAATGGTTAAGGAACATATTGTTTCTGTGGATGGAGAATTTCTACCTCATGAAACAATGATCGTTCAATATTCTATTAACACCTTACATGGCGTCCATTAAGATGTAAATATATTTATATATGATATATATTATGTTTATGTTTTCCTTATGCTTCTTTATTTTTCATTTATGGAATACCTTTATGGATTCTATTATGGGAAAACACGATATCTTCATTTTAGGAAGTGCGGACTACCGCCCACTCAAAGTGATTTGATTCGCTAATCGCATATGTGGGACCTATAAAGGATGGGTATAATGATATTATATATTATATTATACTGGAATTATAATATACCTTTATATAATTATTATTTTACTCCATTAAAAATGAAATAGAAATGTATGTAGCGTTCATGCGTACGTACGGCTTACCGTCTCCATGAACTGTGCATTTCATTTTTTACCTCTAAATGTAATATACTATTATAAATACATGTATATGATAGATATCTATTATATATATGATATCAAAATCATGAATATCATTATGGATATAATAATCCTTTGACCACATGAAAAACATGTAATTGTAAGAAGTCCATTTTTTACTTAAGTACCAAATATCCACAAAACGAACATTATTAACTTAAATGATTACATAATGTTTATAACATGGGAATAAGTTATATAAAAGGAATAATAAGATTAAAAAATATTCATAATCAAGTATAAATTAACACTAGTTTATTATTCAGGAGAATAAAGAGCGACCGAGTCAAGTCGGACACGAGGTAAGGGACTTCGTCTCAATCTCCATTCATTGAGGAATATTTTGTTCTAATACAAGACTTTCTTTTATACACTGTATAAAAAACCTTTAACTATTCATTTCAATCAAAGGGAATATTTTTCTACAAATCATTTTACTAAACGACAAAAAGGAATGTTTATTTTAATGCACGCAGTGACAACAACCTTTTCCACCACCGCAAGTATTATTTGGTCTTTTTCTTCTTCAAAAAGCTGTAATGTTTTTAAAATGAAATAAATACCATATACTCTTTTATGTATTTTGGTATTGAAAATGGTTTTTATAATGGATTTTCTATGTCAATATATTTAAGAGGTATATTGTGATCGAAATGTGGAAATGTTTTCTTTCCATTATATTTGTTTTATGTCTTATGATTTTATAATGGTAATTGGAAATTTGACGGGTGGTTACGTGATAAACCATATGAATGGTGGTGCCGTGAATACCAGGATGGGTGGTTACATTATAAACTCCAATGCATTAGGTATGGAAGTCAGCCGTATGGATATTACATTTAGTTATATGTGTGGAAGTCGACCGTATGGTTATTGCATTGAAGTATTTTTATGTCCCAAGTTACCTTTATATGTTATGTGTTCTTTATATGGGTTTTATGGTAATCTTTTGGTTACAAAAGGTTAATTAATGATATTTTATTCAATGTATAGTTTTTTACTACATCATAAAGTTGAAAAGTATTACTTTGATAAAGTATTCATGGTTTACTTGTTTTTTTGAAAAACTAACAGTTTTCTTTCTATGTGTATCCCTTTTTGAGCTTTTTATGCTCATCCCAAGTTTTTTATTTTGAAATGTTTTTCACAGGAAATAATGTGGAATAGGGTCAAAGATGGGATCAAGGAAAATTCATGCTTTCTTTAACATGGAACTAGACATGACTCTTTTTTTTAAGAGTTCATGTTTTGTAAAAAAAAGGAAACTTTATAGCAGTGTCTTCAATGTAATCTTTTGAGATGCAATAGTTATGATCTAATTATCTAAAACTCTAAACCTTAAAATATCATCCATGTGAATTATTCATTTAATTCAATATTTGGTGATGTTTAAGGCTGGGGCCTTATACTTAGAGAATGAAGTTTACGCAAAAAAGACATAATAAGTCATATATAATTTTATTGTGTAATATAATCCATTTTTCATGATATATCTGATCAAGCTGGTTGCACACTGATGTCATCTGCCTATTTTATCGATGTCTCTTTCATTGAATTTCCAAAAATCAAATATTTCTATAGAACACCATGTAAATGGATTTATTTATGATATATCATTTCTATATAAGGACATGGGATATCAATTATTGTTGATGAATAAAATGGAAACACCTATCTCACATTATTCATTAACACAATATTACTTCTGATGCCCCAACACATCCTACCTCATCATGAACATATGTCATCATGTTTTTTATCAATATATCTATATACATGACTTATAATATTCCTTAATAGTTATCATTAATTTAGTGGATCAATACACACATATGAAGACAGGAACATCCAATGACACATATGAATGTGTATATCACACTAACGAGTCTCGTTATTAAAATATCTTACACTGGATACTACAAAGGGAATGCACCATGAGAAGGTAACAAAATGTGCTACGACTATTCTCCATTGATATCCTATATTATTTTTTTCCATAAAATTAAATTATTAGGATATATTATATATATTTGAGAATAACGTCATAGAACTTATGAGTTATCATCATAACAGAGAACCTCTATGACCATTTATTTGGAAATTTACTCCTAAAACATCATAAAAAATAATATCACACAAACTAATTGTTATATTGATTTGATAAAAATTTATTTATAATGGAAAATATGAATATATGTTATCATAAAGTAAAAAAGAAGTAGTTGTTGGTGAAGGTGAAAACTCAAGAGGGGGGGTGGGTGAATTGGGTTCCTATATAAAATCTCTGTTAAAAGCATTATCATAATGTCCCAAATTTTAAACAACTGAGTTGATTAGGGTAGTAATGTTATAAATTTAAAATTTCATAACATGTCTCTAAAAGGATGATTAATCCTTAGTTGAATATGTGTATGATTGTTTATCCAACTTTTGGAACAAGTTTACTAAGTTAAAAACCTATACACACCAACCAAAACTGACAACCAGAGTTATTGTAAATTTTTTTTATATTTATTAAATTATAAGCTACAAAAAATAGAAAAAAAGTGTATTAAAAAATAAAGTTCACAACAGAATTAAACAAGAAGTTTAGTCTTAATACGAGACATAATCCTATACACTTTTCGATCACCTGCCACAAAGTAGTTTATATTAATACAAATTGATAAACAGCCTATATTGGGATTTACAATAGTTTTCAAAAACTATCCAGGTCTCACAACCTCTACCACATTTCTTTATGGGAAAAATAAACAATCATTCTACACATATCCTCTTCCAATTTTATATGTGGAAAATAAGAGTGTATGTAATGTTTTGTGGGAGGATTTTCAGTATCCTCCCATTTAATCACATGAGATTGTGTGTGTAAAACATAAAAACACACACAACCCATAAAAGATAAAAAATAACACAATAGATATAATATTATGAGGATTGAGTTTAGAAGGCACTATGTGTTTTTATTTCAGATCTGGGCTCCTTGGTGTGAGAAATTGATGTTTAAGTCCTTCTTTGGAAGTTGTCTCCAGAATAGAGTGTCACAACTTTAGGTTCTAGCTTCTAGGTTCTAAGATGATCATGTTCTTTTTGTGAAAGATATTTGATGAAGCACATCAAGGAAGCGTTGATTTTTTTCTCCCAAAATGATCTCCGTGAAGCTATTGGGTTCACAGAGTAAGTGCTGGTGTGGTCTCCACGTTCTTTAGGTCTTTTTTGTATAATTTCTCTCAACCAACACAATTATTTTATCTCAATCTTCTATTATAATTTATATTATTGAGGTCCGATAGTAGTAATGATCAAACCACATGTGGTCTTCCATGTACCTCATACGTTATCCAGATATCTATACAATAAACATTAATTAATATCAAAAGCTTTATATTTCCCAAATATGACTTTTACAATAATATTTAGAAAATTAAAGAAGTATATAATAGAAGAATATATGTATTGGTATACTGGTAGGGGTATTCTTATCAATGGTAGTTTCTCAGTAGCAGCTTCTCAATTGTAGGATTCATTGGTAGAATTATCAATGGTAGACTTCAAAACAATAAGCTTATCAGCAGTATCCATGCAATAGTAGGCTTTATCGGTAGGCTTATTAGTGGTAGACATATGAATTTAAAATATTCTTCCATCATTAACATTTCATCAGTAGAATTCCAGTAGTAAGCTTAAAACGGTCACATTCTAATAGTAACCTCATTGCAAGGACTTTTTTGAGCTTCCAGCGATAGGCTTCCCATCGTCGCCCTTATCCACGTAACATTTAGTGGTCACCTATTGTGGTAGAATTACAACTATATCCTCTAGCGGTAACCTTCCAGAGGTAACCTCTAGCGGTAAAATCTTTCAGTAACATCTACTACTGGCTTTAATGAAAGGCTCTTAATAGAGAGCTTAATATTGGGGACCTTTTACTTATAAAATGGTACATTATAAAATCAACCAAAAAAGCTGTGAGATTGAAAATACATAATTGTTACATGATAAAAACTATAAACACTAATGAAACATGATTTTCATATAGATGAATCATGATTTGGGATTATCACAATAGGTGAGTCCAACAATCTCCCCCTTTTTAATAATCACTAATTATATCAGTGAAATTGGGAATAAGTTTTATTGTATCAGAGCTAAGTGCGTTTTCTAAGGAATGGCACCTCACTCGCCTGGTTCTCTCTCTCACCCTTGGCTCAAGGTCTTCTAGGGTTTTCACCTAAATCTCCTTGAGGCTTCATTGACATCACTCTAAATATCTTTCCCTCTTTCCTATACTTACCCTTTCCATTCCTTTGATAAATATTTCCACTTCGTTGTGCTTCTTATTCTTTCCCTCAATCACCGTCGGGTTATCTTCTTATTCCTCCACCTCGCCTCCCTCTGTTCTGTGGTGATACGTATATTCTTGGATTTCTCCTACTCACTCTGACCTTGTGTTCCATTGCTCCTTTCTAGGTCAGATCTGGAATGATGCAGTCTCTGAGATTTTGGGTTTAGCAGAAAAGCGGTTGTGGATTTCTTGGCATTGCCTCTCTCTTTTTTAGGGCTTCAGCCTCTATTTTCTCTTAATCATCGTTCTCCCTAGGGTTTCATCCCCTCAGAATCCTTCAGTCCTAGTCTCCTTTGGGGTTTTACGCGATGGTGCTTGTTCACTGTCTTGCTGAGGGGGTCCCTCCGATTTCCCCTCTCTGGCCTCCAATACCACTACCCCCCTCTAGGTCAGTCAGGTGTGATGGTCCAGATGAGGTTTTAGGTGTGTGGTGTATTGTGGTGGCTGGTTCCTGGTGGCTTAAGAGCAGATGATAGATCTGTTGTTTTTCTGATTTGTGAAAGGTGATGGTCTCATTTGGTTCCAATGGATGCTTATGGTAATGGTTGTGGTCTGATTTTAAGGTTTTTCCGATGGCGATGGTTCATGTTCTGTTATTGTGTTGTGATGATACGAAAGAATGACCATCAGTGGGTTCTCACCGGTAGTGGTGCTATCAATTGTGTGATTGACTGTCAGAGGGTGCAGTTCGAGACGTCTTTCTAATCTAGTTTTTCGTTTCCCAATGCATTTTAATGGCGATATAACCGAGTTCCTTCATATGGTATGATGATGATTGCCTATTTTTAAAATTTTGAAATTTATCTTTGATGTTGTGGAGGCGATGATGAATATACTAGGAATATGGAAATGACGATGTGGTTCGGGAGACTCAGGTATCGTTCAGCTTTATGATCTGGTCATGGTGTTTAATGTGTTCTTTTTTTGATGTTTGGAATTTTTCTGTTTTGAATTTTGAATTGTGAGGATACCAATATCCCATAAAGTGGATTTCGGAAAATTAAAAATAGATTTAGAGGTTAATTGCATTTTTTATCTCCTTAGTGGTATCAATATACATTGTGTTAGGGATATAATAATATAATACTTAACTATTTTTATTTTTGAAAATATATCAGAACTCAAATATATAGTAATATCATATATGCAGAAATGTCACATATGCAAGGGTTGCAATCTGAAAATCCCCCCTTTTGATTAGAAAATAATATAAGATAAAAGGAGATAAAATTATATATTTTTAATAATAAAATAAGTGTACATTATATAAAAAAGAATACAAGGATCCCTATCAAATAAGATAGTCTACCATAAATCCATGTTAGAGATGTCCAAGTGAGCTTTGACTTTGGGAGCTAAGGAGGCAGGGTTTGATGATGGAGGTATAGGACGAGGTATAGCAGTAAGAAAAGTAGGGGGCGCTACTACATACGAATCAGTATACCGATAAGGAGTAGATATATAAGGAATCATAGGAGTCAAGATTCTGATGGCCTATGCATGTGTAAAGACCCAGAAATTTCAAGGAAATTTTTTTTCTTAAATACTTTGAAATTTTACGAGTCTGTGGCTTCTAACGGAAATTGATTCCGAGACCCGGTGTGCCCAGAATCAATTTCTGAAGTTTATCTTGGGTTTCTTCAGTGAACGAATGTGCATGTTTTTATATCTTTTGAACCGGTGCTTGGAATTGAAATCTGAGGGCACCAATGAACTCGCAGCGCCGATAATTGCTTAAGGGGACCTTCACCGCAGTTGCGTTTTATGAGGGGTTGAAGTTATAAATTGTGGTTTAATTAAATAGATAAATAAAATTGTTAGAACAATTTTATGTATCTAATGAGGTTAATTACTCCCATGGAAAATTAATGGTGGGACCCACATCCACCCAACATTCCATGTGTGTATATTTGAGAGGTTAGGCCTACACAAGCCCCAACCCTTCATCTCCCCATAAGATCCCTTAAACCCCATTTAAACTCTCTTTTTTAATGTGCCAACTTCCCATTAATCTCCACATTCATTAAGTTTGTTAACTCCCCCTCCATAAATGAGACCTCTAACCTCCCTCTCTCCCTAATCAATTATGCCAACACATTTCAATCAATTAATTTGAAGAGTTTGAATTAATTTGATTTTCACATCACTTCTTATAAATGGGAGATCCATTTTATTATTTTGGTTAGAAATTTTGATGGGAGAGCTCTTGAGATAATTTAGAAGGAATTGTTCTTCTCTAACAAAGAACACCATCCATCCATGAAGAACGATGCCTCTTCGACGAAGAACATCTCTGTTGAAGAACGTGATGTCACCGACAACGTGCCTTCTCTTCTTCTTCCTCCGCGTCAAGGGAGGAGACACCACCGTGGGGAACATCGCCATCGAAGAAGGATCTTTCTCCGACATCAACGGAATCGACACCATTTTTTCCCGACATCCGACCACCGCGACATTCATCTTCCGTGAATTGACGATGTGAGACATCATTGCGAGGTAGGGGGTTAAGAAAAAAAATTTTGAATAAAAATTGTGCCTCGTTCTTGATTAATTTTAAATCCTCGTACCTCATATTTTAATTGTGGTACATGGTTTTCTGAATGTTATCATCTAATGCGGAGGGCGCAGGCCGATCAAACATGGCCCGACATCCCTCTAATGGTTCTTTAATGAGTGATGATGGTGATGGAGCAAGTAGAGAGTACCGAAGAAGAAACCGGCAGTGCATTTTTCACCGGGTTACCGGAGTTGTGATAATAACGGGGCCGTATCCACCACGGGCCGTGGCAATGCCGAAGGGGCGCGAGGCCGTCGCACCGCGCCAGTAAAGGAGGAGGGTCGTGACCATGCGAGCCGCGGCTACCGGAGAAAAGCGCGGAGCCATCGCGCTGCACAGTAGAAGGGTCGCGGCCATGTGGGCCATGATGGTCGGAGAGGGGGCGACACCGTCGCGCTACACCAGAAGGGAAGCCACGACTGTGCCACTGCGTTTAGGTAGCAGGGCGGCCGATTGAGCCGACCACTGGCAAGGGGGCACTAGGGCGGAACCTGGAGGGTTCCATGGAGAAGGAACCGACGCTTGCCCATTTCATTAAGGGATACAAGGGTGGAGAAAACCACCCCCTTGATTGATTATGGCAGGCCCCGTAGGGCACTGCCTCTGTCTGGTCCGCATTACCAGGCGGGCTTCCCCGCCCCAGCCACGCGGCTGGGTCACTGCGTTATGCGGATCTTGTCGCCGCACCTGCCGGGCCGGGCTGCACTAGACGGTGCCATCCAGGCCAGGCAAGACCACGCCAGATGGGTTGGGCCACGCCCTACTAGGCCGGACCCGTACCCGGGTCGGGTCGCCCGGTTCGGGCCGACCCAGGGTGGGTTGGACGGGTCAGACCTGGCCTAGACCTCCCTTTTCCAGACCAGATTCATTGAAACAACACTAACTTGAACTAAGGTCCTATGATTGATGCGCTGTCAGTTGCATATCATTCCTTGGATCGAGATGGTCGTTTCGGTATATTAAACTCATGGTTTCAATGATGTTTCGGTACGGTCGGGTTGGTCCGAACACGAATGAAACCGGGCCCTCGGAGCGGAAACGCTTATAATATAATGACCAGACATCCGATTGATGTGCCGTCAATTATGTTAGTTAAATTTTTTTGTGACGGATCTTTTTTCATACTCCTATCGAGGATCGGATGTAGTTGGAGTATGATCAGGTTGGTTTTAGCTTAAAAAACAACCGGGTCCCTGGAACGGAAGACCCAATAACTCAGAGACCGGGCATCTGATTGACACACCGTCTATTGCGTTGAGACCCCTATGATGAGGCGGTCCATTGAGATACTTATTAGTGGGACTTAATGACACTTGGAGTGTTGAACAGTATCTTGTGGAGCATATCCTCCCGGAGACGTGCATACGGAGTATGGTGACATTGTAGCTGGCTGAGACCTGATGACTTCTTGTCTGATTTGATTCGGAGTGACTTGACTAGCCCAGTGGGGATCACTACTGTGTTGGGGATACATACCCATTGCGGAGGAGTGCTACTGTGTTGGGGTAGTATACCCGCAGTACTCAACACGAAGAGTACCTCTGTAGGATATTAGGGGTAGTGCTACTGTGTTGGGGCGGCACACCCATGGCAGGGAGAACTACTATGTTGGGGAGGCAGACCCACGGTACTCAACAGGAGGTGTACCTCAGTAGTCTAAGGTTAGTAAGTGGCACCATAGAGTCGTGATAGGAATACTCTGCTTGACATAGGAGGATTTTTTCAGCAGCCGTGTTTTGTCATCGTGAATAAAAATCCTGGTTTGAGCTGAGTCAATGTCCTTTGTGTTTTCCTCATGATTGAGATGGGTTACTTGATAACATAGGTATATTTATGGGCATATACCTAAGTAAAGGTTAAATTTTGAGATCTTTTTTTTGTGGTTTATCCTTGTTGGATTTTAGTGAGACCTTGAGGGTCTCAGGATCCCTATGGAGTATTGTTATACTCACACCTACATGGGCTATGCCCGCACCTCATTGTGTTGGATGCAGACGACAAACAACACTGACCAAGGTAGAGAATACGAGGACTGGATGGTACCCGGACGTGGACACTCAGCGTTATGGATCACAGATCAAATCGATAGACATGAAGTACTGAGGAGGACATCTGTACCTTCTCTTTCGGTAGGAAGCCGGAGGATGATCCAGGAGCTGCTTCACCTTCAAGCTGTTTTCTTTTCAATCGTACATTTCTTTCACTTGTAGATATACCTTTCTATTGGGATTGTATTTCTGTCCCCTTTGTACTTTTAGTACATTTTTTATACTGCTTTACATAGTGTTTGATTCCACTTGTACTCTGGTTTTGTGTGTTTACATTTCATAAAGGCAATGCCTTCCCTTTTTATCAGGATTTACGCATTTGGTACTAGTCGCCAGCCCCTGGCCTATGGAAGGAGGGCTTGGGGTAGTCACAACACGGGCCCTGGGGATGGGTTGTAAGAAATTTGAATTAGAGGAGTCGGTTTTACCGCAAAACAGAGGTCTCTGATATTTCTTTTCTGTGAAGGAATAATGTTAAGGGAACTAAGTGTGGTTTTCAGTTTAGGGAGTCTAGTGTTAGTGAGGGCGGCTAACGTATCCATTCACCAGGACCCTATCTTCTGATTTCTGACTTAGTGCACAAAAACACTGATTGCGTGTGTGTTTTCAAAAGTTTCTTTTAAATCATATCAAACCAGGTCAGCTCACCATGTATAGTCTTTTGACCGTTTCCCATCTGTTTCTTTCATGATGTCTTCACCCAGTCAGTCAGTGTGGGTAACGAGTGGAGATCGCGATGATAGCCCACCGAGCAGTGATGCCTCAGTACATGGCCCTCTTCTAGTGGAGACACTAACAGATAGTGCACGCTGCTTGAGCGTGTTGCAAGAGTTACAGCGACAGAGGCCTTCGAGGTTTCGAGGTGAGTTGGATTTTCAGATAGCTGGGCAGTGGCTGGAGTTTGTAGCATGAGCTTTCCACATAGCAGGGACACCCGCTGACTTGATGTTGTACCTAGATGTTAGTCTCTTTCAGGGAGCATCTGAGAGGTGGTGGAGCCATATGCTGCAGTTTTGCGACGAGACGACCTTAACCTTGGGAAACTTCGAGACCTTTTTCAGGGTGGAGTTTATACCAGGGACTCTATAGTCTGAGCGTGCTCAGGATCTGATGCCCTTGCCACAGGGTTTTTCGACCGTAGTAGAGTCTTCTCCGGATAGTAGTAGACAGATGATACAGAAGTCCAAGCGGACTAGGCCGACAGGTAGACGACTTCGAGATACAGGTTCGATTGTGCGAGGAACATGAAACAGAGACAACCATATGAGGAGTAGGAAGTGCTATGCATGCGGAAAGTAGGGTCACTTGGCTTGAGACTGCCCGACCTGTCCAGTAGATGAGCTGCAGGCAGTGGAGAAACCTACCAGACCGGGGAAGAGGAGTTGGCCATACAGCCGGTGGTGTACGATGCTTAGAGGTATCACCACCACCGCTACCAGGAGGTCCACCCCAACCATAGGGAACAGGTGGATATGGGAGAGCATAGCTTCAGGCAGCTGAGGCATATGACTATGGAGCTCTAGGAGTAGGTGAAAAGGAGCGGGACTAGTTCCAGACATAAAGGGCTTTGTTCTTAGTGCTTCTAGTTTCCATGTTATTGATTGTTCATGGATGTTATGTGTCTTTGTACATTGAGCAGCGCTAATAAAATACACTTATCTTTGTGACATTTACTTTCCTGACCTTTTTTATGGTAGATTCTAAGAGGTTTCGGTTAAAACTATTGACTTGACCATCTATTATGAGATTCCTACTAGAGGAGACCCAGTAACCACACACTAATGCCGACAGTGTGACTCAACCCTTGGAGGCGAGAGTAATGGTTAGATCTCTTAGTAGTAGCGTCGAGGCCTTACAACATCATTCAAGATCTAAATTGTACCGTTCATTTCAATATTGACTATATTAGTTAAAGAACGTGGTTCATCTAGGGGATGAGACCAGATTTCACTTTTCGGCAGAGGAGAAATCTCAGAAGCTCTTGTAGAACGTAGACGAAGAAGGGTGGAGATGAGTTATTACAATTGGATAGTCTCACCCATTGTTCATTGAGGGAACAGTGTACGGTTCACTACAACTCAATAGTCTCAGGTGTAACTTCTCTCAAAAGGACCTGAACCTGAGATAGTAGCAATGGCTTGAGTTCCTCTTGGAATATGACATTGAGATAGTCCATACTACAGGGAAGGGGAATATTGTAGCAGATGCTTTTAGTAAGAGATCAGGCATTCAACTGTTAGGAGTGGCGAGACAGCAGCTGGTTGCATTTCAGATATCCCTTGTAGATAGTGTCGGAATCAGAAGGTGTAGAACAAGGGATGTTTCAGGCTATGATGGAGAAGGTGTAGATCATACAGGAGCATATGAAGACTGCACAGAGCAGATAGAAGTCCTATGTTGATTGGAGATGGAGACCAGTAGAGATTGAGGATGGTGACCTCGTCTTTATACATGTCTCACCTCAAAGAGGACTACAGAGATGTGGCCAAGGTGGAAAGTTATCTCTAAGATTCATCTGACCTTTCTAGGTCCTCAACAGGGTGGGAGAGGTGGCTTACTACTGGCCCTTCGACCTCAGTTTCACTAGGTGTATGACGTATTCCACGTATCTCAGCTAAGGAGATGCGTGCACGATCCATCCCACATCATCGATCATGAGGAGCAGGAAATTGATGATGGGGAGACATTCATAGAGGTCCCAGTGGAGATCGAGGATCGACATGAGCGAGTCCTCCATGGACAGTCAATTCTTCTGGTGCACATTCATTGGCAGCACAAGAACCTCCAGGAGCGCACATGGAGGGGGAGGCTCAGATGCATGATCAATACCCTCATTTGTTTCCCTATTTTATGTTGTAGCTTTATAGGGACGTAAATCCCTGAGGTGGTAGTAATTTAAATACCCAAAAATTTCAAGGAATTTTTGTTCTTAAATACTTTGAAATTTTACGAGTCTGTGGATTCTGACGACACTTGATTCCGAGGCCCGGTGTGCCCAGAATCAATTTCTGAAGTTTAGCTCGAGAACGTTCAGTGAACGAACGAGTGGGTTTTTATATATTTTGAACCGGTGGTCGGAATTGAAATCTGAGGGCACTGATTAACTTGTAGTGCCAATAATTTCTTAAGGGGACCTTTACTGCAATTGCGTTTTATGCGGGTTTGACGTTATAATTTTTTGTTTAATTTAAAAGATAAATAAAATTGTTAGAACAATTTTATGTATCTAAGGAAGTTAATTCCTCCCATGGGAAGTTAATGGTGGGACCAACATCCACCAATCTTCTCATGTGTGGATATTTGAGAGTTGGGGCCCACACGAGCCCTGACCCTTCATCTCCCCATAAACACCCTTAAAACCCCATTTAAACTCTCTGGTTTAATGTGCCAACTTCCCATTAATCTCCTCTTTAATTAAGTTTGTTAACTCCCCCTCCATAAATGAGACCTATTACCTCCCTCTCTCCCTAATAAATTATTCCAACACATATCAATCAATTAATTTGAATAGTTTGAATTAATTTGATTTCCACAACACTTCTTAAAAATGGGAGATCCATTTTATTATTTTGGTTGGAAATATTGGTCAGAGGGCTCTTTAGAGAATTTAGAAGGAATTGTTATTTTCTAATGAAGAACACCATCCATCCACAAAGAACGATGCCTCTTTGATGAAGAATTCCTCTGACGAAGAACGTGAAGTCACTGACAACGTGCCTTCTCTTCTTCTTCCTTCGTGTCAAGGGAGGAGACACCACCGCGGGGAACATCACCATCAATGATGACTCTTTCTCTGACGTCAACGGAATTGATACCATTTTTTCGCGACGTCCGACCACCACTACATTCGTCTTCTATAGATTTATGACTTTAAACATCATTACAAGGTATGGGGTTAAGAAAAAGTTTTGTTTGAATAAAAAATATGCCTCGTTCTTGATTAATTTTAAATCCTCGTACCTCATCTTTTAATTGTGGTACATGGTTTTCTGATTGTTATCATCCAACATGGATGGTGCGGCCCGAAAAAACACAGCCCGACGTTCCTCCAAAGGTTCTTGAATGATTGACGATGGTGATGGCGTAATAGCGCCACCGGTAGAGAGTACCGCAGAAGAAACCGACAACGTATTTGTCACCGGGTCGCAGGAGTTCTGCGAAGAATGGGGCTGCGACCACCACGGGCCGCGACAATGCTGAAGGGGGGAGGGGGCGTCACACCGTGCCAATGTAGTATGAGGTCCATGACCATGCTGACTGCAGTAGTCATATATGGGGCAGTGCTGTCATGCCGCGCATGAAGGGAATCCGAGGTTGTGCCACGACAGTTAGGCCATAGGGCGGCTAGCTGGGCCGGCTTCCGGTGAGGGGGCGCCAGGGCGGAACCCAACAGGTTCTGTGGAGAAGAAACAGATGATTTCTGGTTCCGTTATGGGAGACAAGGGGGGAAAAACCGCCCCCTTGATTGATTATAGGGGGCCCCACAGGGCACCACCGCCTCCTGGTTAGCATGATCAGGCAGGCATCACCGCCCCAGCCACGCGGCTGGGTCACCGCATCAAACGGACTGGGTCGCCGCGCAGGTCGGGCCGCACCCTACCGGGCAAGGCCAGACTATGCCATTCGGGCCAGGCCACACCCTACTGGGCCGTACCCGGACCCGGGTGTGGTTGACCCGGTTCGGGCCAACCCAGGGTGGGTTGGGCCGGGTCGGACCGGGCCCAAACCCCCCTTTTTCAGACAGTATTCATTTAAACTGTCCTAACCTGATCTACAGACCTCCGATCAAAACAACCTCAGTTGTGTAGTATTCCTTGGATCGAGGTGGTAATTTTGGTATATTACAATCAAGGTTTCGACGAATTTTGGTAATGGATGGGTTGGTTCGAACCCGAAACCAACGGGGCCCTCGGAGCAGAAACACTTATAACTTAAGGATCGGACGTCCGATTGAAATGCCGTCAATTATGTTGGTTTCCTTTTGTTGAGATGGATCTTTTGGCATAATCCGATAGAGATTCAGACACAGTTGGGGTATGGTCGGGTTGGTTTTTGCTTAAAAACCAATAGGGCCCCTAGAACGGAAAATCCAATAACTCACAGACCGAGCGTCCAATTGATGAGTCATCTATTTTGTTGATACCTCTATGATGAGGCTGTCCTTTGAGATACTTCTTCATGGGAATTTATGACACTTGGAGTGTCGACCATTAGCTCGTGGAGCGGATCCTCTCGGATACGAGAATACGAAGTACAATGACCTTCTAGCTGGTTGAGACCTGATTACTGCTTGTCCGATTTGATTCGGAGTGACTTGACTAGCCTAGTAGGGATCACTACTGTGTTGGGGTGACAGACCCATGCCGGAGGAGCACTACTGTGTTGGGGTAGTAGACCCATGGTACTTGATAGGAGGAGTACATCTGTAGGCTATTAGGGGGAGCGCTACTGCGTTGGGGCGACAGACCCATGGCGGGGAGCACTACTATATTGGGGTGGCAGACCCGCGGTACTCGATAGGTGGAGTACCTCAGCAGTCTAAGGTTTGTGAGTGGCACCTCAGATCCGTGACATGACTACTATGCTCGACAAAGGAGGAGTTATCCCGCATCCGTGTTTTCATCATCGTGAATAAAATTTTTGGTTTGAGCTGAGTCAATGACCTTTGTGTTTTCCTCATGATTGAGATGAGTTACTTGATAACATAGGTATATGTATGGGAATATTCCTAATTAAAGGTTAACTATAGATATCTTTCTTTGTGGTTTATCTTTGTTGGATTTTAGTGAGACCATGAGGGTATCGGGATCCTTACTGAGTATTGTTATACTCACCCCTGCACGGGATATGCCCGCACCTTGTTGTGTTGGATGCAGACGATAGACAATGCTGAGTGAGGTAGAGTATACGAGGACTGGATGGTACTCGGAGGTGGAAACTCAGCGTGATGGCATGTGGAGCAGACTGATAGATGTGGAGTTCTGAGGAGGACATTTGTACCTACCGTTTAGGTAGGAACCCGGAGGACGATCCAGGAGCTGCTTCACCTTCTAGCTATTGTCTTTTCAGTTGTACTTTTCATTCAGTTGTAGCTATACCTTTCTATTGGGCTTATATTTCTGGATTCTTTGTACTTTCAGCACTTTTGTTATACTACTTTACTTAGTGTTTTATTCCTCTTGTACTCTGGTTGTGTGTGTTTATGTTTCATTAAGTTAATTCCTTCCCTTTTATCAGGATTTACGTAGGTGGTGCTAGTCGCCAGCCCCTGGCCTATGAAAGGCGGGCTTGGGGTAGTCACAGCACGAGTCTTGAGGACGGGTCGTGACAGCATGAGTCCTCAAAGGGGTAGCACTGGTAGATCCTTTTGCAGTTGAGGAAGAAGAAAAGGCAGGAGGGACAATAATGGGAGTACAATCCACATAGAGAAATGGAAAAATGAGATTCATGAAATCCATAATGATTCTTCCTCCTCTTTCTATAGGTGAGATTATATCATTCTTATTCTCTATAAACATTTCCAAAGTATGATTCATCTCTCCAAGACTTCTTGCTTGATCCTTAAAATCCGGAGCGACAGGAGGTATCCACAAGTTCTCTAATAGTATCTTGAAGTGACTATCCATTTGATGATAAGTATAAACCCTTTTATAATAGAAATTGATCTTCTTATTGATGGATTTCTGATATGGGGTAACCTCTCTCAGGTAATCACCTTCAAGATAATGAATGTCATTGGTAGTGTAAATAACCTAAGAAAAAGACTGAGGGTCTGAGGTACTTGCACCAGAGACTGTCTTCATTTCGTCTCTAAAAACTAATCTGAAGGCTTCTACATCAACATGAGGAGAGGAAGATGTGGAACTGGGTGCACACATAGGTGCGATGGTAAATTCTATAGTCTCCTTAAAAGACTTGTTCCATCCACTGATCAACCTCTTAACATCATCATTCTGAACATTATCATGTGGCTCTGTAGATTTTTTCATGTCATCAAGCACAATGAACATCTTCAAAAAATAACTCTTAACATACATAATGTATTTTTTCACATGAAATCATGATGCCATAAATGAGTCTAGTTCCAAAATTGACTATTTCACAAACTACACAGCTTCTGCCATGGTTCATACTGGATTATGGAATTCCTTCACTTCATGTATCAAATTTGATTAAAAGATAGACATTATCTCTTCCAGAATAGATGTTAGAAGATATTGATTTATAGTCACTATAGTATCTATCCCAATGGATCTTTCATCAATGTATCTTTGAAAAAATGATTTTGAAGACTTAAGATCATCGTTAATTACAAAATCATGAGGTAGAAGAACAACTAGTGGCACTATAGTATCCTCTTAAATATAATTAACTGGAGGTATTCTATTAGGAATTTAATATTCGGAGTCTTCATAGTCTAAGAAAAAAACATGTAAACCAAGTTCCTCTGAACAAAATTCTATTTTAGAAATAACTAAAACTGAAACTGTGGAAATAGGTTCCTCCCCCTCACTTGAAGATTCCTCATAGATTACTACATTCTCTTCTGGCAGTCTTCCTTGATAAATTAAACCACCAGGAGAGTCTACTCCTACTTCTTCTACAGAATTATTAACCACTTCCATTGCAACTCCAGCTTGAAAAGATTCTACTTCCTCTTCCTTTCCATTATCTATCATTACTGTATGTCCTATCAATGAACTAAGATTTAGGAATTCTTCTTTACTTTCACCATTATCTGCAGTCTCATTCTCTTTATGATCAGAATGATATTCACCATCATCCTCTAAGGTCTATCTAATAGTAATGTCTCTTATGACATTCTCCCCACATTATTCTTCAATAGTTTCCTCATCATCTCTATCCCTTAGGAAAATCTCTCTTCTGGGAAAACTCATTGTTGGACTAGTGTCACTAATTGATGTAGCACCAACATGAATACTTGATAGACGATCATGATCACTCCTTTCTTCTACAAGAGAATCCCCTCTTTCTTCCACAACAACAACATCCTCTTCTACATCTGAATACACCGATTCGATTTCAATAGGATTTAAACCTAGATCTCTTTTATCCTCTGAAAATGTAGTATAAGAAACATGGTTTAATTATTCATATATATTATCCTCATCATTCACCCATTCCCGTTTCCAAGGGTTTCATTTTATCTTTATAAACTTAAAAATCATTTTTTTAATATAAAAAGTTTCCATTACAATTATGATTTCTTCCTTATTTCCAACAATACAATTCACTTTCAACATCAATGATATAATCATGGATAAAAAAATCATTTTACGTGGAACCAGGCCTGGTCATATCCTCTATCTGATCCATCAAAAGTATCAAAATTTTATCCTTTGTCCATGTTTCAACAAATACAACAAAAATATGTCATGATATTTCAATGTATCAATTTCCCGTCTTCTGGGACTCAAGACATGTTTGAAAATTTTAAAGAATATCATTTTCCCCATCCATCTCACCAGTAATTACCTTTCTAGGGACTCCACTATCAAACACTTCATCCAAAGCCTCTTCATAGAAAAAAAAATCACTAGTGGAAGGCATCACTCTAGAATAATATTCTAATATTTTTTTAGGTGGGACTCTTAAAACTTTATCGCTTTCAATAGAATAAAATCTAACACTAACTATATTTACCTTATTAATCATTCAGTTCTCATCCTCAGACTATTCAAACTATATAAACTCATAAAACACTTTTACTAACGTCAAGTAATACAGTCCATTGTTTTTTGCGAAGCATTCTACCCAATCATGATCTTCGAGTTCCTTCCACACTAGAGATTTTCTCGACAACAACTACTCTGAACATAATTCATTATCTACCAAAATTTTTATCATTGAAAAATGAGGATCGAAAAGATTTACCAAATCATTTCTTCCACCACTAGACCCATCTAGAGGTCTCTTAGGGTTTGGTGCATCTTCTTTATCACCAATCATCAGAGTCTTTACTCTTTCTATTGTGATTTGATGCAGTTTGAGGGGTTTTAGTAGTAGGTTAGGATCAATTCTTCATGATTAATAGGTTTGGGAGATGATTGATGTGTATCAAAATGTGTCTTGTATATTGTTTCTGTCATTTAGGGATCAAAGAATAAATCGAGTAAATAAAGTGAATAAAATTATAACGTTTATGATTTTAGTAGAAAACACGAAGTCTATGACCTATCAGTAAGGTTAACTAGTAGTAAGGTGCTAACAATAAGGTCTATTAGTGAGGTACAATGTTATGTTAACCTTAAGGTGAGGTCAAACGGTGAGTTGTCCTGACATTGAGGTCTAATGGTAAGGTTTCCTAATGGTGAGGTCCAACATTGAGGTGTCTTAATGGTAAGGTCCAATGGTGAGATGTCCCAATAGCGAGGTCCAATGGTGAGGTGTCCTAACGTTGGGGTCGAATAGTGAGGTTTCTTAATGAAGAGGTCCAATAGTGAGGTTTCCTAACTGTAAGATGAAACAGTAATGTGTCATAATAGTGAGTTCCAATAATGATCTGTCTTAATGGTGAGGTGTCCTTAACTAAAATTAATCATACCTAACTCATTTTTGATATTATTTAACCTCTCATATTTCAATGGATTTGTGAATATATCAACCAATTGATGCTCAGTGCCAATGATTTCATGTGTGATATCACCTCATTGATAATGATGTCTCAAATAGTGACGTCTCACGCCAATGTGCTTTGTCCAAGAATGAGATACAAGGTTTTTAGAGATGTCAATAGCACATGTAATATCAAAATTCATAAAGACATGTTTGAATTGATATCCATAGTCTAGTAAAGTGTGCTTTATCTAAAGAATTTCAGCACAACAACTACTATCACCCATATATTCAGAATCTGCAGTGGATGATACAACAAAATAAAATTTCTTACTTCACAATGATGATAGTGACTTTCCAAAAATGTGACACGTTCCTGAGGTTCTTTTTCTATCTAACATGCAACCAGCATAGTCAACATATGAATAACTTATCAAATCAAATGGTTTTTCTCTTAGATAATAGTGTCCTAAGTTGGTATTATACCTGAGATATTTATAAATCCTTTTAATAGTAGTTAAGTGATATTCTTATGGATTGTATTCAAAATGAGAAAACATACATATACTAAACATAATATTAGATATGCTAGTAGTAATGTAGGGAGACTCCCAATCATACCAATATAATTGGTTTGATCCACTAGTTTACCAGTTTTATATGCATCCAATATACAAGTAGTAGTCATAAGTTTGTCACTAAATATATTACCATCCAAAAAATATGTTTTAATTGATACTTATTATATTTACTTTGGTTCAAAACAATAGAATTTTTATTTTGAAAAATTTGAAATCCGAGGAAAAATTTATGTTCCCCTATTAGACTAATTTCAAATTCATATAGCTTCATCATTGAAAAATTATTACATAAATAACTATTAGAGGATCCAAAAATAATTTCATCTACATAAATTTGTACTTTTAAAACATATTTGGAAATACTTTTAATAAAGAGAGTAGGATTATCAACCCTTTAGTAAAACTTTTTGAAATAGGAATAGAATTGAGTCTACCATACTAATATTTGGGAGCTTGTTTTAGACCATATAAAGCTCTAGAAATTTTAAAAGAATGATTCTAAAAAATGGAGATTTGTAAGGCCAGGGGTTGTTCAATAAACACATCCCCAACTATATACCCATTTAGAAATTCACATTAAACATCCATTTTATATAGTTTGAAATTATTAAGAGATTTATAAGAAAGTAGTATCCTAATGGATTCTAGTATAGCTACAGGTGTAAAGTATTTCTTATTGTCTATTCCTTCTTCTTGAATATATCCTTGTGCAACTAATCTATCCATATTTCTAACTATATTCCCAGACTCATGAAATATTTCTCTAAACACCCATTTATTGTCAATTGTCAATGTGTCCTTAGGTCTTTCAAATAATTCCCAAAATATTTTTCATTAAAATAGATTTAATTTTTCTTGCATAGATATCACCCAAAATTCATCATTGATAACATCATTAATAGTTTTGTGTTCATGCTGTGAATGAAATGCAAGATGTTCAGCCTGGTTTCTCAGAGATGCACTAGATTTCATTCCAATATTTATATCACCTCATACATAATCTTTGTTTTGACTCTTGAGAGTTCTAATACCTCTATAAAGGGTTGGACTAGACTCCAAATGGTCTTCTATAGGTTCAGATTCAACACGCTCATATTCTGGAAGATTTCCTGAACTAGTCGTTTTCACTGGGGTTCACCGTTTTTATCATTAAGGTCTAGAATTGGCATATCTTCCTCAAGATAAAAAAAGAGGTTTTAGGTTTATGGAGATCTATTTCCTCAAATTTCACATGAAATCATTCTTCGAAAAATTTTGTTCTCTTATTGAATTCTCTAATGGTTTTACTAGATACTGAGTAACCTTGGAAAATCTCTTCATCGCTTTTGGAAGAACATTTTTCCAGATTATCCCCATTGTTAATGATGAAGAATTTTCAAACAAAAACTCTAATGTAATTGACCATAGGTGTGTTATTGTTCCATATCTCATAAGTGGTCTTCTTAAAATCTGGTCTAATTAATTCTCAAATGATGATGCAACAAGCTATATTAACAACTTCATCCAAAAAATATACTGGAATGTTCTACTAATTAAACATATTAAAGGTAATCTCATGAAAGGTCTAATTTCTTATTTCTATGACTCCATTTTGTTGAGATGTTCTAGGAGAAGAGAAATTGTGAGTATATACATTATGTGAAAAAAATATTCAAACTCCTGATTTTCAAACTCATGTCCATGATCACTTCTCAAGGTATTAATTCTATGTCCACTAAGATATTATACAACCATGGAATATTTAATTATGTAAGAACATGCTTCACTTTTGTTATCTAGAATATATACCCAAATGTATCTAGAAATGTCATCTATAAGAACATATTAATAGTGATTCTCATTTAAACTTGAAAATCTATATGGTCCAAACAAATCCATGTGAACAAACTAAAGTGGTTGAGAAGTTGAAACTTATTTCATTGGGTTGAAAGAAAATTTGTGATGTTTTCTATTTTCACAAGGATTACAAACATTGTTAAGTCGAATTGCAATTTAGGTAATTCTATAACTGAAACATACCTAGTAAGATTCTTAAGTGAGTGCACATTGAAATTTTCTAATATTCTATGCCACAACAAAGATTCCTTATAAATAAAATTTAAACGAGAAATATTTTTCTAGCTAAATCTGTTAAATCAACAACACATACATTATCATTTCTATGAGAAATTAATATCAAATAATTTTTATAATTAAAAACATTCCATTCATCATTTTCAAACATAACATTAAAATCATCATCACACAATTGAGAGATACTATGTATATTGTACCTTAAACCATAAAAAATGTACTTTTGAGATTAATATAGTATTAAGGTTACCAATTTGGCATAATCCGACAATCATTCCCTTATAATTATCACCAAATGTAACATATCCTTCATATTAATTGATTATTATATTTAAGCATGAATAGCCTCCTATCATATGTCTTTAACAACAACTATAGAAGTACCATAGGGTTTTATGGGAACTCTTTTGGAAATTTTCCACCAAACAATAACCATAGGATAAGTTTTGTACCCATATTTTCTAGGGTCTAGAGTGTTTTGCAAGTAAAGCTTTAGGAAGCCATATTTTTATTATAGGTTTTCTATAATCAAGAGACTTTTTTGAGACATAAACACTTTTTTAGATCCTTTAGAAAGTAATTTTTCATATGTTGATAAAAATCTTTAACAAGCAGTAAACTATCCAGTTTATGGAAAAATTTTGTTTTTAATAATCCTTCACTATCCTGGTAGATATCCTAGAGAAGTTCTGTATTTTAGAGTAATTTTCTTCTTATAAACTGAGTCAAGTTATCCCAAAAGTCTATAAACATCTCAAGATATCTTTTTTAATTACTCATTTTATAATTTGTGTTTAGTATTTTATTAATAGATGAGAAAATTTTTGTTTCTCATTATCCAAATCAGACTTATAATTGGAATTTTAAGCTGGTTGTCTTTTAATGATTTATATTTATCATTGGTCTCATTAAATGTATCCATAATCTTTCTAAAATATTCAAAAATTTCATCCTTAGTCATATTTTCATCATTAATTGATTCACTTTCATTGTTAGAATAATAAGAAGTATGTATAAGAGAATTAAGTGTTTCCTCAGTTGTTTCTATCATAAAACCCAGGTTTTCAGGATTGGTCTGCTCAGTATCAGAAGTGTGAAATCAATTGTATATGTATTTCAAATCACTGGAAGTAGCTTTCATATTCTTTTTATATCCTTCTCTCTTGTATTCATACTTCTTCTTGAATTTATGCCTGGGGAAATCAGCCTTAAAATGACCTTTTCATTGCCACTCATATCAAATTATCTCATTTGTGTTGTCATTCCATTTTCTATACATTTTACAATGTTCTTTACTATCATACATTCTTCTATAGTTGTAATTTCTAATGATCTTCTTCTTTTGGTAGAACGTTTTGAATCTTCTAGCAAGATAATCCATCTCCTCGTCACTATATGAATCTGAATCTTCACTGGTGGAATTGGCTACAAGAACATTAACATTATCATTTTCTTTTCTCTTTGTGGAAGTATTCTTGAATGCTGTAGATTTCATTCTTGGTTATTAATATGATTCTTGATTCACCTTAATCTCTTCTTCATACATCATGAGTTTTTCAATTAGTTCCT
Organism: Viscum album; assembly: GCA_963277665.1. Taxonomy (NCBI): domain Eukaryota; kingdom Viridiplantae; phylum Streptophyta; class Magnoliopsida; order Santalales; family Viscaceae; genus Viscum; species Viscum album. Next base: position 686,225,495 of record OY728145.1, on the reverse strand, counting down.
TTACTGGTAGATTTTTTATATCATAGGATTCTCATATAGAATCAAAAGTTCCTCTCAATTTATCAGGTAGGCATTGAAGAAATATCATAATATGTTGCTTGTTTTCCACTGATTTCCCAAGGTAACTAATGATATTTTATATTTTATTGAATCTAAGATACATTTAGAAGATTGGTTCATCAGAAAACATTTTAAAATAATCAAATTTAATAGCATAAGTATTTAATCTCACTTCTTTAACATTGGTTTTCCCTCATGTGACACAACCAAAGTAAAAAAAATCATATGAAGTTTCACAGGTAGATATTATTTTGAATTATTTATCATCTAAACCATAGTACAATGTATTAGTTGCTTTACTATAATTATTATACATATCTTTAGTCAACTGATACCTTGTGTCCATAGTAGTAGCAGACAATGGATGGTGTTCTTCAATTGTGTCCAATATTTCAAGACCCATTCTCTCTAGATACATTTTCATTTTCAATTTCCAATGAGAATAGTTATTACCATTAAAGAATGGTGGTGTGTTAGTAGTCGCACCCTCAACTTAGTTTTCCATAACTAATTATAATTTAAAGAACAAAAAATATTGATATTAATGAAATTTTAAGATCATTATGATAAAAATGATATCACAGTTGAAATGAAATTAAAAAACATGAAAAAATAGATTTTATTGTATCAATAAACAATCCTCAAATACCTAATGTTGGTGGATGTGGAAACTCCATATGGAGGGGGGTGAATTTAGTTTCTCAGAAAAATCATTGTTAAATACTTTATGATAAAATCCCCAATTTAAAAAAGCCTAGTTAATTAAGGGAGAAAAGATTTAAATGTTAAATTTATCAACAAGTATCTCAAGGGTTTATTAGTCCTCAGTTGAATATGTGTAGTAACACTTATCTAACTTCTGAAATAGGGTTAATGAATTAAACACCTATACACACCAACAAAAACTAATTATCAGAGTTAATGTAAAACAATTTTCTATTTTTGAAATTATCAGCAATGGAAAATATAGAAATATAGTATTATAAAATAAAGGACACATATTAATTAAGCAAGGGGATCAGTCTCAAGACAAGATTCAATTCTCTTCACTTGGTGATCACCTATCACCAAGAAGTTTATATTAGTAATCTTTGATACACAGACTGTATCGAGATTTACAAAATTTTTCACAAACTGGACAGGTCTCAAAAATCTACCATAGTTCTTAGTGTAAAAAACAAACAACTAATCCAAACACAGCCACTTCCATAGTTATAGGTGAAAAAAAGAGTGTATGTAATGTTTGGTGTGTGGATTTTTTGTATCCTTTAGTTTAAGAAAAGGATACATTATGTGTGTAATATAAAAATACATACTTCATAGAAATGTAAAATAAAGACCACAATAGAGCTAATATTAGGAGGATTGAGTTTAGAAGTCTCTATGTGTTTGTATTTTATATTTGGTCTCCTTGGTGTGATGAAATTGTAATATGAGTACCTCTCTGGATGTTGTATCCAAAATAGAGTGTCACAACTTCAGGTTTTGGACTCTATGTACTGATATGTTCATCTTCTTGGTTTGAAGGAGATTTAATGAAGCACAACAAATCAGTGCGGATTTTTTTCTCCAAAGATGATCTTCCTAAAGCTCGTGGGTTCACAGAGTTAGTGCTAGTGTGTTCTCCTCGTTATGTAGGAATTTTTTTATAATTTGTCTCACCCAATATAATTCTTTTCGCTCAATATTATATTCAATTTTATATTCATGAGGTCTGATAGAAGGATTGATCAAACCATGCTTGGTCTTCCTTGTACATCATACGTTCTACAGATATGACTACAACCAACATTAAATAATTTTAGAAGCGTTAAATTTACCAAATAGGACTATTATAAAAATCTTATGAAAATTGAAAAAGAATAGAGTGGAAGGGAATTGGTATCGGTAGACTAGTAGCGGTAGCCATCTCAGCGATATCTTCTCAATGGTAGCTTCTCAACAATAGGCTTCATTAGTAGACTTATTAGAGGTACCCCTAACAATAGTAAGCTTATTAGTGGTAGCCTTGCAACAGTATGCTTCCTTGGTAGGATAATCAGCAGTAGACATATGAATTCAAAAAATTAATCCATCATTAACCTTTCATATGTAGACTTCCAATAGTAAGCTTAAAATGGTATCCTTAAAATAGTAACCTCCTAGCAGTGACATTCTTAAGCTTCCATTGGTATGATTTCTATTAGTGACATTGTACCAGGAACCTCTAGTAGTAACCTCTATTCGAAAACTTCCAACGGTAACCTCTAATAGTAACATTCTAGTGGTAACCTCTATTAGTAACCTCTATCAGTATCCACAATCGGTGGCTTAAATAGAAGGCTCTTAATAGATACCTTCATAGCAGGGACCTTTTACAAAAAAAATGTTACACTATAAATTCAATCAAGAAAGAAGTGTCATTGAAACACATAATTGATACATGATAAAAACTATAAACACTAATAAAACATAATTATCATATAGATGAAACATGATTTGGTATTATCAAAATAGGTTATTCAAATAGTAGTATCTATGGAACTGACTCCAAAAAACTCCAACCATCACTATAGAAATCTTCTAATATAACGACCCATACTTTACATACATTTTTAATACTTCAAAATTGATGTACACTTATTACAACATATAACAAAACCATGAATGGACCGCATAGGTATAGTGTCTTTAGAAACTGGGAAAAATAAACAACTTGTTCATAAATCATCTATGTTGTCTCCCATTTATTTCATCGTATCTAGAGTCCCTTTTTGGCATCTCATGCTTAATATCCTTATTTATGACATAGGGAACGAAAGCATACAAAAGGGTGAGCTCAAATTCTCAGTAAGGGTAAACAAAAGAAATATCAATCACATCATATTCATAAGAACATAACATTTTGGAAATCTTAACCTGCAAAAGAGATCATAATTTCATAACATGGGATAAATCATTGTAGTGAAATGTAATCCCAATAATCATAACATAAAACATGAAGCTTTGTGGAATAGACACATAATCATAGAAAATCATTTCTTATTAGTCAACACTCATTGCCAATACTATCTTAGTGGACAATGTCCATTTCTGAACTAAGTTCACTCCTCGTTTCAATCCTATTTCACTGAACCGGTTTAAACTGCCGTTCCAGCCATGTCAATCTCATGAGATATAAATCGTTCCCCAATGCATTGGAGGGAGATATAGGTCCCACCCATCTCATAATTATACCATTATTATGTGTTCCACAAAATCATAAACCATACATCATAGCATAACCCATGTAATAAAAATGGGAATCTTAAACATCATGCCATCATAACATAATCAATATAAGCTAAAAGGACATCAAAAAAATAATTACATCATAACATAATAAAATCAATGTAAAAATAGGGATATAAAAAGAACCCCATATTATCTTAGATGGAAAATAATTTTGATAAAACGCTTGAACTCCATTCTTGAGGAAAATATCCTTTCTACTTCAAAAACATTTTACTTTCATAACATGTCATATACTTTTGAACTAAAAGAAGTTTATTAAAAATAAAATTGAAAACTTGTAAAGGAAGATTCATGTAAATAATGTTCTAAAAATCCATTCATGCCGTATAAGTTAAAAAAAACATTCTTCTCCTACTTTTGTCGGAAAAGTCAAAAAGTACCTCATACGAAAAATGACAAAAGTTTCCTTTCATATCTTTTACTAAAAACTCATAGAAGGGTAAAATTGGATTTAAAAAATTGTAGGAGGATATAAATAATATTACATATTGAGGAAATATGGATCTGGATGATAAATATTCCCCATTAAATTCTGAAGTGTAAACAATCTCGGATAAAAATTGACATTGCGAGATTTTCCCTTACCTTAGGTCCGATTTGCTTCGTAAGTGTCCAAACCTCCTGTATAATGATTTAAATAATGTTATTGACTTATTCCAGAATCATAAATATTGTTATGATATCTTATATGGTCATATTCTTAGATTCTTAGTAGTAATATTTCATTGCTACTTGTTATTCGGGTGTTTATTACTTTTGTTCTTATGCGTGTTTTGTAGAATAAATTCTTATTCTTCTTTTTAGGTTATAGATACCTCATTTCCAGAATGGTATTAGTGTAATATATATCATATTTATTCATTTAATTCATTTATATAAACATTATGCACTAAAGATCACGTATAATGAGTCGCATCACATCGTGGAGACGGTATTCCGTATGTACGCACGAGCGACGATATCATTCCCATGATTGTTGAATTATATTGGAGGGTATGTATACTATTTCAGAATCAATATCACTTTAAAATAATCATATATAGTTATTAATTACACCATTATACACATGAAAGCAAGGTGGTGGTGGAAAAACTGATTACACCACGGCGTGGAGACGGTATTCCGTACGTACGAACATGCGGTGATTTCGTTTTCCGTAGGATAGATAGAAGGTTAATTAGGGTTGTTTCATATTTATAATAACATATCAGTATATGAGTGATACTGATGTTACTAATTCATAATGAAACAAAGAAAGAAGAGGAATTTGAAGAAGAAAGAAATTGGAAAGGATCGGTAATGGATATTACCTCTTCTTTGATGCGTCTCTTCTTAACCTCATCTTTCCCCAACATCATCCCAGCAAGTTGGAGTCCTGCATCTCTTTCCATAGAGATATTCATAAGGGCCATCTGAATGCTGGTGTGAAAGATATTATTATAATAAAATCCCACCAAAGGTAGGTGTTGATCCCAACCACCTTTGAAATCCATAGAGCAAGCTCTCAACATATCTTCTAGAGTTTGATTTTTACTCTCAGACTAATCGTCTGTCTGAGGATGATAAGTAGTGCTGAAACTCAACTCTGTATCTAGAAAATGATGATGACTTTGCCAGAACTTTGAGGTAAAACTTGGATCATGATCAGATATAATAGAATTTGGTACTCCATGAAATCTTACCACTTCCTTTACATATATCCTGGAAAGCTGTTCGAGAGAGAAATATTCTCTAATAGCAATGAAGTGAGCCGACTTTGTAAGACGATCAACTATGACCCAGATAGCATTATTTCCTTTGGATGTTTTGGGAAGTCCAGTGACAAAGTATATAGTGAGGTTTTCCCATTTCCATTTTGGTATGGGTAATGGTTGTCACGTCCCCTTAGACTTCTATCTCTCAGCTTTAACTTGCTCACAAACAATGCATCGAGAGACATATTCAGCAACATCTCTTCTCATGCCATCCCACCAGAAGTACTCTTTCCGGTCCCTATACATCTTTGTGATTCCAGGATAAATAGAGAATGAAGAAATGTGAGCCTCATCTAGAAACTCCTTCGTTACTTCTGGGATGGGAGGAACACAAACCCAATTCCTGAACTTTATTATCCCATCGCAATCAAGGTTGAATTCAGTAACATTTCCCACCTTCTTTTGTAACTCTACATCTTCTTTCTGTGCCTCTTTAATCTACACATGTATAGATGGTTGAACATTCATTTGAGAAAGATACGATTTTTCCCCTTCCATTATAATTCCAAGATCCATCCTTTGCAAATCCATAAATATTGGATCTTTTGTGATCCTCATCATGGATATGCTAGAACGGTCTTGTCGACTTAATGCATCTGCCACCTTGTTTTCTTACCCAGGGTGGTAATGAATTGAGCAGTCGTAATCCTTAATCAGCTCCAACCATCTTCTTTGGCGCATATTCAGCTCCTTTTGTGTGAAAATATACTTTAAACTTTTATGATCAGTATAAATATCACACCTTTCCCCATAAAGATACTTCCTCTAAATCATTAATGAAAATATTACCACAGCTAACTCCAAATCATGAGTTGGGTAATTTTGCTCATGGATTTTCAACTGTCGTGAGGCATAAGCTATCACTATATCGGTTTGCATGAGAAACCACCTCAATCCCTTCTTGGATGCATCACTGTAGATCAAAAACCTTTCTCCACTACAAGGCAGTGTGTGCACAGGTGCACTGGATAACCTTCTTTTCAAATTCTTGAAATTATCTTCACATTCCTCCGTCCAAACAAACTTAACTCCTTTCCAAGTCAACTTGGTGAGTGGATTTGATAATCGTGAAACATCTTTCAGAAAATGTTGATAATATCCAGCCAAACCAAGAAAACTTCAGATCTCAGTTACTATTGTTGGTCTCGACCATCTTTCAATTACCTCTATTTTTGCTGGATCCAGAGATATCCCCTCTTTTGAAATTATGTGACCCAAAAATGAAACTTTCTGAAGCCAAAATTCACACTTGGTAAATTTGGCATAAATCTTCTCCTTTCTAAGGTTCTTCAATACAATTCTCAAGTGATCTTCCTGTTCTTCCTTGATCTTTGAATAGACAAGAATATCTTCTATAAATACTAACACAAACTGATCAAGATAATCTCTAAAGACTCTATTCATTAGATCCATGAAGATAGCAGGGGAATTAGTAAGACCAAATGGCATCGCTATAAATTCATAGTGTCTATACGTTGTACAGAAAGCCGTCTTTGGTATATCCTCCTTTTTGACCCTTAATTGATGATACCCTGAATGAAGATCAATCTTGGAAAAGTATTGAGCTCCGCGTAGTTGGTCAAATAAGTCATCAATGCATGGGAGATGATATTTGTTTTTGATAGTGATATTGTTAAGTTCTCAATAATCAATGAAAAATCTCATTGTTCCATCTTTACTCTTAACAAAACGAACTGGTGCTCCCAAAGGTGATGCACTTGGGCATATGAATCCCTTATCAAGATTCTCTTGGAGTTGGTTCGTCAATTCCTGCAACTCAATTGGGGCTATTCAATAAGGTGCCTTTGAAATAGGTAAAGCACCTGGTGTGAGTTCTATTGAAAACTCAACTTCACGATTTGGTGGAAGACTAGGAAATTCCTCCGGAAAGACATCATCAAATTCCTGTACAATGGGAATATTCTTAATCATGAGTTTCTCTCCAACCATTTGAGATAACTAACCTTCATTTAGTGGAATCAAGACCCATAAGATGGATGAAATTTCCACTGGAAGGTTATGTTCATTATTGCAATGATAGACGATCATAGATTGATCTGGAATATTAAATGTGATTTCCCTTCACTGGTAATTGATATGTGCTCCATATAAAGAATGCCAATCCATGCCAAGAATCACATAAAATTCCTCTATAGGAAGGTTCACAAGATTTTCAGGAAGCACTTTACCACAAGCTTCAATCAAAGAAGAATTATAAACTTTTTATGTGACTGTTGTGCCATTAGGGGTTGTCACAGCTAACTCAACATCTAATTGTTGAGGTAAAATGATGATACCCTTAGAAAATTCTTTAGAAATAAAAGAGTGGGCAGATCCAAAATCAAATAAAACATTTTCTACTATAGAGTGGATGGTATGTGTACCTTTCACCACTCCGTTATCGTACTCCACATAACTAATAGAAATTGCATGTGACTTTCCTTTTTCTTTAGCCTTAAGTGTTTTTTGACGTCTATCATCATCAACAACCCTTGGATTAGGGCATTGATTGGTATAATGCCCCCTTTCCTTGAACATGAAACATTGAACTGTAGTAGGTTCATTCTATGTATCCCTTCTTTTTTTGCATCATTAGACATCGTCTTCCCATTTTTTCAACATTCAATTTCCCGATGACCTTCTTTTCCACACTTGTAACATTTTCTTGTCCCCTTAAGACAATTTCCTCCATGTTTCTTTCCACACTTTGATCATAAGGTAAAACTCATCTTCTTTTCAGTGTGGTCTTTAGATTTTCCTTTGAATTACATTTTCCTCTTCTTATCAAACCCATATGAGTGATGGGTTACTCCAATCTCCATCTTAACCTTGAGAGAACATCAAACGATATCCTCATAACTACTGAAGTCCCTTATGGCTAACGCCCTTCGATGACTTGGTTTTAAGACACTAAAGAATCGATCGATCTTACTCTCAGGCTGGATAATAATACCAGAAGCGTACCATGAAATTCTAGTTAAATTTCATTTATATGTACCAATAGATTCATCATATTTTTTCTTCAGTTCAAGAAACTCCTTCTCCATCTTTGTTTGAAGAATACGAGGGAAGTACTTATTGAAAAATAAGTTCTTGAACTCGTCCCATTCCATGGATTCAATTTCATCTCTTTGCCTCGTATTCTTGATAATATTACACCATTTATCAGCATCACCTTCCAATCGATAAACTTATAAGATGAGTTTATCATATTCAGAACATTGAAGAACTGAAAATATCTTTTCAGTGGTACTAATCCACTGTTTAGCCACTAATGGATCAGAAGACCCGCTGAATGAAGGTGGATGCTGCCTCATGAAGGATTCAAAAGAATGTTGCTCCTTCCTTTGATAATTTGGATGTCCTTAATGATTCATATCTTGAGAAATTTGTGCAAGTATGGCTACATGATTTTTCATTCCAGCTCCCATAACATTTGGTTGCTCAGGGAGACAATCATTGCATTGCCCATCACATTCTGCATTAACACGATTCCTTAGGGTTCCAGCCATTGACTAAAACCAAGAAGAATAGTGTGAGAAACACTAATTATAATAATAAAACCACCTAATCAAGAATAAAATTTCACACTTAAGGTATTATCATAGGTTGTTCATGGCCATTTCTAAAACACTAAGATTGAGTTCTATGCTTAGACATATCCTTAGGTTTCTTACTAAGGCTTTCACATCCTAGTTTCCAAAGGATGAATATACCTTTCCTCTAATACCAACTATAATGACCCATTATTTACATACATTGTTAATACTAAAAAAATGAAGTACACTTATTACAACATATAACAAAACCATGAAAGGACCGTTTAGGTATAGTGTCTTTAGAAACTGAGAAACATAAAAAACTGGTTCATAAATCAACTACATTGTCTCCCATTTATTTCATCATATCTAGAGTCCCTTTTTGGGATATCCTACTTAATATCCTTCTTCCTGACATAGGGAAAGGAAACATACAAAAGGGTGAGCTCAAATGCTCAGTAATGGTAAAGAAAAGAAATATCAGTCACATCATATTCATAAGAACATAACATTTTGGAAATCTTAACCTGCAAAAGAGATCATAATTTCATAACATGGGATAAATCATATTAGTGAAATGTAATCCAAATAATCATAACATAAAACATGATGCTTTGTGTCATACACAAATAATCATAGAAAATCATTTCATAGTAGTCAAGACTCATTGCCAAGACTATCTTAGTGGACAATGTCCATTTCTGAACCGAGTTCACTCCTCATTTCATTCCGGTTTCACTGATCCGGTTTAACCTGCCGTTCTAGCCATGTCTATCTCATGAGATATAATTCTTTACCCAATTCATTGGAGGGAGATATAGGTCCCACCCATCTCATAATTATACCATTCTTATGTGTGACACAAAATCATAAACCATACATCATAGAATAAACCATGTAATAAAAATGGGAATCTTCAAAAACATGCCATCATAATATAATCCATATAAGCTAAAAGGACATCAAAAAAATAATTCCATCATAAAATAATCAAATCAATTTAAAAATAGGGATAGAAATAGAAACCTATATTATCTTAGATGGAAAATAATTTTGATAAAACGCTTGAACTTCATTTTTGAGGAAAATATCCTTTCTACTTCAAAAACATTTTCCTTTCATAAAATGTCATATAATTTTGAACTAAAAGAAGTTGATTAAAAATAAACATGCAAAATTGTAAAGGAAGATTCATGGAAATAATGTTCTAAAAATCCATTCATGCCGTATAAGTTAAAAAAACATTCTTCTCGTACTTTTTCCGAAAATGTCAAAAAGTACCTCGTACGAAAAACAACAAATGATTCCTTTCATATCTTTTAATAAAAACTCACTAAAGGGTAAAATTGGATTTAAACAATTTAAGGAGGATATAAATAATATTACTTATTGAGGAAACATGGATGTGGTTGATAAATATTTCCCAGTAAATTCTGAAGTATAAACAATCTCGGATAAAAATTGAGATTGCGAGATTTTCCCTTACCGTAGGTCCAATTTGCTTCATAAGTGTCCGAAACTTCTATATAATGATTTAAATAATGTTATTGACTTATTATAGAATCATAATTATTTTTATGATATCATATATGGTCTTATTCTTAGCTTCTTAGTAGTAATATTTCATTGCTACTTATTATTCTGGTGTTTATTACTTTTGTTCTTATGCATGTTTTGTCGAATAAATTCTTATTATTCTTTTTAGGATATAGATAACTCATTTACAAAATGGTATTAGTGTAATATATATCATATTTATTCATTAAATTCATTTATATAAACATTATGCAATAAAGATCATGTAGAACGAGTCGCATCACATCGTGGAGAAGGTAATACGTACGTACGCACGAGCGACAGTATTGTTCCCATGATTGTGGAATTGTATTGGAGGGTATGTATACTATTTCAGAATCAATATCACATTAAAATAATCATATATAGTTATTCATTACATCATTATACCCATCCAAGTAAGGTGGTGGTGGAAAAACTGATTACACCACGGCGTGGAGACGGTATTCCGTACGTACGCACGAACGGTGATTTCATTTTCTGTATGATGGATAGAAGGTTAATTAGGGTTGTTATAATAACATAACAGTATATGATTTATACTGATGTTATTACTTTATAATGAAACAACTAAAGAAGAAGAAGTTTAAGAAGAAAGAAATTGGAAAGGACCGGTAATGGATATTACCTCTTCTTTGACGCGTCTCTTCTTAACCTCCTCTTAGGGCACTAGGGTTGGCCTTTGAAGACAACCAGAACCTCTAGGATGTTTCTAGTGAAGTAGGTATGTGAAATGGGCAGGGTTTATCTGAGCTTGAAGTCTCAAATTATTGTGAGGAGGAGAGGGAGGAGGTGCCCTTTTATAAGGGAGGAGTGGGGCACCTTTGAAAAAACTAAAAATATTATTTTATTATAAAGTCATATTCGGTTTTAAATAGCTCCAAATTAATTTATTTCAAAGATAAGGTGGGTATTGGTCGAAATAATTTCATCCCATATAATTTATACAAGTTTAGGTTTCTATTTTAACCATATCATTTAGATTTAACTTTAAGATAAACAATTTAACTCTTACCGTGTCTTCTTGTTTTCTTACACTATAAGGTTAATAAACATACAATAACAAGCCAAACAAACCCCAAGTTGTTTATTATTAATATATATAACCATATATAAGTCATTTGACTGAACCTTATATTTTTAGGAATAAAATATCAATTAATAATATAATATGTTTTTTAAAACTATTTTATGTCAATTTTGACACTATTTGGTAATTGATTTTTGTGAAAATCATAACAGAATGATTAATTCGAAAAACATTAATTAAATAAATAATAACATGTCATATTAACCTATAAAATTAGTTTAATTCATAAAAAGTCTCAAATTATATTTATTTTGGTATTTATATAATCAATTATGTTAATATTTCATTAATAATATAATTACTGCATCATCATTGTGTTATAAATAAATTAAATTATTTAAAGTCTAAAAATTATATATGAAATACCATTATATATGAAAGTTTATTATATTTATAATGAATATTTATAGTCGAATATATCTTATGTATAACCCTATATTAAAAATTATTTACTTATTAAACTTTGATTTTAACTATTTTAACCCTTCTTTAAATAAATTAATATTAAATGTCCTAATCTAATCCAAGTGGGCCTACATGGTAATATTTTAATCCTAAGGTTGTTTTTGGTCGAATTAATCTTATCCACTAGAATTAGAACATGTGATAGGGTAATAAAAATATCATATTACCCTTAATTACCCTATTTACTTTTAACCGTGGTAAATAAAAGTAAAAAGATACTATTCACCAAAAATTATTTTCATCTCATTGAACCAAATTTTACTTACGGACATCAACCATGTCTCTCTAATTTTTTAAATTTCATTCACAAAAGCGGTAAAATGAAGTTTTATGTAAATTTGAAAATTCTCCTACGAGGTGGGTAAAAGACGGTCAAAAGTTCAATAAAATTTTTATATATCTAAAATTATTATAAAATGACTCTAATGAATTGATTTGAACTTATATAGGTATTATGTATCAATTTTGAACTAAAATAATTTTAAATAAAATAAATAATTATTTAAATAAAAAGTCGGTTTTTAAATAGTAACCCAATGTTTTCACTATTCATCAAAAATTGAAATTTTTCAGAAAATACCAAAATTTCACCCTAGGCTAATTTCAATATTCTGAATCCAAAAATGAAGTCCATTTTGAAAAATAAAATATACAAAATTTCATAAAGTGGTTATTACTATTCATAACAGCTATTTTTAATAATATTTTAATAGCATATCATTGTTTAGTGAAATTCGATATTGCGTACAATGCAAGCTATCGAGGAAGGCTGAAATTGCGTGTAAAGCTAGACAAGCTAGTGTTGTGTGTAGTGAAAGATCTCTTTAATGATTTATATAACATAAAAACAAAATATTTCTCATAAAAGTCTCGGGTTTTACAACTAGTTTCTTTCAGTGCGCTAGCTCTCACAGGTTAGACATGCTTTTGGTGAGACGGGATATTATTCAATTGACATTACATGTTCTCTTCCATGGGATCTCTTCATAATAAATCTTCATCACTTTGTTTGAAATTCTATAAGAGGTTCTACTAATGATGTATATTATTTTTCTATTGGGGTGACCATGGATATTTTTGTAGATCAATCACTACAATATTATAAAAATATAATGTGATATTTTATTTACCAATAGGTATAGCATAAGGATCTTGGAAAATGTTTCATATCCAAATAGATCCATTGAAGCCTCTATATACACAGACTCCACCATGGAATCAACGAGAAATGGCTACTTTGAACCCTCTAATATCACAGATCCTCCATTGAGACAAAAAACAAAACCAAAATGTGACTTTAGATCTTTATGATATGTTTTAAAACAAGAATCATTATATCACTTAATTACAATCTATTCATCCCCTCCATACACTAGAAACATATTCGTAAATCTTTACACATACTTGAGGATAACAATAACATTTGACCAATTTTGTTAGCCTAGATCTTCTTGATATCTTCCTACCATTAAATAACATTGGTAACTCCAATTATATTACACAAAATGGAATATATCATTGGTCTTATCTCTTAATCATATGACATATTAATCATTATCTCTTTCTCTTATTGTGTGTGAGGAATCATTAACATATACTAATGTAAAACAGGGGAAACTTGAACAAATCTAGTATTTTAATATTTAATACTAAATATATTTATTATGTAGTAAATTTTTGTACATTGATTTTTTCTATAAAGCCTAGTGGATATATAATAAAAGATCTTGATCCTTATAATAAAATATTGTTTTCCTTATTCATTCATGTCAGGAAAATGGTTTAACAATTCTTTAACAAACTAAAATATTGGTATGTCATTTTCAATAAGCAATATTTCAACTACATATAATACCACGATAATGACTACATTCTCACAACACATCTTGTAAACTCATGGGAATCATTCATTTTTTATGAAACAAAATTTATTTATAGCATATTCAAATTAAATTTTTTATCTGATAGATTAATTTTTTAATAAAAAAATGGATATATATAACATTAAAATCATTTTTTATCACCTGGAGTTGTAAAATTTCAAGTTGTTTCTCATAGAAATCTTCGAACATTTTCACATTATAGAAAGAAGTTTTTATATTTATCTTCAAAATCGCATATTCATTGCAGGATAAAATAGAAATTAGAACTATGATTCATTTAGATAAGAAAACTAGTGAAAATGATTCATAAATATGAATTGCATGATGATTTTTAAACACTATTTCCAATAAACATTCTTTATATGTTATTCCATTACCTTCCTTGTCCAATTTTCCATTGAATACCCATTTTGACCCAACACACATTATATAAAAATAGAACATTATAAAAAACCCAAAATTGGATCTAATATATGAAATTCATTTTATAATTCATGAATTTATGAAATCTAGTTTCTTATGAGATATAAACGTTCTCTTAATAGGAGATATTTTCAAAAATGTCAAAAAAATAATGAGTCACAATCTTGGGTGACTAGAAAAAATATATATCTTGTTTTATTACTTCCATTATTCTCCTTATGGGTACTGGTGTTGTATGACCTAAATAATTGATGGGAAACTATGGAATCTACTATTCTATCAACTATTGTGTATCATGAGAATTATCTTCATTGAATTAAAATATCCTCACAATTTCCTTTTGAAGATATTCTCCCTCCCAAGAAAGAAGGTTTTGTCTAGTGACCATCACTTTTATGACTGAGGGGTTGTATAGCTAGTGTCCCTTTTTTTCCTTAGGAAACCCTATAATGAAACACATCCTACCCCAGGGCGATATTTTCTTTCTTGGGAAGTCATTAAAAAATACCATGAAACCCCATACATGTGAATGTAAGGAAACTAGTTTCATTACACTCTATAACATGATTGGAATTGTTTTCCACTTTAGTTGGAACTTTGTTAAAATATGTATTCCACAGATTGTATTTCATATCCAAACAATGATAATTGAAAATTTACATGAATCATCATCGACCATACCATGTGTAACAAGGTAAAATTCCCTCTATTCATAATAACCATTACATAGTAGTGTAAAAGGTGGTGTGAGTTGTGAGTGAATCCCAAAATCCCATAAAAGGTCAAAAAAAAGATTCGTTAACATATACACCACGTCGATTATATTAAAGGTTATTTATTGTATTTCTTATTTTATTCTCTATTTCGTTGTTGAATTCTTTGAATTTTTCAAATTACACGATCTTATGACTCAATAAGTAGACACAATAATATCTACACAATCCATCAATAAAAGACCAGAATTAAGAATACCTACCTATATCAACTACAAGAAATTGTCCCCACACATTAGTGTCTAACAATCCATGAATTATTATGGCCCTTTCACACTATACATCCAATCATAGTTAGGTCAATTTTCTATAAAAACAAGCATGCCATCCTTTAAGCTGTTTTTTTATAAGAAGAGTATAAAGGACCATATTAATTTATCTATGTCAAATGATTATTGGTTAAATGACCAAGATAGGGATTCCATAAGATGGTTTAATATGAGTCACATGAACAATATTTGTTATCAATTCTCAATACATAAATTTTTAATTTAACTAATAATGAAAATTATATATATGTTCCAGGACACAACATATGTTCCCTTTATAAAAGATAGAACACTTATTTCAAAACATGAAAATATAACCATATGAATCTATTCATGATACATATGTTATATCCAAGATATAATTTTTTACATAATAACAATCATTTAAAACCAAAATCATTCATATTGTAAATGATATTGTGTACTCACCAATGTCTAGAGAAGCTCGCCTCACACCACTGGTAGCTCACAAAATCACATCACATCAAAAAGACATTCAAAATCTACTTTATTCATATATTTGGATATATATGTTTGAAAAATGGTGTATCTAAGATGAAATGTCTAAATAATGAACAATTAAACTTTATAATGAATAAAACTTCTTCCTCCTCTTACTTTTATGTGCACTTCCTCTTCTAGGGGAGTCTTTCTTGATGAAGAACAAATTTTATTCTTTTTCTTCCTTTGCCTAGGAATCTTATTCTTATTAGAAATATGGTAATTGGGATCATTAAACTTGTTATGAGTCTTGGACCCCTTATCCATATTCTTATTTTTATTATTCACATAAGGACTGATGATTTATCATGCCCTATGTCTATATCCTCTTGGAGAATCAATTTAATAGGATCTAAAAGACTCTAAGGATTATTTACTATATTGTAATTATATATAATATTGTAGGACGTATTAAGAAGTGATTAATGTATGATATATGTGCACATATCATCTAGGAATTTAATCTCTAATATGTATATGCATTCAATGTAGAAAATAAGCTTGTCTACATGTGGACCAGTTGGCACAAATCCTCCAAGAATAGTGGTAAACAAATAATTAGAGATCTCATATATATATATATTACATCAAATTATCTTGATAGAGGTCCTGAATATGAGGAATCATGATATATGAATCCACGTCCACATAAGTTTCACAATATATTTATTCATGGAAGAAAACATGAAACATTTATCAAATTTAGAAGAATCCAATTGTTTATCATAGAGAGAAAACACTTCCTAGTTAGTCTCATTTACAATCACATTATGAATAGATTATTCTAGCATATAGAATTTCCATTAGTAGTGATAGATAATGCATAAGAACCTTTTCCGTTCTTGAAAATTTGTGCAATTGATAAGGTAATAATTATGAAATATAGATAATAGTGAAATGTTCGAAGTCATTTTTATTGATGATTCAAAAAATAATATGAGAAGAATTTTAGAGTATTATCTGATAAAAATTAGGAAAATAAATAAGTGTTATATTTATTAATCTCTCAATATATTATCTAAATCCAATATCCCTTCGATATTTTCTTTGGAATATCTTATTTCTTTAAAATTAAAGTCGAAAGGATTCTTGTTCACACTTTGGTTAACCCAATTTTTGTTTTTTAGGAAACCTGAATGGTTTTAGTAAGGAATTCAAAATGACAACTGAATCAACTACCTATTACTTGATTTGATGAGTGGTCTCTTGATTTACAAACTCCGTAAATTGGATTTCATAAACCCTATCAAATATTTTTTTAACCAATTATTGATTTGGCAGTTATCCCTTAATGTTAACAATGTTAAGTGAGCACAAAACATCATTTATAATTCACTGATAATTGAATGCACCCTATCATTGGCTAGTAAAGAACTTTGAATTGGTTTGACTTTAACTAATGTAATGGAAGTCTATATCTACATAATATATATTAATTCGGTATTTTATCCTTTTATTCATAAATTTACAATTATTATCTATATAACATAACATTTAATATTAGTAGGGTTTACATAAGTGAATAACCATATATTTGAGAATATTTATTCATACGCCAACTTATTTTACCTCTATCTTCCATGCTTGTAGATTTAATAATTCATATTATCAAGAAAAAATAACCACAATGAAATTACCATGAATCTTGATAGAAATAAAACAATAATATAGTACGACCATGATATTTTACTAATAGTGAGTTATTCTAGAAGATTGTAAACTAACTATAGACCTAGGGGATAATACATTAAACGAATTATGGTTCACGTTACTAGTTTCGAAAATTCAAACAATGTATATCTCTTGGACTGGTTTCTCCTCATCTCTAAGCTCGATCTACCTCAACTAGAATATTAGTGTCAACGATTTCATATTATTTTACTCACACGTAAGTAAGGGTAAATGACTTATATATAAGAAATCATAGGACTGAATGCCCATACATAATGAGATGAGTTAGGAAACACATTCCAAAAAATTTAATTTAGTAATTAATTAAATGAAACTAGTCTCCTAAAATGGTCTTGCATATGGTCATAATTATCCAAATACATGAAATTAATTATACATTTAGCAAAACAATAATTAAATTCTAAATTTTATTAAATAATATAAATATTGTATGAATAAGGTAATTATCTTCTTTATTTAATCAAATATTTTATATTAATTCTATTATGAAATTACTTTAGGCTCTCTTTTATCACAGTTTAGACAAATTAGGATTACATAATTAAACATTGACTTTGTAGAAAAATACATATTTCAAGAAACATGGTGAATACGCATCTAAATCCACCGTAGATGTAATACACTCATATAATTTTTTTTTCTTGTGACTTACATAGTACACAAAATATTATTCACATTCATGATGTGTACAGTCTAATTAATGATTACAAAAATTACATTATTTTTTGATCACATGTTATTAATCAATGCACGTAGAGTAATAACAGTAACAAGAATCATACATGCTATATGTATATATGTTCATTATACTGAAATTAATAAATCATATATGTATATATATTAAAACCACTCAAATGGTCTGTCATATCAACTTAATTACAATAAAAAATAATCTATTGATAATTTTAACATAATATAATAAATTAATTTTACTTATATATAATTGTTTATAATTTCACGATGTGTACAAGTGAGGTACACATTATGTACATATGATTCCATCTTTATGAGACACAAACCAAGGGAAAGGAAATGTAAATCATGCCTCAGAAAATTATTCTACATTATCTGTACGAGGGATCAATGGTGCATGATCTTGGAGTTACACAGTCAGCAATTATATAGGTAGTGTAAGAAAAATAACTACCCATCAATTAATTAAAGGACAACTCACCACGATCATGGGCTACAAGGTGTGTACTATATTTGAATGTTCAATAGGATAGTCTAGTAAACACATGATGTGAGAAATTAAATTCATTTTATGTATTCAATCCATATATATTGAATTAATTATAAAATACTTCTTCATTCCTTGAACACTAGTACACGACGTGTAACTATAATTAAAATTGGGTAATATTGTGTTATCTGGACTAATTCCTCAAAACCTCTGGATGATATCATTGATTTAATATCTTTCAAAAAATTAATCTATTTTATTAGAACAATGAAAACTTATATAGATAGAATCCAATAAAGTAATTTATATTAATGGATGATTAAACATTAATTGATTACTAAATGATTTATGTATTACTCAATCAATCATATTTTAAATAATTATTGTTGGGAAAAAATCCCTCCAGCTAACACTGAAAGTTATTTTGGTTATTTGTGTTTGTTGACAAAGAATGATCCCATGGTCAGTTGTCGAGTTCCAAATATATAATAAAAAACTATTTTGATAGGGATCAATGATAAAAGGAATGGAGGATTTAAAGGTAATTCAAAAATATCGTATTCATAGTGGAACCACTTCACAATGATTTACAAATTTGTTTATTCAAAAATAAGAGAATGGATAAAAGTGTTATTGGAAAAAGAATTTGTGAAAAACTGTTATAAAGGATTCAAATTTTGTGTTCAATCCATTTATCAAAATTAGTACATCATTATATAGTATAGGAAAGAAGGGTGTTGATGTAATGGATTTTCTGTTCAAGATGAGGTTATGAGAACTTGATACATCTGCGTTTGGGGAGAAGTTGAACGTTCTACATGAGGGGTATCCAAAGTTCCTACAATAGGTTGGTACCATGACATTTAAAAGAATATCAACACTTACAGAAATTTGGAGTTCTCATTGCGCATGTGGGCAGTCCACTCAATTAGAGTGCTATAGAGAAGTTGAATGTGAGAAGGGACTTTCATGCCAATAGTGAGTTGGGTGTAAAAAGGTTGTGTTGAACACATACAGAGTAGTGTGAAGGTTGGGTTTTCTATGAAAAATGAGACACATCTAATCCATGCTTAACGTAGTGCACAATTCACCCGGAGGTTGCATGGATGTACCAATTTTCCATTTATATATGTGGTAAAAGTGTATTCATCAGAGTATGAAAGTGTAACTTCAACAGATATCTATCTATAGTTGAGGATGTGACATTAATAAAAATTACTGGACCTATAGGTCCATATCATGCTACTGGATCCCTTCCCATTATAGTGAGGCAAGGAAAACGAATATGGTGAACCATTCCACTATTAGCGAGCCTGAGAAAGAGACATAAAGAGTGACCCTTGGAAAAGAAGTGAGCTGACCCTAAACATTATAAAGGTAGTGATCATGTGGATAAAAGAGATCTAGCCCAAACCTTTTAAAAACATCATTATTTTTGTGTATTGGGTAAATCAGAACATTTCTGATGTATGCTCTATTGATGTATACTAGTGAGGGTGAACCAAGTAAAATTGATATTTCCCATCAAGATATAATTTTCGTTCATATATTTATATGTAAGAAATAAAGTAGTTTTTTTGTTTAATGAAGAAAAATATAAAAGGGGGTAGTAGTTTTAATATTTCATACCTTTATTCACACCCCATCTCAGGGTATTTAAACTAGTGGAAATAATAGATATAAATAATAATGTGACTCCTATGATACCATTTGTTGGATATGGGTATTGTGGATGCATGTAATGGTTTGTTCTGAAATTTACATTGTTTTTCAGATTAAGGATCAATCCAAGATTTTCACATTGATAAAACTCGTGAAGAATAAAATTTAATCAATGAAAATTAAAAATGTTTAGAATGTCTGAACCAAGTTCATGATCATCAAATATATTTTAGAATTAAATTTTGAAATAATATTAATCTCCTTTCAAGAATTATCTCACCATTGATTGATCTAAAACATATTTTAGTTGTAATTTAGTTTTTTATTAAGAATAAATAGATGATTCCCACTAGCTGTGATCTTCTATTGTTCCATGAATCTTCTAATTCCACTCTATGAATCTTAGGGTTATTTCATGAAAATCCATTCCCACGTGTTGTTAAACAATGATCACCCAAATAATCTCTTCTAATGTGTTAAACATGATCTCCTTTCACTTATGAGTAGATGGTGGATAATGATCTCTCTTTGTTCTGGATTGTGTTCATGGAGAGTAAGATTTATAGGGCTTGAAATGATTCTATATAGCTTTTTTTAAGAAAATTGGTGACATGAATTGGTTTCCCAATTCATGTCGCCCATGGAATTTATTAAAGTCAAAAAAGGACAGTACAACCTCGAAGCGTAAAGAACTTACGCCAGCAGAGATTTAAAGGGGTTACAAAAAAAACTCAATCCCAAAAAACTAATTCTTTAAGACAGCCCAGAACAATCACCATTCAGTTTTTTCAAATCTGGATCTTTGAAAATGCAGTCCATCCATAAAATCCGCAAGCTATCATATTGAAGAGAATATATCCATCCGAGCCATCCTCACCTGAAAACAGCATGAATTGCAACCATGCAGAGCAGGGGAAAAAAGAGAAAGAGGTCATCTTGCTTCTATAGTATCCTTGCCATAGCCGTCAAATATACAAAAGGCATACTGATCAAACCAGGAAATCAGAATACTTAATTCCAGCACTATAAGCAGATAGAGAAAATCTTCAAAATCAACTAGTGTCCAGGCAAGAACAAGCTGGAGGTTCAGAAAATCTAGACCTTGTGGAGTGTTAACAGTAGGATAGGGAGAGGTTTTAAGGACCTCACTTCTCAACCATTCAACATCAGTCATAAGGAACAACAACTTCAGGCAAGAACCAAGGAATTCATGTCCTCAAATCCAAGACCATATTGTAAAAGTCCCCAATATGCAACAGAATCTAGACAAAATCCCAACCTTGAAGCAATCATTAGCAAGCAACAAGATAATCCAGGTAGTGAGTGCACTTTCCAAACCAAAATGCAGCATTATAAAGTTGTCAACCATAGTATAAAAGTCACCAATCTGCAATAGAATCCAGAAAATAGCCCATCCTTGAAGCAATCATCCGCAAGCAACAAGAAATCCAGGAGAGTGTGCACCTTCCAAACCAGAATGCAGAACTAAACCAGCTGTCAAAAGAAAAGCAGTAAACTAGTTCTTCCAGATAGCCAAATAGAAGCTCCATAACCGTGAAGGATAAATCCATATACATCCCTCCATGATTTGTAATCAAGCTCATAAATAGAGATAACCATCCAGAATGAAAACCTCAAAATCAATGGTAAAGCCAAACAGCATGAGGTCAATAGAAGTTCCTGCAAGGCTAAACCCATTTGGCTATCCACTGAGCAGATCAGATCCAGATCCAAAAAGAAATCTCTGAAGCATAAGGGAACCAGAATAATGAGTCACTTCCATGTTATGTTCTTAAAATCGAAATTTGGATTTTTCTCAAATTCCTCAGCCATTTTGATAAACATTCTTTTTCTAATATCAAGTTAAGCCTCAGCAGTCAATTCACCATTTTGGTAACTTCTAAAGGAAGCTGTATCATGTGCGACAATCCAGGAGTCAAGCTCCTCTGGGAATTTCAAAGACTCCTCAAACTGATAGGCATCCTTTAGAGCAGGATCATTATTGTCCTCACTTGATGATGAATCTGAATCCGAACATTCAGAGGATTGTGAGGGGTCAGGCAATTGTTCAGAAGGTGCAGGTTGCGGAGGAACCTCAACCTCAATAGCCATGGCAGCTAGAGATCTTGTGATAATAGTCCTTTCACTATTGACATTACCACGATATTTTCGGGTTTTTCTGGGATGAGGAGTGATAAAACCATCAGAATCAACTATAATTTTTTTTCCTTTTTGAACCAACATTGATTCATCATAAACATCTGAAACCTCCTCATTAGTGCCCCTATCCTCAAGTGATTCATCTCTATTAACTTCAAATGAGCTGATTGAATTGTTGTGATCTTTTCTAATAATTTCAGAAGTCTCATGATGTTGCAATTTATCCTTAAGAGCAGTGGTGTTATCAAAATCAGTAATGGCTATGTTAGTAAAATCCGAAATTTTCTTCCCAGGGACATGTATGGTCCGGTCCACACTAACATTTGCTTGATTAGAGGAGTCAGAGGGACCATCTTCCTTGTGGCTATCGTTAGCCTTTTCAATCCATTTTGATTTCAATTTTTAGAGCCTAATTCAAAATTTCCACAGCTGAGAGAATCATGTCCCAGCCTAAAACACTTCATGCAATAGTCTGGAACTCTCTCATAAACAACCTCTTGTAAGAATCCTAAGTCACCACTCTGAATCCAAATGTTCGAGGGCAGTGATTTTGAAACATCAATCTCAATGCATATCCTGGAAATTGAAGGTCTTGAAAGAGTTTTTGTAGCTGCATCTAGCCTCAGAGGATTTCCAATGAGTATGGCAATAGGAAATAATGCTTCCTGTTTGAACAAGTGCAAGGGAAGTTCTGGAAATCCTACCCAAATGGGGACTATCGGAGGTTCAGAGTAGGGATTAAAATCCGGTGTCCACTTTAATATTTTCATTAGACATCCTCCAAAGGACCAAGAACGTTTGACCCACAGTCGATAGTAATCCTCTTCAGAGTTTAAATGAAGCACTATGTGGGTGGGATTCAGGAGACCTATTTGAAAGCCCGCAAAACCTATAGATTCTAAAGCAGTTATAAGATATTTCATGGAAGGTCTTCGGTGCGGAAATTTTCCAACTAAAAGAAATCGGAGGTCCGATGAAAGAAGATTTATTTGTTAAATATATATCAATTCAATATTATACAATAAAGAAATAAATATTATATTCACTGAATAGAAAATATATATTTATTAAATATTCTACTCATGTTTTATTATCTCTAATAATATGACAAGGAATATATGTGATCAAAGAAATCATAATAATTGTTAAATCATGTGTAAGAATAAAATGTATTCTAATTTTTAAATAATAAATAATAATATATATTATTTAATTGTGATTTTGGCTACACATATTGTTTGAACCTGTAAGTATCTATCTCTGTGGCATTATGTGAAGTAAGATAAATATAAAGGATAATGCCTAGAAGTACAAAAAGGTATCCATAGAGAAAGATGTTAATGACATAAGAACACTAATACCTCATACAGATGCTTAATTGTTTATATAATCCCATTATCATGATATATATATATATAATCTAGAATGTTGGACACTGGTGTCATCATCATATATGCTTGATATCCCTTTTTCTGTATTATTGGAAATAGAAATTTCTTGTAGAACACCATGGACATGAATTTATTTAGGCTAAAATAGTTCTAGTAATGTTTCTAAGATATAAATTTCCATTAAAGAACCTAATGAAAAAATCCTTTATATAATTATTCATTATTTCAATATAACTCGTGACACACCCAACATATCGTACCCCACCGCAGATATTTTTAATCACGGACTTCATTAGTTCATCAAAGTACACAACATATAATAATCATTAATAATAATATAAAATTCTATAGATCAATTCATATTTCTTCCGATATGAACATACAATGAAACATATGAATATGTATTTCCTACTGAATGGTATCATTCTCATAATTTCCTACACTAGATATATACAAGGGCATCCAACATGATAAGGTTTTTCAATATTCAAAGAGTATCCACCCATGGTAGCCTGTATCATTTGTTCCCTTAAAAGGATATCATATAAATATAGAACATATCTATAAAAATTGATTTTTAGAACTTATATGTCTTCATCATAAAACGAAACAACTATGACCTTTTAGTGTGATAGTTACTCATATGACCTTATCATAAACTATATTATGTAGAATAATAATCATGGTACGAATGAAAGATTATTAATATTAAAAAATATGAATATTAGTTATCCTAAATTTCAAAGAAAAATGTATTTAGGGAACAAAATTATAAATTTTAACCATGAATCATGTCTTTTATGATAGATTTTTACATTTTCAATTTTTTAGTAGTTATCACAAAAAAAATTAATCTACAAATTTTTTTAATTGAATATATATAATATCCTCAATTAATGATTATATATATTTGGAACCTAAATTTAATATCCATTTTTTATAATTCCATTTTTAAATATTATAAACTACACTTTTGATGAAAAATATATATTTTATAAAAAACTATTTCCATAAAAACATTTCTTTTAACAATTAAATGTTTTATAATATTATTTACAATTTATTTCCAATTGAATGAGTGATAATATAGATATAGATACAGATATATATATTACATAATTTTATATTCAAAATTTAATTTGGATCAATTTTATTTATTAAATGGAAAATAAATGGTATTAATTAAGAAATTCATCATCAAATCTATTTTACCAATATTGTGGTGAAAAACAAAAATATTACTGATATTATCAGTTTTCAAAAAAATGATATTAAACTTATAAACTAATATTGAAATGTTGAATTAATATAGAAAACGTAATTCTTGTTTTATTATTTCAAATGTGATAATGTATAATTTTCAATATAACATTGTGAAAATAGTTTTTATTGTAAAAGATTACACATGTTTTGAATATTTTAATCATGTTTTTTCTAAATTCTAAAAATTATTTTAAAATAATCTATATAAATTGATAAATCGTCATATTTTATATCAAAATGGGGTTCTTAAAATTTTTTTCATTCATTTATTATAAAAGAGGGATATTTTACAAAAACTAGTATTATAAATATTCAACTAGAAATAAATAATTTTAGAAAAAACAAAAAATCATATTATGATAATATTGTTATACTATATCCATATATGATGAAATTTTGTAATATTTAAAATATAAATGTATTATATATATATTCAAAATTTAGAAACTATAATCAGTTCTTATTAATTTTTCACTTATGATGGCCATCCTGAATAATTAAATTTTATTAACGATTTATTATTTCTGTTTAGTATAAATATTTATGTACAAAATCATACTCAAAAAAAATATTATTGGGTAGGGGGATAATCAGTAATATATTAGGTAATTAAATTCTACCACCGATAACAAATTTCCCCTATGAAATTTTATTTCATGCACTATGGTTTAAACAAATGAGGGTACTTTTTTAAATGGTGTTTATAAGTTCCCTATTTTCCAATTTCTACTTATGGTTTCAATAGTGTCCATTGATAGGTTTAATTGTTTTATTTTGTTGAACTTTTTCTCATAGGTCCATGATCATTAGTTTCTACTCTCACGTATGATGGATCCTACTCAAACAATACAACATATGAATTCATTTAATGTGTGCGAACTTATATATAATTCATTCGGAGGGATATATGGAAAGATAATTCTCTTTGGATGTGATTTTTGGGAGTTTTAGTGTATATTCAGTAGCGCCGGTCAGATTAAGAATCCCAATGAGGCCCACTATCTTAGACTATGTTTCATCTTCTTCCCAAATACAATGACTCTATTCTGGGATGATATACAGAGGAACACTTTATAACCATCCCAAAACTCTTTATCTTATTGATAGTTATCTATATAAAATATATGTTAACTATGTGGTTCATTGATGTCATGTAGATTGGTTTTGACATTTTCTATCACTTGTTCGACCATATCATGTTCTAATAAGTTTTCTTGGCCTATTTCTACTAAATGTATATTTTTCTACATGTATTATAATAGTGGGATTCATATGGGGACACTTTAATTATTGAGTGTAAAATATTATTTAAAGAAAAAATTATTATAGTAATATGTTTTTCTTAGACTCATTTGATGTCCATCGGGAATTTATTCAATATATCCTTCGAGACTTAATGTCCAGTTCTAATTTCAAATAATTACTTGGATGAGAAGCCATAATAATGGTAAATTTTATGTTACGGTATTATAATATATTTTACAAAAAATAGAAAATCCTTAGGTCTCAATCATAAAAAATTGATAATGGCGCTCATTGTATCCTCACCAATTCTCTAATGTATGTCCTCACAAGTTAAGAGAGTGATACATATTTTCAAATTCAAATGAAGAGACTAGTATTTTTTGATGCTGTAAAAAACCATATAGAATTGTTCCAGTTAGAGTTTATCAGATTACTCGTTATAGAATCCATCATGATGCCTTACCATTTTTTTATAAGTATGGGAAATAGTTTCACTTTTCATTTTGAATTTTATGTGTTAAAATTAACATAATAATAAACTAGGTAGTTTGATGTATGTTCTAAAATAAAATATTTCATATTCTCCCCATAATAGTTTTCTTAAAGAACACTACAAATTCTCATGTTTCCAAGTTGGGTGAAGAGTTATGAGCTATGTGTATCATTCAAAATATTTTTCTTTATGTCCATTTGTATTGTAACAAGACGTTATTTCCAAAATCCCACAACTCTATTATCAAAAAACATTAAAATTTATGAGTTTGCATACTTGCGAATTCTGAAATCTTATGGATATCCAAATCATCCCTTTTATCTTTTATAATAACCTCAAATAATTATAGTTGATAAATCTTTTGGGAAATGAAGGACGATGCCCCTTTTTTTACAATTTCTCATTTTAGTCCATTCCATTCAAAAATATATGATCATTCCCGATTATCATTACATATTAAGATTTAGGATAACTTCAATTTAGAGAATCTTCCACTTCATTTTCCTTCAGTAAATTGTATTGGATTGAGAAATCATTATCATTATCGACTATATCCATCCTTAGGGGACAATATTAATATCTTTATGTGTGAATATATATTTCAGGGACTTATTTTTTGTATATATACCACACTTCATTCCATTAAGATATTGACTCTAAATTTTCAGCATGATTATTTCTATGGATAACACATGATCATTTGTGATATAATTATATTTAGGAACCATTGTATTTCTTAAGCTACATGCTATCACATTATCTACCAATATTATTACATGACCAAATAAATTTTTTGATGCATATTTACAGTCCAAATATACATCACAAACCTTAAACACTTGGAAAAACTCATAATAACTATATTAATTAAATTAATCCACTTGAAAACACAATGACTGTATGGTCTCATAGCTGTTAGACACTTAACGATAACCTCAAAGAGGCAATAATATTATCATCTTTAAGTCCTTATATAAACATGAAATAGTTTTTTCTAATTCAAATACAACATATCAATGTTGGGGATCATTATTCTTCTGATTCTCATCATGGTTGTTGTGGCCTGAATATACTGATGTTCATTGTGATAGATCTGAAATACCCTTACTATTTTCTTAGGGTTTTGTTGTATTGGGTGGTCTCCCTGTGATTCTTATAGGTCTTTTAGTGGGTACTCTAAGGTAGTGAGGTTCTATGGTTTTTTTGTTGTAATCATTTTCATTGATCATTGAATAAAGAGAATATTTTGTTTACTTACAAGTATTGTTTTAGAATGTATGGGAAGGGATAAAACCATATAATAGTGTTAGTATATAAGAAATAAATTTGGGGATTCACAATCAATATAACTATTCATATAGAAAAACTCGAATGTAAAATGTTAACCAATTCCCTAATCAATAAAAATAAAATTATCATAATCAATCAAGAGTAATATATAATGATGAATCATTTCAACATATCCCTAGTAATGAATATATAAAATAAAGGGAAATATTATTTGTTGAATATAAATACCATAAATATATTACTGTAAAAATTCATGAAATAATAATATTTCACATTGGAAATTACTTTTGTAAAATAAAAAATCATAAAATAAATAGAAATGTTTTTCATTGTAATGAACCATGGAAAAATTGTAGGGATTCATCAAATTGTTCACCATTGGTAATCATGATAAATTATATCTATTTCATAAGTTTTAAAAACCATTACATTTATAATTTTTAAAAAAATGTCATAATGTACATTTAAATAAAATATTGTATCCATTTAAAAAAATATTTAAAAATATGAACCTTGGTAAAAAGTTTATTAATAATTTATAGGAAAAATAAAATAAAATATTTAAACATTTTTAAAAAACATTGATACAGGAGAAAAATGATAAGCATGTGAAAAAAACGAATGTCTGTTTTATAAAAAAATATCCCTCGAGTTTCATTAATACTTAAAAAGAAATAAAATTAATGAAAAACATGCATTATCTAAGAATAACTAGAGGATAAGAAAAATCATGAGTTTCATGAGAGTTAGATCATAATATTTCATCTGTTGAAATATAATCATAAAAAATCACTATATCCAATGAGGTTATAACATAATCACAATACTACTTTTGAATCCTTTTAATTATAATAACAATGAATGGGGTATCATTTAATTGATATTTAAATAAAAAACATATTAAGAAGAATCATAAAATAGATTTATTGGTGGAATATATAATATATTGAAGAAGAAAGTGTTAGATAAGTAATTTGTCTCACACAATTAAATGGGAGATAAAAATACGTTACCTCTGGTCTGACTCATAGAATACTTTTTTTATCTTTCTAAATAATAAAATTATGTTACTCTTTTTTATTTTATAATTTACTTTTCTAAGTTTATTTTAAAGTTTCTTATATTTATTACCGTGTTTTATTTTTTTATGTAATCAACTAAGTTCACATATAATGTTTTGATTATATTATATATATATATTAAATTTCTTTTAGATGAAGAGGTAATTATTATAAATTTTTCTAATAATAATAATGGAATAACTATAATTATTATAAATCAATTATACTTTCAAAACCAACCATAAAATGTTATTATTAAGTATGAACTATGTTATAATCATGGAGATTGTAAGTTATACGTATACTTGATTACCGTTTTTATTTTTCGATGATCATGATGGAAATAAAGTATGTATGATTATATATTCCTATAATTAAAATTATATCATAAATACCATACTAGTAATATAATGAAACTTTTATATGTTATCCTTGTGATGTGGTGTTGTAAAGCGAACCACATCAATTTATGACAGTGGTAGTCATAGCGTACGAATGAATGACACTACCAGTTTTCAATATATGGAATGGTATGTAATTGTATGATATATTATATTGTAATAATTATAAAAATTTAATTTAAATAATATATAATTTTTAAATACGTTAGTACAACTAGGAGTGTGAGGCAATTATGGAAAATGAATCTCATTAGTTCGTACAGTAGTGGTCATCAGTACACACAAATGACGACACCATTCCCATTTTATCGATGATGAGTGGTATATTAGTTATTTAATTTAACAATAACAAACCATTATATGGTACAACATTATTTTTTATCTCATTATGGATGACGATGAGTTCTAAGAGGTATAATAATAAGTAAAATGTAAAAGATCAGTTAAGAGAAATACTTGTTATTCAGAAAACCTTCATTGATATACTCCTTAATTACTTAATGATTAGTATTATACAAAAAATAATACTTTTAAAATATGAATAGGAATTTTATAAATTTATTTGTGTATGTTTAGGATAAACCAATTTACTAAATATATGATGAGAGAAGAGGGTGGAGGATTCTGTTTTATAAGAGAGGCGTGGGAAAATTTTGAAAATTTTAAGGTATTAAATAATAATAAATTATTTTATTATTAAAAAATGGATCCAAATGATAAATTTAGAATATAGGATTATGATAGATCAATATACAATCATAAAATAATATTTTTACTTGTTTAGATGATGATTTCAGGATTATCATTTTGGTTAAACCACATGTTAATCCATTTGATAATTACAACAAGAATAGTGGTTTGAAGCCATTACGGGTATTGAATATTACCATAAAAGGGATAATTGATAATTAATGGAAAATTGTTGATGTTTCAACCATATAAAAATAATTTGGCTGAATAGTATTTTTTTAATTATTTTAAAATCTTTTAATCAAATATTCATTATTGTAAAATATTATTAATGTACTTATAAAATTACTTAATTTATATGTTAGTAAATACATAATTAAAAATTCAGAGCTAAAATATAAACTTTTACAAAATCCCTCAAAAAGTAGTATAGTTCTATAAAATTCATTGGAAAAATTAATTGTATCATATAATATAAATATAATTAATATATTATATATTATTTTAATTTTATATTAATTGAATAAATATTTGGTCTATGTTGCCTAAAAATTTAAGGTAATTATTTCATCATAAAATATTAGAAATTTAAAGTCCCAATATTCATATACATAAGTTTTACATCATAAAATACTAATATGAGTTACATAAAAATAATACATGGAATAATCATTTAGGTCAAGTACCATTAGTAGCATAATAACATAATGTCCTGGCCAAAAAGTGAGCTACAATATCTCACAACATTTTATTCATAACTACATCCATTATTGGATATACCATACATAATCCATTGAATCATAACCTATGTAATAGAAAAATATAAATGGGTTAACTCAGATTCACAATAAGTGGAAATAAGGGATATATCAACAATTCATGACGATAAGGTTATAAGGACATGATAATATCATTTGAAAACCCTACACATTATATCATAAACTATAAATATGAGCCAATTCAGAAATTATGGATGTTCGTAAGAAATGAATCATAATTCAATAAAATAAAATCAACCAAGAGAACATTATATTATCATAATTCATATATTTGTTGAATTCACATGAAATTATAACATTTTAACCATGTATAATTAGAAACATCATTAAAATTCAAGTTAGGGACATGAAAATATGCACTCAAATAATCTTATGGAAAGAATCCAGGTATACTCATAACTATATGGTTATGAAAAACATGTTCATGAATAATGATGTGAACATGTAATAAGGTACATGCATAACATTATCCAAATATATTTTGGTTCATGTATAAAATATTTATCCATGATTAATCAATACATACCCAATTAATTGGAGGTATATATATCCCCCCTAAAATTGTGAAAACCATATATAATTTTTCCATAATATCATAAATCATTGATCATACTTGAAATCATGAAAAGAAATGTATTTAATGAAAAATTCATCATAAAATAACCAATAGAAAATAAATTGGAATCATAATACATTATTAATTTAATCATATCATATCCTATGGAAAAAGAAGTTGTATTAATAGGAATGTTATCATTTTACAATTAATAGGAGATAAACATGTTTCCAAATGATCTTTTCATCATAAAAATTAACCACCCATAAAGACAACATTAATGATACAATTTTATTACATGTATATCCCCATACATTACTATATTTTCATTTTCAAATTAGATGATTTTTATATTAGCTTGATTTATACACAACAACAAGATAGTCTTACTCTATAGACAGAAATGAGTTGGCTTGAATTACACACAAGGTTGAGTTTTACCCTAACAAATATATTATTAAAATATTATTATACAATATAATAGTATATAACCTAGAAAAAATGTTTCTGGTTATTTATATTATTATCTAATTTATTAAAATATATGGTTTAATTAATTTGTTAAATATTAATTATAAATGAATATATGACCCAACTCATTATATATGAAATGTTTTTATAAAGAACCATTTTTATGAACTCAATGTCATTTTATCCTATAAAATTTAATTAATTAACATAATTTAATGATATTAATATAATGTATATTCATTAAAATATTTTTTACAATCATAAAATATATTTATTAGGGTTAATATAACAAAAAATTATAATTTTACACAAAAAACATATATTTTTCAAAAGGATGTTTTAACACCATTTAATGGAGAAAATATTTTAAATAAATTTTTTACACATTTAAATTTTTTTTGAGAAAATTGGACTCTTATTTAAAATGAGAATATGAAATTTTACATTGGTTTATTCTTTTTGTGTTTTGTCAGATATGTTTCCTGTTTGGATGAATTTTGATAAAATATTTCATTTTAATTAAAAAATGTTTATTCATAAATTCTTTATAGTGAAAAATTAAAATTTATAATGTTTTTAAGGAATAATTAGATTTATCTTTTTATAATTTAATACAATTATTTTTGTTTTATGTAATTTCACATTGAATTTGGATAAAAAACAATCTTTTAAAGATTTTAACATTAAAAACTAGTTCTCTCACGTCGTCAATAGGATTAAAATTTAATTAACATTTAAAAATTAGATATTTTTAATTATGCAATATGGGATCCATATTTTTAATCATAATGTATAAATTTATAAAAAAATTTATCTTATTTATCTCCATTAGGAATAGTAACTTTAGTAATATTTTTTATTTTCATGGTTAAGGAAAAATTATTTAATTAAATATAAAAATAATATTATAAATATTTTAAAATGACACTAACCCTTGATAAAACATTAATTTATAACTATTTGTAGTCCATTATAATCAAATATTCTAATACGAGTCCATTTAGGGCCATTTGGATAAGACTAAAACCTTTATAGTATTATATTTAATGAAATGTCAATTTTGGGATACTTTTGTGTTTAATGGGATAAATATTTTAAATATAGTGTTATGTATATATTAGAATATAAATCTTATATTAAATGATAAATGTTTTATCTTAACCATGATAATTAATTTATAAATTTTATAGGATAAATCATTTCAATAAATTCTTGCATAATGATGATGTAATGATTAAATTAATGAAAATAATGAATAAATGATAATTAAAATATTACAATAAATATAATTTTAGATAATTAATATTATAAACGAATTTTATGTATTATTTTTATTTACTAGTGATGATTAAAGATATTAGGTTTGATGATATCATGTTGTTATCATATTTTAAAAATGTCACATAATTAATAGAGTCAAAATTGACATTAATGATATCTTAAAATAAATCATTTTCTATTATATGATATAAAATTTATACAAATATAAAATTATGAAAAATTAT
Source organism: Viscum album (assembly GCA_963277665.1). NCBI lineage: Eukaryota > Viridiplantae > Streptophyta > Magnoliopsida > Santalales > Viscaceae > Viscum > Viscum album. The sequence goes on along the minus strand of OY728145.1, from coordinate 686,192,048 downwards.
TGGGATAATTTTGAAAATCTAATTAATAACACATTTATGGTATTTTTCTCAACTTACATTATCTATTTAAACTCTTAATGAGAAAAAAATAAGCATTAATGGTTAGAGATAAAGTCTTGAATAATGTAAAATCTAATAGATAATAGTATGAAAATGAGATATACATATTGAGAAATTATTTTATGAGGGGTTCAGACATTTACTCATCCTATATTTTAAATAACTCATTTTAATTAAATTAGTTGTTGAAAATTAATTTATATTAATTTAATATTTTGAGATTTTCCAGAACTGTCAATCACATCAATTATAAAAGGGTAACAACAAAGTCACTTTCTAAAAAGTCAAAGATCATTCCAAATAGTACAAAAACTATTCCCAGATGATCCCAAATTCCATCCAATCATCCTTGAAGCCTCAAATTGTTCATAAAATTACCCAAGGAAACCATTAGGTATAAAGCCAAAAGGATTCACCCAATTAAAAGGTAATGTTCTTCATCGATCACATTAGATTTATTTTACTTACCCACTCCTTATTTTATTATTATTCCATGATTATATAATAACAAAAGTATCCTTGATGTACTATTTTTTTATATTAAGGTTTCTACCAACACCTCCATACACTTCCATCAAGTAGATAATGACATTACACTTCTTGTACAACAGACTATCACATTGCAAAACGATGTCACTAGATTTTCCTTTAACACCTTTCATGGTTGTACATTATGACAGACATGATTTATTATATGATATATAATATATTTCTATTTAATTAATACTTATATAATTTTTATACAATTTTTAATTTCACCCATTTCATTTTCGTATATATGAGAACATAATTAGTGGATGTGTGGACTATTGTCTCCGTAAAACGACGTGATTCTTTCGTAATATACATGGAATATATAAAGGATGTATTTAATAAAAATATGTTATATATCTGAAATTAATTTATGAAAATTTTATTCTAATATACCAATATTTCATTTATGTTCCATTTTTTATATGGATATTAAATGATTGTAGCGTTCATGCATATGTATTAATTAACTTATAGATAAATGGTGCATTTCATTTCATATATCCAAATATTAAGAATTATTATTAATATGTATACATAATGAATATATATATAATTTAAATCATGGTTTAAATTTTTTATAGGATGAAAATGTCATCTATGTAATTTAGATATCAAGTAACATGTCAAAACAAACTCGAGAAAATAGGCAATTAACACCCAAAAAGAGAAAATAGTCAATGATTATTAACATATGTGTGATAAAATAATATAAGAGGATCATATATGATATCATAAATATAAAAAATATTTTTATAAACATTTATAACATATTTTAAATCATTATAAATGAGTTTAATGTATTTACAAGTAAAAATAATGTGTGAGGTAAGGGATCATTGTCTCACAATTATTTCTCTGGGATATATGCACTATACATTAATTTCTTGTTTTTTGTGGTATATATACCACCTATTAATGTATTTTATGAGTATTATTATAAATATTATGATATTTTCATAACAATAAAAAAGTATATGCTTCTTGGGAATACAATTCTGCTAATTATAAAGCTATAAGTATATATTTCACAATCCCAACCTTATCTATGATTATTTCTATTCACGTATCCACTAAGGAGTATTTATTTCCCATGTTAGTGGTTTATAATTTTTTTTTCAAACATGTTTTTACTATTGTAAAATAATTTACTAAGGTGATTTCTAACCCTTTTGGTTTTAATTTATATAAAATAAATATTCCTTCCATTTTCCAAACAAGGTAAATTACGACTTTTTTTAAAAAAAGTAAAATGAAAGATTTTTTTCAAACATTTATAGAATTAGCGAATGTTTACAAATAATTATGACCAAATGTTTTGAATATTAATTTAAAATTTTACATGATTGTATTCAATAAAAATATCTTCTTTTTTAAATATGTTTCCATTTCAATAATTGATTACAAAGTGGTAAGGGGTTTCACCTCACTTTAATTATTTGTGAGATAAATGTCATATTCACCACTTACGTTGTTTTCATGGTGAATCTATTACCCATTTTGACATATAATATCATTAGTATAATTATATTCATAATATTCAATGTTTTATTTCATAATTAGTTTCTTCTATGGGGCTTATGAATTAGACATTTCAACGAATAACTGGTCTAATAGATTTAAAAATTTATATTTAAATCGAATATTCAATATATGAGGAATTATTTCAACATGTAAGTCATGGTTTTGGAACCGATTTTTGAAATATTCTCAATAAATTAGTTGTCTTGTGAGCCCAAAAAACTTATAAAACACCCTTCGAGTTGTTTTCCTAGAAGAATAGACATGTTCTTACACAGAGACATAAACCATATTGTGATTGTTCATGATACTAGTGTTTCATGTTCCAGATAATTGACAACCTGTAATTAAAAATTGACTTAATATTAAATATTAATTATTTATGAGATTTATCATTAACAAAACAATGGATGAATTTAATTCAAATTTCATTGATTAAATGAAATTATTTTTCATATATTTTTCTTTCCATATTGATTTTGACTTATCTGGTTATTTAAATGTAATTTCTTATCAATTATTTACCCTTCCACATTGATTTATACCCTTCAGTTAATTAATTATAACACTCTACATACCCTTAAATTTTATTTGAGATCACCCTTATCATTCTTCCATTCTATTGGTTATGAAGAGGAATATGTTCAAAGTGATTCAAGGATTTATTCTATTTGTTTTCTTTATGTATTATGTTATTATCTCTATGTAAAATGGGTATCCTATGTGTTAACTAGTTTTCAAAAATTTCTACACTATTCAGTATTTTTGGATTTTATTTCTTGTAATTAGTCTATTTTAATAAACAAATGTAATGGCTCCTGGCTTCTGTGTTTGGGGAATTATAGTTGGTATTAAAAGAAGTTTAGTAAAAAACCATGTAAACTAGACTTGAAAAACATATATTAAGTAACTGTGTCCATTGGTTTTTTACGTGTGAAAATTTTATTTAAGGAATAATGCATTTTAATTTTATATAAATATTTTTTAAGGTATGTAAAACCATTAGAGTTTATAAAATATTTTAATTAAATATAATTATGGGTATATATATTATCGAAAATACAAAAATATAACATACGAGAAAAGATTTTTGGTTAAAATATTTCATTAATTTTAAATATATTTATGTTCTATTTTGAGTATTATGTTCAAGTTTTTTGATAATATTGATATTGGTTTAGAAAATGGATAACACACACATCAGGTGAAAACCCATCACATCCTTTAATTCTCCAAGGATTAACCCCACAATCGAGGGGTGGGAAGGCTGCATCGCATATCACTAGCTTTTGTGAGGACCTAGTATCATAACATTTTTTAGTCAAAATATCTAATGGGTAAGGGTTATTTTAATTTCAAGGTCATTTTTTGAGACATAGGTTATGAGGGTATTTGAAAATGACTTGGTGATTAAATGATTCGTTATTTAGAAAGTCATTTACAATTTTAGAAACCTTTTTAGATAAAGTTATACAAAATATTATGATATTTTATTTGGTATCTAAAAGTTGAATTATATTTTCGAATAATAAAATATTTTATTTTGAAATTATTATTATTCATCTAATTTATATATATAGTTAGAATAATATGAAGATTATTTGATTTAGGAAATTTATGTTATGGTATTTGATATTAAGAGTGATTACAATTATTTAGAAGACTATATAATCAAAATTTTATGATTTTTGGTTTTAAATCAATGCCTAGAATATTTTTGAGGAAGGATAGATAATTTTTTAAAGATCCATGTTGAAATTTTGGTATTACTATAAAATTTTAGAGATTAATGGGTTTTTATCATTTCAATTTTTATTATTTTTGGGGAATTATACTACCTTATATTATCTATTTTCTTTTATATAATGTGAAAGACAAGATTAATAGATAGTTATACATTTGTGAAATTTTTGATAAATATTAGTTGATTCCAATTCGTCAATAATGAAGATTCTTTATTTTAAGTACTCAACATTAGGGGAAAAGAGGAGTTTTTTATGGAAATTTAATGAATTATGAAACTATTCATGTCATGTAAGTATATTTCCTTATGTTAATAGTCTAGAAAGATAATGAATTCCAAAACTATAAGAAAATATTTTTGAAAAAAATCATAGTTTGTTTAATTTATATATAGATAAATCAGTGTCCTATTTAAAAAATAATAGATTTATGGTTCTGTTATGGTATAAATTTTGATGACCATGTTCTCTATCATTGTCAATCATATCATGATAGTCAGATTTCTCTTCCATATCCTGGATTTCAATAATTCTGTCCAATTCTATAGCCATGTTTTGTGGTGGCCTTGACGTTTCCCTTTCCAAGTTAATGATAAGGTGAATTATTAACCATATTTATTATGTTGGGTTTTAAACACTTGTTTATTTTTAAATATAAAACATTATATTATCGAGAACAAGTAAAAATTACAAGGATGAAAACAAATTGAGGTGGGTAGAATATAGCACCCCCATAAATTAAAATATTTTCATTTTCTAATATGTTTAATTTTTTTACTATCATTATTTATATGAAACACCTTTTTAATATTAGTCTATATTCATAAATAACTTTTTTTGTGTTACACGAAAGGCCAATTTTAACCAAACAACAATATATTATTAAAATATTAATATTTAATACTATAAGGTATAACCTATATGTTATGTTTCTTGTTATAAATATTATTAAAAATTATATAAATATATATGGTTGAATTCATTTGTTAAAAATTATTTAGATATTAACGTAGAATCCAATTTAATATAGAGGAACTGTTATTAGAAAGAACCATTTTTTTGATCACAAAGTTATTTTATCCTAATAAATTAAAATAATTTAAATTTAAATTATATTAATTTAATATATATTCAATATTTTTTGAAAAATTCATCCAATATATTTAATTGGAATATGATAAGAAAAACCCCAATTATACACATAAAATCCAATATTTCTCTACATGCAGTTTTACCACCTCTTAATGGAGAACTTATTCTAAATCCAATTTTTAACACTTATATATATGATATTTCAAAAAATAAAATTTTTATTTTAAAGAGGATTATAAAAATTTATTTTGGTTGATTTTTTATTATTAAAAGTTTCATGTTTTTAAGCGAAGTAATAAAGTGTTTCATTATAAATAAAAACTGTCTTTTCATGAACTATATTTATAGTGTTAAATTATTTATTTGAATGGTTATAAATTATAATTAGTTAAATTTTTTAATATAATAAAATTTATTTCAATGAATTTAATTTCACATTAAATTTGTATACAGAAAAATGTCAATCATTTAAAAGGTTTTATATTAAAAACATGTTTTATCATTCTATTAATAGGAAAAAATTGTTATTAATTTATGAAATTTTGTTTTTGGAATTTTGAAAATAATTATTCCATATTTTGAATCATAATGTACAGATTTAGAAAATAGTTCACTTCTATTTTTAGATAATATGAATTGGAACATTAATGACATTTTATATTACCGTTGTTAAAGTAAATCCAGTAATTAAATGTAAATACGATATTATAAATATTTTAAAATTATCCTGACATTTTTTCAAATTTTATTGAATAAAAAATTTTCATACCTATACATTAATGTGTTGGTTATGAGAACAATTATGTCAGTTTGAATGATAATTTATCCTTTATAGTATTATATTCAAAGAAATTTCAATTTTGTCATACTCTGGATTTTAATAAGAGAAAAATTATAAATATGGGGTTATATTGGGGATATATTCATCTTAAAAAAAGTATTTAGATATAATGTTTTTATATATAACACGATAATTTATTTTTAATTTATAGAGAAGAACCAATTAAATTAACATATTGCATAATCATGAAGTAATAATTATTCAATTAAATAAAATATCAAATAAATGATAATAAATTTTTAAAATAAATAAAATTTTATATAATAAATATCATCCACTAATTTTTTGTAATATTTTGAAGAGTTACTTTTTATTAGATATATTTTGTCAGAAATTTCATGTTGATATGTTATTTTAAAAAATTCATGTAATTAATGTTGCAAAAATTTATATTATTGGTATTTTAAAATGAATAAAATTTAATTAAATAATATAAAATTTTAAAAAATATTATTTTCATCCAAAAAATTTGGAGAAAGTTCAATATTTTATAAATGACTCATTTATGGTCCATTTTACATCTTATTGAATCTATATTAACCCGTAATTTTTAAAGAACCAAGTTATCTTTATATGTTTTAAAGGGTTTAACTAATGATTAAAGGAAAATGATAAGTGTAATTATGGGAGCTAAAAATGTAAATAAATTATTTTTGTAAGATTATTTAGAAAAATAATTGTCTTATATCCCAAATAAATAACATTGGTTTAATTTTTAATTAAAAAGTTATTTATATTAATATAATGTTTTTAGATTTTTGAAATGTTCTACTCTCCTAAATTATAAAATAAAACCTCATCCCTCAATACCTCAAACCAAATTGAACCTTATATATCATCCAAAACATACTCAAATAATCTAAAAACTACAATACCCTCAGGGTGATGTGTTTTAATCACACTATACATGGAATTTATAAATGATGGTATTTATTAAAAGAAGTTATATTTATGAAATATTAATGATACTAGAATTATAATATACATATTTGTCATTTACTTTTAATTATTTTAATATGGAAATATAATGAAAGTACATCCATGCATACGTATGACCTGCCATCTCCATGAATAACAAATTTAATTTCATATCTCCAAATTTAATAGATTAGTTTAAATATATATTATCTTATAATAATGTTTTAAATTATAGATATGATTAAATAATGATCTATGAAATTTAAAAAATAAAAAATAATTCAAAACATACTTGAGAAACAATGCAATTAACACTAGAAATAGTGAAATCGATGAATGATAATTGAAGAATGGGTGATAACATAAAATAAAAATTTAATATATGATATATGATAAAAATTACCAATATTATCATATTAATTAATACCATGTTTTATACTATTATACATGGTTTTAAAAAATGTAAAACTAAAAAGGATCTTTGAGATAATATATCTTTGTCTAACTATTATTTCTATAGGACACATGGTTTATAAATTATTGGTTTCATATTTGTGGTGTATATACTACCCATGAATTTATTTAATGAGTATTATTATGAATATTATAGTAATTTTATATCCATATAATTTTATATCATTCATATTCATATGAATATACTAATCTGAAATCAGTTAGTATTTATTTCACAATCTTATCGTTATATGGGATTATTTGCGTTTAAGTATCCAAAAAGAAATATTTTTCATTCATGTTAGTGTTTTATGAAAATATATTAAAAATTGTTTTTAATATTCTAAATGTAAAATATAAATTCATTTTTACCCACTTGTTGACATTTTGTCAAAATTCATTAAAACCAATCTTCCTGTCATTTTATAAAAAAGGTACTTTATGCTATTATTACAAAAGTAAATGGAATTTTTATTAAACATATAAAACATTAATATTATTTTCCACCATCATGAATTGATAATGGTTTTATCTTAATTTTCAATTTTACAAGGTTCTCTACAAAGAATATATTTTCATTTATAAATGTGCTGAATTTTAATTTAATAACTACAACGTGGTAAGGTATTTTCATCCCACTTTTACAACAATGTGATAAATGTCATATTTAGTAAATATTTTATTATCTGTTTGGAATATCTACAATCATTTTTTTATAACCTATAATGATTCTCATTATCTTTTTGGTTTTCAATGTTTCATTTGATAATTATTTAAATTTATTTGGATTATGATTCAAATATTTCAAATTTTTATGGGATAAATTAATATAAAAATATATTATTATATTGGTTATTTGATATACGAGGAATGATTTGGACATGTAAGACAAGAGTTTTTACCAAAAAACATAAACCATATTTTGAAAGGCCTTAATGGTAGTAGTTCATGTTCCAAATATATCACACTAAATAATTAAGAATTGCCTTTATTTTAGTTATTTTTTAAAGATAATATTTTTTATAGACCATTCTATGGGTTAATTTTATTCTCAGTTAATTTACAAAATGGAAAGTGTTTTAGTTATTTGTCATTAAATATTGATTATTTGTTATATATCTATTTAAATGGCGTCTGATGACATTTATTTACCAATCCATATTGACTTATTCTCTTCAATTCATTACTAAATCCATTTTACTGACCCTTACTAAGAATTTGATAAGACCCTTATTATGTTTCCTTTAACCATGTCATAAAGATAAATCATTTCAATGAGTTTAAAGGATTCACTTTATTGTTATTTTATATGTATTATGTTCTTCTACCTAGGAAAAATAATAATCATGTATGTAATTTGGTTTTCCAAAACTCCTAAACATTTTCATCCTTCAGGATGTTATTCCTTATAATCATGCCAATATAATAAACTAATGTAACGAATCTGGGCTTCTATGGTTGAGGAATTAATTTATATCCAAATCAATGAATAAGTAACATCAATTGATTCCATCATATATGAAAAATGACTTTGAATGATAAATTATCACATTTTTTGTGGCAATAACTTTTATTTTGACAAAAAATATTATAAAGTAAAATATTTTCCAAATGTTTTTTTAAATAAAGTTGATAATATATAATTTCTGTTTCAATGAAAATAATATTCATGATGGTGTAAAATTATATGTATTTCATTCATTTTATGAAAATTTTTTATTTCACATTTTTGATAAAATCCAAAGAGGCATTGTTTAGAAATTGAAAAGAATATTTATTTCTATAAATGTTGTAAAATGATAAATATGTGTAAAAAATGAAATTAAAACTTTATTTAGTTAATTTTGAAAAATATTTTTGAAAACTTTTCTACTAAATGTTTTTGGAAGTAAATGGTTTTTTCGACAAAAGGGAGAAATAAAGACTATTTTTCTTAAAAATTTTCTTTTGAACAATTGAGTTAATAATGAGTCGAAAATAAGGGGAAAATTATATTTTCATTATATAACTACAGGTTAATAAGAATCAGGAGTTTATTTAGAGTTGGAAAATAATAGTAGATCATTAGAAACATAATCATAATTAATATAGGTAAATGATGAGATTTTATTATAAAATCAATACCGGATAGTATGATTGAATCATAATACTGATAAAATAATTATACACAAATCATTATGTAAATCCAAATAACTTTTTGGAGAATAATCATAAGTAATTTACAATAAGTATATACACCACATAGAAGAAACACAGTTAGAATGTGGCATGTGTTTCACCTAAAATAAAAGTTATATTAAAATCCCTTACATTATGTTTGCACATCCACCATACACATTCAAACCTCATATGTAATAAATGTATGTATATTAAAAATATATTACCAATCCATATATATATATCATACAATATATGGTTTAATTACGTAATTTATATTATATATTTATTATCATTTTCATGTTAAAATAACGTTTTGGGTAATAAATTCAATGTTTTTTAGTTATGTTTTGGTCCAGTATTTTCAATGTTATTACATTGATCATGGTTCCATTATATACATTATGATAAAAATAATATAAATATGATATATATAATCATTTTTTAAATCCATAAAATCTAAATTTATAAAATGAAATACACTTTTCTCGGAGACGGTAGGTTATACGTACACATGAGCATTACTTCCATATTCCGGATGAATAAAATAATAGAAATGTAAATAATATATTAACAATATATAATCATTTTTATTACATATATATCTAATATATTCATTTAATGTATCTTAATTTCATTCCTAACAATGTGTTTGTGAAAAAAAGATTACACAGCTTTGTGAGGTGGTAACACATCCAACACACACATGAAATTATTATATCCCCAAAAAATGGAAAATAACAAGGGGTATATTATTTATTTATTAAATAGGTATAATTCTGATATAATTATCTTCTATATTAATTCAATATATCTTTATTACCATTCATGTAAAATGGAAATGAAAAAACACAATAGATCAGTTCGTGAGGTGATAGTTCACCACACACACAAGTGACATCATTATTTCCTACTAGATGGGAGGTATGATGTTAGATGTATTATTATAATTCAAGGAATATATAAAAATAATAAATAGAAAAAAATACATCATTAGAAACATAATTGGGTGGTGTTTATGGAAAACAAATAAAACCAGTTCACGAAACTATTCATCATACAGAAAAACTATAATTTCTTATCACATTTGATTGAAGATGATGAGTATTCATGTTATTAAAGTAAAATGATAAAATATTATTTTAACTAATTCACTGATTATATTATATCTCCATTTTCTAATAAAAATTGAAGTATGTGTAGGAAGAAATAAAATAAAGCGCTCAGTTAGGGAAGTTACATCTTCTTCAAAAAACATCATTTGGATTGTAAATAAGTGATTCATGGATGGATTTATAACCATAATATGACTTATAAGATAATTATAGTGAATAATATATGTTATTTGGAAATTTATTGTCTAAACCAATGGGTTTTGGATATTTGAAGTGGAAAGGAGAGGTGATGGCCTTTTATATGTGAGGTGAGTGGAACACTTATAATTTTATATATTTAAAAGGTGTATCTACATTTTTTCAAAATCCACAATTCTAAAAAATGATAATTACAAATCCAATAAGTTTTAATTTTTAATGATGTCTAGAAAATATTTTTTTACATGATTTGTGTCATTTTCAACCCTTTTCATTTAAATTTATCCCCCAAAAAACCATTTCTATCACAATTATGGGAAATATATTTTCTGTTTAAACTATTAATTATGTTAAAAAACATAAAATGACGATATTATATAATTTTTTATGATCCTAAATATGCTATCCATTTTTTCAATTATAACTCATTTACGTGGTATAAATTATTTTAAATTTAAACCCTCATATGATATAAGAAAAAAAGTTTTCAAAGAGATATGATTCATACACAGAGAGTGTTTTAATGTAGAAAATATATATAAAATTTATTCCAGTTACCCAAATTTTATAAATTAATATATATTTATATTAATTTTACCTTTTTAATTAATTATATATTTTTTATGTTTTACAATTCATCAATAGAAATGAAAAATCATCATTAAAACTAGTTATTTTCGCTATTTATTAGAATAATTCAATTTTTAGAATATTTTAAAAAATTAACCCTATTATAACCTAGATATGTAGATTTAAAAACTATTTTTTGAAATAAAATTTTGAAAAAAAAATAATAATTTTTTTTAAAAAATATAATAAAACAACTTTTGAAAAGATAGTATTTTCGGAAAAATAAATCAATTTTATAAAAATAAAGATCAGTTTTTCTTTTATAATTTTTTTTATTTAAATCTAACTATTAATCTTAATATTTTAAATGTAGTCATTCCTATTCATATATATATTTTTAATGTACATTTTATAATTTTCACATATAAAAAAAATATTAATAGTATATCTCGGTGTGTTAACACTCAATTCCATGTATAATGAAAGATAAACATGGTATTTCATTTAAATACATATATTTCAATAAACTTTTATTTATTTGAAATAATTATAAATAAAAACTCAAGGTGTTTAATTATACCCCCAATAAAATGAAATTTTTATTCAAAATTCATCACTTAGATACAATAAAAATAAGGACATATATGCAAAATAATTTTCATTAGTTCTTATATAGATTCTTCAAATTATGGGTTTCACCACAAAAATATTACCAGGAGAATGGTCTTATTTCATTGAACATTCTTATATGATCATTAATATCCACCCATTGTTAATTATAAGAGTGATCCTTCTCTTTCACTATGGCTTCTAAGTTGAGTTCACATAAGTGATCATTGATGTACATTCCTAAGAGAGATACATGAGACACATCATGGGATTGAGACTGAATTAGTGTATTCTCCAAATAATATGATACCACCCTTATAAAATTATGAATATAAAAAGGACTGACACATCTAGGGAATAGATTTCACATCCTTCCAAACAACATAATCCGATTAAATGGATATATTCATTGGAATAATTTTTCACAAACATCAATATATAGAAAAACCCAAAAATTTTCAGTAAACATTCTATACCGACTCTGAGATACCTTGATGTGTTTCTTAATGGATTTAACCATCTCCACAAATTTATCAAGATTCTATTTCCCCAATAGATTTTTTTCTCTATCATTATCTAATAATGTCAGTGTTCTACTCTTCTTTTCATATATGGAATCAAAAGGAAGCATCTAAATTATCGAGTGAAATATAATATTTTAAGTAAAATAAACTATGGGATGGTTTTTATCCCAACAAATTTTGAATTAAATAGTAAATTATCATATAATATATTCAAGGTTATGAATTCTTCCCTAAAACCGACTCTCTTTATTAGGTTTATAAATAGTTATGATGCTCTACTCCAAATGAAAAAAATTATTAAGAATTTTCCAAAACATCATTGTAATCTTAAGATGTAGAATAGATATGATTGAAAGTGGGACTATATTAAAAAATAAAACTTAATTAATGTATATTTGGTCAAAAATATCCATTTGTAAATATTATTTGATATCAATTAACTATGATGAATTCAAATGGTGATTTACTAAAACAATTAATTTCCTCAGCATCAATGATATGATAAACCCTAGACGCCAAAAATACAATTAATCTTATTTCCAAAAAGTCTAAAGGAATTATTACGCAAATAACATTATCACTAAAACATAAACAAAACCAAAAGGTTATATACCTGTAATTTTATGAACCTGATTCATACAATGTGGAACGAATCTATCTATTTTCCTTTGAAAATATTTTTTTCCTAAGAATAATTTAAATTATTGTAATGGATGTATTAGGGGTATCCAAGTCTTTTTGGAAGCCCCGAACATACATTTATGTAAAATCGGGTATGATGTATAGTTATTAGAAATTTTATGGGGAAGGACACATGGTTACTAATAACATTTGGTGGTTGGGCATAAGGTAGCCAAAGGATGTATGGTTTGAGGAAAATGTGTAGTTAGAGGCAGACACATGTTATATGGCCTCTATAGTTATAGATTATTTTATGATAGATTTTTTGCACAAGATTTTTCAAAAAATGAGCACTAACCATACATGGGGCCCCTCCTAACAATAGAGGGCACACAAATAGTGATGGGTTTAGACAACTACGCGATTAAACTAAGAGGCTCATTATTTTGAGGAAAAATTAATATTCTACCCTTAAAATCAAATTAAACCTAAACCTTATTTTTTTCTCATCTCTTGTAAAAATTTTATTTTGTGACTTCTCTTTCAAATCATAATCTATTAATTGGAAATTCTTCTTTTTCAGGACACAGAATTGATTGATACACATATCATTGGATACATGACGGTAATTAATCAATTCCTTTTTTTTTCATTTATTGTATTGGTATCAACTAAACTATTTTTGTGACAATTAATATTCAATTTAATCCTGGTTTTTATATGCTCTTCATTGTTCTCTTGATCTATGTTGAATCTAAAGATTCTACTGGATGTCACTCCCCTCTGGACCTAAGGTATGTGGTCTCATAATTTTCCATTAATTTAGTGGTGTTTTTATATATTATTATGTGATGAATAACATATTTTCCAATAGAAACCCTTGAAATGCATCTTATTAATTTATCAAAATGTATAAGTATGACCTAAGAAAGTATTGTGACTCATTGATAACTTATTTTTGGTCATGGATGGTGAATTGAAACCACCCCTCAGATGATATTCTTAATTGATTAGTCCACCATTGGTGGAATATGAATTGATACCCTTAATGTGTTTAAACTCCTTGCAATGGGATATTAAATGACTAATTATAATGGTAATTTGAATTGATTAATGTAATGGAATGAAAGACCATGTCCCTAGGATATGTCCATATATGTTCTCAATTTATCATGAGTTTTTTTATTATATTGATATTTCATACTCAGGATAATAAAGAAGATAAGACTTCTAAGACTAGCCCATATATGTTCCACCATTTTAGGGGATGTTTTCAATGATATATAAATAACATTGAAATAGTTAAATTATATTGATGGAATTTTTATTATATGCCTCGGGTGACACATGGGTTCTCATATAAAAACCATGAACAGACACATTTCATGGTTTCTCCTCTTCTTCTATGTGATACATAGACCTATAGTAGACTAAAAAGGATATAATTATAGTATTTACTGATATACACATGATTGATTCATTGAATCATTATATGGAAATCCAATAATGCACTCAAAGGGCCAATTCTATATAGTCCATGAGTGAGAATGGGGATCCCTTAGTGGACCACTAAGGATATACTCATATGGAAATGATGTCATACCACACCTAGAGAGATAAATGGTTTCCATTGGTTAATTATTAGGAAGGGATTATATGGTTCTTAGTTCATGATGTCACATATGGATATATTGATTCCAAATAAGAAATTTCAACGAATATCACAGGTTCATAATTGATTAATTGATGAAATATTTTAAATGATGTATCTTCAAAGACAAATTAGAAGCCTATATTTGGTTATATTATAATACCATATTTTTGGAATAGTTAAGAAAATATAAACCTCATATAGTAATGAGGGATGAAATAATAAACATAATTTCATGAGATGCATTTATTTAAATAAGATAGGTCTGACTATTTATTCAGGGACGTCCAGATATAGATAAACCGGGTTGTAGAGGATGGGGTGTCCTACAAACCCAGAACACTATAATTTATTTAGATTAAATACTTACATCATATATTTTATGACCGCATTAATCCAATTATATTTATATATTCACCAAATGGATGGAAGTAGACACCATTGGTGGTGGACTTCTATGATTATATCTAAAAACCTACATAGTCTAACTTTGGTAACCGATCAAATTTGATGATTATAGGTATGGACAAGGGATGGTGGTGTGCTACATGTTCTTGATTGATTCTTAGGAGAAATGGAGAATAAGTCCAATATGAGGCATGCGATGATAGATGGGCTTGTTTTATTTTGTCTTTTTGGATTTTTTCATATAGTATACACCATCCATGTATACATATCTTAGATACCTTGTAGACACATGAAATGATCCTCAATATATTTTATATTACTTATTTTAATATATATATATATATATATATCTTTTTATATTTATATATCATATTATTAAATTAATATCTTTGGTAGGGATTTTATGTTTCCTACACTATGTTACACTTCGATAAGGGGGAATAGTCTCCCACATGCTCACCCTAGTCCCTCATTGCTAGTCACCAGCCTCTAAAATTTTCAGAGATGTTCTTGAGGACATGATACCAAATGGGATCAGTCACTTGTTTAGTACAATCCACGACTATGACGTTACAATGTAGTATCGGGGGAGAGAAAAGTTTTAATGGGTTTTCTTTACTTTTGTGGAAAATATAATTGGATTTGAATGAATATGAATTTTGAAATGAGATTTTTCTAGGCACATCTAACCCATGTATATGGGGAAAACAATTTTTTCAAATAAAAAATAGATTTTTATATTATAGTTGATTTGATTCCATAGTTTCCTGAAGCAATTGAATTATGATGTTATCATTGAAATTATTGTGGGTTCAATTTTTTTTCATCTTCATGAGATGATTTTATTCCATCTCATGCCTCATTTTAGAGACCTATTAGACATCAAATTTCATGAAATATTCCATTCCATATTAGATTTATTACTTTATTGGATGATGTCGAAATATTTTTCTTCATTAATATAATTACTGCTTGATAAATGAGAATGAAGGGAAATAGAAAACATGTTTGGTACATAGAATTACATCCATATACTTACTATAGTATTCTTGATTATTCTATAGAAGACATCCTAATCATCCAATTGTGTCGCATAGATTCATGGACAATGTGTCACAAAAATTGGAACCAATTATAGGGTTAATTATGTGAAATCAGTATTTGGGTTCATGAGGAGTATGGGTCCATATGGATCAGAATTTTTTAAACCATTGGGTTAAAAAATATAAAACAAAATCTGAAATATATATGAAAATAAAATGTAATTTGAAATATGAAATACATAACTCGACATAGACACACCTTTTGAGTGGGTAGTAGAATGTCACTCTAGTGATGTTAGGACTCTTTCTTTTTTCAAATAATTTTTTGGAGTAGGATGTGTGGTACAACCTTTTAATATGATTGTATTGAAAAATCGTATTCATTAATCTATGAGCTATTATATCACTTTTTTTGTCTGAGGTGTGTGTTCAAAATTTTAATGGAATGAAACCATGATTAAATCTAGACATATTCAAAGGGGTGGTGATGACGGCACCCCAGATGAGGTAGGATATCAGATATTAGTGGATCATCCATTAAGGCCCTCTATTTCACCACTAGTTTTACCAAACATAAGTGACATGAAATAGTTCTGTAGATGGTTTTTCCTCTTCATGTAGACTTTTTACGGAGCACCATAGCCTTGATTGTCTATGGCTGAGATGGCGTATGCATTCCCTCAGGAGATTATTCCCACATTCATTAGTATATAATTGAACAATGGTTAAAGAGTTCGGGATATAGGACATCTATCTATATCCGAGCATCATGATAACCCTCCAAAGAGGAGCGTAAAGCGTTCTTTTTATATATTCTGTGATTACACCAAAATATAATGTGATATCATAAATTTGATGGATCTTCATTAATAGATGGTTTGGTGGGATTTTCTTATGAATTTTTATAATTAATTCTATCTTTATATGTTGATAACTAATAGTGACCAAGAGTTAATGAACTTGGTGAAGGGCGTGTTATCAGTTATGGATTATACAACCAGTTTTATAGAACTCCAGAGCTTCCCACCAAATCTTATGGGTGAAGAGTTATCAAAATCCATTAGTTTCAAGGATGGACTCATATATCAAATCTGTTCATAGGTAAATTCCATTCAATAGAATACCATTCCCAGAATAGTAAATTCAGAAGTTATCATGGAGGGTGACATGAGAGACGCTGGGGATTTGAGCTAGGGTGGATCAAAACCAAGATATATTACTACATCGACCAGCAGTAAGAATAATAATTTGGAGCTTCCATATGGTGATATTAATATTAATGGAACATACTATGTTATGAAGGTGATGTGATAGTATTGTGGTAGATCAGAACAAATTATTCCTCATTGCATAAGAAATCTATTCTTTGGTTGATCCTATCGAAAGATAAGACATCTATATCACTTTAGAAAAAACATTTTTCCATTATCCTATGGGAGAGGTTATGCACCAACTCCATGTGTAAGAGTGAGGTCCGTAGGTTATCATATATAAGGGATGTTGATTAAAGTTGGAAGAAGAATATGAGGTGATGGACTTGGCCATAGAAGTCAAGCCATAATTATGTAGTGAAAAATATAGGATCTACTTATGGTATCCAGGCTATGTCACAGAGAAGAAAATTTGGGTAGATAATCATATTTCAACCTACCCCATAAGAGAAGAGTTTCAGACTATATACTGGGGGAGGTACTATTTTAGTAGCATCTAAATTAGCATCTTCTCTTTTAGCTATAGGTTATTATCCATGATTTATATCATTTCCTACTATGTGACACTTGGGATCATCTATAAATCTTATGATGGACTTATAACACTTAAAAATCGATTGGGGATTATAATTTCTGATGTATGTCAATGATGGGATTTACCTTCTATATTTTCTGGTTTAAGATTACATGGTGCATCTTCTCTGTCATGATGATAGGACACAACATGATTGCCGAGATATACTATTTTCTCCACTTACATTATTTCTTTGATTTATATCACTGATGGGTGACCTTCATATCACTATAGGGAAGACATTATATTCACAAAGATTAATGGGATTTATTGGTGTGGTGAAATAGTCCTGAGCAACGTGATTAGGGAGGGATGACATTCCAAGTTGTAGGTCTATATATATATCATCAGGGGAAACATAAAAAATTAATACCAAGAATGTTTTATCATTTAAGGGATGTTTTCATGGACTATGTTTCAGGACAACCTCTAGTGAGGGAGGTAGATTTATCTATCGATTATGTTATCGAAGATGGACAAGTTTCAATTCCTCTTTTATAAAGTGATAATACTGAAATGTATGAGCTCAAAAGGATGCTTGAGGGTTTATATGAAAAATGGATTATCTGAACATGTATTCTCTATGGGCTTATGTTGTCCTTTTTTTTGAAAAATGAGGATGGTACTCAAAAGATATGTTTGTATTACTAGATATTGAACTAACTGAAGGATAATAAATGGTATCATGTATCATGGATAAATTATTTATTATATTTTCTTTGAGCTACACAGGGATTCAAAAAAAATCATGATATCTGGATGTCATCAGGTGCATGTTAGACTATCAGACATAACATGCACAATAATTCATAGTGGGAATGGTCTATATAGGTATCTAGTTATCTCATTTGGTATTATGAATGTGAAAATATGTTTATATAATTGGTTTTTTAGTTTTCTATTCTTATCATTATTTTATTTTTGGGGGATTCATAGATGATATCTTGTTTTATTATTACACTTGACATGATGATTCTAGATACATGAGGTCATGTTTGAACAACTGAGAGAGCATCATTTATTTTCTATTCTCACAAAATTCCAATTATGGATTCATCAATTTATCTATATGGGATACGTTTTCATAGAGACAGGATTATAAATTGACCTAGAGAATGTGAGACCTATTGTTTCTTGGCAGAATCAGATGAAAATATTTGAGATACAATGATTCATGGGGATGAATGTAAATTAAAATCATATCAACTATGAAATATCATTATTAAAAGGTATGGTCATATGATTGAATAAGAAGGGAGTGAGGATTGTTTTCTTAGATGCACGTGACTCATTTTTTCAAGAATTCGAGAGGGTGGCTGAAATCAACAAAGATATTGATTTTTCAAAAACCATATAAAGGTAAAAAATGTATTATAATGGATTAGGTATCGATTTTAGAGTAGTGATGATGTATGGTGAAAGATTCATGATGTATAACTGTCGGTAATTGCACCAAATGAGAAGAATTACCCAAATCCGAATCATGAGTAAGATATAGTTGTTTATGTTTGTTCCGATTGGCGAAAGTATTTATTGAGGTATAGTTTGGTGGTGTACGCAGACCAAAAATTTAAATAGTATATTTTTAAACAAGATGAATTGAATATGATAAAAGGAAGGTGGTTTAATTTCATATAGTCTTTTTTACATTGAAAATTATTATTTTCCTGGTAATGGAAATTCAATGGCTGATGCACATAGTAGGATGACTTAGATAAATGTTGTTCAGGACACTGGAAGTGAGTTGAAGATTATGGAATTGTTCTATGAGATTCACTTGGAGATGCATGGAAGTGAAGTTCAGGCTATTCTTTCATCCTTAGCTTTGACCTATATTTTTTTGATATTTTGAGGATGAGGCATCTATCTAATTCTTAGAGCCTAGTCATATGGGTGAGTGTAGCTATTGAGAACCAACCTCCAGGTTGGACAAAAGGAAAGGATGAAATTCTTCTTATATATGGTCACACTTGGGTTTTAGTAGACATGTGTGAGGAGATGATATGCCACATTCATGATTTATCTGGGGTTGTTCATCCCTATTTCAAAAGGATATATTAGGATTAACATCTCCAATACTAGTGAATGGGTATGAAATACATTCAACTAGTTTTATATTAACATTTCCACCATTCTGTTGGTGAAGCTGGATCACTATCCACCAAAAATAAATTTACGAAAGCTACCCATTCACTAATGGAAATGGGATAATGTGACATTGAATTTAGTGACTAGGTTACCATGGTCACCATGACGTAATTATGATGTCTAGGTTACTATTTTTAGGCTCTAAAATGTTTCTTATTTCATACATTTTTAGGATATATTTTAAATAGACGACCTTGGGATGTTATATATATATGAGATAGTAAAATGTCACGATGTCCCCCATACTAATGTTTTAGATAGGGATACACATATAACTTCATGGTTCTATCATGCGTTGTAGAGGATGTTGAGTATACTTGTTATTAATTAAAAAAACAGCACCCCCATAATGATGTCTAGTCAAAATTCATGACAAAGGTGTAGGAGTATATAATGTGAGCATTCTTCCTTTATTTTAGGGCCTCATGTGAGTGATACATACCCCTGTTTGAATTCTAATACAATAATAGTCTTCTTGATATTATACATATGGAATGATATATAGATTTATTTTGCTGTCCATGTCGATCACCACTATGATGGTTTGAGGTAAGATGAATATTTATTCATAGAACTTGTCTCATACATGGGACTATGGGGAAGGTTTAGCTGAGTAAGAAGTGGATGGATACTACATTGTCTTGTAATATATCTTACGTAAATTCTCCTAAATGAACCAAATAGTTAGTGGATGTGTATAAAGTCATTTTACTTTTCTCTTTGAGACTGGGACAAAGAAGGATCACTAGAAAGGTTAATCTCCTCCACAATATGTCAGTATTTTTAAAATTTCGGAATGATTCAGATAGTTAGCCAATCTATTCATGTATCTTTAGAGGTACAGATCCATGCATGACATAATCCACATATCTCAACTATGACTTTATCTTTCAAATTAATGTCATTATTTTCATCCCATGGATGTTTAGTTATAGGCAGTTTCATATTTCAAGAATAATTCTATTTGTTATATGGGTAATAAGATGACAGTTCTATGAGGCCAGTCAGTTCCTCTAGTACAGGTACTATAGAAGCATGACCATAAACTAGATGAATCCTAAGAGAGGGAAGATGATATATGAATTTAGTGGGAATATATGTTCGTAGATTATGCTTCACCACCATTGGAAGGAATATTTGGGTAATAATTTCATTAAGGGGGGATGCTAGTAAGAATCATGTTATTCTTATAAGGTATCGACCACTCTATATTTAGTTTAGATTATTTATTCTGAGATAATACGAATTTATTTTGAGGTCATGGAGTATCAGTGGTGTATGGTTCTTATTCGAATCCTAGAACATACATTTCTAGAATATCAGGGAGGCCACACTATTAGTAGAAACTATACAGGAAGGCCCCATGGATTCTAATAACTTTTAGAAGGAGGAAATATTGGAGGTACATGCTGAATAGTTTGGGAAAATCATGTGGATATAAGTTCATTCATGATCGTTAGCCTCGTCAATGTTTGAGGATTCAATGAGAAATAGTTTTCATATGATTGTTCAATCTATATTCTCTAACAATGGGAGGTTCCCTTATTTATAGTAGATGGCTCATAGTTGGTTCACGGTGTGGAATAAAATTCATCCAAATCATTATAACATATTAGTTCAATGTATTATATCTTATGTAACACCCCGACCCCAGTTTCCTAGAGTTGGTGCATTATTACATAACATTGGCATGATCACAAGAAGGATCAAATCTCGAAAGACCGATTGGTTTAGTAGCCTTGGAAACACTAGATATATTCATAAGTCTTACTTTACATCATAAAAATGAAAACTAAAACAACATATTTTCTTCATATTCCACACTCATATCCCCACATACTATCCCTGTAGGTCATTCATAATTTACTTCTTCATACCCTGGGAAAAATAAACCATATAAAAGGGGTGAGCTCAAATGCCCAGTAAGGATAACAATATAGCGGAAACTTTCATAAATAAGAATAAAAATTTAAGGCAATGTATAACTAAAACAAAATACTTTTAAACTTGAACTTCAACATAGTATGGCAAAAATAAAATGAAATAATTCCATTTACTTATTCACATGGATATTCTACTAATCGAGTAATCACATGCAATATTAATAACCACTTTCATAATGATGGAATGCATAATTCTAGACTATCATAACCTCATAGCCAAGGCCTCATGCCAAGACTACAAATAAGATTTTGTCAAGGCCTTTTGCCAAGACACTAGTTTGTCTCATGAGACCTACCGATGCATTGAGGAGCTATAGCGGGCTCCACCCGTCACATATTAAGTACAATGCATTCTCATATGAAAAGGTTTAAACATAACATAAACATTCGTTTTAAAATTAGCATACGAAATGTAAATACTTCATCCATAAACCATGAATGGTATAAAAATAACACATCCATAGTAAAACATATCACAAAACCATCAATACATTATAGAAGTTTTGTATCAAAAAAATCAACATCAAATAAGCGTAAAATCCATCAAAGGATGTTGACATAGATGAAATCAAAACTCTTTTTAGAGAAATATCTCTTTTTATTTTGAAATCATTTAAGAGTAATATATTCATATAATAAAACATTTTCTTTGAAAATATTCTTATAAGCTTGTAAGGGAAGCTTTGACGATTTTATAATGGACGAAAATATCT
Organism: Viscum album; assembly: GCA_963277665.1. NCBI lineage: Eukaryota > Viridiplantae > Streptophyta > Magnoliopsida > Santalales > Viscaceae > Viscum > Viscum album. The sequence goes on along the minus strand of OY728145.1, from coordinate 686,169,405 downwards.
GCACCCGCCGCATATGTTAAAAAACATTATTACCTTAATTCTGTCAAAAAGGTTAAAAAGCACCTTGTTTGGAAAAAGAAGGAAATATTCCATGATAAAACTCTTATAAAAAGTCAAAAAAGGGTATAAATGAATTTAAACCATATTCTTTTAAATAATAAAAATGTTTTGAAATACATTTTTAATAATCATGGATGTGGATGATAAAGATATCCCAGTAGATTATTACGTATAAACAACCTCGGATAATGAAGAGATTGTGAAATAAACCTTACCTTGTACTTTTCCTTGGTTGGGGTAGGTTAACCTCCTGTATAATGGTGAAATAATTGTTATTAAATTATACAAGAATCATATACATTAATATGATATCCTATATGATCTTTTATCATTGATTTGTTAATAATATCATAGTATTATCATTGTTTCGGGTGTTAAATTACTCATTTTATTTTCTACGTTTCATTACGTAAGCCATGTTTTTAATGGATAGGTTGTAGCTTAATCATATCCAGAATGATATCAAGTCCTTAGATACTATTATTAATCATCAAGTGAAAATTATACTTGATTGGATATGATGGAGAATGAATCTCATTGTGTTCGTAGAGACGGTAGTCCGTACGTACGCACGAGCGACAATATCATTATTTTTGTATTAAAATAATATATAATTAGATGGTATATCATATATAAAAAATCATTATCAGGTTACATTTATTATTTACATTATTCATTATTATACCCATCCAAATAATAATTTATTTAATAACAATTAAACCACGACGTGGAGATGGTAAGCCGTACGTACGCACGTATGGTGACATGTTATTCAAAGGATGGATAGAATATTGAATATGGTTTTAACATATTTATAATAACATCACAGTATATATATGATACTGGAGTTATTATTTTATAATGGTAACAACAAAGGAAGAAGATGTGGAAGAAGAAAGGAACTTGAAAAAGGGTGGTGAAATCATTACCTCTTCTTCGGGTTCTTCATTTTGATTTGATCAAAAGGGCTCCTTAAGTTGGATTTCTGTCTAAAGTAAGTCCTCTATGATGAAGTTATGGATGTTTAGAGAGTATTTGGGTAGAGTTTGGCCGAACCAAAAGGCTTTGAAGGTGTGAGTTAATGAGAAGGGGGAGTGCCCTTTTATAAGAGCGGTGAGGGGCACCTTTGTAAAAGCTAGAAATATTAATTTATAATAAATTAATATTCGGTTTATAATGGCTCCAAAGTTGATTATTTGAAGTTTAATGTGGGGATAGGTCGAAAACCATTCAACCAGTAGAATTTAGACAGGTTTGGGTCATTATATTAACCTTATCTTTTAGTTTTAACTCTTAGTTAATTAGTTTGACATTTACCGTGTCACTTTTTATTTTTATATTATATAGTTAATAAACATACTATATACATACAAGATACCCCCAAGTAGACCATTAATGATTCACCTATCATGATATTAGTCTCGTGGCCGAAACTTAGATTTTTAGGAATTTAGTTTCAATTAATAATATAATATTTGTTTTAAAAACTCTTTTTTGTCAATTTTGACACTATTCAATAGTTGATTTTTGTGAAACTCATAACAGAATTATTACTTCTAAAAAAGTCAATTAAATCAATCCTAATATGTCATATTATCCTATAAAATTAGTGTAATTCATTAAAAGTCTCAAATTATATTTATTTGGGTATTTATAATATAAATTATTATAATGTTTTACTATTATGGTAATTACTGCATCATCACTGTGTCATAAATAAATTAAATTATATAATGTAAAAAAATTATAAATAAAATATAATTATATATAAAAGCTTATTATCTTTCTAATGAATATTTACAATCGAATTTATCTTCTGTATAACCCTATATTAAAAATGTTTTAGTAAATAAACATTGATTTTAACTCTTTTAACTCTTCTTTGAATTAAATAATAATAAATGTCCTAATCTAATCCAAGTGGACCTAAATGATAATAGTTTATTCCTAAGGTTGTTTTTGGTCGAGATACACTTTTAAAATAGAATTAGGACATGTGTTAGGGTAATATTAATATCATTTGTACCCTTAATTACCCTATTTACTTATAACCGTGGAAAATAAAAGAAAAAAGCTACTATTCACCAAAAATTATTTTCATCTCATTGAACCACATTTTACTTCTTGATATTAACCGTGTCTCTCATATTTTTGAAATTCCAATCACAAAAGTAGTAAAATTAAGTTTTATGAAAAAATTCAGTTTTTTAACTACCACTTAGTAGTTTCACTATTCATCAAAAATTGAAGTTTTTCAGAACAATGCCAAAATTTCACCCTAAGATATAATTGATATTCCGAATTCAAAAATGATGTCTATTTTAAAATATTCCAAACATATTAGTTGTATAAATTAATTTTATAATTAATTTCCGCTGTCACAACAAATAGCGTGTTTTTAAGAAACAATATATATCAAAAGATTGACAATTTTTAGGTCCAATTTCAAAGTGAAATTAATTCTAATGAACACCATTGGATAAAATGGTAAAAATATATTCTAATTATACATTAAAAAATCTCAATAATATAATTTATCACTATAAATTATTTTGATTTAAAAATTGTTTTTAAGTATTTTTCACTATTCATAAAAATTGGAAGTTCTCAGAAAAATACCAAAAATTCATCTTAGGAAAATTTCGATATTCCGAATCCAAAAATGAAGTCCATTTTGAAATATAAAATATATATAATTTCAAAAAGTAGGTATTACTATTCATAATGTCTAGTTTGATTGGTTGTGGTGTGTTACAACTTGATGTTGCGTACAACACACGCTATCGCATTATTCAAAGAGAAGCGTACCGTAGAAGCTTGGGGTGTTACATTCTCCACTCCATCAAAAAATTTCGTCCTTGAAATTTCTAGAATACTACCACATGAAATGACTCGGGTGGTTCTTCATCATAAGTTCCTAGGGTTCCCACGTTGCCTCTTCCATCTTATGGTTTATCCACAAGACTTTTACCAGACGAGTCGTTTGGTTTCTCAGTACTTGTTCTCTCGTATCAAGAATCCTGACGGGATCTTCACAATAAGATAGATCGGGTTCCAGTTCTAACTCCTCAAATGTGAGTACATGTGTTGGGTCAAGCATGTATTTCATCAACAGAGATACATGGAACACATCGTGAACTTTAGAGAGACTTGGCGGCATTGCCAATCGGTAAGCTACAACCCCAATTCGTTCTAGAATTTCGAAATGTCCGATGTACCTGGGACTCAATTTACCTTTCTTACCAAAACGCATGACTCCCTTCCATGGAGATACCTTCAGGAAAACATGATCACCGACTTGAAATTCCAAATCCTTCCTTTGATTATCGGCATAGCTCTTCTGCCTACTTTGAGCTATTTTGATGTGATTTGGGATTACCTTCACCTTTTCCATCGTTTCCTCCACCAGTTCTGGACCTACAGGTTTTCTTTCACCAACGTCATCCCAACAGGTTGGTGTACGACATCTCTTTCCATATAACACTTCATATGGTGCCATCTGAATACTATAATGGAAGATATTGTTATAGGAAAATTCTACCAAAGGTAAATATTGATCCCACATACCCTGAAAGTCAAGTGAGTAGGATCTCAACATGTCTTCTAAGGTCTGAATAGTTCGTTCTGATTGTCCATCTGTCTGAGGGTGGTAGGCAGTGCTCAAATGAAGTTCAGTATCCATGGATTTCTAAATACTCTTCCAGAATCTTGAAGTAAAATGGGGATCACGATCAGAAACAATCGATAGGGGTACTCCATGAAGTCTCACAAATTAATTAATATATAGTCTTGCTAGACATTCCCGTGTTATATATTCTCTTATAGCAAGAAAATGTGCTGACTTGGTAAGGCGATCAACAGTAACCCACATTGCATCATTCCTTCTAGGAGTCTTTGGTAGCCCCATGACAAATTCCATCATAATATTGTCCCATTTCCACTCTAGTATGGGAAGAGGTTGCATGACTCCTCCAGATGTTGCCTTACAACTTTCACTTTTTGACAAACCATACATTTTGACACAAAATCAGCAATCTCCCTCTTCATGTTGTCCCACCAAAATTTTTCATCAAATCTCTATACATTTTGGTGCTCTTAGGGTGTATAGAGAAATTGGAACTATGGGCATCATCCGGCAATTCCCTTTTTAGATCAGGTATATCGGGAACACAAAGTCTCTTCCCGAATTTCAAAATTCATTCTTCATACACAAAGTCTCTCAATCTCCCATCATTCACAGCATTAATCTTCTTTTGAAATTCTTCATCATCGGTCTGAGAATTCTTAATCCTTTCTAGTAAAGATGGTTTGGCAACCATTTGAAAAAGCATTGATGTTTCACCTTCCCTGGTTATTCCTATGTCCATCTTCACTAGATCCATCAAAATTGGATCCCTTTCAATTCTCATCACGTTCAACACTACATGGTATTTTCTACTCAAAGCATCTTCCACCTTGTTTGCCTTCCCGAGGTGGTGGTGTATCATACAATAATAATCCTTGAGTAATTCAAGCCATCTCCTTTTCCTCATGTTGAGTTCTTTTTGTGATAAAATATACTTCAAACTCTTGTGATCAGTATAAATCTCACATTTTTCACCATAGAGGTAGTGCCGCCATATCTTCAAAGCAAATATCACAGATGCTAACTCAAGATCATGAGTAGGATAGTTTTTCTCATGAATTTTCAATTGTTGTGATGCATAGGAAATAACCCTATCATTCTGCATAAGGACACAACCAACACCTTTCTTCGATGCATCACTATAAATAACGAACCCATCATTCCCCAATAGTAGAGTCAATATAGGAGCATTGAATAATCTTCTCTTTAGTTATTCGAAACATTCTTCACACTCTTTTTTCCAAAAAAATTTAACCCATTTACGTGTGAGATTCTTTAATGGGTTAGGCAATCGGGAAACATTCTGGACGAGACGTCAATAATGACCTGCTAAACCAATAAAACTACATACCTTAGTCATAATCATCGATGCGGGACATTCTTGGATTGCCTTGGTCTTAGAAGGATCAACGGAGATTCCATCTTTAGAGTCAATATGGACAAGAAAAGAAATCTCCTGAAGCCAGAATTCACACTTGCTAAACTTCCCATATAATTCATGTCTTCTCAGAGTCTTCAGGATAATGCGCAAGTGATTTTCATGATCTTCGTAGCTTTTGGAGTATACCAAGATATCATCAATAAATACCACCACAAATTCATCGAGATATTCCTTGAAAACTCTATTCATCATATCCATGAATACATAGGGTGCATTAGTCAATCAAAAACGCATTACAGTAAACTCGTAATGCCCGTACCTGGTTCGGAATGCTGTCTTCGGAATGTCTTACTTCTTCACACACAACCGATGGTATCCAGATCGAAGGTCAATCTTTGAAAAGTATTGATCTCCATGCAGTTGGTCAAGTAAATCATCAATGTGAGGTAGGGGATACTTGTTCTTTATTATTATATCATTAATCTCCCTGTAGTCGATACATAACCTCATAGATCCATATTTCTTTTTAACAAAAAGAACAGGGGCTCCCCATGGAGAAACACTAGGGAGAATAAACCCATTTTTACTCAATTCCTCTAGTTTGTTCTTTAGTTCAACTAATTCTACAGTGGCCATTCTATAAGGGGTCTTCAATATAGGCCTTGATCCAAGAATTAAATCAATGGAAAACTCAACTTCTTGTTCTAGAGGATGTCCAGTTAAATCTTTCGGAAATACATCTACATATTCTTTCAAAATAGGTACATCCTTTATTTGAACATTCCTTTCCTCACCCAGAGTCATTTCATTCTCTTCCTCCCCAATAATTGAATTTATTTGAGCTACTGGGGGTGGATCTAGATAAGAATTAGGTGGTGACGATTCTGCTCTAAAGATAAGGTGTTCCTTATCATCATCATCATCATGAATCGTAACCTCTTTCTTATTACAATAAAGCTTTGCATCATAGTCCTAAAGCCAATCCATACCGAGGATTATATCAAACTCAATCATAGGTATGACGATGAGATCAGCAGATAAAGAACATTTATGTGCTCTAATGGGAACTGATTCACAAAACATTGTTGCAATGATACTTCCCTTAGGAGTTTTAACTGACAACTCCCTTGTTAAATCAAATTGAAAATATTTAATTTTCTTAGAAAACTGGGAAGATATGAAACAATGTGATGATCCAGAATCAAATAATGCATTTTGTAAACTTGAGGAAACCATTAAATTACCTGCCACCACGTCTTTCAAAGCTTCTACCTCAGTAGTAGTGATAGCATAAGCTTGTCCATGATCCCTTGTCATTTTCTGAGGTAAGTTCCCCTAACGCTTTGGAAATTAATTTTCATAATGTCCCATCTCCCTGAAATTGTAGCACTAAACATTGGTAGCTTCCTTCATCCCTTTGAAATCACGAGCTTGGTGTCCTTTTTCACCACAATTGTAATATACACCCATTCCCTTCAAGCAAGTACAGGGGTGTTTCTTCCCACATTTACCACCGGATGGATATTCAACCCTTCCATTCTTCTTCTTATTTACATTCCCATATTGATCAGCATATCTCTTCTTCTCTTGATTTGATTTAAAGTCATAGGACTTAGAGAATTCCTTTTCGGTCTTGATAGCACATGAGACAATTTCTTCGTATGATGAAAAGTATTGTGAGACTAATGCTCAACATAGAAATGGTTTTAACCCATAAAATAAATGATCAATCTTACTTCTTGGGTTACGTATATAATCTCTAGCATACCTTTCTAACCTTCTAAAGTTAGCCTCATACATTGTGACATTCTTATCCTCCTTTTGTCTCATACATAGAAATTGTCTTTCCATATCTGCTCGATGGTCGTGAGGAAAGTATTTTTCTAAAAACAGATATTTGAACTCCCTCCATTCCATATTTGATACTTAATCATCTTCATTCATATTTTGAATCAATGACCACCATTTATCAGCATCTCCAGTGAGGCGGTAAACTACCATGATAACTTTTTCCCTTTCACTACTCCCCAAAGCCTGAAATATTTTCTCTAGGGAATTTATCCATTGCTCAGCTAGAAAGGGATTTGTATTCCCATTGAACGTTGGTGGTTGTTTCCTCTTGAATCGATCTAACATTTATCCTCCACGCTGTGGATCAGGGTGCTCCATACGGGTAAGGTTATTATTCATAACCTGAGTGAGTTGTCCCAGTATGGTGATTAGATGATCGGCACCAGTTGCATCACCAGCTCCACTATAATTATCTTGTGTAGGAGGGAAATCCCTACATGGAGTGTGTGCATTGATATAGTTTCCATTTCTTCCACTAGGCACCATTTCTAAACAATGGCATCACCTAGATCGGTTTATGAATCAAAATACATAATTCCATACTTAGAAAACACTTAACATAAATTGAACTATTTATAGATATAATCCATAATCATAAAAAAAATTATTTGAGGAAGTATATACTCATAAACCCTTCATAATGATTTGTAAAGAAAATGAGATTTATCCTAATCATATCCCCTGGGAGTGTTGTATCCAAGAGTGCAGCAAGGCCCATTGTCGTGAACCAGTTCCCATTCGAGTCAAGCTCAAAGAGATATTTTCCGGTTTTACCCCTAGGTACATCTGTGCCAGAGCTGCCTCTACCTGCTCGTATCCAGACATGGATTTATTTCTCGGAAAACATACAAAATCTCTACAATACCAAAATTCTATGAAGTTCTTCTATACTAATCCTCAAAGTCCATCTTAAATCTATGTGCTCTAATCCGAGTTTATCTAAATCTAGCTTCCAAGGTTTGTACTATACTTCCTCTCATACCAACTGTAATGCCCCGACCCCAGTTACCAAGAGTCGGTGCATTATTACATAACATTGGCATTATCACAAGGAAGATCAAATCTCGAAATACCGATTGGTTTAGTAGCATTGGAAACACTAGATATATTCATAAGTCTTACATTAAATCATAAAAATAAAAACTACAACAACATCTTTTCTTCATATTCCACACTTATATCCCCACATACTATCCCTGCAGGTTATTCATAATTTACTTCTTCATAACCTGGGAAAAATAAAACATAGAAAAGGGGTGATATCAAATTCCCTGTAAGGATAACAGTATAGCTGAAACTTTTATAAATAAGAATAAACATTTAAGGCAATGTATAATTAAAACAAAAGCCTTTTAAACTTGAACTTAAACATAGTATGGAAAAAATAAAATGAAATAATGCCATTTACTTATTCACATGGATATTCTACTAATTGAATAATCACATGAAATATTAATAACCACTTTCATAATGATGGAATTCATAATTCCAGACTATCATAACCACATAGCCAAGGACTTGTGCCAAGACTACAAATAAGATTTTGTCAAGGCCTTATGCCAAGACACTAGTTTGCCTAATGAGACCTACTGATGCATCGAGGAGCTATAGCGGGCTCCACCCGTCACATATTAAGTCCAATGTATTCCCATATGAAAAGGTTTAAACATAACATAAACATTCGTATTAAAACTAGCATATTAAATGTAAATACTTCATCCATAAACCATGAATGGTATAGAAATAACACATCCACAGTCAAACATATCACAAAACCTTCAATACAATATAGAAGTTTTGTATCATAATAAATCAACTTCAAATAAGCGTAAAATCCATCAAAGGATGTTGACATAGATGAAATCAAAACTCTTTTTAGAGAAATATCTTTTTTTATTTTGAAATCATTTAAGAGTCATATATTCATAAAATAAAACATTTTCATTGAAAATATTATTATAATCTTGTAAGGGAAGCTTCAACGATTTTATAACGGAGGAAAATATCTGCACCCTCCGTGTAAGTTAAAAAAACATTCTTACCTTAAATCTGTCGAAAAGGTTAAAAAAAATCTTTTTTGGAAAACGACGGAAAGATTCCTTTATAAAACTCATATAAAAATTCAATCAAGGGTATAAATTACTTTAACCCATATTCTTTTAAATAGTAATTTTTTTTTGAAATGCATTTTCAAGAAACGTGGATGTGGATGATAGAGAGATCCCGGTAGATTATTACGTATAAACAACTTCGGATAATGAAGAGATTGTGAAATAACCCTTAGCTCCTAATTTTCCTTGGTTGGGGTAGTTTAACCTCTTGTATAATGGTGAAATAATTGTTATTAAATTATAAAATAATCATATACATTAATATGATATCATATATGATCTTTTAACATTGATTTGTTAATAATATCTTATTATTATCATTGTTTCGGGTGTTAACTTACTTGTTTTCTTTTATATGGTTTGTTATGTAAGACATGTTTGTAATGGATAGGTTGTATCTTTATCATATCCAGAATGATATCAATTCCTTAGATACTATTATTAATCATCAAATGAGAATTATACTTGAATGGATACGATGGAGAATGAATCTCATCAAGTTCGTGGAGACGGTAGTCCGTACGTACGCATGAGCGACAATATCATTATTTTGATATTAAAATAATATATAATTGGATGTTATATCATATATACAGAATCATTATCATGTTAAATTTATTATTTACATGAATCATTATTATACCCATCCAAATAATAATTTATTTAATAACAATTACACCACAACGTGGAGACAGTAAGCCGTACGTACGCACGTATGGTGACATGTTATTCAAAGGATGGATAGAATACAGAATATGGTTGTACCATATTTATAATAAAATCACAGTATATATATGATATTGGAGTTATTATTTTAGAATGGTAACAGAAAAGGAAGAATAATTGGAAGAAGAAAGGAACTTGAAAAAGGGTGGTGAAATCATTACCTCTTCTTCGGGTTCTTCCTTTTGATTTGATCAAAAAGGCTCCTTAAGTTGGCTTTCTGTCTAAAGGAAGGCCTCTAGGATGAAGTGAGGGAAGTGGAGAGAGTATTTGGGCAGAGTTTGGCCGAACCAAAAGGCTTTGAAGGTGTGAGTTAATGAGAAGGGGGAGTGCCCTTTTATAAGAGGGGTGAGGGGCACCTTTGGAAAAGCTAGAAATATTAATTTATAATAAATTAATATTCAGTTTCTAAAGGCTCTAAAGTTTATTATTTAAAGTGTAAGGTGGGGATAGGTCTAAAACCGTTCAACCAATAGAATTTAGAGAGGTTTGGGTCATTATATTAACCTTATCTTTTAGTTTTAACTCTTAGTTAATTAGTTTGACATTTACCATGTCACTTTGTATTTTTATATTATATAGTTAATTAACTTACTATATACATCCAAGAGACCACCAAGTGGTCCATTAATGATACACCTATCCTGATATAAGTCTCTTGGCCGATCCTTAGATTTTTAAGAATTTAATATCAATTAATAATATAATATTTGTTTTAAAACCTCTTTTATGTCAATTTTGACACTATTCAATATTTGATTTTTGTGAAACTCATAACAGAATTAATACTACAAAAAAAGTCAATTAAACCAATACTAATATGTCATATTATCATATAAAATTATTTTAATTCATTAAAAGTCTCAAATTATATTTATTTGGGTATTTAAAATATCAATTAATTTAATTTTTCACTATTATGGTAATTACTGCATAATCATTGTGTCATAAATAAATTAAATTATATAATGTCTAAAAATTATAAATAAACTATAATTATATAGGAAATAGTATTATCTTTATAATGAATATTTACTATCGAATTGATCTCATGTATAACCCTATATTAAAAATTTTTTAGTAAATAAACCTTGATTTTATCTCTTTTAACTCTTCTTTGAATTAAAAAATAATAAATGTCCTAATCTAATCCAAGTGGACCTAAATGATAATATTGTATTCCTGAGGATGTTTTTGGTAGATATAAACTTGTAAAATAGAATTAGGACATGTGTTAGGGTAATATTAATATCATTTTACCCTCAATTACCCTATTTACTTTTAACCGTGGTAAATAAAAGTAAAAAGTTACTATTCACCAAAAAATTATTTTCATCTAATTGAACCACATTTTACTTATTGATATTAACCGTGTCTCTCGTATTTTCAATATTACATTAATAGAAGCGGTAAAATTATGTTTTATGAAAAAATTCGGTTTTTTAACTACCACTTAGTAGTTTCACTATTCATCAAAAATTGAAGTTTTTCAGAACAATGCCAAAATTTCACCCTAAGCTATAATTGATATTCCGAATTCAAAAATGATGTCTATTTTACAAAATTCGAAACATATAAGTTTCATTAATTAATTTTATAATTAATTCCTGCTGTCACAACAAATAACGTGTTTTTAAGAAACTATATATATCAACAGATTGACAAATTTTAGGTCCAATTTCAAAGTGAAATTAATTATAATGAACACCATTGGATAAAATGGTTAAAATATATTCTAATTATACTATAAAACCACTCAATAATATAATTTATCACTATAAATTATTTTTATTAAAAAATTAGTTTTTAAGTATTTTTCACTATTCATAAAAATTGGAAGTTCTCAGAAAAATACCAAAAATTCATCTTAGGATAATTTCGATATTCAGAATCCAAAAATGAAGTCCATTTTGTAATATAAAATATATATAATTTCAAAAGGTATATATTACTATTCATAATGGCTAGTTTGATTGGTTGTGGTGTGTTAGAACTCGATGTTGCGTACAACACATGCTATCGCATTATTCAAAGAGAAGCGTACCGTAGAAGCTTGGGGTGTTACATCTTATTGATGGATTGGATATGAAAAATTTATCACATATGGTAATGGGGGAATCTCGGTTACATTCCAATTATATAGACTTATTTATTTAAAAATCAAAGGATTGAATGTTTATTTATAGACTTCTTCAGATGTCCAGAGTAGGTAGTATTGGATTAATGTCAACATGATCTAGGAAAATTATGGGTATTTTTCATACATCATTTGTTTTAAATATTCTATTAATTCTTAAATATTTTTATTATAAAATATTCATTGATTTGATGTCATTATACACCATTGGTGGTTGCCTACTATGATTTTATCTAACACACTAGTTCGACTACCTTTGGTAACCAGGATTATTTCAAAGATGCAAGTATAGATAAGGGAAAGTGACATGCTATTGGTTTTTGATTGCCGCTAAGAAGAATGAGATCACATGACCAATTTGAGTATCACAAATCTTTTTGGGATATATTTTGGTCTTTTTGGTATTTTGAGATGTATTTTACATCTTCCATGTATAACTATTTTGGTTGTTGTTGTAGACGCATAACATTATCATCATTATATATGAGGTTAATTCTACCATTGCTATATTAACATGTCCTTTGATGTTTATCTATTGTTTTATTAAAATACTACATCCAATATTGATTTAATGATTCTACTGAGTCTTTTAAAAATATAATAAAACATAATAGTGTCCCCATAAACACAACTAAGACATCCATAATAATCAATAGCCTATAGAGTTTGATGAGATGTGCTTGAGGACATGTGGCCAATTGGCTTTGGGGCACTGGTTAGTGGCATCCTAGGTCAGGAAGTTACATAGTGGTATTAGAAGGGATAATATGTTATGGGTTTATTTAATATATTGGGACAATATAAATGGATATAAATGAATATGAATTCTATAATTAGTTGTGCATCAATGTAGCTAATCCAGGAATAGTTAAAATCCAAATTGGCTCAAATAAAATATTTTGTTTTCTAATTTTTTTTATTGTTTATTTGATTATGGTATATAGTGATGCACCAGAATTGTGATATTATATTTGATTTTATTGCGTGATATATTTTATTTCAAGCTAATGAGATGAGGGTATTCCATATCATTCATAATTTTAGGAACATGATATAATCTACATTCCATTCATTATGCCATGCCATGTGGGATGAATTACTTGATTACATGATAGTGTGAAATGTTATATGAATGATATTAGCACATATTGATAAATTATTTTTAATTGAAAAAAAACATGGTTGGTACATTGATTTAATGTTATAACCTATGAATATTTTTCATGATTATGCTATTTTAGTCCCATGAGGAATCCAATTGTGGCACGTTGAGTCATTGATCATGAGTTTGATGGACTAGAACATGTTATAGTGTTAATCAGGTGGATTCCATATTTTAGACCATGATGATTGCAATAACTTATGAATATAATTTTTTGAGCCATATTTCTCAACAATTTTAGATGAAATGTGAAATACATATGAAAATGAAATGAAATATGAGATAGATAACACAACCTAGATCTCACATCAAAGTAGCAAGCAGGCAGTGGCATTTGTGATATTGAGACTGTTTCTTTTTTCTATTCCATGATTTATGAGACGGATGTGTAGTATAATCTAGTTATAGGATGTTTTTGACCAATCCGCCACATTCAAATAAGAACCTTTATATGAATATTTTTTGAGGTGTCTGTTTGGAATTGTAGAGATATTCTACGATATAGTCCTCCAGTTGTACTCAAGTAGGGTGGTGATGTCTAAGATCATGTGGTGTTGGGATATGGGATATCAGTGTATCCTTCTATAGTGTATCCTATGTAACCAGAATTTTATCAGACAATGGTACTGAGGAATAGTTCTGCAAGACGTTTTTCACTTTAGACAGTCTTTACTATGAGCACTATAGACTTCATAGTCTATAGATGAAGAGTAACATTTCATCTAAAAACAACCTATAGCCATGATATTGTGGAATATAAGAACATAGGATAATAAATCATATCTAGATTACATTCTACATATAATTGATCATATTGAGACACCTCCTTAAATGACTGTAAATCGCACTACTTATATGCTTCTTGATTCCACCGAAATTTGGTGGGATATAATTAATTAGAAGGATCATCATTAGAAATTGGAATTTATAGAATTTCATTTGGCCTAATAATATTACATATATCCTGAGAAATTTATTTCCAATAAATCATTAATGTTCATAAACATAAAGTAGAGAGTGTTATCAGTTAAGGATTATTCAGAATGTTTGACAAAACTACAGTGCGTCACACATATTATAATGGGATAATATTTATGAAAAGGTAAATGATTCGAAGATGGCCTCAGGTATTATATCCAATAATCCATGATTTTATTTCATCTAACAATTATCTATGGAATAGATAATTAGGTGATTATCATAAAGAGTAACTTGAGTGAGGCTGGAGGTGTGATACATTGATTTTAGAAACCTTTATAAGGTATGGTATGAACTATAAATAGTAAGCATCATATGGAGATTATAAATAGTGATATTACTTATTAAAGAATAAAATAAGTTAACTAGGTGAGGTTACACTAGTGTGGTAGATTGGGAAATATGATACCTCAGTTCATAAGAGTGATATTTGAGTGATGATCATGTTGCAATATGATACATGTACATTGATTTCGTAGAACTATTCATCTGAATGACTATGATAAAGGGTCTTCACCAACTTCATATGTAGGATCCAGGTTAGAAGCTTCTCATCATGAATTGTGAATAAGTAAAGTTGGTGGTCATAGAAATGGTAGTTATGCCTCATATTTTCAGTAATAAAAGAGTGGATCTTCATAGTGTACTAGGAAATATCACAGGGTCATGGATTAGGAAAATTATACATAGTAAAGAAGAAACGTAATAAGAGGAGTCTCATACCTTCTAAAATTAATGGTAATATTTTTATTAGAATCTACTTTAACATATTTAGTTTTCAATATATGCTCTTGTCATTGGTTTATATCATTTCCCTTTTTAGAGATTCTGGGACTTAATTTCTATTGTTCTGATGGATTTAAGAAACATGAAACTCCATTGGGGTCTTTAATGGATAATATACGTCAGTTCAGGGAGTTACCCCTAACATTGGAGTGTGTCACTTCATATAGGACCTATTTATCTTTGAAATTAAATGATTGAACATCATTTTAAGGATTGGTTGTCAGCTTTCTTATCATGTTTTGATTTTTTTTATCGCCGAAGTGTGAAATTCATAAAACTAGCGGAATGGGAGTTTCTTCACAATGGCCAATGAGATGCCAAGGATAGTTCAGATTGAACAAACCATTATGGTATTTTTGGTAAGAAAACAAAAATTGTGATTTTATATCTAGATGGATAGGGAACACATTAGACAGACATCCCACTAGTGGTTTATCATTTCAGAGAAATTTTCCCAGAACACATTTTTGGACTTCATTAGTAAGAGTGGGATAGTTCTCTAGTGACCCAGTTCCAAATGTTGTATTGGTATCTATTCCCTTATATGATGGATAATAGTGAGATGAAATATTTCAATAGGAATCTTGTGGATTTAGAGGAAAAGTAATTAATCAGATACTCATATAGTATATATGAACATTGAAAGATTGGATGACGTATATATAATGTTCTAAAACATGCCTAATGAAAACCAGATCTCACATAATGTATTTAGGGAACACAATAAATGATATTTCAAGCCTGGTATTGGATTAATTTTTCATGGTATTCATGTAATATGTCTATATGTATTAACACACTCAATACAACCACGAACACATTTTTATAACTTATTGTATACAATGAGATAACATACTTTATATGATAATATCTCCATGTTCTACGTATGGATGGATCAAATACACTTTTTGGGTCACATTATCACCGAGGAAAGAGTAGTAGATGACCTAGAGATGGGGAGACCTGTAGTTTCTAGGTAGCAGAAAAGGAATGTCTTTGAGATAAAATTTTTATTAGGGTTTGATGGATATTACAGGAGTTATGGTACATGATTTTTCAAAAATAATGACAGTAATAATGGTCATAAATAAGGATGTTTTCATGCTTTTATGGACAAAATACTCTGATTTAGGCTTTCAAGAGCATAAAAGAAGTTTTACTTCACCACCCATAAAGAGGTTTTCTGAACCAGTAAAAAGTATCACTGTGTATTGAGATGAATAATGTTTCAGGATTGAGGTAGTGCTAATTCAGGGGCATAAAGTCAAGGAGGATGGGTAATGTCAATTGAGGCCATTATATAGGAATTATCATACACAAGATCACATGTTGGCTTCAGTTTTTCATGAATTGAGATGTTTGAGACAATATTTACTAGGAGATTGTTTTTGTGCACACAGACTAATAAATCCTCAAGTAACTTTTTATGAATTGTGATCATTTTTGAGACAATAAATGTGGTTGGAGTACAAATATTATTTTACATAAATCATTCCTATAACAATGGTAAAGGAAATGCAGTTGTCAATGCACTGAGTATGAGGACACAAATATAGGCAATTCATGAGGCTAGTAGCAAGTTGAAGATTATAGATTTGTTCCCTATGATGAACATGGAGGTGCATGATAGTTAGGGGGAAATTTTTATTTTATCTATAATTGTGACCTATATCATTATGGATAGTGTGATGATGTTGTAACAATTAGATTATGAGGTCACAGTATGATGGGAGAATGTGGTAGCTGAGGACTCGCCTCCGGGTTGGATAGTAGGGGAGGATGAAATTATTCATATACATGTTACATGTGGGATTGAAAATACATCTATATGGATATAATGAAATAATTTCATACTTTAGGTGGGGTTTTCCATCCCAAAATCTCCATGTTGAATTGAGATTTATATGTCGAATACCGTTGGTTGGGTATGAAATTATATGCGGCTAGATTTTTCATGATGTGATTCATCATTTAGCATGTGGAGACGTAACACCAGTCATTGAAAGGATTTTTACAACATATTAACATTATCATGTAAAACTGGGATGACATTTGTAGTGGATTTTGTGACCAGGTTAATGAGGCCACTAAGAGGCAATGATGTCATTTGGGTTGTTGTTGGCATGATCAGATTTTTTTTAATTTCATACCTATCAAATATAATTTTTTATTAGATGTGCTTGGGAGGTTGTATATCTATGATATAGTTTGAATTCATAGTCTCCTTCACACTATCATTTTATAGAGGGATGCTTGTTTCACTTCATGGTTCTACCATCAGTTGTTGGGAGTGTTGAGTAAATAGTTTTTTATGAGCACATCATACCAACCATATATAGATGGATAGTCAGAATGAAAAAATACAAGTTTATTAGTAAATTTTGTCAGCATGAATCATAGATATTGGGTGCTCTATGGAGATTCACATACCCCTAGTTGAATTCTCCAAAAATAATAGAATTCATGATACTAAATATATAGACTCTAATGAAGCTTTTTATGGTATGCCATTCCAATAAACCATGTGTTTTTTAGAGGCAGGATACATTTCTATTCATGGACCACTTATTGTATAGGTGACTAGAGAGTAAGGTATGTTTATTTATAAGTGGATGGATTTTGACCATTATTCACAGAAAATGTATGCCAATAATCTTCGATAAACAATAGTGTTTGAGGTTGGGGATTACATATTTTTATGTGTATCACTGAGGTTAGTATATAATAGGATCATAAGATATGGTATTATATAAACATGACATTACAGGTAGTTTGATATTATGGAATGAGTCAGGTTGGTAGACCATCAGTTGTAGTTACATCAATGAAACAAACCCATGTATAAATTCCTCAATGTATCTCAAGTACACCATCATCTTTCAGACTCATCTAAAACATTTCATCATGAGGAGGTCGAGTTACATGTAGGTTTTTCCTTTGAGGATCATCATATTCATATTGTGAATACTAGTAAGAAGGTTCTCTGAAGTTATCTAGAACCAATAGTCTGGGTGATATTACAAAACACCTATGTATGTGACATAACTTCGATTCTTGAAGCCTATTTACAATAATAGTGGCCAGAGTTATTCACATATTATTCATCACCACCCATGGAAGGGAAAATTCATGATACATTTATTTAATGGGGATTCTTTTAACTACATAATTCATCCTATGAAATAAAAATATCACTATTTTTTATATAAATTCATTCTTACACTCTAATATGAATGGTTTTTGAGGTCATGAAGGTATCATGGTTATATGGTGGTTGTTCATATCCATATTTCCACCTTTATGGAAAATCATGAAGGAAGCACAAGTAGTTGGAACATTATGGGGATAACTAAACATTTTATATGAATCATGTCAGTCTGGATTGAGGGGAACTACATACCACATTGTTTGAGGATACCATGAAAATGGAGGAACATTATAATGTGATGGTATCTATAGTTTTTTATAGTTTCATTGGACATGTTTTTTTATTGTATGTCCAACCAGAGTCATTAAACTTGGGTGCTTCCCCTCCTTAGGGAAGAAGGTGCATGATTGGCACAAATTTTAACTAATCGTGCGGCCTATTATTTTTATGTAGAATGGAAATTCTGACCATAAAATTATTTTAATCCTTAAACATTATTTTTTTTATCATCCATTGGAATCCATGAGGTTTTAGAGCTCTCAATTGATGTAGAAGCTCAAAATTCAGAGATATTCACTATCTCGACATAGAATCAAGTGATTTCCATCTTAATCTATCTACAATAATTTGTAATCCATTTACATTGTGACATTCTTCTTTTGTATTGGAATCAATCGTGCTATTTAGGTGAAAGCCAATATTCCATATTTTTAGTATTGCCATCCTTTATTCATGTTTTTTCTCATATAATTCAAACCAAGAGATGATACTGGATGAGAACTCCACTGTTGACCTACGATAGGTGGTATCAAACTTTTACATTAATTTTGGGGTGTTTATATAAATGTCATTGTGATGCACACCAAATTTTCAATGTGAAAACATTTAAATGGAATTTATTCATTGATTAAAATGGATCGGTTTTACCTATGAAATTAATGAGAGTCATTGAAATATGATTTACGATTAATATACTTTAATTGAAAATACAACACTTTTGAAAATTTTTAATCAATTGGATCACCATTGGTGGAATATTATATGATCACCTTAAACATGCATTGTTACACCATTCAATAGTATTTTTAATGAGTAATTATAATTTTGATTTGAATTGATTATATTAATGGGATAGAAGACCATTTATCCTAGGATATGGTTGTGCAATTTATTTCCTGAGAATGCATTTCTCCTCATATCTATATTTATCATGTGTGAAAATTTAGCTGTTATGACTTAACATCTTAGTCAATGCTTGAGCCACTATTTGAGGCGACGTTTAATTGAAATGACTGATGATGAACTTAGATGTAATTAAATTATATTGATTAAATGATTATCATACTACTTTGGTGAAACATGGGTTCTCATAAGAATTCAATAGAAGAAAATATAAGAATATTTTTGTACTTATGCTGATTGATACATGGATCAGTAATGGACTAAAAAGGATGCGGTTAAAGGATTTACTGATATCCGCCTGAGTGACACTTGACCTCCATATATGGACTACCAAGTATGGACAAAGATGAATGATTGTATATACTATTTTAGTGATATATTATCTTATTATGTGGACCACTATGGATGGACTCAATTTATAATTATTTTGTAACACACCTAGAAAAATACTAGGATTCTAGTTTGGAATGCCTTGCATAGGCTTGTAGAGTGTTTAATTCAAGATATACCAAAGAGAAACCTGGATTGGAAATAAAGAATTCTACAGATGGGCTCAGTTTATTAACTGAATAAATAATGAAATGATTTATATAAAAAATTTTACAATCCAAAAAAACATGGATTCTATCAAAGTCTTATACCTAAATGATGGCTCGACTATGAAAGTCATGATCACATATGGTTATAGGGGATATTGGGATACATTCCAAGACCTAATACATATTTATTTAAATAATCTTGGACTGACTATCGATTCATTGACATCCGGATAAGGAGGAAGCAGGAAATATAAGATGGGTGTCCTTGGGATCACATTCCTTTATGAGGATGTTCTGATGGTTCATCTTTTGACATTATGTAACGAGGCTATAAATTCCTATTCACAAATGAAGTGTTCTTTGACATGTGGTGGTTAGCTAGTGATTAGTTAAGGTAAAAGTCTTAGGAAATTACCATCCATTCGGAAGATGAATTGATATAGTTGTTGCTGATTAGTCATCCTTATTTCAAGGATGCCGATAAGATTCAAGAGAAGGAGGATAAATTGAATACAATTAAGAAGTATAGATATTTTATAAACCTATGGTATCTAATTATTATAGGAGACATAAAAAAAAGATAAATGTAGAGGAGTTTATACATGCTTTGGTAAAGTTGGATTTTCACTGTGAACTCATTATAAATGATTAACTGGATAAAGAGTTAATG
Organism: Viscum album; assembly: GCA_963277665.1. Classification (NCBI taxonomy): domain Eukaryota; kingdom Viridiplantae; phylum Streptophyta; class Magnoliopsida; order Santalales; family Viscaceae; genus Viscum; species Viscum album. The sequence goes on along the minus strand of OY728145.1, from coordinate 686,149,052 downwards.
ATATTTTTTGGAAATTATATAGAGATATTGATTCAAATAGGTTCATGTTTATATTCAAAAAATTTGTATTCTCTTTTTCTTTTTGTTGTTTCTCTGGTTGGAACCTGTGAGGATTACCACCTTTTCCTTAAAATGTCTTTTATAATATAAATTTAATTTATATTCATATGAACCCCAGTTCTTTTTCATATTCAATTACATCATCTATATTGTTATTATTATATAATCCCTAACTGGATAGGATTAGACACCGTTGTTGGTGGGGTATTGGGATATATTAGACACCCTACTCAAGCATCCAATATAAAAGAGTAAATTTCATCACTATTGGCATGGATATTTAAAGGAGCCTTTCTATTGGTTTTTGATTATTGATTAGGAGTAAGGGAGGACATGAATGAGCTAAGGCCCATGATGCTATCTAGGATAGTTTTTGGTCTTTTGGGTATTTTGAGATGCATTTTACACCTTCCATTTATTCCTATTTTGGAGTCTCCATAGACACATGACATGACGGTCATTATATGTGAGATTACATCAGACATTATTATATATACCTATATTTTGATACATATCTATTATTTCATTAAATTACTAATTTCAAAATTCATTTTATGTTTCTACTGATGTGTTACACTAGGAAAATTGTGAATAATTTCCCCACAAACAAACTCTTGGACTTCACTTATAGTCAGGAGCCTATGGAATTATTGGAGATACTCTTAAGTCCGTGTGGCCAATCAGATTCAGAGAACTATTTACTGGCATTCAGGACTGAGATGATACAATAATTTTCTCTAAAAATATCCTCAATACTAATTTACTCCCATATTATAAAACCTCACAGGGGTGTAAATTTATTTGAATGTTTGATTGAACATAAAACAATAAATCCATAATGGTTTACATATATCTTTTGTTAATCTTAAATTGAGACATATACAAATCCAAATATTAATTCAACATCAATTATTTATATAATCAAATTTCTTATAGAAAACATTAATTGGATGTTTGGTTTTACAGTTGTACCAAAAAAGTACTAAATGATATTTAATTATTATAGAATCCATGTAGAGGGAGATAATTACCTAAAATTTCACTCAAGGATGAAAAATTTTATTTTCATAGGCCTCATTCATAAAAAATCCATCATTATTTGCCCAAATCGGGAGGGTTTGATAAATCTCTATTAATTATCATGATTCACTTCCGCTATTTTGATTGCATACTTATTTCATTTGTACATTATATTTTTTGGTTGTTATTTTTTATTCATCTATATTAGCCTTAATATTGGGGAATTGATTCAAATAACTCCTATACTCCTTTCACCTCAAAACTAGAGCATGGGTGGTACATTATATTGAGGTATCTCTATATTAATTTCATTTATTATACTATTGACATCGATTATACCTTATTTTTCTTAATGGATTGTCTTACCACACATTCAAAACTAACTTTTATTAGTTCATGAATTCACATGAAATATATTCCCACATTTCATGAATATAAGTGGCTGAATATTCTCTCCACCAAGTGATTTATTTGAGAACTCATGAGGTTCTATCTACAATTTATTATCAAACCCATGGGAATGATCCCAATATGAAATTTAAATTTATACCATTTGTTTACATAATATTAATTAATAATAGCTATTAATGTCTCTTATAGACAACTATTTTTGAAGACTTTTACTTAAGAAACTAATTAATTGATAAATTTTTTTGTTGGATGGTGACAAAACAGATGCATACCATGAAATTGTTGTAAAATTTTCTTTATTGGTACCAATATTGTAACATCCCAGGTAAATAAAGAATAATACATTTTCATATTTATTAATATTTTTAATTAAATATTAATTTTACTTTAAAGGGGTTTCTATTTCCGATAACGTACCCGATACGCAACAAATTGTTTCTTTGAAATCTTACGTTGCACACTAGTAATATAATAATATTATTTAAAATGGTAGTTAACACATAGCCATTGTATTGGTAGGAATGAATAGAAATAACTAAAATATGATTATATATGTTTGTTAAATGTTTTTACATATATCCAATAAAAGATAAAGGCTTAAAATATAAAAAGAATTCAATTTTAGGCATAGATACTCTAATATTCACTAAAAGGTCGAATTATCGCCTTTTGATGGAGAACCCTCATTAAATATACTTTTGGTCACACTTATATATTCTATTGTACCAAATATAATTCTTCTTTAGAATTGGGATATCAAAATTTACTTTTTGTACATGTTTGGTATTTTTCCGATAAAGTTCATTTTTTAATGAATAGTGAAAAATGTTTTATTTTAATTCAAATCCTCTTTTAATATAATTTATTTATATAATTAGATCATATATTGAATTTGTTTTAAAGTGAAATTAGAATATATTTTTATCATTTAATTCAATGGTGGTCATTGGAATTAATTTCACTTTGAAATTGGACTTAAACTAGTGTCAATCTTTTGATATATATTGTTTTATAAAAACACCCTATTTATTTTGACAGTGGGAATTAATTATTAAATTAATTAATGCAACTTATATGATTTTAATTCTGTAAAATAGATATCATTTTTGAATTCGGAATATCAAATATAGCATAGGGTGAATTTTTGATATTTTTCTGAAAAACATCAATTTTTGATGAATAATTAAACCACTAAGTGGTAGTTAAAAAATGGATTTTTAGTTTAAATGAAACTTTACAACATTTGTGAATTGAATTTCAAAAATCCGACATAATGGTTTTCATTAGGAAGTAAAATTTTGTTCAATGGGATTTAAATAATTTTTTGGTGAATTGTATCTTTTAATTTTTATTAATCGTGATTAGAGGTATTTAGTGTAATTTAAGGTAAAAATAATGTTATAATATGAAATTAACATGATACATGTCTTACCCTTATTGGATTTGTCATGGCTGACCAAAACAATCTATGGGCCATCTTGGGGACCCCATGGATCCACTTGTGTAAGAAAATGACATTAATAACTTTTTATTTAAAGTTAAAATAAAAATGTCACAAACATGTATTATTTTAGTAAAACAATTTTTACATGAGATTATAAAAGTCATATTTTTTACTATAAATATTCATTAGAAAAATAAAATGATTTCCTACATCATTATATTTTTTATATATTTTTTGGACATTAAATAAATTAAATTATTTATGACACCATGATGATGCAGCGATTACCTCATTATTTAACGATCTAAATAAAATGAAACAATAATGTAAACTATAAGACCTAAACTTGTCAAAAACCTATTGGATGTGTGGATTTCTAACTCTTATCACCTTAACCTCAGAATATATAATTGTGCGACCTTTAAAATCTGAAACTCATTATATAATAAAGTAACATTTGATAACATCCCAAGAGTGCCCCTCCTCCCTCTTCTAAAAGGCCCCCACCTCTACCTCCATACCCACACCTCTCAAGCCTTTGGTTTGGCCAAGATATGATAATTTTACCTATCCACATTCCTCTATTAATCCTATAAGCCTTACCTTAGGTAGAAATATATTCAAGAAACCATTTTGTTTCAAACCAAGAGGAGTTACTTGATTTAAAGGTAATGTCTTCACTTGTGTTCTTTTGTTTTATTTTGCTTCTCCAACCCCGTAAACTCTTTTTATTAATTTATTTTGTAAAAACACCAGTATCATAAATATACTAGGATTCTTTTATGAGAAGGAATCGAGCTACATTTACACACACCTTCGTCTAATGGTTAAAGAACATACCATTTCTGTGGATGGCGAATTTATGTCTCACGAAACGATGATTGATCAATCTTCTTTTAACACCTTTCATGGTGGACATTAAGATGTCACTCTACCTATATACGATATATATTATGTTTATGTTTTCTTTATGCTTCTGTATTTTTCATTTAAGGAATACCTTTATGGTTTCCATTATGGGTTAACGCGATATCTACATTATAGCACGTGTGGACTACCTCCCCCTCAAAGTGATTTGATTCGTTAATTCCATATGAGGGACATATAAAGGATGGAGTTAATGATATTATATATGATATTATACTGGAATTATAATATACCTTTATATCATTATGATTTCACTCTATTAAATATGAAATAGAAATGAAAGTAGCGTTCATGCGTAGGTACAACTTACCGTCTCCATGAACGGTGCATTTAATTTCTTACCTCTAAATGATATATAAAACTATAAATACATGTATATTCTGGATATATATGATATATATGGTATCCAAATCACGAATATCATTCATGATATAATGAACCTTTGACCACATGAACAACATGTAATTGTAGGAAGTCCATTTTTGACTTAAGTACCAAATATCGACAAAACGAACATTATTAACTTAAATGGTTACATAATGTTTATAACATGAAAAAAATTTATATAAAAGGAATAATTATCTTTAAAAAGATTCTTAATCAAGTATAAATTAACACTAGTTTATTATTCAGGAGATTAAAGAGAGATCGGGTCAATTCGGACACGAGGTAAGGGACTTCATCTCAATCTCCATTCATTGGGGCATATTTTGTTCTAATACAATACTTTATTTTATACTCTGTATAAAACACCTTTGAAATTTCATTTCATTCAATGTGAATATTTTTCTATGATGTTTTTTACTAAACGAAAAATTTAATGTTTATTTTAACACATGCAGTGACAATGACCTTTTCCGCCACCGCGAGTATTATTTGGTATTTGGATTCCTCAACAAGTAGTGATGTCTATAAAATGAAATAAATTCCATAAACTCTTTTATGTATTTTGGTATTGAAAATGGATTTTATAATGGATTTGTTATGTCAATAAATTTGGGTGATATATTGTGATCAAAATGTGGAAATGTTTTCTTTCCATTATATTTGTTTTATGTATTATTATTTTATAATGGTACTTGGACATTTGATGGGTGGTTACATGATAAAATATATGATGGGTGGTGTCTTGAAACTAGGATGGGTGGTTATGTTATAACCACCAATGCATTGGGTATGGAAGCCGGCTGTATGGCTATTCTATTTAGTGATATGTGTGGAAGTTGACCATATGGTTATTCCATTGAAGTATGTTTATGTACCAAGTTACCTTTATATGTTATGTGTTATTTATATGGGTTTTATGGTAATCTTTTGGTTACAAAAGGGTAATTAATGATCTATTATTCAGGGAAGAGTTTTCTACTGCTTCATAAAGGTGAAAAGTATTACTTTGATAAAGTATTCATGGTTTACTTATTGTTTTGAAAAACTAACAGTTTTCTTTCTATATGTATCCCTTACTGAGCTTTTTATTCTCATCCCATGTTCTTTTAAAAATGTTTTTCACTTGAAATATTGTGGAATAGGGTCAAGGATGGGATCAAGGAAAAGTCATGATTTCTTAAACATGGAACTAGACATGACCCTCTTTTTTTAAGAGTTCATGTTTTGTAAAAAAAGGAAACTTTATAGAAGTGTCTTCTATGTAATATTTTGTGATGTAATAGTTATGATCTAATTCTCTAAAACACTTAACCTTAAAAGATCCTCAATGTGAATTATTCATTTATTTCAATATTAAGTGATGTTTAAGGCCGGGGTCTTATAGTTGGTATCAGAGGTCAGTTTAGATAACTTTAGGAGTTAGAATTCTATTAAATGATTGTCCAAAAATATTTTTTTAATGGTCAATTTGAAATGATATAGCATTTGAATATTACTGTAATGACCCGGACCCGGACAGCCACCCGAACAGTGACAAATAGGTCGAGTGTCACTGCCTTAGGTGCACCTCCCCAAATGCCAAAGGATGCTAAATAGCAGCGAGGGTCTGTTAGGTATAGTGTGGAGGATATACCCTCTCAAAGGATCATACTAAGGGTACTAGTCCGAGAATAATAAAAAATATGCAGCTGAATAAAAGACCCAGTAGACTCGAACCAGACCCGCAGAGTGGAAGCATAATCAATATAGATAAACAACAGAAGCAGTAAATATAACACAACAGCAGAAATAAACAGAACAGCACGCCAATGACACGTAACAACAACTGAACAGTAAAACATGCATCCAAATAAGGTCATACACAACTGAATATAAAAAAGGAACTCATGGCTAACCAACATTAGCTACAACAAGTAAGCATTCCGATGTAGAAAAGAAAATATAACAAAGTAAACCCCAGCTAGGCATGACCTCATGGTCCATACCATCTCCTTGCAATAACTAACGCATCCCAGCTCCTGAAGTTGGCCTCTTTCCTACACGTAAATCCATAAAGTCTACACGCGTCCCGAAGGGCCCGTGTAGGGTGTGAGACAAATCTCAGTAGGTTACCACCCAACGTTGCGTACCAAATATATGTGTTTAAGCAGTCATCAATTTACAAGGAAAGCAGTAAACAGTACAATGCAGAATTAAACACAAACTCCACTGGTGGTCAACAGCCACCATGGAGTGTCACCTACTTCGGCCAACGCCAGAATCTCTGTCGTGTAACCCAGCACAACATTCCACCTAACACCTCGTGTCTCAAGTACCGATGACCCAAAGGCACACCCAATATTAGTGACCCGGCACCATGTGCCTCCTAACACCTTGTTTCTCAAGTACCGACATCCCGAAGGCACGCCCAAGAATAGTAACCCGACATCATGTGCCTCCTGACACCATGGGCCTCATGTATCGATGTCCCGAAGGCACAACCATTCCCTGAAGGCTCCTCACCTCCCCCTTGGCTTTATACGACAAGCACCCCAACCAAAATACCTAACTGCAACTTTGAGGGCATCTACCCACACGATTGGTCAAAACCACTCTATCACGGAGTATCTCTATGTGCACACTACTCATGTCCCTGTGAACGGTAATCACCAAAATAGTACCTAAGCCACCAACATGTCTGACACCTCATGTCCCTATGACCATGTAGCTCAAGTTCGATGGCATCGCCATCCTAGTATCCCGGGCCATGCCTAACCTGACAGTCATACTGCTTCAAACCGATGTCTATGATGCCCAATCCTGTGGTCAAAACCACTCAAAGTTACCCTAGAAAATCCCCAACCTATGATCATCATCACTCCTGTGTAACCGGGCCAAGCCCAACACAACCCAAAGGGTCCAGCAGATGCAATTTTGCAACTGCATATATAATATATGTAAATAGAAAACATAAACCGGTTAAACAAGCTAAACTATTGAAATTCACTCTAAGAGGTGTTGTCCCATATTAATACTGAGGTCTTAAATGCCTCTAAAAATTTATAATGGGCTTTAATGATTTAAACTAAACAGTTTATAACAATCATATTTCAACTAAAACCATTTTGGTGCTCCCGGGCCAAAATTACCTGATGAGAAATGGCCCTACACCCGGCCCTTCTCACGCAAACTGGTAGCCAGGCATACCCAAAAGCATCCCAGAGTTCCCATAAGCAATACTATATGAAACAACAGATAAAACGGGTCCCACTCAAAATACCCGAAAACGCACCGAAGGACGCATCACCCAAAATACCACGAAAACAAAAAATGAGGTATGCACCACCTACCTGAGACTCGTACGATTCTACTCCTCTGGTAACAGCCGCCAATTCAGTCTAAAACATGGTAAATATACAAAAGATTCAATACTGTTCAAATGCCTATAACTCATTCTAGAATTAAAATTAGACAAAATGGACAAAGTGGAATAGAGGCCTTACTGAGGGTGTTCCAACGCATCCAACTGAGATCAGATCTGACTTTGGATGAAGAACCTGGAGAAGATTGAAGATCTGACCAACCTGGGGGTGGAGGTTCTGTCCAGAACCTCAAAATGAGGCTAATGCCTATTTTAGGCAAAATAAAAATGTACACGACATGTACTTTTGGACTAAACGTCGTGTATATTTCATTTAACTGTTCATAAGACGGTAGGATTCCGCCGACATTCTTTCCGAACCTGGTGACATAAGTACACGGCGTGTACCTAGGGGTACACAGAATGTACTTGGTTCCTCTTCCTTTCCTCACTGACGTACTCACACACCACGTGTTTCCCTTATACACAGCTAGAATACATGACATGTCCAAAGGGAACACTGCGTGCCCCTGGTTATACCCATCCAACAGACCTACATGCCATGTATCGCCTCACACAGTCGGGGGTATACACGACGTGTTCAAAACTACATGTCGTGTAGCATGAAACTACAACACGGTCATCACACGACATGTACTCGGCGAGAACACAGCCAGTCACTCACCTACTCATACATGGCGTGTTCTTAAAGTACACGGTGTGTAGTCTAGAAATTTCTTGAAACATCGCATTTTCTCCAGTTTTCCTAAAAAACTATTCAAAATTCAAACAGGGTCATGATTTTGACCCATTCCAAAAACCCAGGTTCTTACAAACTCACAAACATAACGTAGCTCATCCCCGAGCTAACGAACGAAACCCGGAAATGGCACCGAACACGTCCATCCCAATTAAACAACTTAAACTGCCCTGGTCCCATGGTTCTGGAGAAATTACTCAAGGGTATCCCCACCTTATGAATTGCATACTCGGTCTCAACCAACAATGAGTAAAACAAACAAGGTTTTTCAAACCTGTTTTCCAGACGCATAGTCCTCCCTTGACGCATCGTCACCCCTGCGCCCAATTGGTGCTCCTATGTCACTTCCGACACCCATCGTATTCCGAACAACATTGGTGTCCGCCTCCATGAGGTCCTGGTGCCTAGCACCTCACGTAACCCGCATCCACAATGCCCTTATGCCCACGACATCTCAAGTAACCTGCATCCTCGATGCCCCGATTCCCATGGCACCTCAAGTAACCCGCATCCTTGATGCCCTGATGCTACACATCTCATACATATATATAGAATATATCACGCACACGATATGGTGCCAATCCCACTAACTAGAATATAGTTAGTCCACAATGATCTTGTGCTCCACGTGCACTCAGAATAGACATGCCTCTACTGGTCATGCCAAAAGGAAACATGGAGATCACGACCACACCGCAGTGTACCTCTAACTGTCGTTGGCTCACCAGCCTGCTCAACCTCTGGCTGCTCTACAGTGTGCACCTAGCCTGAAACACGGCTGCCTGACGCCTGACCTCCCTGCGATGTTGCTCCAGTCATCGGCTACTGACCCCTCAGCTGGGTCCCACTATCTCTTTCACGACCTCTGCGCACAGCTGAACCTCGACGACCCTCTCCAGGTACCAAACCTGAACGAACTCCAGATGCTACAATCTGTCCTGGTCCCTGCCTACCGGCTATCTTAGAAGGCTTCCTGCAAAACCTCTCAAGATGCTTGTCCTATCCACATGCCTGATACTCCTTCGTGGTCCTATCACACTGAGCCCAAACATGCCCCAACTGTCTACACTGGAAGCAAATCACCGAAGAACTACCACGAGGTAGTCTAGCTGAATCCCTGGCCTGACTGCCCTACTAGAACTCATCCCATCCTCACTTCCTGCTATCCAAAATATCACATGATTCTGTTTCCCTTCCCAAGCGAGACTTCTCTCTCTCATTTACCTCAGCTATGAGTGCCAGGTTCACCGCCTCATAGAAAGAACCCATCCTGAAGATGTTCACCTGGACCCGAATGGCATGTCATAAGCCGTCCTCGAAGCGCCTCACCCTAGCTGCATCGTCACTTATCATACCAGGTGAAAAACAAGATAGCAATGTGAAGGTAGTTGCGTAGTCCATGAGGGACATATATCCCTACTGAAGGATCAAGAACTCACAAGCTCTCTCTGCCATCAATGTCTCGGGGTAGAAGTTTTCAAAGAACCTATCCTCGATATCCTTCCAAGCCAGTCCCTCATGCCTACGAACTTGTACATGTATATCCCGCCAACACTTCGCCAGTCCTCTCAACATGTATGTCGCCAGCTTGACCCTACGCCCTGGAGGCGTATCGAGCTACTTGAAGATCATCTGCATGCTCGCTATCCAGTTCTCAGCCGCCTATAGACTACCCTCACCCTGAAAAAGTAGCGGATGCTGTGACTGGAACTCCTGCGTCAGATACGCCATAGAAGGCTCTATACCCTACGTGCCTCTATCAATCCCCTTCAAGACACATACTAGGATAGCTCGGAGCTGCTCGTCGAGCCATGTCCCAAACGATATCAAACCCGGATACTATCCGGCCTGCACTGGATTCTGAACCTGTTTCTGTCCCTGAGCATGTACCTGCAGCTCGTGCTCTGCCAATACCGAAGTTTGACCCTGATCCTGCGACACTGTATCATCTCCTGCCTGACGCTCCATCGAGCCATGAAGGAGTAACCCACTGAATACCATAAATGGTCACACAACCCATATATATAATAATATATTCTACACAGATAAGGAAAGAAGTAAAAGGCAGAACATAACAACTACCCTTACTCCCCCTCACCACAACCCATGCCCCACGGCATCGTGGCCCCATGGCCTTCTTACCCAACCTCAACAGAGCCAAGTATCAAAAGTACCTCAGGCCATGACCGTTCGAAAAACTCACGTTGCCTAAAACTGACGACCGAGTCGCCCAATCCTGATAGTTACACTGCCTCAGCCACAGTACATGCCTGCTCTCATAAGAGTCAGACCCAAATATCCTGCAGTATGCAATTCTAAAAAATATAAATTATGGAATACACATTTTCACAATTAGAAGTTATATCAGGAATATCAGCAATTCACATTTTAAAGCATAAAAAGCATGGCATTTGATATTTCATTCACATGGAATTGTCACTTCACAAAGCATACATGCAATTATGAAATTGAAATACCCTAAAATATGCCTATCAAAATCCAAGAAACCAAACCTTGCCATACTGGGCCAAGGTCCAATTCTACCTTACCATACCAGGTCAAGGGTCACATATCGTAATAAAAAACATCACACATCAAGTGAGCCACTAAGGTGGAAATAATATCAACTGTAATCTGAGCAAAACAAATAGTAGTTCCCACCCGCGGAAACTTGGTCCATCCCTCGTACCTGGGGCTATAAGCACCCAAGCACAAGCTAGACACCCAGTCTCTATAACCAACTATCTCAAATCTACCATATCCCAAATAGTAAAACCATCAGAAAGAAACAAGAATCCTCATACTCATTAGTAGCCTGTAAAATGCTACTACTAAATCCTTGCTAAGAACTCCTCTAATACCACTTTGTAATGCCCCGGACCCGTCCAGCCACCCGAACACTGCCAAATGGGTCGAGTGTCACTACCTTAGGCACTCCTTCTTGAATTCCAAAGGCTGCCGACTAGCTGCGAGGGTCTTTTAGGTATAGTGTGGATGCTATAACCTCTCAGAGGATCATAATAAGGGTACTGGTATGAGAATAATAATAAGTATTTAGAAGAAAAAAAGACCCATTAGACTCGAACCAGACCCTCAGAGCGGAAGCATAATCAATATAGATAAACAGTAGAAGCAGTAAATAAAACACAACAGCTGAAATAAACACAACAGCATGCTAATAACATGTAACTACAGCTGAATAGTAAAACATGCATCCAAAGAAGGTCATACACAACTTAATATGAAAAGGGCGCCCATGGTTAACCAATAGTAGCTACCACAAGTAAGAATGCTGATGTAGAAAATATAACAGAACAAAGTAAACCCCAGCTAGGCATGACCTCATGGTCCATACCATCTCCATTCAATAACTAACGCAGCCTAACTCCTGAAGCTGGCCCCTTTCTTGCACGTAAATCCATAAAGTCTACACGCATCCCGAAGGGCCCGTGCAGGGTGTGAGACAAATCTCAGTACGATACCATCAAACGGTGCATACCAAATATATGTATTTAAGCAGTCTTGCATTTACGAGGAATGAAGTAAACAATACAATGCACAATTAAACACAATCTCCATTGGTGCTCAACATCCACCATGGAGCGTCACCTGCTTCGGCCAATGCCGGAATCTCTGTCATGTCACCCGGAACCACGTGCCACCTAACACCTCATGTCTCTAGTGCCGACATCCCAAAGTCATTCCCAAGATTAGTGACCCGACACCATTTGCCTCCTCACACATTGTGTCTCAAGTACCGATGTCCCGAAGGCACGCCCAAGAATAGTAACCCGGCACCATGTGCCTCCTGAAACCATGTGTCTCAAGTACCAACATCCCAAAGGCACGCCCATTACCTGAAGTCTCCACACCTCCACTGTGGATTTTGACGGAAGGCACCCCCAACCAAAATACCTAACCGCAACTACGGGGGCCTCTTCTCACACGAGTGGTCAAAACCACCTCATCACAGAGTATCTCTGTGTGCACAATACTCAAGTCCCAGAGAGCGGTAATCACCAAAATAGTAGCTAAGCCACCAACACATCTGACACCTCATGTCCCTACGACCATGTCGCTGAAGTCCGATGGCATCACCATCCTAGTATCCCAGGCCATGCCCAACCTAACAGTCGTACTGCCTCAAACTGACATCCATGACACCCAATCCCATGGTCAAAACCACCCAAAGTAACACGGGCAAAGCCCTAACCTGTGATCATCATCACTCAAGCATAACCGGGCCAAGCCCAACACAACCAAAAGGGTCCAGTAGATGAAATTCATCAATTTCATATATAACATATGTAAACAGAAAACATAAACCGGAAAAACAAACTAAACATTTGACTTTCACTCTACCAGGTGTCGTCCCATACCGGCACTGAGGTCTTAAATACCTCAAATAGTTTATAACAGGCTTTAACGAATTAAACTAAATAGTTTATAACAATAATATTTCATCTAAAACCATTTTGGCACTCCCCAGTCAAAATTACCTAAAGAGCAACGACCCCTCACCCGGGCATGCTCATGCAAACTAGTAGCCGGGCATACCCAAAAGCATCCTAGAGGTCCCATAAGAAATACTATATAAAACAACAGAAAAAACGAGTCCCGCTCAAAACACCCGAAAACGCGCCATAGGCCGTGTCACCCAAACAACCACGAAAACACAAAATGAGGTATGCACCACCTACCTAAGACTTGTAAGATGCTACTCCTCCAGTAACAGCCGCCAATTCGGTCTAAAACGTGATAAATCTACAAAATATTGAATACCATTCAAACACCTATAACTCATTCTAGAAAGAAAATCAGAAAAAACGGCCAAATGGGAATCAAGGACATACCGAGGGGGTTCCAACACATACAACCGAGATCAGATCTGACGTCGGACGAAGAACCAAGAGAATATTGAAGATCCGGCCGACTTGGGGGCGGAGGTTCTGTCTAGAACCTCAAAATGAGTCTACTTCCTGTTTTAATCAAAAAAATAAAGTACATGACGTGTACTTTAGGACTACACGTCTTGTATATTTCATTTAACTATTCATAAGATGGCAGAATTCTGCCTACTTACATTATGAACCTGCCGACATGAGTACCCGACGTGTATCTAGGGGTACACAGTGTGTACATGGTTCCTCTTCCTTTCCTCACCGATGTACTCACATGCCATATGTTTCCCTTATACGTGGCTAGACTACACAACGTGTCCAAAGGGTTCACGGCGTGCCCCTAGTTATACCTGGCCAATAGGCCTACATGCCATTTATGGCCTCACACAGTCGAGGGTATACATGGAGTGATCAAAACAACATGCCGTGTAGTAAGAAACTACTACACGGTCATCACACGTCATGTACTCGGTGAGCACACGGCTGATCAATCGCCTACGCATACATGACATGTACTTAAAGTACACAGCATGTGGTAGGGAAATTTATAGAAACTTTTCATTTCCACCAGTTTTCATAAAAAACTAGTCAAAATTCAAACAGGGTAGGGATTTTGACCTGTTCCAAAAACTAGGGTTCTTACAAATACAATGTTGCTTCATATAAGACATGTTTGTTCAGAATGGTTTTCCGCAGAGGAAATAAGGTAGCTATGTTGGGATGACATTGGGGGGAAGACAACCTTCCAAATTTGCAACCTGAGATGGTCAGAATTGGAACTGAACAGTTTGTGGTAGTGATGGAACAGTTGACTCAGTCTATAAATTGTGGAGGTATCCATGCACTAGATCAGCCAGATCAACCACAGAGGAACGTGTCAGTGGTGGAACATTTCATGATGCAACATCCACCATCATTCAGAGGATCATCTGACCCTGTGCTTGCAGAAGGGTGGATTAAAGCACTGGAGAATATTTTTGATGTCATGGGGTGTTCAGAACATCAAAATGTTAGTCTTCCTATTTATCATTTTGAAGGTGAAGCTGATCAGTGGTGGTCGATGATGAAAAATATCAGGGATAGTGATGAGATTGATGATATTCACTAGGATGAATTCAAAGGTATGTTTCTTTATAAAATTTTTCCTAAGGTGGTTCATCTTAGGATGGAAAGAAAATTTCTAGAATTGAGTCATGAGGATGACTCAGTGGCTGCTTATGAAGCAAAGTTCACTCGACTGGCATGGTATGCTCCAAATTTCATATGAGATCATGATAGTAAAATCAAAAACTTTTACTCAGGGTTAAATCCAAAGTATCGAAGGGATTTTGTTTCTCGTGAGTTCAAAAGTTATCAAAAACTTGTTCGATGTGTGGAGAAGGTGGAAATGGAGTTTGCCGATGATCAGATGTTCTTTGAAAAACAATAGAATTAGAGGTCCATTTGGTAGGAAAAGGGGATGAATTCATTAAAGAATCAAGGAGGTAAGAAAACCAAATATCCATCCTGTGAGAAGTGTGGTAAAATGCATCCTGGAGAATGTTTATCGAAGTCTAGAAAGTACTTTTGGTGTGGTACGTCTGGTCATATTGCTCGTAACTGTAAGAAAGATGATCATGCGGGCAATGAAAAGCCAGTGGTAAGATTTATTAAGTGTAATGAAATGGGTCATTATGAAAATGAGTGTCTAACTAAGAACTCAACTGGGGGAAAGAAGACAGTGCAAAAACAGAAAGTGGTGGTGAAATCTTTTGCAACTACTTTATCAGATGTTGGGCCATAGAATGAAGTAGTATCAGGTACACTGCGTGTTTGTTCAGATTATGCCAATGTTTTGTTTGATATAGGGTCTACACATTCTTTCATTTCTGATATGTTTTATAGTAAATTGGGAATTCCATCTCAAGATATGAATCCTGAACTTATGGTAAAAATAACCGGAGGAAACGTTGGGATAAAATGAAATTATAAGAACCTTCTTATCCTTGTGTGTGGATGAAATCTACCTGAAAACCTTATTGTTTTGCCTCTAGTAGAGTTTGATTTTATTTTGGGCATTGATTGGATTTCTTTTTATCATGCTAAGATTGACTATAGAGCTAAAATGGATTCTTTTCAGAATGATTTTCAGTTTGTGTACAAGAATGAACCCTTGATTTTGATAAAATATCAGGAAGATGAGAAACTAGTAAAATATGGAAATGAATGTTACCTTGCACATATTGTTGAAAATAAAAGGAACTGTTCATATTAATGATTTGCTAGTGGTAAATGAGTATCTTGAAGTTTTTCTTGATGAGTTTCCTGGTTTAATTCATGATCAGGAATTTGAATATACTGTTGACTTAGTTCCTGATTCTAAGCCAATTTTCAAAACCCCCTTATCGAATGGCTCAAGTTGCACATTTAGAGTTAAAGAAGAAATTGCAGTAGTTACTAGATAAAGGTCTCATTCGACCTAGTACGTCACCATGGTGTGCTCCTGTCTTGTTTGTTAAAAAAAAGATGGTTCAATGAGAGTTTTCATTGATTATAGAGCCTTTAATAACATCACTATTATGAACAAGTATCCTTTGTCTCACATTGATGATTTTTTTGATCAGCTCCAGGGAGCTAAGTATTTATCGAAGATTGACTTGAGGTCGGGGTACCATCAGTTGAAAGTACAAGAAGAAGATGTTCTCAAGACATTGTTTTGTAATAGATATGGCCATTATGAATTTGTATTTATGCCTTTTGGGTTAACCAATGCACCTGATGTATTCATGGACCTTATGAATTGAATTTTTCAATAGTTCTTGGATAAGTTTGTGGTTGTTTTCATTGATGATATTTTGGTGTTTTCTTAATGTAAATAGGAGATTAAAAGTCATTTAAGGTTTATCTTGTAAACCTTAAATGAAAAGAAACTGTATGGAAAATTCAAAAAGTGTGAGTTTTGGTTTCAAAGAATTTCGTTCCTTGGTCACATTGTCTAAAAAAATGGCATAACTATTGATCCTTCTAAAACAAAAGTTGTTGATGAATGGCTAAGACCCACAAATATAACTGAGATTCATAGTTTTCTTGGTTTGGTGGGTTATTACCGGAGGTTTGTTGAAAATTTTTCACAGTTATCTAGTCCAATGACTATGCTAACTCAGAAAGGTATTAAGTTCATCTGGACAAAAGAATGTGATGATTGTTTTCAGGAGTTGAAAAGAAGATTGGCGAATGATCTAGTTTCGGCACATCCTTCCAAGAATGGTGAGTTTGTTCTATGTAGTGATGCTTCATTGAAGGGACTTGGTTGTGTTTTTATGAAGAATTATCAGGTAATTGCTTATGCTTCACGTCACTTGAAAAATCATGAGGTAAATTACCCTACACATGATTTGGAATTAACTTCTGTTGTTTTTGCTCTAAAAATTTGGAGGCATAATTTGTAGGGAATAAACTGTGAAATATATACCAAACAAAAAAATTTAAAGTATATATTCACTCAGAAAGAATTGAACATGAGATAGAGGAGATGACTGAAATTAATCAAGGATTATAATTTTCCAATTCATTACAATTCGGGAAAAGCAAATAATGTGGTTGATGATTTGAGTCAAAAAAGTAATGCTTCATTAACAATACTGCGTTTGGAACGAGATCCTTTGGTTTTTGATTTGATGAAATTTGGCATAGAATTTGTTGGTGCAGGAATTTCTTCTGTTTTGTTTCAGGTGTTAGTGAGATCATCTCTATCAGACAGAATTAAGCAAGCATAGAAGAAAGACAGTGGGTTGGAGGAAAAGATAGATCTAGTTCAAAAGGTTATGTTGCCCGAATTTAACATTCATAATGATTGTGTTTTGTGGTTTGGAAAGAGATTATGTGTAGCTTATGATTCACAGTTAAAGAATGAGTTGTTAGGTGAGGCTCATAGTTCCCCGTTTTCAGATCATCTTGGAAGTACTATGATTTACAGAGATCTGCTAGAGTATTACTGGTGGGATGGAATGAAAAGAGATATTTCTGATATTATTGTGAAGTGTTTGACTTGTCAGCAGGTTAAAGCAGAGTGGCAGTTACCGAAAGGGATGCTGCAGTCATTACCGTTGCCAAAGTGGAAATGGGAAAATATATCCATGGACTTCGTTGTGGGATTACCAAAGACATCTCAAGGTAATAATGCAATCTGGGGTATTGTTGATCGATTGAATAAATATACTCATTTACTTTCTATTTGAGATAATTTATCTCTAGATCAACTTTCTCAGTTGTATGTTAATGAGATAGTCAAGTTGCATGGAGTTCCCCTCTCAATTGTATCTGATTGTGATCCTAGGTTCACTTCTATCTTTTGGAAAGGCCTTCAGAAGTTGTTGGGTACTGAATTAAATTTTAGTACAACATTTCATCCTCAATCAGATGGGCAGTCAGAATGAAAAATTCAGACCTTGGAGGATATGCTACGTGCTTGATCGATGGATTATCATGGAAGTTGGGACCAACATCTTTTTTGGTTGAATTTTCTTATAATAACAGTTTTCATTCTAGTATACAGATGGCTCCGTTTGAGTTATTATATGGGAGGCGGTATCGAACTCTATCTTTTTGGGATGTAGTGGTTGAAAGGAAGTTGATGGGACCAGAATTGGTAGAAGAGATGGCAGAAAAAGTTCAGTTGATTCAGAAACACATGACAATAGCTCAGAGCAGGCAGAAAAGTTATGCGGATATCTAGAGGAAGGATCTATCTTTCGAGGTAGGTGGTCATGTTTTTTCACAAAGTTTCACCATTGAAAAGTGTGATGTGATTTGGTAAGAAAGAAAATACGAGTACAAGGTTCATTGGACCATATGAAATTCTAGAGATAAGTTGGATCAGTTTCTCACCAAGTTGATTTACCTCCGAGTTTATCTCAGATAGACAATGTTTTTCATGTTTTAATGTTGAGAAAGTATATTCCATATCCATCTCATGTTTTGAGCCCAGAGGTAGTTCAGTTGCAAGAGAATATCTCTTATGAAGAACAACCAATCGAGATTCTTAACCATAGAGAGCAAGTGTTGCGAAATAAGGTAATTCACTAGGTAAAGGTTTTGTGGAAAAACCATATGGTTGGAGAGGCAATGTGGGAATCTGAAAATTCTATAAGGGATAAATACCCCAACTTATTTTGATAAGTGAATAAAATTGCAAGGACGCAATTCCCAAAATAGGGGAAGGATGTAACATCCCATTTAACTAAAGAATAATACAATTTCATATTTATTAATATTTTCTAATTAAATATTAATTTTACTTTAAAGGGGTTTCTATATTCAATAGCATACCATATACGTAACAAAGAGTTTTTTTTGAAATCTTACATTGCACACTAGTAATATAATAATATTATTTTAAATGGTAGTTAACACGTAGCCGTTGTATTGGCGGGAATGAATATAAATAACTAAAATATTATTATATATGTTTTTTAAATGTTTTTACATTTATCCAATAAAATATAAAGGCTTAAAATAAGAAAATCATTAAATTTTAGTCATATATACTCTAATATTCACTAAAAGGTTGAATTATCGCCTTTTGATGGAGAACCCTATTTAAATATAGTTTTGGTCAATCTTATACATTCTATTGGACCAAGTAAAATTCTTCTTTATAATCAGGACATCAAAATTTACTTCATGTAAATTTTTGGTATTTTTCCGATAAAGTTCATTTTTTAATGAATAGTGAAAATGGTGTATTTTAATTCAAAACCTATTTTTTATCTAATTTATTTATATGATTAGATTATCTTTTGAATTTATTTTAAAGTGAAATTAGAATATATTTTTACCATTTATTCCAATGGTGGTCATTGGAATTAATTTCACTTTGAAATTAGACTTAAACTAGTGTCAATATTTTGATATATATTGTTTCATAAAAACACGCTATTTGTTTTGACAATGGGAATTAATTATTAAATTAATTAATGCATCATATATGTTTTTAATTTTTTAAAATAGAAATATTTTTTGAATTCGGAAAATCAAATATAGAATAGGGTGAATTTTTGGTATTTTTCTGAAAAACTTCAATTTTTGATGAATAGTGAAACCACTAAGTTATAGTTAAAAAAGAAATTTTTCATTTAAATGAAACTTTACCACTTTTTCGAATTGAATTTCAAAAATCCGACATACTTGGTTGTCATGAGGAAGAAAAATGTGGTTCAATGGGATTAAAATAATTTTTTTGGTGAATAGTACATTTTATGTTTTATTAATTGCGATTAGAGGTAATTAGTGTAATTTAAGGTAAAAATAATGTTATAATATGAAATTACCTAGACACATGTTCTAACCTTATTGGATGTGTCATGGTCGTCTAAAAAATCCATGGTTCAACTTGGGTACCTCATGGATCCACTTGTGTAAGAAAATGACATTAATCAATTTTTATTTAAAGTTAAAATCAAAATATCACAAACATGTATTATTTTACTAAATCAATTTTTACATGGGGTTATACAATCATTTTTTTTACAATAAAAATTCATTATAAATATAAAAAGATTTACTACATCATGATAATTTTTTTATAATTTTAAGACATTAAATAAATTAAATTATTTATGACACCATGATGATGCAGCGATTTCATCATTATTTAACGATTTAAATAAAATGAAAATATAATGTAGAATCTAAGACCTAAACATGTCAAAAACCTATTTTATGTGTGGATTTAGAACTCTTATCTCCTTATCCTTTAAATATATAATTTTGGGAGCTTTAAAATCTGAAACTCATTATATAATAATGTAACATTTTATAACTTTCTAAGAGTGCCCCTCCTCCATCTTATAAAATGCCCCCACTTCTACCTCCTTACCCACACCTATCAAGCCATTGATTCGGCCAATATATGCTCATTTTATCTCTCTCATACCCCTCTCTTCATCCTAGAAGCCTTACCTTAGGCATAAAGCTCTTCAAGAAACCCTTTCGGTTCAATCCAAGAGGAGTTAACCGATTTAAAGGTAATGTCTTCACTTGTGTTCTTCTATTTTATTTTCCTTATCCAACCCCCTAAAATATTTTTATTCCATTATTTTGTAACAGAAACAATATCTTCAATATAATAGGATGTTGTTATCATAAGGATTCGAGCAAAACTTACACACACCTTCGTCTAATGGTTAAAGAACATACTGTTTCTATTGTTGGGGAATTTCTGTCTCACGAAACGATGATTGTTCAATCTTCTTTTAACACATTTAATGGTGGCTATTAAGATGTCAATATATTTATATATGATATGTATTTTGTTTATGTTTTCCTTATGCTTATTTAATTTTCATTTATGGAATTACTCTATGGTTTCCATTATGGGTAAACACGATATCTTCATTTTAGGAAGTGCAGACTACCGACCCCTCAAAGTGATTTGATTCGTTCATGCCATATGTGGGACGTATAAAGGATGGAGTTAATGATATTATATATTATATTATACTGTAATTATAATATACCTTTATATAATTATTATTTCACTCTATTAAATATGAAATAGAAACGAAAGTAGAGTTCATGCGTACGTACGGCTTACCATCTCCATGAACGGTGCATTTCATTTCATACCTCTAAATGTTATATACTATTATAAATACATGTATATTCTGGATATATATGATATATATGATATCCAAATTATGAATATCATTCTGAATATAATGAAACTTTGACCACATGAACAACATGTAATTGTAAGAAGTCCATTTTTGACATAAGTACCAAATATCGGCAAAACGAACAGTATAAACATAAATGACTATATAATGATTATAACATGGAAATAAGTTATATGAAAGGAATAATAAGCTTGAAAAAGATTATTAATAACATATAAATTAACACTAGTTGATTATTCAGGATATTAAAGAGAGATTGAGTCATGTCGGACACGAGGTAAGGGACCTCATCTTAATCTCCATTCATTGAGGCATATTTTGTTCTAATACAAGACTTTCTTTTATACGCTGTATAAATCACCTTTGAAATTTAATTTCATTCAAAGGAAATATTTTCCTATGAAGCATTTTACTAAATGACAAAAAGGGATGTTTATTTTTCTGCACGTGGTAACAATGACCTTTTCCACCGCCGTGAGTATTATTTGGTCTTTGGCTACCTCAACAAGCCGTAATGTTTTTAAAATGAAATGAATACCATATACTCTATTATGTATTTTTGTATTTAAAATGGTCATTATAATGGATTTGTTATGTCAATATATTTAAGTGATATATTGTCATCAAAATGTGGAAATGTTTTCTTTCCATTATATTTGTTTTAGGTCTTATGATTTTATAATGGTACTTTGACATTTGACGGGTGGTTATGTGATAAACCATATGACGGGTGGTGCTGTAAATACCAGGATGGGTTGTTTTGTTATAACCTCCAATGAATTGGGTATGGAAGTCGACCGTATATCTATTCCATTTAGTGATATGTGTGGAATTCGACCATATGGTTATTCCATTTATGTATGTTTATGTCCCAAGTTACCTTTATATGTAATGTGTTATTTATATGGGTTTTATGGTAATATTTTGGTTAAAAAAGGGTATGTAATGATCTTTTATTCAGTGAAGAGTTTTTTACTACTTCATAAAGGTGATAATTATTACTTTTATAAAGTATTCATGGTTTACATGTTGTTTTAAAAAACTAACAGTTTTCTTTCTATGTGTATCCCGTACTGACCTTTTTATGCTTATCCCATGTTTTTATTGAAATGTTTTTCACTGTAAATAATGTGAAATAGGGTCAAGGATGGGATCAAGGAAATGTCATGATTACTTAAACATGGAACTAGACATGACTCTTTTTTTTAAGAGTTCATGTTTTGTAAAAAAAGGAAACTCTGTAGAAGTGTCTTCTGTGTAATCTTTTGAGATGTAATAATTATGATCTAATTCTATAAAACTCTAAACCTGAAAAGATCCTCAGTGCGAATTATTCATTTAATTCAATATTAAGTGATGTTTATGGTCGGGGCCTTATAAATATATTCAACAATATTTAATTTGAGGTTGAGAAATCTCTTATCCAAAATTGTTTGTAGAATAAAATGGAATTACATACTGAAAAAATCTCTTAAACTAAACACATTTTTTAATTCAATTTGATACTAATTACTCATATTATTAGTAAATTTCCACTATTTATATACTTCACATTGTACATGATTGTAAAAAATTAATTTTTCTTGCTCCAAACACTGGAGAATGGGAAATATATTTCTAGTGGATCTTATTCATTACTCAATGACTAATTGATTAGTGGACCTAATAAATGAAGGTGTATGTTTCCTCATGAATGACTCAATAAAATTATTTTCTCTTGTTTTCTCATTTTGACGTTTTTAATGATTTAGATATTGATAATTTTGTGTGATATTAACAATGATATTTTGTATTCTATTTCTTATAACATTTGGTTTTTTAGGAGAACAATCATTGTTTTTTATCAGATTCAGCATTATCAAAGTTCATTTGGGTTCCATCCATTGAATAAAACAACGAACCATAGTGTAAGGAACACAAATCATAATGAAAAAT
This sequence comes from Viscum album, assembly GCA_963277665.1. Lineage (NCBI taxonomy): Eukaryota > Viridiplantae > Streptophyta > Magnoliopsida > Santalales > Viscaceae > Viscum > Viscum album. The sequence continues at coordinate 686,126,212 of OY728145.1, read as the reverse complement.
TGAATAATCATGTAATAATACTTATAGTATGTATAAATAATGACACCTAATTCTTAATATATCACTCATTAGGTTTATCCATGGCCATTCATAGTACTCATCTAAATAAATCATTGATGATGGACCATAAATATAATTTTAATTCTCAAATCATCTCCCAATAAATTGTCAAAACTGATGTCTAACAAGGCCCATTTTCATACAACATCTATTTTTTGAGACTAGATCAATGAACCATTTAATAAGTTATTACCCCAAGGTATCTTTGTGTTAGAGCCAAATCCACTTTCAGTTTCTAGATAGGGACTTAATTTCAGATAATCCACTATCGTTATCCTTTACCAATATTCAAAGATACTTTCATATACTTTGATTTATCCTTACATGTACCCTTCTTATATTTTTATAAATATTTCTATAAATCTCACTCAAGTTTTCTTATCCTCATTTATAACTATTAACAAAACTTTTCTTTGATAAAAACATTAAACACCCAAAAATATCATACATATGGGAATTCAATATATATATATATATAATAATGATCATTATTAATTTTTTTTACGTTTGGTGCCTTAAAAAACCGGGAAATGTAAAAAACTAGTCCATAAGTGAGCTACTTTATCTCCCACCATGTTCTTCATAAACACTTCACCTCATAGACATATCATATATAATAATATTTATCAAAACATGGATAAAGGAAACATAATATAGGGTTGGATTATATATGAAATAAGGTTAAACAAGGTATATATCAAAATATCATGAGAATAAGAGTATGATAAATGAGAATAAAATTTTAAAATAATACCTTATATATCATAAATTACAAACATGAGTTCTGGAATAAATAATTACAGTAAATAAGAAATGAGTCACAATTGAATAAAATATCACAAACCATGATAATATAAAATTAGAATAAGGCATAGTGTTTTGGTATAAAAACATTATAATAACACTATGAACATGTATAATTAGAAATAGATTAACTCATCATGTTAAAACATTAAATCTGTCCCTCACTTAAATATATGGACATGCAACTAAGTCCACACACAACCTTGTGGACTATAATCCAAGTCAAAAAATAACATTGGGAAAATGTAACATGTTTCATGAAAACATTATAAAAATGTAATAAGGTTCAAATATATAATTTCTTGATGATTTATCAATCATTACCCAATTTATTGTAGGGATATATAGGTCCAACCAATCCCGTAATTAATGGTATACATAGATATATTAGTGTGTGTGTGTGACTTTAGATCATAAAATATTCATAGTATAATAACCCATGAAAACAAATGGGCTTCATAAATAATTCATTAAAGAAAAACATATGAATATTAAATAAGTTTTATAATAATCTCATCTTTTGATCATAGTATAATTCATATAAAAAATTATTTTACATAACATAGATATCATAGTATAACCTATGGAAGAGAAAAGAGTTTCATAAATATATTATCATCATAAACATAAACAATATAATGATAGAATATGAATTGTATCCTTGTATAATATCCCCTGTGAGGAATGATGATAGAATATGATGGAATCAAATGAGTCCATCTTATATGGAAAATGGTTTTTAAAGATCACATGGAATTTTATTGAAAGAATTTTTTTAAAAAAATAATTTTTTAAAGCATAAACTTTTATCAAATTCATTTTCAATAAAAATAACCACAAATAATTTTAAATGAGGATTAAAATAAAATAAATTTTATTAATGTGGAAAAATTAGATCACGTCGAATATGTAAAAACAAGGAACCCTTTTACATTTTTATTAAACTTAAAATGGACCGTGTTTGGAAAATGACATGAATATTTTTAATTTTTTTTGAAAAAGTAATAAAATAGTAAATATATATTTAATAAACAATTTACCTAATTTTAAAAATATTTATAAAAATAATATTATAAAACATGATTTCTTAAAAAAAGGTGTTTTCATATGACGGGAGAAATAAAAAATTGTTAAAACCCTTATTTTAACTCTTGGGTATATAAAGATTGGAAGAAGAAGAGGAAAAATTTATACTAATGAAATAAATAGATGAAGGAAAATTTCATTTTTTTTATTTAGATATGATTCATAATATTTTATCATTGGAAACCAAATAATCATCAATTTCAGTAAATGATGTGATGGTATAATAAAATAATAATCAATTCGGTAACAACTAATCCTACACCCCTTGAATGATCTTTTTAAAAATAGACATGTAAATCCAAAAATATTTTAAGAGTAGAATCATATAATATCATTATTGTAATTATATACACCATATAAAATAAATATCCAATGAATATGGAATGCGTCTCATACAAATTGAAAGTGAGGTTGAAGTCTCTTACCTTATGCATTAACTTCTTTCACACATGTTTGTTTCTATTTTATAAAGAATTTATGATTATTTAACATAAATTATATATTCATAATTTTTTACATGATCCTATATATTATTTTTCTTATTTCATTTCTATTACCCATTTATTTATAATCCATTATTTAAAATACATATCAAGAAATAATTTCTTCATCTTAAATCTATGCTTTGGTTTTGTAATTTCATTCCTCTTACATTGATAATAGATCAATAATTTAAATAATTTTTAATAAAATTTTAATATCATATATTTTTATATATATTTATTTATAGTATTATAATATGGTTTTATATTGGAAAATTAAATACACAGATCATGGGTATGGTTGGTCATACGTACATATGAACAATGATTCTATATTCTTAACTGATAAAATGAATGAAAAATAGATAATATATTACAATTATAGAAAAATTTTATGTCATATATATAAAATATTTCCATTTAATTTTTCAAAATTTCCATCTAGTGAAAGCATTAGTGATAAATGAAATCACATCACTTAATGAGACTGTATTCTAGCACACACATGATCGAAATTATTATATCCCCCATAGAATGGAAAGTAATAAGGTTTCTGTGATATAACTATTACATGAGAATAAATATATAGAAAATTTCATATTCATTAATTTAATCTAATCTTGTTACCATCAAGGTAGAGAGGAAATGAAAAAACACATTACATAGGTTTGTAAGGCGGTTGTCCACCATAGACAAGAGAAATGTTTTTTTCTAATGGGTTTGGAGGTAAGCTATTTTAATTAGTATTAAAATTCAATAGGAATAATAATATCTGAAATATAATATTTAATCATAATATTAATCATTATATACATCCAAATGAGTCAAGGTTAGAAAAATAATAACAAATGCTTCTAATAGAAAAGTGTCATATATAGACGAGTGATGACTTTGTATCCAAAATGATGAAAGGAGATGATGATTTATGTTATTCTATTAACATAATGAAATTTAATTATATGGAAGACATTGAGGTTATTATATATTTATGTTTTAGTAAAAAACAACTATAGATAAAATAATAATATTAAATCCCTGGTTATATAGTGTACATCTTCTTCACTCAATCACTTGTTGTTTCCAACATTGAAAATTTTCTGATGTATTTTTGAAAAGCTAAGGATTATAGGATGTGAGTATAGAAATTAATAATTTACATGGGTATTCATTGGATGACGTATTTTTTTGGAAGAGTCTAACAGAGTGCAGAGGGGTGGCCTTTTATAAGTGAGTTGTGTGTCGTACTTATAATTTTTGAAAAGAAAATGGTGTTATCTTAAATAAAAAAGAACAACTGAATGAGAAATGGCACCCAAGAGAACCTAGAGGATATAAGTCGTAAATATATCCTTCAAATTGGTGTTGGATATGTTTTGTATAGTTTTTAATACTTATCTTTTTAGTTTAACCACACTATTAACACACGTATACTTTAAACGTTTTATCCAATTTTTTTATTCTTACTATCCATTATTGTGAAAAATTAATTTGAACATAATAAATAATATAAATTTCATTAATAAGATATATTTATTATATTCCAACAAATTAATCTCACATTAGTGGGGAAAATATATTTTAAATTAGACCCACAAATTGGATGAGAATGCAATTTTTTAAAGACATATTTTCATAATGAAATATTATTTTAGTATAATAGTTAAATTTTAAATTGACTGCAATGAGCACAATTGGATTCTTATAAATATAATAGAAATTATTTTAACTTTAAAACCATATTGAAAAAAATTCTTATGTTTTAAAATGTTTTAATTGAAATGAAAATTATTATTAAAACCCAATATTTTATAATATCCAACAAAATTTCACTTATTTTGGAAATTATTAAAAAATATCCATAATATAATTTGGGACTGTTGATTTCAAAAATGAAGTTTAATTTCAAAATATTTTATTGAAAATTTGAAAAAAATTATTATTTTTCTAGAAATACTAATAAAATCAATTTTTTAAAAACAATTGTTGTTTCGAAGCATATTTTGTTTTAACAATTTATCCTTTTTTATATATAAATATATATAAATATATATAATCATTATCAATAATGTTTAAAAATTATTTATCACTGTTATTAGTGATATTTTTAACACCTATATTAGGATACTATTATTTAAATTAAAATATTAATAATATATAGTAATGTGTTAAAATTTAGTGTCATATGTATTCAATACTAAAATCAATGTTGAATTTAAAACAAGATATCAATAGAATGTAATTTCAATATAAAAAATTGTTCATAAAATCTAGAGGCATTACTAGAAAAAGTTACCATGATAAAAATATTACCATGAAAATTACTATTGTGATTTGAATATAGGATCTATTTTTTCATTGAATCCAGAATTTAAAGAAAAAATTAATTTTTTTGTATTTCATTAAATTGACAACTATAACATCCAAAATCTCTTCCAATTGGAGAAAAAATAAATATTTTAATATTATTTTATTTTTTTGATTAATACATTCATCTAAGGAAGTCATGTAATGTTTTATGATCATATATTATTTTATTAAATGAAATTTAAAAATATACACATAAAACTTACATTCATTAACAATGGTTATAGTTAGAAATGGCAGAAAATAAATGTGTCTGATTAAAAAAAATTGGAATTCCTAATTAAAAATTTGGAATCGAATTTTCATGATTTAATTTCTATAAGAGAGAGTAATTAACAGAATATCAAAATGAAAAACCCAATAAAAAACTATTATTTGTAAAAATTCCATATAGATATATGTATGTATTTATAAAAAATAAAAATTGAAAATTGATTCTAAAAACATAATTCGAATAATCATAATATTAGACACCTAATTTTACACTTTCATTATTTTTAAATAAAAAAGGAACTATTTAAATTCATAAAAAATGATGTTTTCAATGATAATTAGTTTTATTTTCCATTCAAGGGAATATGAATATTTTTCAAAAGAGATGTAAATTTAATGTTATTGTATCTTTGATATGATTATTTTAGAAATGATATTATTATAGAAAAATACATTTTAAAAATATTTTAGAAATTATTTATAATATTTTCTCATAAAATCATTGAAAATAATTTTTGAAGAAAACTTATGTTGAAGTATAATATAAAATTAATAATTTATATTACTCATTTCAAAGAAATAATGGATGTATTTGTATAGTATATGTAAAATATATATAGTTATAATTTTTGTTCATACATTTTATGCTCACAAATTCAATGGCTAGGTTATGAAGATCATATTTATATAATAATATTTTTTCTTTCATTTAGTTTTAGTGTTTCTTCTATATATACTATATGAAACAATGTAATTTTAAAATCTCAAGGTGTTACAACATGAATCGCCAAAGGATGATGAATTCCCTATTTGGGTTTCTTGTGTATGAAATTTATCCTCTTTAAATTTATCGGTTCCGGAAATGGTTTATCCCTTAGATATATATGAGTAAATGGTTGTTATATATTTATACCTTCACTCATTAAAATTTTTGGACGTTTATTTATGACATTAAGGGAACATGAAAATGCGTCTAAAAATGGTAATAAGAAAATAATAAAGCAAACAATATTACTGAGAACTTTTTCAATCTCGTGGTTTAGTTAGTTGGTACTTCACTAAACACATCTATGTATAATAATACATTCAATAACTAACTCAGATGAACACATTAGGCCTAAAATTGGGATACCCAATACATTCTAGAGACCTTTGATACACACCTTGGCTCACCCCCTCAGTGGTATTAGGGTAGTAAGCACAATCCGAACCAAGGAAATCCACCTTTTAAAAAACATGATCCATTGTATATTGTTCCTGATTTTACTCATTCAAATAATGATGTATATTTTTTTAGGTAAATGAAATAATAAATATGTGAATTATTATGGGAATAAATTTGGTGGTATGATTATAGACTTGATTAATAAAATCCTTAATTCCACTCAACACCCTTTTTATATCATTATTGAAGAAATAAAAAATAAATAAGTGATGTGTTTTACATAGTAAAACCACTACCCATCATAGGTATAACTATATAGTTAGATTAACATTTACATCATTAAGGATAGGTATATTTAGAGAATAAAAAGAAGAAAAACCTAATATATTTTTAATATGAATCATTAAAAAGTAAAATATTATATACTAATCCTCTATATAGGAATAGAATGGGAAAAACACAAACTAAATATTTTTACCCATATAATATATTAAACTAAAAATTTTATGGTATTTCCCACATTGTTTAATGGATCCATTTATAAATATATTCTCAAGATATTATTTTATGTGGCATATGATTCATATAACTTCAATAATTCTATAAAATGATATCCAAATATATCTATAATGAAAAAATGGTCACAATATTTTCTATTCTATTGAATAAATATAATTTTAAGTATAAATATGAACATTACCAAATATTTTACCACATATTCAAAGAATAATTTCATTTTGGTCAGGGAAAATTCATGTTTTCAACATTTTCTTTTGAATTAGTCCCCTATAATGAAATGTTATTCATAAATATTTTTAGTGTTTTTAATATGATTCTATAGCTCAATATTATTTATTAACAAGAATTATATGTGTGTTGGTTTATTGTGGGATACTTCATAGAATTTATGGAGTTGTGATAATGGGTTATCACTTACTATTTTTCAATCACATTATGTTATCTAATCATATTTTAGGAAGTTGTTCCATATTTTTTCATTTTTTGTTTTAGTGAATCATTCCTAGTGATGGAGATATTTGTAAAAGGTAAAATCCATTAATATATATATATATATATATTAGTTCCTTTTATAAGATATCAGAATGATATATCTATGGTTGTGGTTTGAGAGTGAATGTGTAGAATATTTGTCTGGAATCATATGTAACATTTATACCTCACAAAAATATAATCATGAGACTGATAATATAATTAAAAAATACATATTATTAATGGGACATACTATAAAAATTTATGATGTTCACAAAAATCATGAAAAATCGACATATAACATTCTGGTGGAATTCGAATAGTTTCTCTCTATGATATAGAACACTTTCCGGTAGGGAATGCAAATATTTAATTAAAAAACAACGGTTGAAACCAATTTAAAATTTAATAAAAATATTATATTCTTTAGCCTCAATACATTTGAAAAAATCCAAATCAATTTATTATTTATTTTAAAATTATATTTTAATGTCATAATTCAATTGAAAATTTAAATGTAATTAAGTAATATTTTGACAACTTTTATTCTATAATGTTCTAAAATTTGATCAATTACCATAATATTAAAAAATTACGAGGTTTCAAAATAGTGAAATAAAGATAAAAATATATAAAATTTTGTATGTTATCATATACATATAGATATAATTTCACAACAGTGGGAAAAAATTTACACTAAAACCACTGTCATTAGCCACATTAAACGTCATGAAATATTAGATCATCTAAAAAAATATCAAGTGCTTTTTATGATAAAAATGTCCCATTTCATTTCACTTTAGACATTAAAACTTATCTATCTTTAATAATCTATCCATTACCTAATCACAACATTCATTTCAGGGATATTCATGCTAGTCATAAATAAATATAAAAACATATGTTTGGAGTTATGCACACATATGGGATATTAGTACTCCCATTAGTTATGAAAAAACACTAACCTCTACCAAAATTGAAAAAATGAAAAATGAATTAAATAATTTGTTTTTAGAATGGTAAGTTCTATTTCTATGGTTGGCTATAAATTACAATACAAATGACACATACAATATATGAGGATTACTATCGAATATAATTCATAATATGATTCCTAAATTCTAAAAGAAATATAACTTTATAAAATTAATATATAATAAATCCAATCATAAGACCATTTTTTTTAATAAATTAGGATTCATAATAATGATAATATATTATAATAACTTATTTAATACAAATATATATATTTTTAATTATTATATTTATTTTTCATATAAACACATTTTTCGGTACTCTATATAAATTTATAAATGGAATGATATGGTAACATCATATAATGAATGTGATTTATAATTTTTATTGAAATAACTTAAATCATTATACCACCAAATAATTCACCCATATATGTAATTATTCTTAAATATAAACATTAATTTTTTTCACCCACATTCATGTATAGAAAAATCTTGAAATAATATTTCATGTGAGGGTGGGTAAAGGGTAATTGGTCTTTAATGTAGAATAAACACAATCCTTTATTTATTTTATTCAAATGTGATAACAATAATTTATGAAAATGGGGTCCCTTAGTAAAATTTCATAAAACTAATAAAATTGTAGAAGGATTTTCTTAATATTTCACATATAAACAACAACATTAAATAATAATAATGAAAAATTCAGGTATTCACTTGTTATATATATTTAACAAATTAATATTTAGTGTATTTAAACGTGTATTTAAAAAGTTTTTAGAATCATCTAAAACCTAGAAATATATTTTGATCTGTAATACATAAATTTAAAAAATAGTTAAACACATAAAAAATAATAAAAAACTTTTTGATGATTTTTTTCGTATTAATGATCAATTACATCCAATTTTTAAAACATTTAAAATGATTCAAAAAATGTAATCATATATGAATAATTATTTTAGATATTAATATAATCTTGGGTTTTTAATGATATTGAAAAATGTAAAATGAAAAAAATAAGAAAAAATGAAGAAATTTAAACAAGATGACAGTTATATTGTCACTCTATCCCAAAAATAACATGTATAAAGTGATAAAAATTGAAGAAATCTTGGATTAAATGAGAATAAATTCCTTATATTATAAGATATATTGATGTGATTGACATAAAATTCTTATAAAACACATAAAAAAGATTAATTTAAGGATATAATTAAAAATAAAACACCAAAAGATTTATCAAAATTAAAATTAATCATCTCATATCCCTTCTCAGTGTACTGTGTTTTTAATGGAACTAGTGAGCTAGTACCAGTAGTTATCTTGGGTTTGATGCTTTCTAGTTTCTTCCTAATATAACATTTCACATGTTTCTTTTTGTCATACAAATATGTGGAAAATTATATTTAAAAACATCAAAATAAAGTGAATGTTACATATATATTAGAGTGATATGTGAAGGAAAATATAAATATAATTGAATATAAATAAAGGTGTTCCCTAATTTATTTTTGATCTTAGGATATATCATATCACATAATGTTCTATGGAGGTAGTTTAGTTTCCACATGTTCCTTAGGATCATCTTCTTCATGGACCACCCACTCTATAGAGTTCTTTTATTCAAAAATCAATACCATATTCCTCTTTATAGTGGGTTCTCCATCAACATGATCAATCTCAAAGGAAAATATTTTTCTATATTATACACAATGAAAAAATTATTAATTTTTTTTAAAAAATATAATATAATAAAAATAAAATACCATGGCTTTTCATACGTGGTTTCATTGATCATAAATCGATATTGGTTCATAATTTTGTGCCACTGAGATAAATATTAATAGGAGAGAAGGTTTTTCAATTTTTCTCCAACCTAATCAACGCATTTTTGAAGAAAACAGAAGAATAATTTAATTACTTTCATATTCCTATTGTTGTTTAAATTTCACTATATATATCAAGGGATGATGGTAATATTGAAAATAAATTAATGAAAATCCATGAAGTCCATCATGTTTTCATGGAATTTATCCTAATGTAACTCTTATGTGTGTTAAAATTATTATAATTGATGGAATTAGGGATTTGGTTCTAAATATTAACTAGAATAATTTTTATACAATAATTATTCCATCCATCAATAATTATATATATGGAAATGTTTTATGATTATAAGTATACTATAAAATTATACCTTATGGTGAACATAAATAATAGAAAGTGGTTTGGGATATTATTTTAAGATTAATTATTTGACCGTAATGGTTTTCTCTACCAATTTCTTTACAAATGTATAAATGTATTGATCAGTTATTGATGAATGGTTACTCTATTAGAATTATCCATGTTAATGGAATCAAAATAATAGATGAAATTGAAAAAATAAATAAAATTAAGAATTTTTTAAAAATGTGATGATGATATAACTAATAATTAATATATACATCAAATTATTTTCTAAATTGATATAGGAATATTGTGGGAACCATGTAAATATAATTTAAAACCACGTTATAACCAAGTAGATAACATGCATTGACTTGTAGATATAACTTACTTGATAATTATTATTATGAAAAATTATCAATTGTTATATATTTTTTTAGTTTTTATTTAAGAATGAAATTGATCATGATAATGGGTCCCAAAATGGTATTATTATGAATCATGAAATGGGAGAAAAATTATTGGGATTTTCATCATTCTATTAATTCATCGAGTGGGTATTTCAATGTACTCTTAGAAATTTTAGAATCCATTTATTAACTAACTAATGTCCATTAATTAGTCAATGTTCTCTACTGATGTTATGGGACTCAGTGTTCTCTAAAAACAAGTGAGTCACACTATTACATAACTCATTTGTATTAAGATATTAATGAGAATACTTTGAAAAAAGCTATCCACCTTCCCAATACCCAAATCATCTATACCATGTTCCCAAAATATATAATAAAAATAAACTATATATTTTATTACATTAATGTAAAAAGATAGATAAAATGTTTTAACAGAATAAAATAGGTTGATAGAGTCATGGTTTCATTTATATCCACCGATACTCTACTATATATAATTGGTATATAAAAAAATGATAAGAAAACAAAATAAATAAATAGTAGTGACTTGGGAACACCAATACCTCACCCATGAATAAAACCTTCTTTATTTAAAAAAATTTTACTTGAATGGAGAGGAATGATGTGTGAAACAAAAAATATATTAATGAAATATTAAACTAATAAAAACGAAGAATATAAAAAACAAATAGAACCTACACAACTGCCATATTTGGGGAAAAAATGGGATCTCATGTAACATAGAATTATTTCCCAAAAATTAGATTTTGAAAATGGTTCTCAAGAGATTTATCTCTATATAATAATTATCGATATGTAAATGTATTCAAGGAAGAATATTCCACATGATATATTATTTAAATTTCATTTTTAATGTTAGATAATTTTATCCGATGATATCCTTATTCAATAAATGATAAGCTGAGGTTAACTATTCATAGATACATTTTATAGTTAATGTAAAATAAGAAATTACATTCAATATATTTATAAATAGATAAAATATTTTCTCCTTGGTTGAGTACCATTCACACTAGTTATACGTGAATTTTATTGACACTATAGAATGAAATGATCTTCATGAAGTATCTTCTAAGAGAATGGATGATTATTAAACCATTCCATTATTTTTTTGGGTTTCATTTTGCTCATAATCATGTGGGATAATTTTTGGTCTTGGATTAGATATGATAATGTGTAACAACATCCCCCAATAGAATCATAGGTTTTGAATATTTTATATAATAGCATATAGAGAAAATAGTTTCATTTTATATTCAATGATTCATTCATAGTTATATGAAATATCATAGAATGTTACATGCATGGATACATATACAATAGTGATATAAAAAGATAATGATAATGGAATATCAATGGATTTGAATGGATGATAAAAGAAAATATTTCATTTTAGCTGTATAGAACAGTTATAAATATATTTAAAACACTATCTTAAGACTTATAGCATTCTCCCATGTTTTAGATCAATTTTTAGAAACCATAGATCATTTTTAGGGTCCATGGAACACATTAATTATATACACAATGAATTTTTTTAAACTCATAACACATGCCATTCCTGACATATCACATTCTAGTGAAAAATTCATAAATTCATAATCAACTACATCATTTCTTGAATCATTTCAATTATATTCTTATTTTAGAGGCATCAGATTAATTTCAATGAAAACAAACAAAATATTTATAGGTTTTTTCTAAAATTATATTTTAGTGTGATAATTATATCAACATTTTTTTAAAGGTTGGGGCCAAAACATAATTTGATCAAAAAACTGTTGAGGCATCTAAAAAATTAGATATATGAAATATAAATATGGAAATATTGATCTTATCATCTATATGATAGGGTAAAATATTTCCCCAAACAATATCACATTAAATTATGTAATAGTTAAGAAAAATAGAATTTTTATAATCCACTCAAAATATAATTATGTGTATGATTAATCCATCAAGTCACCAATCTCTAAATTAGAGAAAACCACTTTATAAATAATCATCTTCTGATTTAAACCTATCTAAATGAATTATTACATGAGACCACATTTTAAAAAACAATTATTTTAAATAATTTGGGATTATAATATAATTTTATTTTTTTCCATTATATTAATTAATAATATGATAATAATCAATATATACCCCCCATTCTAGCCATACGATTAGTAAATATATCTCTTAGTACTAGGACACCGATAAAAGAAATATTATCCACCATTATGTGTTATGATGGGAACTATTAATTCCATTGAATTATACCCTATTTTAACATACATTTACATAAAATCACATTGTTAATTATAATTTGGTCACATACTTGATTCAAATAGTAATCGAGTGATGCTGCATACGAAAATTAATAAAAAAAATTAATTATTAATATCCACTTACCATGTTTAAAAACCAGTTGTTAGTCCAATATGGATACAATTGTCCTTAATGTCATTAAGTGCGTATATCATTATGAAGCACATAAATTAATAAGTTGATAACCCTTTTAAAATGATCGTATTTATATAAGTGGATTAATAGTCATCGAATCATTATATTATGCTAAAACAACCATCAATGGGATGAATACCACTCCTGATATCGAACTGATCCACTAACAAGAAAAATAACTAATTTATAACACCATTTTGAATATCATTAAAATTATTTTTTCCCTTAGAATCAATAGAATACTAATTATATGACATCCATAAATTAAATAATATCAAAAGGAATTATATCAACATTTAAAACCATTCCCCAACTTGGACACAAAGATATACACATGAAATAAAGATATTTTACTTTACCTCAAATATATAAAATAATTATATTATTTATCTAAAATAAATAATCATTTGAGTTGACAGGAAAAGGATAAAGTAATATGAAATAGAATAAATTTCATCAATATAATGATATAATAATTTAGATAATTCCTAGAATAAAATATAAGGAATGATGGGGGAGGAAGGTTAAAATTGTGAATATACTCACATGATCTTCAATCATAATTGGAAAAATCTAAAAGAGGTTAGAAACAAATAAAATAAAAAATAGATCATACATAATTTTAGGGGTGGAAAATTCCATATAAATGATTATTGTTTCCCACAATGTCTTTAGTTAAACTACATGTTCCATGTAGTGGAGGGAATAAGAATTACCCAGTACTAATATCTCAAAAATCATAGTGGTATTCCCCAAAGAAACAGTTATCATGTAATCTGGCCTAATGAATTTCAGGAACATCAAACCAATATGAAGTCCCACTTTTGGAGTAGTTTAAATGTATTTCCTTGTCTAAAACATACATTTAATCTCATAAATGAAACTAAAATTACAATCAATTTATTTTATTTCAAATTTAATTAATATAAATAAACATTAGTTTTAAAAAACATTTCCAATATTTTTTTTCACAAACCTTTCGCTATACGGGTTTTAACATTATTCATTTCCTTTAATATGAAAATTATAGCTTAACAACATTGAGAAAAATGTATCAGAATATGATATTTATAATGTATATTATTTTTTTATTTGTGTGATGTAAGATTGTTATTTCGAACTACTATTACTGTGTTATTACAAAACAATATAATATGATCAAACCGAATAGGTAATAAATCACTTTACGAGATAATTATTTATCTCAAAAATATAATTTTTGTTATATCCTAGGAAATATTATATTAATTATTTATTGAATAATTAGTTTCAACTATTTTTTTTTGAGATTATAATTATTAGAATATCATAATTTTAGTGAAACACCTATCATCAATGTAAAATAATATCATTATAATATTTTTATAAAGAAATATATCTATAACCTCTTAATAATTGTTCTTAAATACCCAATTCACTAGGAATAAATATTATATATATAATATAATCCAAGATAGTTTTATCTATATCCCAATTCTACTCACATATATTTTATTAAATATATATATATATACATACTAGGGACAACCCATAAGAATGATCAATCATATTATATAACAATGAATACACAAAATATCTAATAAATAATGACTAATGAATTAAACACAAAAAATATTGATTTTTTTAGAAGGGAACATTTTGTAGGATAGATTTATTCCTTGTGGCATAACAATCAATGATTTATTGTATTATGAAATATTGCATCATTTTAATATCATGTCAATTTATTTACATCTACACATTCTATATAAAACTTATAATCATTCATTTAAAATCATTTTATATATAATATAATATCAATCATTTATTTCCTTTCTAAATAAATATTTCATTGAATTATAATATTTTATTGTTATAATATTATCTACCTTCCATAAATGAAAATATGTCGATAAATATTATTATGAAATTAATGTAAATCTTAGCAACTATATTATGGACGAATTTATCTCTGTCACTCTTAAATCGATATCTAAAAATTTAATTCATTTCCTTTTTCATTCAACATTATAAAATCATTTAATTATACTTTACACATAAAATTAAAAAATATCGTGTTCATAGATTTTGTTTTCAACATACAATTACAGAATGATACAATTATATAAATATGTCATGGAATGTATAATTATAATGTATTATAGTTTAGAAGATATGAAAAAGTATCCATAATATATTCCTCTTTCCCATTCATGAGAAGCATTAATAATAATAAATGATTTAAAGTTATTGCGTTTTCCACCCATGTTTGTTTTCATCATGAATACCCATATACATCTGATTGGTTTAATCTCTCTAAATTGTTTTCCAATGTAAAATCATTATTTTGGTATATATAATTTATTTATAAATTCCTATTTTCATTGTATGTCATACTTTATGATTTATTTACTACTTCCATGTAACATATGGGATTATTATCTCTAGTGGATAATGGGTCATTATAATCATTTTCTAGAAACCCAAATATCTTTGGGATTTTTACTACCGTTATTAACCTATGAAGTACAATTGTCTCTATAATAACTTCTTTCTTAATGTCCTATTAATTTTATTCCACTTACGACTCATGTACATCATCATCCTTAACATCATCATAACATATATTTTTCTCAATATGGTCTTTGGTGATAAGATACATTATTAAAAATATAAACCTTATTTTAAATATAAATTATCAATATATGGGACAATATATAAAATATCATTTTTTTCAAAATAATTCCCTTTGAAAACATATGTTTCACCACATTATATAATTTTATTTCTAAAATTATCCTTAATAAGATAACTAACATTCGTATTCCTAAATTTATGATGTGTCGGATTTTATCTTATAGAATAACTCAAATGAATTTTATTTTATGTATGGGTAGAAAAAAAGATAAAGTTTTTATATCATTAAATGACATTTATATCACAGGAATGGTAATTATTGAATTAAATAAGTCAATAATGATCAGTAAATGTCGTACATGGTTTGATACCTCCTTTCAGTAACAACATTCAACTAATGTATTTTAAGATTTGTGAGTTATGATATTATCCAACACTAATTTATATGATCAATGAACTTTTATTTAAGATATTCCTTAACTCAAAATTTTCATCAATGATCTATATTTTCAATAATTTAGTTTTATAATTTATTTTATATTCCACAATGTTTTCAATGAAATATAGCTTATAACTAATAAAAATGACATATATATACTATAATTTTTTGTAAAATGATGATAAATTAGGTCCCACCTATACCCTTGATATGAAATGGTCCATAAGAAAATCGATGAATTGTTTTCAAAAAATTATATCAAACACCTTCACCACTAAATATACCTGAATATTATTTTTTATTACAAATAAAGAAACTTTTGAGGTCAAAGTGAGAAACCATAAGTTCCAAAAAGCACCCAACAACGACAAACATAAGATCATAAACAACCTCATCCAAGCCAAAGTAGTGACCGCTAACTCCAAAGAAGGATCACTCGATGATCCCATGCAAGCATGGTCCCTCCCAATGGCAAGCCATCCCTCCATATCCACCACATCCCAAATGGCCTGCAGAGTAAGAAGCAGCACATTGTAGCCCATCTGAGCCGAACTGACCCATACACATTCCTCACACAACAAGATTGGTAACTCAACAAAGCATAAGATAGGAAATAAGTAAAATAGAGTCATTGAAAACTAGTTGAATCCTACCGGAGTCAGGGTCTCTAACCAGCCTCCAGGATAAATTAGACACCTGCAGAAGAGGATCCCCCCTTATCATGTCTTCAAAGGCAGAAGTCAGTTTGTTCCAGACCTGCATATACTCCTCATGTCCGATCAACCCCTTATTGAAGCCTCCAACTAGGATTGTGTCCTGTTTATCAACCCACATATAATGATCCTCATTAATCTCTACTTCAAGATTCCTACCCATCATCTTGGATGCATCCTCTTCTGAGGCGTTGAGGAATAACACCTGCTCTGTCACCATATCACCCGAACATAAGACGAAATCCGGGGAAGGGCCAAGCTGTCCAGGTGACTTTAGACAGATATCTTTGTCTAGCTTCTCAACCAAGATATTATTTGTAGACCGGGTCTTCATAGGAGGAGGTAAGGAGGAGTAATCCTTCCTGCCCCTCCTCCCTCTCTTCCTCCTGATACCTCTCGAACTGACTTATGCTTCTGATAAACTTCTACAGACCACACCCCATTCAGATTCCTTTCCACTATCTTTACCCTCTTCCATATCCAGGGCACCTGAATCAGTTCTGAGTTCCTCCTCGGCCATCCTCTCGTACCTATTACTGAAGACTACAGGATTTTGGACAGGAGAAATAACCTTTGGCAGGAAGGCAGACCCCGACCCCCCTGCATCTCCAAGGATGGTCTGGGCCTACACCTCCAAACCATTCCCTATCATTTGGCTAAGGGCGGTGCCCAGATCAGTCCCAACCCCACTGGTCCCTTACTTTCCCAAGACACAATCTTCCCCATCTCCTGATACCTCTATAAAAACAGGTTGATCAAAACCCCTACCCATATATTGGAGCTGGAGATTTTGATCCTCCGAGCCCTTGGACAGAACACCTATGGCCTCTCTTCTGGTAGTCTCAGCTATAGGCAGGGAGAGCCGCTCCGAAGCCCCAGCCGCAAGACCCCGCACCTCCTTCCCTATACTGCTAAATGCCTGGGAAACACCCTAGTCCTTCTTGGGACCATCGGCGGTTGTGGCTAGAACTTCCTCGGTGAGCAAGGATGACTCAAGTCAGGCTGAGGGAAAGGGAGCCAGTCCTGGAAATGGCATTGAACCTGTTGCGCACACACTGTGGTCATAAGAGGTGCCTTCGGATACCATTGAACATATTGAGGTACTTCAGGGTGTCCAGGACCAGGGGTCTCCTGGCCAATCTCGGGTGGGGTTTCCCAGTTCTGCTAATATTGGGGAAATTTACGAAATTTTTTTTTGAAGAACAATATGAATATTATGAAATTGGTATAATATTTGTTATATAAATTGTAATTTTCATTTTTCTATGGCACAAATTTTTTTAACTAAAGTACATTATTTTTTTATAAATTCCAAATCATAAAATATATTTCATTGTAAAATAATATACAATTAATTGCAGGCAAGAAATAATTTTTTTAATAACATAGAACTAATATAATTTTATTGGTGATATTAGGAATATAATAATAGTACTCTAAAACTAAAAGTTTCTAACTAATTTATTTTTGTTGATATTTTGTAATGGGTATTATGACATATTTTTCTCTACTATTAGCACAATGATCTCTTCCACCACATGAAATCATATAAATTAAACTTGGTTTCTTTATTTAAATATAAATATATGTTCCTTAATACATTTGAAATACCCCAAATATATTAACTAATTGATTTTATTCAATAAAAATAGAATTGAATAATCCTACTTATTTTTTCTATAACATTTAAATTCTTGTTTTATAGTTATTAATTGTCTCTTTAAAATAATATATCCTCTTTATTAATAGTCTCAATATAAATCCATGTGTTATCCGAATTAAATTTTATAGGTTACCTTAAACACGGTGATTATTTACACTCTTTTTATTCACATATTATTATTAACTATGAGGTTTAATAGCCTACCATTTTTCATTTTCGTTATTGTGAGGGTGAAGCACAAATTTAGGGTTTGAGAGGTTCTAATTTCTAACGACTATGATAAAATTTTAAATAGAACTTAATAAACTGAGTATTAAGGATGGAAATTAGAGTTTTGTTGATTATTCATTACCTAGACTGAATCCATGACTATATAATAAATCAATAAACCTATTAATATTGAGTAATTAAGAGATATTTTATATTACTTCTCCCACCATTTACATATCATTCTTATTTACCTTTATCCTAATATAGATCATAGAGTATTGTACACAGAGTTTATACATCCTTATCATAATAATAACATTATATAATACATGAAATTGATGATAACATGATGTAATGTACATCTAGTACTCTATCTATGAGTTTCTTGTCGGTTTAATTTTATATCCTACCACCTAACTGAGGAAGACCAGTTAGTAGGTTGAATTTTCAATCACATATAATTTGGATTCATATCATAGTACTATGTGGAAGTGAAAGTAACAATCACTGGTTTTTATTATCTGATCATTTCATGTCCAATATATAAAATAGATCATAGTGATAACATATTTATGTTGTTATATTTAATCTATAATATGATTAATTAAAATATTATTAATATAAATTAAAAAATATTTATTAAATTATTTATTTTTTAAGAATTTAAATCTATAAACATTTTAAAAATATTAATTATACCCACAATTGGTTTCATAAAATCTTGATGATCATGGATTTTAGTGGGAAAGGGTCGATGATTTATTATTATAGAATAAAATATATCCAAACTATTACTGACGCGAATTTTGAAATGATTTACGCATTCATATTATATTATCTCATATATTATTGACATATTGAACGTAATTCTAGTGCATAAATAATTTTATACTTTTCTTTTTCTTTTTCCTCATAATTTCACGAGTTAAAAAGTTAGCACATTGATTATTTGTAATTGATTTATGCCTATTAATTATGTCGATAAAAAACTAAGTTGTTTTCATTTTAAATGAATGAGAAATGTCAGTGGCATTAAAATTCATATTTTTTCCAATTTTAGTGATATAAGGCATATTAATACTTAATATTTTCATTGATAAATTTTAATTTGTAAATTTAGGACATCGAGTTTTCTCATAAAATTCATATTAACTATTTAATTTTTTCAGTGAAAAAAACATTTAACAATTTCAAAAATAAAAAATAAGAATAATAATATAATTTTTCTTAAGAAGTTTATTTAATTATTCTAAACTCCATCATCAGATAAATAAATAGGGAACCATTAATTTTAAAAATTCATGAATAATAACTATGACCTATGATGTAGTAATTTATTCATTAACTAGTAAAAACATACATAGATCCTATCGAGTGTATATCCGAGAGTCAATCATAAATTTAGTTTCAAAATCCTTCCTCATAATGTCATTATCATTTATTTTCCCCCCTTTATGGTGAGTCTTTAATAATGTCCACATTGGAATCAAATATTCTACAATATGTTTCTTACATGCACGTGATAAGGCCCATATGTCTGAGGGTAAATTAAATTATCCATGGGAATATTTAATAAGGTATGTAATTTTTTTTATATAGTCACAAATTAGATTAATATTTATTAAAATAATTTGAAAATTAAAACAAATAAAATTATATAAAAATATTAAATATAATATACATTTGTTCATATAACTCATGATCATTAATCATTTAATTAAATAATAAACTACTCAAATTATTCTCATAATAATATTGAATTATCAAAATAACTAATAATGAGTTATTATTTTATTGTTCAAAAAATTGATATTAAAATAATACAATCTATAATATGAAATAAAAATTAGAATTTTAGTACATTAGAAATCTATTCATGTTGATTTCAAAATCCTAAAATCCTAAAATCATATATATATTTAAATATTATATCATGTATATATTTCAAAATAAAATATTTATACAATAGTAATTTTAAAAGAAAAAAAGATGGCATTGTTCATGAGTGATTGTTTTGGTCATCCCTATCTAGGTTAGGGTTTCCATACAATGGGTCAAACCAGTTCATAGTATATGAATGTCTCTCTCATTTTATGTAAATCATTAGCATAACATAGAATGTTTATTGGGTATGGCCAAGGAAAGTTGGGTATACCCAGAAAAGGTTTCGGTTTAACACCTTTATGATATTGATTTTTTTAGGCATAAACACTTATAAAGGGAGCTGTATACTATTTTCGACACACATAACACAACCTTGTTCCCCTATTCAACACTATACATTAAATAGTAGATAATGATATAATATAAGGGTTACCATTTTTTCTTTTACGTGTTTTTGTGAAAATAGAACATACTCTATATGTTTCCTAAACAATAAAAATTAAAATGTGATATAGGAGAATAAATATATAGAATAAAAAATATTAATTATTAATTAAACATGAAAAAATGATACATTTTTCATGAGTGAAGTACTATGTATAAATATTGGTCAGATAATATATTAAAATTTTTTGTAGAAATTTGTACTCTCAATTCACAAAATTAAAAAATTAATTATAATAAAAAAATATAATATCAATTTAAAATAATTGGATTAATAATGTTATCATTGATTTTAACCACACTCATCACTATCAATTTATATTTTGTTAATAACCCTAACTGGGGTTCCTCTTGATATATCTAAAAAATATCCATGAAGATCAGGATGTCAATCATAATTTATCAAGAGTTATTAGAAAAAATAAATATCATTCAAATATTTTATTTTTATCATATAATAATTTCTTACCCATTCCATTATAAATTTTGAATAGAATGAGAAATGAAACTATTTTTGATACAATCACAAATGTGATTGGTAGAGTCTACCCCTAATTGAAATAGGTTTAATAAAAAATTTATGTATTTAGTTTTTCAAAATTCCACCAACGTCCAATTATTTACTAATAAATATAAATCCCCTTAATTTTGGCCTTATTTGAATTTATAATACCACTTTATAAAATATAAAAATTATATAAATGACAATTATATGACATTATATCTCATTTTAATTATTTTATATGACACTTATAATAAAATTATTTTACAGAACCATCAAATAAATTCACTTTAATTAAATAATTTAAAACAAAAAAATTATTTTTTATTAATTGGGATATTAGTAGAGACAACGTTGTCTTATTAACAAAGTATTCAATGATAATCAGTAATAGTATTTTTTTGAACATTAATTAAAAGTAAATTTAAATACCTTATTTGGATAATGACTAAACTGGGATTGAAATACTCTTTCCATAACATGAATAGACCATGATCATTAAATATATATCTATTAAATACTACTATATATATGAAATCATATTAGGTGATATTTTTGATACAATATGTTTGAGATGATTTATGTATAATTCCCACTATTTTTGTATTCTGCATATAATCTATTATAGGTTTCTAGAAATACATCATATATACAATAGACAATGTAAAAATTTATAGAAATTATAAGCTTCATTTAAATGCAGATATGAAATGTATTCTCTGTAACATCGTAGGTAAATAAAGAAATAATACATTTTAATTTCAATTAACATTTTGTGAATTAAATATTAATTATACTTTAAAAGAGTTTCTATGTTTGATGGCATACCTGATACACAACAACAAGTTTCTTTGAAATTATATGTTGCATAATTATAATATAATATTCTAATATTAAATGGTAGTAAACACCTAACCATTATTTTAGTGGGAATGATAATAACTAACTAAAATAGTATTATACATGTTTGTTAAATGATTTTACATTTTTACAATAAAATTTAAAGGCATAAAAAGTAAATTATTCTAATTTTAAGCATTATTACTCTAATATTCTTTAAAGGGACAATTTACCACCTTTTTATGGAAAAAACTTTTTAAATATTGTTTTCGTAACTTTCATATTGTCTATTTGACTAAATAACATTCTTTTTTAGAATCGAGACATCAAAATTTACTTTGGTAAGTTTTTGGTATTTTTTCTAATAAAATTCAATTTTTAATTAAAAGTGAAAAATGAAGTATTTTAATTCAAAATCGCATTTTAATATAATTTAATTATATAGTTAGATTATATTTTTAATTGTTTTTAAAGATTAATTAGATTATATTTTAACAATTTAATCCAATTTTGTTTTTTAGAATTAATTTCACTTTGAAATTGGATACAAACAGGTGTCAATATTTTGATAGTTATTATTTCTTAAAAACATGACCTTTGTTTTGACAGCATAAATTGATTATAATTTCATTTTTGACACCTATGTATTATGAATATAGAAAATTTAATTACATATTTGGAATTAGGAGTTCCAAATTGTATAAATATGTAACTTTTATTTTTACACATTATCAATATTTAATTCAGTAAATTTTCTATTTTCCATGGTTAAAGGGTAAATCTGGTGAATAAGTGTAAACAAATATTACTATAATTGTATAAAATTACCCTAACATGTTTCCTAATCCTATTGGTTGATACACTTCCAACCATGGTCATCCATGGGTAATTTTTGGGACCCCATGGGGCCACTTGGGAGTGATAAGGACACTTTATTTTAATTAACATAATGTAAAGACAAAAATGACGTAAACAAATGTCTTCTATTAAATGAAATATTATATAGGGTTATATAAATTATATATTCAACTATAAAGATCATTTTTAATTTTAATAATATTTCCTACATCATGGTATTTTTTTTAATTTTTTGACATCAAATAAGAAAAATTATTTCTGACACAATAATGATGAAGTGTTTACCTCATTAATAAATTATTTAAATTAATAATATAATAAAGATTAAAACAATATCCAAAAATATTCCAATTATTATTGTATGATTTTATTCTAACCATGAGTTTTCTTATCATCGTATTTAATATGTTTTGAAAATTTAGAAACCGAAAGTCAAAATATAATAAAATAATATTTTCACACTTTCTTAAAGAGCCCCTCCTCGTCCTTATAAAAAGACCTCAACTTTAACCCATTCCTTACACATCTAAATCCCCTTGTCTCATCCAAAACATAACCAAATAAGATTTATATATCCCTATCTTAAAACTAGAAGCCTTAAATTAGGCATAAGGAACTTCAGAAAACCGTTTTCGTTCAAACCAATGGCAGTTACCAGATTTAAAGGCAACCTCTTCTCTTAAGTTATTTTGTTTTATTTTACATCTCCAACACCCTAAAATCATTTTATTCCTTTATTTTATAATTAAAATTGTATCATAAATATATTAGATTATTGTTATGATAAGTATTCAAACTTAATTTACACACACCTATATCTAATGACTAATGAACATACTATTTCAATGGATGGAAAACTAAAGCCTCATGAAACGATGATTTTTCAATTATATCCTGCTGCCTCTCATGGTGGCCATTAAGATGGAATTGTAATTATATATGATATATATTATTATTATGTTTTATTTATGCTTTTTTAATTTTCATTCATACCATACTTTTAGGGTTTCCACTACGGGTAAATGCGATAATTTCATTTGAGGAAGTATGGACTACCGACCCCTCAAAGTGATATGACTCGTTAATACCATATGTGGGATGTATAAAGGTTGGAGTTAATGATATTATATATGATATTATATAGTAATTATAATATACTTATGTATCATTAAGTTTTAATTCCATTAAAATATGAAAAAGAAATTAAAGTAGTGTTCATGCGTACGTACGGCTTACTATCTCCATGAATAGTGCATTTAATTTCTTATCTCCAAATGTTATGTACTATTATAAATACAAACCTGTACTAGATATATATTATATATATTATTTCTAAATCATGAATATCACTATGTAGATATTGGATAACTGACAATATGAACAATTTGTAATTATAAGAAGTTCATTTTTGACTGAAGTACCAAATATCGAAAAAACGACCGTTATTAACTTATATGATGATATAATGTTTATAACATGTTTATCAGTGATATTAAAGAATAATAAACTATAAAAGGATCTTAATAAAGTTTAAATTAACTTTATTCTAGGATTCAGATGATTAAATAACGAACGGGTCGAATCAGACAAGAGGTAAGGGACTTCATCTCAATCACCTTCCATTAAGGGGTATTTTGTTTTAATACATGACTTTCATTGATACGATGTATAAAATCATTTGAATTTTCATATCAATCAAAGTGAATATTTTCTTACAAATCATTTTACTTAATAAAAAAATAATGTTTCTTTTTAAAGAAAGCGGTGACAATGAACTTTTCTGTCGCCCCGAGTATTATTTGATCATTGGATTTCTTAACAAGACATAATGTTTTTAAAGGGAAAATAAATACCATATAATCTATTACATATTTTTGTATTGAAAATTGCTTTTTAATGGTTTTTTATGTTAATATATTTAAATGATATATTGTGATTGCAATGTTGAAGTTTAATCTTTCCATCATGTTTTTTTATATGCTATGAATATGTTATATTTATAGGTAATTATTTACGTATATGGGTGGTCCCATGATAAACCCAGGGTGGGTGGGCTGGAGATAGTTCTCCAATTCATTGGGTAATGTGATAGAGGTAAACATGAATGTATCTCCTAAGTGAGTTATGGAATACACATTGATTGGTATTCCAAATGTGACTCCCTATGTAGATGTGATAGCTACAATGTTAGTATTTTATGGATTCCACAAGTTACATATTATGACTTGTGTTTACTATTTAAATATTATGATTTCTTGAGGTATGTTAAAGAGATTTTTTTATGT
This sequence comes from Viscum album, assembly GCA_963277665.1. Lineage (NCBI taxonomy): Eukaryota > Viridiplantae > Streptophyta > Magnoliopsida > Santalales > Viscaceae > Viscum > Viscum album. The sequence continues at coordinate 686,100,563 of OY728145.1, read as the reverse complement.
GTGTTTTGATGAACTAATGCTTCCTTTCTATGTTTTATAACCTATACTGAGATTTCTATGCTCATCCCATGTTTTGAAATTTTTTTACATAACTTAATGATGAATAGGGTCAAGGATGGGATCAATGAAAAGTCATGCTATCTAAAAAATGGAACTAGATATGAATCATTATTTCAAAAGATTTTATTTTCTGAAAAATATAAACTGAGTAGAAGTGTCTACTTTATAATTTCTAAGATGTAATGTAATATTTATGGCTTAATTTTCTAAATCACTAAATCTAAAAGCAAACTCAATGTGAATTATTCATTTAATTCAAGAATATGTAATTTTTTTAAGGTAGGGTTTGTATAGTTGGTATCATAGGTTGGTTTAGACAACATTAGAAGATAGGATATTGTTAAATTAATGTCCATAAATTAATTTATGGTAAAATTGAAGTGATATAGCATTTATAGATTACCCTGTTGCTTTACCGAAGATACTACTATGTTTATAATGGTTTTCTATAGAGGAAACTTGGAAGATATGTTGGGACAACATGTGGAGGAATACAAATTTTAAAATCAGCAACCCGAGATTGTTGGAATCAGAACTGAATAGTATATTACATTGATGGCACAATTGACTCTGTCTATAAATGGTGGTGGTATCCATGCACCAGATCAGCCAGATCACCATAGATGAACATGTAATTAGTTGGGAATTTCATGAGGCAACATCCCCCATAAATTAGACGACCATTTTACCTTGTGCTAGAATAAGGGTGGATTAAAGCACTATAGAATATTTTTGATGTAATGGGGCTATTCAGAACATCAATAGGTTTGTCTTACTGTTTTCCATTTTGAAGGTGATGTTGATCAGTGGTGGTCAATAGTGAAAAATTTGACGGATAGAGAGGCGATTGATGATCTTGATTGGGATGAATTCAAAGGTATGTTTCTTTAAAAATATTTTCTTATGGTTTTTAGTCTTAGGATGGAAAAAGAATTCCTGGAATTGAGGTATGAGGATGACTTAGTGGCTGCTAATGAAGAAAAATTCAATCAACTAGAAAACTATTATCCAAATTTCATATAAGACCATGATAGTAAAATCAACCATTTTTACTCAGGATTAATTCCAATGTATCTAATTTGTTTAGATTCTATTGAGTTCAAAAGTAATGAAAAACTTGTTCGATATGTGGAGATGGTGGAAATGGATTTTTCCGATGATAATCATTGATAAAAAACTAAATAATAGGCCAGGTGGCTGGAAAAAGGGGAGAAATCTTCAAAAAAGTTTGATTGTAAAAAAAATAATTTTATAGTTAGTAAAATTTGTGGTAAATATCTTGCTGGGGAATGTATTTTGTATTCTGGTTAGTGCTACCGAAGTGGTGAAATGGTACATAAGGCTCGTAATTTCATTGAAAAGGATCAGGGTAATTGTAAAACAAAATCCGATTTACAGTTAGTAAAGTGTTTTAAGTTAAATGAAATGGGTCATTATGCAAATGAGTGTCCAACAATGAACTGAACTGAGGGAAACCATCCAGACTACATGTAGAAATGGGCGGTGAAATCCTTTGCAACTACTTCAATAGATGATGGGAAATAAAATTAAGTAGTATCAGGTACACTGTTTATTTGTTTAGATTATTCCAATGTGATGTTTGATTCAGGGTCTAAAGATTCATTCATTTCTGAGAAGTATTCTAGTAAATTGGGAATTCCATATAATAATATGAATCCTGAACATATGGTAAAAATAATTTGTGAAAATGATGAAACAAAAAGTAATTATAATAACCTTCATGTCCTTGTGTGCTGAAAGAATATACCTGGAAACCATATTGTCTTGCCTCTAGTAGAGTTTGATATTATTTTGGGTATGGATTGGATTTCTGTTTATCAATCTATGATTAACTATAGAGCTAAATAGGTTTCTTTTCAGAATGATTTTTTATTTGTGTACAAAAAATGAACCCTTAATTTTGATAACATATCAGGATGCTGAGAAACTAGTAAAAGATAGAAATGAATGTTACCTTGCACATATTGTTTAAAATAAAGGAAATGTTCAAATTAATGATGTTCCAGTGGTAAATGAGTACATTGATGTTTTCCTAATGAGTTTCCGTTTATTATACCATATCGAGAAGTTGAATTTACTTTTGACTTAGTTCATAATGGTAATCTAATTCCAAAACTCCCATATCGAATGGCTCAAATCGAAAATTTAGAGTTAATGAAGCAATTACAAGAGATATTATATAATGGATTCAATCAACTTAGCACATCACCATGGGGAGCTCCTGTCATATTTGTTAAAAATAAATATTGTTCAATGAGACTTTAGATAGATTATAGAGAATTTAATAACATCACTATTAAGAAAAAGTATCCTTTACCTCATATCAATTATTTGTTTGATCAGATCCAGTGGGCTTAGTATTTTTCGAAGATTAACATGAGTTTGAGGTACCATTAGTTGAATATAAAATAAGCAGACATTCCAATGACTGTGTTCTATACTATATATGGAAATTATGAATTTCTAGTTATGCCTTTTGGTTTATCCAATTTACCGACTATATTCATGGATCTTATGAATATAATTTTCCATGTGTTCTTGGAAACATTTTTAGTTTTGTTCATTGAAGATATTGTTAATTATTCTAAAAGTAAATAGGAGTATGAAAGTAATTTAAGGGTTGTCTTGCAAACCATAAAATAAAATAATCTATTTGGGAAAATGAGAAAGTGTGAGTTTTGGATACAAAAAATTTCATTCCTTGTTCGGATTTTTTAAAAAATGGAAAAACTTGTGATCCTGCTAAAACAACATTTATTGAAGAATGTCCACTTCCCACAAATATAACTAAGACCTATAGTTTTATTGCTTTTATAGTTTATTACCGGAGGTTTTATGAGAATGTTTAATGGTTATCTAGCCCACAAATTAAGTTAACTCGAAAAATTTTTATGTTTGTTTGGACAGAAGAATGTGATGATTGTTTTTAGTAATTGAAATGATGATTTGTGAATGCCCCAATTTTGGAAGTGCCTTCCAGAAATGGTGAGTTTGTTATCTATAGTGATTATTTGTTGAATGTAATTGGTTCTGTCTTTATGTAGAATTATCAGGCAATTGTTTATGCCTCATGTTAGATGATACATCATGAGTTAAATTACCCTTCACACGATTTGGAATTAGCTGCTGTTGTTTTTTATTTAAAAATTTGGAGGCATCATTTAATTTAGTGAAATGTGAAATATATACTGACCACATAAGATAGAAGTATATATTCACTCAGAAATAATTAATCATGAGATATAGGAGATGTTGGAATTAATCAAGGATTATGATTTCACGATCTTTTACCATCCTAGAAAAGAAAATAATGTGGATGATTCTTTTAGTCGAAAAAGTAATGCTCCATTAACCATGCTATGTTTGGAACGAGATCCTTTGGTTTTTGATTTGATGAACTTTGGGATAGGTGTTTTTGGTGTAGGAAACACTTCTATTTTGTTTTAGGTTTCAGTGAAATCAACAATATCCTACAGAATTAAGAAAGCGTAGAAGGAAGGCAGTGAGTTGCAAAAAAAGGTAGAGTTGTTTTAGAATGGTATGTTTCCTTAATTTAATATTTATAATGAATGTGTTTTGAGTTTTGGAATGATATTATGTGTGAATTTTGATTAATAGTTATAGAATGAGTTGTTATGTGAAGCTCATAGTTCCCCATTTGAAGTTCATCCAGTTAGTACTAAGATGTATAGTGATCCTCTAGAGTATTACCGTTGTAATGGATTAAAAAATGATATTTCTGATTTTAAAAAGATGTGTTTGACATATCAATAGGTCAAAGAAGAGTGGAAGTTACTAAAAGGTATGCTTTAGTATTTACCGGATCCATAGTGGAAATGGGAAAATATATCCATGGAATTCGTTGTTGGATTATTGACGACATATCGAGATAATAATACAATACGGGTTATTGTTGATTATTTGACTAAATCTTCTCATTTCCTTTCTATTAGAGAAGCATTGTTTCTAGATCACCTTTATCAGTTGTATGCTTAAGAGATAGTAAGGTTTTATGGAGTTCTAATATCCTTTGTATCTGATATTGATCACATGTTTACTTTTACCTTTCAGAAAGGCCTTTAGAAGTCGTTGGGTACTGAATTAAATTTTAGTATAGTTTTTCATCAATAATCATATCGGAAGTCAGAACGAATAATTCAGACCATGAAGGATATTCTACGTGGTTATTCACTGAATTACATGGAAATTTGGGACCACCATATTTCTTTGGATGAATATTCATATAATAACTGTTTTCATTCTAGTATATAGATGGCTCTATTTGAGGCATTATATGGGCAATGGCCTTGAACTCCATCTTTATGGGATGAAGTAGGTGAAAATAAGTCGATGGAACCAGAATTGGTAGAAGAGATGGCATAAAAAGTTCTATTGATTCAGATGCAAATGAGAACAAATTATAGTAGGTAGATAAGTTTAAGTGATAATTAGAGGAAAGATATTTATTTTGAGGTAGGTGATCATTTATTTCTCAATGTTTCTCCATAGAAAAGTGAAATGTGTTTTGGTAAGATGGGAAATTTGAGTCTGAGGTTCATTTGACCCTATGAAATCCTGGATAAAGATGGATTAGTTTCTTGTAGAGTGGATTTACATTCACATTTACCCCGGGTAGACAATGTTTTTCATGTTTCAATGTTGACAAAATATATGCGAGATCTATTTCTTGTTTTAAGTCCAGAGGTATTTCGATTGGAAGAGAATCTCTCTTATAAGGAAAAACCAGTCCAAATTCATGACTGAAGAGATAAAGTGTTGTACAATCAGGTAATTCACCAGGTAAAGGTTTTTTGAAGAAACCATATGGTTTAATAGGCAACGTGAGAATTTGAAAATGTATGAGGGACAATTACCCCCATTTATTTGATAAGTGAATAACATTGCGAGGATGAAATTTCCAAATGGGGGAAGGATGTTACATCCTAGGTAAGTAATGAAATAATAAATTTTCATTTTAATTAAAATTTTGAGAATTAAATACTAATTTTATATAAAATGGGTTTCTATGTACGATGGCGTACCTGATACACAACAACGAGTTTCATTGAAATCTTACGTTGCACAATAATAATATAATATTATTATTTTAAAACTTAGTTAAAACCTAGACATTATATTGGTGGGAATGAAAATAACTTACTACAATATTATTATACATATTTGTTAAATGTTTTTACATTTATCCTCTAAAATTTTGAGGAATAAAATGTGAATTAATCAAATCTTATGCATAACTACTCTAAAATTCATTAAAGGTTCAATTACAAGAATTTTGATGAAAAAACATCATTAAATATATTTTTGGTAACATTTAGATGTTCTATTTGAGCATATAAAATTCTTATTTTGATTCAGGACATCAAAATTTACTTTGGGTAAATTTTTCTTATTTTTCTGATAAAATTTAATTTTAATGAAAATTGGAAAATGTTGTATTTTAATTTAAACTACCTTTTAATATAATTTATTTATATGGTTATATTTTCTTTTTAATAGGTTTTAATGTTTAAAGATATTTTATTTTTACAATTTAATCTAATTTTGGTCCTTGAAATTAATTTCAATTTTAAATTAGACATAAATAAGTGTCAATCTTTTGATAGTTATTATTTCTTTAAAACACGCCTTTTGTTTTGATGGTGGTAATTAATTTTAAATTAATTTTTGACACTTCTGTGATTTTAATTTGGAAATTTAGATTCTATATTTGGAATAAGGAGGTCCAAATTGTGTAAATATATAATTTTATCTTTAGTGATTATGAAATTTTACTTCAGTAAATCATTTATTTAGCATTATTAAATGGTAAATCTGGAAAATAAGGGTAAAAATATATTAATATAATAATATAAAAATACCCTAACATGTGTTATAATCCAATTGGTGGATATAATTCCAAGCATTGGAATATTTGGGTTTATTTTGGGACCCCATGGGGCCATATGGTAGTGATAATGACACTTTATTATAATTACTTAACATAAAGAAAAAAATGACATAAACAAATATCTTTTGAAAAATAAATTTTTTACATGGGGTTATATATGGTTTCTCTTCGACCATAAATATTAATTTTAAATATAAAAATAATTCCTACATCATGATAATTTTTAATAATTTTTAGACATAAAATAAATAAAATTATTTATGACCCAATAATGATGCAATGTTTAAATCATTAATAAATGATTTAAATAGATAATATTTAATAGATTAATACAATATCCAAAACCTGTCCAATTATTATTGGATAATTTTATTTCCACAATGGGTCATCTTAGATTTGTCTTTAATATGTTTTGAACTTCTAAAAACTGAAAATCATTATATAATAAAATAAAATCCTCACACTTCCCTAAATAGCCCCTCCCCCTTATTAAAATCCCTCATCTCTAACCCATTCCTAACACCTCTCAAGCCCCTTGGATCATCCAACCCATTCCCAAATAATCTTTCAATATCATTATATTCTACCTAGAAGCCATAAATTATGCATAAGGCACTTCAACTAACCCTTTTCGTTCAAACCAAAGGATGTTACCCGATTTAAAGGTAACATCTTCTCATAAGTTATTTTGTTTAATTTTACTTCTCAAACACCTTAAACTATTTTTATTCCTTTATTTTATAACTAGAAAAGTAACCTATATATACTTGGTTTATGTTATGAGAAGGATTATAACTACACATAGAAACACCTCCATCTAATGGGTAATAAACATACTCTTTCTGGGCATAGAAAACTAGTGCCTCACAAAACGATGATTATTTAATTATATTATACCACCTATCATGGGTGGAATTAAGATAGAACTGTATTTATATATGATACATATTATGTTTATGTCTTCATTATGCTTATGTATTTTTCAATTATAACATACCTTTATGGTTTCCATTATAAGTAAATGTGATAATCTCATTTGAGGAATTACGGACTATCGTCCCCTCAAAGTGATATGACTCATTAATACCAGATATGGGATGTATAAAGGATTAAGTTAGTGACATTATAAATGATATTATACTGTAATTATAATATACCTATGTAACATTACATTTTACTTCCATTATAATATGAAATAGATATTAAACTAGCGTTCATGCGTAGGTACAGCTTACCGACTCCATGAACTGTGCATTTTATTTCTTAACTCCAAATGTTGTGTACTATTATAAATACGTACATATACTAGATATATATTATATATATGAAATCTAAATAATGAGTATCATTCTGTTGATAATTAATATTTGACCACATGAACAACTTTTCATTATAAGAAGAACATTTTTGACTCAGGTACCAAATATCGATAAAACGACCGTTACTAATATAAATGTTTACATAATGTTCATAAAATGGTAATAAGTGATATAAAAGGAATAATAAACATTAAAAATGATCTTAATAAATTATAAATTAACTATTGTTTATTATTCAACAGAATAAAGAATGAACGGGTCAAATCGGACACGAGGTAAGGGGCATTGTCTCAATCTCCTTTCATTGTGGCATATTTTGTTTTATTACATGAATTTCTTTTATACGCTGAATAAAAACCTTTGAATTTTCATTTTATTGAAAGGGAATATTTTTCTATTAATAATTTTACTAAAATACAAAAAAAAAAGAATGCTTCTTTTTAACATAAGAAGTGACAATGATCTTTTCCGCCGCTATGAGTATTATTTGATTTATGACTTCCTTAACTAGTCATAATGTTTTTAAAAGGAAAATAAATACCATATAATCTTTTACATATTTTGGTATTGAAAATGGTTTTGATAATGGTTTTGTTATGTCAATATATTTAAATGCTATATTTCTATTGCAATGTGGAAATTTTATCTTTTCTTTTATGTTTGTTTTATGTGCTATGAAAATGTTATCGTTCATGGGAATTATTTACCTATACGGGTGGTTCCGTGATAATCCTAGGGTGGGTGAGCCCAAGATAGATTTCCAATGCATTGGGTAATATGATAGAGTTAAATGTGAAAGTTTATCCTAAGAGATTTTGGGGATATAATTTGATGGTTATTCCAAATATAACTCCCTATGTAGCTGTTATAGCTACTACGTAAGTATGTTTTTGATGCCAAAAATTACCTTTAATGATTTCTGTTTACTATTTAAATGTTATGATTTTATGAGGTATGTTAATGATATTATGTTATGTGTGTATTGTTGAACTAATGGTTTATTTATTTTTTTTATTACCCTTACTGATATTTTTATTATCATTCCATGTTTTGAAATGATTTTATCCTGACTTAAAGATGAATAGGGTCAAGGATGGGATCATGGAAACGTCATGCTGTCTAAAACATGGAACTAGACATGACTGTTTTTTTCAAGAGATTTTATTTTGTGAAATAATAGAAACTGAGTATAAGTGTCTAATTTTTTACTCTTGAGATGTAATATAATAGTTATGGACTATTTCTCTAAAAATATAATCCTAAAAAGATCCCCAATCTGAATAATTCATTTAATTCAAGATTATGTAATATTTTAAGGTTGAGTCCTTATATTATCTTAACCATAATATATAAAATTATTAAGGATATATTGAATCACCATAATTTTATTTACTCTTGATATATTTTCTTATTATATTTATTGAAAAAAATTTCTGTATTCACAATGGATATTTTATTATTTCATGTTAATTACCAAAAATAAATGTGCAATTTTTATCAATTTTATGAACCTGATGGGGATAAATCTATTATAAATCATTTAATTAACATTATTTCAATCATGAAACACCAATTAAACTTTTCCATGATTAGATATAATAATGTGTTCACAATATATCAATGTACGAACTTACTAATTTATAATTTTTTTCACATTTCAAATGATCATTACAAACACTTGATGATTTGAAATTCTAATGACATATAGTAAATGGAATTCCAAATAAAAATTATTTTTAAATGATACATTTATATTATTGATAATAATGTGTAAAATATATTTGAATAAGTCTCAACTCTTATGATCCCTGGATCATGACAAATATAAATAATTTGTTACATTATGAAATAATATGTATATAAAATAAAACAGTACATTATGATCTTTTTAATAACATTATTAAGAAATAATTACTGAAATTACTAATAATATACATTTATGAAATACTTTTTTTAAAGATTTTGTTTTATAGTGAACGAGGGAGAGAATACAAAAATTATTAAAATTGTACATGAATATATCTAAAAATAGATGTTTATGTAATAAAAATAACATAAATCAAATTTCACACTATGGTAAAAACATTAACAAAAATAATATTCCATTATTATTATTACGTTTGATGTGATATCCATTCTTCCGCATCCTTCTTAATTAACGTATGAACTTGAATCATATTCATATATCTATTATTACAATATGATATATAATTTCAATGAGTCACATTATCCCATATATTTCTAACCATTAAATAATTATACAGTTCACTTATTCATAAAAAAGTGGGTCACTTATCAAATTAAATAAACTAATCATAATATATGACATAATCATTTTTTACACCATATATTTCCTATAATGAAGAAACTAAAAAGGCCAAAAATCATGGGATTTAAAATAAATCAATCATTTTGAGGGACATTTTTTGAAAAAAAAAACATTAATATTATTGATTTAGACTAGACCCTAGAAAAATGATTAAAATATAATAACATATATTTTATTTAAATTGAGAATATTTTACATTGAAAATAAATAAAATAATATACCCACCAAATTAAAAAATGTACATAAATTTAATAGTTATTACTATTACATAATAGATTAAAAAGGGGGATGACTTTTCAAAATTACATAAAATACCGACCCAAATATTGATATTGTCTTATAGTTCCATAAAGTTTTCAAATCAAATATAAATCATGTTATTGATAATTTCTAGAAAGGAAAGGGTTTTTAAAAAACTATGTTGAATTGGAAGTATTAATTATTCAATTTTTATATAAAAAATTATATGTTACTTGATTATATTAAAATTCATGATATTTAAATAATATAACTACAAATTTACATAAGAATTTGATAAAACTATAATTATATGATTATATTTGAAATTAATTTCTATAAAAATATTATTAAAAAAATATTTTATTTTAAAAAAAATTATGAATTGAAATTGTTATTATATATGATAAAAAATATCTATATACAATGATGATTTTTTTTAGGAATCATGATATTTCATTTCATTATGTTGGTACATATTATTCATTGGGGGGGTTTTAGATAAGATATAGTATATTTGAATGATATTAATTGATTATTAAGGGTATTTGTAAACATCAAAATTCCATAAATTATTTTTTCCCAAACCAGTTTCCTTTATATCATTTTTTATAGATTATAATGGGTTTCTTGTAATTTTGTGATTTCACATAAATTATTTTTTTTAAAATATAAATTAAGAACATTATCTACATATAATTAGGGTTATTAAATAATATTTTATAATTACGGTTAATTTTTACCCTATGTGAGAATGGTTTTTTAATAATGTTTCAAGTGATGGTTTTTGTGATTTTATAGAAGATAATTTGCTATCAGTATTTATTGACAAAATATATTTTTATTATATTAGAAAACAATCATGGTGTTAATCATATAAATTTCATAAATAAAAATATATCTTTTATTATTTAGGTATTTGTAATTAATGTGTGATTTTTAAACAAAAATAATCATATATATGTTTATATATCAAATCCTCATGGGAATAATATAAAATTAAACATATAAAAATGAAGAAAATATCATTTTAATTTCTTGATACGATGTCTATAAGTATTAAATATTCTCATAATTAGTTTCATTGTCAACCCCGATACCAGTTTAAAAAACATAATGACATGTTTCTCTATTTAAAAAATAATTTGATAAATTATATATATAATTAGTGGATTTATTAAACACTAAAAACACTAATTCCAATTATGAATTGAAAAAATGTTATACTATGAAACTATAAAGTAGAGTTGACGAGATTATTTGATGCAGTATGTGGTTTCAACACCAAATTATAGCAAAATTATATGAAAATATATTATAATTTTAGTTTTATATAGAGTGTAAGATTATTAATTTTTTTCAACTTTTTTATTATTACATTTGTGTATATTTATCTCTATATTTTCAAATTAATATATTCATAAATAATCCATTACCTTCAAGAAATTATATTTTTCTTAGATATTCTATGCATTTATTTAATCTAGAAATTTATTTCATGAATCAAGTGAAACTTCATCCATAAACAATGGTAGAATAATATAATAATGTGTTATAAGATGTGATATCCATATAAATCCATTTAACATTTTGGAATATGGATCACCATAAAAATAAGGGTTTACCTAGTGTATCATTGCACTTTTAAAGTCCGCTAATGATTTCCTGATCTAATCAGGGGTGATAAAACTAATTCAAATAAATTTGTTTTAGTTAAAATAAATATGGGTATTTATATGTCCAACTACCATTATTCTTTATGACCAAATATTTATTTTCAATGAAATATATTTCTATATGGAGAGGTATTGTGTTTTTATTTACACAATTTCTATTTGGTAATAATAAAAATATTGGATAAATAGATTACTTCATATATTTATTTATAAATTTTACATCCATGACCAAATATTCACAACCAAATACATAACATAATATAATATATAAAGTCGTTTAATATCATTATACAACTATAAGTAAAATAACGTTGATTCCATGAATAATGAATTTGAAAAAATTTGGAACATGATATAATGATTTATTATGAAGTATTTATTCTATATTGGAAGTTTTTATTGGAGGATATACCATGAGTAAGATATATTCTAGTAAAAAAAGAAGAATGGAACTAATTATGATGGTGCACACAATGATGATTACATGATAATTCGATCACCCCAATTCGATACCAATTTTCCAAACTATATTTAATTAAAAAATTAAATTAAATATCATTCAATTTTATCCAAATTGTCAATATATTTTTATTATATAATAAAATATTTTTTATTCCAATAGAAAAACAACAAAATCAAAATAATAAATCAAAATAAATTTGATATAACAAATCAATTGGTCAATTTAAAAACATGTAAAAAATATTGACAAAAAGGTAAATTTTAATTTTTTAGTAAATATTCTTCAAATGAACCCAAATATCTCAAATCTATTTTTTTATATTAATAAATTTTTTAAACAACTTATTTAGTCTAAATATAAATTCATTAATAATAATCATTTTATCTATTTTCACACACACATATAAATTATTCCCAAAAAAATATTGATCATCATTTGAGTAAATGATGTAAAAGTTCATTATAAAATATATTTGATAATTCAAAAATCAAGATTAATCTATCTAAAAAAATAACCATGTACACTTCTTGTATTAAACAAATAATATCAATGAGAAGAATAAAATATTCTGCCATTTAGGGGTGTAATTTCATTGATCGATTCATAATAGATGGAAAAAATGAGGTAATAATATCCTAATATATATATATATTTGGATAACAATGAAGTAAAATAATCAAATTATACTAAAACAATTATGTAAAAAATTGTAATATATTAGTTTCGAAGAATTAATTAGTGGAACTCAAACTTTTTCATACACATTTTATTAGTTTATTGAATGAATCAAGGAAGAAAAATGTACTAAAAATCTTTATTTAATTTCATGTTTCTAAAAATCACGCATCCATTCATTTTGAGATGATCTTATCTCATGTACAATGTTATGATATTTTTTTTGAATTATTCTCTTAGGGTAAATAAATATATTGAAGAGGTAGGAATTTTCAACATCAATGAATAACACCAACTAATGTTTCAACAAAATAGCCCAAGTAAAAATTATTATTATGAAAATTATATATAACATCGCGTATATTTTTTTATGCTTTTCATGTAATTATTTGATCTTATTACTAATGAGAACCTCATTTCTTTTTTTGTGTGTCAATAAATCATCCCTGCATAGCTGAATCTAACATAAGTATAATTTGAATTATATGAATAATTATTTATGTAATGAAGGTGTCTTTTATAGAATGTAATAATAAAAGTTATTCTTTATAAATTTTATATTTTAAAAAAATATATATTTAAGGATATTGATATAGAACTCATAAATAGAATACCATTCCTTTTCATGAGTAAGATAGTGATATATGATCATGAAGGGTTTCTAATTCTTTGATATGGAAATGATGTGTTGCACTATTATGATTTCATCCCCTTGGAGCGCTCCTCATTGAAAATATTAACTATTTTATCAATATCATATTCATTAAAAAAAATAATCTTCCAAAAACAATGAAATGAAGGGACAGTAAACATAAAAAATTATTTATTTATTCTATTATTGATTATAATTATCAGAAATAAGTGAACTCTATTGAATATTTTGATAGCATAGGATATCTATCCATGAAATATATATATTTATTAACAATAAATTCAATATCACTTTTACCATCAATTATAAGTTCTACTGAATTAGATGTTTGTTTTATTTCAATCATTAATTTTTTATTATTACCATTGTAAGTTGAAAACATATTTTTTAAGAATAAATTTGGAATTAGACATTAAAAATATTTCATGATGATAATGTAATTTGAAGTAACAAAAATTCACTTTCATGTTTTATTATTAGAAATAAATTAATAATAAATTTTTATATATATATATGGAAATAATAATGGATGACATAAAACAATATGGAGAAACAATCATGAATTAAAACCCCATTATAATAATATATAAAAAATAAAAAAAATACTGATTTTATATTAGTATCACAGACCAAAATTATGATTTTTTTGTTATTCATTTAGATTTTGTTCTAATGATTGAATGAATAAATATCACTCCCCAGGAAAAGACAGAAATGATCCTATCCAGTATAGTTATATTAGAGAATTCATGGATTATTTAATCTCAAAATAGTGATTTTATTCTGAATGATAAATTAACAATTTCATTCAGTAATCATATATTGAATTGTTTGGTATGATATGAATTTTTATATTTTTTATGTTAATCAAACTTATCGAATTATACGTTTCGTACATTGGGTTTTATTATTATTTTAATTTTGAATAAAATTGATGGTAATAATAGTGATGTTATAAGTGTGTATTTCAATTGGATTTTTAAAATAATTGAAAGAATTTATTTATGAGATCATTTATATTTTATAATTTATGTTTCATTTTTTTATATATTATAAATAAAAGGGTTTCATGTAATATATCAAAATAATTGATGTAGAATATAACTAAAAATTAAGGTTATTAAAATTTCTAAAAATTATTTTTATTATCCATGACGAGTATGAAAATAAAATATTATTGATTTTTTATCATTATTAAATAGCTACCAATTTAAAACCACTATATATTTTTGTACTGGGACATAATTTATATTAATGTATCTGTAATAAATTATTAACAAAGTTTCATTAAAAAAATAAAACAAAAATATTTGAAAATATAAATAAAATATGAATAACATTTAGTTATACATCTAAAATGTATTGAAACTATATAATTATTCTAAAAAACTATTTTAATATTTGTTTATTTTTGTAATAGGAGTTATTTTCAGCATTATTAATTAATATTATAAGAAATACTACCACATTAATAAGAAAAAATATGTTGTAAAAAATTTAATGTGTTATGAAACAAAGCTCGAGAAATAACTTTATTATTCATGTCATAATTATATCATATATAAATCATATAAAATAGTATAAAATGTAAAAATTATATAATTATTGTCTAGAATGATATTAAACCACCTATTTTAAAATGACAATAAATACTATGAATAATTAAAATAATTGTTAATATATATGTTTTATTTTATTAAAAATGATATATTTATTTGAATTCTTCATTGACAACTGAATATTTCGAAATACCTTCTATAGGATATTATATTTTTATATCAATATATCTCATGTAAAATAACATTTTTAATAATTGAACAAAAAATCAAGGGAAAAAATATTTTCAACAAATCGTTATTTTTATCATGAACTTAACCTAGTAATTATGATAATAGATTAATAGTACATAACTATTGATAAAGTATAGATATCATCAAATTTATTCCAAAATAGATCATTCTATTGGTAAAAATACGTAATAAAATTGATTTTTTTATTTTTAAGTCTTATAAACTATCATGAAATGGAAGAAACAAACCTGGAATATATATATAAGAAAATATCTGAGATAGATATATTTATTTCCCTTTTTCAACATCGAGTATGACATAATTGTTCAATGTTTTTCATTATATATGAAAATATAAACAATTTAAGTTTCATTTTGAATGGGAATAGTGTCATGCAATCTGATCAGAAATGTTGATTATGGAATCACTATAAATTATATTTAAAAAAGGAAAGGAATATTTAAATAGAAATTCACATACATGAATTATTTGTAAGAATTTATCATGATCTATTCACCAATAAAAATATCCATGCATGTTTTTCAATAACATATAACACCTAATATCGTATACAGATTCTAGTAGTTATTATAATTGTAAAATAATTTGTTAATTTAATGTATTTATTAAGAAAATGACTAACAATTTAATAAGTAAGTTATACATGAAGGTATTATATCACATTGTTTTAATCTCTATTTTATTGAATAATTATATTTCACATATTCCCAACGAAGGTAAACACAAGAAATAACATTTATTAATTTAAAACAAAAAATATATAAAAAATATATAATATGAGTATCAAAATTACCAATTGTCAAATGAGTCTAGCTGGATAGAGTTAAAAATTACAATGACTCAATCTAATTGTATCCATCTCCACAACATGAAATAAAACATGATATGATGCATCTATTATATAATTTATAATTAATATTAGTCCATCCAATTACATAAACTAATTTTCGCCATAATACCCTAGATAATGTTCAATAATTTTGGGTTCAATATTCAAGTAAAAACTGTAATTTTCCCATGTATTAGTTCATAACATTAAAATTATCATTTTCAGATATATGTGTCGAGGTGGTGTGAGAATTGTATAATAGATGAACCTAGAATTAATATATAAAAATATTAAATATTTTAGTATCAAACACAAAAGGTTTTCTTAGAAAATTTGATGAACTCCTAAATGGGAAATTTTATCTGAAATTTGAGGCCACCATTTAGTCTAGAACATGGTTTACCCTATGTGTGATATAATATATATTGGAATCAGGAATTAGTTTTTAGAACCTTTTTTGGAAATAAATAAATAATTTTAATTTTTCAATTAAAAACATATCCTAATAAACTCTTATAACGAGCATGTTATTACTTATTTGTAGGGTTGTCCACATAAACAATCTTCCTAAGATACTGTGTTGGAGGAGATATTGGAAAAAGATGTCAAATCAGATAAAGATCGAGGATCATTATACTCTTATAGTTTGTTGATGTCACTAATAATGGAATCAAATGACTGTTCATCATCAATGATCGGGCTGAACTCTAGGTAGGACATTTTATTTGAGTGATTCCAACAGAGTATTTTATATTGGTTTAATGAAGATCAATTCCACAGACAAAAAATTATTAATGCATCAACAATTAAATTTAATTTCAAATGATATATTCTTTGTTGGTTATTTTATTCTTCTATTAGCAAATTCTTAAACAATGTATTGAATCCAAAATTAAAAAAGGTTGAGGTTTGACCCGCACATCTTATGGTATTTGGATTTGTCCACTATTTCTTCTCTAGTATATCATTGGAAAATCATTTTTCATTTAGTTTGATGAAATATCTGATATTTTATCATTGTGCTACCAGTATTTAATATAGGGGTTATATATAGTGGAAATGTCACGACCCTTCCTCTAGGGCCCGTGTCGTGACTACCCCAAGCCCACCTTCCATAGGCCTGGGGTTGGCAACAAGCACCAAAGGTGTAATTCTTTAAAACTGGGAAGGAATTGCCTTTATAACCTATAAAAACACACAAAAGAGAACAAGTAGGAACCAAAACACTATGTAAAACTGCATAACAAATGTTTTCTGAAAGAAAAAGGGGCTGGAAATACAAGCCCAAATGTAAAGTACAACAATCTAAAATTACAACTGAAGAAAAGAAAAATTGCCACTAGGTCAACCTCTGAGGATCCTACCTGAAGGGTAGGTACAGATCGCCTTCTCATCAATATAGGTCCGTCCATCTCTTCCATGTTCCGTCATGTCGTATGGTCCACCTCCATGTACCATCCAGTCCTGGTGCTCTCAGCCTTAGTCAGTGCTACATGTCTTCTACATCCAACACAATGCAGTGCGGGCATAGCCCGTGCAAATGAGACTATAACGATACTCAGTAGGGACCCCAAGACCCTCAAGGTATAACAAAATCCAACATGGATAAACCACATATTATTAAATCAATAGATAACCACACTTAGGTATATTCCCATACATATAACTAAGTTACCAAGTAATCCATATCAATAATGAGGAAAAGACAAAAGTTACTGACTTAGCTAAACCAGGATTTTTATTCACATTATCAAAACAAGTGCTAATGGAGAACACCTCCTCTTTTAAGTACAATGGGCCTTCCATGACATGAAGGTGCTTCCCACCAACTTTGTACTGCTGAGGTACTCCTCCTGTCGAGTATCGTGGGTCTACTGTGTCACAATGGCGCTCCCCACTCTGGGTATACCGCCACAACCAGGTGCTCCCCCTAATATCCTGTAGAGTTACTCCTCCTATTGAGTTCTGCAGGTCTACCACCACAACCAGGGTCTCCTCCATTGTGGGTCTACCGCTACAACCTGGTGCTCTCAACTGGGCTAGTCGAGTCACTCAGAGTCAATCGGTTAGCAGTGGTCAAGTCTCAGCCAGCTATTAGGTCGCCTCACTCTGTCCGCTCATCTCTAGAAGGATCCTCTCCACGAGATACTAGTCGATACTCCAAGTGTCATGAAGACCCATGAAGAAGAATCTCAGTGTTCTGCCCCATCATAGGGGTCTCAACGCAAGATATGACACATCAATCGGACATCGAGTCTGTGAGTTATTAGCCTTTCAGTCTCGGGGGCCCGGTGGGATTTGTGCGCGATCCGACCTGACCGTAACTCAATTATACCCAAAACACTATAGGGGTATACACAAAGGGTCCATCATACTCCAAAATTACTAGGGCCATTGATGGTTCCTCAAACAGATGCATGATGCCAAAGATATGGCCAAAAAAAAAAGTAAAGGGTCGTAGTGGGCCCGAGTCTGGTCCGACCAAGCCCAACCCAGCATGGGCCGAACTAGTCTGGGTTGACCCAACCTAACCCGTTGGGTATGGCCTATCCTGTTAGGCATGCTACCCTTTTAGGATAGACTCAGCCCACTCGGCCCAGCCTAAGAGGCCACGAGGTGTTGCGGAAGGCCTCGAGAGCATGGACTGGCCCTGAGGGCACGGACCGGCCACAGTTCGGCATGAGGGTGGTTTGGTTAGGAGGGCACGATGAGGGTGTAAGACGGTTCAGCCGAACCTCCGCGAGAGGCGTGGGAGGCCGACTCGGCCAGAGGCCGCGAGGTGCGTGAGAGGGTGGCACAGCTAGGTGCTCGGGTGGCTTGGAGGGCCCCATGGGTGGCCCTTGGTGGAGGAGCTGGTTCAATCGGCGGATGGGGTGGACGGGATCAGTTCAGACAGTTCGGTCCGGTGGAGGCCACGATTAGGGAGGCACAACATGGACGAGGCCGGTTCTACCAGGACAGAGCGTAGCTCGACTGGTTTAGCCAGTGGGCGGCATGACCTATGGGTTGCACGGGTCACAAAGGCTATGGGTAGCACGACTGTTTCCTTCATCGCATTCATCATCTCGTCTCCTCGTCACCATTCCGAAGAACATCACAAACGTGAATGATGGAGGAGTAGGTCCATGTTAGTTTGGCCCACTCCCTCTGTGTTTAAGGTGGTTTCAAGGGGTTTAATTCTTTATTGAATTTCAATGAATTATGAAGAAAATAAGATGAAATAAAAATCAAACAAACACCCCAAATCTTCTTGAAAAAAATAAAATCCCAACCAGAAATGAAAATCAACCACAACGATTCTTTATTTTTAGATTAGAATAATTACAGTGATAATATCATATTAAAAAATTAAACACCTACCTTGACCGTCGTTCATCGACGGAGTCGCGGGGAAGAAGATGGAGTTGTAATCATTCATCGCATCCACCACACACTTCCAATCTTGCGCTCGTGCATCGGTTCGTTGACAACGATGAGTAGGGAGGGTCAGTCGTCAAAGACGTCCCATGTCGGATGCTTCTGCAAGGAAGAAGTCGAAGACGTTCGTTGTTGGCATTTTTCATTGGAAGAACATGTTCTTCATTATTTGTTGGTGAGAGTTTTCCTCTCAGAACCTATTTCCCCCTTTTCCAACAAAAGAAAGGGATATACAACAATAATAGATTATAAAATCTATTAAGTTATTGGAATATGAATTCAAATTGGTTGAATTAATTAAGTTGGATCCACTTAATAAATTCTTGTGGTTGACACAAATAAAAGAGAGGAAGAGCTGACACCATTAAAGGAGGGGGTAGAGAGACTCTCCCACATTAATGATTGGAGTTGAGAGGTTTTCCACATTTATGATGGTGGTTTAGTCCCAAGTGGTCCCCACCACTGTAACCTCTCGCAGAAGGTTAGGTTCGGGTGGGCCCCACCGCTATAACCTCTCGTGGGAGGTTATGGTCGGTTGGTCCCCACTCTTCAACTCCCACCAGGAGGTTTTTTCTTGTTGGACCCCACCTCCAACTTCCACATGGTGGCACAAAAATAAACAAATGTTTAGCTCATTTTATTTTTATTATTTTCCATGAAAAACCCAAAATTATATTTTATTCTTAAACCACTACCGTCGAGGTGAAAGTCTTCTTAAGTGAATATCGGCGCTGCGAGTTCAACAGTGCCCTTAGATATCAGTTTCGAGCATCAGTTCAGAAGTTGTAAAAACTCGCTTCAACTTTCAATGAACATACATGAAGAAAATATCATAAATTGATTCTGGCCACTCCGGGTCTCAGAATCATGCGCCGTAAATTTTCAAGGACCCGTAAAATTACCATTTGTTTAAAACAATTACATGGAAATTGCAGGTCTTTACATTCTCCCCACCTAAGGGCTCTATGTCCACGTAAGCCAAAACTCATAACTAAGGGAACACGTGGGGGTACTGAGCACGCATCCGAGCAGCACGCTCCCATGTGCTTTCCTGGTGGTTCCCATACTGCCAATGAATGCGCACCAGAGGTATCGACCGTCCATGAAGGACCCACTCCTGTCGATCCTCAATGTCTAATGCAACCTCCGTAAAATTTTCTCCATCTTTGACGTCCAGCTTTCCATAGTCGATGGTGTGGGAATGGTCGTACATGTATCTCCTCAGCTATGATATGTGGAAGACGTCATGCACCTGATGAAACTGAGGTGAGAAGGATAATCGGTAATCTATCTCTCCAACTCTACTGAGGACCTAAAAAGGTTAGATGAATCTCAGAGATAACTTGCAGCCTAGGCCATGTCTATGTATACCTAGATGAGGGGAGACCCATAGAAAGACATGGTCTCCATACTCAAACTCCAGAGGTCTCCATCTCTTGTCAGCATATGAATTCGGCCTACTCTGTGTAGACTTAATCTACTCCTGGATGATCTGCACCCTCTTTGGGGTAGCCTGTACCATATTTGGTCCCACTAGTACTGACTCCCCTGGGTCAGTCCAACACAAAGGTGATATGCAAGGTTACTCGTACAACACCTCGAAAGGTGCCATCCCTTGGATGTACGTGGAAGACTCATCAAAAAGTCCCTGGATATCCCATCCCACTTCCACTATGGGAACTTTAAAGGATGAACTAATACTGTTGGTGCCTGATGCTCTGCCATCACATGCTGACAAGTGAGGCATCGAGAGACAAACTCTACAACTGATTTCATCATTCCCGACCACCAGTGTTGTCATCTAAGATCCTGGTACATCTTCGCCACTCCTAGATTTACCACTTGATGGGATGTGTGGAACTCCCTCAACACATCCTCATAAAATGACACTGGTACCATAGTACATCCTCTGAAGAGGATGACGTGCTCCCCACCTTTAGAAAATCCATTAGGTTCTTACCCTGTTGATATCTGAGCACGTCGTGTCTCTTAGTCAGTGTCCCTATGTTGCGCCTCCAAGACTCACTGAAAACGTGGGTGAGTGACTATAAGAGACTGAAGGAAGGATTATCCATCTCCATCCACAAAGGATATCTATAAAGAAGCTAGCTTCTCTTTCGCCTCACCTAGAATCTATATACAAGATCTCTGACTGAGTGCATCTACAACAACGTTCCCCTTCCCATAAGTATAAACTATCTCGATGTCATAGTCCATGAAGAACCCAAGCCAACATTGAGATCTCAGGTTCAGGTGCTTCTGAGATAAGATATACCGGAAACTCTTGTGATCAGAGTACACGATCAAACATTATCCAATAAAATAGTGTTTCCACATCTTCAAGGTGAATACCACTGCTTCTAACTCCATGTCATGGGTAACATAGTTCTACTCATGCTATCTTAGCTTCTGAGAACCATATGCGATAACTGCTCACTCCTGCATTAGGACACATCCGTGTCCAGTACTAAATGCGTCATAGTATACTACATACCCAGCGCCTTCATCAGGAAGCCTCAAGATCGGGCCACTAGTCAGCCTCTGCCTCAACTCCTAAAATATCTGCTGGTATCTCTTCAACCACACAAATGGTTTCCCCTTCTTCGTCAAGTCTGATTGTGGTGCCACAACTCTGGATAAATCTAACACAAATCTCTGGAAGTACCCAGCCAAAACCAAGAAACTTTGTACCTCTGTCACACTTCTGGGTGGCTCCCAAGAAATTACCGCCTCATTCTTTTCTTGATCTATTGAAACTCCAGCCTCCAAGATGACATGTCATAGAAATTGAACCTCTAAGATCCATAACTGGAACTTTGAGAGCGTTACATAAATCTTGTGCTCTCAGAGTGTGTCTAGTACTACCCGCAAAAGGTAGGAATGCTCCTCCTCAGTAGCTATGTAGGTCAAAATGTCATCGATGAATAAAATAATGAAGTGATCAGGGTATGGATGAAAGATCCTATTCATGAGTCCCAAGAACACTGTTGGAGTGTTGGTTACACTGAAGGGCATAAACAGGAACTCGTAGTGTCTGTACCGACACTTGACAGCCGTATTCTGCACATCCTTGTCTTGAACTCTAAGCTCGTGATAGCCTGATGTGAGGTATATCTTCAAGAACCATCGTGCTCCCTTCAGCTGATCAAAGAGGTCATCAATTGTCATGACTCGACCCTACCCGGGCTTGAGTCGCAACTACCCCAAGCACACCACCATAGGCCAGGGGCTGGCGACAAGTGCCGAAGGCAAAACAACTTGGGGAGGCCTTTTCTTAAGTACCTGTACACACACACGCAGCCAAATCAATGTCAAAGTACAGAGTAAATGAAAAGACATGTAAAGTAAAGTGCAACTGATATATATAAACCACAAAAGTGCATCAACCTCTAAATAGTACAAAGTAAATGATGGAGGTAAACTGCAAAGGAAAAGGGGAAAACACGCACCCAACTAGAAATGGGTGCCACAACCCGACAACAGGTAAACAAAAGAAAATCAGCTGGAAGGGTCCCCCACAAGGAAGATGAATCTGACCACCGTATGCGGTCCAAGCTCCTGAACTCCTAAGCTCCTCTGACATCACGATCAACTAGTCAGTTGTCTGCAAGGGTACACCAACTGCGGGCAAAGCCCAATTAATGGTGAGTATAAAAATACTCAGTGGGATGCCCCGAAGGCTTGAGGGAGCAATAAAGGAGGTACCGAAGAGGTGAGAAGTAGATCGAATAGGGAATAGTAAAGGAGTACAATAGAGAGTGAAGTAAAGAGTATAGATCAACCCAATAAGAGGCAGGAAGTAGACTCGTCCAAACACAAGGAGCTAGAAATGGTGAGAAGATGAACTTCTCATCGAGTCTTCACTACCTATAGTAGGAGAGTAGACTCGTCCAACAACGAGAATCTAGAGACAGAAATAATGTGTCATACCCCACACGTCTTGGCCTCTCCTGGAAGGAGAGTAACCAAAACCCAAGGAGTGGGTACTGTAACAAGGTATATACATTATATACGCTCTGTCAAGAAACCCGAACAAGATTGTAAGGGGATATCCCTCCCATAGCATAGCCCAAGAAAAGGGAGTCGCCAACAGTCCTAGAAGTAAAAACCATCGATGCCCAGCATCCTGCACAACTTCCCCGAACTGCAAGTCAAGGGGCTCAAATCCCCACACCTTGACCCTATCCACTTTGGGCAGCACTGACTCACCCGCACGGTATTAGGTCATGTCACAAGGACATATCTCGATGGGTAAAGCACCCCTCATACATGAGAGTTCTGGGTGAATGTCAAACCACACCTCATCACTATCACATAGTCGAGCGGTCCTCAAAGTCAAGCTGTCACATCACTGACCTGTACAACCATGTGTCCCGCTCTAGTAGTCATGGAGAAAAGTCACCGAATAGCCTCATAAGAAGGCCAGCATCTGAAATGACAATGGGTGACCCACTGCCCAGGCCTGCTGGAGGGTAAACCCTAATACATCATCAGGGGACGCACTACCCAGCCCGGATGGAGGGTAAACCTGGAACAAGTCGATAGGCGACCCACTGCCCAGCCCTGCAGGAGGGTAGACCTGGAAGAAGTTGACTGGCAACCCACTGCCCAGTCTCTACTAGAGGGTAATCCTTAATACATCATCAGGCGACCTACTTCCCATCCCTGCTGGAGTGTATACCTGGAACAAGCCGACATGCGACCCACTGCCCAGCCCTACTGGAGGGTAGACCTGGAAGAAGTCGATGAGCAACCCACTGCCCAGCCTCGCTGGAGGGTAAACCCGAAGATGTCAATGTGCAAACTACTGCCAAACCCCTCTAGAGGGTAAATCCAAAACTGCTCTAGCCATCCCTACTGGAAACAACCTCCTAAGTAGAGGATCTGTGCTCGCGTAATGTATTGGTCACACTAGAACCCACAAACCCTACCAGGGAACTAGAAGCAACTCTTCCGTCCAAACCACCGAGAACAAAACTAGGGGAAAACAACTCAACCATGCTGGTTGAACAACTAAGAACAGAGGGACCATCTACATCGGGAGAGGTCAAGGGTACGCAAAGTAGAGCATGGAATGCATATGGGGCCCACATGACGTGTGGCCCCAAGTCAACTCCAACCAAGCACACAAACGTTCTCAGGTACAATCAACCATATGTACCTCCAAGAGTTCCCATATACTCCCAGAGTATACCACGTTTCATCCCAATGACTATCGTGCACAAAACACCCAATGCCAACGCGAAGGGCGTAAATGTAACAACTACAACTTGCCACCTCATTGTCCCAAGCACGGCCAACTACGTATCTTCAAAAATTTACTTCACTCACAAAGGAGTGCACGCGATCACATGCCAAGGGTCCGCTACAAACACAGCAGGACGAACCACCACCGAAGCACCTTACTTGCTTCCGAATTTAATAATATTGCGTAAGAGACTCCACTCACCTGAAAAAATTACACCATTGTAATCCTCGCGGAAAAACATGCGAGATAGACTACTTATTCGCCTCCAACAGATATCCTACTTAAAAGTCGACATCACCACCTTACGCCCGAACGACATCCTGTGGTCCTGAGCCTTGGCCCTAAAAATAGTCAGGCACATCACACCATTGCGATCCTCTTGAAAAAGTACACAAGATTGACTATCCATTTGTCTAAAACGGACACCTGGTGATAAGGATAGAAATCACCACCAACCCCCAAAACGGCCCTCGTGGGCCCCGCACCATCGTACAAAATTTAAAGCGGGCAGATTGTGCCATTTCAATGCCATCATAAAAACACTAAAAAACGACTACTCGCAGGCCCCGAACGAACGTCAGATGAAAACATTATAAAACGCTACTCGCAGCATAAAATTCAGGCTGTGGAGCCCATGCCTCAACTCTGGATTCAACGCCTGAAACGATAATAGAAATCGGCATCTCAATGCCAGGGTCGCAACGCCACTGACGACGCTCAGAACGGACTTCAGATGTGTCCGTGCCTCCCAAAACAAGAATCTCAGAAAAAGTGCTAAACCACTTAACGTACGTGTCGCGCCACCGAGTCCCTCGTCTTGGGAATTAAAAATCCTCGAGACCATCTCAAAATTTTCATCTTGATACAGGGATCACATTGCCACAGATGACACGTTAAACAGATGCTCCATGCATGAGCTAGCTTTGATCCAACCTTTGAAAATAATAATATTATTATTATTTCTAGGGTGTTTTATTGACCTGCTCCACGAGTCACCAAATGATACCCAAAGTTGTTCTTAAAAGTACGACAATGAAAACATAGGCACATTGCCACTAACGACACATGAATTGGATGACTCACAGGAATGTTATGCCTGATTCACCATTTTAATAATTATAACATTATTATTATTATTAAAATCATTATTTTTTTTTATTTTTTTTATTTTTTTTAACCCACAGAGTTGGTCTCTCCAATTAGAGAGACTCTCCTTTTTTTCTTCCCCTACACCCCCTTTTTTTTAACATTATCTCTTTTTTTTTCGCCTGCTTTTGCAGGTCACGCCCGGAAGAGACCCAGAACAGCGGGTCTCTTCTTCTTCACTAGGGTCGCGCAACCCTGGTGTTCCGGTGACCCCAGCACCGGCCATCCACCCGGCCGAACTCTCCTCCGATGTACGCCCTCGGACGACCGCCACCATCAGATGCCTACGCCGAGGCCTACTGTCGCCTCCGCTCAGCCGTTCTCCCGGCAGCCTCGCCAACGCCCGCTGCGCCCGGCCGACCTCTGCTTTTCCCGGCCGACGTCCACTGCACCCTACCGCCTGAGATGCCACCCGCACCGCCACCTGAACTATACCCACCCACTGGACCACCTACCGAAACTCCCAAAATCGGCCGGAGATGCTCGATAACCACCAAAAAACACCAAATACCCACTGACCTTCAGCGGACAACAGCGAACGCCTTGGGACTCAGATTCTCAAACAGAAATAGGCGATGCAAACCTCAGAAAATGTGCTACGCATAAATGGTATTTGATTGAAAATTATACAAGAAATTTGACACTATAAATTTAGTTCATAGGTAAAAGAGGAATTAAAAATGCAAACGTAACCTCCTACCTGCGAGGACGTAGCCCGGAGCTTTGCAGCACGTTACGTGGCTTGATGTCACTGCTCTCATCTTGATCGGAGGAGGAGGAAGGGGAATTTGAGGGTGAGAGGGCTTCACCAGGGAATGAAAATGAGGGAGAGGGGGAGAGTTTGGTTTAAGTAGGAAAAAAATTAATTAAAAAGTTTTAATTAATTTAACCTCCAAATTAACACGCACCAAAAACTCTTGGTGGGGTCATGATAAAACCGCCCCTAGGGTAAAAACCACCTCCCAAGCACAACGACAGTCTCAGAATTTTAATCCGAGGCCCATTCAATAGTTATAAAATTCAATGTCTAAAGCTTCTAAATTATGAAAATTCCCCTAGAGGAATTTCTCACAGAAAGCCTTCACCCATGAAAGTTACACCCCTCATAGGGTAAACGGAACGTTCTGGACTCAACGGTGCCCTCTGTCAACAAATCCGATCCACCGCATAAGAGATACCTGAGTTTAACCATTAAAAAATTAATTAATTAATTTAATTATCCATTTAACGTTCCTCTAACGGGCGAGGGGTCCCAAAGTCCCACGCCGACATATTTTATGTCATTCGTAGGGTAAAAACCTCATTCCGGACCCATCCGTACACTT
This sequence comes from Viscum album, assembly GCA_963277665.1. Classification (NCBI taxonomy): domain Eukaryota; kingdom Viridiplantae; phylum Streptophyta; class Magnoliopsida; order Santalales; family Viscaceae; genus Viscum; species Viscum album. Next base: position 686,073,447 of record OY728145.1, on the reverse strand, counting down.
AGACCTCTCATCTGAAACTCTATTTACGAGTTATCCCAATTATTTGTCATGCTTAGTGTGAATGCACTGAAAATTTAATTCCGGCCACATCGGGGCTCGTAATCTCACACCATATGAATGCACTACTCTGGAAAAACATCAAGAATATTCCAAATTCCTTTATTGCCAAAAACCAGGTTCTTACATCATTCCATCATTCAGGATATTCTTCCCTGAAATTCAAAACTAGGGAACAACTCCATGTAATAAGCCAGCACCAGGCTCTCCCATACCCAGAAGAAGTCTTGCACAGTTCTGCGTCAACGAACATAGACCAAAGGATTTTATCTATTTACGTGAGGTCTGCCCTTGCAGATAACATGTATAGGATTATGCACGCATCTTCTTGGGTAAGTCACAAGGGAGACGCTATGCACCCAAATTAGCCTTTGGGGTTAGGGGATGGCGGTAGGGAGCCTCGCCATCCCTTTGTACGGTCTCAAATGGCCCAAAGGACCTCAGGGGTAGATCGCCTCCCTGATCAAACCTCTACGTCGTATGACGCGACAAGAATCACCACCCATACCTAGAACAAGGACCAGTGATTCCCTCCTTTATAATTTCCATATGGTGAAACACCTTAGGATATTTGGTCACACAAGGTTTAAAAGTCGATGTCCCATGAACAAGATGTTATTACACGCTCGAAGAGCGAAGGAGTCGACACCATCAACTTAAGAATAGGTCCCATGCCATTTTACGTTACAAACACAGGGTCACGCCTATACCCCGTGTCACCCAGGTAACAACCCAAGCTAGGAGCAGGGAGAAAATCATTTCACAGACAGAGTCTGACAATTATACTACAAAAAGTAGAAGAGCCAAAGAGCGTACCTATTATCACCTCATGCTCTGCAGGGTTGTAGACATCCAAAGATCACGGTTGTCTGTGGTCCCAACTATTAGCTCCCAGAGCCTAACGTGGACCGCCTAGTGGTGATGGGAAGACCTTGTAAAGCCCCCCCCCACAACCAGCTCATCCCACTCCTCTACTAGCACTACCTCTCTAGGCGTGACCCCGATCACGGCGCTGTCTCTATCGTGGTGGTGCACCTGCTGCCTGCCCAATATTCTCAGCAGGCCTTGTCGGGTAGTCTCACGCCAGGTGACCTTTCCCATCGCAAGAATAGTACCAGTGCTCTCTAGGCTTCACTGGTGCCCTCCAGTGCCACTGTGGTTTAAGACCACTCCCCTGAGTGCAGGTTTTAGAAATCCACCTGCATCGAGGTTCTTCTTGTCGATGCCCGCTACCTGCGGAAAACGTCTTGGCTCCAACGTGTCTGCTGCCACCACCAACTCTAGAACGTGACAGGAAACTCTCTGTCACTAGTTCCTTCTCTAGCACACTATCATATGTGGAAATGCCCAAGGGTAATATGACAACACAAATCTCTCAGCGGACACCCTGCTCAAATTTCCACGCTCGTAAGTTATCATCATGGACCAAGTCCGGGTAAAAGTGTGCGCGGTAAGAGAATCAAGCTACATACTCTTCCTCCATCATCCCTCCCTACTAAAACTGAAGGTGCTTCTAAATCCGAACGGAGCGTAAACAGGAGGGGAAAACTCATCATGAAATAGAAAAATGAAAGTCACCCCATGAAAGAGAAGACTCTCCAAGAAATTGAGGCACCAGACTCCACTAATGCCAGGATGCTCCACAGAAAAGGTTGGTATCCAAAGCCAACATAAGATCTTCAAGTGTATTCACAAGCCTGAAAAGGTGAACCACTGTCTCTAGAAAAACCTCCGCTGCCTGTGGGTCTGGCTCACCACTGAACCTCAACGGTCTCTCTCGTTGGAACTTACAGGGTGCGCTCAACCTGCGCTCAAGATCAGTCTGCTCCGCTGAAGCTGTCTGCTACTCACCAGGTGGGGGTGCTGCTACCAGCCCACCTGGAGAAAGGGATCACATGATGGGTCCTAGACTGAGGCCTCATATCTCACATGGTCGTCGTCACGAACCAAAGCTGGTATCCTGGATAGCTGTCTTCACGGAGAAATCCTAAATGTTATCAAAGAGTGTCGCAGTCAGATTAGCATATTTGTATATAACAGTAACACAATGGGGAGCTGACTCAAGAAGGACATTCAAAGACTCAATCCTATGTGATGCACAACCAAATTTTCCCTGCAACGACTGTCTCAGTATGCCGAGTCGACTAGCAGGATATCAGGGTCCTAGTGAATGGATACGTCGGCCGACGCACCATCACTAGACTCCCTGGCCAAAGAGCCTCTCTCGAGACATGTTAACACTGTTTCCCTAAATCCCAACCAATTCTTTTTAGGGATGTCCGAACAACGTCCCAAGGAACAAACCACCTCTGATACCACTTTGTCACGACCCAACCCTACCTGGGCTTGATCCACAACAACCCCAAGCCCGCCTCCTGAGGCCAGGGGATAGTGAAAAGTGCTGAAGGCTAAACAACTTGGGAATGCCTTTTCTTAATTACATATACACACTCACACATCCCACTCAATGTAGAAGTGTAGAGTAAAAGAAAAGACAAATAATGTAAAGTACAACTACTATATATAAACCACAAAAGTGAATCGACCTCTAAATAATACAAAGTAAAAGATGGAGGTAAACTGAAAAGGAAAAGGGGAAAACACTAGCCCAACCAGAAAAGGGATCTACAAACCGGAAACAGGTAAACAAAAGAAAAACAGCTGGAAGGTTCCCCCACCTGGAACCCAACTCTAACCACCGTATGCGGTCCAAGCTCCCGAACTCCTAAGCTCCTCTGAAGTCACCTCCAACCTGTCTGTCATCCACAAGGGCACACCAAGTGCGGGAAAAGCCCAAGAAGGGGTGAGTATAAAAATACTCAGTAGGATTCCCCGAAGTCTTGAGGGAGGAAAAAAGGTGGTACTGAAGAGGTGAGTAGTAGATCGAACAGGTAATAGTAAAGGAGCACAACAGAGAGTGTAGTAAAGAGTGCAGCTCAACACAACAAGAGGCAGGAAGTAGACTTGTCCAAACGCAAGGAGATAGAAATGGTGAGAAGATGAACTTCTCATCGAGTCATTACTACCTATAGCAGGAGAGTAGACTCATCCAACCACGAGAAGTTAGACACAGAAATCACATGGCATACCCCGTGTGTCTTCGCCTCTCCCTGAAAGAGAGTAACCAAAACCCAAGGAGTGGGTACTGGAAAAAGGTATAGACATATATATACGCTCTGTCAAGAAACCTGAACAAGATCGTAAGGGGATCTCCCTCCCATAGCTCAGCCCAAGAAAAGTGAGTCGCCAACAGTCCTAGAATTAAAAACCATCGATGCCCAACTTCCTGCATGTTTTCCCCGAACAACAAGTCAAGGGGATCAAATCACCGCACCTCAACAGTATCATATTTGGGAAGCACTGACTCACCCTCACATGTTTAGGTCACGTCACAAGGACGCATCTTGGTGGGGAAAGTGACCCTTGTACTTGAGAGTTTTGGGTAAAAGTCAAACCACACCTCATATATATCACACAGTCAAGAGGTCCTCAAAGTCAAGCTGTCACATCCCTGACCCGTACAACCAGGGGTCCCGCTCCAGTAGTCACGAAGAAAATTCACCGACTAGCCTCATAAGAAGGCCTGAGTCTGAAATTCCAATGGGCGACCCACTGACCAGCCCTGTTGGATGGTAAATCATAATAAAACATCAGGCAAACCAATTCCCAGCCCTGCTGGAGGGTAAACCCGGAACAAGTCGATAGGCGACCCACTACCTAGCCCTACTGGAGGGTAGACCTAGAAGAAGTCGACATGCGACCCACTGCCCAATCTCTGCTAGAGAGTAAATCCTAATACATCATCAGGAGACCCACTGCCTAGCCCTGCTGGAGGGTAAACCCAGAATAAGTCGATAGGAGACCCACTGCCCAGCCCTGCTTGAGGGTAGACCTAGAAGAAGTCAATGAGCAACCCAATTCCCAGCCCCACTGGAGGGTAAACCCGAAGATGTCAATGTGCAACCCACTGCCCAACCCCGCTGGAGGGTAAACCCGAAAGAGCTCTGGCAATCCCTTCTGAAAAAAACCTCTTAAGTAGAGAATCAGTGCTCACGTAAAGTATTGGTCACACCAGAACCCACAAACCCTACCAGGGAACTAGATGCAACTCTGTTGGCCAAACCACTGAGAACAAAACCAGGGGAAAACCACTCAACCCTGCTGGTCAAACAACCAAGAACAGAGGGACCCTATACATCGTGAGAGGTCAATTGTATGCAAAGAAAAACATGGCACGCACATGGGGCCCACATGACATGTGGCCCCAAGTCAACTCCAACCAAGCGCACAAATGTTCTTAGGTACAAACAACCATATGTACCTCTAAGTGTTCATGTTAACTCCCAGAGTATACCATGTTTCAGCCCAAAGGCTATCGTTCCCACGACACCCAACATCAATGTGAAGGGCATAAATGTAACAACTCCAACTTTCCACCTCATCAGCCTAAGCACGACCAACTACATCTCTTCAAACATATACTTCACTCACACGGGAGTGAACGCGATCACACGCCAAGGGTCCCCTAGAAACATAGTAGGACGAACCACCACTGAAGCACCTTAATTGCTTCTTCATTTAATAAGATCATGTAATAGTCTCCGCTTTCCTAAACAGATTACACCATTGTCATCCTCATGGAAAAACATGTGAGATAGACTATTTAATCACATGCAATGGATATCTGACATAAAATTCACCAACACCACCTTACGCCCGAACGACGTCCTGTGGTCCCGAGCCTCAGCCCCAAAAACAGTTGGGAGCATCGCACCATTGCGATCCTCTTGAAAAAGTACACAAGGTTGACTATCCATTTTTCAGAAACAGAAACCCAGTGATAAGGATAGAAATCACCGCCAACCCCCAAAATGGACCTCGTGAGGCCCGCACCATCTTACAGAATTTAATCCAAGCAAATTGCGCCATTGCAATGCCCTAGGAAAAACACTAAAAAATGAATGCTTGGATGCCCCGAACGGACGTCCAATGAAGAAGTTATCAAACGCTGCTCACAGCTTAAAAGTTGTGCTGTGGGGCCAATGCCTCAACTTCGGTTTCAACACGCAAAACCATACTGAAAATCTTCGTCTCGATGCCAGGGTCGCAACACCGCTGACGACGCTCAGAACGGACTCTGGATGTGTCTGCACCGCCCAAAACAAGAATCTCAGAAAAAGAGCTAAACCCATTAACATGTATGTCACGCCACTGATACCCTCATCTTAGGAATTAAAAATCCCTGAGACCTTCCAAAAATGTTCGTCTCGATCCAAGGATCGCATTTCCGTAGACGACACGTTAAATAGATGCTCCATGCATGAGCTAGCTTCGATCCAACCATTGAAAATAATAATAATATTATTATTTCTAGGGTGTTTTGTTGACCCGCTCCACGAGTCACCGAAGGATACCGAAAGATGGACTTAAAATGACCACATTGAAAACATAGGCACACTTCCGCTGACGGCACATGAATTGGATGACGAATGGGAAAGTTACGCTCGATTCACCATTTTAATAATTATAACATTATTATAATAATTAAAATCATTATTTTTTTATATATATTTTTATTTTTTCTTCTTTTGTTTAACCCACAGAGTTTCTCTCTCCAATTAGGGAGACTCCCCTTTTTTTTCATCCCCCATGTCCCCCCGTTTTTTTAACATTATCTCTTTTTTTTGTTGCCTGCTTTTGCAGGTCACGCCCGGCAGCGACCCACAACAGCGGGTCTCTTCTCCTTCAGCAGGGTTGCGCGACCTTGGTCTTTCGGCGACCCCAGTGCTGGCCAGACACCCGACCGGTCACTCCTCCACAGTACACCCTCATATGTCTGCCGCCCGCAGCCGCCCGCATCGAGGCCTGCTGTCGCCTCTGCTCGTCCGCGCTCCCAGCTGCCTATCCCTCGCCGATGCCCGCTGTGCCGGGCTGACCTCCGCTGTGCCCGACCATCATCTATTGCGCCCTGTCGCCTAAGAAGCCACTCGCGCCGCTGCCTGATCTGATGCCACTCGCCGAACCACCTACCGAAACCCCCAAAACTGGCTGGAGAATCTTGATAACCACCATAATCCACCAATAACCCGCGGACCTTGGGCAAACAACTGCGAACATCTCGAGACTCAGATTCTCAAACCGAAATAGGCGATGGAATCCTCAGAAAAAGTGCTATGCATACATGGGATTTGATTGCAAATTTGACGGCAAATCGATGATATAAATTGAGTTCAAAGGTAAATGCATAATTAAAAACGCAAACCTAACCTCCAACCTGTGAGGGCGTAGCCCACAGCTTCGCCGCACGTTCCGCGCCTTGCCGCAGCCGCTCCCATCTTAATAGGAGGAGGAGGAGGAGGAGGAAGTTGAGGGTGAGAGGGCTTCGGCAGGGAATGAAAATGATAGAGAGGGGGAGAGTTTGGTTTATGTAGGAAAAAAATTAATTAAAAAGTTTTAATTAATTTAACCTCCAAATTAACCCACACCTGAAACTCTTGGTGGGGTCAAGATTGAACCTCCCCTAAGGTAACCACTACCTCCCGAGTACACCAGTGGCCTCATAATTTTAATCTGAGGCCCCGTTCAAAAGTTATAAAATTTAACGACTTAAGCCGCTAAATTACGAAAACGCTCCTGGCGGCATTTTTCACAAAAAGCCTACGCCCATGAAAGTTACATGCCTCCTAGGGTAAACGACACGTTCTCGACTCAACGGTGCCCTCAGTTATCCAATCCAATCCATCTCTTAAGAGATATCTGAGTTTAACCATTAAATGAATTAATTAATTAATCTATTTATCCGTTTAACATTCCACTAAAGGGAGAGGGGTCCCAACGTCCCACGCCGACATATTTTATGTCATCCATAGTGTAAATACCCCATTCCGGACCCATCAGTGCACTCGGACCTCTGATCCGAAACTCTATTTAGGAGTTATCCCATTTATTTTGCATGCCTAGTGTTAATGCACCGAAAATTTAATTCCAGCCACACCAGGGCTCGGAATCGCACACCGTATGAAGGTGATGCTCTGGAATAACATCAAGAATATTACACAGTACATTATAGCCAAAATACAGGTTCTTACATCAATCCTCAGGAGTGGGTACTTGTTCATCATGATCACCTGGTTCAGGCGCCGATAATCAACACAATGCCTGAAGCTCCCATTCGCCTTCTTGGCAAATAGAATCAGGGCTTCCCAAGGTAAAACACTGGTCCGAATGAATCCCTTCCCCTACAAGTCCTCTATTTGTACCTACTTCTAATGAAGCTCAGTGGGAGCCATATGATAAGCTTGTTTAGATATCGGGGCCATACTGGGGTAAAATTCAATGTAAATTTCAACCTCCTAGTGAGGAGGAAGACCTGGGACATCATCAGGGAACACATCCGTGTACTGATCCACCACTATAAGATAGCTCAGACTCTCCACATCAACTACTCTGTGGGTAAGGCTATCCAACTGATGAGTGATTGGCTGCACTCTCCTCCGAGTAAGTCCATCCTAGGAAGAAAAGGCTCCCTTCTCACCGGTAAAGGTAAACCATGTCCATCTGTGCGGACAAAACACACTTTGTTCCTAATACAATTTATCTGAGCATAAACTGTAGATAACTAGTACATACCCAAGATGACGTTTTAAGTCCTCGACGCCGCTATAAGGAGATCCCATCCAAAGATCTCACCTCCTAGAGTAAGCTCACACTACCAGTACTAGTGCGTAATCATAGAGTATGCTCACATATAAGTCTCTAGACGTAAGAATCGAGCCAACGACTCTGTTCGAATCTCCGAGCTCTGAACCAGGGAAGTGGAAATGAAGGAGTTTCTGGCATATGTTTCTATAAGAATAGTAGCTAAAGTGGAATAGACACATATTGTACCTCATATTAATTCTGGATCACCTTGATCATAGGCCTCAACTGCATGGAGCTCAGCTCGCCCCTGTCCACCTGCTCCCAGAGGTAATCGTTGACCTTCTAGTGGTGGTGGTGGTAACACCTCAAAACGTTGTCCACTGCCAGATGCATGACCATCTCTTCTTCCATGTCCGCCTGCTCCATATGGACCACCTCGATCAAATCTGTGTCTCTCCCTGGGCAGTTATTCGACTGTCTGCTGATTATCCAAATGGCGTGTCAGACAGTCACGAGCCATGTGACCCAGCCTGCTGCATGTGAAACACTTCTCACTCCTGCCATGTATGTCTCTACTACGGGTTCCCCACACAACAGACCCTGAATCATGAAGTATTCTGCCTATAGTTATGGTCCTCTTGGACCACTGTGACATTAGTTTTCTTCCAGCTACAGATGACTCAACTACGTGTCGACTGGTGGTGGATCTAGATGCTGGAGACTGCTCAGTAAGGATAATCTCCACCAGGAGGGATCTCTCTAGCACCCCAACCTGCGTCGAGATACTGACTGATATCGTCGCAGCTCTGATCGTTCACATGAGTCCCTTCTCGAAGGTCTGGGATCTGAAGAGTGGGTCACGTACCATATTTGTGGAGTAGTGTGAGAGGTCTATGAACCTTGCTGAGTACTGAGCTACAATCATACTGCCCTGCTACAGAAGAAGTAGCTCCTGTATGCACCTTGTGCGAAGAGTTTTTGGGACAAACCCTGATCAAATCATTCTCTCTAAGTCTAACAAGAGAAGAAACATCTCATCATGAACATGGAAAAATCAAACTCCACCATATGCCTACTGCTTCCTATAGAAGGATGGAATTAAGAATCACCTTGAGGTCGATTGGTTTCCCTCCTAGTCGGAAAACTCTCACCACAACCTCCAGCCAATCCTCATCCACCTTTGTGTCTGTCTCTCCCCTGAACCTAGGTGTCCTTTGGAGTTGGAACTCGTGCAATGCGCTCAAGTGGCATGCATCGTCTGTTGCTGTGGATGGTGGCATAGGTGGCCCAACGGGGAGTGGTACCACTGGTGCCTCCGCTGGAAAAGGGGTCTGCACTGAGGCCTTGTTGCTTGGTGATCTATCTGTGCATACAAATCTTGGGACTCTAGATTGTCATCTACGAGTAGGCATCCTGAATGAAATAGATCCAACATGGTCAAAAGATTATACCTGGTGAACTGAACTGGTTGAGATGACAAAAGAAAACTTTTGAAGACACACAATCAATCAGTGTTTCTGTGCACTGAGTTAGAAATCATATGTTTGGGTCCTTGTGTATGGATATGTCTCCTGCCTCACCAACACTGGAATCCCTGAATTTAGGACCACACTCACTACTCTTAACACTATTTCATCATAGAAAAGAATGATCATATTCCTATGTTCTGCGGTAGAACCTACTCCTCTAATACCCAGTTTTCACGACCCGTCCCCCGGGGCCCTTTCTATTACTACCAAAAGCCGGCCTTCCATAGGACAAGGGTTGACGACTAGCACCAAAGCTGCAATTCCCTAAAAATGGGAAGTTGCGGCCTTTATAACCTATAAACACACACAACAGAGCACATGATGGAAACAAAACACTAATTAAAACTATATAACAAAAGTGTGATGAAAGTAAAATGGGTCAAAAATACAAGACCAACTATATAGTACAAGAAATTGAAAGTACAACTGAATAAAATAAAAACTGTCATTGGGTCATCCTCTGAGGTTCCTACATGAAGGGTAGGTATAGATCACCTCCTCAACACTCCATGTCCGTCTGTCTCCTCAGTGTTCCATCATGCCATATGGTTCACCTACAAGCATCGTCTGGTCCTAGTGCTCTAAGCCTCAGTCAGCATTGTCCTTCGTCTGCATCCAAAAAAATGAGGTGTGGGGTTATCCCATGCAGGGTTGAGTATAACAATACTCAGTAGGGACACTACGACCCTCATGGACTCATAAAATCCAACATGGATAAACAACAACGTATGAAATATATAGATAACACCACTTAGGTATATACCCATACATATATCTAAGTTATCAAGTAGTCAATATCAATAATGAGGAAAACACAAATGTTACTGACTCAGCTCTACCAGAATTTTTATTCACATTATCGAAAACACGACTGCTAGAGAACTCTTACTCTATCAAGTAAAACGGGCCTGCTACGACACTAAGGTGCTTCCCACTAACCTTGGACTGCTGAGGTACTCCTCCTGTCGAGTACCATGGGTTTTTGGCATCACCAAGGCTAATGCAATAGACAGCGCATCAATCAGACACCCAGGCCTGGTTTGATTTGTGTACGATCCAAGCAGACCGTAACTCAACTATACCCCAAACTCTAGTGGGGTATTATCAAAGGGACCATCATGCTCCAATATTACCAGTTCCACATATGGTTTGTCAAAAATATGCCAAGTTCCAAAGATATGCCCAAAAGAATGGTAATGGTTCGTAGTGGTCCCAGGTCTGGTCCGACCTGGCCTGACCCAGCATGGGCTGACCCGGTCCAGGTTGATCGAACGTGACATGTTGGGTCTCGTTCAGTCGGTTTGGTGGGCCAACTCATTTGGTTTGGCCCGACCCACTAGGCCCAGCCCATCCGACCGCGAGGGGTTGTGGAGGGTCGCGGGAGCGTGGACCAATCGTGAGGGCACTGATCGTCCATGGTTCGGCGTGAGGGTTGTTCGGCTTGGAGGGCGCCGCGAGGGTGTAGGCCGGTTCGGTTGAAGCGGTTTGATGGGAGCGGGAGGCAGGCTTAGCCGGGAGCTGCGAGGGGCACGGGAGGTCATCTCGGCTGGGGTGGCCCCGAGGCGCGGGCGGCCGGGAGGGTGTCGCGGTTCGGCCCGGGGCGGTGGAGCCAATTCGGCCAATGGATGGGGGCCGGGACCGGTTCGTCTGGTTCATTCGGGGAGAGGGAATGGCCATTACAGTACGACCAGGGTGCGGTGCGGCCGGTTCGGCCGGCTGGCAGCGCAGCCAGTGGGTGGCATGGGTTGCGAAGGCTGCATGTAGCGCAATCATTTCCTTCTTCGCATTTGTCATCTCGTCACCTCATCACCTTTCAGAAGAACATCACAAACAATAACGACGAAGGGGTCAACCATGTTGGTTTGGCCCACACCCACTGTGTTTAGGGTGGTAGCAAGTGGTTCAATTTTTTTTGAATTTCAATGAATTATCAAGAAAACGAGATTAATGAAAAATCAAACAAACACCCCACATCTTCCCACAAAATGTAAAATCCCAACCCACAAGGAAAATCATTCACAATGATTCTTTGTTTTTAGATGGGATAAATTAAAATAATAATATTATATTCAAAAATAAACCCCTACCTTGATCATTGTTCACTGACAGTGTCGTGGGGAGAAGACAGAGTTGTCTTCATTCATCGCGTCTGTGACACACTTCCAATCCCGAGCTCATGTGTTGGTTCTCTGACGAAGATTATGATTAAGGGTTAGTTTTCGAAGAAGTCCCACGTTGGTTTCTTCTACAAGGATGAAGTCAAAGAAGCTTGTTGTTGGCATTATTCGTTGGAAGAACATGTTCTTCGTTCTTCATTGTCGAGAGTTTTTCTCTCAAAAGCTCCATCCTTATTTGCTAATAAAAGAGATGGGGTTTCAAAGAATAATAGATTATAAAATCTATTAAGTTGTTGAAATAATAATTCAAATTGGGTTAATTAATTATGTTGGCTCCATTTAATTAATTCCTGATGTTGGCACAATTAAAAGAGAGGAAGAGTTGACCCCATTAAAGGAGGGGGTAGAGAGGATCTCCCTCATCAATGAGTGGAGTTGAGAGGTTTTCCACAATTTAGAAATGGGTTTTAGTCCTGGGTGGTCCCCACCACCGTAACCTCTTCTGGGAGGATAGGTTCAAGTGGGCCCCACCACTATAACCTCTCATGGGAGGTTATGGTCGGGCAGTCCCGACATTTCAACTCCCACAAGGAGATTTAGTTCTAGTGGACCCAACCTACAACTTCCACATGCTGGATAAAAAATAAAAAAAAGTGTAGCTCATTTTATTTTTATTATTTTCCGCAAAAAACCCAAAAACTATATTTTATTCTCGACCCACTACCATCGAGGTAAAAGTCTTTGTAAACGAATACATGCACTGCGATATCAACGGTGCCCGCCGATTTCAGTTCCGAGCATCAGTTCAAAAGTTATGAAACCCTGCTCCAACATTCACTGAACATACCCGAAAAAACTTTAAAAATTCATTTCGGGCACTCCAGGCCTCAGATTCATGCTCTGTAAATTTTTGTAGACTCATAAAATTCCAATTTATATAAAAATAATTTACATGGAAATTACGTGTTTTTATGGGAAATGTCTTGAAATTGAAGATATGATTGGGGGGAAATGATGATGTATTATGATTGTAGATAGATCAGAATGGATTTAAATTTTTCATTATTCCATGTTATATGGTGTGGTTATGTAAAACACATGTTGAAATTTACCAAGAAATATCAAAGATCTAATGTTGATATTTAGTTTTAGGAGTGTCTAATAACCCCTGATCATGGATATTTGGGATGGAATCAGGATGGTGGGAGTTTCATCAATGAAGAAATGTGAAACCATCATAATATAAAAAATCTATAGTTAAATACACATAATCATAAATTAATAATTGTGTGCGACCACTATGTGGTGATACAGTTTCAATCTGAAGAAAAATATAATATGTCGTGTGACCTGTATTGGTGGATCGACATATATCCTAGATTATCCATAGGAATGGGTAGGATAAGTAGATATAGAAGGCTAGACTATTAGTTGGAAAAATTGAAATACAACTATACATTCACATGGCCATGTGTACACAGACATAATAATGTGTACACTGGTCGGAACATGGGCATGGGTAGGCCGAATTACACTAAAATATCTAGAGTACAAGTTGTATACCTGAACAAAGATTGGTGTACCTAGACATGACTTGGTATGAATAGACACAACTAGATTTATTTGTTTGGGTACATGGTTATGCACACACGACATAGGTGAAATGATGAAATTCCTCTACCCACTTTGGATAATTACATAAATTCCATGTACAATGAGGTTTACATGAAATGTAAAGAAGCGCAACATGATAAGACCCATGGTTGGTCATTTATTTCCTATAATCCAAATTATATGTCATTTCCCCCCATTGAGTGTGTTTTGAGACCTTTGTTTCATTTTATTCTTCTAATAAATTTTTATTATTTTCCATGTTCCATACCATTGGGGGTCAAATGAAATATTATATCCACAATACTGGATTTTGATCTTATAAGGGGATGAGACTCAGAGAGAGTTTGTGGTGTCCCTTAATGATCTAATAATGTGATCTTATATCATTTTATATTTTTACATAGTTGGTGTTTGTGGAATATATGTGAAATATATGTGTGGTTAATTGATCATCCATATAGTTGGAAATTTTTGTGGGGTTCATGATATTATTGTCATATGATCCCCTACATAGAGGGTTGATCCCAATTGAGGTTGTATTTTACCCAATAATCCCAGGTGTGATCCCCTATTTTTGTGTAAAGGTATTTATAGAGAAGAGCATTTCATTAGGATATAAGAAGTAACCATGACCTATTGGATGAGTTTTTAGGTGATTATATGGCTCAAAGAGTGGGTTCTTCCAAAATGATCATTTCTAAAGATATAAACATGTTGCTGGTAGTTTGGTTGTGACTTCCTGGAGGAGCCGTTCCCTTACTAATTATATCTGGGTTTGTGAATCCACATTGATTTATATATCCTTACAATTACATAACTGTTAATGATGATATATGTTTTGTTATTTCCAGGGTCTCTATGAGGTATTTTTTTATGACCCCGACATGGGATCTCCCCTTATCTATCATGTATTTATAAGATGACCAACTATTTAGTAGCTTCATAGAGGGACCATCACCATGGAGATCTTGTTAAGACAGACTCAATGACATGTCTTTCAATAGATTATTTAATATTTAATCTCCCAAAAATTACATGTTAGACATGTTTTTAGTTAGTTTATCTTTGTCATATTCGTAACATATATTGTCTATTGGGTGGGCCAAGGAATTTTTGGTATGCCCCAAAAATGATTCCTGTTTCACAACATCATGTTATTGAATTTTTTTTTAACATAAACCCTCTTTAATGGGACCAATATACTATTGTCGACACAAATAACATAACCATGTTACCTCATTAGACTATTTCATTTAAATGGTAGATATGTATAGGAAATAAGGGTTTTTATTTTCTATTTCACATGTTTTTTTAAAAAACGAACACACTCTATAAGCTGCCTAATTGATATAAAATAAAATTTCATATAGAAGAATAAATTTATGGAAGAAAAAAGAACATTAATTATTAATTAAAAATTAAAAAACTATACCTGGTTCCTGAGACAAGTATAATGTAATAATATTAGTAAGATAATATATTTAATGTTTTCATATAAATTTTCAATCCCAAATCATAAAAATGAGATATGATTTGTTATATTATAATATAATATCAATGTAAAATAATTGGATCAAGTAAGTATATTTGATTCTAACCCCACCCATCACCATCATTTTCTGATTTGTTAATAACCCTAATTGGGTTTCCACTTGTGATATCCAAAAATTTACTATAATGATCAGGATACTAATCGTAATTTATCAGGTCTTATCAGTAAAAATAAATAATAATATAAAATTTGATTTCGATCATACATGAATTTCTTACACATTTCATTATAAATATTTATTGGAATGTAAAAAAACTATTGTGGTTAAAATCTTTAATGTGAATGGTAGACTATATCCCAAAATCACATAATATTAACAAAATTATTTTTTCGGGTTTATTTTTTGGAAATTCTACCTTGTACTGTTTTTTAAAATTTAATATAAATCCCATCGATTTTGAATCTATTTTTTTATATATGACATAATAAATTATAAAAATTATATAAGTGACAAATATATGATTTCATTCCGATTATTATTATTTGATATGTCACTTATATAAAATTTCTTACCTGACCCTTCATATAAATTCTATTTATTTATATAATTTCAATAACTATATAATTTTTTATAGTTGGGATAATATCTTAGTCTAAGATATCTCATTAACAAATCATTCACTGATAATCAGTAAATAAGTTTGAGATATTAAAGAAAGAAAACTTTAGATACCATATTTGGATAATTAATAGAATGAGATTTAAAAATTCATTCCATAACATGAATAAACTACGATCATAAAATTATGATTTATTAAATACCAATAAATATATACAATAATATTAGATGATCATTTTGATACACATAGATTTATATTATTTCGGTTTAATTCCCACATGTTTAGGGTTCTACCCATAATATATTATAGGTTTCTATCAATAAACCATATAGTCTATAGTGAAAGTGAAAATTCATAGCAATGATAACCTTCCATTAAATGTAGATTTCCGATGTATTCCCTAACACAAAATATATTATATTAAGAAGGATATAAAAATCACCGTAACTTTTTTATTCTTGGTCAATTAATTTAATTACTATAAAAAAATTCATTAATCACATTGTTTATAGAATTATTTCATGTAATTTCTCCAAAATGAAAGTGTATTTTTTATTTATTTTAAGAAACTGAAGTGGACAATTCATTTCTAAATATTTTAATTGATATTATGTAACTCATTAAATAACATAATATACTTTTCCATGATAATGTATATTAGTGTTTTTATAATGTATCATTGAAGGAAATTAATAATTTTCAATAATTATGTCTCAATACCAAGAATAAATACACACACCTGATGATTTGAAATTACAATGATACATTTGATATGATATTCCAAATAAAGATACATTCCTAATGATAATTTTCTATTATTTATAATAATGTTAAAAATACCTGGGAAAATGTATTAACTCTTATGATCCCCAAATCATGATAGATAAAAATCTTTTGTGACATAATGGAATAATGTGTATATGAAATAAAACATTACATTATGAATATTTTAATAACTTTATTAAGATATAATTACTGAAATTAATAATATTATAAATATAGAAAAGAAATATTTTAAGGACACTATCTTATAATGAATGTGGGAGAGAATAAAAATTTATTAAAATAATGAATGGATATATCTAAAAAATACATTGTTACATAATAAATTAAACATTAATAAAATTTGGAACTATGGAATATACATTAAAAATAATAATATTCCATCATTATTATTGCATTTCTTGTTATATCCATTCATCCACATCATTCCACATAACATATGATCATTAATCATTTTCATATATTCATTATTATAATAAGATTTATAAATTGTTATAATTCAATTATCCCCTTTAGTTCCCACCTATAAAAAAGTGCACAGTTCACTTATTCAAAATAAGGTGGTTGATTTATCATTTTAATATGCCTAATCATAATATATGACATAATCATTTATTATAACATATCTTCATTGGAATGAAAAAAATAACTAAATTAATGGGATTTAAGATAAATTAATCCTTATGACCATTTTTATAAATGATTGATAAATATTATTTATGTTTTCTATACTATAGAAAAATGTTTTGAATATAATAATGGATATTCTATTTATATATAGAATATTTTACATTAAAATTATAGGAATTAATATACCCACAAGATAAACAATGTACATAAATATATTAATTATTGGTGTTAGAAAATAAAAGAATTTGGATGCATACTTTTCGAGACTACAGAAAATACCAACCAAATCAATATATTTTCTTATAGTTCCATAAATTTTCTAAAACCAATATAAATCATATTATTGATAAATTTAGGAAAGAAAAGGTTATATTATACAACTATGTGGAATTAGAAGAAATAATTATTCCATTTTGATAAATAAAATTCTATGTTAATTGAATATATAAAAATTTAAGATAATTAAATAAAATACCTATTAATTTCGATCTAAATTAGATAAAACATGAATTACATGATATTATTTGAAATGGATTTCTACAAAAATATTATTTAAAAAAAATACTATTTAATTTTTTTGT
This sequence comes from Viscum album, assembly GCA_963277665.1. Lineage (NCBI taxonomy): Eukaryota > Viridiplantae > Streptophyta > Magnoliopsida > Santalales > Viscaceae > Viscum > Viscum album. The sequence goes on along the minus strand of OY728145.1, from coordinate 686,056,383 downwards.
ATTTTTTTCTTATGAATTCAAATTTTTATTATATAAGTGATAAAATATTCATATATAGTGGCCATCATTTTTTCTCTGAATCACGAGTTTTTATTTTGTAATAGAGGTACATAATTTTCATGGTTGGTTCTAGATAAAATCTGGTAGATTTTAATGATACTAATTGATAACTATGGCTATTTTTAATCTTCCAAATTCCATACATTGTTGTTATCCTTATCCACATTTCCTTGGGTCATTTTTTATAGAATTTTTTGGTTTTCGTTTTTTTTATATATCTTAAATTTATTTTTTAGAATATAAATTAGAATATAATCTATATAGAATTAAGGTTATATAATCATATTTTTTTAAGGTTAATTTTTAACCTTTGTCTGAAAGGTTTTATAATAATGTTTTAAATTATTGGAAAACCCATGATTTTGGAGAGTTTATAAGAATATCTTCTTTTCCCTTTACTATAGAGGAACGATATGTCTTAGAAAACTGTGTAATTGTTTCCACAATTCCGGGATTTGACATAGAATGATCACTTGAATTTAGGTTGGATTTGGTAGGTTCATCAAAAGATATCTAAAAACATCAAATTCATCCCTAATGAACACAACTTCAATATCATAATCTATATCTAAAGAAATATAATTATGAAAATACAAACTAATAAACGTTTTAATAAAAATATATTCATTAAAACCCCCATTAAGCATATGATGTTTGTAAAAATCAATAATAGGTCGTGTAACAACCACAATATGAGTTGAATTCCAATAGAAAATAGGTAATTATAATTAATATCACCATCATTGATATCAGGATTCAAAATTTTGTGCGAAAATTTAGAATCCATGAAAAATATATTTTCTAGAATTCCAATAATCTTTTAGACATCCATTCGGGTATACAATGAGGTAACACTGAGAAAAATCCATTTGAAGAATCCATGGTGCTGACAATGAGAGTTGGAAAATATCTCTATCATAACTCCATAACATATAAAAGTAAAATATAGATTTCAAATTAATTTTATTCTTTACAACCAGTGAGATAATAGGTTTAGCATAATTTTATACCATTAGGATAGGATAAAACAAAATTAATGAATAGATGTAAGAAAAAAAAGAAACATGAAAAATATTATATACCGCCTATTCTATTTAAAAATAATTAAATATAGGGAAATTGAATGAAAAATTTGGATGTTCATGTTATTTTTTCTTAAGATAAAATTTTATATTCCTTTTGATGGGTCATTGACAGAAATTCATAAATTAAAAATGTTTATAATAGAGATTATTTCTAATAAATGGATGATGAAAGACTTGGTTACCATTACCAAAAAATAGTAAATGCTAAATAGTTCATTATCATTCGCATCCTTCAGAGAATAATGATATTAATAGTTTTTAATACCCTTATATATCATGAAATTTTAATTCGATAAGGTTTATTCTGATATCAGAGATATTGTAAACCTAATGATATATGGGTTTATTGACGTTAGGTTTTAATAAATGAATACAACTTTAGAGGAAGTAAATATAAATGATTTTTTCTTCAAGTATCCCAAGGAAATATTGGATTATTTTCTAATAAACTATGATACATATATCCTTCAAATTAACATCATAATTCTATCAATGGAATAACATATAGAATATCACTAAATCTTTGGAAAACCCCTTATTTTTACCAAGAAATTATTTATTGATGTATATCAAGGAGTCGTGATATTTGGAGTGGATAATGAAAAAGTAACTTACAATATAATAAAGTATATTAATAAATCATATATTGATGATTATTAATGATTTATTAAAAAAGTATTCAGAATATAGTGAAATTGGATTTTTATGTCCAAAAATTTCTATAGATCAAAGTAATAAGGAGTGGCTTCATTCATAACTAGAATGTGTGTAGTTTATTTCAATACAAAGATGAATTTATTGGTACATTAATGTATCCCTAAATAGGTTGTAATTAGTGGATACTGAGAAAATGGGGACTTCCATTTTACAGGATCCACTGTCAAGGAAAAATCCCCTTCTCCCATCTAAAATGTGTGGTTGTCTTCGAAAGAATGAAATACTTCGAAACATCTTAAATTCATCATTAACTACTAAATAATGAGGATAATTGTTTCAATTTTTTAATATAGAAAGAAATATATTTTATATTTAGTATTTTATTTTTATAGTAATCAACCATATAATTTTCACTGATAAAGTATAATTATATTAGGGAGTTTTACTGTTAATGAAACCTTATCAGTGATCCAATGCTCCCATGAATAATAATGGTAAAAAAATAGGCTATCAAGTTATTGGATGATATATCCATATATATAATCAAATATATCTCATGAGAGAGTCCTCTATATGTGGTTCAAATGAGGGTTAAAATAATTGTCATTTCAAATTAAATGAATGATGTTAATTGTTTTAGAATAGTTATGGGGAGGAGAGATTGAGTATATTGTTAGAAACTAAGAAATACATATAGAAGGAAACATTTACACATAAAATAATAAATCAATTTATATAATGACTAAAAGGTAACTATTACTTTTATTATATACATTTATATTCTAGAAATAATCATATTTCAATTCCTCACAACAAATTGGAAATGTGCTCATCGAAAAGCCCATTTGGAACATTTTATCCTCATTTCATATATTTTAGCATATGAAATATTCTCACCCAATTATTTAGAATTATGATGAATATTTTTCATGATATTTTGAAGAAATTTTTTGGTGTGTTCATAGATTACTTCTCAATATTTAGAAAATCATTCAACACATGATTAAGGAATTTAGGGTAAGTTTTACAATAATGTGATCAGACTTACCTGGTTAATAGTTTAGAGATATTATGTTTCATGGTTCAACATGTTCTAAAATTTTCAATTGGATATATTGAAAGGGAATTTATGTTAAAACTATGAAAAATTTAGTGATGTCCAATAATAACATCCCAATATATGTCAGAGAAATCAATATTTTCCATAGATATGTATGAATTTATATAAGGGTTGTAATATGTTTCTAAAAAAAGATCAAACAAAGAATAATAATCTTAAAATGGATTATGTATTTTAATTCACTGAATGATGTATAAAGTTATTTTAGTAATTTGAAATAGAGGTATGTTGATGCTGTAATTATGATCACTATATACATGAAAGAGAAATTTGAATTAATGTGGGATTCATGTGACTACACTTTGGGGAAGTCCTTGGATAGTACTGTTTTTCTTTTTTTATCTAATGTAATACGTACCTAAAAAATTACATAAATTTAGTTTTTCTTATTCAACTACAAGGAATGATATTAAATTTACTTGACATTTTATAATATGAAATCCTTATTTTTTGAGAAAATAACTTTTTATATTATAGAAAACACATGCACTAATTTGTTTATTTTTTTACACTTATAAAATAAATCCTCGATGATTTAAAATAACATTTACTATATTAATCATGAATAAAATATCCATTGCACACTATCTAATTTTTATTTTATATTTTATTTTGTTATAATAATGTCTAATTGACATAGGAGAAAGAAGTGATGTCCTATCCCAAAATAATCATAGCCTATGAATCCCAATTATGCAATATTCTAAGGGATATTATGTTACTGGTAATTTCATATGAAAAATATAAATATTAAATTATATATAAAAATAATAATGAATGAATTTATGGGATAATTTCCCATATTTCAAGATCATAACCTAACCATGTTAACCAAATCACCCCAAATATAGAACAATAATCACATATCATACCCTTTTCATGTGCACTGGTTTTATAGGGGTTTGACCTGGAGACCCTACTACTAATATTTTTTTGGTTTCATTTTAACAAGACAATGATTATATTTATATTTTTAATTATTAATTTATATATAAATTTATATGTGACTTGATGAAAATTATATTTCCCTATAATGAATCCAAAATTCATTATTTTAAAAATATATAAATTTTAAACTATTTTCATGTCATCATGTCATAATGATGATTTAATAAATTCCATAAAATACATCAATGAAAAATTATATATTTATGCTTGAAATAAATGTGTTTTTATTTTATTTTATTAATTCTTAACACCTTCAATGAATCCTAAAATACTTATATTATTTTAATATGTTTTGAAATCATTTATTTATGAACATGAATAAGATTTAAATCACCAAAAAAATTGGTCTAATATATTCATTTCTTATCCATCTATAATATTGTGAATCATGAACTTATTTCTGATTATATGGGAAAAATGTGGGCAGGTTTGTGGGTTAGATAATATTTTCATTTAGTGTAAAAAACCTATGTATATAAATTAAAAAAATAATTCCCCTACACTTTTTTGTAAATACCCTCGTACCGTCCGAATTAACATCATTGAAAATCATTTATACATGATTTTACTCTCTTTTTCACTCTATAATGATATCAAAATGGTGTTATAATTCTCCTAGAATGATCCTTTCATTATTTTAGAAGCACCCTCTCAAGGAGAGGGTACTCCCCCCTCATCTAAATTCTATCCCATTTTATGAGTTATGACTTTTTATTTTTAATTGTTCATGTTGGAATATCTATTTACACATCCTTTAACTATAATTATGATTACCAAGAAATTTGTTACAACATTTAACTCTCATTAATACCTTCCATATTCCTTTATAAAAAACATTTATGGAACCAAAATTATATCGTGATATGGTATTGTATGTTTTATTTGTTTTGTATACCCAAACTCACTTCCAATCAATAGTTTTCACATAGATGTACCTTTTTTACCTTCATCGGGGACAACCATGTATTTAATCTTCACTCCTCAATGATGGGATTAAAAGTGACATTTTTATTTTGTAAGATATATGTGGCACATAAATTCATGTACATGATATGAATGTTATCAGAGGGCCCATAATTATATATCCCTCTAATGTATTGGGAAATGTTTTTATCATAATAGATACCATGTATGATGAATGGGATGTTATCCTAAGAAAGGTTTGTTATGATATCTATTTATTTAACCTTGTATTATTATTATGATATCATGTTTTATGTTGTTTCAATAGTCCTATTTTTCCTTGATATTATCATTTTATATAATTCTTCGACTGTCATGTTTATAATCATAACCCATTTTTTGTAAACCTGATATTCATATTTAATCACATATATTAATTTCATCATGTTATTATTTATTTATTCTGATACTTCTACTTATATCCCACATGTTTCTTATGTATGTCCACATGTTATCATGTGAAGTGTTAAAACATTGATGGAATATATGTTCATCTTTTGGTGTTTTTAAATTACTTTGTTATAACCATGCTTTGGGTTATTGTTATATGTTTATAAATACCCAATGACACAATACCCCACGATGTTCTGGGACTTTATTAACTATTTTTTAATAAATCTTGAATTATATTATATTATTTATATAGGTTTTCTAATTGGGTATTATAGTAATTACTATTTATTATGGGGTTAGGATTATAAAATAATTTTTGAATTTTTGAGGAATAATTCAATACATATGAATACATCCCTATATTATGGTAATGCAGAGAGTAAGTGGTTTTCAAGAAAGAAAACCAATATATTTTTTCACAAATGGGTGTGTCTTTGAAATTGTTTTACCAAGGACTAATAAAAATGAAAAGGGAACATTTGGATTAATTCAATCATCACCTAGTGAATGAAAAATAATCCTTAATGAACACCTATATTAAATCACATGTTTAATGTTATTTTTGAATTTATCATGTTCCTTATGATCCATCATGAATGAAACAAATTATTACCATAAATTCTATGTTATTAAATATACAATTAATAACATATATTTAAACATATAAATACATAATTTTTGTAATATTTGTTATATATATGTTTTCCTTTAAAAAATTTATCTTTTTATTATATGATTAATAAGGTGAAAATTGATATTCATAAATTTACATTTATTTTTGTTAATGGTAGGAAATAGGATGAACCTATTCAACACACAATGTAGTGGGAAACATAATGACCACCCACATGAAATTACCAACCCAAAGGGAGTAGGGTTCGGGAACATAATTACAATGAATTCTCAATTAATAATAGTTTTGAACGGAATATTGAATCATGGGAAATCCAAAAATCATTTGAAGGATTATAAAGTTTCCATTCAGACCTTTATATGACATAGGCCTCTAAATTTCATTATTTCATCTAATCCTTTAATCAATAAACAATTGATCAAATCCATTGAAAAGAACATCTCCATCCGTCAATTCTATAAGTATGAGAATTTCAAGATGGATATTTATCATATATAAGGAGAATCAAATAAATGATTGAAAAATAAAAATAATAATAAGCCCTATGTTTTTATTGAGGAGATAAATTATAATGAATTTTGAAACTTTTTTTTAGATAAATATTTTCATCACTCTTTGAAATAACGTGTGGAGTGATTTTCTCCACCAAAATATGAAGGATGATGAATTTGTAAGGGTGTTATTGTAAAACATCATGAGACATTAATGATATGACAATGGAATTTTAATTGACCAAAATATTAATGTTGATCATTTATTTGGTGGGATAAATCTATGTCTTTGAAATGATGTTATGATTCTTTTTGTTTAAATATAGGTGAAAACTATCTAATATTCAATCAATTTCACCACGTAGATCATCAAATTAGAAGATATCATGGGTCTAGAGACTATAATTAGGTAAAAAAAATTAATAGGTGTTATAAAAAACATATCATATTGTAATTATAGTCAAAAATTACACTTGTAAAAAGTGAAAGTAGGATAATCCTTATAATGTAGTGAAAGGGATGAGGGAAGGATTTAGGCATGGGAGTAAGGGCACAAAGCCCGAAAATTATGACAGTCAAAACCCACTATTATTATAGAAGAAATTAATTCTACTACAGACCCTCATTCTACTATCTAATCATTAAAATATTTTTTATAATGACACTGTTTTTGTCAATTCACTATTTGAGGTTTACTTGATGAAAACATATGATAAAAACTTCCAATCCCTGAAGTGGAAGGCCATGATTTTTCTATAAAAAACTTCTGAGGTGGATCCCATGTAAAATATTTTTATAGGTACAACAGATATTTATTAAATAAAAATTATCATAGTAATTTATTCTAGATCAATTCATTATTTCACATCACCCTGTACTAAAAGATATATTCATAATCAACCTCGAAATATGGAAGTGGATCTATCGATGAAAATAGATAATATGGAGATTAAAACATCTCAATTATATAATTACTCCCTTATCCAAGGTTGCAGGATGAAAATCCCAGTAAACATTATTTTACCCCTTTAAGAGACTATGAATAATTTCTGGTTAATAATGGTATTTCCTTATATAGTGATAATGTATATATCTAAGAAGAAGAAAATCACTCTCTATATCCTAAATCAGAAACCAATTCATTATATTATAATTTATGTGGAGATATATTATTTCAAATAATAATATAATGAATGAATATTATTTCAGTATGATCAATAATATTTAGCTCATATGAATGATTATAAGGAAAATATCATCCAATATTTCATTCCCGTTGAAATTTATTATTCTAATGGGATTCATGAGGAATTTCATGGAAATATAATAATTCATTAGGTTGTGTTATCAATAAATCTTACCCTCCTAGATTTTGAAATATATAAGAATCCATATTGAAAGGAAAATAATTATGATAGAGATATTAAGAACATATTATAGGTGAATATTGATAAAGGGTTTATATGCCTAGGTGATTTATGATAGGGTGAATTAGTCCTTCTATTCATGATGAAGAATGATCCAATGACACATTTAACTGATTGTCATGAGATAAATTATTATTAATAAAAAAGAAGAACCATCTTCCACCGATTGATTAGTTTTCTGATCTGATATGTAGATTCCAATATTTATCAATGATGGATATTTTCTATGGACATTGTCTATTAAAATCAAAGAAGGAGGATATATTCAACTCAATGTTTCATAGGTTTTATGGGAAGTATATGTTTATAAGGGTGGAATTCAGAACCAGTAATTGTTTATCTATAGTTATAGTCTTAATTAATTGTATCAATATATATTTCCTTGATAGATTTTTGGTAGTAATTATTTTTTATATTATTAAATAATAAGAAATATGGAGGAATATAAAAAGTATTTGAATGTTTGAATGGAAACATTATAAAAGTAATATTTATATGTTATGTATTTTAAATGATAGTTTTTATAGAACATGTATAATTTTTATGGAATGTTTTTACCAACAATGAAATTTATATAGATCCTTTATGAATTAATACATTTTAAAATTGAACAACACCAATATATGTGATATATATTTGTAGTTTACTTAAATTAAATAGGTACTATCAACAATTTTTATGAACATTACAATGATGATCATTCCCACTAGGATAATTTACATTGATAAAATATATATTTTTGTAGAATTATAAATGGGAGGAGTGATTTTTTTAGTTAAAGAAGTGTATAGTAACTAAAAATATTTTCACTATACTCACTAGTGTGGAAGGGTTTGGGATCTATATTGATGAATCCAAAAAAGGATTGGGTTGTGTACTCATGGAAGATATGAAATTTGCAGGATATCCTTACAACTAATTAATTATGCATGAGAAAAAATATCCCAATATTGTCTTGAATTGGCCATACTACATTTCACATTGATGATTCTGTGACACTATCTATGTGAGGATAATGGTTACATATATGCAAATCAAATTACTCCTAATGTAGATATTCACACAAAAGGAGCTAAATGTGTGGTATTTATGGTTTTTATATAAAATAATGGATTGAAATTATTCAAACATAGCCTTCTTGAGAGGGAAAACAATGTGGAATATGATCTGAGTAAAATGTATCATAAAACAGTGTCCATGATGAGGACTAAAAGGGATTAAATATTTAAAGACATTTAACTAATAGGCATATGTATAATAAAAGTATTTACATCCTACCTTGCATTACTATGTACTAAGTCATAAATTTTTTATATGATTAAGGGGGAACAATAAGGAGAAGTGGAGATATATAAAATTTAAGTGCACATTCGGAAGATCAACACTGCTAAAGAGGAAGTTATAAGGTATGGATCCCAGATATGAGTCCCATGAATTCCTGAACGGAATAGGGTACATCTGGATGATGCCCATAAATTATCCTCCTATGTTTATCTAGGTATTAAAATGTTTTATATTGATATTAATCCAAACAATTGGTGGGATAACATGAAGGGTAGACTTAGAATATTGTTTATTTATATTTTGTATGAAAATAAAGCATAAATGGATTCCATATGTTTAACAATATAATTAAACCATTTATATTAACTCTATAAGAATTATAAAACATTATAATTGATTTGTTCATAGGACTCCATAGAACACATAAAATTAATAATACCTTATGGATAGTAGTCGATCTTTAAAAAATAATTGAATATCATTGCTACCAAGGAAGATTTATCTCTGATCCAACCCACTATAGAATTCACATGGAAAGTGATGAGACATCATAGAGAACCACCATCTATTGTATCTAAATGAGATCTATGGTCAATATTGAGGTTATGGAGAATATTTTAGCATGAATTAGATATAGAGATGATTTACTATTTTTCTAATCACCCTCAAATAGATGGGAAGTTTGAAATAACCATTAAAAATATAGATTCTATTCCACGATCACATCTAACTAATTTTAATATATTTTCGGATCCGAAGCTTTTGTAAGTGAAGGTCTTATATAACAATATTCAACATATAATCATTCATATAGGACCTTATAAGTCTCTATATAGGATGATATTATAGACTCCAAGAGTATTACATTATGTTGGAGAGTGTAATCTTATGGAACATGATCTTGTACACCATATTAAAAATAAGGTTCAAACCTTTAAACATCATATAAAATATCCATAAAGTCATTTTAAGATCAATGAAGACATTTTCCTGATGTAATATAGAGTTTTATGTTATAGAAATAGGTTCTTATGTATAACACTATGGAATAATGTCAGGAGGTTTTAGAATATAGTATTTAACAAACATGGATACATCTCCCCATTTTATATCCTTGATTATATTATAGTTGTGGCCTATCAACTAGCACTCCCTCCAAAATTTTATGAAAAATATGAATTCTTCCATGTATCCCTATTGAGGAAGTAAATATCAATCATCTCTTTGAATTGAATCTAGTGGAGGTACCATTGAACAATCATGACATGGAATTAAAAAAATGTAACATGTTTCAAACGGGTTATCATAGACCATCAAGCTCATCAATATCAAATCCCAACCATTTCATGAAATTACTCCATAAATGTACCACCCACAAACTACCGACCCTTAGAGCATACAGTGGTGTAATAAGGGATTATGTATATATACCATATTAGTTGAAATTTTAATGCTTTATTTGATGTAAAATAAATATTATTTTTATCCATTTCAGTTTTTACTTTATACGCACAACTATATATAGGTAAGGAGAATTATGTTTTAAATGGTATTTTTTTAAAACAATTTGTTTTAACACTATAATTAATAAATTCAAGAATTATTTAGTAAATATTTATATTATACGATATTATTATAAAATACTAATTAAATAATTAATAATGATAATAAATTTTAATACATGATAATATAATCATTATAAGTTTTAGAAAATTATTATTTTCATAAATTTTTTTTAGTAAATATGAATATTTATTTAAACATGTAAATTCTATATTTAAGGAATTATTTTTTAAAAATAATCAATACTTTTGAAATCAACACATTAAAATTTGGCAATGTTTTTTTAAATATTCTATGATAGTATTTTTAAAAAAATAATTAAATATATTATAAATAACCAACATGTACTACGAAATTATAATTGTAAAAATTGATATAATAAAAATCATAAAATTATTCCTCCAATAAATATACTTTCCACATTAAATTAATGTGTTTTTGAAAATTTTTATTAATTTTAAAAACTGTTATTAAATTCACTAAAAACTATATTATATTTTAATTTTTTAAAATCAATTATTTATGAACATGACTTCCTTCCACATCCCCGATCGTATTATATTAATATACCTAGTTATTTTTCTTATGAAAAATTTAGAACTACAATAATACGGAAGAATAAATGGTCAAAATCCTTGTAATGGAATGTGGTTTTTTTATCTTTTTATATATAGTCCAAACCAACCTTTAGAAATTAATAAAGAATTACCCTATATTTTTCTATACATAACCCATGATCTTAACCATATTAACTCAAAATCCATTGAATGTGATGTTCTTCTCCCTCATCTTAATTAATTACCTCACAATTTGATACCATTATTGAATGAATTACCTTTGACGCCTTTGACTTCAAGGGTTAAACAAATGGGATTCTCTATCCCCCCTCATTATATGAGAGAATTATTTAAGTTATGGTTCTATATTTCAAATTTTTTAAGTTGGAATATGTTTTTAAACAAAAATTTATTATATTTATAATTTCTAATTAATGATAGGATTCCTTTCATTCTCACTAAACACTTCCAAAATGTTTTATATACACATGTTATTCTACTGAAATTATGAAATTACTTCTTCATAATTTTTTTTTGTGTAACCTTCCATATTTCCACTAAATGGTATTAAACTATATATACATATCCATCATTAATTATATACACCCATGTATTTAACCCACACTCTTTAATCATGGGATTAAATGTGATGATAGACATCAGTATGATCTATGATCAATGTGGAACCCAATTGCATGTAAACAATATTAATTTGATGGGTGTGCCATGAAATATATATCCTTCGAATGCATTGTATAAAGTTATTATCCCATTAGGTACCATGTTTCATGTATAATATGTTGTCATAAGAACACTATGTTATAATATATTAGAGTTTATTGTAAACATATTCTTATGATTTAAATTTTTATATTATTTCTATATTCCCATGTCTCCATGATTATATCATCTTCTTTCATGATTCAATATTTATTTTTATGATTTTCACCCCATTCATGACATGTTAATGTGCCACATGATAAACATCTATTAATTGTATTATGTAATTCTTTGGTAATTAACTTACTTCACATTATACCTAACCACTTTTTTGAAAACTTACCCATGTTTTCTTACGATGTATTAGAAGATTGATAGAATATAAGGAAGTGCTTTTGAGTTTTTAAATAAATATTTTCTACCCATGTGTGATGTTATTTTTTCATATATCTAATTAACCAAAGAAATTAGTCATTACAATATTTTGGTATTGTATAAACTGTATTGATATGTAATAATTCAAGAACTAATGTGTTTTAATGATATGGGATTCCATAGAGATACTGGAAGTGGTATTTGAATTTGACAGATTTCAATATTTTTTTGGTTACTTCCAAGGAGATTGCCTATAACATCCATGATTCCCTCAATTAAAACCTCATTAAAAAGTTCTCCAATTTATGTTTAATTTAGCAGGGAATCCTACTCTTAGAATTTTATATAGAGAACCATGTTAAAAAAAGTTGACTTAGAATGTAGTAAAATACTACTTATCTCCTTTTGAACATCACCACATGGAAATTTAAGTTGATAGTGTGATTTAATAGGATTTATAGATTAGGACATATATTTGGAATTGGGAGACCCTATCTCTTGGTTCAAATTCTTGCAAAATTATTCACCCACAAGAGTGATACACAACAAATTATCTTATCAATAAACAAAGAAGTTATTCTTGGGAAAAATAAATTATTTTTTAAAGATCCTCTACAGGTTCAGTCTTGTAAATATTCCATAATTATCTATGGCCTTATAGAAATATATGTCTTAGGATGAATGGGGTGTTTATATTATTCTCCTTTTTGTGTACAATACGAGTCTAATCAATCCACTTCTGAAATACAACAATTTATATTTTTCTATACCACTATTCACAAGGATTATGTACTCCTAATAGAATTATATGATCAATGCCAATGTATAGGTAATATTTGAAAAATACCTTAATTAAAAAAATCATCTAATCTTAGAAATGAGATATCTGATGTTTGGTGCATTAAATTCATTTGACAATTCCCACTATTATATGAAATCATGTATATTGTTTATATGGGGAATAATGATCCAAATGGGTCGAAGGTATAGAAATGACACACAATATGAACAAAGTATTTATTTATAGATAATGTAATTTTTCTTCATCATGTTCGATGTTCCATGAGTTCTAATCAATGAATGGGGAATTCATTTTGATAATTCATTGTTATGACTTTTGTTTTTGATGTATAGTGAGAGGAACCACATTGGAACACCATATCGCCACTAGTCTATTAGCCATGTAGAGGTTTCCAATATGAACCTAAATATAATTCATGACAAGATACTATGTGAATCAAGGATCTAATTTTATTCGATATTTTATGATTAATTGTTGAAAGATTTAACAAACTATATAAATCAACAAGTCATGTCACATTTTTGTTAGTTTATAGAAATACATATCAGTTGTTGGTTGATTTAGTGTGAAAATCCCACTAGGTTTTCAATGAATTTAATTTTGTCTCCAATATTGTGTGGAGAAATGTAGTTTGTTACTATCCAAAACTAATGATTTCAGATGATAAAAACATAAAAATGGATTGATATATAAAAAAAATGTTAAAGGCATACCCATAATAGAATGATCTATCATAAGTAATTTTATTCTGATAATTAGTTATTAATTGTTAACTCAATATTAAGATTATTTCAAGCGAAATTAATTTTCTGGTGGTCCTAATCATTTAAAATAATCAATTCCTTCAATCATTGAGCTATGTAAGTTTTGAGAGAGAAGGAGTGCATTTCAAGGTTTATGAATAGTTTTTCATGATATATTTTTAAAATGAATGACATGGTTGAAACACACTCAACAATACATTTTGATTTGTAAGGGGTAATATTATATTTTAATTCAAGATATCAATTTAGAAATTACTCAAACACAACTAATTATTTTATAAAAAGTTCATAAAAATATTTATTCGTCTTATTGTTTCTTATAAAAGATTGTTAGTGTCCTTTGTTTGTTTTTATAGGATTAATGTGTTGTATAGGGTTTGTGGTTGAATTTAAACAATATAGGAGTTAAATTGACTATATGTTAGGATAAATTATATTTCTAAAACCAGCTGGGGACTATAATTTTTCATTCCTTAAGAGTATATAATTTAAGATTCACGGTGAAAAACATTTATCAAAAGTTGAACATTATACAGTGTTTTCACATGGAAAACTAAATCATGTAATTTAACTGTGAGTTGTTTTGTATTAACCCAATTACATTTGTATTGTATCCTCTTTGGAAATCCTTAATATGTTGTGACCATATGAGATGTGATTAAATAATAAAGTGTCAATCACATTGTGAATTCACGGTATACTGAACCATGTTCTAAATACTTGAAACCATTAAATAATAATAGAAATTTTATAATAAAGAAAAAAAATAATATATCATGTCCCCAAAAATATTGAAGCAAATCCACTCATCATGTGTGCCTCACCTCTCTTAAGCCTCTCTACCCTTCCTCTCATCCTTGTCCCTGGAATCCTCTCTCCAATACACCCGCAGAGTGAATCGTGGAATAACATCTTCTCATCTTCTTCTTGTATTTTCCTTCTCCGCATTTATTATATTTATTTTCCATCGTTTAAGTTTTTTACCCTTTTTTTCAATTTAATCATTAATTTTTTATTTTTTCCTTCTCCTGTAATAGTTTTTTATGAAGTTTTATCAATTTCCTCCCACCAAAGAAAATGAATATTCAAAAAATCCCCCCATGTTAACTATAAAAGATGATAAAATTATGATTTCAATGATATTATTAATAAGATTGAATTTTTTTTATAAAAATTATAAAAATTTTACTTTTTTTGTTTCTTTTAACTATTCATTCCCATTACATGAAAATATACTACACCATTTACTCTCTATACAGTGTCTTCAGAATATGACCATGTTCCAGGATCAAAAAACCATTCTATAAATATTATTAAAATATATAATATATATGATAATAATGATTCAGAGTTCATTCCACTTGGGATGTAATCCTTCACCATTGACTGTCACCCCACTACCTTACGAAAAAAGAAATTACAGAAGACCTATAATGAATAATAATCAGGAGTAACCATATGAATTCCCTCTCTATGAATCAAACAAATATAACTTGTAAGATAACTGTGTTACAAATAATTATGGGGAGTTTGTTGAGGCATATAATAATGTTATATTCAGTTTTCTCAACAAGCATCATATTTTTGTGTTGCAGATATTTTTTTATACATTTCAGAATATATGATGTTATATCCTAAGAGCTTCACTCCAAATTAAATGATAAAAGTATTTTATATTATAAAAAAATAACTGATTATATACATTCATTAAAAAACAATGATCATTATTGAAAAAGATTTAGGATAAAAAATACAAACCATTTCAGTAAATAAATGTTTAATACAAAATATTCACAAAATTTTAATTGAATTTGTCAAAGAATATATTTTCAAAATTAAAACACCTTTTAAAACTTATAATTAGAATATAAAACATAATTTTAAAATAAAGTGGTCATAAAATAGATATGTAATTGGTTTCAAAAAAAGAAGTCAAAATAATTTATTTGAATACGATATAAAAAATATTTTGAAAACCTTTTCTTTTATATCAAATATAAATCATTTACCAAATAATTTTCTAATCTATATATTTTTTCATATGTTATATCCTTATAAATTACATTGCAAAAATATTAGAAAATACTTTTCACTTTGAAATCATTATTTACACATTAATTACCCTTTATATAAAATAATTTAATATAATAATTATTTTTCCAAAAATATACAATTATAGATTTCAATGTATATTACAAAAATATTATATTCAAAATATTTTAAAAATAAATTTTATTTTCACAACATATTTCATTTCAAAATATAATAAAATTAAAAAATACCAAGTATTATCCGTTATGATTTTATAACAATGTAATCAAATTAGTAATCTTTAGAATAAATTCGTACTCGGATGCTCTTATGAAATCCACATGGGAATATTCTATATAACCATCTATTAAATTTATGCTTGAGGTCCTGGGTTCGTTCGCCAATCCTCATAATTGTGTGTAATAAACATGAGTAGTGTTTTATTAATATATTATTCTAAGGTTTTGTGTTCTCATATCAATTCCATTATTTTTCTTCAAAAAAATATTACATTATTCTCTATAGAGAACGTTATATTATATATCAAAAAACATTTTAGAAATATATATTTCCAATAACACCAATTAGAGTAGTATAAATCAATGATTTATAAAGAAACATGGAGACCACTTCATAGAAATGGATAAGTAAATTTATACACATTCATGGATATACATAATAGATGTTTCACGTATATATAGAGTTTATTTCCATAAATACTACTAGTAATTAAATTGAATTGTGTTAATGAAATGGTAATTTATAAAATTATAACATTAAATTTGACCTTGAAAATGATTTATTTAATTAAAACCTTTTTAGATGCAGGATTTAAAAATTAAATAACTCATGTTACACAAAATTAGGGGTTTTATAAAAATAATTATGGACTAGGAAAACATAATTTTTATTTACTATTGAAATCAATCTCAAATATACATATTTTAAAAAAAATTATAATTTGTGAAACATGAGAGATGAAAAATAATTACCTTCTCTTACATAATTAATTTTATATAGTAAAAAATTCATATAATATTTGTCTAAAAAAATTCATATTAGTATGTTTTAAAATAGAAATAATTATAGAATAATGAATAAGAAAAAAATTACATTTCTAAAATAAAAATAAAAATATAGATCCCTTGTATAAAAAGGGTTTTGTATGAAATAAATAATGATAATTAAAAACTTAATTATATGAAAATAATTTCCTTACAAAATATATTATGTTTATAAATATAATTATATATATGTTTTAATAAAAATTATTTATATGAAAATACAATACAAGTTATATGGGATTTGCTAATTCGAAATCATGTCAAACCTCATTCTTTAAAGGTCAAACTCACCCTCACACAATCTCTGTAACCAGAGAAACTCTAGTAATTTTTTATCAGAGAGTTTATAAGAGTGTTGATAGATGCATAAACTAAAAGAATATGACATATTTATAGTCCAAAATTTTTTAATAGATCAATCAATTTTTTATTTAATTATTTTATTAATATTTGGCCTGAAATCCAAATAGTGGTGAATTTGTCTATACATTTTTCTTTCTCATTAAGAAAAATTGTTTTTTTCTCAATCTATTTGTTTACTTATGTTTTCTCTTTCATTTATTTCTTAGTCATTAAGGAACAACTTTTCTCGCATGTCTATAATTATATATAACAAATTTAATTCATATATATATAATATATAATCCACACATTTATTTTTTAACGAATAATTAATAAATTATATGTATTTATATTATATAAATTCTGATATATATATATATATATCACACCATGTATAGGGATATTTATATGTAACTTATATATATATATATAAATATATTTTTCTTCTTTTTATAATTCCCTTAAATGTCACACACTTTCACACAAAAACACACACACATACACAAACATTTTATTTTTATTAGTTTAATACATTAAAAGTTGTATATATATATATATGTATATATTTATTCACCTATAAATAGTCTAATATATAAATTGTACCCATAAATATTTTTACATATATATAACACACACACACACACACACACACATATATATATCACCAGCATATATATATCATTATCATATAAATAAAATAAATTTTATGATTTCCTATAACATATACATAACATGTATATATTTTTTCAGATACATATAAATATAATATATATTTATAAATTGATTCCTTACTCCATTAACAATCACACCACATTTTACACTTCTTGTTTTAGTATTGTTTTTTAAAAGGCATAATCATTGAAAACACATGATATACATATATTTGTTTGGGATCACACCTCATGTTTTGTCTTATCACCAAACACCTCATGCATAACTTTTCACATAATTCTCCACATTTCTTATTTTTTAGTATTTTTTTAAAATTTCATCACTTCTTTGATGGGATATATATACATTCATATTATTTTTTTATATAACCATCTTCATAATTTCTTTTGTATTTATATACTAAATATAAGTATATATATACATATATATATTCCACATATATATGTATATTTATATAATACCATTTTATCACACTATTTTTATATGTAAACATATCATTAACTTTTATTATAAATTACTTATATGAATAAACATAGACATATATATAAGCACAAGATCATTATATCAGTATATCAAAAATATATATATAATTATCATATATATATATATATTAATATAAACATTACTAACAAAAAAATAAAAAAATTTATTTAAAGGATATATGTATAATTAGTGTATAGTCTTAACAGTTATTTATATCTATGTAAAATATAAAATCACATATGAAATTAATTAAAGTTTACAATTTTTTTATTTTTTATTAGATTGTTCATTTTAATGTCATATTAACATTTTATGAATCATTAAGAAATCATGTGGCTAAAAATTAACAAATTATTATTATTATCTAAATTGAAATTTAAGGGATATTCAAATGTATACCTAATTTGGAAACTATGAAATATCACATTAAAAAAATGTTTATTAAATTAATAAGAACCTATAATTTTATAAAATGTATCTTTTAAAAAGAATATTATGGTAATATGATAAAAAAATGTTTAATTATTTGGAAATTGTATTTGAAAGTCATATTGACCTATATTACAACTAGATTACTTATGAGTTTAAATTTTATACAGAAATAATATTAAAATGTATTTTTTGAAAAATCATTTTATTTAATAATATGAAATTTTGAATAATGAAATATATATTATTGATAATAAATAATTAGTGAAACTATTTATTTTAGAGAAATATATAGGAAATAATATATTTTTATTAAAAATAAATTTATAGTTTTTTAATAAAAAATGGGTTTCATGAAAAGTAATACAAATGTAATATTTTTTAATAAATTTGAATTTGTCAACTAAATCAAAAATAAATTTTTTTTATAATAATTAATATCATTTCATAGAAGGTTATTTTTATTCAAAATCTTTTAATTGTATTTTTATTTAAGAAAAATTAATTTAAAAAAAATGAAAAAGTAAGACTAAACTAACTGTTTCTGGTATTTTACATTCTTACATAAATGAGTAATAATATTCATTTAGGAAATAAATTTTTGAATGACAGTATCTTATTATGAAAGTGGGAGAGATTAAAAAATTTATTAAATTTTAACATGAATATATCTAAAATATATATGGTTATATAATAAAAATAACAAAAATCAAATTTCGTACTATGCTGAAAACATTAAAAATATATTTCATTATTATTATTACATTTCATGTGATATCCATTCTTCCAAATCATTACTCATTAACATATGATTATGAATCATATTCATATATCAATTATTAAAATATGATCTAAACTTTCCTATAATTAAATTATCTCAAAGGTTTTCCACCGTTATCAAATTATACAATTCACATATTCATAATGAAGTGGGTCACCTAACAAATTTAATAAAATAATCATAATATATAACATAGTCATTTTTTACAAAAAATATTCACTAGAATGAAAAAAACTAAAATTCAAAAATTCATGGGAATTAATATAAATATTTCAGTTTAGAAAACATTTTTTGAAAAAAATCATTAATATTTTTGATTTAGACTAGACCATAGAAATTTGATTCTAATATAATAATGTATATTCTATTTGTATTGAGAATATTTTTCATGAAAATTAAATAAAATAATATACTCACCAGATAATAATGTACATAAATTTATTAATTAGTACTATTACATAATAGTAGAAAAAGGGCGATGACTTTTCAAGATTCATAAAATACTAACCCAAATATAGACATTGTATTATTGTTCCATAAATTTTTCAAAACAAATATAAATCATATTATTGATAATTTTTGTAAAGGAAAGGGTTTTTATATCACTGTGTAGAATTAAAAGGAGTAATAATTCCATTTTTATATAAAAAATTCAATTTCAGTTTAATATATAAAAATTCATGATATTTAAAAAATATAACATCAAATTTATATAAAAATTAGATAAAACTAAAATTATATGATTTTATTTAAAATTAATTTCTACAAAAAATATTACATATAAAAAAATTAATTTATTTAAAAATAATTCTTATGTATTGAAATTATTATTATATAGGATATAAAATATTAATATTAAGTAATAATATTTTTTAAGAATCATGAGTTTTCATTTCATACTAGTCATATAGAATATTCATAGGGGGTGGTTCTAGATAAGATTTGGTATAATTTAATGATAGTAATTGATTATTAAGGGTATTTTTAAACACCAAATTTCTATTCATTATTTTTTACCCAACCACATTCCTTTTCATCATTTTTTATAGATTATATTGTTTTTCCTGTGATTCTGTAATATATCATAAATTAATTTTTTATAATATAATTTATGAAGATAATCTATATATAATTAGTGTTATGAAATCATAATTTTTAATTAAGGGTAATGTTTACCCAATGTGAGAATGGTTTTACAATAATGTTTGAAGTGATGGTCTTTATGATGTTATAAAAGACAATTGTTTATCAGTATTTATAGGCAAAATTTGTTATTATTATAATTGAAAAAAGTCATGGTGTTAATCATATAAATACCATAATTAAAAATATCTCTATTCATATTTATGTATTTGTAATTAATGTGTATTGTTTTAAGAAAAATAATCATATATATGTTTATATATCAAATACTAATGGGAATAATATAAAATGAAACATGTAAATATGAAGAAAATATCTTTTTAATTTATTGATGCAACTTCTATATGTATTAAATTTGATCATAATTAGTTTCATTGTCATCACCTGATACTAGTGTAAAAACATAATGATATGTTTTTCTATTTAAAAAATAATTTGATGAATTATCTACATAATTAAGGGATTTACTAAACCCTAGAAACATTAATTCCATTTCTTAATTGAAAAAACATGATACTATGAAACTATTTAGTAGAGTTGTTGATATAATTTTATGTAATATGTGGTTTCAAAACCAAATTCTTGTATCATTATTAGAAAATATTTTATAAATGTATTATTATATAGAGTGTAACATTATTAATTTTAATTTTACAAACATTTTATTTTTAAAATTTTTAAAAAAATTTATATATATTTTAATTATTATGTTCATGAATAATCTAATACCTTCATGAAATTTTATTTTTGTTAGATATGCTTTGCATTTATTTAATCTGGAAAATTATTTCACGAATCAACTGAAACATCATCCATGTACGATGGTAGAATAATATAATAAGGTGTCATAATATGTGATAATCTCTCTAAATCCATGTAACGTTATGGAATATGGATCCCCATACAAATATGGGTTTACGTAGTGTAACATTACACTTTCCATGTTGGATAATAATTTCATGAACTAATAATCGATGATGAAATGGATCATAATAAATTTCTTTTAGTAAAAATATATTTGGGTATTCAAATGACCAATACCGTTCTTCTTCATGACCAAATTTTTTATTTCAATAAAATTTATTTTTATATGATGAGGGTTTGTTTTTTGATTTATATAATTTCTATATGGTACTATGAAAAATATTGGCTAAAGAGATAACCTCATATATATATTTATATATTTCACATCCATGACCAAATATTAACAACCAAAAAAAACATAATTAAATATATATAGTCCTTTTATATATTGATAAAACTATTAGAAAAATAATGGTGATTCCATGAATAATGAATATGAAAAAACATGGAACATTATATTGATATTTATTATGAATTTTTTTTTCTATATTAGATAATTTTATTGGGGGATGTACCATGTGTAAGATAGATTCCAGTAAAAATAGAATAAGGACAGTAATTAAGATGATGAACACCATGATGATTACATTCTAATTCGGTCTTCCCAATTCGATTCCTTTTTTCAAAAATATATTTAATTAAAAATTACTTAAACATAATTCAATTTGAACCAAATTTTCAATAAATTTTTATTATGTAATAAAATATTTTTTATTCCAATTGAAAAAACATCCTACTCAAAATAATTAATCAAAATCAATTTTATATAACAAAGGAATTGGTCAATTACAAAACATGTAAAATAAAATTTGACAAAAATGGAAAAATTTAACGTGTTAGTAAATATTCATCAATGGAACCATAATAACTCAAATATATTATTTATATTAATAAATTTTTTAAGAATATTATATATTCCAAATATAAATTCATTAATAATAAACTTTTTATCTATCAACACCTACATGTAAAAATTATTCCCAAATAAATATTGATCATCATTTCAATAAAAGATTATAAAGTTCATTATAGAATCTAATGTATAATTCCAAAATCAAGATTAATCATTCTAAAAAAACAATGTATACTTTGTGGATCCAATAAAATGATATCAACGAGAATAATAAAATATTATGTATTTTAAAAGTGTAATTTAATTTATTGATCCTTACTCGATGGAAAAATTATGTAATTATAAACCAATACTGATAATTTTTTGGATAGCAATGAAGTGAAATAAGCATATTATACTAAAAAAAATTATCTAAAAAATTATAAGGATATTTTATTAGAAGAATTAATGGTTGTAAACCAAACATTTTCATACACATTTTATTATTTTATTGAATGAATAAATGAATAAAAATGTACTAAAAATGTTTATTTTATTTTATATTTCTAAAAAAAATCACACAACCACTAATTTTGATGTGATCTTATCTCATGTATAATATTATGATAATTTTTTGAATTATTTTCTTAGAAAGAATAAATATATAAAAGATGTAGAAATTTTCAAAATCAATGAATAACACCAACTAATGTTCCAACAAAATCCTCCAAGTAAACATTATTATTATGAAGATTATATACACTGTCAAATATATATTTTTGTAATTTTGCATGTATTTTTGTTATCTTGTAGCTTGTGAGAACCTCATTTATTTTGTTGTGTCAAAAACCATCCTTGTGTAGCTAAATCTAATATAAGTATAATTTAAAATATTGGATTAATTGATTATGTACCGAAGGGTTCTTTTATAGGATGTACTAATAAAATTAATTCAATATAAATTTCTTATTTTTTAAAATTATATATATATATAAAGATATTGATCTATAACTCAAAAAATAAGACCATTCCTTTTGATGAGTTAGATAGTGATATATGATCATAAAGAATTTCAAATTCATTGATATTTTAACGATGGGTTGAGATATTATGATTCCATTCCCTTGGAGTACTCCTCAACTTAAATTTTAACTAATTTATCACTATTATATTCATTAACAAAAAAATTTTCTACAAAAATCAATGACATAAAGGGACCCTCAACATATATGATAATTAATTTATTCTAATATTTATTATAATTATCAAAAATAAGTGAACACTGCTGAAAATTTCTAAAGCATGGGATATCTAACCATGAAATATGTTGTTTTATTAACAATAATTTCACTATCACTTTTACCATCCATTATACGTCCTACTTAATTTGATGTTTGTTTTATGTAAATCATAAAATTTTTATTATTTCCATGGTGATTTGAGAATACATATTTTAATCATAAATGATGAATTATAAAATAAAATTATGGCGTGATGTTAATGTATTTTGAAGTCACAAAAATCCCATTTCATCTTTTATTATTAGAAATAAATTAATAATAACTTTTTATGTATACATAATGTAATAATAACGGATAACATAAAGAAAATATCAAAAAAATAATTAAAGTTTGAAACCCCATTGTAATAATTCATAAACAATAAAAAAATAAACTTATTTTATATAAGTTTTATATATAGAAATTATGAATTTTTAGGTTATTAAATTATATTTTGTTCCACTTATTGAAAGAATAAATATCACTCCCCATGAAATGAAATAAATGATTCTGTCCAGTATAGTAATATTATTGAATGTATTGATTATTTAATGTCAACTTTGTGTTTTTATTCTCAATGAAAAGTTTAAAATTTCATTCATGGGCCATATATTTGATTGTTTTGTAAGATATGAATTTTTATATTTTTTTAGGTTACTCAAACATATAGAATTATTGGTTTCTAACATTTATTTCTATTATATGTTTATTGTTGAATAAAATTGATGAAAGTAATAGTGATGTTATAAATGTGTATTTCAATGTTATTTTTTAAAATAATTGAATGAATTTATTTATGAGATCATTTATATTTTATAATATATGTATCATTTTATACATATTATAAATAAAAGGGTTTCATGTATGATATCAAAATAATCGATGTAGAATATAACTAATAATTAAGGTTATAAATTTTTTTGAAAATGAATGTTATTATCGATGATGAGTATGAACATAAAAATTATAGATTTTGTATCTTTAATAAATAGATTCCTATTTAAAAACACTATAATTGTTTATAGAGGTAAAAAATTCAGAATAATATATAAATAAAATTTAGTTAACCATCTAAAATGTCATCAAAATATTTATATATTATAAAAATAATATATTTTAATGTTTATTTAATTTTTGGAATATGAGTCAGTTTCATCATTATTAATAAATATTCTTAGTATTACTATCACATTAACAAGATAATATACGTTGTAAAAAATATAAGGTGTTATGAAAAAACCTTGACAACAATTTCATTATTCATGTAATAATTATATCATATATAAATAATATAAAATACTGTAAAGATATAATAATTATATACTTTTTGTAATAAAATGATATTAAAGCAGCTATTTCAAAATTACATCCAACACTCTAAATAAAATAAATATTTGTTAATATAAATGTTTTAGTTACCTAGAAATGTTGTATGTTTTTGAATTATTCTTTGATACCTGAATATTTCTAAATACCATCTATAGGATGTTATATTTTCATATTAATATATCTCAGGTAAAATAACGCATTTTATAATTATATAACTAATCAGGGGGGAAATATTTTAAATAAATCTTTAAATATTTCATGAACTTAACCTAGAAATGAGTATAATAGATTCATAGAATAAAAATGTTGATAAAATATATATATTATATAATGTACTCCAAAATAGATAATTACATTGTTAAAAAGACATAAAAATTGTATTGTTTTAGTTTAATACGTCTTATACACTATTATTAAATAGAATAATCAAACCCAGAATATATATTAGAAAATATCTGAGGTAGATATTTATATCGTTCTTTTTCTTCATCAAGAATGACATAATTGTTCAATGTTTTTCATTATATATAAGAATATAAACAATTTAGATCACATTTTGAATGAAAATAGTGTGATTGAAGATGATCATAATTCTTTATATGGAATCACTATAAATTACATGTAAAAAAGAAAAAAAAGTATTTAAATAGAAAATTATATAGAAAATTTTGTTTTGTAATAATTTATAATGATCTGGTTGCTAAAAAAATATCCATATATGTTATTCAGAAATATCTAACACATAATCTCGTATACAGATTCAAGTAGTTATTATAATTGTAAAATAATTTGTTAATTTACTGTATTTCCTTATAAAATAACTCTGCATTTATTAAAATAATGCATAAATGAGGGTATTAAATCCTAATTTTTTAATCTTTATTTAATTGAATAATTTTATTTTATATATTCCCAATAAAGGTAAACATAAGAAATCAAATTGATAAATTTAAAATGAAAAATATATAATAAATATATAATATAATTACCATAACTATCAAATGTAAAATGATTCTAACTGGATAGAGTTAAAACATACAAGGATTATATCTAATTGTATCCAACTCATCAACATACAATAAAACATGAGATTATAAATGTTTTACATAATATATAATTTATATTTTTCCATCCAATTACATAAAATAATTAGGCCCATAATATCATAGATAATTTTCAGTAATGTTTGGTTTAATATTCTAGTGAAATCTCTAATTTTCCCATGTATTAGTTCATTATATTATTTTTATTATTTTCAGATCTAGGGGTTGAGGTGGTGTGAGAATTTTATGATAGATGAACCCAGAATTAATATATAAAAAATATTAAATCTATTTGTACCACACATAATTAGTTTGCCTAAAAAATATAAATAACTTCTAAATGAGAAATTCGATCAGAAATTTGAGGCCACCATTTAGTCTAGAATATGGTTTTACCCTATGTGTGATATAATATATATTGGGGTAGGTCATTAGGTTTGAGAACCTTTTTGGAAAATAATTGAATAATTTTAATTTTATTAAATTAATTGTTCAATTAAAAACCTATCCTAATAAATTCTTATATATAGAATTCTATGACTAATTTGTAGGATTGAACATGTAACCCTTCTTCCTGAGATAGTGTGTTGGAGTAGATCTTGGAAAAAATGTCAGATCCAATCAAGATCTAGGATCATTGTTCCCTTATAGTTTGTGGATCTCACCAAAAATGGAATCAAATGATCATTATTGATCAATGATCGAGCTGAACTCTAGGTATGAAATTTTATTTGAGTGATTGCATCAAAATATTTTATATAGGTTGAATGAAGATCAATTCCACAGAAAAAAAGTTATTAATGCATCAACAATTAAACTTAATTTCAAATGATATAATGTTTGTTGGCTATTTTTTAATTTTATTAAAAAATTCTTCCACAATGTATTAAATTCAATATAGAAAAAGTTAAATGTTTGACCCTCACAAGTTATGGTTTTTGATTTCACCACTATTTCTTCTGCTGTTCAACATTGAAAATTCATTTTTCTTTTAGTTTGATGAAATAACTGATATTCAATCATTGTGATACCGGTCTTTGTCACAATGGATATATATAATGGCTATGTATTTTAATTGAAGATATGATTGTGGGGGAAATGAAGATGGATTATTATTGGAGATATATCAGAATGGATTAACATTTTTTGTTAATCCTAGTTATATGGTGTAGTGATGTAAAATACATGTTGGCATTTACAAAGAAATATCAAAGATCTTATATCTATATTTTGTGGTAGGAGTGTCTAATGACCCCTAATATTAGATATCTGGGATGGAATAATGATGGTGGGAGTTTCATCAGTGAAGTAATGTGAAACCAACATAATATGAAAAGTCCAATGTAAGAACATATTATCTAGAATTAATCAATGTGTACAACTAATGTGTGGTGATACAGTTTCATCTAGATAAAAATATAACATGTCGTGTGAGCTGTGGTGGTGGATAAACATGTATCATATATTATACATAAAAATGGGTAGGCAATTTAGATATAGAATTCTTGATTACTAGTAGGTAACATGGATAATACAACTATACATTCACATGGCCATGTGTACATAGACATAACTATGTCTGTACACTGGTTGGTATATGGGCATGAGCAGGCTGAATTACATAGATATTGCCAGATTACATGTTGTATACTTGAACAAAGATAGGAGTACCAATACATGACTTGGTGTGAATAGACACAACTAAACTTATTTAGGTTGCTACATGGTTATGAATTCACCACATAGGTGAAATGATGAAATTCCTCTACCTGCTATGGATAGTTATTTAAATTCCTTGAACAGTGAGGTTCACATGAAATGTGAAGCAGCGCAACAGGATAGGACCCGGGGTTGGATATTTATTTCATGTACTCCATATTATATGTAATTTTACCCCATTGAGTGTGTTCAGAGCCCTTAATTTCATTTTATTTTTCCATTATATTTTTAGTATTTTTCCTTGGTCCGTACCATTGGGGGTAAGATGAATCATTATATCCACAACACTGGATTTTGATCCCATTCGAGGATGAGACTCAGAGAGATTTTATGGTGTTACTTAATGATATGAGAATTTGATCCTGTATCATTTTTTATTATAACTCAGTTTTTTTGGAATATGTGTGAACAATATGCAGGCCTAATTGAACCTCCATCTAACCAACCATTTTAGTAGGGTTCATGGTACCATTATTTTATGATACCCTATATATATGGTTGATCCCAATTCATGTTGTGTTGTACTCCAATGATCCCAGGTGTGAAACCCTATCATTGAATAAAGCTATTTATATCATAGTGAGTTCCATTAAGTTATTAAAACTGCTAATGACCTATTGGATGAGTTTTTTAGGGGATAACATGGCTCACGGAGTGGTTTCTTCTGAAATGATCATTTCTAAAAGTAAAAACATGTGGCTGGTAGTTTGGTTGTGACTGCCTGGAAGAGAAATTTCCTTACTAATTATATCTGGGTTTTTTATTCTACATTGATTTATATATCATCACTTTTAGATGAATATTAATGATGATATATGTTTAGTGTTTTCAGGGTTTTCTAATCATATTGTTGTAATGTCTCTACATGGTATCTCCTAATATATGTCATTTATTATGAAGATGATAAACCATTTGGTGGATTCTTAGAGGTACTATGAAAGGGTAGATCTTGTTAAGAAAGACTCAATGACATCTGCTTCTATATATTCTTTAATACTAATTATCTATAACATTACATGATAGACTTGTTTAAAGTTATATTAGGCTATTCATATTCATAACAAAGACAATCAATTGTGTGTGTCAAGGAATGTTGGGTATGCCCTAAAAAGGATTCCAGTTTCGCAACATTATGTTATTGATTTTTTCTAGCGTAAAACCTCTTTAAGGGTACAACAGACTATTATCGACACAAATAACGCAACCGTGTTCCCTCATTCCACTATCTCATTTAAATGGTAGATACGAATATGAAATGAGGTTTCTTTTTTCCATTTCACATGTTTTTAAAAAAAAATCATACTCTATAAGTGACCTCATCAATATAAATTGAAATATGATATAAGAGAATGAATTTATGGAACAAAAAATAACATTAATTATTAATTAAAAATGAAAAAAATAATAAATTGTTCCTGAGAAAAGTAGAATACAAAAATATTGTTTAGATAATATATTTTACGTTTTAATATAAATTTTTACACCTAAATCATAGAAATGATAAAGTAATTATTATATTATAACATAATGTTAATGTAAAATAATTGGATCTATTAGATCTCATTTATTCTAACCCCACCCATCACTATCATTTTTTATTTTGTTAATAACCCTAACTAGGTTTCCACTTGTGATATTCAAACATTCACCATGACGCTCAGGATACCTACAATATTTTATCAGGTGTTATCAGTTAAAATGAAAAACATTCCAATATTTAATTTTTTATAATACATGATTTGTTTACCCATTTTATTATAAACTTTTATTAGAATGTTAAATAAATCTATTTTGATTACAATAATTAATGTTAATGTTCCAGTATATCCCTAACACACATAAGATTAACGAAATTATTTTTTAGGATTTATTTTTTAGAAATTCAACTTAGTAACATTTTTTAAAATTAAATATAAATCCCATTGAATTTGACCTTATTTTTATTATTATATTACTTAATAAATTATTAAAATTATATAAGTTAAAATTATATGATTTCATTTCTATTTTTATCATTTTATATGTCACTTAAAAAAATTACTTAACTGACCCTTCAAATAAATTATATTTAATTAAATAATTTCAACAAATACATAATTTTATTAATTGGGATAACATCTTAGTCCAAGATATCTTATTAACAAAGAATTCTCTAATAAACAGTTAGATAAAGTTTAAATATTAAATAATAGAAAATGTAAATACATTATTTGGATAATTAATAAACTGGGATTTAAATATTCACTCTATAAAATGAACAAACAATGATCATAAAATTATTATTTATTAAATACCAATACATATATTAAATCATATTAGATTTCCTTTTAATACACATAGTTTGAGATTGTTTCTATCTAATTACCAACAGTTTAGGGTTCTACCCATAATCTATTATGGGTTTCGAGAAGTAGATCATATCTTCAATAGAGAAAGTGAAAATTCAAAGCAATAATAACTTTCCATTAAATGTTGATATGTAATGTATATCCTTACCCATAATATATTAAATTATGAATAATATAAAAAATCACCCTAATTTATATATTCCTAGTTATTTTATTTTATTATTATAAACAAATAAATTAATCAAATTTTTTATAGAATTATTTCATGTAATTTACCCAAAATGTAATTGGATTTTATATTTTTTTTTCAAAAACTAAAGACGATAAATCATTTCCAAATATTTTAATTGTTATTATGTCACTAATGAAATAACATAATATGCTTTATTATGATAATTTATTTTACTTTTTTCACAATATATCATTAAAGGAAATTAGTAATTTCAAGTAATTATGTCTCATTTATAAGGATAAATACACACACCTAATGATTTGATGATAAAAGGACACATTGCATATAGAATTCCAAATAAAGATACTTTCCCAATGCTAATTTTCTGTTATTGATAACAATGTGAAAAATACCTTGAAAAAAGTCACAAATCTTATGATCCCAAAATCATGATATATAAAAAAATTTATGACATAATTGAATAATGTGTATATGTAATAAAACATTACAATATGTGTATTTTAATTAAATTATTAAGATATAATTACTCAAATGAATAATATTAGAAATTTGAGAAAGAAATATTTTAAGGAAAGTATCTTAAAATGAATGTGGGAGAGAATAAAAAAATTGTTAAAATAATGATTGTATATATCTAAAAAATATGTTATTATTTAATAAATTAAACATAAAAAAATTTGGTACTATGGAATAAACATTAGAAAATAATAATATTCTATAATTATTATTACATCTCAAGTGATATCCATTCATCCACATAATTCCTCATAACATATGATCATTAATCATATTCATATATCTATTATTACAATATGATTTATACATTCTTATAATCCAATTATCCCCTAGATTTCCCACCAATGAAAAACTGCATAGTTCACTTATTCATAACGAGCTGGTTCACCTATCACTTTAATAAAACTAATTATAATATATGACATAATCATTTATTACACCATATCTTCACTTGAAAAAAATAACTAAATTCATGCAATTTAATATCAATTAATCATTATGACCATTTTTTAAAAATAATTCATTAATATTATTTATGTATAATAGACTATAGAAAAATGTTTTGAATATAATAATGTATATTATCTGTATATTGAGAATATTTTACATTAAAATTAAAGGAAGTAATATACCCACCATATGAAAATTTACATAAATTTATTTATTATTACTATTAAGAATTACAAGAAAAGGGATGATGACTTTTCAAAACAACAAAAAATACCCACCCAACTCTAGACATTTTCTAACACTTCCATAAATTTCTCAAAACAAATATAAATCATATTATTGATAATTTTAGGAATGAAAATAGTTTATTATACATCTATGTGGAATTAGAAGAAATAAATATTCTATTTTCATAAATAAAATTATATGTTAATTGAATATATGAAAATTCAAGAAAATTAAATAACAAAAATATTAATTTGGATTAAAATTAGATAAATATATAATTACATGATATTATATGAAATGGAGTTCTAGAAAAATATAATTTATAAGAAATAATATTTTATATTTTTCTGAAATATTTTTCTTATGGATTTAAATTTTTATTATATAGGTGATAAAATATTCATATATTGTAACTAAAATTTTTTCTCTGAATCACGATTTTTCATTTTTTTTATTAAGGTACATAATATTCATGTGGGTTTCTAGATAATATTTGGTAGATTTTAATGATACTAATTGATTACTATCAGTATTTTTAAACTTCCAAATTCAATACATTATTGATATCCTTATCCACATTCCTTTGGGTCATTTTTTATATAATTTTTTGTTTTTGTTTGTAATATAACAAAAATTTATTTTTAATAGTATAAATTAGAATATAATATATATAATTAGGGTTATTGAAATCATATTTTTTATTAAGGGTAATTTTTAACCTATGTGAGAATGGTTTTATAATAATGTTTAAAATTAGAGACAAACCCATGATTTTTGAGAGGTTATAAGAATTTTTTCCTTTTACTATGGGGGTATGATATGTCTAAGGAAACTATGGAAATTATTTCCATAATTTTTTGATTTCACATAGAATGATTACATAAATTTATTTTTGATTGGAAAGAGTCATCAATGATACATAAAAAACATCAAATTCCTCCCAGGTGAACTAATCCTCAATATCATAATCTATAGGTCATGAAACATAATCATGAAAATACAAACTAATAAGGGTTTTACAAAAAAATATGGTCATTAAAACCCCCATTAATCACAATATCCTTGTACAAATCAATAATAGGTCGTGTAACAACCAAAACATGAGATGAATTCCAATCAAAAATTGGTAACTCCCATTATTAACACCAACTTTTATACTAGGATTCGAAATTAATTAGGATCCTTTAGAATCCCTTAAAAATATTTTTTTATCATTTCAATAATCTTTTAGGCATCCATTTTGTTACACTACAAGGTAACACTAAGAAAAAACCATTTGAGGACGCTAGGGTGGTAAAAATGAGAGGTGGAAAATATCTATATCAAACCTCCATAACTAATAAATGTAAAATATTGATTTCAATGAAATTTAATTCTAAAAAACTAGTGAAAGAATAGGTTTGACATAATTTTTTACCATTAGGATATAAGAAATAAAAATGAATGAATAGATTTAGGAAATAGAAAAGAAAAATGAAAAATATTATATATCACCTCTTCCATTTAAAAATTGTTTAATCCGGGGAAATATAATCCAAAAAATTGGGATGTTTGGGATATTTTTTCCTAATATAAATATTTTTATACCTTTCAATTGGTCATTGACACAAATTCATACATTCAAAATGTTTATAAAGAAGATTATTTCAAATAAATGGATGATGAAAGACTTATTTACCATTACTATCAAATAAGAAATGTTAAATAGTTACTTATTAATCAAATACTTCAGAGAATAATGTTATTAATAGTTTTTAATTCCCTTATATATCATTATATTTTAATTCAATAAGTCTTATTGAGATATCATAGATATTGTAAATCTAAGGATATATGGGTTTTTTGACGTATGGTTTTGTTATATGAATACAAATTTAGAGGAAGTTAATCTAAATAATATTTCCTTCAAGTATCTCGAGGGACTCTTGGATAATTTATCAGTCAAATATGATAAATATATTATTTAAATTAAAATAATAATTCTATTCATGGAAGAATATATAGAATATACATTAATCTATAGAAACCCCCTTATTTTGACGAAGAAATTATTTATTGATATATTTTAAGGAGTGGTGATATTTTCAGTGGATGATGAGAAAAGTACCTTATAAAATAATCAAGGATATTAATAAATCATATCTTGATTATTATTAATGATATATTAAAAAGTAAATGTAATATAGTGAACTTTTCTTTGGAAGTCCAAAAAATTAAATAGATCAATGTAATAAGGAGTAGCTTCTTTCATAACTAGAATGTGGGTAGTTTATTTCCCTCTAATGTTTAATTTATTAGTATATT
The DNA here is from genome assembly GCA_963277665.1 of Viscum album. Taxonomy (NCBI): domain Eukaryota; kingdom Viridiplantae; phylum Streptophyta; class Magnoliopsida; order Santalales; family Viscaceae; genus Viscum; species Viscum album. The sequence continues at coordinate 686,022,489 of OY728145.1, read as the reverse complement.
AATGTATCCATAAATAGGTTGTAATGAGTGGATACTGATCCTATGGGGTCTTCTATATTATAGGCTCCACTATCGAGACTAAATCACCTTCTCTCATCACAAATGTGTGGTTGCCTTTGAAAGAATGAAACACATCAAAACATCTTAAATTAATAATTAACTATTGAATAAAGAGGATAATTTTTTCAATTTTTAGAATGGAGATATAAATCCATTTTATTTATAGTAATTTATTTTTATAGGAATCAACATAATAATTTTTACAGATAAGGTACAATTATAAGAGGGAGTTAGGCTATTAATGAAACCTTATCAGTAATCCAATGCTTCCATGAAAAAAGTTTCTAAAAAAGGCTATCAATTTATTGGATGATAGAATCATATTTATAATCACATATATCTCATGGGAGAGTCATTTTAATGTTTTTTCTAATGAGGGTTAAAATCACTATTATTTCAAATTAAATGAATGAAGTAAATTTTTTGAGAACAATTATGTGGAGGAGAGTTTGAGTATATTGTTGGAAACTATAAAATGAATATAGAATGAATTATTTACTCTTAAAATAAAAGATCAATTTATATAATGACTAAAATGGAACTATTATATCTATTATATACATTTATATTCTATATATAATCATATTTTAATTCCACACGACAAATAGGAAACATACCAGTTGAAATGACCATGTGGAACATTTTATCCTCATTTCATATCCTTTAGCATGTAAAATATTCCCACCCAAATATTGAGAATAATGCAGAATATTTTCCAAGATATTGTGAATAAAATTTTGGGTGTGTTCATAGATTACTTCTCAGTATTTGGAAAACATTTCACACATGATTATATAATTTAGAGTATTTTTTACAATAATGTGATCAGAATAACCTTGTTAATAGTTGAGAAATGTTACATTTCATGGTTCATAGTGTTCTAAAGTTTTTCCATTGGATATATAGAAAGGCAATTTATGATAAAACCATGAAAATTGAAGTGATGTCTAACCATCCCATCCAAGTATATGTCAGATAAATCAATATTTTCCTTAGATATGTTTGACTTTATACAATGGTTGTAATATATTTCTAAAAATAATATATCAACCAATGAATAATAACCACAAAATAGAATATTTATTTGAATTCGATGAATCATTTATACAGTGATTTTAGTAATTGAAATAGAGGTATGTTGATGCTCTAATTATGATCACTCTATGCAGGAAAGAGAAGAACGAATTAATGTGTAATGCATGATGTCCTTGGATAGTACTGTTTTTTTCATCCAATATAACATGTATCTAAAAAATTACATAATTTTAAATTATATTATTATACTACATGGAATGATATTATAATTTCCTGACATTTTATAATTTAAATTCCTTATTGAATGAGAAAAAACTTTTTATATTAGAGAAAACACAGGCACTAATTTTCATATTTTTTACCATAATAAAATATATCCTCGATGATTTAAAATACCATTTACCATATTGACCATCAATAAAATATCCATTGTAATCTATCTGTTTTGAATGTAATATTTTATTTTATTATAATAATATCTAATTGACATATGTGAAGGAAGTTATGGCATAGACTAGAAGGAACATAGCCTATGAATCCCAATTATCCGATATTCCAAGGGATATTATATTACTGGTAATTTCATTTGATAAAGATGGATATTAAATTATATATAAAAATAATAATGAATGCATTTATGGGATAATTTCCCACATTAAATTATCACAACCTATCAATGTTCACCAAATCACTGCAAATAATGAAACATATTCACATATCATTCCCTTTGCATGTGTACTGGTGTAATAGGGGGTTAGACATCGACACCCTACTACTATGGTTTTTATGGTCTCCTTTTAACATGATAATGTTTATGTATATGTTTTTAATTTTTAATTTATAAAAACTTTTATAAATGACTTGATGAGAATTAAATTTCTATATATAGAATATGAAATTCAATTTTTTAAAAAATATATATAGTTTTTAAACTATTTTTCATGTCATCATAACCTAATGATGATGTAATAAATTCCATAAAAGACATCCATGACCAAATATATATTTACCCATTAAATAAATATGTATTTAATGTTATTCTATTAATTCTAAACACCTTCAGTGAATACTTATGAAAACAACTTCCAAGCCCTATAGTGGAAGGCCATGATTTGTTCTTAAAAACTACTAAGGTAGATCCCATGTAAAATATTTTGACAGGTATGACATAAATTTTTAAAATAAAAATTATCATACTTTTTCTTCTAGTTCAATTAATTATTTCACATCACCCTGTATTAAAATAAAAATCCACACACAACCTCCAAATATATAAGTGGATCTATCGTTGATAATAAAGAATGTGGATATTAGCACATCTCAATTATATAATGACTCTCTTTTCAATGGTTGTAGGTTGAACATCCTAGTGAACTTTATTAAACACCTTTAAGAGAATATGACATATTTCTAGTTAGTAATTGTATTTTCTTATATAGTGACAATTTATATAGCTAAGAGGAGGAAAATCACTCTCCATATCACGAATCACCAAATAATTCATGAAAATGTTAAGGTATGGGGAGATATCTTATTTCAAATAATAGTATAATGAATGCATATTGTTTATTTTTGAGAAAGAATATCTAAATCATATGACTGATTCTAAGGAAAATATCATCCTTGATTCCATTACTATTGTAATTTAATATTCTGATGTGATTCATGAGAAATTTCATGGTCTTCTAATAAGTCATGAGGTTGTGTTATCAAAAAATCTTACCCTCCAAGATTTTTCAATATATATGACTCTATATTTAATGGGAATTTTTTAGATTGATATATTAAGAAGATAATAATGGTGAATATGGATAAAGGGTTTATACGCCTAGGTGAAACATGATACTGTGAAGTGGTCCTCTTTTCATGATGAAGAATGAACCAATTTTCCATTTTATTGATTATGATGAGATAAATAGTTTGTAATGAAGAGGAAGATACATATTCCACCGATTGACTGATTTTTTGATCCAATATGTAGAACAAAATATTTCTCAATGATGGATATTTTATACGGAAAGTATCAATTAAAAGTGAAGAAGGAAGATATATACAAGTCATTGTTTCATAATTCTTATGGGCAGTATATATTCATAGTGGTGGAATTTAGAACAACTAATTCTCTATCTATAGTCATAGACTTAATGAATTAGATCATTATATATTTCCTTGATAAATTTTTGGTAGTCTTTATTTCTGATATTTTAATATAATAAAAAATACAGAGGAATATGATGAGCATTTGATTGTAGGACACGAAGCATTTGAAAAGTAATCTTTATATTTGAAGTATATTAAATAAGTGTATTTTATAGAAAATGTATGCTTTTTCTTGAATTTGTTTCACCAAAAAATGATATTTATGTGGATCTTTTATGGCTGAATACAATTTAAGGTTGGACCACACCAATTTCTATTATATAGATCCATAGTTTCCTTAAATTAAATAGGTATTATCATCAATTTTAATAAAAATTATCATTAATATCATTCCCACTATGATAGTTTAAATTGATCAAATATATATTTTTGTTGAATTATAAATGGTAGGAGATATATTCCAAGTTAAAGAAGTGTTTAATCACTATAAATATTTATAATATACTCACTAGTGTTGGAGGATTTGGGATCTATATTGATGAATGCAAAAAAGGATAGGGTTTTGTACTCATGGAAGATAAGAAATTTATAGGATATTCCTAAAACCAATTAATTATGCCTGAGCCCAACTATCCTATATATTTTCTTTAATTAGCCACAGTGTCTTTCACATTGATGATTCTGTGACCCTATCTATGCGAGGAGAATGGTTACATATATTCAAATCTAATAAATCATAATGTAAATATTCACAAAAGGGAGATAAATATGTGGTATTTAGGGTTATTATTGAAAATAATCAATTGTGATTATTCATCCATAACCATCATGGAGGGAAAACAATGTGGAATATGATCTGAGTAAAATTTATCATGAAACTAAGTTCATGATGAGGAATAAAATGGATTCAATATTCAATTTCATGTAACTAATTGACATATGTATAATAAAAGTATTTACAAACTACTATGTATCACCATATACTCAGTAATAAAATTTTTATAGAATTTATGGGGACCAATAAAGAGAAGTGGAGATATATACACTTATAGTGCACATTCTGAAGATTAACATTGCTAAAGTGGAAGTTATAAGGTATCGATCCTTGATATGTGTCCCATGATTACCAGAACGAAAAAGTGGACATCTAGATGATTCCCATAAGTTATCCTTCAATGTGTATCTAGTATTTAGAATGTTTTATATTGATATTAATCCAAATGTTAGGTGGGATAACATGAAGGGGTATACTGAGAATGTTGTTTCTGGCTATTTTGAATGAAAATAAAGCATGGATGAATGCTATATGTTTAACGTAATAATGAAACCATTTCCATTATCTATATGAAAATAAGAAAGAATAATCATATATTTGATCATAGGACCCCATAGGAAACATAAAATTAATAATACTATACGGATGATAGTCAATCTCCAAAACGTAATTGAATTTCATTGCTACCAAGAATGATTTATCACTTATCCAACTCACTATGGAATTCACAAGGTAAGCGGAGAGACTTCATATAGTTCCATACTCTATCGTATATAATGAAAATCCATGGTCTACGTTGATGTTATGGAGAGTCCTTTAGTAGGAATTTCATATAGATATGATTTACTATATTTCTAATAACCCTAAAATACATGGGAAATTTTACATAACCATTCAATATATAGATTCTATTCCATGATCACATCTAACTGATTCCAGTGGATTTTCTGATCAAATGCTTCCATAAGTGGAGTTCTCATATAACAATAATCTCCATTTGATCATTCAAATGGGACCTTATATGTTTATATATAGGATGATATTATAGACTCCAATAGTATTACATTATGGTGGAGAGCATAATCTTATTGTACAAGATCTTATCCACTATATTATATATAAGGTTCAAACCTTTCAAAATCATATAAAATATCCATAAAGTCATTGGAAATATATGAAGAAATTTTTTGATGTAATCTGGAGTTTCTGGTTAGAGATATCAGTTCTTATATATAACACTATAGAATAATGTCATGAGGTTTTAAAATATGGTATTTCACAGATAAGGATGCATCTCCCCATTTGATATCCTTGATTGTATCTGATTTTTGGCCAATCCACCATCACTCCCTCTTAAATTGCCCCAAAAATAGGATTTCTTCTTTGTATCCCTCTTGAAGAAGTACATATAAGACCTCTCTTTGAACTGAAACCAGTGGAGGTACCCTTGACATATCATGAAATGGAATTCAAAAAATTTAACATGAATGAATCTTGTTATCATAGATCATAAAGCTCATCAACATCACGTACCAAAAATTTCATGGAGTGACTCCACAAATGTACCAGCCACAAATTATCGACCCGTAGTGCATACACAGGTGTAATAAGGGGTAATGTATCTAGACCCTATTAGATGAAATTTAAATGCTTAATTTGCATTAAAATAAAAATTATGTTTATCCATTTCATTTTTTACATTATATACAAAACTATATATGAGATGAAGAGAATTATGTTTCAAATTATATTATTTTAAACATTTAGTTATAACACTCTTTTTAATAAATTCAATAATAATTTTGTAAATATTTCACTTATATGCTATTGTTATAAAATAATATTTATTTAAATAATTATGATAATAAATTTTACTACAGGATAATATAATTGTTATAAGGGTTATAAGATTATTAATTTCCTAAAAAAATATTTTTTTATTATATAAGTATATTTATTTAAAATTGAAATTTCATATTTAGGGAATTATTTTTAAAAAATTAACATTACTTTTGAAATCATCACATTAAAATTGGCCAATATTTATTTTTTTAAATATTCTACGATAGTATTTTTCTATAATAATTAAATATATTATAAATACCCACCATGTATTATGAAATTATAGTCTTCAAAATTGATATAATAAAAAGAATAAAATGATTCCAATAATAAATATATTTTCACAATTAAGATAATTTGTTTATAAAATTATTTTATTAATTTTACAACCATTATTAAATTCACCAAAAACAATATAATATTTTAATGTTTTAAAATCAATTATTTATGAACATGACTTCCTTCCACATCCCCAATCATATTTTTTGAATATATCGAGTTATTTTCCATATGAAATATTTATAACTACAATAATATGGATGAAAAAATGGTCAAAATCCATGTTATGGAATGTGGTTTTGATTATCTTTTTAAATAGAGTTCAAACCAACATTTAAAAATTAATAAAGAATTACACTATATTTTTCTATAAATACCCCATGATCCTAACCATATTCACTCAAAACCCATTTAAAGTGATGTTCCACTCCCTCGTCTAATCTAATTACCTCAAAAGGTGATACCAATCAGGAATTAAAAATGTTTGATGCATTATTCTTTAATAATTAAACAATTGGGATTTTCTTCCCCTCCTCTTTATATAAGAACATTCTTTGAGTTACAGATCTATATTCCCAATTTTTTAATTTTGTATATGTTTTTAAACATAAATTTACTATACTGATAATTTCCAATTTTTGATAGGATACCTTAAATTATCACTAAACTCTTCCAAAATTCTTAATAAACATAAGTTATTCTACCGAAATTATCCTATTAATTTTTCAAAAAAAAACCTTTTATTGTGTATAAAATTTCTCATTTCCACTCAATGGAATTCAACTATATTTAAATATCCATTATCAATTAGGGACACCCATGTATTTAACCCAAAATCCTTATTCCTGAGATTAATTGTGATGTTAGACATCAGTATATTGTATGATATATATGGCACACAACTGCATGTACATGATATTAATGTGATGGGTATGCCATGAAATATATATCCTTCAAATGCATTATAAAATTTTATTTTCCTATAAGTTACCATGTTACATGTGTTACATGTTATCATAAAAACACTATGTCATAATATCTTTGAGTTTATCATTAACATATTTTTATGATGCAATTATTTATATTATTTATCCATTCTCATGTCTCCTTGATTATATCATCTTCTTTCATGATTCAATCTTCAATTTTATGATTTTAACCCCATTAATGACCTGTAAATATACCACATGATAGACATGAATTAATTTTATCATGTTATTCTTTGGTAATTCACTTACTTCAAATTATATATCACCCCTTTCATAATCACTTCCCCATGTTCCGCAATGATTTATTATAAGATTGATGGAATATAAGGAAGTGTTTTTGAGATTTAAAATAATGTTTTTATACCCATTTATGAAGTTATTTTTCTATGAATATAATTAACCAAAGACATTAGGCCTTACCGTATTATGGTATTGTGTTAAATATATCCATATGTAAAAATTTTGGATGTAATGTCAATTAATTATATGGGATTCCATAGAGATACTGGAAGTGGTATTTCAATTTGAAAAATTTCAATATTTTTTGGTTTTTTCCATGGTGATTTTCTATAGGAGCCATGATTCCTTCAATTACCTCCTCATCAAAAAGTTCTCTACTTTAGGATTAATTTAGTGGCACCCCTACTATAGGAATTTGATATAGAGATCCATGATAAAAAGTTGGATGAGGATGTAGTCATATACTACTTATCTCCTCTAGAATAACCCCACATGGTAATGTATGTAGATAACGTGATCTAATAGGATTCATAGATTATGAAATATATTTGGAATTGGGAGACTCTATTTATTGGTTAAAATTATTGTAAAATTATTCACCCCTAAAAGTAATACAAACCAAATTCACTTATCAATAAACAAATATGTTGTTATTCGACATAATCCACTATTTTTGATGATCCTTTACTAATTTAGACTAGTAAATATTTCATAATTTTATATATCCGTCTACAAATATAAGTTTTAAGAAAAATGGAGTGTTCTCATTCTTCTCCATTTTCTGTATAATACGGGTCTAGTCAATCCACTTCTAAAATACTATAGTTTCTATTTTTTATACCATTATTCACAAGGATTATAGAATCATCAAAGAATTATATGATAAATTCCATTCTATAGGTAATATTTGAAAAAATAAATTAATTAAAAAATCATCTTATCTTAGAAAGTGATATATTTGATGTTTGGGGAATAAAATTTATTGCACCATTCCAACCATTATATGGAATCATGAATATTGCTTATATGTGGAATAAAGTTCCAAATGGGTTGAAGGTACAGAAAAAACACACAATATGATCAAGGTATTTATTTTTAGATAATTTAAAAAAATTTCATCCTGTTCGGAGTTTCAGGAGGTCTAATATATGAATGGGGAAGTCATTTGGATAATTCCATGTTATGAATTTTGTTGTTGGTGTCTAGTGAGGGGAACCACATTGGATCACTATATCACCACTGGTCTATTAGCCATGTGGAGGTTTCAAATAGGACCCTAAATAAACAAATTGACAAGATACTATGTGAATGAAGGATCTAGTAGTCATAGATATATGGTGATGCATTGTGGTAATATTGAACAACCTATAAAAATCGTAAAGGCACGTCACCATTTTCGTTTGTTTATTGTAATACATATAAGTTGCTAGTTGATTTAATGTTTATATCCCACTAGGTTTGAAAAGAATTTAATTTATGTCTCCAATATTGTGTGGAGAAAAAAGGTTGATACTTTCCAAACTAATGTTGTTATATGATAGAAACATAAAAATGGAATTATATTTAAGGAAAAGTTAGAGGAAGGTCCATATTAGAATGAGCTATCATTAGTAATTTTAGTATGATAATTAGTTATTAATTGTTAACTCAATATTAAGATTATTTCAAGGGAAATTAATGTTCAGGTGTCCCTGAATGTTTAAAATAATCAATTCCTTCAATCATTGTGCTATGTAAATTGTGAGAGAAGGAGTGAATTTAATGTTATATGATCAGTTTATCCAGATATATATTAAAATTAATGACATGGTGGAAGCACACTCAACTATACATTTTTATTTGTAAGGGGTAAAATTATATTTTAATTCAAAATATAAATTTAGAACTTACTCTTACATAAATAATTATTTCATGAAATGTTGATAAAAATATTTATTTGTCTTATTGTATCTTATGAAAGCAAGTTAGTTTCATTTAGGTGTTTTTATAGGATTAATGTGTAGTATAGGTTTTGTGGTTGAATTTATAATATATAGGAGTAAAATTGATATTACGTTAGCTTAAATTATATTTCTAAAACCCATTGGGGAACACAATTTTACATTTATAAAGAGTATATAATATAAGAATCATGGTGAATTTTTTTTATAAAATGTGCAAAATTCTACAATTTTTTCACATGGTATGTTATATCATGTAATTTAATTGTGAGTGGTTGTGTATTACCATAGTTCTATCTGCATTGTATCCCCCCTGACAATAGTCTACGTGTTCTGACTACATGATATGCAATTAAATAATCATGTGTCAACAACATTGTAAATTCATGGTATACTAAACCATGTTCTAACTCCTTGAAACCATTAAATAAATACAACGATATGAAAATAAAAAACAAAAACAATATATTATATCCCCTAAAATCTTGAAAAAAATCCACTCATCATGTGTGCCTCTCATCTCTTAAGCCTCTCCACCCTTTCTCTCATCCTTGTCCTTGGAATCCTCCCTCTAATCCTCCCGTAGAGTGAATCAAGGTATACTATCTTCTCATATTTTTCTTTTATTTTCCTTTTCCACAATTATTATATTTATTATCCATGTTTTATGTTTTTTTTTCAATTTAATCATTATTTTTTTATTTTTTTATTCTCCAGTAATTGTTTTCTATGAAATTTCATCAATTTCCTCCCACCAGACTAAATGAATATTCAAAAAATACCCAATGTTAACTCCAAAAGAAGATAAAATTAGGATTTTTATTATATTATTAATAAGATCATATTTTTTTATAGAAATTATAAAATTTTTACTTTTTTTGTCCAATTTCACTATTCTTTTCCATTACATGATAATATACTACACAATTTACTCTCTCTACGGTGTCTTCAAAATATGATCATTCTCTGTGATCAAAAAACCATTCTATAAAAATTATTAAATTTTATAATTTATATGACAATAGTGATACTGAGTTCATTCCACCTGGGATGTCATTATTCACCATTAATTATCACCTCACTACCTTACGACAAATGACATTACTGAAGACCTATAATGAATAATAATCACGAGTAACCATATAAAGTACATCTTAATGCATCAAAAAAATATAACATCCCAGATTAATGTGTTACCAATAATGATGGGGAGTTTGTTGAGGCAGATAGTAATGTTATATTCACTTTTATCAACAAGCATCATATTTTTGAGTTGCATATTTTTTCTATACTTTTATGAACATATATGGTTATATTCAAAGAACTTCAATCCAAATTCAATGATAAAAGTATTTTATTTTATATAAACTAACTAAAATATATACATTCATTCACAAAAACAATAGTCATTATCGATATAGATTTTGGAAGAAAAATACAAACCATTTCAATAAATCATGTTTAATACGAATTATTTTAAAACAATTAATTGAATTTATCACACAATATCATTACGAAATTAAAACACCTTTTGGAACTTATAATTAGATTATAAAACACCATTTAAAAATAAAGTGATCATAAAATGGATAAGTAATGGGTATAAAAAAAATCAAAATAATTTATATGAATACGACATAAATTTTTTTTCAAAACATTTTCTTTTATATGAAATATAAATTATTTACCTAATAATTTCAAAAATATATAATTTTTCTAAAGTTATAACCATATAAAATACATTATAAAATTATTTAAAAATACATGGCACATAGAAATCACTATTTTGAAAGTAAATAACATTTACATCGAATGATTTAATATAATAAATATTTTTCCAAAAATACAAAATTGTGTATTTCAAAATATATAACCAAATAAATTACATTCAAAATATTTAGAAAATAAATTTTTTTTCACAACATTTTTCATTTAAAAATATAATTAAATTTATAAATACCAAGAGTTAACCATTATGATTTTAAAACCATAATAAACAATTAAATATCATAGGGAATAAAATGATACTTTGATGCTCTTATGAAATCCACTTCACCACATTATATATTAGTCTCTGTTGAATTTATTCTTGAGGTCATGTGTTCGTTCCCCATTCCTCATAATATTTTTTGATAAACTTAAGTAGTGTTTTATTAATACATTATAAATAGGGTTTTGTGTTCTCATATCAATTCCATTATATTTTTCTCCAATAAATAATTATATTATATTCTATATAAGAAAGTTATATTATATATAAAAAAGCTTCGGGGAAATATTTTTTTAATATAACACCAATTACAGTTTTATAAATCAATGATTTATAGAGAAAACATTGAAAACCCTTCATATAAATGGATAAGTGAATTTATTGTCATTCATGGATATACATGCTTGAAATGTAACGTATATCTAGAATTTATTTCAATAAATATGATTAGTAATTAAATTCAATTGTTTTAATGAATGGTTAATTTATAAAATTATAACATTAAAATTGAACTTGCAAATATTTTTTTTAAATAAAACATTTTTAGATAGAGGATTATAATATTAAATAAGTAATGTTACAAAAAATTAGGGGTTTTATGAAACTAATTATGGATTGGGAAAACATTATTTTTTTCTAATGTTGAAATCAATCTCAAATAGAAATATTTAAAAATAATACTTTTTAAAACATGTGAGATTAAAAAAATATCTTCTCTTAAGGATTTTTAAATAATACACGAATCATATGATATTTTTCTTAAACAAATTTTTCTATATATGTTTTTAAATAAGAATAATCATTGAATAACAAATAAGAAAAAAATAACATTTCTAACAAAGAAATAGAAATATTGATCCCTTGAATAAAAAGAGTTTTGTTTATAGTAATTAAAAATTAAATTATATGAAAATAATTTCCTTACATAAGTTTTTACATTTTTAAATGTATGATTATATTTGTTTCAATATGAATCCTTTACATGAAATTAAAATCCAAGTAATATGGAATTTTCCTATCCAAAATAATGTCAAACCTCATTCCTTAAAGACTAAACTCACCATCACACAATCTTTGTAATAAAAGAAAATCTAGTATTTTTTATCAGAGAGTTTGTAATAATGTATATGGATGAAGAAACTAAAAGAATATATCATATTTATATTCCCCAAATGTTTAAAAGAATAATAAATTGTTTATTTATATTTTTTATTACTATTTATCAGGACCTCCAAATAGTTTTTAATTAGTCTATACATTTTTATTTCTCATTAAGAAAAATTATTTTGTCTTAATCAATTTGTTTAATTATGTTTTCATTTTTCTTTTATTTATTATCCCTTATGGAGCATATTTTCTCATATATATATAATTGTATATATCATATATAAATAATATATATATATAACATATAATCATCACATTTATATTTTAACGAAACATTAATAAATTATATGTATTTATATTATATAAATTTTGAGATATATATATATATATATATCAGCATGTATATGTGTATTTATATGTAACATATATAAATTTTTATATATTTAACATCTATTTTATAATTCCCTTAAATGTCACACACTTTTAGAAAAAACATATATATATATAATTTATTTTTTTAATTAATTACTAGTTATATATATATATGTATGTATATGTATATTCACCTATATATATACTCAAATATATAAATATTACACATATATATTTTGATATATATATAACCCAAACACATATATATATATCACATATTTATATATATATATCATTATCATATAAATAAAATAAATTTTATGGTCTCTTATAACATATTCAAAACATGTATATATGTTTTTAGATACATATTAATATCATATATATTTATAAATTGGTTCCTTACTCCATTAATTAAACACATCACATTTCCCCCTTTTTATTTTAGTGTTATTATTTTTTAAACCCCCCAATCATTGGAAACACATGATATACATATATTTGTATTGGATCACACCTAAAGTGTTGTCCGGTCACGAAACACCTCAACCCTTACTTCTCACATCATTCTCCACATTTCTGATTTTTTAACAAATTTTTAAATTTCATTACTTCTCCGTGCGGTATATATATATTCATATTATTTTTTATATAATCATATTCATAAATATGTTTGAATTTATATACTGAATTTAATTGTGTATATACATATATATATTGAACACAGACACAAAGATATATATATATATATGTAAATATATATTAAATACTATTTTATCACTCTATTCGTATATATAAACATATAATTACATTTTATTATAAATTACTTATATAAATAAATATAGACATATATATAAGCACAAGATGACTATATTAGTATATCAAAAAAAATATTAAAATAATATATTTATATATATATATAAAATAACATAAAATTACTAACAAAAAATTACACATTTTTATTTAAAGGATATATGTGTAATTAGTATACAGTCTTATCAATTATTTACATCTATGTAAAATAAAAAATTACACAGTAAATTAATTAAAATTTTCAATTATTTTTATTTTTTATTACATTGTTAATTATTATGTCACATTAACATTTTATCAATCATTGAGGATTAATGTGGATACAAATTAAAAAAGAATTATTATTATCTAAATTTAAATTAAAGGGATATTCAAATGTATTCAGGATACGAAAACTAAATATCACATTAAAACAAATTTTTATAAAATTAATAATGATATATAATTTTATAAAATGTATCTTTTGAGAATCATAAAATGAGAATATAATAAAACTAGTTAATTATTTGAAGATTTTATTTGAAAATCAAATTAACCTCTATTACAACCAGATAACTGATGAGTTTAAATTTTATACAGAAATAATATTAAATAGTAGTTTTTGAAAAATAATTTTATATAATAATATGAAATTTTGAATAATAAAATATATATTATTGATAATAAATGAGTGTTGAAATCTATATTTTAAATAAATATATAGAAAATAATATATATTTATCAAAAATAAATTTATATTTTTCAATAAATTTTTTTTTCATGAAAAGTAATACAAATGTACTATTTTTTAAAATATTTGAATATATCCACTAAATATTAAAAAATATTTTTATAATATTGAAAATAATTTCATAAAATTTTATTTTTATTCAAAAAAATTTAATTGTATTTTTATTTATGATAAAATAACTTAATAAAAATGGAAAATATAGAATACACTTATAGTTTCTGGTATCTTACATTCTTACTGAAATAAATAACAATATACATTTAAGAAATACAATTTTTAAGGACACTATCTTATAATGAAGGTGGGAGATAATAAAAAAATTAAAAAAATTGAACATGAATATATCTAAAAAATAGATTTTTATGTAATAAAAATAACATAAATCAAATTTCATACTATGATGAAAAAATTAACAAAAATAATATTCCATTATTATTATTAAATTTCATGTAATATCCATTATTCCACATAATTCCTCATTAACATATGATCATGAATCATATTCATATATCTATTATTACAATATGATATATAATATCCTTGAATTAAATTATCTCATATACTTCTCACTATTAAAAAACTATACAGTTAACTTATTCATAAAGAAGTGGGTAACCTATAAAATTAAATAAACTCAGCATAATATGTGAATAATAATTTATTACACCATATATTCACTAGAATAAAAAAAACTAAAATGAACAAAATTCATGATATTTAATATAAATCTATCATTTATGTGGAACATTTTGAGTAAAAAAGCATTAATATTATTGATTTAGACTATACCCTTGAAGAATGATTCGAATATAATAATGTATATTCTATTTGTATTGAGAATATTTAACATTAAAATTATATCAAATAATATAACTACCAGATAAAAAATGTACATAAATGTATTAATCATTACTATTACATAATAAAAGAAAGAGGACGATGTCTTTTCAAGATTACATAAAATAATGACCCAAATATAAACATTGTCTTATAGTTCAATAAATTTCTCAAAAAATATATAAATTATATTATTGATAACTTTTGGAAAGCAAAGTGGTTTTATATAACTATATAGAATTAAAATTAATAATTATATAGTTTTTATATAAAAAAATGTCTATGTTAGTTGAATATATGAAAATTCATGATATTTAAATAAAATTACAACTAATTTACATAAAAAATAGATAAAACTAAAAATCTATGATTATATATATGAAATAAATTTATAGAAAAATATTATTTTTTTAAAAAAATAATATATTTTAAAAAAATAATTATGAAATGATATTTTTATTAAATAGGTTTTAAGATATTAATATACAGTGATGAATTTTTTTGGAATCATGAGTTCCAATTTCATACTAGTGGAATATAATATTCATGGGGGGGTTCTAAATAAGATTTGGTACATTTCATTGATAGGAATTGATTATTAAGGGTATTTGTAAACATCCAAATTCCATACATTATATTTTTTGTAACCACTTTCCTTTCCATCAAATTTTATATATTATATTGTTTTTCATGTAATTTTTTTTAATAAAACTTAAATTATTATTTTTATAATATAACTTAAAAAGATAATCTATATTGAATTAGGGTTATCAAATCAATTTTTTATATAAAGATAATGTTAACCTTTTGTGAGAATGGTTTTATAATAATGTTTGAAGTGAAGGTTTTCGTGATTTAATAAAAGAAAATTTTCTATCATTATTTATAAACAAAATTAATTTATATTATATTAGAAAAAATCATGGTGTTAATCATATAAATACCATAAATAAAAATATATCTATGTTTATTTAGGTATTTGTAATTAATGTGTGATGTTTAAACAAAAATAATCATATATATGTTTATATATCAAATACTCATGGGAATAATATGAAATTAATCATATAAAAATGAAGAAAATATCATTTTAATTTATTGATACTACTTCTATAAGTATTAATTTTTCTCGTAATTAGTTTCTTTGTCGACCCCCGATACCAATTTAAAAAACATAATGAAATGTTTCTCTATTTAAACAATAATTGGATAAATTATATACATAATTAGTGAATTTAATAAACACTAGAAACACTAATTCTAATTCTGAATTGAAAAAACATGATACTATGCTACTATATGGTAGAGTTGACAAGATAATTTGATGCATTATGTGTCATCAACACCAAATTATAGCATCATTTTTTGAAAATAATATATAATTGTAGTCGTATATAGATTGTAACATTATTAATTTAATTTTTAATTTTTTTTATTATTACATTTTTGTATGTTGTTCTCTATACGATTCCATTAATATGTTCATTAATAATTTGTTACCTTCAAGAAATTGTATTTTTCTTAGTTATGATTTCCATTTATTTAATCTCAAAATTTATTTCATGAATCAAGTGAAACATCATCCATGTACAATAGTATAATAATATAATAAGGTTTCCTAAGATGTGATAATCCCTCTAAATCAATGTAACATTATAGAATATGGATCACCATACAAATACGGGTTTAACTAGTGTATCATTACACATTCAATGTTGGATAATAATTTCATGATCTAATCAAGGATGATGAATATAATCAAAATAAATTTATTTTAGTTAAAATAAATATGGTTATTCCAATGACCAAACACCATTCTACTTTATGACCAAATAAATTTTTTCAATAAAATATATTTTTATATGACGAGGTATTGATGTTTGATTTACAAAATTTTCATATGGTACTATAAAAAATATTGGATAAAGAGACATCCTCATATATGTGTTTATACATTTGACATCGATGTCCAAATATTCAAAATAAAAAACATACCATAATGAAATATATGAATTACGTTAATATATTGATACATCTAGAATAAAAATAACGGTGATTCCATAAATAAAGAATTTGAAAAAATTTGGAATTTTTATAATGATTTATTATGAAATATATAGTCTATATTGGATGTTTTTATTGGAGGATGTACCATGAATAAGATATATTTTAGTAAAAATAGAAGGACACAAATTACGACAATGCTCCCTAGGATGATTACATGACGATTCGATCTTCCCAATTCGATAAAAAAATTTCAAAATAATATTTAAATAATAAAATTAAATTAAACATATTTCAATTTGATCTACATTGTTAATAAATTTTGATTATATAATACAATTTTTTTCCTAATATAAAAATCCAATAAAATTATAATAATTAATCAAAATAAATTGGATATAAAAAGGAATTGGTCAATAAAAAGACATGTAAAAAATTGGCAAAAATGGAAAATTTTAATATGTTAGTAAAAATTCTTCAAATAAACCCTAATAACTCAATAATATTTTTTATATTGATAATTTTTTTTAAAAATCGTATGTAATCCAAATATAATTTTATTAATAATAATCATTTTATCTATTAACACCTATATGTATACATTATTCCTGATAATATAATTATTATCATTTGAATAAATGATGTAATAGTTCATTATAAAATCTAATGTATAATTAAAAAATCACGATTATTCCGACTAATAATGATTACCAACCACCCTTATTGGATCCAATAAATTAAATCAATGAGAAGAATAAAATATTATGTCTTTTAGAACTGTAATTTTATTGATTAATTCTTACTTGATGGAAAAAATGTGGTAATTATAACCCAATACGAATATTTTTAGGATAAAAATGAAGTAAAATAATCAAATTATACTAAAAACATTAAGAGAAAAATTATAAGGATATATGTTTTGAAGAAATAAGGGGCAGAACCCAATTATTTTCTTACACATTTGGTTATTTTATTGAATGAATCAATGACGAAAAATGTACTAAAAATGTTTATTTAATTATATATTTCTAAAAAATCACACAAAAATTCATTTTGAAGTTATCTTATCCCATGTACAATATTATGATACCATTTTGAAATATTTTCATAGGATGAATAAAAATATGGAAGATATATGAATTTTCAACGTCAACGAATAACACCCACTAATGTTCCCACAAAATCCTCCATGTAAATATTATTATTACGAAGATTATCTATACCATCACGAATATATTTTTGTAAGTTTGTCATGTAAATATGTGTTCATTTAGATAGAGAGAACCTCATTTATTTTTTTGTGTAAATAAATCAGCCTTTCATAGCTTAATCTAATATTAGAATAATTTAAATTATAGGATTAATTGATTACGTAATGAAGGGGTTTTTTATAGAATTTAATAACAAAAGTTATTCAATATAAATTTCTTATTTTTTCAAATTATATATATAAGGATATTAATCTAGAACTCATAAAAATATGACCATTCCCTTTCATGATTATGATACTAATATATGATAATGAAAGGTTTCTAATTCTTTAATATGGTAATGATGTGTTAAGCAATTATGATTTCATGCCATTGGAGCACTCATCATGGAAAATGTTAACTGTTTTCTCAATATTATATTCATGAACAAAAAATGAGCTTCTAAAAAAATGACATAACGGGCCACTAAACATAATGTATTATTAATTTATTCTATTATTGATTATAATTATCAAAAATAATTGAACGGTATTAAATATTTTGATAGCATTGGATATCTAACCATGAAATATGTTGATTTATTAAAATTAAATTCACTATCACTTTTACCATCCATTATAAGTCCTAATTAATTAGATGATAGTTTTATATCAATCATCAATTTTTTATTATAACCATGGTGAGTCGAGACCCCATTTTGTAATCATAAATGATGAAATATACATTAAAAATATGGCATGATCATAATGTTTTTTGGTGTTATAAAAATTCCCTTCCATGTTTTATTATTATAAATAAATGAATAATAACTTTTGATGTATACATAAGGTAATAATAATGGATGAAATAAATAAAATATGGTGAAAAAATAAATATTTTAAACAACATTGTAATAATACGTAAATAATAAAAAATATACTTATTTTTTATAGTATCATAGAATAAATTTATGATTTTTTCTATTATTCAGTTATATTTTGTTTCAGTTATTAAGAGAATAATTATCACTCCCCATGAAAAGAATTAAATTATTTTTTCCATTATTGTAATATTATGGAATTTATGGATTATTTAATGTCAAAATTTTTATTTTATTCTCAATGATAAGTTAAAAATTTTATTCATGGATCATATATAGGTTTATTAGGTAAGAAATGAATTATTATTATTTTTATATTACTCAAACATATATAATCATTGTTTTTTAGCATTGGTTGTTATTGTTATTTTAATGTTAAATAAAATCTATGCTAATAATAGTTATGTTATAAATGTGTATTTTATTGTGATTTTTTAAAATAATTGAAAAAAATTAATTTAAAAGATCATTTATATTTTATAAAATATGTACCTTTTTTTATTTAGATTATAAATAAAAAGTTATATTTGTAAAGACCCGTAAAATTCAAGGGAAATTTTTTCTTAATTTTATTTAGGATTTTACAAGAACACAGATTCTAACGACACCTGATTCCGAGGCCCGGTGTGCCCAGAATCAATTTCCGAAGTTAGGCTCGGGTACGTTCAGTGAACGAACGAGTGGGTTTTTCTAACTTTTGAACTGGTGCTCAGAATTGAAAACTGAGGGAACCGATAAACTCGTAGCGCCGGTATTTTTCTTAGGAACACCTTTTCTGGAGTTGCGTTTTCTCAGGTGTGGTTTTAAAAATGTTGGGTTAAGTAAAAGAATAATATAAAATGTGCAACCAATTTTATTTTATTTAAGGTAGTTTAACCTATGCTAAGTGGTTGGAGTGGGACCCACCATATCCTACTCCACTAGGTAGGATATTTGTGTGGTGGGGCCCACACGAGCTCCACCTATTCACTTCCTCAAACCCCCTCTTTTAATTAGGTAACGCACCCGCACCCCCCATTAATTGAAAATTCAACTCATTAACTGATTAACTTATTCAAAGTAATTAATTCTTAGATTCATTTGAATTTCAAATGAAACGTTGGCTTGTGGGTTAATTAAATTAGACAAAGTCTTATTTCATGGGAGGTTAGTTCATTGTGCGAGGGGATTTAGAGAGGAAATCTCTAAGTTCGAAAGAACGTTCTTCCTCCTTGAGGAACGCGAAGAATGCATCGTCGCCGTGAAGAAAATTGAGCCTTCGACGAAGAAATACGTCACCATTAAGGGGATTTCATCATACCATCTTCTTCCCTCTCCGCAGCCGGTGAGAGACGCCATCCTCGGAGATCGACGACGTGACGCTGGTGATTCTCTTTTCCGCGACGCCTTCTTCTGCGACGTTCAATTCCGTGACGAACCTTCGTTCAACTTTTTCATCGAGGTAGGGGATTATTTTGTTCCTGTTCGTGAATACCTTTATCGTCGATCGTCGTCTCTAATTGAGCCCCCTGTTATCGCAATAACTGGAGGAGGTCGGACAGCACGAACACGGTCGACCCTCCTCCCCATTTGTTTGTTTGAATTACTTGCGGCATGAGCAAGGCAGCGCGGTGCCGTTGCACCGCCCATAAATAATAAGGAATGGGCGGAGAAGCGCGACGCCATCATGCCGCACTATTAAAGATGAACAAAGCCACGGCATCGTCACGCTGCACCGGAAATCCAAGAAGAGGCTGCAGATTGTTTAATGGATATGCGGATCGACGGGCGATGATGGAATGGGCCTCATAGGCGATTTGAAGTCTTCGCAGTGTTGTTCGGGTCCCGGGGGGACCACTGGCGAAGACCTTAGAAAAAATGGACCACCGGAGCGCGTCCGGTGGTCCGTGGAAAACTCCACTGGCGCACCTCATCGGCACGGCGCTGCTGACGGCCGGAGGCGGTGACCGGCACCGGCCGGCCACCGGGAGGGGGCGGCACCCGGCGCGCCGCCGGGAAGGACCGTCGCGGCGGCTGGTCCCGTGACCGTGCGGGGCCGAGGGTGGGAGATGCGGCGCTAGGCCACGTCCGTTGACAAGGAGCGGCCCCCACTTGGGAGTCACAGCTTCATTCAAGGGGGTTGCACCCCCTTTGCGCGACCGCTCGGCCAGCGCCGAGCCGGGCTGCCCAGGCCGTGCCGGGCCACACCGGCTAGGCCAGGCCGCGCCCAACCGGGTCGGACACTGACCCGGGTCGGGTCGACCCAGTTCGGGCCGACCCAGGGGGGGTGGGCTGGGTCAGACCGGGCCCAGACCCCCCATTTTCGGACTGTTTTGGTCTGTTAACCATAACATGGGCTACGAACCTCCAATCGGAACACCCTCAGCTGCGATGCGATCCTCGGGTAGAGTCGGTCATTTAAGTATATTACACTCAAGGTTTCAATGAACTTTTGGAATGGCCGAGTTGTTTCGAACACGAAACCAACCGGGCTCTTGGAGCAGAAACACTTATAACTTGATCTCCGGACATCCGATTGACGTGTCACTGACTTTTTTGGATTATTTTTGATGAGACAGAACTTTTGGAATACATCGCCTGAGGTTTGTATGCTGTTGGGTAGTGGCCGGGTTGGATTGTACTCGAAATCCAACCGGGCCCCAGGAACGGAAATGCTAATTACTTTCAGACTGGCCGTCCGTTTGACGAACCGTCTACGACGTTGGTGATCTCGTTGAGAAACGGTCCCTATGAGTATACCCTATGAGAGTTCGGTTTACAGTTGAGATACATCCAGGTTGGTTCTCACATGAAACCAATCGGGCCCCTGGGATGAAAAGGCTAATAACTCACAGACCGGGCGCCTGATTGATGCACCGTCTATTGTGTTAAGACCCCTATGACGAGGCGGTCCTTTGAGATACTTCTTCATGGGACTTTATGATAATTGGAGTATCGACCATTAGCTCGTGGAGCAGACCCTCCTGGAGAAGTGTGTACGGAGTACAACGACGGTGTAGCCGGCTGAGACCTGATGACTGCTTGACGAACTCGACTTGGAGTATGTCGACTAGCCTAGTGGACGGAGCACTACTTTGTTTGGGTGAAGACCCATGGCGGATGGAGCAGTACTGAGTTTGTGTGCAGACCCGCGGTACTCGTCCGGAGAGTACCTCTGCAGGATATTAGGGGGGATGCACTACTGTGTTTGGGTGGCAGACCTCGGCGGGCAGCGCTACTGTGTTTGGGTGGCTGACCCGCAGCACTTGACATGTGGAGTATCTCAGCAGTCTTAGGTTAGTGAGAAGTACCTCAGAGTCGTGACAGGATCACTGTACTCGACAGAGACGAGGCTCTTCAGCAGTTACGGTTTCGATAATGAAAATCCTGGTTTGAGCTGAGTCTATAACCTTTTTGTTTACCTCATGATTGACACGGGTCACTTGATAACTTAGGGATATGTATGGTCATATACCTGGATAGTGGTTATCCGTTTATTTCATAATCTTTGTGTTTCCTCATGATTGAGATGGGTTAGTTGATATCTTAGGTATATGTATGGGCATATACCCAAGTAGAGGTTATCTGTAGAGATCATTCTTTGTTTTTATCCTTGTTGGATTTAGTGAGACCTTGAGGGTCTCGGGGTCCCTACTAAGTATCATTATACTCACCCCTACACGGGAAATGGATGCACCTCATTGTGTTGGTTGAAGATGACGGACAACGCTGACAGAGGCCGAGTGGTCGAGGACTGGACGGTACCCGGAGGTGGATCTCATTACGAGTCAGTATCCGGAGGTGGACTTCACGATGTGACGATACTCGGAGGAGGTTGACGGGTGAGAGCGTTGTGGAGGCTATATGTACATACCCTTCAGGTGGGATCTATGGTGGATGATCCAGGAGCTGTGAAATCTGTACCTACCCTTCGGGTGGGATCCGTGGTGGACGATCCAGGAGCTGCGCTATCTGTACCTACCCTTTAGGTGGGATCCGAGGTGGACGACCCAAGTGTTGCTTCTATACATCTGGCTATTTGCCTTTTCTGTTGTACTTCCTTTCTGTTGAAGTTGTACTATTCAGTTGGGTTTGTATTTGGCCCTTTTTAATTTTCAGCACTTTCTTTTATACATAGTGTTTTACTTCTTCTTGTACTCTGTGGTGTTTTGTTTACTTTTATAAATGAAATTCCTTCACATTTATTGGGATTTATTCCTTTGGTTCTAGTCGCCAGCCCCTGGCCTATGGAAGGCGGGCTTGGGGTAGTCACAGAACAGGCCCCAAGGACGGTTTGTGACAAATTGGTATCGGAGGAGTCGTTTCTATCACAGAACTTATAACTGTGATAGTTTCTTTCTGTGAAGCAATAGTGTTAAGGGTACCGAGTCTGGTTTTCAGTTCACGGAGTCCAGTGTTGGTGCGGGTGACCGACGTATCCATACACCAGGACCCTGAAAAATGATTTCTGACTTTGTGCATGAAAACACTGATTGCATGTGTGTTTCCAAAAGTTTTAAAAAAGTCAGCTCAAACCAGGTCAGCTCACCATGTATAATCGTTTGACGGTGTCACGTTGTTTCTTTTAGGATGCCTTTCCACGGACGACCAGCTAGTTCCTAGAGGGATGTGCGTACTAACAGCATGCCGAGTGACGAGGCTTCAGTACATGGCCCTCTTACAGTTGAGGCACTAGTAGAGGCACCAGCAGTACTAACATATGTTGGGCCACCGATGCCACCAGCTCCAGTAGCAGGCGATGCACACCGCTTGAGCACGCTCCACGGGTTCCAGCTCCTGAGGCCACCCATGTTCAAGGGAGAGACGGACCCACAGGCGGCTGAGGATTGGCTAGAGGCTGTGGTTAGAGACTTCAGGCTAGTAGGGATGCCAACAGTCTTCATGGTGATCTTTGCTACCAGACTCTTTCAGGCAGCAGTAGGCAGGTGGTGGAGCCACATGTTCCAGTTTTGCGATGAGATGACCTTCACATGGCGTGACTTTTGTAGGGTTCCAGTAGGAGTTGAGGATCGACAGGAGCGGTCCTATGAGGACGGTCGATTCCTCTTGTGCGCTTTCAATGGCATCACAGGAACCTCCAGGTGAGCACATGGGAGCGGAAGGCTCAGATGCGTGCTCAGTACTGCTTTTGTATCCCTAGTTTGTGTTAATGTTTTATGTGGGCGTAAAGCCCTAAGGTGGGAGTAATGTAAAGACCCATAAAATTCAAGGGAATTTTTTTTTAATTTTCTTCGGGAATTTATAAGAACGCAGTTTTTGACGGTGCCTGATTCTGAGGCCAGGTGTGCCCGGAATCAATTTTCGAAGTTAGGCTCAGGTAAGTTCAGTGAACGAACGAGTGAGTTTTTCTAACTTTTGAACTGGTACTCGGAATTGAAAACCGAGGGCACCGATGAACTCACATCACCGGTATTTTTCTTAGGAACACCTTTTCTGGAGTTGCGTTTTCTCGGGTGTAGTTTTTAACGTTTTGGGTTAAGTAAAAGAATAAAATAAAATGGTGCAACAAATTTTATTTTATTTAAGGTAGTTTAACCTAAGCTAAGTGGTTGGAGTGGGACCCACCATATCCTACTCCACTAGGTAGTATATTTATGGGGTGGGGCCCACATGAGCCCCACCTATTCAACTTCCTCAAACCCCCTCTTTTAATTAGGTAACGCATCCGCACCCCACCCACCATTAATTGAAAAGTCACTCATTAATTGATTAAATTATTCAATGTAATTAATTCATAGATTCATTTGAATTTCAAATGAAACGTTGGCTCATGGGTTAATTAAATAAGACAAAGTCATATTTTGTGGGAGGTTAGTTCGTTGTGTGAGGGGATTTGGAGAGGAAAGCTCTATGTTCGGAAGAACGTTCTTCCTCCATAAAGAACGTGAAGAACTAATCGTCACCACGAAGAACACTGAGCCTTCGATGAAGAACTTCGTCATTACAAAGGGGAGTTCTCCATACCATCTTCTTCCCTCTCTACAGCTGGTGAGAGACGACATCCTCAGAGATCGATGAGGCGATGCCGACGATTCTCTTTTCTGCCATGCCTTCTTCCGCGACGTTCAATTCCGCGATGAACTTTCGTTCAACTTTTTCTTCGAAGTAGTGGATTATTTTGTTCCTGTTCGTGAAAACATTTATCGCAGATCATCGTCTCTAATTGAGCCACCTGTTATCGCAATAACGGGAGGAGGTTGGACCGCATGAACACGACCGACCCTCCCCCACCATGTTTGTTTGAATTGCTTGCGGCACAAGCAAGGCAGCACAGTGCCATTGCACCGTGCAGAAATAATAAGGAATGGGCAGAGAAGCGTGGTGTCGTCGCGCTGCGCCATTAAAGACGAACAAAGCCGCGACGTCCTCATGCCGCGCCATGAAAACAAGAAGAGGTCGCAAATTGTTTAATTGATGTGCGGATCAACGAGCGATGGTAGAATGGGCCGCATAGGTGATTTGAAGTCTCTGTAGTGATGTTCGGGTCCCGGGAGGACCACTGGCAAAGACCACAGGAAAAATGGACCATCGGAGCGCATCCGGTGGTCTGCAGAAAACCCCACCGGCGCGCCGTCGGGAAGGACCGCCACGGATTCAGCCGCGGCGGTAGGCGACTTGTCCCGCGACCACACGGAATGAGGGTGGGGGACGCACCACTAGGCCGCGCCCGTTGACAAGGGGCATCCCCCACGCGGGGGCCGCGACTTCATTCAAGGGGGCATCGCCCCCTTTGCACGGCCGCTCAGCCAGCGGTGAGCCGCCCTGGGCCAGGCCGCACCCAGCCAGGTCAGACCCCGACCCGGGTTAGGTCGACCCGGTTCGGGCCGACCCAGGGGGGTGGGCCAGGTCGGACTAGGCCCAGACCCCCCCCCATTTTCGGACTGTTTTAGTCTGTTGCTTATAACATGGGATACGAACCTCCGATCGACACACCATCAGTTACAATACGATCCTCGGATCGAGACGGTTGTTTTGGTATATTACACTCAAGGTTTCGGAGAACTTTGATTATGGCCGAGTTGGTTAGAACACGAAACCAACCGAGCCCTTGGAGCGGAAATGCTTATAACTTGAGCTCCGAACGTCGATTGATGTGCCGTTGACTTTGTGGGATTCCACTGGATTAGACGGAACTTTTGGAATACTTATTCGCCCGAGGCTTGGACGCAGTTGGGTAGTGGTTGGGTTGGGTTGTACCCGAAATCCAACCGGGCCCCTGGAACGGAAAATCTGATAACTTTTAGACCGGACGCCCGTTTGACGAACCGTCACCGGTGTTGGTGATCTCGTTGAAAAAAAGGTCCCTATGAGTATACCCTATGAGAGTTCAGGGTACAGTTGAGATACAGCCAGGTTGGTTCGCACAAGAAACCAACCGGGCCCCTAGGACGAAAAGGCTAATAACTCATAGACCGGGCGTCCTATGGTCATGCCGTCTGTTGCGTTAATACCCCTATGACAGGGAGGTCCATTGAGATACTTCTTCATGGGAATTTGTGATACTTGTATTATAGACCAGTAGTTCATGGAGCAGACCCTCCTGGAGACGAGCGTACGGAGTACGGAGACCGTGTAGCCGGTTGAGACCTAACGACTGCTTGACCGACTCGACTTGGAATAAGTCGACTAGCCCAGTGGATGGAGCACTAATTTGTTTGGGTGAAAAACCATGGCTGACGGAGCACTACTGAGTTTGGGCGCAGTCCCACGATACTCGTCCGGAGAGTACATCTGTAGGCTATTAGGAGGGATGCACTACTGTGTTTGGGTGGTAGACCCTAACGAGAAGCACTACTCTGTTTGGGTGGCTGACCCGCGGTACTCGATAGGAGGAGTACCTCAGCAGTATTAGGTTAGTGAGTAGTACCTCAGAGTAATGATAGGATCACCGTACTCGACAGAGACGAGGCTCTTTAGCAGTTACGGTTTTGATAATGAAAATCCTGGTTTGAGTTGAGTCTATGACCTTTGTGTTTACCTCATGATTGAGATGAGTCACTTGATAACTTAGGTAGATGTATGGACATATACATGGGTAGTTTTTATCCGTTGATTTCATAATCTTTGTGTTTCCTCATGATTGAGATGGGTTACTTGATAACTTAGGTATATGTATGGGCATATACCTAAGTAGAGGTTACCTGTTGAGATATTTTTTTGTGGTTATCCTTGTTGGATTTAGTGAGACCTTGAGGTTCTCGGGGTCCCTACTGAGTATCATTATAATCACCCCTGCACGGGCTATGCACGCACCTCGTTGTGTTGGTTGCAGACGACGGGCAGCGCTGACAGAGGCCGAGTGTACGAGGACTGGATGGTACCTGGAGGTGGATCTCACGACAAGTCAGTATCCGGAGGCGGACTTCATGATGTGACGATACTAGGAGGAGGATGATGGGTGAGAGAGTTGTGTAGGCTATCTGTACGTACCCTTTAGGTGGGATCCGTGGTGGACGATCCAGGAGCTGCGCAATCTGTACCTACCCTTCAGGTAGGATCTGTGGTGGATGATCCAGGAGCTGTGCTATCTGTACCTACCCTTCAGGTGGGATCCGAGGTGAACGACCCAAGAGATGATTCTATACATCTAGTTGTTTGTCTTTTCTGCTGTACTTCCTTTTAGTTGTAGCTTTACATTTCGGTTGGGTTTATATTCTGGCCCCTTTTACTTTCCATTAATTTTTTTTGTACTTACTATTTTACTTCTGCTTGTACTATGTGGTGTTTTGTTTACTTTTATAAAGGCAATGCCTTCCCAGTTATTGGGATTTACGCCTTTGGTGCTAGTCACCATCCCCTGGCCTATGGAAGGTGGGCTTGGGGTAGTCATGGTACATGCCCCGAGGATGGGTTGTGACAAATTGGTATCATAGGAGTCGTTTCTACCGCAGAACTTCTAACTCTGATATTTTATTTTAGTGAAGCAATAATGATAACGGTACCGAGTGTGGTTTTCAGTTCAGGGAGTCCAGTGTTGGTGCGGGTGACTGACGTATCCATACACCAGGACCCTGACAACTGATTTCCGACTTTGTACAAGAAAACACTGATTGCGTGTGTGTTCCAAAAGTTTTAAAAAAGTCATCTCAAACCAGGTCAGCTCACTAGGTATAATCATTTGACTGTGTCACATTGTTTCTTTCAGGATGCCTTTCCACGGACGACCAGCTAGTGCCTAGAGGGATGTGTTTACTGACAACCTGCCGAGCGACGAGGCTTCAGTACAAGGCCCTATTATAGTTGAGGCACCAGTGGAGGCACCAATGGTACTACCATACATTGGGCCACCGATGCCACCAGCCCCAGCAGCAGGCGATGCACGCCGCTTGAGCGCATTGTATGAGTTCCAGTGCTAGAGGCCACCCAGGTTCAGGGGAGAGACGGACCCATAGGCATTTGAGGATTGGATGGAGGCTGTGGTGAGAGTCTTCAGGCTAGTAGGGACGCCAGCAGACTTCATGGTGATCTTTGCTGCCAGCCTCCTTCAGGCAGCATCAGGCAGGTGGTGGAGCCACTTGTTCCAGTTTTGCGATGAGATGACCTTCACATGGGGTGACTTTTGTGGGGTTCCAGTAGGAGTTTAGGATCGATAGGAGCAGTCCTACAGGACGGTCAATTCCTCTTGTGCGCTTTCATTGGCAGCACGAGAACCTTCAGGTGAGCACATGGGAGTGGAAGGCTCAGATGTGTGCTCATTACTGAATTTGTATCCCTAGTTTGTGTTAAAACTTTACGAGGACGTAAAGCCCTGAGTTTGGAGTAATTTAAAGACACGTAAACTTCAATGGAAATTTCTTCTTAATTTTCATTGGGATTTTTCTAGAACGCAGTTTCAGATGGTGCCTGATTCCAAGGTCCGGTGTGCCCGGAATCCATTTCCGAAGCTAGGCTCGGGTACGTTCAGTGAACGAACGAGCGGGTTTTTCTAAGTTTTGAACCGGTAATCGGAATTGAAATCTGAGGGCACCGATGAACTCGTATCGCCAGTATCATTTGTAGGAACACCTTTTCTGAAGTTGCGTTTGCTCGGGTGTGGTTTTTAAAATTTTGGGTTAAGTAAAAGAATAAAATAAAATGGTTCAACCAATTTTATTTTATTTAAGGTAGTTTAACCTAAGCTAAGTGGTTGGAGTGGGACCAACCATATCCTTCTCCACTAGGTAGGATATTTGTCGGGTGAGGCCCACATGAGCCCCACCTATTCAAATTCCTCAAATACCATCTTTTAATTATGTAACACACCTGCACCCCCCATTAATTGAAAACTCAACTCATTAATTGATTAACATATTCAAAGTAATTAATTCTTCGATTCATTTGAATTTCAAATGAAACGTTGTCTTGTGGTTTAATTATATAAGACAAAGTCTTATTTTGTGGGAGGTTAGTTCATTGTGTGAGGGGATTTATAGAGGAAAGCTCTATGTTAGGAAGAATGTTCTTCCTCCTTGAAGAACGTGAAGAATGCATCATCGCCGCGAAGAACACTAAGACATCAATGAATAACTCCTTCACCGCAAAGGGGAGTTCGTTGTACCATCTTCTTCCCTCTCAACAGCCTGTCAGAGACGCCATACTTAGAGATCGACGATGCGACGTCGATGATTCTCTTTTTCGCGACGCCTTCTTCCATGACGTTCAATTCTGCGATGAACCTTCGTTCAAATTATTCTTTGAGGTAGGGGATTATTTTGTTCTTGTTCGTGAATACTTTTATCTCTGATCATCATATCTAACTGAGCCGCCTGTTATCGAAATAACGGGAGGAGGTCGGACTGCACAAACATGGTGAACCCTACTCCCCCTTGTTTGTTTGAATTACTTGTGGCCCGAGCAAGGCAGCGCGGTGCCGTTGCACTGCCCGGAAATAATAAGTAATGGACGGAGAAGCGCAGTGCCATCACACCTCGCCATTAAAGACAAACAAAGCTGCGACATCATCGTTCCATGCTGGAAAACCACGAAGAGGCCACATATTGTTTAATTGACATGTGGATCGACAAGCGATGTCAGAATGGGCTGTAGAGGCGATGTGAAGTCTCTACAGGGATGTTCGGGTCTTGGGAGGATCACTGGCGAAGACCGCAGGCAAAACAGACCACCGGAGCGCGTCCGGTGGTCCGCGGAAAACCCCACTGGCGCGCCTCGCTGGCACAGCGGCGACGGCGCCCGGCGTGCCGCCTGGAAGAACCACGGCAACTGAAGCCGCGACGGCATGTGAATGGTCCCACGACTACGTGGGACTGCATCGGACTGAGGGTGGGGGATGCAGCGATAGGTCGCGTCTGTTGACAAGGAGCAGCCCCCACGCGGGGGCCACGACTTCATTCAAGGGGGCAGTGCCCCCTTTACGTGGCCGCTCGGCCAGCGGTGAGCCGCCCCGGGTGGGGCCGGCCAGGCTGGGCCCCGCTCAGCCAGGTCGGACCTAGAACCAGGTCGGGTCGACCCAGTTCCGGCCGATTCGGGGGGGGGGGGGGGGGGGGGTGGGCCGGGTCGGACCGGGCCCAAACCCCCCATTTTCAGACTGTTTCGGTCTGTTGCTCATAACATGGCCCACAGACCATCAATCGACACACCATCAGTTGCGATGCGATCCTTGGACCGAGATGGTCGTTTCGGTTTATTACACTCAAGGTTTCAGAGAACATTGGGTATGGCCGAGTTGGTTCGAACACGAAACTGATCGGGCCCTCGGAGCGGAAATGCTTATAACTTGTGCTCCGGACATCCAATTGACGTGATTTCAACATTGTGGGATTCCTATTGATGAGATGGAACTTTTGGCATACTTCTTCGCCCGAGGCTTAGATTCAGCTGGGTAGTGGCTGGGTTTGGTTGTACCCGAAATCCAACCGGGCCCCAAGAACGAAAACGCTAATAACTTTCAGACCGGTTGTCCGTTTGACGAACCGTCAGCGACATTGGTGATCTAATTGAGAAAAAGTCCCTATGAGTATACCCTATGGGTGTTCGGGGTACAGTTGAGATACAAAAGGGTTTGTTCGCACATGAAACCAACCGGGCCCCTAGGACGAAAAGGCTAATAACTCCCAGACCGGGCGTCCGATTGCCGCGCAGTCTGTTCCGTTAAGATGCTTATGACAAGGAAGTCCTTTGAGATACTTCTTGGTGGGACTTGTGATACATGGAGTATAGAACAGTAGATCATGGATCAGACCCTCCTGGAGACGAGCGTATGGAGTACGGAGACCGTGTAGCTGGCTGAGACCTAACGACTGCTTGACCGACTCGACTTGGAGTAAGTCGACTAGCCCAGTGGACGGAGCACTACTTTGTTTGGGTGCAGACCCATGGAGGATGTAGAACATCTTAGTTTGGATGCAGACTCACAGTACTCGTCCGAAGAGTACATCTGCAGGCTATTAGGGGGGATGCACTACTGTGTTTGGGTGGCAGACCCCAGCGGGAAGCACTACTATGTTTTGGTGGCTGACCTAGGGTAATCGACAGGAGGAGTACCTCAGCAGTCTTAGGCTAGTGAGTAGTACCTCGGAGTCATGACAGGATCACTGTAGTCGATAGAGACAGGGCTCTTCCGCAGTTACAGTTTCGATAATGAAAATCATGGTTTGAGCTGAGTCTATGACCTTTGTGTTTACCTCAGGATTGAGATGGGTCACTTGATAACTTTGGTATATGTATGGGCATATACCTTGGTAGTGGTTATCTATTGATTTCATAATCTTTGTGTATCCTCGTGATTTAGATGGGTTACTTGATAACTTATGTATATGTATGAGCATATACCTAAGTAGAGGTTATCTGATGAGATCTTTCTTTGTGGTTATCCTTGTTGGATTTAGTGAGACCTTGAGTGTCTCGAGGTCCCTACTGAGCATCGTTATACTCACCCCTGCATGGGTTATGCCCGCACCTCATTGTGTTGGTTGCAGACGATGGGCAGCACTGATAGAGGCCTTGTGTTCGAGTACTGGACCGTACCCAGAGGTAGATCTCACGACGAGTCAGTATCTGGAGGTGGACTTCATGACGTGATGATACTCGAACGAGGTTGACGGGCGAGAGTGTTGTGGTGGCTATTTGTACCTACCCTTCAGGTGGGATCTGTGGTGGACGATCCAGGAGTTTCTCTATCTGTACCCACCCTTCAGGTGGGATCCATGGTGGATGATCCAGGAGCTGTGCTATCTGTACCTACCCTTCAGGTAGGATCCGAGGTGGATGACCCAGGAGTTTCTTCTATACTTCCAACTTTCTGTCGTTTCTGTTGTACTTCCTTTCAGTTGTAGCTGTACATTTCAGTTGGGTTTGTATTCTGGCCCTTTTTACTTTTCAGTACACTCTTTTGTACTTAGTGTTTTACTTCCTCCTGCACATTGTGGTGTTTTGTTTACTTTTATAAAGGCAATGTCATTCCAGTTATTGGGATTTATACCTTTGGTGCTAGTCGCCAGCCCCTGGCCTATGGAAGGCGGGCTTGGGGTAGTCACGACGTGGGCCCCGAGGACGGGTTGTGACATTATTGTATGATATCTAAATAATTGAGGTAGAATATAACTAAAATTTATGGTTATTAAAATTTATGAAATTGAATGTAATTATCCACGACGAGTATGAAAATAAAAAATTCTAGATTTTGTATCTTTATTAAATAGTTTCCAATTTTCAACCACTACATATTTGTGTACAGGGAAAAATTCAGATTAATGGATCTGTAAAAATTAATAACAAAGTTTAATTAAAAAAATTAAACAACAATATTTTCAAAGATAACTAAAATATGAATAACATTTAGTTAACAATCAAAAATTGAATCAAACTATTTAATTATTATAAAAATAATTTAATGTTCATTTAATTTTTGTAATATGAGTCATTGTCATCATTATAAATAAATATTATAAGAAATAATATCACATTAATAAGATAATATACGTTGTAAAAAATTCATGGTGGTATGAAACAAACCTTGAGAAACAATTTCATTATTCATGTCATAATTATATCATATATAAATCATATAAAATAGTATGAAAATATAAAAATTATATACTTATAGTGGTAGAATTATATTAACACAACAATTTCAAGATAACAATCAATACTCTGGATAATATAATTATTTGTTAATATAAATGATTTAATTTCATAGAAATGTAATATTTTTCTTAATTATTCTTTGACAACTAAATATTTCAAAAAAAATTCGATAGGATATTATTATTTCATATAAATATATCTCGTTTAAAATAACATATTTAATAATTGAATAACTAATCATGGGAAAAAAATATTTTCATTAAATCATTAATGTTATCATGAACTTAACCTAGTAATGAGTGTAATAGATTCATATTACATGCTTATTGATATAACATAGATATCATATTTTGTACTCCAATGTAGATCATTCCATTGTAAAAAATACATAATAAATTTGTATTTTTTAGTTTTGTAAGTCTTGTAAAATATCATGTAATTTACGAATCAAAACCAGAATATATATATTATTAAATATCTCAGATAAATAAATATATTTTCCCTTTTGTGCATTGAGTATGAGATAATTGTTCATCGTTTTTCATTATATTTGAAAATATAAACAATTTAAGTCTCATTTTGAATGGGAATACTGTGATGTAACTAGATCATAAAGGTTGTATAAGGTATGACAATAAATTACCTAAAAAAGGAATATTTAAAATGAAATTTAAAAACATGCTTTTTTTGTAATAATTTATCATCATCTAGTCACGAATAAAAATATCAATGTATGTTTTTCAATAATATAAAACACATAATCTCATATACAGATTATAATAGTAATTATAATTGTAAAAGAATTCATTAAAATAATGTATTTACTAAGAAATAAATATCCCTTTATTAGAATATGGCATATATGAAGGTATTAGATCCTATTGTTTTAATCTATATATAATTGAACCATTATATTTAATACATTACCAAAAAAGGTAAACACATGAAATCACATTGATTAATTTAAAAAAATAGATAATAAATATATAATATGAGTTCCATAATTATCAAATGTCAATTGACTCTAGCTGGATAGAGTTAAAAAAATTACATAGACTATATATAATTGTATACATCCCCTAAACATGCAATAAAACATGAGATGATGCATCTATTATATAATTTATAATTAATATTAGTCCATCCAATTACTTAAACTAATTATGCCTATAATACCCCAGATAATGTTCAATAATGTTGGGTTAAATATTCAAGTAGAAAATCTAATTTTCCCATGTATAATATCATAAGATTATATTCGTTGTTTTTAGATTGAGGTGTTAAGGTGGTGTAAGAATTTTATGATAGATGAACCCATAATTAATAAATATTATATATTAAATATATTAGTATCACACACAAGAAATTTTCATGAAAAAATGAATAACTCCTAAATGTGAAATTAGACCCGAAATTCAAGGCCACCATTTAGTCTAGAACATGGGTTTACCCTATATGTGATATAGTATATATTGGTGTCAGGAATTAGGTTTGAGATCCTTTTTGGGAAATAGTTAAATAATTTTAATTTTATTAATTTAATTGTTAAATTAAAAACCTATCATAATAAACTCTTATATCGTGTTTTCTAGGACTAATTTTAGGGTTGTCCACATAACCCTTCTTCCTGAGATAGTGTGTTGGAGAAGATCTTGGAAAAATATGTCGGATCAGATCAAGATCAAGGATAATTGTGCCCTTATAGTTTATGTATCTTACCAACAATGTAGTCAAATGGTGGTTCATCATTAATGATCTGGATGAAATCCATGTAGGACATTATATTTGAGTGATTCCATCATAATATTTTATATAGTTTTGTTGAAGATCAATTCCACAATAAAAAATTTATTCATGCATCAACAATTTAATTTAATTTAAATTGATATAACGTTCGTTGGTTATTTTATTCTTCTGTTGCCAAACGTTTCAACAATGTATTGAAGCCAAAATGAATAAAGGTTGAGGATTGACCCTCACATCTTATGGATTTTTGATTTCTCCACTATTTATTTTGATGTTCAAGACTGGAATGTCCTTTTTCTTTTAGTTCAATGAAATACCTGAAATTTTATAATTTTGCTACCATTTTTTATCACAAATGATATATATCATGGAAAATTCTGGAAATTAAAGATATGATTATGGGAGAAATGATGATGGATTATGATTGGAGATAGATCAGAATGGATTAACATTTTTTATTAATCCTAGTTATATAGTGTGGTGATGTAAAACATGTGTTGGAATTTTCCATGAAATATCAAATATAAAATATAGATATTTAGTGGTATGAGTGTCTAATGTCCCCTGATCTCAATTATCTAGGATGGAATCAAGATTGTGGGTGTTTCATCCGTGAAGCAATGTGAAAACAATATAATATGAAAAATCCAATGTTAAAAACACATAATCAAGAATTAATCAATGTGTGTGACCACTATGTAGTGATACTTTTTCCATCTGAAGAGAAATATAACATGCTATGTGACCTATGTTGGTGGCTCGAAATATATAATAGATTATACATAATAATTGGTAGGCTATGTGGATATAAAAGGCTAGAATACTAGTTGGTGACATGGAAAACATAGTTATACATTCACATCTCCATGTGTACACAGACATAGCTATGTGTAAACCGGTTGGTACATGGGCATGAGGAGGCTGAATTACACAGAAATAACTAGTGTACAAGTTGTATACTTAAACAAAGATAGGTATAACAAGTCATGACATCGTGTGAATAGACAAAAATAGATTTATTAGGGTTGGTACATGGTTATGCACACACAACATAGGTGCAATTATGACATTCATCTACCCACTATGGATAACTATATAAATTCCTTGTACAGTGGACTTTACATGAAATGTGATGAAATGCAACATGATAGGACTAGGAGGAGGATATTTATTTCATTTAGTCCATAGTATGTGTTATTTCTCTACATTGACTGTGTTTGGTTCCCACTATTTCATATTATTTTTCCAGTAAATTTTTAGTATTTTGACTTGGTCCATACCATTGGGGGTAAAATGAAACATTATATCCTCAACACTGGATTATGATCCCATATAGGGATGATACTTAGAGAGAGTTTTCAGTGTCCTTTAATGATATGATAATGTTATCCAATATCATTTTTTTATTATAACTCAGTTGGAGTTTGTGGAATATGTGTGAACTATATACGTGGTTAATTGATCCTCCATCTAGCTAGCCATTTTAGTAGAGTTCATCATATCATTGTAATATGATATCATATACTATTTTCAACACACATAACAAAACCATGTTCCCACATTCAACTATCCCTTTAAATGGTAGATATGGATAGAAAATTACGTTTTCATTTTTCTATTTCACTTTTTTTTAAATATAGTATACTCTATAAGTGGCCTAATCAATATAAATTGAAATGTGATATAAAGGAATAAATTTGTGGAATAAATAAATAACATTAATTATTATGTAAAAATTAAAAAATTATACATTGTTCATGAGACAAATATAATGTAAAAATATTGGAAAGATAATATATTTAATGATTTAATATGAATATTTACTCCAAAATCATAAAAATGAGAATGGAATTATTATATTATAATATAATATGAATGTAAAATAATTGGATTGACTGGATATATTTTATTCTAATTCCACCCATCACCATTATTTTCTATTTTGTTAATAACCCTAACTAGGTTTCCTCTTGTGATATCCAAAAATTCACTAAGATGCTCAGGATGGAAATCATAATTTATCAGGTGTTAACATAAAAAAATAAATAACATTCCAATATTTTATTTGAATCACACATTATTTTCTTACCCATTTCATTATATATATATTTTTTAATGTGAAATAAATTTTTTTTGCTTACAATCATTATTGTGAATATTATAGTATATCCCTAACCCAGATAATATTAACAAATTTTTTAAAAATTTCCACTAGTACCGTATTTTAAAAATAAATAAAAATTCCTTTAATTTTGAAATTATTCTTTATCATACCACTTAATTGATTATAAATATATAATATAATCGAAAATTATATGATTTCATTAATATTTTTATTTTCTGATATGTCACTTATAAAAAAATCACTTAACTGACCATTCAAATAAATTCTCTTTAATTAAATAATTTCAGCACCTACATTTGTTTTATAATTGGGATAATATCATAGTCCAAGATATCTTATTAACAAACCATTCACTAATAATTATTTAGAAAAACATTAAATATTAAATAATGTAAAATTTAAATACCTTATTTGGATAATGAATAAACTAGGATTTAAAAATTCATTGTATAACATGAATAAACTATGATCATAAAATTATGATTTATTAAATACCAATACATATATTAAATCATATTATATGATCATTTTGATACAGTTTGTTTGAGAGTATTTTAGTCCAATTCCCACCAGTTTAGGGTTCTACCCATAATCTATTATAGGATTCCATAAAAGCATCATATTTTTTATAGAGAAAGTGAAAATTCATAGTAATGACAACCTTCCATTAAATATAAATAGGTAGTTTATTCCTTTACCCATAATATATTCAATTATTAATGATATAAAAAATCACCATAATTTAATTATACTGGGTCAATTTTTTTAATTAATATAAAAAATTCATTAATCACATTTTTTATAGAATTATATCATGCAATTTCCACAAAATGAATATAGTATTTTTATTTATTTTAAGAAACTGAGGTGGATAAATCCTTTATAAATCTTCTAATTGATATTATTTCACTAATGAAATAACATAAAATACATTTCAATTATAATATATATTAGTGTTTTAAAAATGTATCATTGATGGAAATTAATAATTTCTATTAATTATTCCTTATTTCTAAGTATAAATACACACACCTTAT
The DNA here is from genome assembly GCA_963277665.1 of Viscum album. Lineage (NCBI taxonomy): Eukaryota > Viridiplantae > Streptophyta > Magnoliopsida > Santalales > Viscaceae > Viscum > Viscum album. Next base: position 685,984,376 of record OY728145.1, on the reverse strand, counting down.
GATTTGAAATAACAATGAAACACTACATATGGAATTACAAATAAAGATAATTTCCCAATGATAATTTTCCATTATTGATAATAATATGAAAAATAAATGGGAAAAGTCAATACTCTTTTGATCCCAAAATCATGATAGATACAAATCTTTTGTGACAATTTGAAATAATGTGTATATGAAATAAAACATTACATTATGAATATATTAATTACATTTTTAAGATATAATTAATGAAATTATTAATATTTGAAATTTAGGAAAAAATATTTTGAGGAAACTATCTAATAATGAACATGGGACATAATAAGAAAACTCTTTAAATAATTTATGGATATATCTAAAAAATGGATTTTTATGTAATAATTTGTACATAAATAATTTTTTGGCACTATGGAATAAACATTAACAAAAATAATATTTAATTATTATTATTACATTTCATGTCATATCCATTCATCCACATCATTCATAATAACATATGATCATTATTCATATTCATATATCTATTATTACAATATGATTTATACATTCCTGTAATCTAATTATCCCTTACATTTCCTGCCAATAAAAAACTTCACATTTCACTTATTCATAACGAGGTGGTTCACCTATCATTTAAAAACAATAATCATAATATATGACATAATCATTTATAACACCATATCTTCACTCTAATGAAAAAAACAAAAATAACTAAATTCATGTGATTTAATATAAATTAATCAATATGAACATTTTTATAAAATAATTCATTAAAATTATTTATGTAAACTAGACTATATAAAATTGATGTGAATATAATAATGGATATTCTCTTTATATTGAGGATATTTTACATTAAAATTAAAGTAAGTAATATAACCTCCAGATAAAAAATGTACATAAAATTATTAATTTTTACTATTAGAAAATATAAGAAAAGGGATGATGAATTTTCAAGATTACCGAAAATTCCAAACCAAATCTAGAAATTTTCTAATAGTTCCATAAATTTCTCAAAACAAATATAAATCATATTATTGATAATTTTAGGAAAGTAAAGAGTTTCTTATACAACTATGTGGAATTAAAAAAAATAATTATTCCATTTACATAAGTAAAATTCTGTGTTAATTGAATATATAAAAACTCTTGATAATTAAAAAAAAATCTATTAATTTTGATAAAAAATAGATAAAACTCGAATTACATGATATTATTTGAAATTGATTTCTACAATAATATTATTTATAAAAATAAATATTAATTTTTTTTTGAAATATTTTTCTTATGAATTAAAATTTTTATTATATAGGTGATAAAATATTCATATATAGTAACCATAATATTTTATTCGAATCTTGAGTTTTCAATTGGTAATGGAGGTATATAATATTCATGGGGGTTCTCGATAATATTTTGTTGGTTTTAATAATACTAATTGATTACTATGGGTATTTTTAAACATCCAAATTACATACATTATTGTTATCCTTATCCACTTTCCTTTGTGTCATTTTTTATTATTATTTTTGGTTTTCATGTTTTTTTTGTAATATAACATAAATTTATTTGTTAGAATATAAATTAGAATAAAATAAATATATGATTAGGGTTATGGAATCAAATTTTTTATTAAGGGTAATTTTTATCCTATGTGACAAAGGATTAATAATAATTTTTGAAATTATTGACAAACCCATGATTTTGTAGAGTTTATAAGAATTATTTTTGTTCCCTTCACTATGGAGGTATGATATTTCTTGGAGAACTATGGAATTTTTTTTCCAAAATTTGAGGATTTGACATAGAATTATTACAGAAATTTAGGTTGGATTGGAAAGAGTTATCAGTGATATCTAAAAAAACATCAAATTCATCTATGATGAACTCAACCATAATATCATAATCTATATCTAAAGAAATATAATCATGAAAATAAAAAAGAATCAGTGTTTTACTAAAAATATGGTCATTAAGACACCCATTAAGCATTAGATCCTTGTACAAATCAATAATAGGAGGTGTAACAACCACAACATGAGATGAATTCCAATAAAAAGTGGTAATTCTCATTATTATCCCATAATTGTTACCAGGTTTCACAATTTTGTTGGAAACATTAGAATCCTTGAAAAATAGATTTATTATCCTTCTAATAAGCTTTTAGACATCTATTCGGGTATACTTCGAGGTAACAGTAAGAAAAATCCATTTGAAGAAGCCAAGGTGGTAAAAATGAGAAGTGGAAAATATATATATCAAACCTCCATAACAAATAAAAGTAAATCATAGATTTCAATGAAATTTGATTCTTGAAAACTCGTGAGAGAAGAGGTTTACCATAATGTTCTACCCTTAAGATAGGAGAAATAAAAATGAATTAATAGATTGATGAAAAAAATAGAAACATTAAAATATAATATACCACCCTTTTCTTTTAAAAATGATTAAATTTGTGGAAATTGAATCCAAAAATTCTGGTGTTCATGATATTTATTCATAAGAATGAAATTTATATTCCTTTCGATGGGGCATTGATACAAATTCGTAAATTTTAAAAGTTTATAAAGGAGATTCTTTCCAATAAATGGATGGTCAAAGACTTGGTTACCATTGCCATCAAATAAGAAATGCTAAATAGTTCATTATCATTCACATCCTTCCGAGAATAATGATATTAATTGTTTTTAATCCCCTTCCCTATCATGAAATTTTATTTCGATAAGTCATATTAAGATATCAGAGATATTTTAAACCTAATGATATATGGGTTTTTTGATGTTAGGTTTCAATATATGAATACCACTTTAGAAGAATTTAATCTAGATGATTTTTATTCAAGTATCCCAAGGGACTCTTAGATGATTTCTTAGTCAACTATTATACATATATCCTTCCAATTAACATCATAATTTTTTTCCTAGACAAATATCTATAATATCACTTAATCTTTGGAAGATACGTTATTTTGACCAAAAAATTATTTATTGATGAATATCAAGGAGTGGTGATATTTTAAGTGGATGATGAAAAAGTACGTTATAAAATAATCAAGGATATTAATAAATCATATCTTTATTATTATTAATGATAGATTAAAAAAGTAATCGTAATATAGTGAAATTAGCTTTGGAAGTCCACAAAATTCAATAGATCAAAGTAATAAGGAATATATTATTTCTTAACAAGAATGTTTGTAGTTTATTTCCATATAATATTGAATTTTTTATTATATTAATGTATCCCCAAATAGGTTGTAATGTGTAGATACCAGTCCTATGGGGACTTCTAATTTACTGGATCTATGGTCGAGAGTAAAGCCCCTTCCCTCGTCACAAATGTGTGGTTGTCTTTGAAAGAATGAAACACTAAGAAACATCTTAAATTCATCATTAAATATTGAATAGTGAGGATAATTTTTTCAATTTTATAATGGAGAATGAAATACATTGAATTTATATAATTTTTTGTTTATAGGACTCTTCCTAATAATTATCACTAATAAGGTACAATAATAAGAGGGAGTTTTGTTATTAATGAAACCTTATCAGTGATCCAATGCTCCCATTAATAAAGTTGGTAAAAAAAGGCTATCAGGTAATTGGATGATAGAATCATATATATAATCACATATATATCATGGGAGAGTCCTTTTAATATTGTTGTAATGAGGATTAAAATCACTGTAATTTCAAATTAAATTAATGAAGTTAATTTTTTTTAGAACAGTTAGGGGGAGGAGATTTCAAGAATATTGTTTGAAACTAAAAAATCCATATAGAAAGAAACATTTACACAAAAAATAATACACCAATTTATATAATGACTAAAATTGAACTATTAAATCTATTATATACATTTATATTCTAGATATAATATTATTACAATTCCTCATGACAAATAGGAATCATGCTCGTTGAAATACCCATATGAAACATTTTATCCTCTATTAATATCTTTTAGCATAGGAAATATTCTCACCCGAATATTAAAAATTATGATGAATATATTTTATGATATTAGGAAGAAAATTGTGGGTGTTTTCATAGATTACATCTTAATATTTGGAAATTCATTCAACACACAATTAAAGAATTTATAGTATGTTTTACAACAATGTTATCAGACTAACGCGGTTAATTGTTGAGAGATGTTTCATTTCATGGTTCAACATGTTCAAAATTTTTCAATTGGATATATAGAATAGCAATTATGTTAAAAATATGAAAATTAAAGTGATGTCTAACTATCCCATCCTAATATATGCCTGATAAATAAATATTTTCCATAGATAATTATGACTATATACAAGGGTTGTAATATATTTCTAAAAAAATTGATCAACCAAAGAATAATAATCATAAAATGGATTATGTATTTGAATTCAGTAAATAATTTATAAAGTGATTTTAGTAATTTATATAGAGGTATGTTGATGCTCTAATTATGATCACTATATACAGGAAAGAGAAGTTCTAATTAATGTGTGATGCATGTGGCTACACTATGGGGAATTCCTTGGATAGTACTATGTTTCTTTTTTTCATCCAATCTATTATGTATCTAAAAAATTACATAATTTTAATTTTTATTATTAAACTATAGGGAATGATATTATAATTACCTGAAATTTTATAATTTAAATTCCCTAATTAATGAGAAAATAACTTTTTATATTGTTGAAAACACATGAAATAATAAACTTATTTTTTACCATTATAAAATATATCCTCGACGATTTAAAATACCATTTACCATCATAACCATCAATAAAATATCCATTGTACACTATCCATTTTGAATTTTATATTTTATTTTTTATAATAATGTATAATTGACATAGGAGATAGGAGTTATGGCCTAGATTAGAAGGATCATTAGCTATGAATCCCAATTATCCGATATTCCAAGGAATATTATATTACTGGTAATTTCATATAACAACGATGAATATTAAATTATATATATAAACATTAATGAATTAATTAATAGGATAATTTCACACGTTAAAAGATCGTAACCTAACCATGTTCACCAAATCACCCGAAAAATAACCATAATCACATATCATACCCTTTGCATATGTACTGGTGTTAATGGGGGTTAGACATCGAGACCCTACTAATATGGGTTTTTAGGGTTTCATTTTAACAGGATAATTTTTATTTCTATATTTTTATTATTAATTTATATATAAATTTATATATGAGTTTTTGAAAATTATATTTCTCTATTAAGAATCCAAAATTCATTATTTTAAAAATAGATAGTTTTTAAAATATTTTTCATGTCATCATGACCTAATGATGATGTGATAAATTCCATAAAAGATATCCATGACCAAATTTATATTCACCCATTAAATAAATATGTTTTAATATTATTTTATTAATTGTAAACTCCTTTAGTCAATCCTAAGAATCTTATATTATTTTATTATGTTCTGAAATCAATTATTTATGAACATGAATTTTCTCTGAATAACCAAAAAATTGTATAAATATATTCAGTTGTTATCCATCTAAAATATTGTGAATCATGAACATATTTCTGATTATATGGTAAAAAAAGTGGGTAGGTTTGTGGTTTTGATAATATGGTCATTTAGAGTCAAAAACCTATGTATATAAATTAAAAAATAACCCCCTGCCATTTTTTATATATACTATCCTCCCTTCCCAAAAAACTTCACTGAAAATACATTATACATGATTTTACTCTCTATATCACTCTATAATGATATCACAATGGTGTTATAATTCATTTAGAATTATCCTTTCTCGATTTTACAAGAACCCTCTCAAGGAATGGTTATTCTCCCATCTTCTAAATTCAATCAAATTTTATGCGTAATGACTTTCGTTTTGTGAATGTTCATGTTGGAATATGTATTTAAAAATCCCTTTACTATAATTATGATTAACAAGAAATAAGTTATCACCTTTCACTCCCATTAATCCATTCTATATTCTTTTATAAAAAAACATTTATGGCAACAAAATTATCTCGTTATTTTTATTGGAAGATTTTTTGTTTTGAATACCCAAAATCATTTCCAATCAACAGTTTTCACCTAAACATACCTTTTATTCCTTTATAAAGGACAATCACATGTTTAATCTATACTCATCAATGATAGGATTGAAAGTGACATTCTTATGTAGTATGATATATGTTTCACATACATTCATGTACATGATATGAATGTGATCAGTGGCCCATAATTATATAGCCCTCCAATGTATTGGGAAATGATTTTATAATAATATATACCATGTAAGCTGAATGGGAGGTTATGATAAATAATATATGTTATGATGTCTATTTATTTAACATTGGATTATTCTTATGATATCATATTTCAAGTTGTTTCTATAGTATTATGTTTCCCTAAGATTATCATATAATATTATTCTTCTATGGTCCTATTTATAATTAAAACCCCTTTTATGTAAACTTGATATTTAAATTTACTCACATATATTAATTTCATCATGTAATTATTTGTTTATTCTAAAACGTCTCTTTATATCTGATATGTTTCTTATATTTTCCCACATGTTATCATTTAAAGTATTAAAACATCGATGTAATATGTGTTCATCTTTTTTGTGTTTTTAAATTACAATGTAATAACCATGAATCATGTTATTTTTATATGTATCTAAATACCCAAGGAAACAATACCCCATGATATTCTGGGACATTATTAACTGTATTGTTTTGTAATAAATCAAGAAATTATATTATATTATATTTATAGGTTTTCATATTGGGTATTATAATAAGGTCTAGATATTTGGGGGATAGGATTAGAAAAAAAAATTCTGAATGTATGAGGGATTATTCTATACATATTTATACATCCCTATATTATGCTAATTCATATAGTAAGTTTCTGTCACGAAATAAAATCAATATATATTTTTCACAAATGGGTGTGGCTCTGAAATAGTTTTACAAAGAAAAAATAAATATCAAATGGGAACATTGGGATTAATTCAATCATCACTTAGTAAATGAAAAATAATCATTTATGGACACCTAAATTAAAGCTCATGATGGATGTTATTTTTGAATTTAACATGCTCCATATGAATAATCATTGAGAGAAAAATATTTACCATAAAATGCTTTATTATTATATATACAATTGATAATATATATTTAAACAAAGAAATACATAATTTATATAAGGTTTGTTATTTATGTGTTGTCCTTTAAATAAATTTATTTTTCCTTTTATATGATTAATAAGGTGAAAATTGATATCCCTACATTTACATTTTTTTTAGTTAATGGTTGGAAATAGGATGAACCCATTCAACACACAATGTATTGGAAAACATAATGAAACCCCACATTAAATTACCAACATAATGGGCGTAGGGTTCCAGAACATAATTATAATAAATTCTCAATTAACAATAGTTTTGAACAGAATATTAAATCATGGGAAATCCAAAATTATTTGAAGCATTATAATGTTTCCATTCCAGCCTTTATATGATATAGGCCCCAAAATTTATTTATTTCATTTAATCCTTCAATCATAATATAATTCTTCAAATACATTGAAAAAGAACATCTCCATCCATCAATTCTATAAGCACGAGAAGATCATGATGGATATTTATCATATATTAGGAGAATCTAATCAATGATTGAAAAAAATATAATAATACCTATGTTTTAATTAAGTAAATAAAGTCTAATGAATTTTGAAACTTGTTTTTAGATATATATTTTCATCACACTCTCTGAAATAAAATTGGGAGTTATTTTCTTCACCTAAATTTGAAGGATGATGAATCTATCATGGTGATAGTGTAAAACATCATGGGACATTCATGATATGAATATGGAATTTTAATTGACCAAAATATTTATGTTTATAATTTCTTTAGTGGGATAAATCTACGTCTTTGAAAAGATTTTATGATTCATGATGTTCAAATATAGGTGTAAACTGTCTGAAATTCCTTCAAAGTAACAATGTAGATCATCAAATATGAATGTCTCATGGGTCTAGAGACTTGAATTAGGAAAAAAGATTAATAGGAGTTGTAGAAAAATATTATATTTTAATAATAGTAAAAAATTAGACTTGTAAAAAGTGAAAGTAGAAGAATCCTGATTATTTAGTGAAGGGGATACAGGAATGACTTTGGTTTGGGAATAAGGGCACCAAGCCCAAAAATTATGACAATCAAACCCTGATAATATGATGGAAGAACTAAATTCTACAATATACCCTAATTCAACTGTCAAATAATTAAAATATATGGTACAATGACACTATGGATGTCAATATTGATGCACTATTCTAATGTTTCTTGATGAATAATTATGACAACAACTTTCAAGCCCAACAGTGAAAGGCCATGATTTTTCCATAAAAAAGATGATGTGGATCCCAAGTAAAATATTTTGATAAGTACTACAAATATTTATTAAATAAAAATTATCATAATATTTTATACTAGTTTAATTCATTATATCATATCACCTTGGATTAAAAGAAATATTCACACACAAACTCTAATTATGGATACAGATCTATCGATGAAAATAGAGAATGTGGAGATTAACACATCTCAATTATATAATGGATCACTTGTCGAAGGTTCTAGGAAGTACATCATAGTGAACATTATTATACTATTTTAAGAGACTAAGAATCATTTCAAGTTAATAATTGGATATTCTTATATATTGACAATGTATATAGCTAAGAGGAGGAAAATTACACACTGTATCATGAAACCCCAATTAATTATTTAAAATGTTAATGTATATAGATATATATTATTTTGAATAATAATATAATAAATGGCTATTATTTATGTAAGAGGATGAATATCTTGCTCATATGAATGATTATAAGGTAAAGATCATCTTTGATTCCATTACCATTGTAATTTAATATTCTGATCTGATTCATAAGGAATTTCAGGGTCTCCTAATAAGTCAAGAGGTTATGTTTTCAATAAATCTTACCCGCCAAGAATTTTCAATATATAAGACACTATATTCAATGGAAAATATCTATGATACACTAATGGAAATCTAACCTATACCAACGGTTTGGAACCGTTGGTATAGGCCCCCAAACCGTTGGTATAGCCTATACCAACAGTTGGGAGAACCGTTTCCAAGTAAGTTGTTGGGATAGGTCTATACCAACGGTTTTGGGAAAACCATTGGTATAGACCTATACCAATGGTTTTGGAAACGTTGGTATAAGTAATATGAAAATCTATACCAACAGTTATGGAACCATTGGTATATGTATTTCAAAAAAAAAACATTCACAGGGATTTGATCCCAGGACCCCTAGTTTATCATTGAATGACCTAACCACTAACCAAACATGAATTTTGTGAACATAATTACATAAATATATATATGTATTCTCATAATTAATTTAAATTTTGATTTATATAATGTTCTCAGTAAGAAGATCTGATAAAAAATCAAAGGCTTTATACCAATGGTTGTCAAAACCGTTGGTATTGACCTATACCAACAGTTTTGACAACCGTTGGTATAAAGCCTTAATTCTAGAGTTTGGGGGACCTTTCCCAACGGTTTGGCTAAACCGTTGGAAAAGGTGTCCACAAAGTGGACTTTTCCCAATGGTTTGGCCAAACCGTTGGGATAGGTGACCACAAAGTGGACTTTTCCCAATGGTTTATAAACTGTTTGGAAAAGTGGCCTCAAAGTGGGCTTTCCCAATAGTTTGGCCAAACCATTGGGAATGAGGACCTATACCAATGTGTTTTACAAACCATTGGTATAGAAGGGTTGGGAAAGGTCCTATTTATATTAGTGATAGATATATTAAGAAGATATTATAGGTGAATATGGATAAACGGTTTATACACCTAAGTGATTTATGATAGGGAGAATTAGTCCACTTTTTTAGGATGAAGAATGAGCCAATGATCCATTTCATTTAGTATCATGAGAGAAGTTGTTCTTAGTAATGACAAAGAATCATATTCCACCTATTGATTGGTTTTTTGATCTGATATGTAGATTCCAATATTTCTAAATGATGGTATTTTCAATGGACATTATCAATTAAAATAGAGGATGGAGGATATATGCATGTCTGTGTTTCATACATCGTAGGTGCATTATATGTTCATAGTGGTGGAATTTAGAACCACTAATTCTCCATTTAGAGTCATAGTCTTAATGAATTCTATCCTTATATATTTACTTGATAAATTTTTGGTAGGCTTTATTTTTTATATTATTAGAAATAATATGGAGGAATATGATGAGCATTTGAATGGTGGACTGGAAACATTAGAAAAGTAATATTTATATTAAATTATATTAAATGAGAGTTTTCTATAGAACATGTATAATTTTTATTGAATGTTTTTACCATAAATGAAATTTATGTGGATCCTTTATGGATGAATACAATTTAAGGTTGGACCACACCAATATCTATGACATTGTAACACCACAAGATTTCATAGTATGTAATTCTTCAAAACAATTCAATAACTTTCACTACACGTAACACCGTGTTCAAACACACCATGACTTGCCAAAAAAGCCTGTCAAAAGAGGTTATGAATAGTATTAACTAAATTTTGAACCTTATATAATCCTTATAATTTTAAAATCCATATTATGAGCTTCTTAGAAATAATTTGATAACAATTCATTTTTTTCAGATAAAAGAAGTATTTTTCAAAAATTCACTTTTACCAACATTAATAGTGAACCATTTTTAAATCAAATATTTTAAACTTTTATATTTTCAATTTGACAAAATAAATATATTATTTAGAATGGGGACATAAAAAATGTGCAATGTATCACCCCTAGCTTCCACTGTACACTTCTCTTTGAATAATACAATAGCGTGTGTTGTACGCAACTTCGACTTCTAACACACACTACAACCAATCAAACTACCCGTAATGAATAGTAATACCTAATTTTTAAAATTTTATTAATTTTATCTCTCAAAATGGAATTCATTTTTGGATTCCTAATATCAAATTTATCCTAGGGTGAAAGTTTGGTACTTTTCGGATAACTTTTATATTTTGATGAATAGTGAAAATTACTAAATTTTAATTAAAAACAACTTTTTTAATCAAAATAAATAGTACTGATAATTTATGAATTTGAGTTGTTTTAAAGTAAATTTAGAATATATTTTTACCATTTAATACAATTTTGGTCATTGGGCATAATTTTACAATTAAATCGGGCATAAAAAAATGTCAATCTTTTGATAGTTGTTATATCCTAAAAACACGTTTTTTGTTTGGACAGCGGGAATTAATTTTAAATTAATTTCAGCCACTTCTGTGTTTGGAATATGGAAAAATGGATTCCATATTTGGAATCAGTATTTCCAAAGTTTTTAAATAGGTAACTTTTATTTTTAGACATTTTGAATAATTATATACGTAAATATTTTATTTACCATGGTTAAAGGGTAAATCCAGTAAATAAGGGTTAAAACATAATAATATAATAATAATTATAAATTACCCTAAAACAGGTCTTAACCTTATTGGTGGATACATTTCTGACCATGGGAATCTTTGGGTCGATTTTTTGACCCCATGGATCCACTTGTAAGTGATAATGACACTTTATATTAATTAAGTCACAATAAATACAAAAATGGCATAAGCATATATCTTTTAGAAAAACAATTTTTACATGGGGTTATATATGTTGGAATTTAGACTATAAATAATAATTAGAATGATAAAACGATTTCCTACATAATTCTAGTTTATTTAGAATTTTTAGACATTATATAATTTAATTTATTTATGACACAATGGTGATGCAGTAATTACCTAATTAATGCAAAATAAGAGAAATTGATATTATAAATACCCAAATAAATGTAATTTGAGACTTTTTATAAATAAAAATAATTTTCTAGGAAAATAAGACATGTTAGGATTGATTTAATTAACTTTTTTAGAAGTAATAATTCTGTAATAATTTTTACAAAAATCAATTATTGAATAGTGTCAAAATTGACATAAAAGAGTTTTTAAAAACAATATTATATTATTAATTGATATTAAATTCCTAAAAATCTATGGTTCGGCCAAAAGACATATATAATGATAGGTGTATTATTAATGGACCACTTGGGGGGTCTCTTGGAGGTATATAGTAAGTTTATTAACTATAAAATATAAAATTACGAAGTGACATTGTAAGTCTCAAACTAATTAACTAAGAGTTAAAACTAAACGATAAGGTTAAAATAATGGCCCAAACCTGTCTAAATTATATTGGTTGAGTGGTTTTAGACCCATCCCCACCTTTACCTTGAAATAATAAACATTTTAGCCATTAGAAACAGAATATGAATTTATTATAAAATAATATTTCAAGCTTTTCCAAAGGTGCCCCTCACCCCTCTAATAAAAGGGCACTCTTCCTTCTCATTAATTCACACCTTCAAAGCCTTTTGGATCATATAACTCCGGAACAAATACTCTATAAACATCACTCAATTCATCCTAGAGGCCTTCCTTTAGTCAGAAATCCAACCTATGGAGGCCTTTTGATCAAATAAAAAGAAAGAACCCGAAGAAGAGGTAATGATTTCACCACCCCTTTTCAAGTTCCTTTCTTCTTCCAGTTCTTATATCATTGTTAGTACCATTATAAAATAATAACTCCAGTATATTATATATACTTTGATGTTATTATAAACATGGTATAACCATATTCAATATTTTATCCATCCTTTGAATGACATGTCACCATACATGCGTACGTACGGCTTACCCTCTCCACGTCGTGGTGTAATTGTTATTCAATAAATTATTATTTGGATGGGTATAATAATGATGTGTGATTCATGTAAATAATAAATATAGCATGATATAGATTCTTTAGATATGATATACCATACAATTAAATACTATTTTAATATCAAAATAATGATATTGTCGCTCGTGCGTACGTACGGACTACTGTCTCCACGAACTCGATGAGATTCATTCTCCATCGTATCAATTTAAGTCTAATTCTCATGTGAAGATTAATAATAGTATCTATGTACTTGATATAATTCTGGATATGAATAAGATACAACATATACATGACAAACACAGCTTATGTACCAAAACATATAAAATAAAACGAGTAAGTTAACAACCGAAATGACGATAATTCTAAAATATTATTAACAAAGTAATGTTAAAAGATCATATATGATATCATATTAATATATATGATTATTCTATAATTTAATAACAATTACTTCACCATTATAAAGGATGTTACCCTACCCCAACCAAGGAAAAGTACAAGGTAAGGGTTTATTTCACTATCTCTTCATTATCTGAGGTTGTTTATTCATAATAATCTATTGGGACTTCTTTATCATCCACATTCATGTTTCTTAAAAATGTATTTCAAATCATTTTTAATATTTTAAAGACTATGTTATAAATTCATTTATACCCTTGTTTACTTTTTATAAGTGGTTTATAAAGTAATCTTTCCATCATTTTCCAAACAATGTGCTTTTTAACCTTTTCGACAGAATTAAGGCAACAATGTTTTTTAACTTATACGGAGGGTGCGGCTAATTTCCACCGTTATAAAATCTTCAAAGCTTCCCTTAAAATCTTATAAGACTATTTTAAAAGTAAATGTATTATTTTATAAATATGTGACCTTTAAATGATTTCAAAATTAATATTTTATGAATTTTTGAAAGGTACTCTTTATCAAGATCATAATTTAAAATGTTTTAAAGATTTATCTTTCTAAATATTTTTAATTAATGTACATGTTTTCAAAATGATTTTAAGGAATTATTTATATGGAAATTAATATTTGGAAATGATATTTCTTTTCAAAAGATTCAAAGTGGTATGGTACACTTTGATTCAAAAATCGCTTTTAAATTACTTCCTATATAAATGTGTTACTTTTAAATGGTTTAAAAAAAATAAATATTTCTCTCAAATAGTTTTGATTTCATCAATGTCAACATCATTTGATGGATTTTATGATTATTTGAAGTTAATTTATTATGATACAAAACTTCCATATTTTATTGAAGGTTTTGTGATATGTTTGACTGTGGATGTGTGATTTTTATACCTTTCATGGTTTATGGAGAAAGTACTAACATTTCATATTCTAGTTTAAATACGAATGTTTTTGTTATGTTTAAATATTTTCATATAGGAATGCATTGGACATAATATGTGATGGGTGGAGCCCGCTATAGTTCATCGATGCATCGGTATGTCTCATGAGAGAAACTAGTGTCTTGGCACAAGGCCTTGGAAAAATAATATTTATAGTCTTGCCACGAGGCCTTGGCTATGTGGTTATGATAGTCTGGCAATATGAATTCCATCATTATGAAAGTGGTTATTGATATTTCATGTTATTATCCGATTAGTAGAATATCCATGTGAATAATTAAATAGCATTATTTCATTTTATTTTTTCCATAATATGTTGAAGTTCAATTTTAAAAGGCTTTGTTTTAGTTATACATTGCCTTAAATGTTTATTCTTATTTATGAAAGTTTACACTATATTATTATCCTTACTGGTCATTTGAGCTCACCCCTTTTCTATGTTTTATTTTTCCCAGAATGTAATGAAGTAAATTATGAATGACCTGCAGGGATAGTATGAGGGGATAAGAGTGTGGAATATGGAGACTATGTTGCTGTATATTTCATTTTTATGATGTAATGTAAAACTCTATGAATATATCTAGTGCTTCCATGGCTACTAAACTAATCGGTCTTTCGATATTTGATATTTCTTGTGATCATTCCAATGTTTTGTAATAATGCACCGACTCTGGGTAACTGGGGTCGGGGAATTACAGTTGGTTTCAGAAGATGTTTAGTACAAACCTTGGAAGCTAGATTTAGATAAACTCTGATTAGAGCACATAGACCTAAGATGGACTTTGAGGATTAGTATAGAAGAACTTTCTAGAATTTTGGTATTGTAGAGATTTTGTGTGTTTTCCGAGCATTACATCCCTATCTATATACGAGCAGGTAGAGGCGGCTCTAGCACAGATGTACCTAGGGGTAAAACACGAAAACACCGTTTTGAGATAGACTCGAACGGAAACTGGTGCATGACAACAGTCCTTGCGGCACTCTTAGTTATGACACTCCCGGGGGATAGGCTTAAGATAACTCTCATTTTCTTTACAAATCATTATGAAGGGTTTATGAGTATATAATTCCTCAAATGAGACCTTTTTATGATTATGGATTATATCCATACACTATTTAATTTATGTTATGTGGTTTACAAGTTTGGGATTAGGTATTGTTATTCATAAACTAATCTAGTGTATGACATTGTTTAGAAATGGCACCTAGTAGAAGTAATGAGAACTCTGACAATGCACATGATCCA
Source organism: Viscum album (assembly GCA_963277665.1). Taxonomy (NCBI): domain Eukaryota; kingdom Viridiplantae; phylum Streptophyta; class Magnoliopsida; order Santalales; family Viscaceae; genus Viscum; species Viscum album. The sequence goes on along the minus strand of OY728145.1, from coordinate 685,968,971 downwards.
AAGAGAAATAAAGATCATATCATTCATGGTCTCAAGAAAAAATTTATAAGAGAAATATTATCCCATTTATTATCATCATATGAAGAAATAATATCATGTTTTGATAAGATAAGTAAAGATTTTACTGAGTCCTATGGCTTTGAAGGGAAGCAAGAGAAGAAAATGATGGAATATAGAAAGATGGATAAATGGAAGAGGGAAAAGAAGAATTGGTCCATATGTGATAACTATGGGAAGAAACACCCTGGAACTTTCCTGAAAGGAATGAGAGTTTGTTATAAGTGTTGAGGAAAAGGGCACAATGTACGTGACTGAATGGGTAAGAAAATGGTTTCAAAAGTACAATGATTCATTTGCAAGGAGTTTGGACACTATGTGAACCTATGTCCCAGTCATCAGACTATGCCGCAAATACTGATATTGGATAATAATCAAGTTATGATACTACCACAGATGAAGATGAATGATTAGAGTTCTTATGTTGATTATGTCATTTGAGTGTTGTATCAACAATGTAATTATTATAATAATTATAGACTATATAAGCATTGTACTGCAGTACTATTTCATTAAGGACTTGTGATTGTGTGGAACAATGAAGTGTGACTCAATAGAAGGTTAAATTTTTGGAAAATATATGGTCCACAGAAAGATAAACCATAATATGGTTCTGATACTGAGGTAGTGATTTTAGAATAATACATGATTGATTTGGATAAATTATATTGGATATTCTTGACTACCTTGAAACTGATTAATGATTTTTATATTTCATCATTGTTGGGGATGACAAGATTTTTTTATTGAAGGAGTATATCCATTATTCTTTAAGGAATAAGGGATCATGAATGTAATGAATAATGTTTTATGGTAATTTAGGATGTTTCAGTGTTTTAAAGGAAATCATGATGAAAGTGTTTACATGTTATTATGTGGAAAAAGGATCTTCATTGTGTTTACCTTCATTATAAATTTTGGACTGGAGTATTTTGGATAGTTCTAGTTTGGATTATTTTGGATTTCCATAAAAGTACAACCCGAAGGTCGGGCGGCAATCTGTCGCGTCCCGCAAGGCCGCGAGACTTGAACCCACAACCGTAGGGCGATAAGGGTGTATCACCTACCACTGACCCACGTGATGTCCTGGATTGAATAATGTCGTTTTAATGGTTCTGCTAGATGAATTATAAATTAAATTTTTAACCCTATACTAATAGGATAAATAGAATATTATTTTTAAGTTCTATTATCTATTAGTGTGAAAGATGAGTTGGTGGTAGAACATAGTTAAATGATGAGATTCTACTTGTCAAGTATATATTTTTCTTCTTCTCTTATTCAATGAAGAAATTAATTCTTATACTTTAGTGAAGGTATCTTAAAACAAAATATGTGTTATCCTAATACCTTATGTTTTGTTGAACCGATGGAATTTTAAATCCTCATAGATTAATGAATTTAAGTACATCAATTTAAAACTTGTTTAAGATTGATGAACTCAATCACCACATATAAATATTTTCGTTTTCCTCCAATTTTATATCTCTAATTTTCACCAATGTTCTCATAATCGAGATCATCATTTGGTGGTGACCCTTACATTTCTATTTTCCTCTTATTAAGACTAAATTTTATTAACCAAATTTCTGATGTGGGTCTTCCCATAAAGATATTTTCTATTTTCAACCTTTATTTTTGAAGAAGAATATCAAATTGTGAGGACGCAATTTATTGAAGGAGGGAAGAATGTAACACCCCAAGATTTCATAGTATGTACTTCTTCAAAACAATTCAATAACTTGCACTACACGTAACACCGAGTTTAAGCGCACCATGACATACCAAACAAGTCGTTCAAAAGAGGTTATGAACAGTATTAACTAAATTTTGAACCTTATATAATCCTTATAATTTTAGAATCCATATTTTGAGCTTCTCACACATAATGAAATAACTAATTCATTTATTGCAGATAAAAGAAGTATTTTTCAAAAATTCACTTTTACCAACATTAAAAGTGAACCCATTTTAAATCCAATATTTCAAACTTTTATATATTCAATTTGAATAAATAAATATATTCTTTTGAATTGGGACATAAATAATTTACAATGTAACACCCCTAGCTTCCACGGTATGCTTCTCTTTGAATAATACAGTAGCCTGTGTTGTACGCAACTTCGAGTTCTAACACACACTACAACCAGTCAAACTAGCCATAATGAATAGTAATACATACTTTTTAAAATTTTATAAATTTATCTCTCAATATGGAATTCATTTTTGTATTTGGAATATCGAATTTAGCCTAGGGTGAAATTTTGGTACTTTTCGGATCACTTTTATATTTTGATGAATACTGAAAATTACTAATTTGTAATTAAAAACAACTTTTTTAATCAAAATAAATAGTAGTAATAAATTATGAATTTGAGAGGTTTTAAAGTACATTTATAATAAATTTTTACCATTTAATATAATTTGGGTCATTGGAAATAATTTTACAATTGAACCGGACATAAAAAAATGTCAATCTTTTGATAGTTATTATATCTTAAAAACACGCTTTTTGTTTTGACAGCGGGAATTAATATTAAATTAATTTATGCCACTTCTGTGTCTGGAATTTTGAAAAATGGATTCCATATTTGTAATCAGGATTTACAAATTGTGTAAATAGGCATCTTTTAGTTTTAGGCATTTTGAATAATTACTTTGGTAAATATTTTATTTACCATGGTTAAAAGGTAAATCTGGTAAATAAGGGTTAAAATATAATATTATAATAACCAAAAATTACTTTAAATCATGTCTTAACCTTATTGGTGGATACATGTCAGACCATGGGCATCTTTGGATCGATTTTGGGACCCCATGGATCCACTTGTAAGTGATAATGACACTTTATATTGATTAATTCAAAATAAATACAAAAATTGCATAAGCATATATCTTTTAGAAAAACAATTTTTACATGGGGTCATATATGTTGGACTTTCGACTATAAATATTCATTAGAAATAAAAAAAGATTTTCTACATAATGGTATTTTATTTAGAATTTTTAGACATTATATAATTTATTTTAATTATGACACAACGGTGATGCAGTAATTATCTAATTAATGAAAAATTATAACAATTGATATTATAAATACCCAAATAAATGTAATTTGAGAATTTTTATAAATACAACTAATTTTATAGCATAATATTACATGTTATTATTGATTTAATTTACTTTTTTCTAACTAATAATTCTGCAATTATTTTTACAAAAATCAATTATTGAATAGTGTTAAAATTGACATATGATAGTTTTTAAAACAAATATTATATTATTAATTGATATTAAATTTCTAAAAATCTAACGTTCGGCCCAGAGATGTATATAATGATAGGGGTATCATTAATGGACCAATTGGGGGTCTCTTGGAGGTATATAGTAAGTTTATTAACTATATAATATAAAAATACAATGTGACATGGTAAGAGTCAAACTAATTAACTAAGAGATAAAACTAAAAGATAAGGTTAAAATAATAACCCATAACTGTCCAAATTCTATTGGTTGAGTGGTTTTATACCCATAACCACCATAAACTTTACATAATCCACTTTGGAGCTATTAAAAACCGAATATGAATTTATTATAAAATAATATTTCTAGATTTTCCAAAGGTGCCCCTCACCCCTCTTATAAAATGGAACTGCTCCTTCTCATTAATTCACACCATAAAAGCCTTTTTGTTCGGCCAAAGCCTGACCCAATACTCTCTAAACTTCCATTAATTCATCCTAGAGGCCTTACTTTAGTCATAAAGCTTACTTAAGGGGCCCTTTTGATCAAATCAAAAGGAAGAACCCGAAGAAGAGGTAAAGATTTCTCCACCCCTTTTCAAGTTCCTTTCTTCTTCCACTTCCTCTATCATTGTTATTACCATTCTAAAATAATCAATACAGTATATTATATATACTGTGATGTTATTATAAACATGGTACAACCATATTCAGTATTCTATCCATCCTTTGAATGACATGTCATCATATATGCGTACGTACGGATTACCGTCTCCACGTCGTGGTGTAATTGTTATTCAATAAATTATTATTTGTATGGGTATAATAATGATTTGTGATTCATGTAAATAATAAATATACCATGATAAGGATTTGGTATATATGATATACCATCCAATTAAATATTATTTTAATATCAAATGAATGATATTGTCGCTCGTGCATACGTACGGACTACCGTCTCCACGAACATGATGAGATTCATTTTCCATCATATCCATTCAAGTATAATTCTAATTTGATGATTAATAATAGTATCTAAGGACTTGATATCATTCTGGATATGAATAAGATACAACCTATCCATGGAAAACAAGGCTTACATAACAAAACATATAAAAGAAAACAAGTATGTTAACAATTGAAACGACGATAATTCTAAAATATTATTAACAAAGAAATGTTAAAAGATCATATATGATATCATATTAGTATATATGATTCTTGTATAACTTAATAACAATTATTTCACCATTATACAGGATCTTAACATACCCCAACCAAGGATAAGTACAAGGTAAGTGTTTATTTCGCAATCTCTTCATTATCAGAGGTTGTTTATACGTAATAATCTACTGGGACCTCATTATCATCCACATCCATGTTTCTTAAAAATGTATTTCAAATCATTTTTAATATTTTAAATAAAATGGTATAAATTCATTTATACCCTTTTTGACTTTTTATAAGAGGTTTATAAAAGAATATTTTCTTCGTTTTCCAAACAAGGTGCTTTTTAACCTTTTCGACAGAATTAAGGTAAGTATTTTTTTTAACTTATACGGCGGGTGCGGCTATTTTCCGACATTATAAAATCTTCGAAGAATCCTCTAAAAGATTATAAGAATATTTTCAAAGTAAATGTTTTATTTTATAATTATGTGACCTTTATATGATTTCAAAACGAATATTTTAAGAATTTTTGAAAGGTACTCTTTATCAAGATCATAATTTTAAATGTTTTAAAGATTTATCATTCTAAATATTTTTAATTAATTCAATGTTTTCAATATGATTTTAAGTATTTATTTATATGGACATTAATATTTAGAAATGATATTTGTTTTCAAATTTTTCAAAGTGTTAGGGGACACTTTGATTCAAAAATCTCTTTTAAATTACTTCCTTTAATAATGTCTAACTTTTAAATGATTTAAAAAAAAGAGGAATTTCTCTCAAATAGTTTTTATTTCATCTATGTCAACATCCTTTGATGGATTTTAAGATTATTTAAATTTGATTTATTATGACACAAAACTTCCATATTGTATTGAAGTTTTTGTGATATGTTTAATTGTGGATGTTTTATTTTTATACCATTCATGGTTTATACAGAAAGTATTGACATTTCATATGCTAGTTTTAATACGAATGTTTATGTTATGATTAATCCTTTTAATATGGGAAAGCATTGGACTTAATATGTGACGGGTGGAGACCGCTATAGCTCCTCGATGCATCTATAGGTCTCATGAGACAAACTAGTGTCTTGGCACAAGGCCTTGGAAAAATCTTATTTTTAGTCATGGAACGAGGCCTTGGCTATGTGGTTATGATTGTCTGGCATTATGCATTACATCATTATGAATGTGGTTATTGATATTGCATGTGATTATTCGATTAGTATAATATCCATGTGAATAAGTAAATGGCATTATTTCATTTAATTTTTACCATACTATATTGATGTTCACGTTAAAAAGGCTTTGTTTTAGTTATACGTTGCCTTAAATGTTTATTCTTATTTATGAATGTTTCCTCTATATTGATACCCTTACTGGGCATTTGAGCTCACCCCTTTTCTATGTTTTATTTTTTCCAGGATGTAAAGATGTAAATTATGAATGACCTACAGTGATAGTATGAGGGGATAAGAGTGTGGAATATGGAGACTATGTTGTTATAGTGTTCATTTTTATGATGTAATGTAAAACTTTATGAATATATCTAGTGTTTCCAAGGCTACTAAACTAATTGGTATTTTGAGATTTTATGTTTCTTGTGATCATTCCAATGTTATGTAATAATGCACCGACTTTGGGTAACTGGGGTCAGGGCGTTACAGACTTAGATTTGTAGTTTCCTTAAATATAATAGGTACTATCATCAACTTTTATGAAAATTCTCTTGATTATCATTCCCACTATGATATTTTACATTGATCAAATATATCTTTTTGTGGAATTATAAATGGGAGGAGATATTATTTGAGTTAAATAAGTTTCTAATCAATAAAAATGTTTTTACTATACAAACTACTATGGAAGGATTTGGGATCCACATTGATGAATCCAAAAAAATGATTGGGTTGTGTACTCATGGAAGGTAAAAAAATTTACGATATGCCTATAACCAATTAATTATTCATGATCCAAACTATCCAACATATTATCTTGAATTGGCCATAGTGTTTTTATCATTGACGATTCTGTGACACTCTCTATGGAAGGAGAATGGTTACATATATGCATAAGAAACTTCTAATGTAGATATTCATACAAAATGAGTAAAATATGTGTTATTTATAGATGTTATAGAAAACAATATGATATTATTATTCTACCATAACCAACTTGGGATGGAAAACAAAGTTGAATATGATCTTAGTAAAATGTATCACGAAAGTGTGTCAATGATGAGGACAAAAAGGTATTCAATATTCAAATACATGTAACTAACAGACATAAGTATAATTAATGTATTTACATCTTACCTTGAATCACTATATAATCAGTCATAAATTTGTTATAGGATTAACGGGGACCAATAAGAATATTTAGAGATATATAATATTTTAGTGAAAATTCTAAAGATCATCATTTCTAAAGTGGATGTTATATGTTATGGATCCAAGATATGTGTCCCATGAATGCCTGAACTGAATAAAGGACATCTTTATGATGCCCATAAATTGTCTTCCTATATTTATAAAGGATTTATAATGTTTTATATTGATATAAATACAAACATATGGTGGGATAACATGAAGGCGTATATTGAGAATGTGGTTTCTTGCTATATTGTATGAAAATAAAGCATTAATAAATTCCATATTTTTAATGGTAAAATAGAACCATTTCCATTAACTATATCAAAATCAGAAAAAAAAATCACGGATTTTTTCATAGGACTCCATAGGACACACAAAATTAATAATATCACATGGATTGTAGTCGATCTGCAAAAAGTAAATTAATTTCATTACTACAAAAGAAGATTTATCTCTTAACCAAATCACTATGAAATCCACAAGGTATGTGGTGATACTTCATAGAGAACCACTCATTATTATATCTAAATGATATCCTTGGTCTACATTGAGGTTATGGAGAATCCTTTAGAAATAATTAGATATAGAGATGATTTACTATTTTATAATCACCCTCGAATAGATGGGTTGTTTGACATAACCATTCAAAATATATATTCTATTCCATGATCACATCTAACTGATTTCAATGGATGTTCTAATATGAATCTTCCATAAGTGGAGTTCTCATAAAACTATATTCTCTATTTATTCATTCATATGGGACCATATAATTCTCTAAATAGTATGATATTATAGACTCTAATAATATTATATTATGTTGGAGAGCATAATCTTATTGTATATGATCTGATCCACCATATTAAATATAAGGTTAAAATCTTTCAACATCATATAAAATCTGCACAAAGTCATTTGAAAATATATGAAGACATTTTTTGATTTAATCTATAATTTGTGGTTAGAGATATTAGTTTATATATATAACACCATGGAGGAATGTCACATGGCTTTAGATTATGGTTTTTCAAAGACAAGGACACATCTCCCTATTTGAAATCCGGGATTGTTTTAGATTTTTGGCCTATCAAATAGCAATCCCTCCTAAACTATCCCAAAAATATGATTTCTTCCTTGTATCCCTCTCAAGGAAGTATATATCAGACCTCTCTTTGAACAGAATCATGTGGAGGTACCCTTGACCTATCATGAAATGGAATTCAAAAAGTGTAACATGAATGAAACTGGTTATCATAGATCATTAAGCTCCTCGAGATCACATCTATAAAATTTCATGGAATGACTCCACCAATGTACCACCAACAAACTACCGACTCGTAGTGCATACACTATAATAATAAGGGGTTTTGTATCTAGACCCTATTAGGTGCAATTGTAATGATTTCATTGAATTAAAATAAACATTATGTTTATCCATTTTATTTTTTACTCTATACACACAACTATATATGATTTAAGAATAATTATGTTTTAAATTGTATTTTTTTTAAAAAAAGTTATTTGCAACACTCAATTTAATAAATTTAAGAATTATCTAGTAAATATTTCTCTTATATTATATTATTATAAAATAATATTCATTTAAATAATAATGATTATAAAATTTAATACAGGATAATATAATTCTTATATGGGTTAGAAAATTATTATTTTCCAAACAATAATTTTTTTAGTAAATAAGTATCTTTATTTGAAATTATAAATTCAATATTTAAGGAAATATTACTAAAATATTTTCATCACTTTTGATATCTTATCATTATAATTGGCCAATGATGATTTTTTTTAAATATTCTACGATTGCAGTTTTTTGATAATAATTAAATATATTATAAATATGCAACATGTATTATGAATAAAAAATATCTAAAATTGATATAATTAAAATAAAAAACGGATTCCACCAATAAATATATTTCCTCCATTAAAATATTGTGTTTTTGAAAATATTTTATTAATTTTATAAACCATTATTAAATTCATAAAAAACTATATTATATTTTAATGTTTTAAAATCAGTTATTTATGAACATGACTTCCTACCACAACCCCTATAATATTATATTAATATAACTTGTTATTTCCCTTATGAAATATTTAAAACTACAATTATATGGAAAAAATAATGGTCAAAATCAAGGTTATGGAATGTGGTTTTGATTATCTTTTTATATAGAGTCCAAACCAAAATTTAGAAATTAATAAATAATTCCCCTAAATTTTTCTATAAATACCCCATGATACTAACCATATTCACTCAAAAACCATTTAATATTAAGTTCGTCTCCCTCATCTTATCTAATTACCTCACAAGGTGAAACCATTATTGAATGAACAACCTTCGATGCCTTAAACATCAACAGTTAAACAATTGGGATTCTCTTGCCCGTCTATTTATATAAAAACATTATTAAAGTTATGGATCTATATTTCCAATTCTTTATGTTGTAATAAGTTTTTAAACCTAAATTTACTATACTTATAATTTCTAATTATTGATAGGATACCATTAATTCTCACTAAAATCTTCCAAAATGTTTTATATACACATGTTATTCTATAGAAATTATCCTATTATTTTTTCATACAAAACATTATATTGTGTATAACCTTCCACATTTCCAATCAATGGTTTTCAACTATATTTACAGATCCTTTGTGTGTTTTTTAGGATTAATGTGCAATTGAGGTTTTGTGGTTGAATTTACACTATATATGTGTTAAAATAATCCTACGTTAGCTTAAATTGTATTTCTAAAACCCATTGGGGAACACAATTTACACTAATTAAGAGTATATAATTTAAGAATCATTGTGAAATTTTTTATCAAATATAGAACATTCTACAGTGATTTCACATGGTAAGATAAATAAATAAATTTAATTGTGAGTGCTTGTATATTTCCCCAATTCTATCTGCATTGTATCCTCCTCGGTAATCATCCATGTGTTGTGACTAGAGGAGATATTATTAAATAATAAAGTGTTAATCACATTATTATTTAATGGTATTCTAAAAAATGTTACAACCCCTTGAAACCATTAAATAAATACATAAATTTTAAATTAAAAAAATAATATATCTTATCCCTAAAAATCTCGAAACAAATAAAATCATCATGTGTGCCTCACCTCTCTTAATCCTCTCCACCCATCCTCTCATCTATGTCCCTAGAATCCACCCTCCAATCCATCCAGAGAGTGAATCAATTTATACTATCTTATCATATTGTTATTGTATTTTCCTTTTCCACATTTATTATATTTATTATCCATGTTTTAGGTTTTCCCCATTTCCAATTTAATCATTAATTGTTTATATTTTTCTTCTCCCATAGTAGTTTTTTTATGAAATTTAATCAATTTCCTCCCACCACATTAAATTAATATTCAAACAAACCCATCATGTTAACTCTATAAGAAGATAAAATTTGGATTTCTACGATACTATTAATAAGATTGATTTTCTTTATAAAAATTATAAAATTTTAATTTTTTTGTCAAGTTTCACTATTACTTCCTATTACACGATAATATACTACAACATTTACTCTCTCTATGGTGTCCTCAAAATATGACCATGTTCCATAACCAAAAAACCATTTTATAAATTTTATTAAATTATATAATATATATGATAATAGTTATACTGAGTTCATTCCACATGGGATGTCATCCTTCACTATTGATTTTCACCTCACTAACATACAAAAAATGTTATTACTAAAGTCCTCTAATGAATAATAATCACGAGTAACCTTATAATTTCCCTCTCTATTCATCAGAAGAATATCACTTCAAAGATCAATGTGTTACCAATAATGATAAAGAGTTGGTTGAGGAAGAAGGTAATGTTATATTCAGTTTTCTCGACAAGCATCATATTTTTTAGTTGTAGATATTTTCTATGATTTTAAGAATATATGATGTTATATCCTAAGGCATTCACTCCAAATTAAATGATAAAATTATTTTAATTTATAAAAAATATATAAAAAATATTCAATGCTTCACAAAAAAATCACAATTATTGACATAGATTTTAGAGGAAAATAAAAACCATTTAACTAAACCATAGTCTAATACAAATAATTGACAAAATTTTAATTGAATTTCTCACACAATATCATTACCAAATGAAAACTCATTTTGGAACTTATAATTAGAATATAAAAAAACATTAAAAAATAATGTGATCATAAAATGGATATGTAATGGGTTTCAAAAAAACAATTCAAAATAATTTATATGAATACGAGATAAAATATACTTGGAAAACATTTCCATTATTTAAAATATAAATCATTTACTAAATAATTTTCCAAAATATATATTTTTTCAAATTTTATAACCAAATAAAATACATTATAAAATATTAAAAAATGCATGTCACTTTGAAATCATTATTTGGATTGTAATTACCCTTTATATTAAATCATTTATTATAATAAATATTTATCCAAAAAATATAAAATTACGGATTTCAAAATATATAACCAAATAAAATATATACAAAATATTTTTAAAACAAATTATACTCTCAGAACATATTTAATTTCAAAATACCAAGAATTATCCTTTATGATTTTAAAACCATCATATAAAATTAATAATATTATTGAATAAAATTGATACTCGGATTCCCTTATGAAATCCACGTGGCCACATTCTATATGAGTTTCTGTTGAATTTATGTTTGACGTCATGTGTTCGTTCCCCAATCCTCATTATCATTTTTAATAAACATGAGAATTATTTTATTAATACATTATTCAAGGGTTTTGTATCCTTATATAAATTCCAATATATATTTTTTCAAAAAATAATTATATTAAATTTAATAGAGAATGTTATATTATATAACAATAAACATTGGAGAAAAATATTTTGAAAATAACACCAATAAGAGTACTATAAATAAATTATTCATAGAAAAAACATTGAAAACACTTCATATAAATGGATAAGTTAATTTATACACATTCGTGGATATACATGCTTGAAATGTCACATATATCTACAGTTTGTTTCCATAAATACGACTAGTAATGAAACTCAATTTTTTTAAGAAATGTTAATTTATAAAATTAAAACATTAAAATTGACCTCTCAAATGATATTTTAAATAAAAACTTTTTAATTAGAGGATTATAAAATTAAATAACACAGGTTACACCAAATTAGGTGTTTTATAAAACTAATTATTGATTAGGATAACATAATTTATTTTCTAATATTGAAATCTATCTCAACTAGACATATTTAAAAAAATTATAATTTTTGATACATTATAGATTAAAAATAATTACCTTCACTTAAATAAAATAAATAAAAATAAATACCCTGAAAGGGGGTTATAAAAAATCAATAAAAATAAAGGACTTCGGGCCATTCAGATCAGCATAACTCATATAAAATATGTCTAAAAAATTCTTCTATGTATGTTTTGAAATAATAAGAATCATAGAATAATAAGTGATAAAAAAAATTCCATTTTGAAAAAAGAAATAAAAATATAGATCTCTTTCATAAAAAGGGTTTTTTATGAAATAAATTATTGTAATTAAAAATTCAATTATATGAATATAATTTCCTTACATAATATATTATGTTTTTAAATATAAGAATATATATATTTTAATACAAATCCTTTACATGAAAATAAAATCCATGTTATATGGAATTTTCCTATTCGAAATCATGTCAAACCTCGTTCTTTAAAGACTAAACTCACCCTCACAAAGTCTTTGTAACTAGAGAAACTCTAGTATTTTTTTATCAGTGAATTTCTAGGAGTGTTGTTGGATGAAAAAAGGAAAACAATATATCCTATTTATAGTCCCAATATAATTAACAGATCAATAAATTGTTTATTTAATTTTTTATGATTATTTGGCAAGACATACAAATAGTCGTGAATTTGTCTATACATTTTTCTTTTTCATTAAGAAAAATTATTTTTCTCTTAATCTATTTTCTTAATTCTATTTTCTCTTTCTTATATTTCTTATCCCTTATGGAGCATCTTTTCTCATATGTATATAGTTATATAAAACAAATATAAATCATATACATATAACATATTGTCCTCACATTTATATTTTAACGAAACATTAATAAATTATATGTATTTATATTATATAAATTTTGATATATATGTATATGTATAACAACATGAATATTGGTATTTATATATAACTTATATATATATATATATATAAATTACTTATTTTTTTAATTCCCTTAAATTTCAAACACTTTCAAAAAAACATAGAGAGACACACACACACACACATATATATATTATTTATTAGATTACATCACTACTAGTTGAATATATATATATATATATATGTTTATATATATATATATATATATATATATATATTTCACCTATATATATTCTAATATATAAATAGTACACATATATATTTTGACATATATATAACACATACATATATATATACACATATCACACACACACACATATATATAGATAATTATCGTATAAATAATATATATTTTATGATTTGCTATAACATATACATAACATGTGTATATCTTTTTAGATACATATAAATATCATATATATTTATAAATTGGTTCCTTACTCCATTAACAGAACACACATCATTTTACCTTTTTCATTTTAGTATTATTTTTTTTAAACACCCCAATCATTAAAAACACATCATATACATTTATTTGTTTTGGATCACACCTCATGTTTTGTTATGTAACCAAAAACCTCAAGCCTAACATCTCAAATCATTTTCCTCATTTATACTTTTTTTCAATAATCTTTAAAATTTCACCACTTCTTCACGGGGAATATATATATTCAAATTACTATTTTATATAATCATCTTCAAATTTTTTTTGCATTTATATACTAAATATATGTTTATATATACATATATATACTGCACATATATATATGTATATATATATATATTAAATACAATTTTATCACTCTATTTTTATACATAAAAATATCATTACCTTTTATTATAAATTACATATATGAATAAATATAGAAATAAATATAATCACAAGATCATTATATCAGTATATCAAAAATATATATTTAATTATTATATATATACATATATTTAAAATAACATTATTATTACTAAGAAAAAATTAAACATTTTTATTTAAAGGATATGTGTATTATTAGCATACAATGTTATCAATTATTTATATCTATGTAAAATATAAAATTACATAAGGAATTAAATAAAATTTTTAATTTTTTTTTCATTTCTATTAGATTGTTAATTTTAATGTCATATTAACATCTTATCAATCATTAAGGAAGCTTGTGGCTACAAATTGAATGTAACGTCCCGAGTCTGGAGCCCCTCCACTGGTGCCCCGTACCCGGTTCGCCACATGACCTGAAGCGCGTTTCCGCGAACGCCAGAGGCTGCCGACTAGCAGTGAGGGCCTTGGTGAGTCAGTGGAGAAACTATTCCCTCATTCGGTAAGGTGTACAAGGTATGAAAAGACTAGTAAACAACGAAAGCAGTAAACAACATGCATAACAAAAGAAACCAAACAGCGGAAGCAATGTAGATACATAACAATGATGATAATAATGCAGCAGATACAAGTATATATGGAAATCAGAAAACACAACAACATGTTGGAATACAATTGAAACCTACAGTAAAAGAAAAACAAAATAATCTCCTCAAAATCGCGAGCCACGACTCGGTTCTATGCTCCCCATCTCCTGATGCAGTCAAGATCCTGAAGTAGAAGGGCGGTTTCCCTTATCTATACCGGCAGCAACATAGTCTGCTTGGGCCCAAAAGCATGGCCCAAATAGGGTGTCAGATACAATCCCGGTAGGCAATCACCAAAATATTTGTTCCTAACAGTCAATGAATACCAAGAAAGTAATAAAACAAGAAACAGTAAACAGGAATGCACTAGCATCTACAATCCACAGTTATAACAAAAGAAGTGCACAAGTAAATAACAAGTAACAAAGGAAAAAAGGTAACCCACTGGGTGGTTCTCATAGCTTAACCCCTATGGTTCAAACTATAAGTACTAGCAACCCTCTAAGTGGCACACATAGTCTCACCCCTCTGGTTCAGTTGCATAATTAAGAAGACTCTCTGGGGAAGCACTCACCGTCAATTCCGCTTGTAGTCTCGTATCATGCTAAAGGCTCTTTGGGGAAGCACTCAACGTCAATTCCCCCTATGGCCCGCGTCATGATAATGGATCTCTGGGGAATCACTCAACATCAATTCCCCCTATATCTCGCCTATCGTAATTAAAAGACGCTCTAGAGAAGCCCTTCCGTCAATTCTCTATTTGGTCTACTACTCTAGGTTCTCCCAGTCCTGAGTATAACTAAACATGCTCAGTGCATGTATATCATCCAAGTAAATCTCAAGAATGACTTGTCTATCAATTAAGGCTCAATATAAAAAAAGGAGGGAGTTACACTATTCTACAACAGGGTATGGAAACTGGAAAAACGCCCAACAGGAAAAACAAACATGGAAAAGCAACCTGAGTACAAAAAAAATTACATTACCCACAAGAAATAACCTATACTAAAGAAATCAAGCAATCTAGGAAAACAACAAGGGCAAAACAGGCAACACGCAATACCCCGTTCACAGGTATTGGGGGGATTTGCACATAATATTCATCAACATTCAATGGAAAGGTAAAAACCACCTACCTCGATCCCAGGAGATCGATATACGTGAACCTAGATGACATATTCCCCTTGGAACGACGTAGATCTAAGAAAATGCAAAAAACGCTCAACCTACGATAACATGGAAATGAGGAGGACTCAAGAAACAAGGCTAAAGAAAAAGGAAGAACTCACCACTGCGCTTCCAACGCAACTGACCGTTATCGAATCGGAGAACGCACGGCGATGCGGTAGTTCATCAAAGATTTGGCCGTACAGGTCACTTTGAACGGGCGAAAACTGAAGAGGAAGATGAATATGGGGGTTAGACGCAACCCCGGTCCGTTTTATGAAAAAAAGAAAGTACACGGCGTGTAGTTTTTGAGTACACGGCGTGTACATCTAATTTTCCATACTCTGAGTTAACCGACCTCCACCTCAGCCTTAAACATCATGTGTGTGGCCGGGACATGGCCAGCACACGACTTCGGGTCGAAAAAGAGTACACAGAGTGTACTAAGAAAGTACACGGTGTGTACTTCTGAAATTTCCAGAAAATTCATTTTTCTCAAAAACTCCAGAATAAAGGGAAAACATACCTGAAAAGAGATCCCAGTTCTTAAAAACATCCCCCCTTAAAGAAATTCACCGCCAAATTTCCCTAATAAGGAAGAGAATAGGAAACCTCGAACAGCTCCGGCCACTGCGATCGTACATTGGCCTCCCTCTCCCAGGTCTCATCCTGTAATTTCCCGTGCTACCATAGCACCCGTACCAGGGGAATAGACAGCCCGAGGAGAACCTTTGTACTACAATTGAAAATCCGGATAGGATTCTCCTCGAATGACACATCCGCTTTAAGATCTACTTCCTCGGGATGAAAGATGTGAGATGGGTCTGAAAAGTAACGTCGGAGGTGAGAGACGTGGAAGACGTCGTGCATGGCCCGATACCTCTAAGGTAGCTGCAACCGATAGGCGACCGACCCCACTCTCTCCAAGACCTCAAACGGCCCGATATACCGCGGTGAAAGCTTACCCTGTCTCTGAATCCTTTTGTGTCCCAACCTTGGTGCAAGATGGAGGAAGACTTGATCACCGACCTCAAACTTCATAGGTTCTCTCCGTTGATCAGCATAAGACTTCTGTCGAGACTGCGTTGTAGCCATCCTCTTCTAAATTAGCTCTATCTGCTCTAAAGTCTCCTGTACAATACGAGGTCCCAATAAAGCTGCCTCTTCTGCCTCCAGCCAGCATAATGGTGATTGGCATGGCCTACTGTACAAAGCCTCGTATGTCGCCATCTGAATGGTTGCCTGGAAACTGTTGTTGCATGCGAACTCCACCAAAGGAATATGCTTCTCCCAAGAACCGCCAATGTCAAGGATGCAAGCTCGGAGCATATCCTCAAGCACCTGGATCGTGCGCTCGGACTGGCCATCAGTCTGGGGATGGTATGATATACTCAAAAGTACAAGTGTACCCAAGGCCTTCTGAAGTCCCTCCCAGAACCGAGAGGTAAAGCGTGCATCTCTGTCTGAAACAATAGAGCACAGAACTCCATGCAGATGAACGATCTCTCTGATGTATAGTCATCCCAGATCATCGACAATGATGGTCTCCTTGATCAGCAAGAAGTGAGCAACCTTCGTAAGTTTTTCGACGACAACCCAAACAGCATCGTTCCCTCGGGGTGATCTTGGCAACCCGGTAACGAAGTCCATCGCTACATCATTCCACTTCCACTCCGGAATGGGTAACTCTTATAAAAGTCCTGCTGGTCGATGATGCTCTGATTTCACCTACTAACAAGTAGAATATCTCATGAAAAAACCAGCAACATCCTTCTTCATACCTGGCCACCAGTATCGGCGATGAAGGTCCCGATACATCTTGGTGATGCCAGGATGAACTGCCCAAACAGAGGAATGGAAATCCCACATCAGCTCCTCGCGTATGTGTTCTAGCACCCATACGCATCCTTGGAAACTCAAGATCTCATCCTCGCCCACTGTCCATCCAGGAATAGGGTCCTCACCTAACACACTCTCCCACAAGACTAAGTCTTCTGAGTCTGATAGTTTCCTCATCCATACCCGATCATGTAACGTGGAGATAACAGCTACAGATGACAGAAAAGTTTGTCCCCGTATGTTGTACACTTCCAGATGCATCTCAGAGAACAGATTCATCAGTTTCCACTCACTACTAGCCTCCTGAACTGCCTAAATTTGAGTTCTCCTGCTCAACACATCAGCCATGGCATTGCCTTTTCCCTGTGTATAGGCATGCTCGAAATAAAAAGATGGAAGATACTCGACCCACCTGCGCAGCCTCAGATTCAGATCATGGTGAGTGAAGATATATTTGAGAATCTTGTGGTTAGTGAAGACCACAAAGTGCTCTCCTAGAAAATATTGTCTCCAACAGTGCAAGGCATGAACAACAACAGCTAACTCCAAATCGTGCATAGGGTAGTTCCTCTCATGTGGCCTCAACTACTGAGACCCATACGCAACGACTCCATCTCCCTGCATAAGCACAGCTCCCAGCCTGATACCCAAAGCATCACAGTAAAAGGTATAGATCTTTCCTGGCTTTGGCATGACTAGTATCGGTGCTGACGTCAACCTCCCTTTCAGCTTTTGAAAGGCTGACTCACAAGAATCTGACCAAATAAACTTCTTCCCCATCTTGGTCAGACCTGGAAATGGTGGTACTAGATGGGGAAAGTCCTAAATGAAGAATTTGTAGTATCCAGCCAGCCCTAGGAGGCACCGTACCTCAAAAAAGTTCCTCGGTTGCTCCCAGGAAACTACAACCTTCACTTTCTCTGGGTCCATAGATACTCCTACCTCTGAAATGACGTGACCCAGTAAGTGAATCTGATCCATCTAGAAGTTGCACTTCGATAGTTTAGCATAAAGCTGATGCTCTCTCAGTGTACTCAGAATGATCTCAAGATGTGTGGCATGGTTGTGTTAAGTGTGAGAGTACACAAAGATATTGTCCACAAAGACCACGACGAAGGAATCCAGGTAAGGATGGAACACTCGGTTCATCAGTGCCATGAAAACTTCAGGCACGTTCGTGAGTCCGAACGGCATGACCGTATACTCATATAGACCATATCTGCTCCTGAAGGCTGTAAGAGGTATATCTGATGGTCTAACACGCAACTGACGATAACCGGACGTCAAGTCAATCTTCGAGAACACCTGGGCTCCTCAAAGATGATGGAAAGTTCATCATTCCGCAGCCAGACATATCAGTTCTTGACCGTCAACTAGTTCAGTGTCCGATAATCCACACAAATCCGAAGGGTACCATCTGCCCCTTTTGCAAAAAGAACAGGCGAACCCCAAGGATAAGTACTGGTTCGGATGAAACCCTTAGCCTTTAGCTCCTCCAACTTCTTCTTGAGCTCTTGCAACTCAGGTGTGGCCAACCTATAGAGAGGAATGGACACCGGTGCCGCTCATGGCACAAGCTCAATAGAAAAGTCTACCTCACGCTCTATAGGCGAACCTGAAAAGTCCTCTGGAAATATATCCCTGAAGCGATCCACCACTTGAGGAAAGTCCAACTGTGGAGTCCTTTGATCATACAGATAGAGACTAGCAATCTGGGTTGTCACCCCTCCTAGCACGAGGTGCTCAAGTCCTGCCCGACTCGCCCTAACATCCCATTCGCCTCTATGAAGAAACGATTCACCCCCAGGTGAAATGAAACTGACTCTACGGCAATAAAAGTAGACGACTGCCTGAAAGGGAATCAACCAATCCATGCCAAGGATGAAATCATATCATGTCATCTCTAGGACATAGAGATCCCATAAGAAGCGATACCCAGTAACCTTGAGAGGGAACTCTCTACACTGGAGTACACTAGATGTCCTCATTCCCAAAGGTGTTTCTAGTGTCAACGAGTCGGTAGAACAAAAGGCGCAGAGTCCAAGGCTCTCCAAAATAGAAACGGAGATAATGCTATGTGTAGCACCAGTATCAAAAAGGGATGAAGATAAAACTGATGCTACAAAAATTGTACCTCGAACAGTAGAAGGGCCGGGATCCTTCTCCTGATAAGTCTGCTCTACAACAAAAGAATGGCCAGTGCCGCGGCCCTGCTGGTGCTGAGGAACTGTTTGCTGACCGCCATGGCCTCAACCTCCACCACGGCCCGAATGGCCGGAAGAACTCCATTTCCCCGACTGGTGAGGAACTGATGGGGATGTTCCTGAACGGGGAGTCATGGAAGAACCCCAGTCACTATCTTCTGTTGAGAAAACTTGGCAAAAGTGCTTAGGGTAACCCATCTTGCCGTAATATCGGCACTCCACGGGGTCTCTCCGGCACTGTGGCCTCGTGTGCCCTGCCCAGCCACACTGATAGCATGTCACCTGGATTCCTGATGATGCGTCTCGCTTCCTCAAATCACCACGCATAGGCTCCCAACGGCACTTCTTTCTATCATCTGAGGGATGAATAATTCTGGAAGCAGAACCGCCCTGGCCTTCAGCTCCCGAGTCTATCAGATTGCGCTCTACAATCAATTCCTGGATGACGATGGAAGTAATGGAAGTCAGCTGGAAGATGTTCACCTGTGATCGGATCTCCCGGCTGAGTCCATCCTCAAACTTCCTCACCAAGAACACCCCACTCCCATCCCGAAGGGGTGTAAAACGCTGTAGATCAGTGAAACGAGAGGAATAATCCATGCCAGATATAGTACCCTGCTCTAAACTCATGAACTCCTAGGCTCAATCGGCCCTCAGTGTCTCCGGGTAGAAGTAGTCGTAGAACACGCACTGGAACTCCTCCCAAGCCATAGCCTGCTGCTGACCCGCCTGTGAGATCACGTCCCACCACCTCTTGGATGAGTCTAGGAGCATGTAGGTGGCGAGCTTACCCCGCCTCTCTGAAGGCACCTCCAGATGCTCGAAGATATTCAGCATGGCTTCCAGCCATGACTCTGCAGCCTGAGGTCCTCCCTTCCCCGAGAATGTGAGAGGATGCTGCTGCTAAAAGACCCGCATCAAGTCTGCCATAGACGAGGCAGGAGGCGATGCTCCCTTGAAGGCCTGCATCATCCTCATGAAACCTTCCCTGAACTGCGCATCATCGCCCGCGACTGGTACAACAACCGGTGCCAAGGCTGGCTCGGCTGGGGGATCGACAGGAAGTCCTTGATCAACCCTGTCTAGCGTCTGATCACCGCCTGACGAAAAACGTATGGCCGAAGGACATCTCAGAGGCATAGATCTAAAAGATCAAAAGCATACCTTGGAACAAGAAAACAAGGACAGAGAATACAAGAGTAAAAAATGGGAACAGTGGAAGAAAACACACAAGATTGAAAAACATGACTACACAGCATGTATAAAACTACACGACGTGTCTTCTTAAACCACTAACATGGGCGTGTACTCTTTCCCTACAAGTCATGTACACTAAAAACTACACGGCGTGTTGACCCCCACACATGGTGTGTTCTTGAAAACTATTCCCCTTCCCGAGTCTCCTTATATGGCTAACCCACATGGCCCGACTTAACCCGAGACTACACAGCGTGTTCGAAACAACATGGCATGCACTGGATAAGGCTTCGGCGGTCCGTGTTGTTGAGTACACGGTCATCTACATGGCTGGATCATACACGGCATGCTCCGAACAAGCACGACGTGCATAGGCGAAGGCATCACCGTCCTGCGTTGTCTGTGACACGACCGGGTACCTGGGCAAGACTACACGGCGTGTTCTGAACAAATACGGCGTGTGGAAAAAAAGGTAACGTCGGCCCGTGTTGTTCGTGACACGGCCAGGTACCTGGATAAGAATACACGGTGTGTTCCCTACGGTCACGGCGTGTTCTACCCGAGCTTACCTGGCCCATGTTGTTAGTGACACATCCGGGTACACGGATCCTATCCCACACGACGTGTACCAATGGTACACGGCGTGTTCAAACCGAGCTTCCCCGGCCCGTGTGGTTAGTGACACGGCCGGTTACATGACTCCTAATCCACACGGCGTGTACTAATGGTACACAACGTGTTCTCGAAGTTACTCCTACGACACAATGTTCTTCTCACAAGGTCAGTGACACAGCCTGAAAACTATACTGCGTGTGCCCGAAAAGTACATGTCGTGTATTCTGGTTTTTTCTGGGCAGTAGCTCAGAAACTGCGCAGAATTCCAGATACACTAAAAAACAATGGAAAGGATGCCAAATTCAAATCCGAGAGGGCCCATAACACCTCAAGAACCAAAATTTTGCATTCATTTTAAGCAAGAAACAAAACAACAGTTTTCTAACACAACAACAGAAAATCTATCAAGCATCTATCACAACAGCATGAATAATCTACACAGAGCCTATCACAACAGCATGCAATCACTAATGCACCCTAGATGGCATGGAAAGAATGCATGACATGTGATTTCTACAAGTTACGATATGATGCATGAGATGGCATACCCTCATCTCATCGGGATGCGATAGAAATAGAACCAAAATATCAAAACAGTAACCGCACAAGTCATACGAATCACTCTAGGTGAAAACATACCAACCATAAAATCTCAATACCCAAAAACTGCATTTAACGAGGTAGTATGGCTTTTCCCTGTAGATGGGTTAGCTACTCCCAGACGCAACTTAATGCCAAGTACCAAATCTGACCTATCACTGGATAAAGTCTCCAAGCAGTAAAGCAACTGAAAATAACTCCTCTGATACCACTTTGTAATGTACCGAGTCCAGATCCCCTCCACTGGTTTCCCGTACCCGGTTCTCCACATGACCTCAAGTGCGTTTCCCCGAATGCCAGAGGCTGCCGACTAGCAACGAGGTCCTTGGTGAGTCGGTGGAGAAACTATGCCCTCATTCGGTAAGGTATACAAGGTAAGAAAACAACAATAAACAGTGGAAGCAGTAAACAAAATGCATAACAAAAGAAACCAAATGGCGGAAGAAATGTAGATACATAACAATGATGATAATAATGCAGTAGGTACAATTATCTATGGAAAGAAGCAAACACAACAACATGCTGGAATTCAACTAAAACCAAGAGCAAAATAATAACAAAATAATCTCCTCAGCAACGCAAGCCTTGGCTCGGTTCCATGCTCCCCAGCTCCTGATGCAGTCAAGATCCTAAAGTAGAAGGGTGCTTGTCGTTGTCTATACCTGTAGCAACATAGTCTGCTTGGGCCCAAAAGCATGGCCCAAATAGGGTGTGATAAACAATCCTAGTAGGCAATCACCCAAACATTTGTGCCTAACAGTCAATGAATACCAGGCATGTAATAAAACTTGAAACAGTAAACAGGAAAGCACAAGCAGCTACAATCCATAGTTCTAACAAAAGAAGTGCACAAGTAAACAACTAGTAACAAATGAAAAAGGTAACCCTCTTGTTAGCTCTCACAGCCTAACCCCTATGGTTCAACCTATATGTACTAGCAACCCTCTAGGTGGCACGCACAGTCTCACCCCTCTGGTTCAGTTATGTAATTAAACAGACTCTCTGGGGAAGCACTCAACATCAATTTCCCATGTAGTCTCGTATCATGATAAAGGCTCTCTGGGGAAGCACTCAACGTCAATTCCCACTATGGCTCGCGTCATGCTAATGGATCTCTGGGGAAGCACTCAATGTCAATTCCCCCTATAGCTCGCGTATCGTAATTAAAAGACACTCTGGTGAAACCCTTCCGTCAATTCTCCCTTTGGTCTACTACTCTAGGTTTTCACAGTCCTGAGTATAAGTAAACATGCTCAGCACATGTATATCATCCAATTGAACCTCAAGAACTACTTGGCTATCAACTAAGGCTCAACAGAAAAAACAACGGAGGTAGTTCCACTATTCTACAACAAGCTATGGCAACTGGAAAAATGCCCAACAGGAAAAACAAGCATGGAAAAGCAACCTGAGTACAAAATAAATTACACTACTCACAAGCAATAACCTCTACTAAAGAAATCAATCAAAGCAGGTAAACAACATGGGAAAAATAAGAAACATGCAATACCCCGTTCACGGGTATTGGTGGAATTTGCACATAATATTCATCAACTTTCAACGGAAAGGCACAAACCACCTACCTCGATCCTAGGAGATCGATATACGTGAACCTCGATGACAGATTCCCCTTGGAACGATGTATATCTGAGAAAACACACAAAATTCTCAACCTACGATAACTTGGAAATGAGGAGGAATCAAGAAACAAGGCTAAAGAAGAAGGATAAACTCACTGCTACGCTTCCAACGCAACTGACCGTGCTTGAATTGGAGTACGGACGATGAGGTAGGAGTTTGTCGAAGATTCGGCCGTACGGGTCACTTCGGACGAGCGAAAACTGAAGAAGAAGATGAATATGAGGGTTAGACGCGACCTCGGTCCGTTTGATGTAAAAAAGTACACGACGATTACTTTTTGAGTACACGGCGTGTACTTCTAATTTTCTGTACTCCGAATTAACCGGCCTCCACCTCAGCCTTACACACCATGTGTGTGGCCCGGACACGGCCAACACACGACTTCAGGCTGGAAAAGAGTACAAGGCGTGTAATTAGAAAGTACACATCATGTACTTCTGAAATTTCCAAAAAACTCCTTTCTCTCAAAAACTCCAGAAAAAAGGGAAAACATACCTAAAAAGATATTCGGGTTTTTACATTGAAAATGAATTATTTTTATCTAAATTGAAATTAAAGGGTTATTCAAATGTATTCATAATTCGAAAAATATGATATATCAAATTAAAAAAAATATTAATTAAATTAATAAGCACCAATAATTTTATAAAATATATTTTAAAAAAAACTATTATGGGAATATGATAAAAATAGTTAATTGTTTGAAGCTTTTATTTGAATATCATATATACATATATTATAACTAGAATACTTATGTGTTTAAATTTTATACAAAAATAATATTAAACAGTAATTTCCGAAAAATAATTTAATATAATAATATGAAATATAGAATAATGAAATATATATTATTGATAATTAATGAGTGTTGAAATCGTATATTTGAAATAATTTATAAATAAATAATATATTTTTATTAAAAATAAATTTAATTTTTTTAATAAAAATTGTGTTTCATGAAAAGAAATAGAAATGTAATATTTTTAAAAAAAATATGTTTATGTCCCGTAAATTTAAAAAAAAAATTATAATAATGAAAATCATTTCATAAAAAGTTATTTTTATTCAAAAAATTTAATTGTATTTTTATATAAGTGAAAAATAATTTATTAAAAATGGAAAAGTAAGACTACACTTATCATTTCTATTATTTTACATACTTAACAAAATGACTAATAATATACATATAAGAAATAAATTTGTGAAAGACACTTTCTTATAATGAATGTGGTAGAGAATAAAAAATCATTCAAATTGATCATGAATATATCTAAAAAATAAATTGTTATGTAATAAAAATAAAAAAAATCCAATTTTTTACTATGGTGAAAAAATTAACAAAAACATATTCCTGTATTATTATTACATTTCATCTGATATCTATTCTTCCACATCATTCCTCATTAACATATGATGATGAATCATATTCATATATCTATTATGACAATATGATCTATACTTTCCTATAATCCAATTATTCTACAAATTTTTCACCATTAAAAAATTATACAGTTTACTTATTCATAAGGAAGTGGATCAACTATCAAATTAAATAAACTAATGATAATATATGACATAATAATTTATTACTCTGTATATTCTATAGTATGAAAAAACAAAAAAGAACAAAATTCACAGGAATTAATATAAATCTATCATTTAGAGGAATGTTTCTAGAAAAAAAGAATTAATATTATTGATATAGACTACACCCTAGAAAATTGACTCAAATATAATAATTTATATTCAATTTATATTGAGAATATTTTACATAAAAATTAAATAAAATAATATACCAACTGGATAAAAAAATTTAATAAATTTATTAACTGTTACTATTACATAATAGAAGAAAAATGACAATTACTTTTCAAGAATAAATAAAATACCAACCAAAATATAGACATTGTATTGGCGTTCCAAAAATTTCTCAAAACAAAAATAAATCAAATTATTGATAATTTTTTGAAATGAAAGGGGTTTCATACAACTATGTAGAATTAGAAGTAATAATTATTCCATTTTTATGTAAAAAATTATACGTCAGTTGAATGTATAAAAATTCATGATATTTAAATAAAATAACTACTAATATACATAAAAATTAGATAAAACATAAACATATGATTATATTCGAAATACATTTCTAAAATAATATTAATTATAAAAAAGTAATTTATTTATAAAAAAATATTATGAATTAAAATTTTTATTATATAGGATATAAAATATTAAAATATAGTGATGAATTTTTATAACAATCATGTGTTGTCATTTCATATTGGCGGTACATAATATTCATGGGGGGTCTAGATAATATATGGTAGATTGTAATGATAATAATTGATTATTTAGTGTATTTGTAAACTTCAAAATCCCTTACTTTATTTTTTCCTCAACCACTTTCCTTTGCATAATTTTTTATAGATTATATTGGTTTTCAAGTAATTTTGTAATATAACATAAATTAATTATTTTTAAAATAAATTAATAATATAATCTACATAGAATTAGGGATAACAAATCATTTTTTTAATTAAGGGTAATTCATAACCAATGTGATAATGGTTTTATAATAACGTTTTAAGTGAGGGTTTTAGTGATTTTATAAAAGACGATTTTCTATCAGTATTTATAAACAAAATTTATTTTTATTATATTAGAAAAAAATCATGTTGTTAATCATATAAATACCATAAATAAATATATATCAATTTTTATTTTGGTATTTTTAATTAATGTGTGATGTTTAAACAAAAATAATCATATATATATGTTTATATATCAAATACTCATGGGTATAACATAAAATGAAATATATAAAAATGTGGAAAATAACTTTTTGATTTTTTGATTCAACTTCTATAAGTATTATATGTTCTTATAATTAGTTTCATTGTCAACCCGTGATACCTGTTTCAAAAAAATAATGAGATGTCTCTGTATTTAAATAATAATCTGATAAATTATCTACACAGTTGGTAGATTTATTAAACACCAGAAACATTAATTCTTATTCTGAATTGAAAAACCCAGATACTATGTAACTATATAGTTGAATTGACGAGGTAATTTTATGCAGTGTGTGGTGTTAATACCAAATTATAACATCGTTATTGTAAAATATATTATAATTGTATTGTTATATAGATTGTAACATTACTAATTTAATTTTTAAAACTTTTTATTATTATATTTTTGAATACTATTCTATATATATTTCTATTAATATGTTCATGAATAATCTATTACCTTTATGAAATTTTATTTTTCATAGATATGCTTTTCATTTACTTAATCTAGAAATTTATTTTAGGAATCATGTGAAACATCATCCATCTATGTTGTTAGAATAATATAATAAGGTGTCCTTAGATGTTATAATCACTCTATATCCATTCAACAATATGGAATATGGATCACCATACAAATATTGGTTTACCTAGTGTATTATTACACTTTCCATGTAGACTAATAATTTCATGATCTAATCAGGGATGATTAAACTAATCAATATATAATTATTTTAGTTAAAATCAATATTTCTATTCCAATGACCAAATACCATTATTCTTCATGACCAAATATATTTTCTAAATAAAATATATTTTTATATGATGTGGTTTTGTCTTTTGATTTACATAATTTCCATATCATATTATGAAAAACATTGGATAAAGAGATAACCTAAAATATTTATTTATACATTTGATATCCATAACCAAATATTCACAACCAAAAACATAACATAATGATATATATAAACTCCTTCAATATATTGATACAACTATAATAAAAATAATGGTGATTCCATGAATAATTAATTTGAAAAAATTTGAAAATTTTTATAATGGTTTATTATAAATTATTTATTCTATATTAGGGTGTTTTTTGGAGGATGTATGATGAGTAAGATAGATTCTAGTAAAAACAGATGAAGGACACTAATTAAGACGATGTACACTATGATGATTACATGCCAATTACATCATCCTAATTAGATACCATTTTTCAAAATAATATTTAATTTAAAAAATTAAATTAAAAATAATTCATTTTGATCCAAATTGTCAATAAATATTGATTATATAATAAAATAATTTTTATTCCAATAGAAAATACAGCCAACTCAAAACTAATTAATGAAAATAAATTTGATATAAAAAATTAATTTTTCAATTTCAAAACATGTAAAATAAAAATTGACAAAAATGGAAAATTTTAATGTGCTAGTAAATATTCATCAAATGAACCCTAAAAACTGAAATATATTTTTTATATTAATAAATGTTTTAAACATCGTATGTATTCCAAATATAATATCATTTATAATAAAGTTTTTATCTATGAACACTTACAGGTATACATTATTCCAAAAAAATTATTGATCACCATTTGAAGAAATTATGTAACAGTGCAATATAAAATCTAATGTATTATTAAAAAATCAAGATTAATCCGTCTAAAAAATAGCAATGTACACATATTAGATCAAATAAATAAAATGAATGAGAAGAATAAGATATTATGTCTCTTAGATGTTTAATTTCATTGATTTATTCTTACTTGATAGAAAAAACGAGGTAATTATAACCCAATACATATATTCTATTGGTTAAAAATGTAGTAAAACAATCAAATTTTACTAAAATATTAAGTGAAAAATAATAAGGATAATTTTTTAGAACTATTAATAGGTGGATCCCAACCATTGTTTTTGCACATTTTATGTTTTAATTGAATGAATCAATGAAGAAAATGTAGTAAAAATGTTTATTTAATTATATATATCTAAAAAATCACAAAAATATTTATTTTGAAGTGGTCTTATCTCATGTACAATATTATGAAACTTTTTTGAATTATTATCTTAGGAAGAATAAACATATGGAAGATGCATGAATTTTCGACATCAATGAATAACACCCACTAATGTTCCAACAAAATCCTCTAATTGAAAATTATTATTATGATGATTATCTATACCATCATGTATATATTTTTGTAAGTTTTCCCTGTAATTATGTGATCTTGTAGATATGGATAACCTCATATCTTTTGTTGTCCCAATAAATCATATTTTCATAGATGAATATAATATATGTACAATATAAATTACAGGATTAAATGACTATCAAATGAAGGGGGATTTTATAGGATGTAATAATTAATGTTATTCAATATAAATTTTTTAATTTTTCAAATTATATATATAAGGATATTGATCTACAACTCATAAAAAATATCATTCAATTTCATTTGTTAGATAGTGATATATGATAATAAAGGGTTTCTAATTCTTTGATATGGTAATGATGTTTTGAGCTATTATGATTTCCTACCCTTGGAGCACTCCTCATTGAAATTGTTTTACTATTTTGTCAATATCATATTCATTAACAGAAAAATGAGCTACAACAAACAATGACATGAAGGGAACTTAAAAATATTTAATTATTAATTTATTTTATTATTATTTATAATTATAAAAAATAACTGAAAACTATTTAATATTTTGATAGCATTGGACATCTAACCATGCAATATGTTGATTTATTAACAATAAATTCACTATCACTTTTACCATCCATTATAATTCTTATTGAGTTAGATGATTGGTTTATTTCAATCATCAATTATTTATTACCATGGTGAGTTGAGAACGCATTTTAAAATCATAAATGTTTAATTATACATTAAAAATATGGAATGATGATAATGTATTTCAATGTCAAAAAATTCCATTTAATGTTTTATTATTAGAAATAAATGAATAATAACTTTTTATGAATATATAATGTAATAATAATGGATGACATAAAGAAAATACAGGAAAAAAATCAAGATTTAAAACTCCATTGTAATAATACATAAAAAAATAAAAAATATACTACTTTTATATAAGTATCATAGACCAAAATTTTGAATTTTTAGGTTATTCGTTTAGATTTTGTTCCAGTTCTTGAAATAATAAATATCAATCCCCATGAAAAGAATGAAATGATGCTTTATGTTATAGTTATATTATGGAATGTATGGATTATTTAATGTCAATATAGTGATTTTATTCTCAATTATAGGTTAACAATTTCATTTATGGATCCCGAATTGGATTTATCGGTAAGATATGAATTTTAAAATTTTTATTGGTTTCTCAAACATATAAAATTATAGGTTTCTGAGATTGGTTTTTATTCTTATTTTAATGTTGAATAAAATAGATAATAACAATAGTGATGTCATAAATATGTATTTCAATGTGATTTTTTAAAATAATTGAAATAATTTATATATAAGATCATTTATATTTTATAATTTTTGTATCATTTTTTTATACAGATTATAAATAAAAGTGTTTCATGTATATTATCAAAATAATCGATGTGGAATATAACTAAAAATTAAATATATAGAAATTTCTAAAAATGAAAGTTATTATTCATGAAGAGTATAACAATAATCAATTATTTACTTTTTTATCATTATTAAATATCATCCAATTTAAAACCACTTCATATTTTTGTATAGGGAAAAAATTAAGATTAATGTACCTGTAACAAATTATTAACAAAAATTCATTAAAAAATAAAACAAAAATATTGTCAAAGATAAATAAAATAGAATAACATTTAGTTATCCATCTGAAATTTAATCAAACTACTTAATTATTATAAAAATAAAATATTTTAATGTTTATTTACTTTTTTGAATATGAGTCAGTGTCATCATTATTAATAAATATTATATGAAATGTTATAACATTAAAAAGATAATATACCTTGAATAAAAATAAGGTATTATGAAACAATCCTCGAGAAACAATTTCATTATACATTTCATAATAATACCATATATAAATCAAATATAATAGTATAAAAATATAAAAATTATAAACTTATGGTGATATAATGATATTAAAAAAACTATTTCAAAATAACAATCACCACTCTGAATAATAGAAATATTTGTTTATATAAATGTCTTAATTACATAGAAACATTAATTTTTTGAATTTTTCTTTGAAAAATGAATATTTCAAAGTACTTTAGATATGATATGATATTTTCATATTAATATATCTCATGTAAAATCACATAATTAATAATTTAATAACTAATCAAGGATAAAAACATTTCAATATATCATTAATGTTTGCATGAAATTTACCTAGTAATAGGGATAATAGATTCATAGTACATACCTATTTGAAAAATTTAGATATCATCTACTATACTCCATAATAGATAATTCCATTGTTAAAAATACATACTAAAATTATATTTCTTTAGTTTTATGAGTGTTATATACTATCATGAAATGGAAGAAACAAAACCAAAATATATATTAGTAAATATCTGAGATAGATATATTTATTTTCCCTTTTCAAAATTGTGTATGACATAAATGTTCAATGTTTTTCATTATATATGAAAATATAAACAATTTAAGTCTCAGTTTTAATGGTAATAGTGTGATGTAACCTTATCGGAAATGTTTTATGTGGAATCAATATAAATTACATGTAAAAAAAGAATGTAATATTTAAATTGAAATTTACTTACATGTTTTTTTTGTAATAATTTTTCATGATATAGTCACCAGTATATATATTCTTGTTTGTTTTTAATAAATTATAATACATAATATCGTATACAGATTCTCGTTGTTATTATAATTTAATATAATTTGTTAAATTGATGTATTTACTATGAAAGTAACTATCCCTTTATTAAAATAAGCCATACATGATGGTATTAGATCCTAATGTTTTAATCTATAGTTAAATAAATAATTATATTTCATATATTCACAATAAAGTTAAAGACAAGAAATCAAATTGATTAATTTAAAATAAAAAATAGATAATAAATATATTATATGAGTACCATAATTATGAATTGTCAAATGAGTCTAGCTGGATAAATTTAAAAATTACAAGGACTCTATCTAATTGTATCCATCTTCTCAACATGCAATAAAATATGATATGATGAATATATTATATAATTTATAATTAATATTATTCCATCCAATTACAAAAACTAATTATGCCCATAATACCCAAGATAATGTTTGATAATATTTGCTTCAATATTCCAGTAAAAACTCTAATTTCCCCAGGTATCAGTTCACAATTTTATATTAGTTATTTTCAGATCTCGGTGTTATGTGGTGTGAACATTTTATGATAGATAAACCCATAATTAATATATAATAAATATTAAATATATTAGTATCACACACGAGAAGTATTCCTGAAAAATATGAATTACTCCTAAACAAGAAATTTGATCCGAAATTTTAGGCCACCATTTAGTCCAGAAGATGGGTTTACCCTATGTGTGATATAATACATATTGGTGTTAGGAAATAGAATTGAGAACCATTTTGGGAAATAATTAAAAAAAATTAATTTTATTAATTTAATACTTCCTTTAAAAAATTATCCTTATAAACTCTTATATTGAGTATGCTATGACTAATTTGTAGGGTTGGCCATGTGACCCTTCTTCCTGAGATAGTGTGTTAGAGGAGATCTCGGAAAAAGATGATAGATCATATCAAGATCGAGAATCTTTGTTACTTTACAGTTTTTTTCACACCAACAATGGAATCAAATGACCATTCGTCATCAATGATAGTGATGATCTCTAGGTAGGACATATTATTTGATTGATTCGATCAAAATATTTTATATAGGTTGAATGAAGATCAATTCCACAGACAAATATTTATTAATGCATCAATAATAAAATTTAAATTAAATTGTTATAATGTTTTTTGGTTATTTTCTTATTCTGTTACCAAATTCTTCACCATTGTACTGAACCCAAAATGAAATTTTTTTGAGGATTGACCCTCACATATTATGGTTTTTGGATTTATCCATTATTTCTTCTGCTTCTCAACATTGTAAAATCATATTTCTCTTAGACTGATGAAATACTTGATATTTGATCATTATACTACCAGTCTTTAGTAGAATGGAAATATATAGTGGAAAAGTATTCCAATTAATGATATAATTGTGGTGGAAATGATTGTGGATTATTATTGGAGACAGATCAGAATGGATTAACATTTTTTATAAGACCTAGTTATTTGTTGTGGTGATGTAAAACACATGTTGGAATTTACTAAGAAATATGAAAGATATAATATCAATATTTTTTTATAGGTGTTTTCGATGATCCCTGATCCCAGATATTTGGGATGGAATCCAGATGGTGGGAGATTCACCAAGGAAGTAATGTGAAACAAACATAATATGAAAAATCTAAAAGTTAAAAACACATAATCAATAACTAATCAATGTGTGTGACAACTGGGTTGTGATATAGTTTCCATCTAGAGAAAAATGTAACATGTCGTGTGACCTGTATTGGTGGCTCGACATGTATCATATATTATACATTGGAATGGGTGGGAAAAGTAGATATATAAATCTAGAGTACTCATTGGTAACATCAAAAATACACATATACATTCACATGGCAATGTCTACATGGTTATAGAAATGTGTACACTAATTGATACATGGAAATGACCAGGCCGAATTACATAGAAATATCCAGAGTACATGTTGTATACTTGAACAAAGATAGGTTTACCTCGACATGACTTCGTGAGAATAGACACAACTAGATTTATTTGGGTTGGTACATAGTTATGCAGACATGACATAGGTGAAATGATGACATTCCACTACCCACTATGGATAATTACATAAATTAATAATACAGTGAGTTTTACATGAAATTTGAAGTAGTGCATCATGATAGGACTAGAGGTTGGGTATTTATTTAATGTACTCCT
Organism: Viscum album; assembly: GCA_963277665.1. Lineage (NCBI taxonomy): Eukaryota > Viridiplantae > Streptophyta > Magnoliopsida > Santalales > Viscaceae > Viscum > Viscum album. Next base: position 685,935,451 of record OY728145.1, on the reverse strand, counting down.
TATTATATGTCATTTTCCCTCATTGAGTGTGTTTGGATCCCTTCATTTCATTTTATTTTTTAGTACTTTTTTAATATTTTTCCTTGGTCCATACTATTGGCGGTAAAATGCAACATTATATCCACAACACTATATTGTGATCTAATATGGGGATGAGACTAAGAGAGAGTTTATTGTGTTCCTTTATGAAATAATAATGTGATACAATATCAATTTTTTTATAACCCAGTTGGTGTTTGTGAAATATGTGTGAAATATATGTGTGGTTAATTGATCATCCATATAGTCGGCCATTTTAGAAGGGGTCGTGGTATCATTTTCATATGATCCCATACATAGAGGGTTGATCCCAATTGAAGTTTTTTTATACCCTAATGATCTCTAGTGTGACCCCTAACTTTGAATAAATTTATTTATACACTAGTGAGTATCATTAAGTTATAAAAAGTAACCATGACCTATTGAATATGTTTTTATGTGATAACATGGCTCATAGAGTGGGTTATTCCAAAATTATCGTTTATAAAAGTAAAAACATGTGGTTGGTAGATTGGTTGTGTCTTCCTGGAGGAGGATTTTCCATACTAATTATATCTATGTTTGTGATTCCACATTGATATATTTATCCTTAGTTGTAGATAACTATTAATGATGATATATATTTAGTATTTTCATGGTTTTATAAGGGGAATTTTTTTAATGACCCCTACATGGGATCTCCCATATGTGTCAAGTATTTTTATTATGAGAAACCATTTGGTAGATTCTAAGAGGGACCGTGACCAGGTAGATCTTATTACGATAGACCCAATGAAATGTGTTTCAATATATTCCTTAATATTAATTCTATATAACATTACATGTTATACTTTTTATTAGATAGTTTATCCCAGTCATATTCATAACATTGACAGTCTATTAGATGGGACAAGGAATGTTGGGTATGCCCCAAAAAGGATTCAGTTTTACAAAATCATGTTATTCATTTTTTCTAGAAGAAACCCTCTTTCTGGTACCAATATACTATTTTCAAGAGACATAACACAACCATGTTCCCTCATTCAACTATCTCATTTAAATGGAAGATATGGATAATAAATGAGTATTAATTTTTTCTATTTCACATGTTTTTCAAAAAACAATGAATACTCTATAAGTAGGAAAATCAATATAAATTGAAATATTATATAAGACAATAAATTTATGGAATAAAAAATTATCAATAATTATTAATTAAAAATGAAAAAATAATACATTGTTCTTGAGACAATTATAATGTAAAAATATTGGTCAGATATTATATTTAATGTTTTAATTTAAATTTTTACCCTCAAATCATAATAAAGAGAAAGGAGTTAATATATTATAATATAATATCTATATAAAATAATTGGATCATGTAGATCTCTTTGATTCTAACCCCACCCATCACCATCATTTTCTATTTTGTTAATAACCCTAACTGGTTGTCCTCTTGTGATATCCAAAAATTCACCATGAAGCTCATGACATCAATCAATATTGTATCAGGTGTTATCAGTAAAAATAAATAACATTCCAATATTTGATTTTGATCATACATTAATTTCCTACCCATTTCATTATAATTTATTTAGAATGTGAAATATAACTATTTTGGTTACAATCATTATTGTGAATGGTATATTATATCCCTAACTGACATAAGATTAACAAAAAATATTTTATAGGATTTATTTTTTGGAAATTCCACCTAGTGCTGTTTATTAAAATTAAATATAAATCCCATTTATTTTGACCTTATTTTGCCAGTATATCACTTAATAAATTATAAAAATTATATGAGTGAAAATTATATGATTTCATTCACATTTTTATTATTTTATATGTCACTTATAAAAAATTACTTAACTGACCCTTCAATTTAATTATCATTAATTTAATAATTTCAGCAACTATATAATATTTTATATATAGGATAATATCGTAGTCCAAAATATCTTATTAAAATATAATTCAATTATAATAAGTTAGAAAATTTACAATTATTAAAGAACTAATAATTTAAATACCTTATTTGGATAATGAATAAACAAGGATTTAAATATTCATTCAACAACATGAATAAACTATATTCATGAAATTATGATTTACTAAATAACAATAAAAATATTAAATCATATTAGATTATCATTTTGATACAATTAATTTATGATTATTTTGGTCCAATTCCCACTACTTTAGGGTTCTCCCTATAAAATATTATAGGTTTCTAGAAATACATCATATCTTCTACATAGAAAGTGAAACTTCATAGCAATTATAACCTTACATTAAATTCAGATATGTAATTTATTCCCTTACACATAATATATTCAAATATAAATGATAAAAAAATCACTATTATATATTTATTATTAAAAAAATTATTTCATTACTATAAAAAATTTCATTTATCACATTGATTATATAATTATTTCAAGTCATTTTCCCAAAATGAAAGTGAAATTTTTATGTATTTTAGGAATCTAAAATGAATAAATCCATTATAAATATTTTAATTGATATTATGTCACTAATCAAATAACATAAAATACTTTTCCAAAAAATATATTAGTATTTTTACAACGTATCATTGAAAGAAATTAATAATTTCTAAACATTATGTATCATTTACTATGATAAATAAAAATACTTGATTATTTGAAATTACAATGACACATTGCATATGGAATTCTAAATAAAGATACATTCCAAATGACACTTTTCTGTTGTTGATAATAATGTGAAATATACCTGGGAAAAAGTCTCAACTCTTATGATGCCCAAATAATGATAGATAAATATATTTTGTAACATAATTCAATTATGTGTATATGAAATAAAACATTATATTATGAACATTTTAATTAAATTATTAATATATAATTACTGAAATGAATAATATTTAAAATTTAGGAAAGAAATATTTAGGAACACTATCTTATAATAAATGTTAGAGAGAATAAAAAATTTATTAAAATAATGAATGGACATATCTAAAAAAATACATTATTAGGTAATGAATTTAATGTAATTAAAATTTGTTACTATGGAATAAACATTAATAATAATAATATTCCATGATTATTATTACATTTCATGTTATATCCATTCATCAACATCATTCCTCATAACATATGATCATTAATATTATTCATAAATTTATTATTACAATATGATTTATACATTTCTATAATCCAATTATCCCCTAGATTTTCCACTAATAAATAACTGCATAGTTCACTTATTCATAAATAGGTGTTCACCTATCATTTTAATAAAACTAATTATAATTTATGACATAATCATTTGTTTCACCATAGATTCACTCAAATGAAAAAAATAACTAAATTCATGGGATTTAATATTAATTAATCAGTATGACCATTTTTTAGAGTAATTCATTAATATTATTTATATATACGAGACTATAAAATATTATATCAATATAATAATGAATATTATCTTTTTATTGATAAGATTTTATATTAAAATTATAGGAATTAATATACCCACCAATTAAAAAATGTACATAAATATATTAATTATTACTATTAAAAAATAGAGGAAAAGGGATGATCACTTTTCCAGACTATGAAAAATACCAACCCAAATATAAACATTTTCTAATAGTTCCATAATTTTCTCAAAATAAATATAATGGAATAGGGATACTTCCTAGTGGTTTGAATGCCCAGTTCCTTGTCCTTAGTCAAAAAGTTAAAAATGCAAATGAAATTCATTTATTCAGTCTAGTTGTCTTGGTTAATACGGTTCACAAAATCATTTTCAAAATTCTTGCTAGTAGGCTATCACACATTGCTTGTATGATTTTTTCTACCAATCAGTTTGGCTTTATAAAGGGAATATTGATCCAAGAGTATCTTATAACTGCTTCGGAATGTGTGAATCTCCTCAAAAATCCCATCAGAGGAGGTAACATTGCCCTCAAACTAGACATCAAGAAGGATTTTGATACAATGGAATGGGGATTCATATGCAAGATTCTTGTCATGTATGGATTTGATGATGTTTTTATTAATGGGATAAAATCTATTTTGCGATTAGCTCACATTTGAGTTCTTATCAATGGATCCCCTAAATTATATTTTAAGTGTTCAAGAGGTGTTAGTCAAGGTGACCGTTTATCAGCAATCATTTTCTCTATTACTGAGGATTATCTCAGAAGCATCTTATCTATCATGGATGGAAATGGAAAGATGCAAACCATTCATACTGGATGAGGGTTGGTTGCTCCATCGCATCTTGTTTGTGCTGATGATAACATCCTCTTCACTAGAGGTGACAAAGGAAATATCAAGAACATAATTGAAGATATTTTTCATTATGAGATGGTTTCGAGACAGGTGGTTAGTTGGAAAAAATCCATTATTTACTTTGGAAGGAAATTTTCATCCTATACAAAGAATGACATCATCAAAGAGCTAGGTATTCAAGAAAGAGTCATGCCTTTCAATTACTTGGGAGTGCCTTTATTTTGTGGGAGACTGAAGGCTTGTTATTTTTCCTGCATTGTTGGACTGATTCGAAGAAAACATTCTTCTTAGAAGGGTAAATCGTTATCCATGGCTGGTATAGTATGCCTTGTGAAGTCTATCATCACATATAAATTCGTCTACTCATTCATGGTTTATAAATGTCCAATTTCCTTAATCAGGACCATCAATGTCTCTTGAAAAAACTTTATTTGGAGTGGAAGTGACATTGAAAAGAGGCTTTCAATAGTCCCTTGGAATTCTATGTGGAAACCTCATGATGACGGTGGTTTGGGTATAAAAACTCTGGGTTGTTTGTATGATTCTTTACAGGCAAGATTTATATAGAGACTTGTCAACATGAAATCGGAAGCTCTCTCTTTTCATAGATAAAGATTGTTTCACAGAATCAAATCTAGAAATCGTAATTATTTTAATTCCTCTGTTTGACCTTCTTTTAGGAACATCTTTCTCAGAATTGATGCAGATTCTCGTTGGCTAGTTTCAAAGGAATCCTCCCTTCCTTTTTGGAAATTTAATTGGACATATATATTCATAGAAGACCTAGTTCTTGATGATAATCCTAATTTTGATTTTGATCTGTCAATTTAAGATCAACTCAGTTGCATGGAAGGTCTTCCTAATTAGGTTATTTCTATTGTCAGGAAGTACTTCTTCTCTTCCAGGGGAGATTTATGGGTATGGGAGCCATATTTCAATGGGATACTTTCCTATAAAGGTTTCTTTAAACATTTATTTGGAAATGCTTCTAGTTCTCAATGGATTGGGTTTTTGAACAGGGGCTTCTTAAAACCATCTCGGGCCACATTTTCTTGGAGAGTTGCGCACCAAAGGCTATCAATGAAGGATCATCTTCAAACATGTGGGATCTCCCACTGTTCTAGGTGTGTCACATGTCATCAACACAGGGAAGACAGAGATTACCTTTTCCTTAGCTACACTGCTACTTCAGCTATGTGTGTGGCAGTCTCCAACATTTTTAAGTGAATCTGTCATAGAAGAATTCGATGGATACGTTTATGAAGAGTTGGCCTGACATTAATCTCTCAGCGTAGATATTCCATATTTTTCTCATTGCTACGGGGCAATTGATCTACCTTATTTGGCACTCTAGGAAAAAATTAATCCATGAGAAGTAGAATTTTTCTGCCGATGCGGTTATCTCTAGAATTCTCACTAAAATTCGTGTGGCTTCCATTCTGAAAGGAAAATTCTGTAGGAATTCATTTCATGATTAGTCTATTTTAAAAAGGGTGAATGTCAAGAGAAATTTACATTTACCTCTTTGCAAAATTGAAGTGTTTTTGAAGGCACCATTTCATGGCTGGATCAAGGTTAATTCAGATGGCGCTGCGCGTGGTAATCTGGGTGATTCAGGTTGGTGCGGTCATTAAGGATAATCAAGGATGTTTTATTGGCTGTCTATATGGCCCATGTGGTTTTTTATCTTCTCTTGAAGTGGAGATGTGTAGTGTTTTGGAGGTGGTTGACCAGGCTGATAGAAGAGGGTGGAATAAATTATGGATAGAATGTGATTCCACTCACTGGGTGTTAGCTCTTAGGATAGGTTCTCTTCATCTATCCTTGAAGCTGACTAACAGATTGATTAAATGTTTTGATCTACTTTATTCAAAGGAACACATTATTACTCATGTCTATAGAGAAGAAAATGCTCTGGTATATGGTCTTGCTAGAAAAGGTGTTAGTATCTCTAACTTTCATTGGGGTGATTAAGTGCCTAGTGATCTTCTCCCCATTATAAGGAGAGATCAATGTAAACATTCAACTTTAAGACTGGTGTAAGTTTATTTTTTCTTATTTCTAATAAAGGGATCTTTCATTTCTGATAAAAAGAGTTTCTTATACAACTATGTGGAATTAGAAGAAATAATTATTCCATTTTCAATAATAAAATTATATTTAAATTGAATTTAATAAAATTATAGATAATTAAATAAAACAACTATTAATTTTGATAAAAACTGGATAAAACTATAATTACATGATATTATTTGAAATTTATTTCTTCAAAAATATTATTTAAAAAAAATATTTCATTTTTTTGAAATTTGTTTCTTATGAAATAAATTTTTTTTATACAGGTGATAAAATATTCATATATAGTGACCAACATTTTTTCTCCGAATGATGAGTTTTAATTTCATAATGGAGGTACATAACATTCATGGGGGGTTCTATATAAGCTTTAGTAGATTTTAATGATACTAATTGTTTACTATGGTAATTTTTAAACTTCCAAATTCCATAAATTATTTTTATCCTTATCCACTTTTCATTGAGTCATTATTTATTGAATTTATTGGTTTTTATGTTTTTTTTAATAAAAATAAATTTATTTTTTAGAATATAAATTAGAATATAATATATATTGAATTATGGTTATGGAATCATATTTTTTTAAGGGTAATTTTTAACCTATGTGAGAATGTTTTTATAAAAATGTTTGAAATTATAGACAAATACATGATTTTGGAGAGTTAATAAGAATTTTATTCCCTTTACTATGGAGGTATGATATGTCTTAGAAAACTATGGATTGTTTCCCACAATTCCAAGATTTTACATTGAATGATTACCTAAATTTAGGTAGGATTGGAAGGAGTCATCAATTACATCTAAAAAACATCAAATTTATCCCGGATGAACTCAACCTAAATATCATAATCAATATCAAAAGAAATATAATCCTGATAAAACAAACTAATAAGGGTATTACTAAAAATAAGGTCATTAAAACCCCCACTAAGAATAAGATCTTAGTACAAAATAAAATAATAGGTGGTGTAACAACCACAATAGGAGATGAATTCCAATAAAAAAGAGTTAATTCTCATTATTATCCCCAAAATTGATACCAACATTTTAAGTTAAGTGGAAAACATTAGAATACATGAAAAATATATTTCTTAGCATTCCAATATGCTTTTAGAAGTTTATTCAGGTATACTAAATGGTAAAACTGAGAAAAAACTATTTGAGGAAGCCATGGTGGTGACAATGAAAAGTGGAAAATACCAATATCAGAACTTCAGAACAAATAAAAGTGAAACTTATATTTGAATTGAATTTCACTCTTGACAACTAGTGAGAGAATTGTTTTATCATAATTTTCTACCATTAATATATAAGAAATAAAAATGAATGAATAGATTTAGGAAAATAAAATAAACATGAAAAAAATTATATAAAACCTCTTGAATTCAAAAATGATTTAATCTTGGGAAACTAAATAGAAAATTTTGATTTTTCTTGATATTTTTTCCTAAGATAAAAACATATATTCTTTAGATGGGTCATTGAAACAAATTCATAAATTAAAAATGTTTATAAAGTAGATTATTTCCAATAAATGGATGATGGAAGACTTGGTTACTATTACCAACAAATAAGAAATGTTAAATAGTTCATTATCATTCACATCCTTTCAAGAATAAGGATATTAATTGTTTTTAATCCCCTTATCTATGATGAAATTTTAATTAGATAAGGCTTATTGAGATATTAGAGATATTATAAACCTAATTATATATGGGTTTTTTGATGTTAGGTTTTAATATATGAATACAACTTTAGAGGTTGTTAATCTAGATGATGTTTTCTTCTAGTATCCCAAGGGACTCGTGGAGGATTTCTCTATCGACAATTCTACATATACCCTTCCAATTAACATCATAATTCTCTTGGTGGTACAATATATATAACATCACTAAATCATTTGAAACCCCCTTATTTTAACCACTGTATTATTTATTGATGAATATCATGGTGTGGTGATATTTTGACTAAAAGATGAAAATGTACTTTATAAGATAATCGAGGATTTAATATATCATATATTTGTGAATATTAATGATAAATTAGAAAATTAATTGGAATATAGTTAAATTGTCTTTGATTGTCCAAAAAATTCAATAGGACCAAAGTAATAAGGATTATCATCTTTCATAACTAGAATGTGTGTAGTTTATTTCCATCTAAATTTGAATTTATTAGAATAGTAATGTACCCCTAAATAGTTTGAAATGAGGTGATAATGAGCCTATGGGGACTTCTATTTTACTGGTTCCACTTTCGAGACTAAATCTCATTCTCGCATCCCAAATGTGTGGTTTTCTTCGAAAGAATGAAATAATTAAAAACATCTTAAATTCATCAACTATTGAATAATAAGGAATATTGTTTCAATTTTTAGAATGGAGAATGAAATTTATTTTATTTATAGTATATTATTTTTATAGGAATAAACCTAATAATTTTAACTGACAAGGTATAATTAAAAGAGGGTGTTCTTCTATTAATGAAACCTTATCAGTGATCCAACACTCCCATGAATAAAGTTTGTAAAAAAGAGGATATAAAGTCATTAGATGATAGAATCATATATATAATCACATATATCACATGGGATATTCCTTTTTATGTTGTAATAATGAGGGTTAAAATAAATGTTATTTCAAATTTAATGAATGAAGATAATTTTTTTAGAACTGTTATGGGGAGTAGAGTTTCAGTATATTGTTAGAAACAAAAAAATGCATATAGGTGGAAACATTTACACTTAAAAAATATATCAATTTATATAATGACTAAAATAGAACTATTAATTCTATTATATACGTTTATATTCAAGATATAATCATATTTCAATTCATTATGACAAATAGGAAACATGCTCATTGAAATGAACACATTGAACATTTTATCCTCGTTTCATATATTTTATCATAGGAAATATTATCACCCAAATATTGAAAATTATGAAGAAATTTTTTCATGATAATGTGAAGAAATATTTTTTTGTGTTCATTGATTACTTCTTAATATTTGTAAAATCAATCAACACATGATTAACTAATTTAGAGTATGTTTTACAATAATGTGATCATACTATCCTGGTTAATAGTTGAGAGAAGTTACATTTTATTGTTAAATATGATATAATATTTTTCTATTGTATACATAAAAAGGTCATTTATGTTAAAAATATGAAAATTGAAGTGATGTCCAACCATCCCATCCCAATATATGTCAGATAAATCATTATTTTCCATAGATATGTATATCTTCATACAAGTGTTGTAATATATTTCTAAAAAAATAGATCAATCAATGAATAATAATCATAAAATGTATTATGTATTTGAATTTTGTGAATCATTTATAAGGTGATTTTAGAAATTGAAATAGAGATATGTTGATGCTCCAATTATGATCCCTCTATACAAGAATGATAAGTTAGAATTAATGTGTGATGCATGTGACTACACTACGGGGAAGTCATTGGATAGTATTGTGTTTATTTTTTACAACCAATATAACAAGTATCTAAAAAGTTATATAATATTTATTTTTATTATTCAACTACATGGAATGATATTACAATTACCTGACATTTTATAATTTAAATTCTCTTTTGAATGAGAAAATAAATTCTTATATTACAGAAAACACATGCACTAATTTGCTTATTTTTTACAACTACAAAATTTATCCTTGATGATTTAAAATACCATTTACCATCTTAACCATCAATAAAATATACATTATACAATATCTGTTTTGGATTTTATATTTTATTTTGTTATAATAATTTATAATTGGCAAAGGATAGCGGAGTGATGGCCTAACACAGAAAGATCATAGCCTATTAATCTTAATTATTCGATATTTTAAGGGATATTATATTACTTTTAATTTCATATAACAAATATTGATATTAAATTATATAGAAAATCCTTAATGAATTTATTTATGGGATAATTTCCCACGTTAGAAGATCAAAACCTAACCACGTTCTCCAAATCACCCTAAATAATGAACCATAATCATATATCATACCCTTTTCATGTGAACTGGTGTTAGAGGGGGTTAGTCATCGAGACCCTACTACAATGGTTTTTATGGATTCATTTTAACAAGATAATTTTTATGTTCATAATTTTAATTATTAATTTATATATAAATTTATATATGAGTTGATGAAAATCATATTTCTCTTTAATTATTCCTAAGTTAAATATTTTAAAAATATGTATTTTTAAAATATTTTTCATGTCATCATGACCTAATGGTAATGTAATAAATTCCATAAAAGGCATCCATGACCAAATATATATTTATCGTTTATGTATATATGTTTTTAATGTTATTTTATTAATTTTATACACCTTCAGTGAATCCTCAAAAACATATTTATTTTATTATGTTTTGAAATCAATTATTTATGAACCTGAATTAGCTCTAAATATAATTTTTTTCAATATATTAAGTTTATATCCATCTATAATATTGAGAAACATAAACATATTTCTGATTATATGCGAAAAATTATGGGCAGGTTTTTGGTTTTGGTAATATGGTCATTTATATTAAAAACCCAATGTATATATATGTAAATATAATTCATCTACCCTTTTTTATAAATACCCTCCTAACTTCCCAATAAACATCACTAAAAATCCATTATACATGCTTTTACTCTCTATATCACGCTATAATGATATCAAAATGATGTTATAACTCTCTTAGAATGATCCTTGCATGATTATAGAAGCACCCTCTCAAGGAAGGGACATTCTACCCTTATCTATGTTATATCATATTTTATGAGATATGAAATTTTATTTCTATTTGTTCATGATGTAACTTGTATACACACATCCCTTCACTATAATTACGCCTACCAAGATATTAGTTACCACCTTTTAATATCATTAATCCCTCCCATATTCCATTATAAAAAAAATTTATGCTACCAAAATTATCACGTGATTTCGTATTGGAAGATTTTTTGTTTTGTATACCCATACTCATTTCCACTCAATATTTCTTACCTAGACGTACCTTTTCTGCCATCACAGGGGACAACCATGTATTTAATCTACACTCCTCAATGATGAGATTAAAAGTGACATTCATATGTTGTGTGAAATATGTGGAACCTAAATTCATGTACATGATATGAATGTGATCAGTGGGACTAGAATTATATATTACTCCATTGTATTGGTCAATGTTTTTATCACAATAAATACCATGTATGTTGAATGGGAGGTAATCCTTAAAAAATATGTTATTATGCCTATTTATTTAACCATGGATTATTCTTATGATATCATGTTTTATGATTCTTCTATAGTCCTATGTTTCCATGAGATTATCATATTATATAATTCTTTGATAGTCATGTTTATAATTATAAGCCCTTTTATGTAATCATGATATTCATATTTACTCGCATATATTAGTTTCATCATGTAATTGTTTATTTATTCTGATACAACTCTTTCATTGTTGGTGGTGTTTTGTCCATTAAAAAAATTATTTTTCCTTTTATATGATTAATAAGGTGAAAATTGATATCCCTAAATTTACATTTATTTAAGTTAATGGTTGGAATCAGGATGTTAAGTTAATGGTTGGAATCAGGATGATCCTATTTAACACACAATGTAGTGGGAAACATAATTTCAACCCACATGAAATTACCAACCCAATGGGAGTGGGGTTCCAGAACATAATTATAATAAATTCTCAATTAAAAGTAGCTTTGAATAGAATATTGTATCATGTGAAATCCAAAATAATTTTAAGTATTATAAAGTTACCATTCTGACCATTATATGATATAGGCCTCTAAATTTATGAATTTCATCTAATCCTTTAATAATAAAACAATTGTTCAAATCCATTGAAAAGAACATCTTTGTCCATTAATTCTATGAGCATGAGAAGTTCAAAAACGATATTTATCATACATAAAGACATTCTAATCAATGATTAAAAAATAAAAGATATAAAAAGACTAATATTTTTATAAATTAACCAAAGTATAATTAATTGTGGAACTTTTATTTAGATAAATATTTTCATCACACTCTCTGAAATAAAATGGGGAGTGATTTTATTCACCTCAATCTGAAAGATGATGAATATGTCAGGGAGTTAGTGTAAAACATCATGGGACATTCAAGATATGACTATGGATATTTAATTGACAAAAATATTAATGATTAACATTTCTTTAGGGTGAAAAATATATGTATTTGAAATGATTTTATGATTCATGATGTTGAAATATAGGTGGAAATTGTTTGAAATTCAATCAAGGTCACAATGTAGATCATCAAATTAGAAGGTATCAGGGGTCTAGAGACTAGAAATAGGTAAAAATGTTTAATAGTCTTTATAAAAAAATATCATATTGTAATAATAGTCAAAAAACACACTTGTAAAAAGTGAAAGTAGAATAATCCAAAAAATTTAGTGAAGGGGATGAGGGAATGATTTAGGTATGGGAATAAGGGCACCAAGCTAGAAAATTATGATAGTCAATACCCAATAATATAATAGAAGAAAGTAATTATACTATAGACCCTAATTTTACTATCCAATCAATCAAATAAATAGTAAAATGACACTATAGATGTCAATGCACTATTTGATTGTTTCTTGAGGATTACTTATGATAACAACTTCCAAGCCCTACAATGGAAGGCAGTGACTTTTCCATAAAACCTGTTGAGTTGGATCCCAAGTAAAATATTTTCATATATATGATAGATATTTAGTAAATAAAAAATATCATACTATTTTATTCTTGTTAAATTCCTTATTTCACATCAGCCTGGATTAATATAATTATTCACAAACAACCTCTAAATATGAATGTTGATCTATCGATGAAAATAGATAATGTGGAGATTAACACATCTCAATTATATAATGACTGCCTTTTCCAAGGTTGTTGGATGAACATCCTAGTGAACATTATTATAAACTTTTAAGAGACTATGAAGAATTTCTGGTTAATAATTATATTTATTTATATAGGGATAATGTATATAGCTAAGGGGAGGAAAATCACTCTCCATATAATGAATCACTAACTAATTCTTCAAAATGTTAATGTGTATAGAGATATATTATTTTGAATAATAATATAATGAATGAATATTATTTCTATATGATAAATAATATCTCTCCCATATGACTGATACTAAGGAAAATATCATCTTTAATTCCATTCCCATTGTAATTTAATATTATGATGTGATTCATCAGAAATTTCATGGTCTTTTGATATGTCCTGAGGTTTTGTTCTCAATAAATCGTACCCTCCTAGATTTTTCAATATAGAAGACTCTATATTGAAAATAAAATATTTAAGATAGATATATTAAGAAGATATTATAGGTGAATATGGATAAAGGGTTTATATGTCTGTTTGATTTATGATATGGTGAATTGGTCCCAATTTTCATGATAAAAAATGAGCCAATGATCCATTTAATTGATTAGCAAGAGATAAATCGTTCATAATAAATAAGAAGAATCATATTCCACTGATTGATTGATTTTTTGATCTGATATGTAGATTCCAATATTTCTCAATGATGGATATTTCTTATGGACATTATCAATTAAAAGCGAGGAAGGAGGATATAAGCAAGTCTATGTTTCATACTTCATATAGGTAGTATAAGTTGATTGTTTTGGAATTTAAAACCACTAATTCTCTATATATAGTCATAGTCTTAATTAATTTTAACTTTATATATTTCCTTGATAAATTTTTGGCAGTCTTTATTTAGGATATTATTATATAATGAATAAATATGGAGGAATATGATGAGCATTTTAATGTTGGACTAGAAACATTAGAAAAGTAATATTTATATTTGATGTAAACTAAATGATAGTTTTATATAGAACATGAATAATTTTTATAGAATGTTTTTTCCAACAATTAAATTTTTGTGAATCCTTCATGGATGAATACAATTTACGGTTGGACCACACCAATATCTATAACATAGATTTTCAGTTTCCTTGAATTAAATAGGCTCTATCATCAATTTTTATGAAAATTCTCATGAGTATCATTACCACTATCATAGTTTAAATTGATGAAATATATCATTTTGTGGAATTATAAATGGGATTAGAGATTTTTTTATTTATAGAAGTGTATAAGCACTAAAAATATTCTTACTATACTCACTAGTGTGGAAGGATTTGTGATATAGCGTGATGAATCCAAAAAGGGATTGGGTTGTGTACTCATGGAAGATAAAAATTTTGTAAGATATGCCTACAACCAATTAATTATTCATGAGACTAACTATCCAAAATATTTTCTTTAATTGGCCATAGTGTCTTTCACATTGATGATTCTATGACAATATCTACGTGGGGATAATGGTTATATATATGCAGTTCAAATAACTCCTAATGTAGATATTCACACAAAAGAAGCTAAATATGTGGTATTTATGGTCGTTATAAAAAAATTGACTATTACTATTCAACCACAACTATTTTGGGAGAGAAAACAAATTGTAATATGATCTGAGTAAAATGTATCATGAAACTGTGTCTATGATGAGGAATAAATGGGAATCAATATTCAAAGACCTACAACTAATAGAAATAGGTATAATATAAGAATTTACATATTAACTTGCATCACTATGTACTCAGTCAAAATAATTTATCGGATTAAGGGGGACCAATAAAGAGAAGTGGAGATATAAAAAATTTTAGTGTACATTTTGGAGATCAACATTGATAAAGGGGAAGCTATAAGGTAAGGATCCCATATATGTGTCCCATGAAGGCCTGAACTGAATATGGGACATCTGGATGATGCCCATAAATTATCCTCCTATATTTATCTAGGATTTAGAATGTTTTATGGTGATATTAATCAAATCATATGGTCTGATAACATGAAGGGGGTATATTAAGAATGTTGTTTCTTGCTATTTTGTATGAAAATAAAGCATGAATTAATGTCATATGTTTTCCAGTATAATTAATCCATTTCCATTAACTACATGGAAATAAGAAAAAAATCATGGATTTGTTCACAGGGATCCATAAAATAGATAAAATTAATAATACCATATTGATGGTAGCCCATCTCCTAAAAAGAATGGAATTTCACTACTACCAAGGAAGATTTATCTCTTATCCAACTCATTATGGAATTCACAAGGTAACTGGTGATAAATCATAGAGATCCAGTCTCTATTATTTCTAAATGAGTTCCACAGTATAAAATGTGGTTATGGATAATCCTTTTGCAAAAATTGGATATAGATATGATTTACTATTTTTTATAATACCCCTCAAATAGATGGGCAATTTGACATAACCATTAAAAATATATATTCTATTCCACGATCACATATAATTTATTTCAATCGATGTTATGATACGAAGCATCCATTAGTGCAGTTATCATATAACAATATTCTCTATTTAATCATTCATATGGAACTTTATAAGTCTCTATATTTAATGATATTATAGACTCCAATATTATTACATTATTTTGGAGAGCGTAATCTTATAGTACATAATCTTATCCACCATATTAAATATAAGGTTCAATACTTTCAACATCATATAAAATATCCATAAAGTCATTTGAAAATTTATGAAGACATTTTTTTGATGTAATTTGGAGTTTGTGGTTAGAGATATTAGATTCTATATATAACACCATGGAAGAAATTTAGGAGGTATTAAATTATGAAATTTCATAGACAAGGATACATCTACCCATTTTATATCATTGATTGTATCAGAGTTCTGGCCTATAAACTAGCACTCCCTCCTAAAATTTCCCAAAAATATGATTTCATCCATATATCCCTCTTGAGGAAGTACATATCTGACCTCTCTTTGAACTGAATCTTGTTGAGTTACCCTTTATTGGGATTCAAAATATGAAATCATGTATGGAATTGGTTGTTATAGATCATCAAGATCATCGAGATCAAGTACCAAACATTTCATGGAATGACTCTATTAATGTACCACCCAAAAACTACCAACCCTTAGTGCATACAATGGTGTAATAAGGGGTTATGTATCTAGACTATATTTGTTGCAATTTAATTTCTTTATTTGAATAAGATTAAAGATTATGTTTTTCCGTTTAATTTTTTACTTTATACACACAACTATATATGAGTTGAAGAGAATTTTAAAGACCTGAAATTTCTGTAGAAATTTTTTAATTTTTTAATTTTTTTTTAAATACATGGAAATTTTACGAGTCTGTAGTTTCTGACGACGCTTAATTATGAGGCCTAGTGTGCTCGGAATCTATTTTGGATGTTTTTTTCATGTACATTCAGTAAACGTACGTACGAGATATTATGAATTTTGAACCGGTGCTCGGAACTGAAATTCGAGGGCACCATCCAACTCGCAGCGTCAGTGATTTCTTAGTGAGACCTTCACTGCAATTGAATTTTAACGAGAGTGGAAGATAGTTATTGGGGTTATTAAATAATATTAAATAAAAATAAGACTTAACTTATTTGTATTTTGTGGTGGTTAAAACCTACAAGGGGCGGTTAGAGGTGGGGGACACCACACCCTAACCTCTCATTGGAGGTTACGGTGATGGGGCCCACCCGAGCATAACCTCCCTTGGGAGGATGTTATTAGGTAGGTCCCACCCGATCACCTTAACTCCTCTAACCCCCTTAAAACCCTTGGAACCCCCAATTAAGTGGGGGAGCCTTTCCACCATCCCCAATTACTTTAATGTGCAAACTCTCTAACAATTAATTAATTAAACCCTTGTAATTAATTAATTAGATCCTTTTTGAATTCTTTTTAATTCATTCCATCCATTAAAATAATCATATGTCTATTTTTTGGGTTGGAATAATCTCTGGGTGGAACCATAGAAGAATTGAGAGAATTTATTCTAAACAATGAACACAAAGAAACCTCTCCATCTTCATACTTCTTCAATCGGGGCAAGAAAGGGAAGCGACACCCATGAATAATGACGGCGTCGCCTTCGACTTCTTCACCTTCGAATGCTCGTCCGCCAACAATGAGTACTACTTTCTCCCCCGACGTCAACAAAACGACGCTGACTTCCCATGACTCCATCAACAATTACCGAACTCGAGGTATGGGTTATTTTACGATTGAATATTACACTCTGTACCCCGTCATATGTTGTGTTCTATGAGAATCGAATGATATCACCATAACTAGGAGGGTGCGTACCTCATGAACATTGCCCGACCCTCCCCTTTTGTTGGATTTTGTTTGACGACGACAGAGGCGATACACGCAGCGACCGACAATGAGCTGGCCGTGACGAAAGCCGGCGGTGTAAGGCCGTCGGGTCCTTACAAGGGCGCGGCACCGCCAGGCCACGCTGATTACCGAGCCACGTCCAGGTGGGCCGCGCTGGTGTTGGAGGGGCGCGATTTCGTCGCACCATACCAGGAGGAAGGGTCATGGCCAAGAGAGTCACGATGGTCGGACGACAAGCGCGGTGTCGTCGCACCGCATGGTGGAGCAGGAGGTCATAGCCAGGCCGGGCTGCAGGGGACAACAGAGGGCGTCCGGCTTAGCCGGCCGGCGGTGAGCACAATAAGAGGGACCCCTCGGGTCCCGTGGGTCACCTCAATCGTCACTAATAATTAGTTTCTCTTGAAAATAGGGGGTGCGGTACCCCCTCCCAGGCGTGACCAGCCGGGCCATAGAGACCGGCCAGCCGGGCCGCCATGTTCCGGGCCTCCATGGGTCGGGCCGCCTCTGGCCGGGCCGCCACATGCCGGACCGCCTTGGGCCGGGCCCCCACGTGCTGGACCGCCTCGGGTCGGGCCGCCCTCGGGCCAGGCCACACCTTCGGGCGGGGCCGCCCCCTTGGGCCACGCCACCCACATATGACGGGCCACACCCTCAGTCCTAGATAGACCCGCGGACTATGTCGAGCCAGGTCGGCCCGACTGGGTTGGACTAGACCCGGACTCGCTATGGACCTTTTACATTTTTTATCCCGCATCTTGGTCTACAGGTGTCTGATCGATGAACCGTCTACGACGATGGAAATATGAGAGAGAGATGGTCATTTTGGAAAACCCCACTTGATATTTGGACACAGTTGGGGTACAGCCGGGTTGGTTCATACACAAATTCAATCCAGCCCCCGAGACTAAAAATCTAATAACTAATAGACCGAGCATCCAAATGACACTCCATCTATTGCGTTCAGATCCCATTGACGAGACAGACTGTTAAGATACTTCTACGTGAGACTTAGTGACATTTAGAGTTTTTCTTAGTACCTCAGGGAGCGGATCCTTCCAATGATGAGAAGACAGTGTGTGTAGACCTAGTAACTGACAGACATAACGAATGGTTGACTAATTCGACTAGCCCGATAGGGAGTGCATGGCAGTTTGCGGCATACCCACGACAGAGGAGCGCCTGGTAGTTTACAGAAGACCTACAAGACTTGACAGTAGGAGACCATATGTAGGATATTAAAGCTAGCTCTTGGTAGTTGGCGATATACCCACAATGGAGGAGTTCCTAGTAGTTGGAAGAAGACCCGCGGTACTCGTGATAGGCCCGATGTTCATGAAAAAGGAGGTGTTCTCTTGGATTCGTGCTTTCGATATTGAAAATCATGGTTTGAGCTGAGTCACTGACCATTTTTTTCTCATGATTGAGATGGGTTACTAGATAACTTAGGCATATGTATGGGAATATACTGAAGTAGTGGATATCCGATGATTCATACTTTGTGGTTTCTCATTGTTGGATTTTGTGAGACCTTGAGGGTCTCGGGGTCCCTACCGAATATTCTTGTAATCCCCCCTGCACAGGTTATGCCCGCACCTCGTTTTGATGGATGTTGACAATGGAAAACACTGAGGGAGGCTGAGAGCGCCAGGACTGGATGGTACCCAGAGGAGTCTGATGGACGTGGAGTGATAAGTTGGCCATTTGTACCTACCCTTCAGTTATGAACCCTAGAGGATGATCTAGGAGCTTCTATTTACTCTTCAGTCATTTTCCACTTTTTCATTTGTACCTTTACTTTACTGTTGGGCTTGTATTTCCGGCCCATTTACTTTCCAGCACCTCTTCTGTATTATGTTTTTCTTAGAGTTTTGCTTCCATTTGTTTACTCTAATTGTGTTTGTTTGCTGTTATAAATGAAATTCCTTCCCAGTTTATGGATTTTCTCATTTAGTGATAGTTTCCAGCCCCTGGGTAATGGAAGGCGGGTTTGGGTTAGTCACGATATAGGCCATGAGGGACGGGTCTTGACAAAATGGTATCAGAGGTGTCAGTTCAACCACAGAACATAGGACTCTTCTATTTCTTTTCTTTGAAGAAATAGTGTTAAGGGTACCGAGTGCGGTTTCACATTAGGGAGACCACTGTTGGTGCAGCGGCCAACGTATCCATAGTCCAGGACCCTAACTACTGATATCCAACATAGTGCAGGAGAGCACTGATTGGTGTGTGTTTTCAAATGTTTTTCTTTAAGTCACCTCATCCAGGTCAGCTCACCAGGTATAAACATTTTATAGTGTCGCATCTATTTATTGCAGGATGCCTCCCCATAGACGACCAGTTAGAGACCCGAGAGTTATACGCATGGAAATTCTACCACGCGACGAGGCCTTAGTGTAGGGACCCTTTCCAGTTGAGGCACCAGCAGAGGCACTAGCGGTACCACCACCCATTGCGCCACTGACTCCACCGGCCCCAAAAGTAGACAATGCACACCAGTTGAGCGCGTTGCATGAGTTCCAGCGCTATATGCCACCCATGTTCTAGGTAGAGACAGACCCACAGGAGGCTGAGGATTTACTGGAGGCTATGGTGAGAGTCTTCAGGCTAGTAGGGACACTAGTATACTACATGATGATCCTTGCTACTATCCATTTTCAGGTAGCAGCAGGCAGATGGTGGAGCCTAATGCTCCAAGTCCACGATGAGGCAGCACTACTTTGGACATACATCGAGAGCATGTTCTGGGTGGATTTTGTTCTAGCGACCCTACGAGCGGTGCAGATACAGAAGCTACTTCATCTGAAGTAGTCCAACATTACGGTAGTGTAGTACTTAATGAGGTTCACTGACCTTTCATGCTACTACATGGATATGGTACAATACCCATTCATTAGAGCGTGGACCTTCCCACTGGGGCTCAGTCATGATATTAGAGACTTGATGATCACCCTCGGCATCCCGTCGCAGGCTGGGGTGTTAGAAAGAGCCCTCATGGTAGAGAGTTTCCTTGCTGGGCAGTCACCAACAGTGAGACCTACTACTAGTCAATACGCAGCGGAGTCTTCTACAGCTGGCAATAGATATTTGTCGTAGTGGTCTAACAGGACCAAACCTATAGGTGGGCGACCACATGACTCAACATCTATTGTGCGGGGAACCCGAAGTGTAAACCGATCGATTCATGCCAAGAGTGGGCAGTGTTACTCATGCGGCAGGCTTGGTCACATGGCATGTGACTGTCTGACCCGTTGTACTGAAAATCAACAGGCAGTTCAGGGACCTCCCTGGTAGAGTTATAGGTTTGATTGAGGTGGTCCGCAGGGTGTAGACAGACATGGAAGGGGACCTGATCATGCAGTTGGTGGTGGATGAAAATTCGAGGTGCTACCGCCACCACCACAAGGAGGTCCACCCCAACTGTAGGGAGCAGGTGTGTAGGGGGTAGCTTAGCTTTAGGAAGTTGAGGCATATGACCATAGTGCTTCAGAAATGACTCGAGTTACCATATATGAATATTCCACCTTAGCTACAGTTCTTATAGACACAGGTTCTAGTCATTCATTTATTACCACTACCCATGTTCAAAGCGCGATGATTCCAACGGAGCCTTTAGCTCGATCATAACGGATAGAGACACCTACGGGAGTCGACTCAATGATTACGCACTACTGCCGGTAGAGTGAGATTACTCTAGTAGGTGAGAGCTTCAGCTGGGATCTCCTCGTAGCAGCGTCGAGGCCTTACGATGTCATCTTGGGTATGGACTGGTAATCTACAGTCCATAATTAGATTGACTATAATAGGTGCAAAGTGTGGTGTGTCTTCACGGATGGGACTAGGTTCACGTTCACCAGAAAGAAGAGAACCATTGCAGCGTACGACATACTTACTCAGAGGAGGGTGCAGCTGATCACTCACAAGTTGGCTTGACATACCCTCGGAGTAGTAGATGTGGAGAGTCCGACTTATCCTGTATTGGTGGACCAGAAGGTGGATGTTTTCTAGGATGATGTTGCAAGACTATCTCCTGGTAGAGATGTGGACTTCTATATTAACATTTACCCAGGTAAAACACCCATATCTACTCCAGCATATCAGTTGGCTCCCGTTGAGCTTCGTTAGTTGTGGGAACAGTTGGAGAATATGTAGAGGAAGGTATTCATTCGGCATAATGTTTCTACGTGGGCAGCCCTGATTCTATTCTCCAAGAAGGTGGCCGGAAGTTAGAGGCTCTATGTTGACTACCGTCACCTGAACTGGGTGACCGTGAAGATCAAGTTCCCACTTCCAAGGATTGAATACCTCTTTGATCCGATAAAGGGAGAACAATGTTTCTCGAAGATAGACATCAGATCAGGAAATCACCAGCTCATAATTCGAGATGAGGATGTGAAGAAGACATCCTTCAGGTGTTGGTAAGACCACTACGAGTTCTTGGTTATTCCATTTGGAATAACCAACACTCTCAGAGTGTTCATGAGTCTCATGAATAATATCTTATCGCGATAACTCGATCGCTTTTTTGTAGTTTTTATTGAAAAATTCTGATCTACTCAACTGCTGAGGAGGAGCATGTCTACCATTTGCTGGTAGTACTGGACACACTCTGAGAGCACCAGCTTTATAGTATGTTCTCGAAGTTCCAGTTTTGGATTCGAGAGGTTCACTTCTTGGGACATGTCATCTCGGAGGCTGGAGTTGCATTAGATCCAGAAAATATTGAGGCATTACTTTCCTGGGACGTCTATATGCACAGAAGATTGTGAGTCTTCATGGAGTAACTTCTTCTATTGTCTCCAATCATGAATCATGGTTTACTTCCTGGATATAGAAGGGGTTGTAGGAGGCTTTTGGGACACGACATCATCTGAGCACCGCCTTATATCCTCAGACGAATGGCCAGAGTGAGAGGACCATTCATTACCTCAAGGAAATGCTCCATGCATGTGTCCTTGACTTCGGTCACATTTGGAAGGATCACATAACTTTGGAGGAGTTTACCTACAACAATAGCTATCACTCCACAATCAGTATGGAACCTTTTTAGGCCTTGTATGGTCGACCTTGCAGAGTGAAACTGTGCTGGACAGACCCAGCGGAGTCATCACTAGTGAAACCAGAGATGGTATGGTCTACCACGGAGAAGATGCAGATCATCTTGGAGCAGATGAAGACTGCATAGAGCAGACAGGAAGTCGTATGCTGAAAGGAGACGAAGGCCTCTAGAGTTTGAAGATGGCGACCACGGCTTCTTACGGGTCTCACCTCGACGAGGTCTATGATGATTTGGACAAGGAAGAATGTTATTTCCACGGTTCATAGGATCTTTCCAGGTCCTCAGTAGAGAAGGAAAGTAAGATTTCCGCTTAGCTCTTCCACCTCAGTTGCATCGGGTGCACGACAACTTCCACATATCACAGCTGAGGAGATACGTGGACAACCCATCTCACATCATCGATCACGGGGATATGGAAATCAATGATAGGGTGACTTTCACAGAGGTTCCTATGGATATTGATGATCCATAGTAGCGGGTCTTACGTGGATGGTTGATACCACTGGTGCGTGTTCGGTGGAAGCACGAGAACCTCTAGGAGAGCATATGAGATCGGGAGGCTCAGATACATGCTCAGTACCCCCATTTGTTCCCTTAGTTCGAGTTGTAGCTTATGGGGACGTAAATACTTCAGGTGGGGATGATGTAAATACCCTAAATTTCTATGTAAATTATTATTTTTAAATATATTGGACTTTTACGAGTTTGTATTTTTTGACAGCACTTGATTCCAAGACCTGGTGTACCCGGAATCAATTTCTGATGTTTTATTAGGGTACGTTCAGTAAATGTACGTACAAGATTTTATTACATTTGAACAGGTGATTAGAACTAAAATCTGAGGGCACTGTTGAAATCACAGTGTTGGTGATTGCTTAGTGAGACCTTCACCGCAGTTGCATTTTAACGAGAGTGGATGATAGTTTTTGGGGGTTTTTTAAAAAACAAATAAGACATAACTTATTTTTATTTATTGGTGGATAAAACTTCCATGGGGAGGTTGGAGGTGCGGGCCACCACACCCTAAACTCCCATGGGAGGATATGGTGATGGGGCCCACCCGAGCATAACCTCCCTTGGGAAGATGTTATTCGGTGGGGCCCACCAGAGCTCTTTAAATACTCTTACCCCCTTAAACCCACAGGAACCTTCAATTATGTGGGGGAGCCTCTCCACCTTCCCCCATTACTTTAATGTGCCAAAACTCTCATAATTAATTAATTAAACCATTTCAATTATTTAATTTGATCTTTTTTTATTTCTTTTCATTTCTTGCCAACCATTAAGATAATAGTGTGTCTATTATTATTTTGGATCGCACAATCTCTTTGTGGAGCCTTGTAAGAATTGATAGAATATCCTCTCATTGAAGAACATGAAGAACCGTCACCATCTTCTTTCTTCTTCAAATGGGGAAATAAAGGGAAGAAACACCAATGAATAACACCGATGTCGTCTTCGACATCGTCACCTTCGAACGCTCATATGCCAACAACGAGTACTGATTTTTCCTCCAATGTCAACGGAATGATGTCTCCTTCCCACGACTCCATCAACAATTACCGAACATGAGGTAGGGGTTATTTTACGATTGAATATTACCCTCTGTACCCCGTCGTATGTTGTGTGCATTGAGAATCGAATGGTATCACTGTAACGAGGAGGGTTCAGACTGCACTAACATGGCCTAACAATCCCCTTTTGTTGGTTCTTGTTTGATGACCACGGAGGTGGTACACACGGTGACAGACAATGAGCCGACCACGATGAAAGCCAGTGGTGCGAGGTCACTGGGTCTCCACAAGGGCGTGGCAATGCCATGCCGTGGTGAAAACCGAGCCTCAGCCAGGAAGGCGGCGGTGGTTCCAGAGTGGCATGGTGTCTTCACACCGTGCCGGGAGGAAGGGCCATGACCGTTGGACAACGAGCGTGACATCGTCGTGCTACGCAGCGGACAGCAGAGGGCGGCCTCCTCAGGCGGGACCCCTCGGGCCCCGCTGGTCACCTCAACTGGTGCTATGTTCTGTTTGCACTTGAAAAAAGGTGGTGCGAAACACCTCTCCCATGTGTAGCCCGCCAGTCCACACAGACCGGCTAGCCGGGCCACCATGGGCCAGGCCTACTCGGGTCGGACTGCCCTCGTGCCGGGCCGCCTCGGGCGGGGCCACCACGGGCCGGGCTGCCTCTGACCGGACCACCCTCGGGATGGGCCGCGCCATTGTGTTGGGCCGCCCCCTCAGTCCAGGCCACTTGCATGGGCCGGGCCGCCCCCTCGGGTCAGGTCGGACCCGCGGACTGGGTCGGGCCGGGTCGGTCTGACTGGGTCAGCCCGGACCCGGAACCGCTATGGACCGTTTACACCTTTTAGCCCACATATTGGGATACAAGTATTTGATCGATGAACCATATATGTCGATGCAAATATAAGAGTGAGACGGTTCTTTTGGCATACACGACATTAGGTTTGGACACAGTTGGGGTACAGTCGGGTTGGTTTGTACACGAATCCAACCGGGATCCCGGGACTAAAAGCAAATATCAAACTGACCGGGCGTCCGAATCACGTACCGTCTGTTGTGTTGAGATCCCATTAACATTATGGACATTTGCGATACTTCTATGTGAGAATTTGTGATAGTTGGATTTTTTACCAGTATCTCGAGTAGCAGATCCTTCCAGTGACATGCATACAGAGTGCAGAGATCTAGTAGTTGACATACATCATGACTGTTTGAACAATTCGAATAGCCCAGTGGGAAGCACTTGGTAGTTGGCGGTAGACCCATGGTGGAGGAGCGCCTGGTTATTGGCGGCAACCCCACAGTACTCGAAAGGAGGAGTACCTTCGTAGGCTATTAAGGGGAGCATATAGTGGTTGGAGTCAGACCCACAACGGATGAGCGCCTGGTAGTTGGTAGCAGACCCATGGAACTTGATAGGAGGAGTACCACATCAGTCCAAGGTTAGTTATAAGGGCCTTGGTGTCACGACATTCCCATTGTTCTCGACAGAGGAGGATTTCTCCATCAGACGTTGTTTCGATAATGAAAATACTTGTTTGAGGTGAGTCAATGTCCTTTGTGTTTTCCTCATGATTATGATGGGTTACTAGATAACTTGGTATATGTATGGGCATATAACTATGTAATGGTTATCCGTTAATTCATATGTTGTGGTTTATCCTTGTTGGATTTTGTGAGACCTTGAGGGTCTCGGGGTCCTTACTGTGTATCGTTGTACGCACCCCTTAACGGGCTATGCCCGTACCTCATTGTGTTGGATGCAGATAACAGACAATGTTGACGGAGGCCGAGAGGGCTAGGACTGGACGATGCATGGAGGTGGAACTTTCGACTAGTCGGTACACAGAGGAGTCTGATGGACATGGAGTGCTGAGGTGGCCATCAGTTCCTACCCATCGGGTTGGAACCCCGAAGGACGATCTAGGAGATTCTCTTTACATTTCAATAATTTTTTCCTTTTTCAGTTTTACTTGTACTTTTACAATTGGCCTTGTATTTCCATCCCCTTTTACATTTCGGCACATCTTATGTATTCAGTTTTTCTTAGTGTTTTTCTTCCAGTTGTGTTCTCTATTTGTGTGTGTTTACTGTTATAAGGTCAATGCCTTCCCAGTTTAGGGACTTTTTCTTTGTTTCTAGTCGCCAGCCCCAGGCCTAGGGAAGGCAGGCCTGTGGTAGTCATGATACAGGCCCTGGGGGAAGGGTCATGACTAGAATTCTGTTTGAAATTTTATTTTATTAATCATTTATTTGTATCACCCTATTTAATAAATTCAATAATTATTTAGTAAATATTTCTCTCATATAATATTATTATGATGTAATATTTATTTAAATAATAATGATAATATGTTTTAATATATGATGATATAATTGTTATAAGGGTTAGAAAATTATTATTTTTCTAAAAATATTTTTTTATTAAATAAGTATCTTTATTTAAAATTGTAAATTCCATATATAGGGAATTATTTTAAAAAAAACTATCATTACTTTTCAAGTCATCACATTCAAATTTAGGATTGGATATTTTTTTTAAATATTCTAATATAGTATTTTTAATAATAATAATAAAATATCCTATAAATACCCAACATGTATTATGAAATTATAACAGAAAGAATTAATATAATAAAAGCATAAAATTATTCCACCAATAAATATATATTATCCATTAAAATAATGTGTTTTTGAAATTATTTTATTCATTTTACAAACCATTGTTAAATTCACTAAAAACTATATTATATTTTAATGTTTAAAAATAAATTATTGATGAACATGACTTCCTTCCACATCCCCAATCATATTATATTAATATATCTATTTATTTACCATATGAAATATTTAGAACTACAATAATATGGTAGAAAAAATGGTCAAAATCTATGTTATGAATTGTGGTTTTGATTATCTTTTTATATAGAGTCCAAACCTAAATTTAGAAATTAATAAATAATTCCACAATATTTTTCTATAAATACCCAAGATCCTAACCATATTCACTAAAAACCCATTGAATGTGAAGTTCTGCTCCCTAATCTTATATAATTACCTCCCAAGGTGATACCATTCTTATATGAATAACCTTTGATGCCTTAGACTTCGACAGTTAAACAATTGGGATTCTCTTTTCCTTATATTTATATAATAACATTATATAGTTTATGGATCTATATTTATAATTGTTTAAGTTGGTATATATTTTTATACATAAATTTACTATACGTATATTTTCTAATTAATTATAGGATGACTTTTATTCATACTAAACTCTTCTAAAATGTTTTATATACACAGGTTATTGTACTGAAATTATCCTATTACATTTTCATAAAAAACATTTTATTATGTATAAACTTCCACATTTCCATTCAATTGTATTAAACATGATTTATATATTCATCACTAATTATTTACACCCATGTATTTAACCCAAAATCATTAGTTATGTGAGTGAATGTGATGATAGACATCAGTATGTTGTATGATGTATGTGGCACAGAATTTCTTGTACATGATATTAATGTAATGGGCGTGCCATGATATATATATCAATCAAATGCATTGTAAAATTTTATTATCCCATGAGGTACCACATTTCATGTAAAATATGTTAACATAAGGACACTATGTTATAATGTCTTGGAGTTTATCGTTAACATATTCTTATGAGGACATTTTTTATATTATTTCTATATTCCCATGTGTCTGTGATTATATCATCTTCTGTCATGATTCAACATTAAATTTTTTTATTTTCACCCCATTACTGACATGATAATATACCACATGATAGAAAAGTATTAATTTTTTAATTTTATTCTTTGGTAATTCACATACTTGAAATTATAGCTCACCCCTTTCTTAAGTACTTCCCCATGTTTTCCCACGATGTATTAGAATATTGATGGAATATAATGAAGTGTTTTGGAGTTTTTAAATAATTATTGTCTACCCATGTATGATGTTATTTTTCTATATATCTAATTAACCAAAGACATTAGGCCTTTCCATATTTTGGTACTGTATTAACAGTATCCATATGTAATAATTCCAGAACTAATGACTATTAATGATATGGGATTCCATAGAGATACTCGAAGTGGTATTTGAATTTGATTAATTTAAATATTTTTTGGTTCTTTACAAGGTGATTGTCTATAGGAACAATAATTACTTCAATTACCTCCTCATCAAAAAGTTCTCCAATTTATGTTTAATTTATCAGGTACTTCTACTCTAGGAATTTGATATAGAGATCCATGATAATAATTTGACTGAGAATTTAGTCGTATACTACTTATCTTCTTTAGAACAACAACACATGGAACTATATGTAGATAGTATGATCTAACAGGATATCTAGATTAGGACATATATTTGGAATTGGGAGACCCTATCTGTTAGTTCAAATTCATGGAAAATTATTCCCCCCCAAGAGTGATAAAAACAAAATTCCATTATCAAGAATCAAAAAAGTTTTTCATGGACATAATGCACTTTTTTAGAAGATCCTATACTGATTCAGTCTAGTGAATATTTCATAATTTTTTATGGCCTTCTGGAAATATATGTCCTAGGAGGAATGGAGTGTTTCCATTCTTCTCCTTTTCATGTGCACTACGAATCTAATCAAACCACTTCTTAGATACAACATTTTTTATTTTTTTATCAAACAATTCACAGGGATTCTAGAATCATTATAGAATTACATGATCAATGCCAATTTATAGGTAATATATGAAAAAATAAATTGATTAAAAAAATTTATAATCTTAGAAAGTGAGATATTTGATGTTTGGGTCATCAAATTAATTGGACCATTCCTACCATTATACATAATCATATATATTGTTTATATATAGAATAATGTTCCAAATTGGTCGAAGGTATAGAAACTGCACATAATATAATCAAGGAATTTATTTTTAGATAATGTAAAAAAATTTCATCCATTTTGGTGTTCCATGAGTTCTAATCAATGAACAGTGAAGTCATTTTGATAATTCCTTATTATGAATTTTGGGGTTGATGTATAGTGAGAAGCACAACAATAGAACACTATATTGCCACCATTTTATTAGAAATGTAGAGGTGTCAAATAGTAACCTAAAGAAAATTCATGACAAGATACTATGTGAATCAAGGATATAATAGTCTTAGATATTTGATTAGGCATTGTGGGAATATTGAACAACCAATAAAAATACACAAGGTATGTCAACTTTTTGGTTAGTTTATTGAAATACATGTCAGTTGCTGGTTTATTTAATGTGTAAAGACGACTAGGGATTCATGGAATTTAATTTATATCTCTAATATAGTGTGGAGAAATGAAGGTTGTTACTGTCCAAACCTAAAGATGTTAAATAATAGAAACATAAAAATGGAATGATATATAAGGAAATGATAACGGCAGACAGATAATCAAATGATAAATCATTAGTAATATTAGTTTGATGATTAATTATTAATTGTTAATTCAGTATTAATATTATTTCAAGGGATATTAATGTTCTGGTGGCCTCGAATGTTTAAAATAATCAATTCCTTCAATTATTAATATATATAAATTGTGAGAGAAGAAGGATTTAATTTTAAGGTATATGAGTAGTTTTTGAAGACATATTTTAAAATTATTGAAACGGTGGAAACACACTCAACTATACATTTTGATTGGTATGGGGTAAAATTATATTTTAATTTAAAATATAAATTTAGAATGTACTCATACAAATATAATTATTTCATAAAATGTTCATAAAAATATTTATTTGTCTAATTGTTTCTTATGAAAGCATGTTAGTTTCCTTTAAATGTTTTTATATGAATAATGTGTAGTAGAGGTTTTGTGGTTGAATTTTAACTATATAAGAGATAAATTGATCCTATGTTAGATTAAATTATATTTGTAAAACCCATTGTGGAATACAATTTTACATTCATTAAGAGTATATAATTTAAGAATCATGGTGAAAAATTTATCAAATATAAAACATTCTACAGTGTTTTCACATGGTAAACTAAATCATGTTATTTAATTGTGAGTGGTTGTGTATTACCCCAATTCTATCTGTATTGTATCCTCCCTGGTAATCATCCATGTGTTGCGACCATATGAGACATTATTAAATAATCAAGTCTCAATCACATAGTTCATTCATGGTATACAAAACCATGTTCCAAATCGTTGAAACCATTAAATAACTACCGAAAATTTAAAATAAAAAACAAAAAAAATATATCATATCCCCCAAAGTCTTCAAACAAATCCATTCATCATGTGTGCCTCACCTCTCTTATGCCTTTTCACCCTTCATTTCATCCCTATCCCTAAAATCCTCCCTCCAATCCAGCCAAATAAAGAATAAAAGTATAATATATTCTCATCTTATACTAGTATATTCCGTCTCCACATTTATTATATTTATTATCCATGTTTTAGGTTTTCCCCCCTTTTTTCAATTTAATCATAATTTTTTTTATTTTTTCCTTCCATAATAGTTTTCTTTAAAATTTCATCAAATTACTCCCACCACACTAAATTAATATTCACACAATCCCCCATGTTAACTCCAAAAGATGATAAAATTAGGATATCCAAGATATTATTAATAAGATAGAATTTGTTTATAGAAATTTTAAAATTTTATCTTTTTTTTATTCAATTTCACTATTTTATCATATTACATGATAATATACCACTACATTTACTCTCTCTACGGTGTCCTTAAAATGTGACCTTGTACCATGATCAAAAAACCATTCTATAAATATTATTAAATTATATAATATATATGATAAAAATGATACCGAGTCCACTCCACTTGGGATGTCATCCTTCAGCATTGATTGTCACCTCAATATATTAAAAACATTACATTACTGAAGACATATAATGAATAATAACCATGTGTAACCTTATAATGTCCATCTCTATGCATTAAACAAATGTAACTTCAATCATCACTGTGTTACCAATAATGATGGTGATTTTGCTGAGGAAAATGGTAATATTATATTCATTTTTCTCAACAAGCATCATATTTTTGAGTTGTAGATATTTTCTATACTTTTCAGAATATATGATGTTATATCCAAAGACTGTCACTGTAAAACCAATGCTAAAAGTATTTTATTTTATAAAAAATAACTAAAAAATATATATTCCTTCACAAAAATATGTTCTTTATCCACATAGATTTTAAAAGAATAATAAAAAACATTTCAATAAATCAAGGTTAAATACGAATTATTCAAAAAAAACTTTAATTCAATTTTTCACAAAATATTATTATAAAATTAAAACACCTTTTGGAACTTATAATTAGAATATAAAAAACCATTTAAAAATAATGTTATCATTAAATGAATAAGTAATGGGTTTCAAAATAACATGTCCAAACAATTTTTATGAATATGACCTAAAATATATATTGAAAACCATTTCGTTCATATCAAATATAAATAATTTACCTAATAATATTCCAAAATATATATTTTCTCAAAAGTTATAACCATATAAAATACATTGGAAAAATAATTGAAAATACATGTCACTTTGAAATCATTATTTAGATAGTAATTACCCTTCATATCAAATTATTTAATATGATAATTATTTTTTCTAAAAATATACATTTGTGGATTTCCAAATATATAACCAAATAAATTTTATTCAAAATAGTTTTAAAATAAATTTTATTTTCACATCATATTTCATTTCAAAATATAATAAAATTTAAAATTACTAAGAATTATCCATCATGATTTGAAAACCATCATATAAAATTAATAATATTATTAAATAAATTGATACATTGATGCTCTTATGAAATCCACATGGCCACATTCTATATGAGTCTCTATTAAAGTTCTGCTTGAGGTAATGTGTCTTTTCCTCGTTCCTCATAATCGTGTTTAAAAAACTTGAGTAGTGTGTTATTAATATAATATTCTAGGGTTTTGGGTTCTCATATGAATTCTATTATATTTGTTTCAAAAAAAAGTATATTATTTTTTATAGAGAAGGATATATTATATATCAATATACATTGGAGAAATATATTTTTAAAATAACCCAAATTAGTGTAGTATAAATCAATGATTTATAGAAAAAACATGGATAACAATTCATATAACTGCATAAGTGAATTTATACACATTCATGGATATACATGTCTGAAATTTCACATATATCTACAATTTATTTCTATAAATACGACTAGTAAAGAAATTCTATTTTTTAAGGAAATGTTAATTTTTGAAATTATAACATTAAAATTGACCTTGAAATAGATATTTAATTAAACTTTTTTTAGATGGAGCATTTTAAAATTAAATAACTCATGTTACACAAAATTTATGGTTTTATAAAACTAATTATTGATTATGTGAACATAATTTCTTTTCTAATATTAATATCACTATCAAATATATATTTAAAAAATATTATAATTTTTGAAACATGAGAGATTAAAAATAATTACCTTCTCCTAAATAAGGATTCAAAATTAAACATAAATCATATAATAAATTTGTAAAAAAATTATCCTCTGTATGTTTTTAAATAAGAATAAACATAAAATAAAAAAATAACTAAAAAATAGTCTTTCAATCCCTGAATTCAGGCCACTAGGTATTGGGCCTTCAGGCTATGTAATGGGTCTCCCTCTACCTACACTAAAAAGTTATTTTCTTTAAATAATAAATTTTGGCTTCATCCCCAACCTTTAAAAAAATTGTTTCAATACAAATCCTTTACATGAAAATAAAATACAAGTTATATGGAATTTTCCTATTCACAATCATGTCAAACATCGTTCAATAATGACTAAACTCACCCTCCCATAATCTATGTGACCAAAGAAACTCTAGTATTGTTTTATCTTGGATTATATAGGAGTTTAGATGGATGTAAAAACTAAAATAATATATCCTATTTATAGTCCACAAATTTTTAACAGATCAATCAATTTCTTATTTAAAATTTTTGTTACTATTTTCCCAAACATCCAAATAGTGGTGAATTTATCAATACATTTTAAATTATCATTAAGAAAAATTAATTTTTTTTATTCTATATTATTATTTCTCTTTTCTTTTTCTTTTATTTCTTATCCCTTAAGGAACATATTTTCTTATATGTATATAATTATATATAACAAATAAAAATCATATATATATAACATATATTCCTCACAATTATATTTTAATGGAACATTAATAAATTATATGTATTTATATTAAATAAATTTTGATATATATATATATATATCACAATATGCTCACCCAAGTGTGTAACAATCATGTGAGTGCCATTATACAGACCAACTGATTGATCCACATCTCTTAACAACATGACAGGAACACCAATATTCAGACTAATTTTATGCGCTGCAAATCTAGAGATATTAATACCATTTAAAAACTTAGATGTGTATATATTTTCAGGCCTATCCAAGTCAAAACTGGCATTGAAAACACTGTCAGAGCTAAAGTAGTCTATGATTTCTACATTTGTGAGAGATAGCCTGTAGTCATTGATTTCTTGAACACCATCACGTGTTAGAGCTAGAATCAGTTTGTCCATTAGAAACCAGACATCGTTGTAATGGTATGTGAAAGCGGGATATGTGAAGTAAACTATTTCTGCCAATTCATTATTGGTTTATTCAAGATGACAATTTGCTGGTATATGAATTACAAATTCACCATAATCAGGCTATCCTGTGTTACCACCACCAATATCTAAAACCCACTTTGAAAAGTTCTGTAAGTCATCAGAATCATTATTGGCAGTCCAAGATTGCAGTCGCATGTTTTTTGTTAGAGTTAAGAATCTACATTGTTGCCAATGATACGATGATTTAATAAATTCAAGAACAATGTCATTTCTATTACCATGTGGAATAACTGGTAATATATGATGGAAATCTCCACCCAATACAACTGTGATACCTTCAAACGGTAAAGATGTAGCATTGAGATTTTTAGTTGTTATTATATCTCTTAGAGTAGGGTCTAGAGCCTCAAAACAGTACTTGTGAACCATGGATGTCTCATCCCAAATAATGTGTCTTGTAACATGTAATATCTTTGAAAACTCACTCTCATGCTGAATATTTCAAACAAATCTTTTATTAACAGAGATTGGAATACATAATTTAGAATGTGTCGTCCTTCCACCTGAAAGAAGTAGTGATGCTATTTTACTTGAAGCCAATACCAGAACAATACTGCCCTCTGATCGCAGCAATGATGTGAGTACTCTCCAAATAAATTTTTTACCGGTCCCTCCGTATCCATGAAAGAAGTAGAAACCCCCACATGTAGTTGATATTGAAGACAAAATAACATTGATCACATTTTTTTGTTCATTTGTAAGCATACACTGTAAAGTTATGCAATCATTTCGAAGAACCTTTCTATTCTAGTTCAGTTCCTCCGCAATTGAACGATTTGTAAGAGTGTCAATAATAGATTCTAGAACAGGCATTGTGGGAAATCTCTAAAGAGATATACCGTTGCTTCGTAGAATTTTGTCTATTTCTTATAGAGAAAACATGTGCCCTTGTTCATCAGAGAGAGTGAGATCTATAGAATATTTGAAACATATTTAATGAGATTTCCAAATAAAATAGTAAAAACTGAATTCCAAAATGTAAAGTATCTAAATACCAGTAAGAAATAGCATGAAATGATAAGGTAAATTCAATTTGGACAATTAATGTTTAGTATCATCAAAATCTATCCATAAATTGCTCAGTATTAGAATTAAGGACGGTTACTCAACAGTATGAAAGTGAGAAGTCAAATATTTTTTGACCGACACAATAATTAAAATTTGAAGTATTATTATATACATTTGTTTTAACTGCATTACATACACTAAGCAACACTTTTCAATGAATCATAGAACTGTGCAGACATATAGAGAACAATATAAATACGAAAGCAACAGAACCCTTTAATTGTAACAATGAAATGCACAGAATCATTGACAGTACATTATAATGACTACTAAAAATGAAATACAGTAATGCAGGTCCTCATAGAACTATGCAGAAACATGTACAAAACATAAGATGGACTACTGGAAAATTTAATGAAGTGTGTAGAAACATTCATGCAGAACCATGTAATTTAGAGTTCTGCAAATACATGCAGTTATTTATTGTATAAGAATGTATTTCATAGACTAAATTGATATATATATAGATATATATTGAAACGGTAAATAATGAATACATATCAAATGGTTACAGATGCAAGATACAATGAAGTAATTAAAAAATGACAAATACTACACGGAACACTTGAGTGTAGTTATATAATCCAGCTATAACCATTTCATTTAAAAGTATAAAAAAGTTTCTACGATTTGATATGTGTTCACCTAGGATAGAATTTTCATAAATAGACCTAGTTAACAATATAAAAATTGTTACAATAATAGCTACATGGATTCTTTAATGTAACAGGTCGCAGAAGCAATGATAGAGTTAGTGATGTTAATAGGTTTCTTGAAGAGTAAATAGATTTGTATAAAATACAAAAACAAAACATTAATGTAATGATGTAGTTGGAACAGGTGGTTGATAATTTGAAATGTACCTTACATTTGAAGCCTTTGTCTTCCAAAATATAAGATATATTCAGAGAGAATATTGCAAGTTTCATTCCAAACAATATCTGTCCAAGAAATGTTATTTGAGATTAGCATGCTTGAAAGTAGTCTGCATAGACAGTTTCCCATCACCCATGATGAGACCTCTTTAATAACATCAATGAATTCTCAGTCATCATCTAGTATACCCATAGAAGAACATGCCTCTGTAAAAGTTCCATAAATAATGTCGTTGATAGTTTTCAAATCCTCATATGATGTGGCACCACTAATTTTTGTTAGAAGGATCTGCAGGTAGTTTAGCTCTCCACTGGTAGGAGACAGATAGTAGAGTTGACCAATATTAAAACCATGTTTTTTGGGATTCCATTTCTTATCTTGACTTAAAAAGATGAATCTTGTTGGGTATTCTGTGATATTTAATCTTCTACCTTCTGGGAAAGCCACATTTTATTTAAACCAAGATGTGAACATTATTTCCGCAACATTTATTCCATTTAAGACATCTTTAATTCTTTCATCGTGTATATATTTCAAATTATTTTCCCCGATAAATGATAATGCAGCATGTCGACAGCTGTATATCTGTAATGTATATCGTAAGAGTAGATCTGCCAGGATGCCTCACAATTTGACATGTAGCAACAATCCTAATACATCTTTATCTCATCAATAGTGTTGTCTACTAAGTCTTTTTTCTTGGTTTCATATAGTGATTCTGTTACACAATCATTTCCATTTGCTTATATATTTAAAGAGATACTTGATAGAACATGACTGGTTGAAAACTTTAATATTTATATGTGCTTGATACCTGAGTATAAAAAATGGATTGTATGATACCACAAAACGATTATCCAACTCAACAACATTTTTATGGATTGTTTTACCATTATCCCTTCTACGATATATCACATGACAATTTTCATATACCATTTTTTTTCCAAAAAAAATTAGGAAAGAGCATAGAGCATTTACCATTTTTAATACAAGGAGAAGAACATCCGGAATCTCCACAAGGGCCCTAGAGCATATAGTTTTTAACAGCTTCATGTAGTGTTGGGAAGGAAATTTTATCTGGAATCATGGCGGGAACCACTCAGTTAACATCTGATGGAGTGATAAGATTGTTTTCATGAAAAATAAATAATAAAATGTGGACATGCGGCAAACCTCTTTTCTAGAATTCAATGGTTCGAACAACTGTAATGGAAAAACAAAAATAGATTACTTCTTATTGGTATTAGGTGATGTAATAAGAAAGAATAAGGTAAACATAATAAACTATAAAAATTGATCTTATTAGGTAACCATAATGAAGTGTAGAAAATGATCTTACCATCCCTTGATTTTCAAAATATACAATATTTTCTTTAATATTTTAGAAGATGATCAACCATTATATTGATACTCGAGATATTAATTGTGGACATTCAGCTAGATGAAGATTATTCTGTGTATCAAATCGACTAGTTTTCGGCCACATTGGGTTACATGTAAATGTATGGAAAAAATCTGGATACCCTTTCCAAATACAAATTGACATTGCATCCTAATAATTTTGAATCATATATCTTGGACCACCAGTAAAAGAAGAGGAAAAAATGATGCCCTTTCCGCAAGAGGATCCATATCGGTCACCTCGAAGGAATGCATCTTGAAATCCATTATATAGGTCGACCCACAACCGTTTCAGGTTGAAACGAATATACGATAGTCTCTGATACTCAATCATTTTGTAATCATCAACGAAAAATTGTTGCAGTAGTTTTCTAGAATGTTGCAATGTGGATGGTTCAATGTCATGGAATTTCAAGTGAAAAGAGAAATATTCTCTTATTGTAACCTTTCATAGATTATCACTGGTTGTGAATGTAGTAGCTCGATGCATTACGTTGTCAACATATCCATCATGGCCACCAGGGAAAATCATTGGATACAGTAATGGTTGATACAAAGGGTGAGGCTCATCAATTCGTTGTGATGCACCACATTTGGTTTGAGTGATGATGTCACATTCTTGTATTAGATCTTCAGCATCTCCGACAATAATCATGGAAATTTTAGATGTTTTCAGTAAGTTATGTGTTCTCTCGTTTGTATGACATTTCTTAAGCAGGAATAGATTTATGTTTTGAACATCTTCACGATTAAGGACATATTTTGTGGATATGAAAAGTTGAGATAAAGAATTTATCTCATGTAACATATTTTGAAACTTCTTAGCAATACCGAAGTTAATAACTGACTAAGGATTTTTTCCATCATAGCAGGAAGAGATATTTATGTCAGAAAAATACAATCAAATGCATTAGATTGATATTCAAAGCAATGATTTTCAGAAATACCTCATACTACTAACTCTATTCAGGAACTCATGTTCTGTTTCAAACACATATAGTTGGAAAAACCTTGGGGGATATCCTTATACAAGACACAAACTATCTATGCGATGGTAGTTCTATCCATTTAGTCTGAATGTAATTGGGGATCTACCATTGTTCAATGACCAATCAACCTTCCCACCCCTAGACGTGAGTGCAAACATAGAATTATAAATATTCATATTCTCTTAGATATCTCGTGCTTGGGATAGAGTTTGATTAAAAACCAACATTTATAAGTATGGAGGAGGTGACGAGAGAAAATCTAGAGAAATCATTCACATAGAGCATCATAGAGAAAATCATGGGGTTTGTGGGTTGCTGTATTTATTATTTCTCTCGTCATACCACATAGTTGAGTGATAGTACTTGCATATATATGTGGGGTATCTGATATCTGAGTATCCTGAACGTTAGGGAAAATAGTATTAAACCAATATTCAATTTTCAGAGAGTGTCATTTAATAGTATTTGATTTATGACATTAATAATGCAAGAGTAATAAAATCAATAACCAGTGTTCTCCGCAATGTCCATTTCTAATGAGTTTCTTGCAGAAGTAGATGAAATTTAAATATGGTGTGTCCTATCCTCTATAGATTGTAATAATAATTAATGATCAATTTTTTAGTCAACAAACCTATAGAGTTTCCAGTTGTGCTGACAAAATCTGTATTATTTGAAGATTTTTCTGAAATATGTGTAGGAAAATATTGTTCAATAGAATATCACCATATAGAAACTTTAATTAGTTACAATAAACAAATTAAGATATATATATTAATGCGTAAAAAACATATAGCATACCTGTCAATGATGCAGTAGAGTACTGTGGTACATTAATATTTTGCAGACAGAATCTGTACATAGAGGATAGAGTCAGAAATGAAATTTAATTGACATGTTTAGACATATTTATGTGTATCGGTCATGTATACTCTGACGAGTTGAGTACTAAAGATTTAGTGATACTATTGTCCTCATTCATTATACCTAACGGAAAAAGTGACATAAGTGTTAGATGGTCTGTAATTTAATGTTTGACCCATATTATGGTCTTAAAAGTTCACAGACAGTAGACTTTGTAAAAGGTACAGGGGAGAGGGTGTGATGTATATGTTTTCATTTGTTTTTTCCTGCAATCATTGTTTACTCCGTAAGATATTAACATGGGACTATGAACAAAGAAGTAAAAATTGATGAGTAGTCTCAGTTAGTTGGAAATAGTAAGCATTGCATAGAATTTGTCAAATAAACATACCATTAATAGATCGAGGTGACAATGGTATTCTTCGGACTGTATGTCCGACGCCATTTCCTGATAGTGGCTGAATAATTGGACTACCGGTTCACACAGTAGAAAGAATTGGAGAACCCATAGTACACAAAAGTATTTTTACTAAAATGATTGACATGAAAATCATATAATGATTAAGGTAGAGTTAGTAATTATGTTATTATAAAACTAAGACAGCACTCACGATTTTCTTGACATTGCTTCATGAGTAGTCTTATGTGGATCCTTGATTCTCTAGAGTTTGAAGGGGTATGCATGGTTTTGTTGGATTTATTTATACAAAATTGTCTAGGTGTCATGAAAACAATATTTTATGAACAGTTGATAATTGAATATAAAATTCACATAAATATGCAGACAACAATTTTACTCTTTAAATTTGAAGATCAGTTTTAATGTTTAATATTAACAATGTAGACATGAAAATGTTTCCTGGAGTATATATACATCAAAATAAAAGTATTTAATATAATGAATATTTAACCATAAACATAATGTACAAAGATTGGTTTTAAAGAACATTTATGAAGCGATACCTTTGTGAAACGATTTGATGATCCTCAAAGTAATGATAAAAAAGGTTGTTGTCGAAGCAGTCATATATTATCACCGACAAGATTGCAACTATATGTGTTAAGTATCAACAATGGAATGGAGAAATCAAATATGTTACATATCCAAAGATAGTATACATCAATGGAAAATTATTAAACGTTAAACAAAAAGAAAATATCTGTCTAATAAATTTAACGTTCAATGTCATGTAAAATTGCTATTTTTATTTACTTGAAAAGAAAATAAGTACGCAAAGAATGTTGAGTGGATAATAAATAAGGAATTATTTCATAGTAGATGCCATAAAAATATAAAAATGTTAGACTTTGGTATGTGATTTTATATATTGTAGAAGGGAGAGGCCATGTATTAATTAAGTTATAAAATTCCAAAACTGGGCTAAAAAACATAGACCCAATGATAGTAGAAAAAAGATATAGTCTTATTACAATCTCAATAAACCTATAAAATATGCAGTGTGGACTGACAGAAAATATGTTACATTGACAGTAGACAATGGATCCGTATAGAATACACTGAAACCCTACTCGCGAGATCGGTGATGAAAAAGGCGACGAGGATTGGGATGTCGGTGATGGTAAGCCCAAGGCCGTTTTGCAGTCTGGGGATGGTAACTGTGATGCTTCCAGGGATGGAATGTGGGGGTATATGAGCAAAATCATCGAGCAGTGTATTGATTCATTCTTTCTCGAACCCCTAATCACATCCTTCCTACCTAATAGAGAATGCGATCTGATAGCAATGCCACGAGCAGGGTAAACTGATTGATATAATGGGCGTCGAGCTCTCGGATGGTAATGGAGATGAATCGGTGGGCGATATGCGGGAGGAGATGAGAGGAATCGACCAGAGGTGTATTGAACTGAGCTACGTATCAACCATAACTACCGCAGGAAATCTAGGTCAATAGAGTGAGGTGAATGGAAGGCGTTGAGCTTGTAGAAATGATTTAGGCTGAAGTGCACAATTAAACGACATTCTGTCAAAATGCAAGGCACTGACGAAAGAGAATGTAAACAGAGAAATGCGAATGAAAGGCCTTGATCTTAAAGAACTCATCTTGGCAGAATAGCCTGACAGTTTGTGGGTAATTGCGGGAAGTTTTTTTTTCAGGTGATGTGGCAGCTTGTTGAGGCGACAAGTCAGGCTTGAGGAACTAAGATTTAGTATATATAGTGGATGTATCTTTTAGAAAGAATATTATGTATATATGAAAAAATCTACCTATTTGAATATTTTATTTTAAAATCATATTTACCTATATTACAACTTGATTACTTATGAGATTAAATTTTATACATAAATAATATTAAATAGTAATTATTGAAAAATAAATTTATATAATAATATGAAATATTGCATAATGTAATATATAATATTGATAATAAATGTGTTTTGAATTCATATATTTTAAATAAATATAAAGGAAATAATATATTTTTATTAAAAATAAATTTATATTATTGTCAATAAATATTGTGTTTCATGAAAAGTTATACAAATGTAATTTTTTGTTTTAATTTGAATAAGTCCTATAAATTTAGGGGAAATATTTATTATAATGAAAATCATTTCATAAGAGGTTATTTTTTTTCAAAAACTTATAATTGTATTTTATAAGAAAAAAAATAATTTGATAAATTGAAAAAGTAAGACTACACTTACAGTTCTTCGTATTTTACATTCTTCTATTATTTAAAATAATTTTTTACTAAAAATTCTTTTTTCATAATTTGGGAAACCCTGAAATTATTTTATCGGAATAATAAAAAATATAATAATAAAATTACATTCTTAATATTCATGTAATATTTAGTAACCTATAACATACAAATATAACTTATATCCCTTAGATTATCCTCAAATGAAAACAAAATTTTCTTTAATATTATCTAAATTTTTCCTTTGATACTAAATATGATTACTATAGTCAAGCACTCTAGGATCAAGTGGTAAACCTATCATATTTTTTTTAAAATGTAACTGAAAAATATACAGTCATACAAGGAAATAATAAACTTTTTGGATATATATTTTAGGGTTAAAGGATATCCAGTAGAATATATGAGAGTTTAAAATTAATTATCATCATAATATTATTTCACTTCACTCGATCTAACTACTTATTGAAGTCAAACTCATTTGGAATATTAGTATTGTGTATCCATAAATATGAGCATAAAATACAAGTTTCACAAAGTGAAGTGAAGTAAAATGTCAGAATATCAGTAGTGTATATTCATAACTATAACAATAAATTAAATTCTTATATATTAATAAAGAGATAATGATTAAAATTATAACATTGAAATACAAATTGGAAATAAAATTAATTAAATAAATAGTTCATTTCGATAGATATTTAGGTAATTAAAAAAACATGTTTCCCAAAATTAGATTCTTTGAAAATAATTTTGTATTAGAAAAACATAATATTCATAATAATTTTGAAAACATTCTTGAAAAATAAATTTATATAAATTTATAATATTTGAAACACAGGAGTTTGAAATTTGTCATATTAAATAAAATAAGGCTATCTTATATAATACATAAATTATTAAATGTTTTAAAATAAAATAATCCCCTTAAATAGGTGTTTTTAATATGAATAAGAATAGAATAATATTTTTTAATATTAAAATATTCCTATTAAAATACTATTTTGAGAATATAGATCCCATTAATAAAAATATTATTCATAAGAAAAATTATAGATTTTGAAAAATTGAATTCCTTAAAAATAATTTCCTTACATAATATTGTAAATATGGAAATAAAATCATATGTACTTTGTTAAAGAAAACAACCCCTTAAATGAAACTAGTAACCCAATTCTACATAATTTTCTGATTCAAATCCATGTTGAACTTTATTCTCTAATGTTTAAACTCACCCTAAACTCTCTCCATAATTACAAAAAATGATGTAATTTTTTTATTTGGGAGTATAGCAGAGTACAATTAGATGCAAAAAAATAGGAACAGATCCTATTTATAATCAGAAATGTTTAACAAATAATTATACTATTTGTATATTTTGTCAAACACACTTCAGAATGGCATCAAAGTAGTACTGAGTTATTCCATATATTTTTCATTCCCATTAAGAAAAATTATATCATTTTTAAACCAACTTTTTTTATTTAGGTTTATTTTTTTATTACATAACCCTTAAAAAACATTATTTTTCATGTTTTTATATATATATACCAAATATTATATATATATATATTGCATATATTCATGAAATTTATATTTTAACATAACATTATTATCATATACATACTTATAACATATAAATTTTAATATATATATATATATATATATGTGTATCACAAAGTGTATATGAGTATTATATATAATATATATATTTATATATTGATTACTTGTTTATTCACTTACATTTAACACACATTCACACACACACACACAATCAAATATATATATATATATATAATTAATTTATTACATTACATACATGCTAAGTTTGTATATATATATATAAA
Organism: Viscum album; assembly: GCA_963277665.1. Taxonomy (NCBI): domain Eukaryota; kingdom Viridiplantae; phylum Streptophyta; class Magnoliopsida; order Santalales; family Viscaceae; genus Viscum; species Viscum album. The sequence continues at coordinate 685,891,842 of OY728145.1, read as the reverse complement.
CACACACACACATATATATATTCACCTATAGAAGTTTGGGGATTACTTATGTAGTAAAAGCACAACATAATTCTATATCAGACCGGGGTTCACATCTGGGAGAAATACAATTTTTTCAGGTAATATATTAGTAATATAGCTATGCGGGTACAATAGCATATATTTTGGACAAATACTCTTGCATCACAATAACTCATCCAGAATGGGAACTCGGGCCCGTACTAGTTTGGGCCATCAAGGGGGCGGTGATGCAGGAATAGAGTGTAGGTAGTGACATAAGAATGATGCAATAAGGGCCTACATGCCATATAATGTTTGGCATATTGTCCAGGTAATGGGTTTCATGCCCACTGAACCTTCTAGCCGTAAATATATAATGTAATAAAATAGCTGGTTGAGTTTGTTTTCCCCTGGGAGGGGGGGCTATGACCAGCCTTTTAGGCCTGTGTTTATGAGGTGTATGTGTGATTGAATGTAACTTTACCCCAAAAAAATAATATAATATAAACATATATATATATTCTCAAATAGATATATAACACATAAATATTTTAAAATATATTTATAACACACACACACAAATATATATATTTAACATATGAAACACATAGATTTTATTATATAAATTAAAAGAAATATAAAAAGTATATACGTTTCAACATATATATACATATTTATCACACACACACCGATATTTGTTCATTACTCAATTCTCTTACACACCACCCTTTCCACTTTTTAATTTTTTTTATTTTTTTTATAATTATTATCATTAAATTCCCCCATTTTGGTCTAGACATGATATATATAGATAGTTTTTTTTATCCTTCAACCACATACACAACACCTCGTGTTTTTTTGGCTCCTTCTACCATACCCCTCACACCTTATACAACATAATCCTCTCCCCCATTATTCTCATTTTTCTATTTTTTTGTGTTCCTCACATCTTAAATTGATATATATATATATTGATATTATTATATTTCAAAAACAGAGTTCTTAAATATGTTTATATATATACCAAATACAAGTACATATACACATATATATTATAATTATATATATAGGTATTTATATATATTACATACCTTTTAATTATTCATTATAAATATATAAACAATATCTTATATTTTTTATCAATTACATACATATATATACACATAGATATGGTTATATATACGTAAATGTTTATTATTTCAGCATATCATAAGTATACATATTAACATATTATATATATATATATACTAATATATTCATATGTATTTACAGGTGGAAAATTATACTCACTATAAATAAAACATTTTTACTAAAAGGATATATATATATATTATATAGATACTTAACCATTTAATATATATATATATATATATACATAGGAAAATTATAATATTACATACTAATTAAAATAAAAATTATAATTTCTTAATAGATGTCACAACTTATATTATTATGTAAGATTAATATTTGACAGGTCTCTATGACAATATATTAGAAAAAATTAACAATGAATTACATTTATTTAAATTGAATATAATGAGATATTCAAAATAATTTATAATTTGATAACTATGAAATTTCATATCAAAACTAATGTTCTTTAAATTAACAAAACCTTCTACTTTTTATGAAAATTAGGTTCTATAATGAATATTAAGTATATCGAGCCACAAATCAAAAAAAAATTGAATTTTAATTTAAAAAAAAATTTTACTTTTACTACAACTAGATTAAAAATGATGTAACATTTTTTAGCAAAATAATAATATTTGTTTGTTTAATAAAAATGAATATTAGTAATAATGAAATTTTTTCATAAATAATAAAAAAATATTTAGTAAAAATTCTTGTTTAAATTTTTATATTAAAATAAATATATAAAAAATATCAAACATTTATTAAAATAAAACATATATATTTTAATGGAAAAGACAGCTTCTTGAAATGTAATACAAAATTAAGATTGTATGTATGATAAAATTATAAAATTAATTTATAGTAAAAACATAATAAAATTAAAGAAAATTATTTCATAAATTCATTTATTGTATTAAATTACATTATTATAAGTTTCTATTATAAATAAAATCATTTAAAATAACTCAAAATGTAAATCAATGCTAATAAAATATAGAATATTACGTTCCACACCCCATAAAATGAATTTTTCCAATGAAATTATTTTATCACGCTTAGTGAATCATTGAATTTCAATTTCTATAATTATGAACACTAGAATAAAAAAATTATATTAATAAGAGTAAAATAGAATTTAATTACCATAAAAATGAAATTTAATATTTCTATTATGACCTAGGATTTTCATACATAGACATTATATCATTTTTTTGGAATATTTTATTCATTATAAAAATACATAACCTTATATCATATTCATTTAGTGCCATTGGAATCATGTAACAGATTCACCTAATTTACTAAAATATCTTCAATATCTCTATAAATATCTTCCCCTTTTGTATTTCTATCTAAAAAAATTATTTATAACATGGGGAAGTGAAACATATAAAAATGTTGAGATTAGTTTATCAATTTGGATAAAAAAGAGGATATATTAATAATAACAGAAATATTAGGGTATAAGAATACGAACTTAACATTGGTAAATTATACCATGAATATCAATAATCATAATCATTATTCATAGAATAAATCATAAAAAATTATAATACATGATTCATTAAAGAATTACTTAAGTGTAAAATACAGAATTATTGACAAAATAAGCCCAGAAAATAATTTCAATAGTATTCGAGGAACATTTCCAAGTATATCATTATGAAAAGGGATAACTAATTAAACCAATTTAGTAGTAAAGGTTTACTCCCATTACAATATTGGTGGAAATATTATTTTTCTAGAAAAAATAACTCTCTATTTTAGCCATGTATATCTCTTTAGATTTAAATCTGTACCAAGTCAATTAGATGGAGATATAGGTCTCACCTATCAAATAGTGAAAACTATAGATATGTGTTTCAAATTAATATAAAATAATCATAATATCAGAACAAATGGAATGAAATTGTATTCACCAACATCATTAAACCCAAACATAACCCATGAAAAATAAATGGGTTTCAAAAATATAATTCTCTCATAATATTAAATAAAAAATAAGTAGAATAGGGAAATTATACATGACAAATATCACCAATTAATCATATGTCACATAAAATAAGGTAATTGTAAATGGAAAATAATTTTTAAAGATCAATTGAAAAGACATCATGGGGAAAATATCCTTTAGGATTTAAAACTGGATTATTTTCTAGAAAAGTCATCCAATTTTAAAATAAAACATTTTCTCCGATAACAACATTGTAATATTTTAATGTAAATTTAATCTTATTAAGTAATCATGATGGAGGAAAAATCATTTTCTACCATATAAGATTATGAAACATTAATTGTAATTTTTTCTAGAAAAGTCACAACGTACCTCATTTTGTAAATGAAATAAATAGTATATTAAAAACTTTCAGTGAAAATTAAGATTTGGGGGAATTTTTTAAAAAAAATTGTAGAATAATTGTAAAAATATTTTGGAAAAAATTATAATAAAACATGGTTATTGAAGAAAAATACTCCCAGCTTATACTTATATATAAACAATCTTGAATAATAATGATGACTGAAAACTGTCAATTTTTTTGATTTATGAAAAACAATCATACAGAGGAAAACACAAGAAACTCACGGTCACATAAATTAGTGCAAAGCCAAAGCATCACTGACCAAAACTTTCAGCACCTCCTTAAGAAAAGAACCCAAGAAAAAGAATGAACACATACTTTGATTATTTGATGCCATAGACTCCAAAAAATCTGCTACCATATTCCTCTCCCTCCATGTATGAGAAACCTGAATATTATTTCCTCTGAGCATATTTCATTTTCTAACATTATAAGAGATGTGCCAAGGAATAATACCCTTACCTATTAGAGAATTAAATAATAGCATGGAATTTGTCTCTTCCATTTGAATATTTATCTTCCTTTGATTTCATAACTTCAGTTCGTTAACCATAGCCAAAGCCTCCGCCTGTAAAACATCACCTCTCACAAAGAAGGCAGCAAATGCTACAACAACCGAACCTCTTTGATCTCTTACGACCCCACTCCCACACATCTCCCCCTAATTAAAGAACCATCAGTATTGAGTATTATATCGTGACTTGGAGGGCGCCAGCGTAACCACAACCCCTGCCCAGAGATCCCCAGCGAACTATCGACTATAAGAGTCGGGACTAAAGAATACACAGTTGGAGAAGAATGGAAATCAGGGAATAACCACAGTAGATCAAGGAAGTTGTTATTCATTTTAAAAAGGATATTAACCTGGGAGCCCGAGCTGTTTTTATATCGAGCATCATTCCTGGCCTGCCAGATAGTCCAGCATCGAGCACCACATTATTATCATTATAATCATTTACCTAATGAAAAAATGAAACATATATTGAAATTAAAAAGAAATAATATTTATAATAAGTCTCATAAAATAACTTGGGGTAGTATATACACTACTGAAAGGAAACAAGTGGCATGTAAGTCATGTGTCCCTTATAAAATAATGTGAGACAAAAATTACATACGTTAAGACATAAAATTCAATGTATACATTAAAACTAGCACAATAATATATATAATATTATTATAGATATACCAAAAAAAAATTCATATACATAATTCCATATATGGTTGACATATTACTTTATTTTTTTCATTTATTAATAGTTCCAGGTTAATGTTTTGATTCATGTAATATTCACTATGTTTTTCTCCTGTGCATTGATTTGTCAGATTTTTTGTCCTCTTAAATATATCATGATTTAATTATATCTATAATGATAAAAATGATATAAATATAATATATATTTCATTATATATATGTATTTATATAAATCTATAAAATATATAATTAGAAATTAAAATACTACATTCTTTGATATTCTAGTCTATACTTATGTAAGAATGATTTTCCATTATTTTGTATTATTTATTTAAAAAATATAAGTGGAAGAAATATAATATCATTTATTTAGAATTATTATATCACATATATCATATCTTTTCACCAAAATCATCCTTAATATGTTCCATGTAATTTTTGAATGAATTATATCACTTTGACGAGGTGGTAGTCCATACGTCCACAAACGATGTTATTGAATTAAAAAATATAAATCATAAAGTTTTATGTAATATAACAATTTGATAAGTCTAAATACAGTATTAAGGTTATATATATCCTAAAAAAATAGAATTTACATCATTATTCGCATCCTAGAAATGTAGTACTGGAGGAATTAGTTGCATAGGTTTGTGATAGTCTGTCATATATACATACAATGATTTTGTATCTTGTTTGATGGAAGTGTGTGTTAGTGTAAATATAGACATAAATATAAAGAAATAACATTATATTTATTATAATTATGCTATTATATAAAAGATAAATAAAATATTTATATTGATCAATGAAGAAATAAAAAAAGTGTTTATTGATGAACATTTCCTATTTTTAGATAAATCCTTTTCATTTTTAGTAAATAAATTAATTGTTTGTAATTACATCTAATGGATTCCACGATTAAGGGAGATAATTTGGGAGGATATTTGGATAAGTGTTTTTTGAAACAAATAGGTTCTGGTGTTTGAATAAAATTAATGAATAGATTCCATTTTATAAGAGACTGGAGGGCCAATTCTTGAATTTCACAAATATTAATTTATTATAAATTAAAAATCAGTCCAAGAAACATTCAAGGGAATTGATTAGAAAATAAAATATTATAAGGTTTTTATCTAAAAAACTAATACTTTTTATCGATGTTTTGGAGTAATTATAATCATTATGATTTTGATTAAAACATTGTCAATATATTATAATTTATATGTGGTAACCATTTTTCAATATTAAGAGGATGTAATTTTTACATATAAAATATCAATTAGACCATGAATTGCAATTTGAAGATATTTTATACCATATATGATCCAAAATTTGTTTTTTTATCTTTTTAGGATTTCTAAATAATTTAATAAAATATTATTTTCATGAAATATCATAACTGTTAATTTTGACACTATTCATTACATTGACATTGAGAAACTTAAAAAAATATATTCAAACCAAATTATTTAATACACCCATAATATATCATAATTATGTACAAAATTCTTGGATACCAAAAATTAAGTCAAATATTATTTATTTTAATATTTCTAATATCATATATTTTATTATTTCATTAATTGAACAGTTAATGATTTTTTATTTTATAATTAATTTTCAATAAATATTTATTCAATAAAATATTAACTTAAATATAAAATGATTTTTAAAACCATTTTTCCTTTTATAGTAATATTTATCATTGATAATTTCTTCTATTTAACCATATATTAAAATTATTATACTTCGTAAATGAAATGTGCCATTTTTTTCTCTCACTGATTTAAATAATATCTAAATATATTTCTAGGACATGTTTCCATTAAAAATTATAATTTATATCATTGGGTGCTCATGGTGGATGTTAACTCATCCAATGACAATTTTGAAATTGTTTGGATAGTTTTATAATATTTTAAATTTTATTTTTAACCATAATTACATGTTTACACTTAACAATGGTAATTAAAATTACTAAAGATACTATTCATATTGTCCAAAAATAAAATTGACCTATTTTATAAACTTCTCCATTCTAACTATAAATATTGAGTCCATTTCTCAAAAATTGAAAACATACAAAATTATTAAATTAATTAAAAATTAACCACATTAATGGGGGTGAGAAAACACATTTTTAAAGTGAAGGTGATCAAAAGGTTGAAATAGTATTATATATAATTTAAGTGTGAGATTTATTAAAATGACCAAAAATGGATTAAATGATAAAATTTTCATATAACTATAAATTAACAAAAAATATAAATTTAATTTAAAAGAAAAAAATTATTTTGATGAATAATTTGATTTCAATTAAAAAGATAATTTTTTATTATTCATCAAAACATGAAACATAATAGAAAAATACAACAACTAGTCAAAAAAAGTAAATTATGATATTTTTCTCTTAAATTTGAAGTTATGTTTCTATAATAGAATTTATAAATATGTCAAAAACTATATTTAATACAACTATTTCATTAAAAGGAAGAAAACCTATCCTTTTAAAAAGATACTTTTTTTGCAAAAAATTTGATTTGGTCATAAATCATATCTAGAAAACATAATCTATGACTGTTAAAAATTACATTAAATGTTAAATAAATTTATATTTCATTAATATAATCCAAAAGGTGTGATTTTTATTCATTATTATAAAGAACAGTTATGAACATTCAAATATTTTTTCAGGAAAATTTGTTCTTTTAATTTAAAAATAGATATAGATTTTTAACCCATAAATGATTAATTTTAGTTAATCATTTTCATATCAACAATAATAATGGATAGTTCATAATTTCCATGCCTAAATGAGTATAATTATAAAATGATGTTACATTAAAAATAAGTGTTTCATGTAGTTCAATCTTATGATTGGGTAGTGTATTACCCAAAACATCAATGAAATTTAATTTTTTTTAAAGGTTAAGAAAAAATCAGCATGTACATTCTAACCCATATTATAACAAATTTGGACATTAAAAATCATCTAGGTTTTCAGGGGTTTAACACATCAATGATCCTATCATAAATTCCTACATTGTACAAATGAATACTAAAAAGCATTAAAAAAGGAATGATAGAAACATAACATTTACCCAATGTAACTCAATACTAGGTTTACACAAATGAAAACATAGCTGGAAAGTGGAAACATGTACATGGAAGAGAAATATAACTATAATGTTCTCATGTTGAGTGATATAGAACATGGATAGAAAAAAGGATAATGATCCCAATAACATTATGAAATTAGTCCTAAAAAAGGTTATTGATATCATAAAAAAAGTATGATAACATGAATATTTTAAATTTTATGTTCCATTATACTATAAATAAACAACATTTGTGACAAGATATTCTTAATTTATTTCTTCAAAATCTCACCCATCATTTTTCCTTGATTAATATTTACTTAATCTATTATTCTAATAAATAATGTTGAAATTTTAATTATGGATGTATTATTAGATCATGATATCCATAATTAGAATGATAAGTCATTACATATGTTTCATCACATTAAAAATTGGTACCATAAGTATTCAATTACTTATAAAATCTTTAATATCTTAAACCTCAAATGTAGTTCAACTAAAACAATAAAATAAAATTTTACCCTTATATACCTTCCAAATGATTAAAATCCAAATCATTCAAAATAAGGTTACTATATTGTCAAAATAATCATATCATTAATTCAAAAAAACATGAAGTCTATCTTAATTGTCACACAACATAGATTCAAAGATTGTTATCATGTATTGTGTTGAAACATGAAAATAATCTAAGTTACCATTAAATTATATTGGATGCACACAACATTCTTCATATCCATATTGAATATATTTTCATACAAAAAATTAATTAGTAGCATTGGTTCAACATTGTTCCAATATAATATATGATTTCACTAATCCAGAATCCATGTAGAAAATCACATGAAATGTCACTAATGAATGAAAAATGAGGTTTTAATAGGGTTATTTCATTCAAAATCAACCATGAAATTCACAAAAAATAGAGGTGGATAAATCCTTATTAATTATGATGGTTCACATCATCCATTATGACAGCACAATAGTTCTCTTTTCCATTATCCTCAGAGGGGTTTTTATTCTTAAAATCCACATTTGTCCTCAGATTAGGGATCCTTGTTGTGTAATTCCCAGACACTATAAAATTAAAACACTGAATTAGGGGAGGTTAACTATTTGGAGATTTCTTTTTATTCCCATTACATTGGATGTCACAACCAAAAAACATTTACTAGTCCCCTTAAAAATGTTTTTTTCATGTTTCCATCCATGCATTGATCATAAAATATGTAACAACCCATCTTAGTGGGGCAAACATTATGACTCCCCAAGCCCTCCTTCAATAGGGTTGGGGTAGCTGAATAGCAATGAGTAGGAATATCACTAACATGGGAGGAAATGCCTAATTACCTATACACATGCTAACATCTCCAAGCCCACAAATGATGAAATGTAAAAACCACTAACTAAAAAATGAAAGCATACAACTATACCCAACCAAAAGAGTAAAATGGAATGTAATGTGTGGAATATAAATTTGTCCAGAATTAAAGCCCACAAAAAGAAAGATTTTGTAAACTACAATGTCTAAATAATAAGGAAGAAATACATTTTGGGACTATTTCCCTTAGCCATATGAACAGTTCAGCCTGTAACAAATATCACAATTCTCAGTCTGGTTCTAGTCCACCAAAGACTATGTAAAAAAGGCAGCTAGTCTTTGGGAGACCTGACACATGCAGGAAAGGCCTATGCATGGGTGAGTATAACAATACTCAGTAGAGCACCTAGAAAAGAACAATTCAATACACAGTGTAATGTTACACTCATTTCTACATAGTAAATATCTACAGAACCTATAATAATTGAACTATATCTAGATATATCAAAACCCAGACCCATAGTCGAGAGGTAAATCATAATGACCCCATATCCATGCTAATGATATAATTCGATGATTCCACAAAGCAATCATATGGTAGAAATCACTCCACATGTATGATAGCTTGGTTGAAGTCCATCCAGGGAGTTCATTCATCAAAAAGATTCTAAAGAGATATAGAATCGTTGTTAGATCTTAAGAGGGAAATGGATACACTCATACTTGGAGAATTCCCTCTTGAGTGGGGAAAGATCAAGAAAACATATACTGATCACATCTAGGGCCATTGCGTATACCAGAACTCATCTAGATTCCCCAAATATGTAGAGTAATGAAATCATGTTGGATTGGTCATGTTGATACCTGAATCTTGATAGGGTCAATATTGGGTAGAGGATCTCACTTTGGGACTCTCGTAGAGATTCTGACTCAATTTAGAAATTCCTACTAAATGGATCATAATCATTTGGATGGAAATGATACCTAACCATTATGGAAATGGGAGAGAGAGGAACTAACCCAAACAAATCTTGTCAAAGGAACGATGGACAAGGAGATCAAGCCACATACCCAAAAGGGAACGGGGTGTTCTATGGTCACACTCTATGTCCCTTGACATCAGGTACTTCCAGTGTGCAATGGCCCCAGTCAAATAAAATATTTTGTATGAAGAGTATACATGGAATGTAGTGACAGTCACACATAGTGCTTGATTATTTAATGCTAACTTAGTGTATGCTATCCATGTGATCGTACAACGTTACGACCCACGTACACCAACACGTGTACCGGTACATGGGGTAACCCGCGTAACATTCCTGGTCTGGTCGTGTGCTGGAGTAAACGCAATGTACTCCACCCTATTTCTGTGTATCATCTGAGATACACAGAGAGTCCTATGTATGGACCCACAAACTATGTCACAGTTTTAACATTCCATTTATTATGTTCATGCATCGTGAAACCGTAATCACTATAGATCTGGACCCACACATCGTGTTCTTTGGAGAACATGTCTTGTTCTTCAGAGAACATGACATGTTCTTTTTTATTAATTCAGAATCATGGTTCTTACTTAGCACACCTCCAGTGATATTTGATCCATTGATCTGGCCATATAATTTCCATGAAAATGATGATTTGAGGTCACCCCACTATGACAATGCTGATTCGGTATGTTTCAAGTGTCTTATCAGCTCCAAAAAAGTGTTTTGATCATCCATGTAAATAATGTTTGATGATTGTTTTCTTCCATATTGTAATGATTTTTTGCCTCCATCATCGTCACTCCTCTTTTGCATTGTCGTGATGTGAGATCTATGATTTGGCATCATAGCGTTTCGAGAGGGAAACTCAACGATCTGTTGTTCATGACCCCATGAAGAATGAAAATAATGTGGGATCAATAATGTGAAGAAGGAATCCAAATAATGAATTGGGGAACGATCCTCTGATTATGATATTCGTAGATTTTATCTGCTACTATTAGAAAGATAAAGTGGAAAAAATTAAATATAAATCAAACAAATCATGGATCAATTCCCCAAAAGAATAAATATAAAATACCTTCACGCAAGAAAAAATGATCTGCGGGTCAACTTGTTCATGAGTTTATTCACATCCATCATTTCAATAAAAGAATGAATAAGTATTAACTGAAATATAAACCGCTAACTTGATTTTTGATGAAGAGGGATAATGTCCATCTGTCCTGAATCGATATCACAATGCCATGATCTATGTGCCATTGCTAGTTATCTTTGACTAGGATTCTCCAAGGATGCCATCTCTCCAAATCTCTAGAGCCTCCATGGAAAGTTTCCAAGGTTATAACCGTAACCCTAGGATCCATGTTATTTAAAATCAATTAATGTGTCTCTTCTTAATGGAAACGTTTGAAATAAAAAAAATTAACTTATTATATTTTCATTTAAAAAGTAATGAAACTAACTTCTACTATCGAACCATGATGGTTGATGTTAAGCCTTTCCTATGGTAATTTCGTTCAATTGAACGCAGTGGTGCCTTTGAATTTCTGATCCAGAAACCCATTTAAATGTAATTCCATGTTTTTAGAAAATGGATCACGAACACTATTTAAATGATTAATTTACTCCAAACATTTATTTTGGGCACCGCGGGCCTCTGAATCGCATGATATTACAATTGATTGTCTCATCATAATTCCATATAATATTGCAAACAAATATATAGAAAATATGAAACATTATATTACACCCACCATAGGTATTTTACAAAAAAAACGAAAAAATAGGTACTACGACTTATATGGGTACTATGCATGAATCCGAGCCTCTTGATCCAATGTTCTCTCCTGAAGGTTCCTATACTACCACCAGACATGAACCAAGTGAATCGATTTCCCATAACGGATCCTCTACTCATGATCCTTGATCTCTACTGGGTACATTGGGAAGGACGCTCAATTCTCGATGTCCAGATCACCCTAGTCGATGACATGTGATGGTTCATACACATACCCTCTTAGCTAAGACATGTGGAAGACATCATGTACCCAGTGCAACTATAGTTGTAGTTCTAGGATGCAAGACACCTCAAAAAATTGCATTTTATCTTAAAAATGATGATAAATCTCAGAGATAGCTTCCCACCCCTACAATATCTCGTCCACCCTTATCTAGGTGATACTTTAAGGAAGAAATGTTGACCATTTTTAAACATCATAGGTATCTTCTATCTATCAGCAGAAGACTTCTGTAGTCTATGTTTATTCATCATCTTATTTGGGATGGGTTATACCTTCTGGGTGTAATCTTGAACCAATTATGGACCCATGACTACTTACATTATGGTGATGATTCAGAAAATCATTGACCAGTATGTTCACACATATAATGCCACAAATGGTGCCATAATGAGAGTGGAGTGGTAGTTGTTGTTGTACGAAAACTCCACTAGGGGTAGGAGTTCTTCCCAACTGCAACCAAAATTAAGATACATTCTCACAACATATATTCCCAATACAAAATGGTTCACTCTATCTGACCATATTTCTGGGTATGGAATTTTGTACTCAAACTTAACTAAGTCCCAAATTACTCATACAATATCTTCCATAACTAGGATATGAAATAAGCAACTTAATCTGAGACTATCATTCACAGGATTCCCTGAATCCTAACTATCTCATAAATGTATAGGCATCCCAACATCTCTAGAAAAATATTCTCTATAATAGCTATGAAGTGGGAGAACATTGTGATTTGGTCAACAATCACCTAGAAGGAATCATGTCCCTTGAATATTTGTGTTAATACCATCATGTAGTGATTCAATAATATATACTACATACATTCTGAAACTTCATGGGATGAGCTAATCCCACTAGAACTTGGTGATCAAGAATCAACTATAAGCATGTATGGACTCAAGAAATGAACTCAACATCTTCCTGCATCATTCCAATATACTAGAAATGACATCGGAGTTCCTGGTATATTTTCTTCACTCCATGATGTACCACCATGGGGGATGCATAAAACTCCCACAGAACCTTCTCCCACAATTCAACTGGAACAAATGTGCATCCTTTGAAAAGGATGACGTGCTCCCCAAATTGTAAATATCCATTATGATCATGTAATGTGGATAACCGAGCACGTAAAGTCTCATAGTTGATATCCCCTATTTATTCTTCCCAAACACGCTACAAGAGTGGAGGGGTGAAAACCATCAACTAGAGATAAGCTACATCTTCTCCATCCATGAAGCATAACTCTAGTAAGGCCAACTACTCTGACGAACTGCTTAATTTCTATGAACACGATCTTCGAATGGTAGAATATGCCAATACATTAATATTTCAAGAAGTATAGATGATCTTGATGTCATAATTCGAGCATAACTCTCTCCAGTGCCTCTGCCTCAAATTCATATCCTTATGAGAGAATATGTTCTTGAGGCTCTTGTGGTCAGAGTAGATTACAAACAATTAGCTGAATAGGTAGTGTTTTCACATCTTTAACATGAATAATACCACTTCAAACCCAAGATCATGGTTCAAGTAATTATACTCATGTTCCATCATCTGGAATGATCCATAGAAAATAAATTCCAATACTTGTGTCAGGAGGTATCCATGTCTGATCTCTAATGGATCGTATAAAACTACATAGTCAACACCCTCTTAAAGAAATCTCAAGATATGATCACTCTTAAAACACTACCTCAACAACTCAAAAGTGTTCTGAAACTTATTATCCCATATGAACGACTGCCCCTCCTGGGTCAAGGCTGTCATCATGGAGAATGTTCCAAATAAATCAGGGATAATTCTCCAATAATATCCTTCCAACACAAGGAAGCCCTACAACTAAGTCATAATCCAAGGTGGATCGCATGCTTACACTACATCATTTATAGATGGGTCCACTGTTACTCCATATACTGAGAAAAAATGTCTCAGAAAGCGAACATAATGTATCCAGAACTGGAATGTCGGAAGATTCCTAGAATGTTGGTGCTCTCAGAGTATGTTTAGAACCATCTGAATGAGTATCATGTGCTCCACCTTTGACGCCAAGTACACAAGGATGTATTAGCTGATAACCAATAGGTACCAGTCATTGTACAAGTGTACGATCTGATTAATAAGTCCTAAAAACAGTGTAGGGGAATTCAACACACCGAATGGAATCACCAATTACTAGTAATGACTAGAGATACATGTGAAAGATATCTTCTGTATATACTCATCTCGTAATCATTATTGGTGGTATCTCGATACATGGACAGACTTCTAGAACTAGTGTTCCCCTATTAGATTATCGAGGAGGTCATCAATCCTTGGATATGGATACATGTTCTTCACAGTTACCTAGTCCATCCACCTGTAATCCATTCATAACTTCAATATATCATCTGTGTTATTTGAGAACAATATTGCGGCATCCTAGGATGAAAAAATATGTCATATGACTCTCTTCCTCTAAAAATATTCTAACCACTCCCTTATCTCGAGTTGATCTACGAGATCCATTTAATATGTTGGAATGAATATCAATGTTGCCTCTGGGTTTATGTAATTGCATAAGTGAATCACCCAGTGAGGAGGTAATCTTATAAAATCTTCTATATTTACATCCTCCTAATCCGTCACTACATCTTGAAATTGTAAGCTCACTCTATCTACATCTCTGAAGGTATTTCATGCCAACTCATGCTTTAATGGTAGAACCCACCTAAGGAAGATCCCATTTTGTGCTGCATGGGTTTGTTTTTCACAAAAAATTGAAATACTCATTCCATCATTGCAGACACACCACACATTTCAGTGAAAGCAGTCAATATAAGAATGGACGAAGATATAAAATCTATACCAAGAATTATGTTTGAAAGAATCGATGTTACAACAAAGTGGTTAAAACCGAAAATCCCACCATCATGGGTAGGATCACACTATCGAAAAATATGTGTGATCGTCATGTCTTTTCCTATATGCATCTCCATGTCTAATGGTCAAGTCAATGGCGCCACTAGAATATAATAGTTTCTCTCATGAAATGTGGCATAAAAAGAATGACAAGAAAATTTGTCTATAAGAACATAATATAAGGTATAAAAGTTACAGTTCCTACCATGGATCATCCTTTTAGTCCTTGAGTCGTATGCCTTGAACGCATGTTGCTATCCTCTCCCCCATTCCACCCACCTCCTTGATCCTAGTACAGACCTCCTATGGGTTATAGAGACCCGAATATTGACGTGCATGGACATTGCATTACTTTTGCGGAAAACTTAATACATAACAAAAACAGACACACAAGGATCGTAATAGTTTAGTGTCTTTGGAAACATGGAATACAAACTTCTAATCATGTTGAATGATCTTCAACAATTCCCATAACGATCTTCCCCTTTTTTTTCTTACCTAAAACCTTTCATTATTTCCTAGGTAAAATAAATCATAAAAAGGGTGAGTTCAAATGCTCAGTAAGGGAAAACATAGATAACATAAAACAATCAATAAACATTTGAAAACAAAAACTTGAACATGAAATTTAAACATCAAAATCTCGAGCAAAGACATAAATCTTGGAAGTTTGTAAGGCATATATCATAAAGGAACATCAATGTAAAGACCCGTAAATTTCAAGGAAAATTTTTTTTTCTTAATTTTCTTTGGAATTTTACAAGAACGCAGTTTCTGACAGCACCTGATTCCGAGGCCCGGTGTGCCCGGAATCATTTTCCGAAGTTTGGCTCGGGTACATTTAGTGAATGAACGAGTGGGTTTTTCTAACTTTTAAACCGGTGCTCGGAATCAAATTCCGAGGGCACCGATGGAATCGCAGCACCGGTATTTTCTTAGAAACGCCTCTTCCGGAGTTGCGTTTCCTCGGGTGTGGTTTTTAATTTTTGGGCTTAAAGTTAAGAAATAAAATAATTGGTACGACAAACATAATTTTATTTCACTTAAGGCCACTTAAAAGCCACTTTAACCTGCTTAATCTGAGTTGAAGCGGATGGGGTGGAATTCAAAATATCCTACCCTCTTGTTAGGATATTTGTGAGGTGGGGCCCGCACGAGCCCCACAATTTCTTTTCCGCTAAGTAACACACCCGCGAAAACCCGTCATTATGAAATTCAACTGACGCATTTTCTTAAATTCTTAATGCACCATTTAATTGGGCGGTTAATTTCGTTAAATTAATTCTATGAATTAATTTAATCATTTCATAACATGTTTACAATCCGTTGGCGTAATAATAAAATAAGACCAACGCATGACTTCTTGAGGATTGCTCGTTGAGAGGTTTTTGACAAACTTTGTGCCTTTATCCTCCTTCGTGAAGAACGCGAAGAACGCGAAGAACGTGTAGAAAGCGAAGAACACGAAGAACACCGTCACCCTCAGAGATTTACGATGCTTCTTGTGAGACGTTCTTCCCCCGGACGGTCTCCGATCACCAACTGCTTGAGGTAGGAGATTTCGAGTTTCTTCTTTTAAATCTTCTTTGTGGTTTATAACAACATCATGGATTTAATTAATATAATTAAATCTACATGTTCTTGAACCTCGGAGTTCGACGACGCGATGCCCTTCCGCGACGCGATGGTCCCCTCCTTCCGCGGTGATCAATTCTGCGAAGAAACGCGTGTGCGATGACTCGGCGAGGTAGGGATTTTTATTTTAGAACAATCTTTAATTCCCGTGATTGTTTCTTTAAAAACAAAGAACCCGGATCAAAGTTAAATTTTAATTCTATTAAAATTGTGCCTTGCTTGTTATTCATGTGTTGAATATTTATTCCCGATTGTTATCACCGAACGCGGAGGGTGCGGGCCAAAAAAACACAGCCCGACCACCCTCCGCAGTTTTCCGTTGATGCGCGGATTGGCGGGCGAAGAAAAAACATGCCGCAGGGGTGATTCGTTGTTTCTGCAGTGAAGAACGGGACTCGGGAGGAGCTATGGCGCAGACGGGAGTGGAATCGGACCACCAGAGCAACTCTGGTGGCCCTCAGAAACCACCGGCGGCACGGGTCGCCGGTGCGGCGGCACCGGCGGACCCACGGCCGCACAGGTCCGACACACACGGGACGCAGCAATGCCGCGTCCGCTGACCAGGGCGGCCCCTGCGGAGTGGGGCCGCGGTGTTCACATGCGGGGGCCGCGTGCCACCGCCCCCGGACACGCTCGCTCGGCCGCTCGGCCGAGCCGAGCCGGGCCGAGCCGACCCACCGGCAGGGTCGCGCCCAACCGGGTCGGTCCCCGACCGGGGTCGGGTCGACCCAGTTCGGGCCGACCCCGGTGGGCCAGCCGGGTCCGTCCAGGCCCAGACCCCCCGTCTTCGGACTGTTTTCGGTCTTCTTCCTGTATCTTGAGCTACGGGCCTTCGAACGACGCGTCGTCAGCAGCGATGCGATCCTTGGATCTATACGGTCGTTTCGGTATATCACAACCAAGGTTTCGGAATACTTTGGGTTCGGCCGGGTTGGTTCGTACACGAAACCAACCAGGCCCTCGGAGCGGAAACACCCATATCTTGAGCTTAGGACGTCTGATTGACGTGCTGTCGACTTTAGTGGATTCCTCTAAGTGAGAAGGATCTTTTGGCATACTCCGCCCGAGGTTTGGATGCAGGTGGAGTATGGTCGGGTTGGTTTTTCCTTAAAAACCAACCGGGCCCCTAGGACGAAAAATCCAATAACTCTCAGACATGGCGTCTGATTGACGTGCCCTCTACGACGTTGAGTTCCTGTTGACCATACGGAACTTTTGGATACATCAACTCTGGACTATGTGTCAGTTGATGTATCAGCCTCTCGGCTCGTGGAGCGGACCCTCCCGAACGAGCTTGCTGTGTGCGGGAACCATAGAGCTGGCTGCGACTGCTACTATGATGATGATGACTGTACAAAGATCCTCAGTGGATTCGACGGCGACGACTACAGCACTCAGCGATCCTTTGTGGGTCAGTGCTACCGATCCTGTGTGGGTCAGGTCCTGTGTGGGTCAACGATCAGCGGTCCTGTGTGGGCCAGTGCCTACAGGTCCTGTGTGGGCCCGATCCTGTGTGAGTCTTTGCGGGGGTTAGTTACCTATCGATCCTTTGTGGGTCAGATCCTTTGTGGTCCATTGCAGGGGTTAGTACCTATCGATCCTTTGTGGGTCCGACGACTTAGATGGATCAGTGATCATCTCTATCGTCATTCGAAAAAGTATACTGGTGTGAGCTGAAACTCTGTTTTACTTTCCTTTGTGGATTGTGTTGTTCTATCCTGTGTTGATTTACGTTTTACTTTCCTTTGTGGATTGGGTTGAGCTATCCTGTGTGGATTTTACATTTTTCTTTCTTGTGTGGACTGGGTTGTACTTGAGCTCGGATGTTGGAGCTGAGCGAGAATTGATGACTTAGGTATATGTATGGGCATATACCTAAGCAATGTCGGATGTTACTTCGTGTTTGTATCTTTCTTTTGTGGTTATCCTTTGTGGATTCTAGAGACCTTCGGGGGTCTCGGGGTCCCTAATGAGTATCTTATACTCACCCCTGCATGGGCTATGCCTGCACTACATTGTGTTGGTTGCAGACGACGGACAACGCTGATCGCGGTGGAGGCTTGCGGAGCAGGACGGTATCTGGAGGTGGACCACTAGGAAGGGTGTACTTGGAGCAGACGGCTGGACCGAGGAGCTGTGGAGGCAATCTGTACTCACCCTTCAGGTGGGACTTCCAGAGGACGGCTCGAAGATGCATCTTTTATTTTCAGTTGTGGTTTTCCATTTCAAGTTGTACTTTACTTTCAGCTTGGGTTTGTATTCTAGCCTACTTACTTTCCGCACTTGCTGTTGTACCAGTTTTTACATAGTGTTTACTTTTTCGGCTTTCTTACTCTATGGTGCTTGTTTACTTTACAAAGGCAATGCCTTCCCTTTATTGGGATTTACGCCTTGGTGCTAGTCGTCAGCCCCTAGCCTATGGATGGCGGGCTTAGGGTAGTCAGGGCACGGGCCCCGAGGACGAGTCGTGACAAATTGGTATCATAGGTGGTCGGTTCTACCACAGACTCTAATCATTCTTCTATGTGAAGCAATAGTTTTTAGCGTATTGAGTGTAGTTATCAGTCCAGGGAGCCCAGTGTAGGTGCGGTGGCCGACGTATCCGTACACCAGGACACTGACTTCTGATTTCCGACTTAATGCACGAAAAAATGGATTGCATGTGTGTTTCAAGTTTTCTTTGTGATTATATTGTATCAGCTCACCGGGTATATTGTTCTGACCGTGGTGCACCTGTTTCCTTTTCAGGATGGCCCCACGATGGCAGCCAGCTATGGTTCTGAGAGTTGTACGCGACGACAGCCCGTCGAGCGATGAGGCCTTGGTACATGGCCCTTTGACAACTGAGGCACCGGCGGTACCTCTACCCGTCGAGACACCGATGCTTCCAGCCCCAGCTGCTGACGATGCATGTCACCTTAGTGCACTGCATGAGTTCCAGCGCCAGCGACCGCCTAGGTTCCATGGGGATATGGACCCCCAGGCAGCCGAGGACTGGCTGGAGGCAGTGGTACGAGTTTTCAGGATAGTGAGGACACCAGTAGACCTCATGGCGATCCTCGCTCCGAGCCTACTACACGCAGCAGCAGGACGATGGTGGAGCTTGATGCTCCAAGTGCACGATGAGGCATATCTTCTATGGATAGATTTTGAGAGCCTATTCCGCTCAGAGTTCATCCCGGCCACCCTCTATTAAGTGCGCATCCAGGAGATTCTTCAGCTGCGGCAGGGCATCTTGACGGCCGCCCAGTACTCAGCGAGATTTACTGATCTCTCGTGCTACTCGACCGACATGGTACGGGACCCATTCATCCTAGCCCGGACCTTTGAGCAGGGATTGAGACACGAGATCAGGGCATCACTGATCTCCCTCAGCATTCCGACTCAGGCAGGAGTACTGGAGAGAGCCCTTCTGATCGAGAGCTTTCTTTCTAAGTCCACAGCGAGACCTACCGTAGGGCAGAAGGTAGCGGACTATTTGGTAGCAGGTAGCCGACAGATGACTCATGGGTCTAGGCAGACCAGACATTCTTCCAGACGACCTCAGGACACTAGCTTAGTAGTGCGGGGCACACAGTGCTTAGCCAGTATTTCGAGAGGCAGGCAGTGCTACGCATACGGCGGGCAGGGCCACCTGGCTCGTGACTGCCCAACCCACCGTGCTGAGGAGCAGCAGACGGTGGAGGGGCCACCCAGGCAGAGGCAGAGGGTCCACTGTGGTGGTCCGGATGGAGCAGGCGGACGAGGCAGGGGAGCTACCCGAGTAGGAGGTGGTGGGCGACGCTTTTAGGCTCTGCCACCACCACCACCAGGAGGTCCACCTCGACCACAGGGAGCAGGCGGGCAGAGACAGGCACAGCTCTAGGAAGTAGAGGCCTATGACCACGAAGCGCTCGAGATGATTCGAGATACGATCTGTGTCTATTCCACCCTTGTTGCAGTTCTTATAGACATAAGAGCGAGTCACTCCTTCATAGTTGCTGCCCTTGTTCGGAGCTCAGAGATTACGACAGAGCCGTTAGCTCGATCCTTACGGCTGGAGACTCCTATGGGAGGAGACTCGGGGATTACGCACTGGTGCCAGCAGTGTGAGATTACTCTAGGATGCGAGAGATTTGGTTGGGATCTTCTTGTAGCGGCGTCGAGGCCTTACGACGTCATCTGGGGCATGGATTGGTTATCTACAGTTCATGCTCAGATTGACTGTATTAGGCGCAAGGTGTGATGTGTACGCACCGACGGGAGAAGGTTCACCTTAACCGGCGAGAAGGGAGCCTTCACAGCACATGATGGACTTCCGCAGAGGAGAGGACAGCCCATCACTCATCAATTGGCTAGCCTCATCCTACGAGCAGTTGACTTGCAGAGTCCTAGTTTTCCTGCAGTGGTGGATCAGTACGCGGACGTCTTTCCCGACGTCCTTCCTGGGCTACCTCCTCGCAGAGAGGTAGACTTTTATATTGACCTGTACCCCGGGAAAGCCCCGATATCGACTCCAGCATATCGGATGGCCCCCGCTGATCTTAGAGAGCTACGGGTACAGTTGGAGGACTTGCAGGGCAAGGGGTTCATCCGACCTAGTGTTTCACCCTGGGCATCCCCGATATTGTTCGCCAAGAAGGCGGACGAGAGCTTGCGACTTTGTGTCGAATATCGTCGCCTGAACCAGGTGACAGTGAGGAACAAGTATCTGCTACCGAGGATTGCTGACCTCTTCGATCAGCTCAAGGGAGCATGGTGGTTCTCGAAGATAGACCTCAGGTCAGGCTATCATCAGCTCAGAGTTCGGGATGAGGACGTACAGAAGACGGCCTTTAGATGTTGGTATGACCACTATGAGTTCTTGGTTATGCCATTCGGCGTAACCAATGCTCCAGCAGTGTTCATGATGAATAGGATATTTCAGCCATACCTTGATCGATTTGTCGTAGTCTTCATCGAAGACATTTTGATTTACTCGGGGAATGAGGAGGAGCACGCCTACCACTTACAGGTTGTACTAGACACACTCTGAGAGAACCAGCTTTATGGAAAGCTCTCGAAGTGTTAGTTCTGGATACATGAGATCCACTTCTTGGGGCACGTCATCTCTGAGGCGGGATTTGCAGTGGATCCTGCGAAGATCGAGGATTTGCTAGCTTGGGAGCCACCCAGGAGCGTGACGGAGGTGCGGTGTTTCTTGGGACTAGCTGGATACTATCGGAGATTTCTGCCAGACTTCTCCAGAGTTGCGGCGCCACTCTCAGCTTTGAAGAAGAAGGGGAAACACTTTGTGTGGTCAGACAGATGTCAGCAGAGCTTCTAGGAGCTGAGACAGAGATTGACCAGTGCCCCTATTTTGAGGTTGCCTAAGGAGGGAGTAGGGTACATAGTCTGATGTGTCCTGATGCAGGAGTGGGCAGTGATCGACTATGGATCACGTCAGTTGATGCCGCATGAGGAGAACTACGCTACCCATGACCTAGATTTAGCAGTAGTGGTCTTCGCTCTGAAGACATGACGACAATATCTGATGGGCGAGCGCTTTACAGTCTTTTCTGACCACCAGAGTCTCATGTACATCTTCTCGCAGAAGGACACGAACTTGAGATAGCGGCGATGGATCGAGTTCCTCCAGGACTATGAATTTGAGATAGTCTATACTCCTGGGAAGGGGAATGTGGTAGTCGATGCTCTCAGCAGGAGGACGAGCATTCAGCTACTTGAGGAGGCGATAGAGCAGCTAGCTGCTTTGCAGATATCCTTTGTGGATAGAGATGGAGAAGCCTTCCTTCAGTCTATCATAGTCACTCCTCCACTACTACAGAGGGTCAGAGAGGCACATCGTGGGGACGCCGACTGTGAGATGCGGCATGCGTAGTTATCCTCAAGACATGCACCTAATGGCTTCTCCTTTGGAGCAGAGCACGACATCCTTTCCAGAGGACGTACCTTGGTACCATTCTCTTTACGAGAGGAGGTGCTAAGAGAGTTTCACACTTCTCCTTTGGCGGTTCTTCCTGGAGTGGCGAAGATGTACCAGGATCTCAGACGACAACACTGGTGGCCAGGAATGAAGAAGGTTGTGGAAGAGTTCGTTTCACGATGCCTCACCTGCCATTAGGTGAAGGCAGAGCACCAGGTACCAGCAGGCTTGGTACAACCCTTGGAGGTCCCAGAGTGGAAGTGGGATGGGATATCTATGGACTTTTTGACTGGACTACCACACACTTCCAGATGTCACGACTCCATTTGGGTGATTGTCGACCGACTCACCAAGTCGTCTCACTTCTTACACATCAGGGAGCAGGGCTCAGTGGAGAGCTTGGGGCGTCTCTACGTTCAGGAGATTGTACGACTTCACGATGTGACATTATCTATCTTCTCTGATTGAGATGCTCGTTTTACTTCCCGACTATGGAAGGGGTTGCAGGAGGCATTCGGGACGCAGCTACATCTGAGCAGCGCCTTTCACCCTCAGACGGATGGTCAGACGGAGAGGACCATTCAGACTCTTGAGGACATGCTCCGCGCATGTGTCCTCGACTTTGGTCGCAGCTGGGAGGACCACCTACCCTTGGTAGAGTTCGCGTACAACAACAGCTACCACTCCACCATCGGGATGGCACCATATGAGGTATTGTATGGAAGACCTTGTAGATCTCCTTTGTGCTTGACAGACCCTGGGGAGTCAGAACTTGTGGGACCAGAGATGGTCCGGGCCACGACATAGAAGGTCCGGGTCATCCAGAAGCGGATGAGGACAGCTCAGAGCCGGTAGAAGTCTTATGCAGACTGGAGGCGGAGGCCAGTTGAGTTTGAGGGTGGCGACCACGTCTTCTTGCGTGTCTCACCTCAATGTAGATTACGGAGATTTGACCGAGGCATCAAGTTGTCTCCACGCTTCATCAGACCTTTCCAAGTCCTCAGCAGGATTAGCAAGATGTCTTATCGCTTGTCTCTACCACCTCAGTTGCACCGGGTACACGACGTCTTCCACGTATCTCAGCTGAGGAGATACGTTCATGACCCGACGCACATCATTGACCATGGGGAGCTAGACGTTGATGATGGGGAAACTTTTTCCGAGGTCCCGGTGGAGATCGAGGATCGACAGGAGCGGGTCCTACATGGATGGTCGATTCCTCTAGTGAGCATCAGATAGCAGCACGGGAACCTCCAGGAGAGCACTTGGGAGCGGGAGGCTCATATGCGTGCTCAGTACCCACATTTTATTCCCTAGCTTATGATGTATCTTTATGGGGATGTAAAGCCCTGAGGTGGGAGTGGTGTAAAGACTCATAAATTTCAAGGAAATATTTTTTTTTTCTTAATTTTCTTTGGAATTTTACAAGAACGTAGTTTCTGACAGCACCTGATTATGAGGCCCGGTGTGCCCGGAATCATTTTCCGAAGTTTGGCTCGGGTACGTTCAGTGAACGGACGAGCATGTTTTTCTAACTTTTAAACCGGTGCTCCGAATCGAATTCTGAGGGCACCGATGGAATCGCAGTGCCGATATTTTCTTAGAAATGCATCTTCCGGAGTTGCGTTTGCTCGGGTGTGGTTTTTAATTTTTGGGCTTAAAGTTAAGAAATAAAATAATTGGTACGACAAACAATATTTTATTTCACTTAAAGCCACTTAAAGGCCACTTTAAGCTGCTTAAGCTGTGTTGAAGCGGATAGGGTGGAATTCAAAATATCCTACCCTCTTGGTAGGATATTTGTGAGGTGGGGCCCGCACGAGCCCCACCATTTCTTTTCCGCTAAGTTATGCACCCGCGAAAACCTGTCATTATAAAATTCAACTGACGCATTTTCTTAAATTCTTAACGCACCATTTAATTGGGTGGTTATCTTCGTTAAATTAATTCTATGAATTAATTTAATCGTTTCTTAACATGTTTACAATCTGTTGGCGTAATAATAAAATAAGATCAATGCATGACTTCTTGAGGATTACTCGTTGAGAGGTTTTTGACAAACTTTGTGCCTTCATCCTCCTTCGTGAAGAACACGAAGAACGCGAAGAATGCGAAGAATGCGAAGAACGCCGTCACCCTTGGAGATTGACGATGCTTCTTCTGAGACGTTCTTCCCCGCAACGATCTCCGATCACCAACTGCTTGAGGTAGGATATTTCAGGATTCTTCTTTTAAATCTTCTTTGTGGTTTATAAAAACATCATGGATTTAATTAATATAATTAAATCTGCATGTTCTTGAACCTTGGAGTTCGACGACACGACTCCCTTCCGCGACGCGACGGTCCCCTCCTTCCGTGGCGATCAATTCCGTGAAGAAACGCGCGTGCGATGACTCGGCGAGGTAGGGATTTTTATTTGATAACAATCATTAATTCTCATGATTGTTTCTTTAAAAAAAATAACCCAAATCAAAGTAAAATTTTAATTCTGTTAAAATTGTGTCTTGCTTGATATTCATGTGTTAAATATTTATTCTCGATTGTTATCACCTAATGCGGAGGGTGCGGGCCAAACAAACAGGGCCAGACCACCCTCCGCCGTTTTCCGTTGATGTGCGGATTGGCGGGCGACAAAAAAACATGCCGCAGGGGTGATTCGTTGTTTCCGCAGTGAAGAACGGGACCCGGGAGGAGCTACGGCGCATACAGGAGTGGAATCGGACCACCGGAGGAACTCCGGTGGCCCGCAGAAACCACCGGCGGCGCGGGTCGCCGGCGCGGCATCGCCGGAGGCGGCGGCGGCACCAGCGGACCCACGGCCGAGCGGGTCCGGCACACACGGGATGCGGAAATTCCACATCTGCTGACTAGGGCGGCCCCCGTGGAAGGGGGCCGCGGTGTTCACACGTGGGGGTCGCGCGCCCCCGCCCCCGAACTCGCTCGCTCGGCCGCTCGGCCGAGCCGAGCCGGGCTGAGCCGACCCGCCGGTCGGGTTGCGCCCCGGCCGGGCCGGGTCGCGGCCAACCGGGTCGGACCCCGGCCCGGGTCGGGTCGACCCGGTTCGGGATGACCCAGGGGGGTCGGGCCGGGCCCAGACCCCCCGTCTTCGGACCATTTTCTGTCTTTTTCCCGTATCATGAGCTACGGGCCTCCGAACGACGCGCCATCTGCGGCGATGCAATCCTTGGATCCAGACGGTCGTTTTGGTATATCACACTCAATGTTTCGGAATACTTTGGGTTCGGTCGGGTTGGTTCGTACACGAAACCAACCGGGCCCTCGGAGCGGAAACGCTCATATATTGAGTTTCGGACGTCCGATTGACGTGCCGTCGAATTTGATAGATTCCTATAAGTGAGACGGATCTTTTGGAATACTCTTCCCGAGGTTTGGATGCATGTGGAGTACAGTCGGGTTGGTTTTTCCTTAAAAACCAACCAGGCCCTTGGGACGAAAAAGCCAGTAACTCTCAGACCAGACGTCTGATTGACGCACCGTCTGCGACGTTGAGTTCCTATTGACGATACGGAACTTTTGGATACATCAACTCTGGAATATGTGTCAGTTGATGTGTCAGCATCTCGGTTCGTGGATCGGACCCTTCCGAACGGGCTTGCTGTGTGCGGGAACCCTAGAGCTGGCTGCGACTGCTACTGTGACGACGACGACTGTACAAAGATCCTCAGTGGATTCAACGACGACGACTACAGCACTCAAGGATCCTTTGTGGGTCAGTGCTACCAATCCTGTTTGGGTCCGATCCTATGTGGGTTAGCGCTCAGTGGTCCTGTGTGGGCCGGCGCCTACAGGTCCTGTGTGGGCCTGATCATGTGTTGGTCTTTGCGGGGGTTAGTTACATATCAATCCTTTGTGGGTCAGATCCTTTGTGGGTCATTGTGGGGGTTATTACGTATCGATCCTTTGTGGGTCCGACGACTTAGATGGATCAGTGATCATCTCTATAGTCATTCGAAGAAGTATACCAGTGTGAGCTGAAACTCTGGTTTACTTTTCTTTGTGGATTGTGTTGTGCTATCCTGTGTGGATTTACGTTTTACTTTCCTTTGTGTATTGTGTTGAGCTATCCTGTATGGATTTGATGTTTTTCTTTCTTGTGTGGACTGGGTTGTACTTGAACTCGGATGTTGGAGCTGAGCGAGAATTGATGACATAGGTATATGTATGGGCATATACCTAAGCAATGTCGGATGTTACATCGTGTTTGTATCGTTCCTTTGTGGTTATCCTTTATGGATTCTGGAGACCTTCATGGGTCTCTGGGTCCCTACTGAGTATCGTATATTCACACCTGCATGTGCTATGCCCGCACTACGTTGTGTTGGTTGCAGACGATGGACAGCGCTGATCACGGCGGAGGCTTGCGGAGCAGGACGGTACCTGGAGGTGGACCACTGGGCGGGGTGTACTCGTAGCGGATGGCTGGACCGAGGAGATGTGGAGGCTATCTGTACTCACCCTTCATGTGGGACTTCTAGAGGACGGCTCGACACTATGTATTTTCTTTTCAGTTTCAGTCTTCCCTTTCGAGTTGTACTTTACTTTCAGTTTGGGTTTGTATTCTGGCCCACTTACTTTCCGCACTTACTGTTGTACCGGTTTTTACTTAGTGTTTACTTTTTCCGCTTTCTTACTCTATGGTGCTAGTTTACTTTACAAAGGCAATGCCTTCCCTTTACCGGGATTTACGCCTTGGTGCTAGTCGTCAGCCCCTGTCCTATGGAAGGAGGGCTTGGGGTAGTCACGGCACGGGCCCCGAGGATGGGTCGTGACAATCAATCTTGCTAAAATATAATGGGAATAAAACATGAAATTGGGGCATCCATTAAGCACATGATATTATTTCCATAGTAGCCAAGGCATTGCTGCCAATACCATCTTAGTGGACAAAGTCCCTTTCTGAATCGAGTTCACTCCTCGTTCCAGTCCTATATTACTGAACCAGTTTAACTTTCCATTCCAGCCATGTCTATCTCATGAGATATAAATATTTACCCAATGCATTGTAGGGAGATATTGGTCCCACCCATCTCATAATGAAACCATTCTTACTTGTGTCACAACATAAACATAAATCATTCATCATAACCCAAAGAATAAAATGGGTTTCATAAACATATTCCTTCTTCACATAATCCTTATAAACGAAATGCATATCATTTCATAATAAGAAAAGTGAAACCATGTAAATCATTATACTTGAAACATACACATATGAAATAATGTCATCTTATATGGAAAAATGGTTTTCATAAAACACTTGAAATGAATTTTTGAGGAAAATATCCGTTCTTCTTCAAAATCAATTTATTTTCACAAAATGTCATGCAATTTTAAAACAAAGCGATTTTGTTGAAAATAGTCATGAAATATTTTTGAGGAAGCTTCATGAAAATAAGTCTTTATAAAACTATAAAAATCCTTTCATGCCGTATACGTTAACAAAACATTCTTATCGCACTTTTGTTGGAAAAGTCAAAAAGTACCTCGTAACATAAACAAAAGAAATATTTCCTTACATACCATGTAGTAAAAGTCAAAATGGGTAAAAAGGAAATTAAACATATATAAAAAAACTTTTATAAAACATGGACATGGATGATAACAATAACCCCAATATATACTTACGTATAAGCAATCTCGGATAAAAATGACATTTGCAAAATTATCCCTTACCATAGGTCTTATATGCTTCGTACGTATCCAAACCTCCTGTATAATGATTTAAATAATGTCATTTACTTATTAAAGAATAATATTATTTGTTATTATATCATATATGGTTCACTTATGACTTTATATTACCAATTCTCTTGTAAATTCATGTTAAAGTAGCATTTTTGGGTAAAATCGTTTCATTTGTCGTTCGTGTTTTAACTTGTAATTATTCATATGATTAATTAGATCATTATTACTTAAATAAGGAATGTAAAACATGATTTATATATAATATATATTCATAATATGCATATATATAATATATCAATAAATGGAACGAAATACACCGTTCATGGGGACGGTAGGCCGTACGTACGCATGAACGCTGTTTTTGTTTCCTTATTAAATTGAATGGAAATAAGTATATAAAATAAATAAATAAATAAATATATATATACATAAATCCAGTAGCATTATTATTTCATATAATTCATTATTACTTATTATATATACTTTATAATCATTCTTGAATTGTTAACATGGAAAATGAATCTCATCGCGTCGTGGAGACGGTAATCCGTACGTACGGACGAGCGATGATATCTTTCCCATGGAATGGTATTGGAGTGTATGTATACTATTTCAGAATCAATATCACTTTTCAATAATCATATATAGTCATTATTTACACCATTATACCAATCCAAGTAAGGTGGTGGTGGAAAATAGATAACACCACAGTGTGGAGACGGTATTCCGTACGTACGCACGCGCGGTGATTTCATTTTCTGTAGGATGGATAGATAGTGAAATAGGGTTGTTTCATACTTATAATAACATATCAGTATATGAGTGTTACTTATGTTATTACTTTATAATGAAACAACTAAAGAAGAAGAAGTGGAAGAAGAAATAAAGTTGAATGATTCGGTAACGGACATTACCTCTTCTTTGAAGCGCCTCTTTGAAACCTCCTTTTAGGCCACTAAAATTGGTCTTTGAAGAATACCAGAACCTCTAGGATGTTTTTAGGGAAGTGGGGAAGTGAAATGGGCAGGGTTTGGCCGAGCTTGAAGGCTCAAATTGGTGTGATAAGGAGAGGGAGGAGGTACCCTTTTATAAGGGAGGAGAGGGGCACCATTGGAAATCTTAAAAATATTAATTTATAATAAATTTAACCCCACTTAAAAACCTCCAAAAATGACTCATATTCAAATATTAGATGATATAGGGTTGTAATAGCATCAAAAAATAAAATTTAGACATGTTAGGAATTTATTTTAAACATTATCAACATGATTTATCCTTATTTAATCAATTTAATTTTATTTGTGGTATTAAAATTCTAAATTTTAAATTATAAAAAATAGTTAATTATTTGTTCTTAATTTTCCATAATTGGATACTTTATAACATGTTAGACCATATAAATTTAAATTTATAATTTTGAAATATTTTTGTGATTTTTAAACAATTTTATAATATGTTATAACAATAGTTTCAATTTTGAAACTATTCATTTATTTGAATTTAAATAAAATATAGAGAAAAGAAATGTTCGAAATAAAAGATTTAATAGATTCATAAAAGGTCATATGTATCTTGAATATTAGTGTAGAACATTAAATAGTACATATATTATTTACTTTATTATTTTTAAAACCATTTAGTTGGTTTATCTCTTAATAAAATAATTACTAAAGTTTTTTTGTATAATTATTTAATATACGTATTTGTTCCATAAAAGTAAAAAATAAAATCATATGTTGAAGACATATCTATTACCGTTCACAATAATACTTTTAATCTAATTTATCATCTTAAAATGACAATATGTAAATTGTTATATTTATTAAATTATGAAGGTGACAACTTTGGCATCATTTAAAATAAAATAATATAAGTGTCATAATCGCCTTAATAAGGATCCAAATGGTCAAAAATTCGGCCAGCGGATGATTAGGTTTTATATATACACTGATAATAAGTATTGTTCAGATTTTTTGGCCTTTTCATATGTATTAATATTTCAATAAAAACTATATTATTGATTTTTTAATAAATAAACAATTTCTACATCATTAATGTATAAGATATTAAGGTAATTAAATAACCCTTAAAAATTACAAATAAATTACCTTGATAAAGAAAATCATTTTATCTTTCAAATGAGTATTTATAACCGAATTTATATTCTGTATAAACTTATATTAAAAATACTTTAATTATTGAAGTTGAGTGAGTCATATTTCACATTCCTTTAAATAAAATAAACTAAAGGTATTAATCACCTCCAAGTGGGTTCTAATGGATTCCATTTAGACCTAAATATGACATAGGACAAATTATAATCATCCAATTGTATTAATACAAGTATTAATATAATTTTATAATAATATATTTACCCTTAATTACCCAATTTATCTTTTACTATGGTAAATAAAATTTGCCGTTGTTACTATTCATAAAGCACAAAAAAAAGTAGTCTATTAATATAATTTGGACCCACTGATTCCAAATATGGAATCCATTTTTTAAAATTCAATAAACAGAAGTTGCAGAAAGTAAATTAAAATTAATCCCGTTGTTAAAAGAAAACGGGTTTTTGAAGTTAAAACATTGCAAAAGATTGAATTAATGTAACCTACAAATCCAATTTAAAATCAATGATAATGAAATAAATTATGTTAAATGGTAATAAAATATTATATTTATACTTTAAAACCATTAAATATTATAATTTAATCACATAAATTAATACGACTAATAAAGTTGTTTTTTATTGAAATATAGCGTCTTTTTATTATTCATTAAAATATGAAAGTTATCATAATAATGTGAAAAATTTATCCAAAGTAAATTTTTATATCCAAATTAAAAATAAGAATTTTATTTTGTCAAATTGATCATATAAACATGTCAAAAAC
This sequence comes from Viscum album, assembly GCA_963277665.1. NCBI lineage: Eukaryota > Viridiplantae > Streptophyta > Magnoliopsida > Santalales > Viscaceae > Viscum > Viscum album. The sequence goes on along the minus strand of OY728145.1, from coordinate 685,860,667 downwards.
TAGATTTAATGTGGTTACGCCATCAAAAGGCGGAAAAACTGCATTTTTTGAAAAATACTTATTTTACACGAAAAATGTATTTTGTTCTTATACCATGTTCTAGAAAATGTATAAATGAATAATAATGTTATAAAATTCAAAATTTAATTAATAATATTCATAACGGTTAGTTTATAATAATATAATAATAATATATCGTCGTTTAGTGAAACCTGGTATTGCTAACAACACACGCTATCGAGGAAAGTCGTGATTGCATGTAATGCAAGCCAAGTTAGGGTTGCGTGTAGTTCACAACTCCTTTGTTGTTGCGTATAACTAAATATAACCATATTTTATTAATAAATTGAATATATATATATATATACTCAATGTTTCATAAAATAACTACTTTCAAACAAACTTGAAATTGTGTGTAACACGATTCAAGATTAGTGTTACGTATACGACAAGCTAATACGGTGTTGCGTATAGCGCAAGATAATCTTGGTGGAGCGTACAAAAGAAGAAAGGAAACAAATTAAAAATAATATATCTTATAAAATATCAGGTTGTTACATGGGTGGTGGGGGAAGTTGGTCAAAATTTTTTCCAACTCCTACAGCTCTCCTTGAAACTCTACCACATCTACCATCTGGTGAGTTTTCCCATTACACTCTCTTCCTTGGTGGTCCATCCACTTCCCCTATCAGCTGATTGATAGGTTGGAAAATCTCTAGAGTGATGTCCCTACTGTCGCACGAGTATAATATCCTATACCTAGGCTAACTAGATATAGCCTAAGAGGCTTGGACTGTAGATCCCATGTCTTGGGTCCTCCTATGACATCTCCCACATACGTATTATCGTGCTTGATGGCAGACCCTAATAGAAAAACGCTCTACAAATATCTTCCTACCGCTGACTACTATTGGTTGTCTCTGCTCTGAGAAGAATCTCTGGAAAACCAATGATCGCTTAAGCACTCCTGTATAAGTATAAATTCCAAGAGGCACAAAACTATATCAAAAGACCAATCATACACCTCGCTTGAAGGATTGATATCTGAATTACTTATCACTAACCATATCCGTTGAGTACTTGGTGAGGTTGGTGAACATAGATGAATAGTCATCCACCATTAAACTACCTTTCTAGAGCTGATTAAGCTCCTAAATGCACACTGATCTCATTATAAATGAAGGGAAATCATTAATATAGAGTCTCACAAACTCCATCCATGATAGAGTCTCCCCATCATGAATCTATGTGGTCAAAATCCACCATCGTCCCAACGATCATATAACAAGGCTCACTCATAGGATCATAATCTATACTACTGGTGTCCAAACTAGATGGAAAACTCTGGTCACAACCTCAATCTAGTCCATGGACACCTGAGGGCTGGGATAACCTCAGAAACAAAATGGGATCTATCTCAGAAACTCATGGAGTGTGCTCAGTATGTGGTCCTCATCTTTCATTTTTACAGTTACCACATGCTTCTCCAATGGGGGTGCTATAGGAGGTTCTCCACCAGGAGGTAACATCTGAGGAACTCGTCCTTTATTTGACACCTCATCACTGAGGGGGTCATTATCATGATCGATTCACCTAATCCTATTGGGTATGCGTCATACATGAATCACATAATTATACATGATTTACCATGTTCAATGAGTATATCTGGTCTGCTGACAGAAAAGAACATGGAAAATCAAACCCATTTCTATATGATGCATGAATCATTATTTTGTTTCCATGCAACTAGTTTTCCCATGTACTGAGTTGAAAAGAAGGTTTTCAGAGTGTTGGTGTATGGATATATCGGTCGACCACACCAAAACTAGAGTCCCTATCCTGAAAGCTGAGCTCGATACACTAATAGTATTTCACCAAACAAATCTCAAAGACTCTTTCTCATAATGTAGAACCGACCACCTCAGACAAAACTCTGAATGACCAGTCCTAGTGGGTCCCCTTCCACAACTCCCCAAGGCTGCCACCAATAGGCATGGGGATTGTGACTAGCCTCGGGTAGGAATATCACTAAGATGATAGACATTTCTTATATACTAGTTCACATATACACATATACAATCCCACAAATTCTAAAATAGAAAAACCACAATAGAATAGAATGCATGCAAACAACGAAACCAAACTAACAGAGTACAATAAAACGTAATGTACAGAATTTAAATTGGGCCAGAATACAATCCCATCAAAATAAAGTGTCTAAAAACTACAATGTTCAACTAGTAAGAAAGAAATTGGTATTGGGACTGCTGCTCATAACAGTAGGAACCCCACAGCCTATATGGAAGCTCAAAAATATCAGTCTGGTCATGTTCTACCCTAGATTCCATAAAAAGGGCAGTCGTCTGTATAAGACATGACACGTGCGAGAAATGCCCCGGAATGGGTGAGTATAACAATACACAGTATAGGACACCCAAAACAACAAAACAATAAAAAATGTAATTTTATAGTCATCTCTACAAATTATACTTATAAAAAACAAATAAAAAGAGAAACATAATTAGATATACTCAAAACCCATACATGTAGTTTAATGGTAATTCATAACAAACCCATACCCGTGATTGGGATTTAGTTCAAAGATTCAACGAAGTACTTCTCTGGTAGAACTTAATTCATGAGTCTGATATCTCTAATGATGTATGTACGGGGAGTACATTCATCGGGAAGTGTCCCAAGAGAGATAGAATCATTGTTACATCTAAAGAGAGAATGAATACACTCATTAAGGGAGAACTCACTCTTGAGTGGTTTATGATCATGATTCACAAATGAGGATAACTTCCAGAGACATGGCATATACCCTGAATCATTTGGATTCACCAACTAAGTAATGGATTGGAATCCTTTAAGATTGCACATGTTGATACCTAATACTACCAAGGGTCTCGAATGGGTAGAGGATCTTGATCTGGGACTCTTTGAGGGATTCTAACTCTATCTAGAAAGTGTGCTGAAGGGATCATACTCTTGTGGATGGAAATGATTCATGACAATAAAGGGAAAAAGAAATGGGGGAAGTAACTATAATGAAACATGTGAATTGTATTGTGAATAGGGGATCAATCCACATACATGATAGTACATGGTGTGTAATAAGGTCACATTATATGTTCTTTGACTTTGGGTACTTCCCATGTGCAATGTCCCGAGTCAGAAGACATGTCATGTTGAAAGAATATAAGTGGAATGTAGTGATAGTCACATGATGTTTCTAGGTATCCAGGGTCCACTCCATGTACATTGTCTATGTGGATGTACATGGATCTAACCCATGTATTTCAACTCAGGTACCAATACATGGGGCATCACATGTAACTGGCCAAGTCTATCCATGTGGTTGAGTACATTCCATGTACTCCACCCTGTATTTGTGTATCGTCTGAGATACATGCCGAGTCCTGCATAAGGACCCAAATTCTATGTAACTGTTTTCACAGACTATGTCATCGCTTCCTGCATCGTGAAACACTAGCCTCTACATATCCAAACCCACACAATGTGTTCTTTGAAGAATACACTATGTTCTTCATGATTTTTCTAGAATCACAGTTCGTCATCCATGCACCTATGGTGATATTTTTTCCATCTATATAGCTATATAATCTCAATGAAACTCAAGATTTATGGTCACCCTTTCATGGAAATTCCAATTTTGTATGTTTTAGCAATATGATCGTCTCCAAAAATGTTCTTCGATCATCCGTGTGAGGAATGTTCAAAGAACAATTTATTATGATCCATATCAACTCATATTTTGATATCATCATTGCACCTCTGTTGGGTCATTATGATGCAAGATATATGATTTGGGATTTTTACAATACATCACAGACACACAACGGTTCCTTGTTTATAATCCCATAAAGAACAAAAAGAACGTGTGGTCAAAATAGGGGATAGGAAATCCAAATAAAGAATTGAGGAACGAACCCCCTCCATCAATCATCACGATGTTTATATGATTCACTTAGAAGGATTAATCAGAGAAAATGAAATATATATAAAACCAAACATGGATCAATTCCCCTAAATAAATATGATACAATAACCCCTTACACAAATTAATGATCCTCTGGTCAACCTTTCGTGGGCTGATCCGTATTCATTGTTTGAATCCATGAATGGGAATGGAATAATTGAAATAAAAACCCTTTCCTCAATCATCAATAAAGAGAGATATATATCATCATTCATGATTCTATCTCACCATTCCATGATCTACGCATCATCAATTGTTATCATTCGTTAGGAATTAACCAAGTATGGCTTCTCTACAATGCTCCTAAGCATCCAAGCAATTTTTCTAGGGTTACGAGCCTAACACTATGCTCTAGGTTATGTAAAACAAATTAATATATCATTGAATCATGCAATGTTTTAAAAAAGAACATGTTATTAATTTATTTTAATTTCTTTTAAAATGTCCATAAACTATATTTTTAGGTCTTCCTGCAAGAGTTGATGTTAGGCATTGCCTATGGAAAATTCGCTATTCTAAATGCTAAAATTCCCTTGGATTTATGATCCATGAACCTGTATAAAAGTTAATCAACTTTTTTATGAATACTACTTATGGAGGATATTTAAAAGGATAGATTATTTAAAAAATGTTTAGGCACCCCAAGCCTCACAATCCTATGAAGTCACAACACTTTTTCTCACAATAATTCCATATAATGTTTAATAATAATACACTGAAATCTGAGACATTACAATGTAAATATAATTATCTCCACTCCATAGTTATTAAAATTTCATTTGAATTATATTATTTTTTTCTTATCATACGGATGTGATAGATGGGAAACATCAATATACCTTTATTAATAATAATATAGTTAAGTTACAAATCAAAAAAGATGTTTTCATACTTTTCCAAATTAATGATGTAAATTTTATTATTTCCTCATATAATTAATATTTTTCAACCACTGATTATCTTCATGATATAATTGATAAGTTCCCAACATGAATTTTATATGATATGAAAAATAGATAATGAAAAATATCTATTCAATGGTACAAATCAATTTCATATAAACTAGTAGATTAGTGATTCACCAATGAAAGTATATGTTACCTTAAAAATGATTAAAGAAAACATTTTTCCCTACATGTCCATTTTTTATCTAATCATGATTCATTTCATGATATGTTTATACAGTAAAAGAAATATGTTTTTTTAATTCCAACTTCCATAAAATTTGGTTACTCAAAAGGGACATTAAGACATTTTCCCTTTCAATCCTCATCATCTCATTCTGTTATGTTACATACATTGAATAAAATGAAAACAATAATATTATCAACATTAATTATGGTGGGAAAACCATATTATCTAGGTAATTAACTTTATAAAATTTTATCTATGACACTATAAGTTTAATCCTTCATTATCTATAACCATTATGAAACTCTTGGATTAGAAACAATAATTATACATATCCGTAGGAATATTTATAAGGTTTTATCATTATAGATTCTAAAGGCTGACTAAACCTTTTCTCTGATACCAAATATAACAACTAGCATTTTTTTATATAATCATTATTCCATTTTTTCAGAATATTTCAAACATTATTATATTTCATTAATATATTCAACACTCCCATAATGATTTTTCCCTTAAGTATTCCAATATAAAACCATTCTATATAACCTTTAGTGAGGAAAACTATGATGTTGGTGGGTTCAGATGCTTAATATGGGTAAAAAAGGGATATATGAATTATAAAATAAACATAATGGTATATGAATATGAATATAATGTTTTAAAATTATACATTTAATATAAAATATACTAATCCTGATTTATAAAATATATTATAATAATTCAAAAGTTGTTATTCGTAAAATAATAACTTTGGAAAAAATTATAATATTTTAGAAAACACATAAAAATATAAAATTGTTTCTTTTGTAGTCAATTATATTTTAAAATACTATCATAGTTTAATGTTTTCACTCCTGAAACCATCGTAGTGTACAATGTTAACTCCAAAGACAATCATGGATAAAGAATTACGTTTTTGAACCATGTTCACTCCTATAACCATTCATTTATAACTCATGAGATTTAACTATTTACCCAACTTGTTAGAGGGAGATATAGGTCACTCCCATCACATAATTAAAACCATAAAAATGTGTTCGGCATGAACAAAAATCATTCATCATATTATAACTCATGTAATTAAATGTTTTTATAACCAAAATTCAATCATTACATAAACCATAGAAAACAAATGGGCTGCACAAATATCATTCCACCATAAAAATAATTAGACCACCTATATAATAATGATATTATCAATTAAAAATATATTAAATAATGTATAAAAACCATAAAATAATGTTATCATAAATAGAAAATAATTTTTAGACAATACTAGAAAATTATTCATGATTGAAATATCTTTTCTTCTTTAAAAAGTATTTCTCTTCTTAAAATGTTGCAGCATTTTAAATGAAATTTATTTCACCAGAAATAACCTTATAATTTTTTCATTTATGATTTAGTCCATTATATAATCATTAAATTGGAAAAACTCATTCATTTCGTATAATTTAAAAAATTATCCTTTGGTATTTTTTCGTTAAAGTAATAAAGTACCTCGTTTAGAAAATGAAAAAATTATTTATTAGAAATCATTGAGTAAAACATCGCATATGGGTGATCATTTCATAAAAAAATTTAGAATAGTAGTAATAATATTTTGGAAATATGTTTTAAGAAACATGGACACATATCTTAGATATTCCCTGGCATATACTTATGTATGAAAAATTCCAAATAACTATGAGTTGCGTAATTATATGTTAACACTTTATAAATAGTATTATATTATTCCCCGTAGATTAAAGAAATATATATGAATATTTAAATACCATAATATTAATAATAATACTCATAAAATTATTGAAGGGAACTATATACACTACGAAAAAGAACAAGTATCGTATAAACATGTGTCCCTTATAAATTAAAGGGAGTCAAAAATAAATTACCTTTTGTCTTGAATTCCTTCATATAGATTCATAGATACTGTATAATAAATATAATTTTATTATTGATATATCAAGGAACCATATTCATATATATAATATAATATATTATATTATTATGGATTTATATTATCTATTTACTAACACTTCAATGTTAATGATAAGCTTTGGGTAATATCTTCTTTGTTTTTGGAATGTGTTTTGATTTGTTATATTTTCCCTCATACATATGAAATTATTTAATAATTTTTAGAATGATATACAGGATATAAATATATTATTTATTAAGTATATATGTATTTACAATAATACCTAAAAGATAGAATTTTCAAATGAAATTATTTAATCATTTTAAGAAGTATAACAATGATATAAACATATGCATGAAAGATATTTCAAATTTCCATTCATATTTAATAAAGTAAGGGAAATAAAAAATATATAATATAATTCATGTAGAATCACTATGTCATATATATCATAAAAATTATATAATATCATCCTTATTACATTCCATGTGATGCGTGATTGGATAACATTGCTTTGAGCAGGTGGTAGTTCACATTTCCACAAATGAAGTTACCATATTTGAAAAAAAAAATCTTGAAGGTATTTATAATATAAAAAATAAATAAGAATAAATAAATTATAAAAATAATATATATCATACAAAAAAATAAATCCCATATTTATTACCAACCTAGAAAGGTGTAAATTTAAGAATGAGTGACCTTATTTTGTGAGGCAGTAGTTGGCCGTACACACAAGCAATTGTTTTGTATCCCATTTGATGGAAATTTTTGTGAGGGTAGATATGATATTTAATAGAAAAAAATATAATCAAATTTAGTATATGTTTTTTTTTATAAATATGTAATATAAATTATGGGGTTAAATGAATATATAAAACACAAATGTTCATTGATGAACATTAAAACTTCTTTGAATATCTATTTTTGGTCAGCACTAAAGGACATCCTTTGTTGAATTTGTTTCCTAGAGGCAGGAGTATAGGTTGATGGGAGATAATTTTAGAGGATATTTTGATACTTTTTGTCCAAACCAAATAGGCTATGATAATTTAATAAAATATAAGATGTGGTTCTATTTTAAATGAGAATGGAGGGTAATTTTAAAATTTCTAAGAAGAATAATTTAATATAAATTAAATCGTAATAAAAGCACCTCAAAAGAAAATTTATACAAATATATGATATTAATAATCAAGTAATATATTCAAATGATTTATTTTAGACATTTTATTAGAGTTATTTTAAATAGTAAAATATTGATTAACCCTTATTTAAGCTATTACAATGTTATATATAGTATGAAATTTTCAATATTAAGATGATGTAATTTATACATATACAGTGCATGTTGGAAAATAAATGTTAAATTTATAATATTTAGATGACATATCATCTCCTATTTCCTTATTGAATATTTTATGATTTTTAAATAATTTTATAACATATTATTTTCTTAAAATCTAATATGTGTAAAATTGGACTGTATTCATTACATTAAGTTTAAGAAACTAAATAAATAATGTAATATTATACAGAAAATAATTTTATAAACTCCTAATATATCATAATCACCTATAAAATTATTTGATCACCTAAATTAATTTATAGTTTTTATTTTAAAATTCATAATTTAATTTAATTTATTGTTTCATTTATTTGTTAATTAATGTTTCATCATTGTGAATATTTGGTATGATAATTTTTTCTTCCCTAAAAATTAATAAGAAATTTCCATGAGGTAAATAAACATTTTAGTTTTCATAATAATATTTATAGTCAATAATTTATTTTATTTATCCCCATATTAAATATATTTTACTTAGAGTGTGACATTTTGTCACTCTCTTTCATTTTTATTATATCTTTGTAATTTTCATGGAAATAATTAAATTAAATAATGAAATTTCAAACATCAGTTTTAAATGGTATAATTAAATTCTTCAACAAATAGTTGGGTATGTATTACCATATTATTTTAATACTTATTGTGTTACTTTTATACTTAATTACCTGATTTACAATTAATCGTGGTTATAAAAATTACTAAAGTTACTATTCATATTTTCAAGAAATAAAAGGGTATAATTTACTAAATATGAAAATTTGTATTCCAAATTCCAAATAAATTTTTTAAAATTCTATAAATTAAAATGGATAAATTTAATTTATAATTTTTCAAATAAATAGGGTGAGAAAAAGAAGGTTTAATGTGAAAACATTTAAAAGATTGAAATGATTTCATATGCAAATTCAATTTGAAATTGATTAAAATTATCTAAAATAAATTTAATGATAAAAATATATTATAATTATACATTAAAAAATTTCAAAGGATAAATTTACCCTATAAATTATTTAGATAAAAGAAATTAATTAAAAAGAAATAGTTTCAGTATTTATCCAAACTTGAATCAAAACAGAAAAAATACCAAACATTAACCAAAAATTAATTTTGATATTCCAATTTTAGAGAATGTGTTTATTTTGTAAAATTTAATTTATTTATGTGTCAATACATATAATTAATACAAGTCAGCCATCAAAAGGTGGTAAAAATTATATTTTATAAAAATAAATCATTTATGTATAAATTTGGATTTCCTCTCATATAGTGTCTATAAAACACATATGATGAGTGTTAATCACTAGATTTAATATATTATATATATATATATCCTTAATATAATCCAAATACGTGTTAGTATTTTATTTACTAGTATAAAACACAATTATTCACTTTTAAATAGACATTTGAAAAAGTATTTTATTTAATTTACACAGGGTTTTACATGTATAATCCCTAAATTCATATTTTAGTCCATACAATTCATATATTCCTTTCTAAATTATAGGTTATAATTTTCATGTTTAAATTATGATACTAATAAAATAATGTTTTTTAGAAACTCATTACTGTGTGAAACACAAGATAAAAAAGTATTGGGCATAATGCAAGAATAACTTGGGGTAACATAAAATGAAAAATGTGAATGAAATTTATTTTATTATAAAAAGAGAATTATAATTAATCAAAGTGTTATAGTGTTTGTCTCGTAAGTTATCCACATATTATAACTTCATAAACTTTAAATTCATATAAATGGTTCCATTGGTACCAACAGTGACAACATGAGATCTTCACTCCCAGATTTGATGTTAAAAATAAAGCAGCTTTAAATATTATTTAACTAAAAAACACAAAGACCATTACAAAAACAATGATAATTTTCAGTCTTGGATTGGGAAAAAACACAAAAATTTGTACAATACAACATAGTGTCATATGAAATATTTAATAAATTTTCCCCCACAACTTGTGATATATCTTTAACGATGTAAATAATATTTGTATCTTATTATATGTTTCATAAATTTTTTAATATGTTAGGTCATCATAAAATTTTCCCGTAACATGTTTTAGAAATAACCAATTAAAATTTACTTAAAAATACTATATAAAAATCCAGTCAATAAATTTTATTATATATCAAAAAATTAATATTTTTTTAAATTCTTTTCAAAAATATAATTCTAGGGGTTTCAAAATATATAAACTTTTAAGAAAAAGTCCAAACCCATTGAAAGTACTTATCAGGTTGATTTTTTTGAAATCATTCCCCTTTTTATCAAATAAATTTATATAAAAAAATATTTTAAAAATATATAAAAATAGGGTTTTAATAGTATATGACAATCGAATATAAATTTCAGAATCATTTGATAAATAATTTTCATTTAAACCCAATTTTATAAAAAATATAATAACCATTGAAAAAATTGATTTCTCTTTTTATATTTTAAAACCATGTTTTGAATGTTATAAATTTTAATGGAATGAAACGATTATGATAAACCCAATATAAAATCATGTGGAAATGGTAAATCTATTTTTGGAAAACATTAGCTTGAGGCCATGGGATCACATCTCATTTTTAATAGTCAAATTGTATTTTAAAGTGATATATTTTATGCCAAAAAATTATTGTTTGATAAAAATTTCATAATTTTTTTTCAAAACTTATATAAAATAGTTCATGAGAATAAAATAATTTTATATATCATTAAACATTGAATAATTTTTATTTAAGATTACACCAAAATTATTAGGAGAAATATAGGATTTATAAAACAAATTTTAAAATATATACATTAAATAACTAACTTTATAAATATGCATGTATATACATGAATGAAATGTCAATAATAAGGATAGATTATGTCCATAACTACGATACTGAATAACATTCACATGTTTGGATGAATACTTCATTCATAAAATGAAAATATTGAAGTACCAATTAGAACTAGTTTTCTTAAATAAACAATTTTTTACATAGAGTTTTTTCAAATTAAATTATATATTTACCCACTATTATGGGTCTTGTTAAAATAATAAATCATTAGGAAATAATTAATTCCGTAAATAAATTTATAATTTATCTTGAAAAACCATTATATGTTAAATTAATTTTCTTGTATCATGTGTGTATGAAATTAAGTGATTTCACTTACATAATGGTTTTTGTAACAAAATCTAAATCATAAAATTCTATTCTAAAAAATAATTTCCTTACATAGATTTTTTTAGTATTAATATTCATTGAATAGTAATTTTTAAAATTGAATTCCAGTGCCAGAAAATAATATCAATAATATAGATCTTATTCATAAAAAGGAATCAACATAAATTAAATTATATCATTTAAAATTTGAATTCATTTGAAATAATTTCCATGAAATAAAATAGTAATTCTAAAAATGTAATCATATATACATTGCAAAATGATAATAATCCCCATACCTGAAACTAATAACCAACTTCCCTATAATTCATCTATTCTGAATAATGTTAACCCTCTTTCCCTAATGAGTAATATCATCCTCAAAATATCCCAAAAACCCACGAAATATGTGTATGTTTTCAGGATAGATAGAAGAGTGTAATTGGATGAAAACAACAAGAGAATATGTCCTATTTATAAACCCCAAATTTATAAAAAATCATTAAATTTTTTATATAATATTTATACACTAATTTGAAGGAGTTTAAAAAAGTGTTCAAATTTTCCTTACATTTTCCTTCAAATTAATGAAATTATATTTTGTTCTTACTCTATTTTTTCGTTACTATTACTATTTTATTCCTTAATTCTCTTGGAAGATTATTTGTCAGGTACATATATAGTATGACATATATAATTATAAAATATACACCTGAAATTTATATTTTAACATCATGTTTTTAAATTATATATAATTATATCATATAAATGATAACACATATATTTCAGAATGTGTATATGAGTTTTTTAGGTAATATATATATTCTTTTGATTTTTCATTCATTTCATTTAAAAAAATCTCATATATATAAATATATATTTATTACTATATTAAATAATTCTTTAGTATATATATATGTATATTTATTTATATACACACCAATATATATAGTCTATCATATATACATATCTAAAAAACCACTATATTTTTTTAAAAAAAATATAACATATATATATTTGATATATAAATGATGCATATTTTAAGATATATTTTAACATATATATTACATATATATATATGTTTTACAACATATATATATATATATATATATATATTGGTTCTCTAATCCATACAAATCACACACCCACATCTCCCTTAATTATTTGTAAATCCCTCAATCATGGGCCATACATGATATACATATATTGGTTTTTTGTCTCTATCTACCACACATCTGTACCTCAGGCTTTCTTGGGTTCCTTCCACCATATAATTGAATCCTCACACCTCACGTTACAATCCAGTTATATTTTATTGTTTTCATTCGGTTTTTTTGAAAACTGTCACTTCTCCAAGATATATATATATATATTTATAGTATTAGTTGTATACAATCATCTTATGAAATACGTGTGTGTGTGTGTGTGTCTACCCAAAATAAATATATATATATATATATATATACATATACATACTGCACACACACACACACATATATATATATTACAATTTTATAACTTTTTTTCTAAAAACAAAAACATAATTTTGTTATCAATAAGACATTCATATATATATATATATATATCTGTATATCTAGATGGTTATTATTTCAGTTTATCATAGACACACATATATATAAATATATATTTAAAAAAATTTCTATATATATATATATATATATCTTTATATATTAAAACAAACCTAAATATTACTAACCATAAATAAATTTTTTATTATATATATATATGCAGTTATTATATAATCATATCATTTTTTACATATAAGGAAAATATTAAAGAAAGTAAAAACTAAAGTGAAATTTTTTTATTTTTGACATAATTTACATTATTACATTTAATTTGACATTAATAATTTACCAATAATTAAGAAAACGTATTACTAAAAATTTATTAATCATTGCAATTATTTAAATATAAAATAAATAGGTATTCATAAGTGTTACTAATTTGAAAATATGAAATTTCATATCAAGAAATTTTTTTTAACTTATGCCTACTTTTATTTTTTATACAATGTATCTTTAAAAAAATTATTATGTACTTATCACCATAAATATAATTTTTTAACAATTTTATTCAATAATCATATTTACTTATAATAAAAATACACTACATATCAATTTACATGTATGAAGCAAATTATTTTAAATACATATATATATAAATTACTAATTAATAGTAATATAAGTTCTATCCTAGAGAATGATATCTTATTGAATGAATATATTTGTTTGAATAATAATATATATATAGTAAATAATATATGTTCATTAAAATATTTTTTTTAAAAAAATAGTATTTAATAAAATGTAATACAAATGTAACATTTCTTTTAATTTTGATATTTAATATTAATTTATATGATAAAATTTTAGATATTAAATAAAATAATTTAATAAATTGTTATTTTATTTAAATAATTTTTATTTTGTTTTAATTATGGAACTAGACATTTGATAAACTCAAAAAAGAAAAATGTTGAAATGAATTTCTATGATTTTACATATGATGTGGATTTTGTGAAACATTTAGATCATGTTTATCCCACCATTACATGGGACCCCAATGTTTCCCGATAATTTTGGGAAACCATTTTACACCTAGGGTAACATATTTTACCTAAATCACTAAAGCATCAACATTGGTCAATCTAGATAATTGTGTTCTCAAGGATGTCCTCACATCCTTTTATACCCCTTTTTAGATAAGAAGGGTAACATTAAACTCAATGACCAATTTAAACATTATTCAATAAATTTTATGTAGTCCATGAATTTAATTAAATTTTTTCACAAAATATGTGATGTACATGTCTTCTAACCCTAAGGGATTTTTTTGGAATCCCTTATATTATGCAATCGGATGAGATTTATGGACTCCATTTCAAATAGGAGGCAGTCAGTGATTTTTCTCCCCCTATCACATTCAATATCACCATATTGTTTCATATGATAATTATTTAATATAATATGTACATATATACATTTATAGAATCCTAGTATGAGATCCATGACGATCCCCAGGAGGAACTACATGGTCTGAAGATTCTCAACACATTTCCCCCTCATGAGCTTTATCATTCCAATTGTCGCCATCTGTTTTCCCATCCACCCATCATTGTAAAGGTTTCACCCCATACTCTTACTCTAAAAATGATACTAACCCATACTTATAGGGTAATCCATATGCAGACCATATACTCTACTGGAAGCATGAAAATGATTAGTTTTCCATGTTGTATTAGCCTGTAGAGTACATTTGATGGTACAGAAAAGGTACTTTATTTTATAATTATCATACCCAAACCTATACCACTCCTCCCCATCTTCCCCTATTAAAATTACAACTACAGTTGTGGTTCCACTGAAAAAGTATGTTCTTAATGTTCCTCCATATAATATGAGTAGAATATAGTAGGTTTTGTGGGAAACTATAAAGAAGATCTTACGTAAAATGAGGACCTTGATTATGGGACCATTGGTGCATACCTATCGTGGGATGAGGAATCCATGTATAAATTTATAGCCACTATCTATATTGTTTCTAATTGGGTTAGAACTAATTCTGTTTGGTTTTTTTATAATTACTCATTCTAATAATTCTTATACATTTCATTTTTTTACTAGGTTTTGTTTTGAATGTACTAATTTTTATTCTATTATAACTTAGTGTGACTATATATTATTAATATATTTCACCTACTATTACAATTCTTGTTATATAATTAAATTTTATTGTTTGTATAGTGACAAAAATATGTGTATCTTTTTAACGGGACCTCATACAACAATATCATTTATTGAAAAAATTATACTCGATGAGAGTTTTTCTTTCTTATATATTTGGAAATAAATTATTTCCATTATAAAGCCCCTTATATGGGTTTACTTACTCACCCTACTCCATTGTAACATGAACATGGGGAACCATTCTAAATCATATGTTTGGGGAAGGAAACTATCCATTTAGCACCACATTTTGTCATTACCCTTTCCATGAAAATGATGTTTTCTTTAAACAATCCTCTTAAGGGATGGTATATATATTTGATATTCATATCAGTTAAATGAAAATTTAATTTGGTTAATCAGTTTGAAACTTTTCATATGTGTAAACTAAAATAACAATTTATGATGATAATGGCCATTAGAAAGCTCATGACAAAATATTTGAATATTAATTATTTTTAACATTGTGTTTAAAGATGGATTGTGTGATTCATTAGTATAAATTTACGAGCCTCCTAAAATTGAACTTAATTTTAATAATATAGTATGTAATGTAATAAAATTTCATAAAACCACAAAAGTCATAATTATGCTATCTAAATTACACGACTGATTGAATTTCTAAAAAATTATTTATAATTGAATCATTTTAAATTTTTAAATTCATTTTTGTTAAAATTATTTAAAATCAATGATTATTTGAAATATGGAAAATGATTACCCATAATGAGGACGTCCCTCTATTGGAAAAAATTCATATGTAAATAAAGTTTTTTGGACTATAAAAGTAATAGACCAACATATTTTGTTGATGATTTCTTAGTCTAAACTACACATTACTCCAATGATATAAAAAATAATTACATATCATTTTATTGAATGGATAAAAAAATTAAAAATTTAATTAAATAATGATTTAAGTATGGATGTTTGGAAAAATTAAATTCGTCATATATTGTTATATTTATTTAAGGATTTATTATTCATGAACAATGTATTAATGATTTTAAATAATATATATTTCAAAAAAATCATGTGTCTGATATAATTTGTTTCTATTGTAACCATTTATTTGGTGGAACAATTGAGAAGGTTTATTTTATAGTTGTTTGAGGATAAATAATTAGTCAAGGGTCTTGTATTTTGATGCACTGGTGTGAGTGATCTGGTTTTATTATAAAAATATGGCTATGCCATTAGTTCCAAGCCAATACATCCCTTCATGAGACAACTTGCTGAGTAGTTAGGTAATGGTGATGGGTTTTCATTGTGGTGTAGTTGTAGGGGAGGTGCTGACCCTGTAGTTTCGTTCAGAGTTTTATGGTTTTATTTGGTGGAAATTATAGTTCTTGTGGTTTCCCAATCTTTTATTAAACGTTATTTTATAACAAAAAAATTAACTTTATATCAGTATTGATGATGCCCATATGTTTTTGTTGGTAAAAACTGGGTGAACGATGATGAAATTATCTATTTTTCAATTAATTTGGAATTTATGAGGTAAATCAAAGGTATTTAGTCCCTTTTCAATGGGGCTTATTTTCAAATATGTATTCCAAATGAGGAATCCCTATTAGAAGACCAAGAATGTTATGATTACGAGAGGTAGTTATAATTGAATGTTCATTATATGTTAATTCAAATTGTACGGACCGACCTTCAACCCAAATTAGAATCCGTTTGAAAAGGAGGTACAAATCATAAAATAGCTGTATGGTTATTCCACCTCTAGTAACATTCCATTAGACTATTTGGATTAATAATATATAATAAATCATTATACGTGTGGATCACATTGATAAAAAAATTGTACTCCTAAACCTTGAAACAGACTAAAAAACCACCTTCCTTTTATATATCCAAATAACAACCACTTGGTCAATTATTATGACCCCCAACAACTATATGACATTCAAGGTTAGTAAATTAATGATCATAATGCCAGGTTTGGGTCATCATAATAATTAAGGAGAGGATTATACATTCATCGAGAGTGCATGAAACTCATTATAAGGAAATTTTGGATTTTTTTTGAATTTTTCTTGAACATCACCCTCTTTTCGTTACTATAATAAAACCCATGGTTAATAAGATATTATTTATCATCATTTCTATCATGAATATCTAAATTTTCTCCATAAGTTGGTGTTATGGTAAATAAATTGTGTATTTTTAATATAATTGATCTTTTTTTATTGTGTTTGATATGTTACTACAATTTCCTATTAATATATTCACTACTACAAAAACTGGAAAGGGAAGTGCCACCTTTTATTAGAGATAAGACAAAAGTGCTGATAACAGAACCCTTTATTAGCAGTAAAATTTTAGCACTGATGAAGTCATTCTTTATCAGCTTTTTTTATAAGCGCTTATAAATAGTATGCTTTATAAGCACTAAAAAATAACTATTAATCAATGCCTTTAGCAGCGCACTTTTAGCACGGATAAAACCATATATCATATTTTATAATATCTGGTGCACAATGTCCTCTGTTTATCGCACCCTCAAGCCCTCACGGTGCTATACCATTGCGACAAATCCCCTCCACCAGCGATCTTCTAATTGTCGGAGCTCTGCCACTAGCCCTACACTTTATCCTTCCCCTCAAACACCTTTCTTGGATCCTCTTCCTGACAGAACATACTTCCTCCTCTCTGCTGGACTCATAGTGAACCTTAATCCTCCATTTCTCAATGGTGGGGTCTCCTCCTTGGTACCTCACCCTCTCGGTCACGTCTCCCCCTCCGGATGTAGCACATAAGGATCCCTAACCGCTTGATGCTTCTTCCCTCCCTGTATCGCGAGTTTGATCTACTCTAGGTAAGTATCCCACTTCTCCATTTAGGTTTATTTTTTGTGGATAGTTTTTTTGAGATTATCATTAATTAGGTTGATGTTTGGATTATTCCCCATAATCACCACCCTTGGATTAGATTCTAACTAACATAGAGTCCTAACAATCTATGTCATGAAATCACACACATAGTGGATTCTTATACTTGGCTAGCAGATGATTTAAACTAAAGTATGATTTTTTATGATTCCCTATGGGACCTTATGATGTTTTAAACTAGAATTTATTTTTCACTAAGTGTCATTTGTATGGGGGTTTTATATTCTCGTGAAATCTCAAGCTAGACCTTGTTATACATGAATATTCTATTAATGTTTAGTGTTTTTCCTCATCCTTCAGGTAGATGTATCTATACTGGGGAAAGTGGAATTTTTGTAAACCCTTTCATAAAAAAGAATAGTTTTGATAGTACACACCTAATTATTAATTGGTTATAATTTTTGTGTTGCATGATGTGCTGGTGATTGTGTTTATGGGGAAGGTTCTGTTTACGATTTTGTTTATGTGGAAGGTTTTACTTTGGGATGGGCCTCATGGGGGTTGTAATATAGGGATGTTGGATCAATGGATAGGTAGAGAAAATTGAGTAGGAATCAACTGTGAGACTTGAACTTGTCTTCAGTGTTTGTGGGATCTCTCTCATAGTGTTTTCTTCAGTTTTCATCCTCCTCAGCTATAACCCTATATCCATTTTCCAAATATATAGTGTATGTTCTTAGTTGTCTATCATTTTTGTAGGTTGTTTTGGTCCATTAAAAAAAAGTGTGTTACACCATTTTTGAAAAAAGATTTTTTATAAGTGTTTATAGGTTACATAGTTTATGTTTGACATCACTTATTAAGAAGTAATCACAACTGATCACAATTGATTGTGTATAATGATATGTTTGACTGCACTTGGGGTTCATCTTGTCAAAACATATTTATAAGTGTTTAAAGAATTTATCAATTATAATAAAAGGTTTTGTATAAGTTTTTCCATTTTTGTTGTTGGAAAGGTGATAATCTGGCACATTTTTTGTAGTTTTCTTCTGGAATTTAAGCATCAGCTTTGGGTTTAGATAGTGGTATAAAAATGTGAGAATTTGTATTTGGGTGGTTAATTCTTTTTTGTATTGTGGGATGTTTCTTGACATAGATCAACTATAAATTACACACATCTTTATTTTTATGTCAAGGATAATTTAAGGGTGGTGTCAACATAGTGAACGTCTATGACCAGTTGTTCCTTGGTACATGTCTAGAAGGTTTTTTCTTGAAAATGGGGAGACACCATGCACATCATTGTGTAGATAGTGATTCTTCCCGGATACCAATTATGGGTATAAATATTGTTATTTTGAATAGAGATTGCTCTAGTAAAGAACTATTGTTGGTGTGTCAGGCCAAGTGATTTTTTAACTACACCTAAATTATGGAGAACCCGATTATGTGATGGGGATGAATTTATTCTCAGGAGAATATAAATTTCATTCACATGGTTGGATTGTATTTCAGATCTTTTAATTATATCCATTAATTTATGTTGATCAATTCACAGACCAACCTCTAGTTGTTTGGGGGAATTCAACATGTAATACTATGATTTGGATGGCTATATTAGAGTTCTATGATTATGCCTATGGTTTGAGTTGATATAATAATCTTTTAATGTAGTGATCTTATGGGATGTAGGGTTAGAAACACCACCTTCAGTAGGTCTGTGATGCAAGTCTCATCTTAGGAGGCACTGCCATTCATAGGTACCTCAAGGATAGACCATTACACCATGGAATTTAATATGATTGTGATGGGTATAGACATATCACATTGCATTTTTTTAACATTCATGCTTCACTCGAAGAGGTAGTCGATGAATAGCCTAGGTAGAGGAAAGAACTAGAGAAAGGAGGTTTGTACAACACTAACGTGATAGAGGAGATCGGGGAGCAATATTAGGTGGATGGAACTTTGGTTTGATTCTACTAACACATCCCATATGTTGATGACTACTATATTGGTAATTTAGTCATTATAATATCAGAAAGTTATAGTCCCTAGGGTATTTTTACTAGGAGGCTCCAAGAGTGTCTGGAGGAATTATCTAGGTTTGTAATACTTTTCTTGTAGTAATATTCAAAATACGTACAAAGAAACGATTTTTCCTAATTTTTTCAATTATTTTCTAGGTATATGGTATGCTATATTAATCTATATTTTTTTAAGGAATTGGCTATGTTATATAGTATTTGAAAGTCTTGTTTTATGTATTTGAATCATAAATACTAATATTTGAGATTCAAATATGATATAGATGAATAAAGGTTGGATGGATGCTAATCATTTGACAATAGAGTATGAGAATAGAGTGAAAGAGTTCATCAAGTTTCCAAAGTATCCTGAAATGGATTATTCTCAAATCCATTGTCCATGATTACGTTGTTGTTATTCTAGACTAATTACTCAAGAAGAGTTCGATGAACATTTGATATGTCATGAAATAGATCGGAGTTATAAATGTTGGAATAAACACAAAGAAAAAGTGAATATAGCTACTAGATGGGATAAAACTACATTTTATGGATCATGAGATATGAATAAAAATATGGATAATGAAGAAGACCATATAGAGAATGTGATTATAGATGTCAATAATGATGAAGATCATACTGAGGAAATGGAAAAGACAATTGAATATGAACTCAATGATTGCCCAACATTTTTTGAGAAGTTAAAGAGTTGTGCAATAACGCCATTGTATGTTGGTTGCACTAAATATATAGCATTGTCAGCTATACTAAAGATATATAAATTGAATGTAGGAAATGGGTGGAGTGATGTCAGTTTTACGGAACTACTTTCTCTCTTGAATGAGATGATCCTGTAAGATAATGAGCTCCGAAACCGGAAATATGAAGCTAAATGAATGCTACACTCGATCGGTATGATTTCTGAATGAATACATGCCTACCCAAAAGACTTTATACTGTTTCTAAAGGAGAAAAAATCAAATACAGAATGCCTAATGTGTGGTTCTTGTTGATACAAGAAAGATAAATCCAGTTCTACAAAGGTTGTATATTATATTCCAATCATTCCAATGTTTAGGTGTCTATATGGAAGTGAAGAATTTGCAAGACAATTGTCATCGCTTGCATATAAAAGAAATAATGATGGAAAATAATGTCACTCGGATGACTCCCCTCTATGGATGATAATTGATAATGAGTATCCTAAATTTGGAAAAGAGACAAGAAACCATCGTCTTGCATTATCTACAGATGGAGTGACTCATTTTGGTTTTCTAACCATCACTCACAGTATAGGGCCTATTATGTTGGTAAATTATAACTTTCCACAATGTTTATGCTTGAATTTTAAATTTACCATGTTATTTATGCTTATATTAGGACCAAAACAACTAGGTCATGATATGAATATTTATTTTCCTCCTTTGATTGAGGATTTGAAGTTATTAAGGGATTCGGGTGTTATGTTGTATAGTGCTTATAAGGGTGAATAATTCATGTTGAGAGCGATGTTGTTTGGGGACAATAAATTATTTCCATGCTTATCAAAAATTTTCAGGCTATTCCAACAATAGAACTCAAGGGTGTCTTGTGTGATAAGAAGATTCAAAATCAATTAGGTTGAAACATACATCAAAAACTGTGTTTTTAGGACATCGTACATTTCTACCTCATCAGTATAAGTACAGATCTTGGATGACATCATTTAATGGATGTTCAGAACAAAAAAACACCATCTCCACTAATAGGTGATCAGCTGTTTGAGAAATTACAAGATGTGAACACTGTTTTTGCTGAAAAAAATTTAAAAACCATAAGATAATTGGTTCCAAAAAGAGATCAGTTTTCTTTGAATTACCATACTGGAATTGTTTGTACATCAGACATTTTCTTGATGTGATGCATGTGTAAACAAATGTATGTGACAGTGTTATCGGAACATTTCAAAATTCACCTGAAAAAACAAAAGACAGAATTAAGGCAAGGTTGCACATGGTTGACATGGGAATACAAGAAGATTTGGCTCTAATAAAGGGTGAAAATCAAATGTTTATTCCTCCAGCAGCTTACACTATTTCTAGGGAGGAGAGATGTCAATATTGGAACTTCTTAAATGATGTAAAGGTTCTATAGAGGTATTAATCAAATATCAAGAACATTGTGTTAATTAATTATTTAAAGTTAAAAGGATTGAAATCACATGGGTGACATGTTTTGATGCAAGATTTAATTCCTATAGCTTTATGTTTCATTTTTTATGAATAATGTTCGTCAAACATTAACCAAACATTGTTTCTATATAGCAATGTTTTAGACCCAGGGATTTTTCCAACAATGGATAGTGAAATTGTTATCTTATTATCTAAATTAGAAGGGTTCTTCCCACAAACATTTTTGATATGATGGTTCATTTGATGCTTCACTTTGTGATAGAGATTCAACTTTGTGGTCCTGTGTACTATATATGGACGTACCCCATTGAACAGTATAGGGAGATTTTGAAAGGGTATGTCAAAAATAAAATTCCTCCATAGGGTTGTATAGTGGAGCAATATATTGATGAGGAAGACATTGAATTCTATTCCGAATACCAATCTGATATAGAAAGCATTGGTATTTCGAAATCTTGTCATAGTAGAATCATTGAGGGTGAGGGAATTTCTAGAATAAATGTTGTGACAATCAATATTATAGATTTAGAGCAATTCCACTTTTATGTTTTGCATAAAAGTTTAAAGGTTTCTCCATATATTGAAACCCACAATGAAATTCATTATCATTTTCATCCATCAAGGGGTGAAAAATAGATATCAAATACACATAATTACTATTTTATAAGATGGTGTTAGGACCATATTTTTATGGAATTAGATGAAAATATGAATTGAATTTCAGAACGACTTGGATGGATAACTGCCGGACCATGTGTTTATGTATTATCTTACAACGGTTATGTAAGTAATGGTTATACATTATATATAGATAATCATGATGAAGATAGTACCATGAAAAATAGTGGAGTTACACTTGTGGCTAAAGCGATGCATGTTTATGGTATTAATGAAAGAAAACCAATTTATGAAAATATGTCACACTTAGGCATTATAAAACAAATATGGGAGTTGGATTATACAACATTCCAATTGCGAAATTTTCAATGCAAATGGGTTGATAAAAATAGTGGTGTTAAAATAGATGAATTGGGATTTGTGAAGGATGATTTTTTAAATAAGGGTACAAAGAAGAATAGTTTATAATGGAATCACAAGTGGTACAAGTATTTTATGTCCCAGATCCCGTAAACTGAAAGTGGTCAATTGTTCTGTTATCATCAAAAACTACTGATGGGACCAATAAAAATTTAGTTGAGGATGATCCTTCAATGGTACGTCCAATCCTTTAGTAGCGGTCCCAATGTATATGATGCTATATATGTTATAGGAGACAACAATTAATGGATTTGGATAATAGATAGAGGTGTCAAATCCCTTCAGCCTTTGAAAAAATGATAGAGAGTTCAATAAACATGTTATAATTTTTTGGTAATTTATATCTTGTTATCTATTTTTATTATCTTATCATTAATGAATTTATGTAATATATATTAGTTTTTCAACCACTTTTGCATATAATGACTTCTGCATGTTCTGGTGCCATTAACCTTGAGGCTGAACAAGTCTGTCAGGATGTTGCTCCTACTACTACTACTGTGACTGCTCACAGTGCAGAGAAACAACATGTCTCTGAACCTATTGTTGCTCTTAGTGTTGAGGAAAAACAACCATCAGCACATGGTGTTGCTTTCTTTTTAGATGAACATATATATGATGTTGACATTGATGAAATGGACGGGGATGAAGGACCGATGGCACAGAAAACACTGGTTCATCGTAGTTTTATGGTGCTAGCCATATTTTTTAAGGCGAAAAGCAACGGCATAAAATTTTATGTGGGATGGAATGCATGAGGCCAAAATGTGAATCCCCACAAGGATATAGATAGTAGTTAAATTGGAATTGTCACTCGGCAACGCATGATGATTGACATAGATTCATGGAACCATGTTGTGTCTGGCTGAAGGCAGTGATCTGGGATGAAATTATGGTAACATTATGATATTATTTCATTAATTTAATAGAAAATAATATAATGAAATAGTGTTTTACTCTTCTTAATCTATATCAGAGTATATTTATAGTAGTTGATTCACACAATAATTATGTACTGAGGCATTTAAAAAGGTGTCATCT
This sequence comes from Viscum album, assembly GCA_963277665.1. Lineage (NCBI taxonomy): Eukaryota > Viridiplantae > Streptophyta > Magnoliopsida > Santalales > Viscaceae > Viscum > Viscum album. The sequence goes on along the minus strand of OY728145.1, from coordinate 685,836,238 downwards.
AGGTTTTCAAACTATTTTAACAAAATTTGACCTGAATGATTCCAAAGGTAAAATAAACCCCCACCCAAACCTTATCTATGCTAACATGATATCCCAAGATGCATGGGATGAAATTATTGGCAGTCGTGGGGATAAGAAGTTTCAGGTACATTGTGGATAATAATACATTGTTTGAGGATACATGTATTAATCACTTTGATTGTCAATATTTCATTTATGAAACAACAAATCAGTACTTAAAATAAGGAATGTGAATCAAAACCAACATACCCCTATAGTAAAGTAAGTACGGGGTATGCATCCCTAGAAAACAACGTGGTACATATTTTAAATTTACCTAAATATTGTATGGTCCCAATTAACAATATATTTATTATCATTATATATTTAAATGTAGATTTAATTGTCTAAAACAGAAGACACATTCATCCCCCATCATGTGCTTTGGAAGGAGGGATGTGTGAACGAAGAAGGGAAGCTAGTAGATAAGAACACACAAAAAGTGTGGGAAATATGTGTATGTATGACATGATAAAATTATTTGTTATAAATTGATATTACATAAAAATAATTAGTTAATTTCCTACATATGATAGTCACAAAACTCAGTTACTCCTATTGCTGAAGCAGACCTATTATCGACGGCTAGGAAGAGGACAGAACAATACGGTCATGTGAGAGGTGTGAGGTTTGAGGTGACACGCTGAGTATATTATGAGAAAAAAAAATGGATAATAGAGATGAAAAAAATGAAACAAATGAGCGAAAGACTAGAAACTCTTGAAGAACACATTCAATGGTAGGGAAAGTTACTAACAACTTTTTTGGGTGGGAAAAAATGAGAATACCCAACTCAGGAACAAACAACACGTGATGATCTCACACCACCCCCACCAGCTTTGATGCAAGTCGTTCCCCACAAAAAAAACTCTAGGACGTGGTAATATATATTATAAGAATTGTTTCCATGAAATTTGAATCATACAAACACTGATACTTTTATTTTACTGATCTTTTACAGGGTGATAATGACTGTGATTTATATTTTTCAACACCCACCTATCACCTTTGTGCGAGGGATACAATATTCAACATCCCAATGAACAATTTGCATAATAGACCACTTCCGAAAGATCATCTGAAAGTGAAAATTAATGTAGATCATGATCCAAATGAAGATCTACCTATTCCACATGATGAAAATGATATTCATATGGTCGAAAAGGCTATTGGGACATTCATTACATGACCATCACAACTTGTTAGAGTAAATGTGGAAAAGAGGTATTTATTTCCAATTTTCTCTCAAGATAAACCTTTAAAAATTAATGATAAAGGGGTATGAACTAATGAATGTTATTATTTATAGAGAAAGGGAAGGGTGTGACAAGAAACATCAGCTCAAAAGCATATAAATATTCGACCAACAGATCCCAAATAGGAACCAAAAGCACAATAACACCACCTATTCTATATCCACATTAACTAGATTTGAAGGCTCATGTGGATACAAATCTAAGAGGTGGTAGTAGTCGTATAGTGGTTTTTGAAAAGAAAATATATGGAGAGGAGATTCAAGATTTCATTTCTACTAAAAATGTAAATGAGATCCTTGAATACAGTTACCTAGGCATCATAGTTGTAAATTTATATATGAGGTATGTTTTCCTGAATTGACTTTCTAAAAGCCGATATAATGTGGAAATTATGACTAAATGCATTTTATATTTTTGACAGACATATATATGAAAAACAGTTGAAATAGTTTTCCCATGATCCAAAATTTAGACTCATTTTTCCTCATACCGTATCAATACAACTTATAGAATTAGAGCCATCAAAAAAGGATGAAATAGTGAATGGATTTCTAAAAACATTTGAAAGTAAGATTACAGATGAAAAACCCTTCCTAATAAAAACCATGCAGGGGTAAAAATCTATGATTAGAGACTATCAATAATATTTTAACTTCTTTTATTACTTATTCTTTTTTGTGTTTTTAGGTAACATTGGCTTATAATTATGGTGAACATGGATACTCTAATGATTTTTTTATAGATTCAATGCCTGGATATCCAACCAACCGACTACACATGATGGAGTTTGTGAATCTGTAAGACACTACATCCTACATTTCTGGTATAAACATTATGTAATATAATTTATAATATCTTTTAAAAAGGATTATGTTTTGACAGGGTGGTGTATCATTATCATATAAAAAATGAATGAGGAGAGGGGTTAAGTATAAATAGGTGAGAAAGTATTACGTCTGGAAAAATATAAAGGAATGTATAATAAAATTTCACCTTCCAAACACATATCAACACAAGATACATATTCTAATAAGGATCAATTTTTTTTAGTGTCCAAAACAAACAAACTATGATGATTGTGGTTATTATGTTTGAAAATTTATGAAAGTGATCATTTTTCATCAACAAACTAACATCCCTAATAAGGTATTTTAATAAACAACTACTATTTAACATAAACTATATATTTATTATTTATTTATATATTTTACAGTACTATTATGACTGTCGAAAATCCTTAAACACAAAAGATGATATATATTTTTTCCGAAACAAAAGGGTTGCATACCTGATGGAGGATTGTACAAAAATATCATGGATATTCTACATGGGGACTTGTACAATTGGCGGTCATCATTGAGGGGGGTTAATGAGTTGAAAATATGAAACATTATTGTTTGTAAATATTTGTAGGAAAATATTAATTTTTATTAAATATAACATCCTTAATCCAATGTTTCATATTCCCATTTTAAGAGATGAAATTCACCAACAACATGAAAGAATGATGAACCACTGTTCTTTGGGATTTAGATAAGAATGAAGAGTAAAATATCAAAAATAAATTTATATCCAACCAAATTCATTATGATTGTGTTGATACTTTAGGGGAATGATCCAGTGGTCATTTGTGACATGTACAAGTCAACCCTGCCTCAATCCGAGACACGGTTTGGCCGGTATCACTCAAAGTGTCTCGATTTTGTTTAAAATGGACAGAATTTTAAGTGAAAACAAAATGCGATGTATGAAAATCTGATCAAAAATAATCAAATTATGTTGATACATTAGTGGAACAATACATGTGTAATTTTTGACTTGTAATAGTCAACCCTTGCTCAATTAGAGGCACGGTGTGGTCAGTATCACTCAAAGGGCCTCTCTTTTGTTTAAAATGGACATAATTTTATGTGAAAACAAACACTGACGTACGGAAATCCAACCAAATGCATTTGAATTTGTTGATACTTTATAGTAATGATATATGGGTCATTTCTAACATGTAAAAGTCATTCCCACCTCAATATAAGGCATTATATGGCCGATATCAATCAAAGTGTCTCTATTTTTTTTTAAATGAACACAATTATAAGTGAAAGCAACAACTAACTTACGTAAATCCAACCAAAAACATTTGGATTATGTTGTTAATTTAGGGGAAAGATACATTGGTAATTTGTGACTTGTACAAGTCATCCTCTCCTCAATCCAAGGCACGGTGTGTCTAGTATCACTCAAAGTGTCTCTCTTTTCTTTAAAATGGACAGAATTTCAAGTGAAAACAACAACTGTCATACGAAAATCAAACTAAAAGATTTTTTATTGTGTTGATACATTAGGGAAGTGATACATGGGTCATTTTTGATATGTAATAGTCAACCCTGCCTCAATCCAAGGCGTGATGAGGCCGGTATCACTCATATTATATCTCTTTTGTCTGAAATGGACATAATTCTAAGTAAAAACAACAACTGACATACAAAAAACCAAACAAATTCATTATTATTGTGTTGATTCTTTAGGGTAACAATCCATGGGTCATTAATTACTTGTACGATTCCACCCCTCTTAAACATGAGGCATGGTATTGCCGGTGTCACTCAAAGTGTCTCTCTATTGTTTAAAATGGACAGAGTTTTAAGTAAAATAACAACTAACGTAGGAAAATCCAACCAAACGCATTAGGATTGTGTTGATACATTAGTTTAATGATGAATGGGTCTTTTATGAAATGTATGAGGAAACATTGCATCAATCCGAGGCACGGTGTAGCAGGTATCACTCAAAGTCTCACATTTGTTTAAAAGGGACAAAATTTTAAGTGAAAACAACAACTGGCGTATGAAAATCCAACCAAAAACATTTCGATTGTGTTTATAATTTAGGGTAACTATAAATGGGTAATTTTTACATGTAAAAGTCAACCATGCCTCAACATGAGGCATGGTATGGCCGGTATCACTCAAAGTTCCTCTCATTTGTTTAAAATGGACAAAATTTTATATGAAAACAACAACTGACATAGGTAAATTTGATCAACCACATTTGGATTGTGTTGATACATTAGGGGAACAATACATGAGTCATTTTAACATGTAAAAGTCAACCCCAACTCAATACGAGGCATGATGTGGCCAGTATCACTCAAAGAGTATCTCTTTTGTTTAAAATAGACAAGAATTTTAAGTGAAAACAACAACTGACATACGGAATTCCAACCGAACACATTAAGATTGTATTTATAATTTAGGGTAACAATACATGGGTAATTTGTGACATGTTGGGGTTATCACCAGTTCAATCCCAGGCACGGTGTGGTCTTCATCACTCAAAGTGTCTCTCTATTGTTTAAAATGGAGAGAATATTAAGTGAAAACAATAGATGACGTACGAAAATCCAAACAAACGCATTCAGATTGTGTTGATAATTTTGGGGAACAATACATGGGTCATTTGTGATGTGTAAGAGTCATCCCCTTCTCAATCTGATGCATGGTGTGGCTGGTATCACTCAACATGTCTCTCTTTTGTTTAAAATGGACATAATTTTAAGTCAAAACAACAACTCACATACGAAAATCTAACCAAACACATTAGGATTGTGATGATAGATTAGGGTAATCATCCATGGGTCATTCGTGATGTATAAGAGTCAACCTCACCTCTATACGAGTCACGGTGAGGCGGTTATCACTCAAAGTGTCTCTCTTTTGTTTAAAATGGATATAATATTATGTAAAAATGTAAACTGAGGTATGGAAATGTGACCAAACTCATTTGGATTATGTTGGTACTTTAGGAGAATGATCCATGGGTCATTTTGGATGTGTACGAGTCAACCCCAGTTCAATTTGAGGCACAATGTGGTTACTATCACCCAAAGTCTCTCTCCTTTGATTAAAATGGATATAAATTTAAGTGAAACCACAACTGACTTATGGAAATACAAACAAGCACATTCAAATTGGGTTGATACTTTTGTGGAACAAGCCATGGGTCATTTGTGACATGTATGAGCCAACCCCGAATCAATATGAGGCATAGTGTGGCTGGTATTACTCAATGTATCTTTTTTTATTAAAATGGACAGTATTTTATGTGAAAACTACATATGACATACAGAAATCCGATCAAATGAATTCGGATAGTGTTGATACATTATGGGAATGATCCATGGGTGATTTTTTATGTGTAAGAGTCAACCATGCCTCTATATGATACATAGTGTGGTCGGTATCACTCAAAGTGTCTCTCTTTTGTTTAAAATGGACACCCCCAATCCCCTAGACGCACCTAACCCCCTGGATTCCCCCACACACTAGAAACCCCCCACCCCTACAAGACACCAAAACACCACCTTGACACCCCACCCCTATTGGAAACGCCCACCCCCATGGACAACTAAACCAAACTCCCTGGACACCCCCCTGGACCGCCCCACCACCCCCTAGAACCCCCCAACCCCCCCCCCCCCCTGGACACCACCCCACCCTCTAGACACCCCACCCCTCTGGGCACCCCACTCCCTGGAAATCCATCCAACCCCCTGGACACCACCACACCCCCTAGAAACCCCCACCCCCTAGACAACCACCAACCCCCTGGACGGCACCCCCATCCCTCCTAGACACCACCCCAGCACCTGGACACCCACACCCCCTTGGACAGCCAACCCACCCCCTAGATAGGACCCTACCCCCAAGACACCCCCACCCCTATGGACACCCACACCCCCTGGAAAGTCCCCAACCCCCTATACACCACTTGACCCCCAATGAACACCCCATAGACAGCACCCCTAGACTCCCCCACCCACTGGACACCCACCATCCACCTAGACGACACTCGTACCCCTCCTAGACACCACCCCACCACCGGGACACCCCCACCCCTAGACACCCCCACCAACTTGGATAGCCACCCCCACCCCATGGACACCACCCAACCCCCTTGGACAACCCCACCCACCCCATGGACACCACCCCACCCCCCGGACACCCCCACCCCTCTAGAAAACCCTGTCCCTTAAAAAGCCCCCCAACCCCCTGGACAACACCCCGCCCCCTAGACATCCCCATGGATAGCCCCCCATAGATACCCCCACCCACTGGACACCAACCGACCCCCTGGATGACCCCCACCCCTCCTATACACCACCCCACCACCTAGACATCCCCCCCTAGACACCCCTCCCCCTTGGACAGCCACCCCACCCCTGGACACCACCCACCCCCTTGGACATCCCCACTAACCCCCTAGACGGCCCCCACCCCCATGGACACCACCCACCCCCTAGGTACCCCCCACCCTCAAGAAATCCCCCCACCCCTGGACACCACCCCACCCCCAGGGTACCTCCACCATCTAGAAAGCCCCCCACCCCCTGGACACCACCCCACCCCCTGGACACCCCCATGGAGACCCCCCCCACCATAGACAGCCCCCAACCCCCCCCCCCCCCTTGACACCCACTAACCCCTGGACGACACCCCCACCCCTCCTAGACACCACCCCACCACCTGGACACCCCCAACCCCTAGACATACCCACCACCTTGGACAACCACCCCCACAATTCGTGAAACCACCCCACCCCCCTTGGATATCCCCACCAACCCCCTAGACCCCCTAGACACCAACCTACACCCTGGACACCCCCACCCTTTGGAAAGCCCCCCCCCCCCAACACCCTGGACACCAAACCACCCTCTGGACACCCCTAGAAACCCCCCACCACTTGGACACACCACCGCCCCCCTGGACGGCCCCAGCACCTGTATGGCCCCCACCCCTAGATGCCCCACCCCTCTTGACCACCACCCCACCACCTGGACACCCCCACAGCTAGACAACCCCAACCCCATGGACACCCCCACCCCCTGGACACCACCCCACCCCCCCTTAGATAGACCTATCCCCCCGGACACCCCCATCCCCCCAAACACCCCCATCCCCTAGACACCCCCACCCCCTAGACACCCCTAACCTTATTGGAAAACCACCCCAAACCTCTGAACAGCCACCCAACCCCTTGAATTATGAATTAAATTCTTTGTGTATTTAAATAATTTATGAATTATGTGTTAATGGTGTATGGGTATACTTGTTGTATGGGTATACTTTCTAAAATTACCTTATAAATTATTTGTTAATATTGTATGGGTATGCTTATTGATATACTATTTTTTTGCAGGTCTTGTTTGGGTGTGCTACTGTAGATTTTTATATTACAAGAGGCATGACATTTATCAGCACTAAAAAGGAACTGATAAAAGATACCTTTATCAGCGCTTTTTTTTATTGCTGATAAAATTTCCCTTTATTATCATCATTTTAGCAATGATAAAGGCTCCCTTTATCAGTGCTCTTTATCGTTGATAATGGTATCCTTTATCAGCACTTTTTTAGAGCTGATAATGTCTACCTTTAACAGTTCTCAAAGCGCTGATAAAAGGGACCCCTTTATCAACACTGAGATTTACAAAAAAAATTAGTGCTTTTATTGCCAATTTGAGCACTGATAAAGCCATTTTTTATTGTAGTGGTTCACCCATTATTTATTAAATTTACTATAAATGTATAAAATGATGAATAATAGAAAAAAATAGTATATCCAAATGTATTTCAATGATTAAATCAAAATACATTAGGTGTAATTGTCATCAATGATTGTGTTATTTAAATCAAATTTATCAAATTTATCTATCACGTTATTAAATTATTCTTCACTTGTTTCATTGGATTTTATCATAAAAATGTAGTTAAAAAATGTCTGAATCCTAATGATGAGGATATATTATAAATAAAACGATCAATATAAAATTGATTATAATAATATTTTATGAATTTAAAACCCCCTAAAAACATTCTATAATATAAGATTCAAGTTTAAGAATTATGATTTTAAAATTTATATAATCGTAATTTCTATAAGACATTTTGAATTAGGTCATTTTGATATCTTGAAACATCTCACAATAATGTATATTTAACTTGATACATGTTAATTTAGAAAAAACATAAAATTAATACAAAAAAATTTCAAATTTCACCATGGATCTACCACATACTAGAACTATGATGTTTTGAAATCTGGTAAAAATTCAATTTGGGATGCTAAAGGAAATCATTCCACTGAATTGAAACTAGTTATGATCCTTGAAATAGTTTCCCATATCACTTTGTATTCATAATAAAAATTATATATTAACCACATATATGATTCATGTGGTGTATATAATAAACATTTGATTTTTTATTTCCTTAATTTATTTCTATTCATGTGATTTAAATATTCATATGAAGTAACTTCTTTCATTGGGATTATGATTAAAAAGTTACAGAAGTGGTATACGGGTATTTAAAAATATCATCATTTTTTGAAATGTTAGTCTTTTAAGATGCTATTGGGGAAATAATATAATTGTTATGTGTAAAACCCCATAAATTTTATTCTCATACAGTTAGTTTTATAAAATATACTATTTCAATTAGTTTTTCTCACTCTATGTTCTCAAAAGTATAATTTTTTTGATGAAAAGTATCATTGATTTTACATGCATAATGAAATATTTTTATACCATCCTTATGTTTTTATATTTGATATCATAAATATTTTGGGTATCTCAAATGATTAATTGAAATAATTCTATATATTTCATATTTTCTATGAATATGATTAAAAGGAAATTTTTAGTCTCTTTTTGAATGGGGTACTTTTTACAAATGGTTCCAATAAGATTTCTATTTTAATGTTTAATTCACAAATGGAAGTTCCCACCATCATTAAAATAATATTCATTTTACATTACAATATAGTTTTTCATTATTATTTTCAATGAAAATACAGCTCCTAATATTTTAGAAATGTTTTTATTTTTATTATGTAATTTCGAATTTATGAATGAATTTTCCTTTATAAAAGACCAATTATCAATTAAAATGATATAAATGTATATCAACATATACTAATAGGTTTTATTATTTAATGTGGTTTTAGAAAACTGATATCATCCACCATATTAAATGTATTTCTTATGTTGTTGATATTTTTTTGAATAAGAAACGTTATTGGAATTATATATGCTAGTTTTATAATATAGATATTTATATTGATTAAATATTTTATATTTTATTCAAACCTTTGATTTTATGTATTTTTATGGATTAAAATGTGATAAGGCTTACATGTTAAATCAAAATAATGAATTTTTAGGTCTCACATCTATCTAATGGCCCATAAGTCTTAATTGTCTTTTTATAATGTTCCCTTTTAATGGAAAAAGGTGGATACCCAAACATAATTCATCTTATTAAGAAAAAACATACTTGTAAGAAAAAAGAGTAAAACTAGGATGAAAAAATGATGATTCACCTCCCCAAATTTGGATCATGATGAATTTCTCCACTGTTGAAAGGTTTTTTTGCTAGAAAGTGTCTGATGTAAAAGCACGATCCCGATCATATGGCCGATTACATACCCTCTGAAACAACATAATATGTAAAGCTCTTCAAAGATGAATTACCAACTCTAAATCCTCTTACAGGGGCAGTTCCATGTGGTCATGTTTCGATATAATAAATTCACACTTTTGGGCTCAAAACATTCAATCAAAAAACATCCACCAATCTCATATTAAACTCATAAAAAAATTTCACCATTAATGAGAAAAATACACCTCCATAAAAAAGATTAACACAAACAGAACGACAAAAAGTAGCACCATAAAAACCCTAGAATCACTAAAGCTATAATCATACTGGAGGAACCCACCTGGACATGTCAAATACATGGAGTAACCAAAACCTCAACACATATAGATTTAAGAAAAAAAATCATGAAAAAATAACATATTATCACCATCGTTAGAACACACCCGAAGTAGACCTCACTGATAGCTGCAATCCCATCTCCACCATCAGATACTCACACAGAGACTGCAGAAAATCTCACACTTCACCCATAACCAACGTTGAAATCAAGAGCCACCCCTATTTCTATAAAAGAAAAAAAATCGACATTGACATAGCGCCACTACCTATAGTATCCCTTGCTGGTTTGAAGGCTAGGGAGAGAGAACATTCCTCCAACAAGAATCATCGGGGATTGAGAAATCAATGATAGGCCTCCACAAACAAGGATATATACACTAAAAATTATCCCATAGTGGCACTGAGGAAAGAGACTTTAATGTCCACGAACATCAAGAGAGACAACGACAAGGGAAAAGCTGAGCGAGGCAGAGCCCCTTATGGGTAACCTTATTCCATTTGTAGGTCTCACAAGAAACATAATTTTTGTTACTTCTCTTATTATATTAATATTTTTCTATTGTTTAATTTATTAATGGAAGAATATAATGATTATGTTCTCAATAATTATGAATTCTATTAATATGAAATGAGTTATTTTCATCAATTTTATTATCTATAGTGTTATATTTTCCATTCATATATTACTATTTTTTATTATTAGTTTTATGTAATGTTTATTTAATTCTTATCACTTCTATGTTATTAAATATTTGTTTATTATATGATAGATTTTGTTTTACAACTTTAATTATTTATTAGTTTTTTCTAAACCATAATTTTTCCCTTCCTCTGTAATATGAATAATGTATATATGAAAGATTGATATTAAATACTATAAACTATAATAATAGTCAGACATGATTTATTAGTTTTATTTCATTTTTTAATATGTGTTTTGAGAATATTGTATGTATCATGTATCCAGAGACTTATAAACTATTTTACCCATCTTGATAGAATCTCTATTACATTGTACCAATTTATTAATATAACCAGTGAATCTTGGATAGTTGAGTTTTTGTGTTATAATTAATACCATTGGACATTTTGTAGGACCCTTGAGAACTAGATTTATGAGAACCATGATTTAATGAAATAACCCTATGGAATATTCTAAGGATATGTCCACATGTAATGTAGTGTCATAATTATTTTTAATTCCTGAAATGGGTGGTTTTCCAAGAAAATAAATCTCTATTTTTTTCATTCAATTAAATAAGGTTGTGTGACATATGAAATTATTGGTAAGAACTCAAAAAGGGGAATATTAGGTATTAAATCTTTCTTTACTCGTGCATAATGATTTCTCCTAAGACATTACACTTGTCTAGACAGTTACAAGGGATATGATTATGTAAATTCACATTTTCATTAGTTACCATTATGGTAAATCAGATTATAGAACTCATGATAAATTATGATATTCCGTAGTGACAAGGGATAAACATATTGTTTGTAGGATTATAGTATTGTGGTTAACAATAATAATAAAGGTATACATTCACCTATTGATTTGTTAAGTGGTAGGATATTTTGTCAATTAAGGATATTTTTGGTGATATTTATGGGAACAGAACCATTTGGTTTAATATGTGTTTTAGTTAAATAGTTTTCTGAAGAATAATGATTATATATTTTTTGGGCATGTTTTGAAAGGTATTAATAACCTATAGGTTTGAATGTGATATTTTATTTTAATATATTTGATTGGTATAAACATGTTATTACATTTTTGGAACATATTTTTTAGCATATAGATAAATATAGGATTAAAAATTATATTGATTACATTTTAATGTTATTTTAAAAGAACAACAATATATTAGAATGATTATAGATAATAATAATATTAAGTATAGGAATAAAAACTATGTTAACTTATTTTAGAATATATAAATTAATTACATATTTATGGTAATTCATGTTATTTATAGAACATATTAGTTTATTTTTTAGATTATATGATTATAGCATATAAATTTATAGTTTTAGAATTTATCATTGGTAAATTTATTTAGGTATGGTTTTTCATTTTATTGTGAAATAATATGTGAACCATCATTATAATATTTTAGATTCAATTTTCTATAATAATTTAAACTATTGTATGTTTTTTTGTTTGTAGAATGAAGGAAATTGACAATTGGGTGTTTTATTGACTATTTGGAGATTAATGTAGTATTTATCAAAATAAAATTGACTTATATTGGATATTATCTAATCTTGTGCAGACCATATTCATTTTTTTACAATGTACAACATAGGGAATAATTTTTCCCTTTTTTCAAAATCATAGTTGCATCAGAAGTTACATTTAGATCCATCAGGGTGAAAAATTTATAATGAATATCCATGTCATAGTGTAAAAGGTCAGACACAATTGTAAATTTATAAATGATAATATTATGAAAGAAAATTTTGTTATGGAATAAATATATATCCAAGAATTAATATTTTATTCATTTTCTCTATCTTGTATGTAGAATTACACCACTTCTCTAGAATAATTTTCAAGATTGAATATATAACCATTTCACATACCTTCTAACAAATCATTGGTTATATTTTTCTATAACTAATTTATTTTATTTTCTTTTACTATTTCATTATCATATTCTCTATCCCTATATATTATCCCTTTTTTGTTATTTTCTCCCATAAGTATTTTTGTACATACCACTAATGTTCTCATTTTTTATGAACATAGTTATTTCTGTTTTGAGGTGAATTTTATATTTCACATTTGTTATTTTTAAAATGATGATTTATAATCAATTTTTATTATGTAAATTTTATGTAATATTATTCTATATTATTTAAATGTTTTTCATTTAATTATTATACTATTTATTTTCTACTCCCTGGAATTGATTTCAAAATTTCTTAAACCTCATTCATTATAGACCTATTAGTGTTCGGAGGAAAGTTTATTGTATTTTTGGTACAGTGTAAAAAATAAATATTTTAGAATTTTTTTTCACTATGTTAAATAATTGACAACTTCTATCACATGTAACATGGATCTTTAAGAAACTAGAATATTCTATAAAAATATTATTATTTAAATATGACTATTATAACGCAGCAATTAGTTTGACTTGTATGAATTAGAATATTTCTATTTTTAAATACTCATATATATATTCCAAAATTATATTAGATACTTAATCATATATTATTATCTAATTTCTAGAAATGGACATAATATTTTTGGACAAAGAAAGATATATTTTTCTATTAAATCGATTTTATGTGAATAATGTATTTTTTATTCAATGAATTATACATACCTAAATTTATAAGTGATGATAATGTTATTCTTAGTTTATATAAGCAATTTAAGGAATTAATATTCATTTAATTATTTTATTTAGAAATGAATGAAAATAAAATCATTTTTTGCTTCAAAAAACAATTTACTTCAATAATAGTTGTTGAATTATGTAAATTTGTATAATTATTAATTTTTCAAATTTTTAAATTTTATATTAAAAAAATATTTTATTTTTGAAATTATCATGTTATTATAGTTTTATTATTAGTTATTTGGTTTCTTCTAAAAAAAGTTTATTTTTAGGGAATAGTAAAAATGACCATTTTTTGGAAAAAATGTAAATATTTTATTAATGAATAAATACAAAAGAAAATTTATATTTTCCACAATTTATTAATTTAATAGTGAAATCATTCAATGAAAATAATCCAAATAATTAATAAATAATTATCATTATATTTAATTTTATTATAAACACATTTTTAGGCTTAAAAACAAATTTCAAAAAATCTATTTGTTTCATTTTATAAAAAAATATTAAAATTAATTTATACCAATTAAAGAACATAAATATTAATTCTTTTAAATTTATAATTAGTATATTTAAATAATTTAAATACGTGAATTTGATTTTTGTTATTATGAATTATTACTGTGGTATATAGTTTTCACTATACTGAGGATAAAATAATTTAAAAGTGTTTAAAATTATATGATCAAACCAAAAATATCATTTGAAATGGTTTTTATTTTATTTATATAGTGTATCCATATTTTGACATGTTTTTATTAAAAAAAATTTCAATTTAATTCAAATTTCCATTGATTTTATGATTTATTTGGTTTCATATAATGGATAATTACTAAAAAGTTTGTCACTTACGTTTTTTTAATATATATATATATATTCATTTGGATAAGAAGATTTATTTAACTAATATAAAACATTATTTTGATCTCAAGTAGTTTATATTTTTTATATAAATTTATTTTTAATTTTAACTGTTAATATAATTACCATAAACGATTATGCTATACTGATACAGTTCATGTGAAAGCATTAAAAATTTCAAGATAAATTACCCTAAAAACAATAAAATTAAAAAGTATTGGATTTATTGAAATATAACAAGAATTTAATTTTTAATTATAATGTTTAGTAAATGGTACATGTGTCTATATTCTAATTCTATTTTTTCCAAAAATCATTAAATTAAATATATAATAATAGAAGAAAAATAAAATTATTGATAGTTTAGGATAACTAATATTTTATTAAATGATTAAAAAATTTTGGAGAAAAATAAAGGTAAAATGTGGGATAGTAAATGGATAAAAATTTACATCATGGATCATTTTATACAAAATTAAATCTTAGAAGTAATTTTATAATTCACAATGAGTGAAATATATGTTACATCAGTTTTTTTGAAAATGTTTTAATATGGGGGTTAAGAATTTATATTTCAAAATGAATCATAAATTTTTATTAATATTATTTATTTAATTAATTTTAACTTATCATATTAAATTTTTTATATAATTTTCATTTTATTACACATGTGGATGAATTTATATTTCTTAAATAAATTATGTATTTTGATATGTGTCCCTCCTATATCCTATAAAAGGGAATGAAATATCATCCATTATTATAAAATGTTTAACAGAATATCTTATACAAGAAAATAAAAATCCATCATATATTCATTCCCACATTATTTTGAAATTTTTAATCTCATAAGACTATCGTACGAAGGATTAAGCTATTTTTGAAAGGTTTTATTTCATTAAGTAGGTAATCAAATTTACCTTCTCTTTTAGAGATTATTTATTCTGCTAGATAATTTAAATCTTTTAGATCCAACCTAAAACAGTAAATAAAATAACATATATATAATTATATTTTATTATTATTTGAAAAATATTTTTCACCTCATGTCCATCATTTGGGAAACGAATGTATTACTCGTGTGTATGTCTGTACTTCCACCTCTATGTAGCGATATCATTCAATTTATATAACCACAATTAATGGCTCGTTATTATAATTTATTATATATTTATTTAATATATTTATGACATTAATATGCATCTATAATTTCAATATATTATCTAAATTTTTACATAGTCATACGTTATGAAATGATAACGTTGCATGTTCGTATGTGTGGACAACCACCTCTATAAAGATATGTGATTAATTTTTAATTTATTATTTACATGGATAGTAATAATGATATATTTAATCTATATATAATATATTTATGGTATAATAATGACTCAACAAATATAATTTTTAATTTACCGCTCTTTATATCCATCCATCAAATAGGTAAAATATCACTCATGCATTCCTATAGATCAATGTCTATACAATGTGATTTAATTAAATTTCATCAATGATGATTATTGGTTTATTAAATAAATATATTATTATTAAATACTAAACCAATGAAATTATTATGTTATGAAATATGATTGGATAATGATAACGAATCATTAAAAAGAACTATCTTAACGAAACATTCATGAAAACATTTAGTTAAAACACTAAAATAATGGTTGTAATAATGAATTTTTAATTAATGAGGTAGAAATATTATTGGTGGATCATATTTCTTACGTTTTTCATCTTAATTATTTAATTTCGCAAAATATTTCCTTTATGACTTATTTTCTCAGTGAATCTTGGATTTTGAACCAAAGGTAAGAAATTTATAGAATTATTTCAATTAGTAATACTATGGATAAAGGATTAGTCATGGATTTACCACAAAATTATTTTCCAAAAAAATGTTTCTAACCCCTATCAGAAAGGGAAAATACATAATTTTTTGTTACATCAAATAAAGAAGTTTCAACCTCTCGACCTCTCAATTTCATTTATATGGATTTAGTTTGACTATCTAGAGTTTCATCCATAGAGTAAAATAATTTTTTAATGTAGCTGTGGGAGACATGTTGAGGTATACATGGTTATTAATTTTTGATCAAAAAAGAAAATAATTTTATCATTTAACCAACAATCATAGCTATGTAGAGAACATTAATGGACATAAAATTTAGACCCAAATAAGTTATTATGGAAATGAGTTTGAAAATCAATATTTTGAATATATTTTCTCAAGAAATGGATATATTCATACATTCTCTACACAAAGGAACTCTTACCATGATGGATATTTATAAAGAATGAATAAAAAAAATATGATATATCTTAGACTACGCTAACTGAATATGTCTTCGATGCCTAAATTTGGTAAGAGTTTATAAATGAATCATGTTACATAATAAATTGATTTTTAGTTAGACCTATAATGATAAATACCACTTATGATATTTAGAATAATCATAAAATAATGGTTAATTACTTTATATTTTTTTTTCAGAATGTATATATACTTCAAAATAAGTATCAAATGAAAAACATTACCTCCAAAAGTGATGAAGGATTTCCAATAATTTTTTCATCCTTCGATAATTCCTATTGTGTTTTCTATATAATGAAAAATATTATAGAAGAATAGGTGTGTATTAAATTCAATGTGATAGAACCATATGATCCCATGTCCTCTTTATAAATCACTAAGGAGTATATGGCTTCATTGAAAATAATTTTCAGACCTATTAATTCTTCTAAAAAACAAGTAGAACAATCACCAAACTCTGAACATCTTTCTGAACATGATCATGATCTTGTAGAGAAACATGCGAGAACCCACCACTCGTTTTATATAGTTGTTAGGACCCTTATGTAAAATTAATAGATTCTACAGTCAGAGATATAGTTTTAGGTATATAGAATAGACCTTCTCTAAGAAATCATGCTGAACAATAAATATTATTTTCATTGCTAGAACCAAAGAAAATCTATGATTTAATTTTTGATGAATTTCATGCAGTGGTAATTGCAGATGAATTAAATAAATTTTAAATAAATAATTTATGGAAACTTGTTGATATAAGAAAGGACACCATATCTATATCCTCCCAATCGGGGTTTAGAGTCAATTTATATCTATCAAGAATGATATTAAGAAACAATTCATGACTAGTTTCCCATGTGTATTGTAAAATAGAAGAAAGAGACTATGAATTGAAAATTTCACCAATATTTATACTTTAATCCATTAGAATAATGCTAGGGTATGTAGCTCTTGTGATTTAAAAAGTTATCTTGTGGATTTTAAGAGTACATTCTAAAATGGGTATACAATTGCGGATGTTTTTTATAAAACCCCACAGTTTTCAATACCTCCTTTTCCAATTCACGTTTTATAATTTAAAAAATACTTATATGGATTGAAACAAGCTTCGTGATCTTGGTATGTTTGTATCATCTCTTTTCTTATTGCAAAATGTCTTTCAAAAGATATATATGATCCAACATATTTTGTAAAATGGATTTCTAAGGATGTTTTAGTTTTAGAAATATATGTAGATGATGTTATTTTGGGATATGCATGAAACTTTTCATGTAGTGATTTTTAAAATATGATGAAAATGAATATTTAATGATTCTGATGGGGAAAATAATGTTCTTTATTAGTTTATGATTTTTAAATAATTAAGGAATTATTTTAAATCTATGTAAATATAATAAGGATATTTTAAGATGGTTTAACAAGGATTGTACTAAGAGTAGTGATATTCCAATGTGTAGCACCTATAAGTTGACCTTGATAAATATGGGAAACCAGTGTATTAATTATATTTATAGAGGTATGATTGTTTTTATTATACAATTGACTTGTTTCTAACCAGATATTATTATAATGTTTGAATGTGTGCTCCTTTCCATGAATACCCAAAAGAGATACAATTTGTATTTGAAAAACGAAATTTCAAATTACCTAATTAAACTTCCAGTATAAGTTTGTTTTACCGATGAAGGCAAGAATATTTCTTTATTAGTTATTCATATGTGTATTTTGGTTGATGTAAGTTAGATGAAAAACACTTACTGAATATTTCACTTTATAGGAAAGTCACTAGTATCTAGGATTAGTAGGAAAAAATTCAATTGCACTGTCAACTACTAATTCGATGTAGATAGATAGTGGTTTCTTAGGTGAAAAAATTTTGTGGATAATACACACATTACTATACTATGGATTTCAATTATTACATGTCCATATTGTAACACCCCAAGCTTCCACGATATGCTTCTATTTTAATAATACAATAGTGTGTGTTGTACGCAACATCGAGTTCTATCACACCACAACCAATCAAACGAGCCGTTGTGAATAGTAATAACCAATTTTTAATTTTTTTTAAATTTTATCTTTCAAAATGGAATTTATTTTTTGATTCAAAATATAATAACTAGCTTAGGGTGAATTTTTTTTTATTTTTTGAAAACATTAAATTTTTGACGAATAGTGAAAAACACTAAGTTATGGGTTAAAACTAAATTTTTATTTAAATAAGTAGTTATTTTATTTAAATTTATTTTAGTTAAAAATAGATACATAATACATATATCTGTTCAATGTAAATCATTGGAATCATTTTATAATTATTTTAGATATATAACAATTTTATTGAACTTGTCCCCGTCTTTTACCCACCTTCTATGAGAATTTTCGAATACACATAAAAAATAATTTTACCGCTTCTGTGAGTGGAATTTAAAAAATCCAAGAGACACGATTGAAATCAGTAAGTAAAATTTGGTTCAATAAGATGAAAATAAATTTTGTTGAATAGTATCTTGTTACTTTTATTTTTCCACGGTTAAAAGTAAATAGGTTAATTAAGGGTAAACACAATAATATTATTACCCAAAAACATGTCCTAATTCAATTTTATAAGTATAATTCGACCAAGAAAAACATTATTAATAAAATATTAACCTCTTTGGTCCACATGGATTAGATTAAGACATTTATTATGATTTAATTTAAAGAAGAGATAAAAGAGTTAAAATCAATGTTTAATAAATAAAACATTATTAATATAGGGTTATACATAAGATAAATTAGACAATAAATATTGATTATAAAGATAAAAATATTTCTTACATAATTCCATTTTATTTATATTTTTTAGACCTTAAGTAATTCAAATTATTTATGACACAATGATGATGCAGTAATTACTTAATTAATAAAATATTAAAATAATCGACATTATAAATATACAAATAAATGTAATTTGAGACTTTTTATGAATTCCAATACTTTTAAAGGTTTATATGACATATTAGGGTTGGTTAGATTAATTTTATTTGAAGTAATAAGGCTGTTATGAATTTTGCAAAAACAAAATACCAAATAGTGTCAAAACTAACATAAAAGAGTTTTTAAAACAAATATTATATTTATAATTTATATTCTATTCCTAAAAATATAAGGATTGGCCAAAAGACTAATATATTGATAGGTGTATCATTAATGAACCTCTTTGTGATCTCTTGGAAGTATATAATATGTCTCTCAACCATATAATATAAAAATAATGAGACAAGGTAAACGTCAAACTATTTAACTAAGAGTTAAATCTAAAAGATAAAGTTAATATAGTGAGCCAAACCTATATAAAACCTGATTTGGTGTGGTTTTTAACCCATTCCGACCTTATTTTTTAAATAATATTCTTTGGATCCATTATAAACCAGAAAGTATTTTATTATAAATAATATTTCTAGGTTTTCCTAAGGTGCCCCTCACCCCTCTTATAAATGAGAACACCCCTTCTCTCTAATTCACAGCTTCAAAGACACTTGGATCAGCCAACCTCGGCCCAAATACCCTCTAAAATATCCTATAATCATCCTAAAATCCATCCTTTAGTCAGAAAGCAATCCTATGAAGCCCTTTTGATCAAATCAATAGGAAGAACCCGAAGACGAGGTAAATATTTCATCACCTCTCTCTAGTTCCTTTCTTCTTCCACTTCCTTTTAATTTGTTGTTTCCATTATAAAATAATAACATCCTTATATTATATATATTTTGATTTTATTAGAAATATTTTAAAACCAAATTCATTATATTATCCATCCTTTGAATGACATGTCACCATATGTGCGTACTTACGACTTACCGTCTCCAAGTCGCAGTGTAATTATTATTCAATACATTATTATTTGGATGGGTATAATAATGATGTTAATTTGATGTAAATAATAAATATAACATTATAATGATTCTATATATACGATATAATATACTATTATATATTATTTTAATATTAAAATAATGATATTTTCCCTCGTGCGTACGTACGGATTACCGTCTCCACGAACGCGATGAGATTCATTCCCATAGTATCCATTCAAGACTAATTTTTATTTGATGATTAAAAATAAGGTTTAATGACTTGATATAATTATGTATATGAATAATATTCATCCCATCCACAGCAAATATGACTCACATAACAAATAATATAAAGTAAAACAAATCTGTTAACACTCGAAACAACGATAATACTAAGATATTATTAATAAAACATTGTTAAAAGATCATATATTATATAATTTTAATGTATATGATTCATGTATAATTTAATTACAATTATTTCACTATTATAAAGAATATTAACCAAAACTTGACCATGAAAAAGTACAAAGTAATGGTTTATTTAACAATCTCTTCATTATCTGAGGTTGTTTATATAAAAATATCTACTAGGACCTCTTTATCATCCACATCCATGTTTCTTAAAAATGTATTTCAAACCATTATTAATATTTTATATATGATGGGTAAAATTCATTTATACCCTTTTTTGACTTTTTATAAGATTTTTATAAAGGAATCTTTCTGTCGTTTTCCAAACTTGCTCTTTTTTAACCTTTTCAACAAAATTAAGGTAAGAATGTCTTTTATTTTAATTTATACTACGGGTGCGACTATTTTTTGTCATTATAACATCGTATAAGATTCCATTACAATCTTATAAGAAAATTTTAAAATTTAAAGGCTTTGTTTTATAATTACGTGGCCTTAAAATGATTTCAAAATTGAAAGAGATATTTCTCCAAAATTATTTTGACTTCATCTATGTCAAAATCCTTTGATGGATTTAAAGTTTGTTTGAAGTTGATTTATTATGATACAAAACTTCTATATTTTATTGATGTTTTTGTGATATTATTGACTATGGATGTTTTATTTCATACCATTCATGGTTTATGGATAATGTATTGACATTTCATATGCTAGTTTTAATACTAATGTTTATGTTTTGTTTAAACATTTTTATATTGGAAATGAATTGGACTTAGTAAGTGACGAGTGGAGCCCACTATATCTCCTCGATGCATCGGTAGGTCTCATGAGAAAAACTATTGTCTTATCACAAGTCATTGAAAAATATTATTTGTACTCTTGGAAAAAGGCCTTGACTATGTTGTTATAATAGACTGGCATTATGAATTCCATCATTATGAAAGGGGTTATTCATATTGTATTAATTATTTAACTAGTATAATATCCATGTGAATATGTAAATGGAATTACATAATTTTATTTTTTCCATATTATGCTGAAGTTCATGTTTAAAAGTATTTTTTTAGATATAAAACGCCTTAAAAGTTAATGCTAGTTATGAAAGTTGATGCTATATTGTTATACTCACTGAGAATCTGAGCTCACCCCTTTCTATGTTTTATTTCTCCCAAGATGTGAAGAGTTATTTCATGAATTAAGTGCAGGGATAATCTGAGGGGATATGGGTGTGTACTATGGATACTATGTTGTTTTAGTTTTTCACTTTATCATGTAATGTAAGACTTATGAATGTATCTAGTGTTTCCAATGCTACAAAACAAATCGGTATTTTGAGACATGATATTTTTTATCATGACAATGCTATGTAATAATGCACTGACTCTAGGTAATTGGGATCAGGGTGTTACAGTTGGAATTAGAGAAATTTTAGTACAAACCTTGGAATCTAGATTTAGATAAACTATGATTAGAGCACATTACTCTAAGATTGACTTTGTGGATTAATATTCAATAATTTCCTAAATCTGGGTATTGTAGAGATTTTCTGAGTTTTCCAAGCAATACATCCCTATTTGGATACGATCAGGTAGAGGTGGCTCTATCATAGATGTACCAAAGGGTAAAACTCAAAAACATTGCTTTGAGTTAGACTTGAACGAGAACTTGTGCATGACAACAGGCATAATTTCACTCTAAATTACGACACTCCCGGGGGATATGCTTAGTATAATTGTAATTTTTTTACAAACCATTAGGAAGGGTTTCTGAGTATATATTTCCTCAATGAAAACATTTTTATGATTAGGGATTATATCCGTAAATTGTTCTGTTTATATTAAGTGTTTTAAAAGTTGCGATTTATGAATTCTGATTCATAAACTAGTCTAGTTTATTCCATTGTTTAGAAATGGAGTCTAGTTGAAGGAATGGAAACCTTTTCAATGCATGAACTCAATGTAGGGATTGACCTCCTACTGAAGATAGTTATAGTAGAGCCGGTGATACAACTGGTGCAGATCAGCTTATCACTATATTGGGACAACTCACTCAGGTTATGAATAATAACAATACCCATATGGAGAACCCTGATCCGCAGTGTGGAGTATCAATGTTAGATCACTTCATGAGAAAATAACCACCAAAATTCAGTTGGAGTACAAATCCACTACTATCCATGAAATGGATAAATTACATAGAGAAAATATTTCAATATTTGGGGAGTAGTGAAAGGGAAAAAGTTGTCATGGAAGTATATCAACTCACTAGAGATGCTGATCAATGGTGGTCAATGATACAAAACACGAAGGAAGATGATAAAGTATAAAATATTTAATGGAGAGTGTTTAAATAATTTTTATTAGAAAAATACATTCCTCGTGATCATCGAGCGGATATGGAAAAGCAATTTCTGAGTTTGAGGAAAAAGGAGGATGAGAATGTTCTAAAGTATGAAGAAAACTATGAAAAGTTAGCAAGGCATGATACAAATTATATACAAAAACCAATAAGTAATATTGAACATTTATTTGATGTGTTAAAACCATTTCTCCATCGATCATTAGTCTCACAATCCTTTTTGTCGTACGAAGATATTATCTCATGTGATATCAAGGTAGAAAATGAATTCTTTAAGTCTTATGACATTAAAGCAAAGCAAGAGAAGAAGATATTTTCTGGTCACTTTGGAAATGGAAATAAGGGGAAGATGGGAAAAGATGAATACCTATTCTGTATTAAATTTGGGAAGAAACACCCCAGTACTTGTTTGAAGGGAATGAGAGTCTGTTAGAAGTGTGGTGAAAAAGGCCACCAAGATCGTGATTTCAAGGGGATGAAAGAAGCTACTAATGTTCAATGCTACACTTGTAGGGAGATGTGACATTATGAAAATGAAGGTCCTAATCGTCATGGAAACGTAACTCAGAAAATTCCAAGGGATCAAGGTCAAGTTTATGAAATCACTACTATTGAGGTTGAAGATCTAATAGACGTGGTGGCAGGTAATATAATGGTTTCCTCGAGTTTATAAAATGCTTTATTTGATTCTGGATCATCGCATTATTTCATATATTCCTAGTTTTCTAATAGAATTAGATATTTCAAATTTTATTTAACAAGGTAGTTTTCAGTCATAACTCCTAAGGTAAGTATCATCGCAACAAAGTTGTGTGAATTAGTTCCCATTAGAGCATATAAATGTTCTTTATCTTTTGAACTCATCATCATACCCATGATTGAATTTGATATAATCCTCTGTATGGATTGGCTTTCAGACCATGATGAAAAAATTTATTATAAGAAGAAGGTGGTTTCTATTTTTGATGACGATGATAAAGAACACCTTATCTTTAGATAAGATTAATCACTACCTAATTCTTATCTAGATCCACCCTCTGTAGCTCAACTAAATTGAATTATTGCTATGGAAGAGAATGAAATAACGGTGAGTGAGGAAAGAAATGTTCAAATAGTCGATGTACCTATTGTGAAAGAATATGTTGATGTGTTTCTAGAATATTTACCTGGACATCCACCAAAACAAGAAATTGAGTTTTCCATTGATTTAATTCCTGGTTCATGGCCTATATTGAAGACCCCTTATTGAATGGACACAATAGAATTAGTAGAACTAAAAAAACAACTAGAGGAATTGAGTAATAAGGGATTTTTTTCTCCCTAGTGTTTCTCCATGGGGAGCTCCTGTCCTTTTTGTTAAGAAGAAAGATGGAACTATGTGGTTTTGCATTGACTATAGGGAGATCAATGCTATAACAATAAAGAAAAAGTATCCCCTACCTCGCATTGATGATTTATTTGACCAACTTCATGTAGCTCAATACTTTTCAAAGATTTACCTTCGATCTGGATACCATCAGTGGTGCGTGAAGAAGGATGACATTCCGATTGCATCATTTCAAACTACGTACATGCATTACAAGTTTACAGTAATTGATTTTGGGTTGACTAATGCACCTTCTATCTTCATGGATATAATTAATAGAGTTTTCAAGGAAGATCATGATGACTTTGTAGTGAAATTTATCGATGATATCTTGGTATACTCCAAAAGCGACGAAGATCATGAAAATCACTTTCACATTATCCTGAAGACTCTTCGAAGACATGAATTATATGGGAAGTTTATCCACTGTGAATTCTGGATTCTAGGGATTTCTTTTCTTTTCTATATTGTCTCTAAGTATGAAATCTCTATTGATCCTTCTGTGAAAACCGAAATCCTAATATGTCCAGTACCAAAGAGCATAACCAAGGTATGCAGTTTTATTGGTTTAACAGGTTATTATAAACGTTTCGTCCTGAATTTTGCCTGATTTGCTAACCCATTAAAGAAACTCACACTTTAATGGGTTAAATTTGTTTGGACAAAATAGTGTGAAAAATGTTTTGAAAAAATGAATAGAACATTATTCAATGCTCCTATCTTGACTCTACCATCGGGGAATGATGGGTTTGTTATTTTTAGTGATGCTTCAAAGAGAGGACTTGGTTGTGTCCTTATGTAGAATGATAGGGTTATTTCCTATGCATCACGACAACTATAAATTCATGAGATAAAATATCCTACTCATGATCTTGAGTTAGAAATTGCAATCATTTCTTTTAATATATGTAGACATTATCTCTATGGTGAAAAATGTGAGATATTTACCAATCACAATAGATTGAAGTATATTTCCTCAAAGAAATAACACCACATGAGGCAAAGGAGACGGCTAGAACTACTCAAGGATTATCATTGCACGATACACTACCACCTGGGGAAGGAAAATAATGTGTCATATGATTTGAGCAAAAAATATCATGGAGTTTTGATCAAGATGAGAGTTGAAAAGTATCTTATATACATGGATCTAGTAAATATGGATATGGGAATAACCATGAAAGGTGAAACATCAATGATTTTTCAAATGGTTACCAGTCCATATTTACTAGAAATGATAAAGAGTTCTCAGACCAGTGATGAAGAGTTTCAAAAGAAGATTAAAGCTGTTAATGAAGGGAGATTGAGTGAATTTGTGTAAGAAAATAGAATTTTGTAATTTCGGAAGATACATTGTGCTCCCGATATACCTGGTCTAAAAATGGAATTGTTGGATGATTCCCATAGTGTCTATTTCTCTATATACCTTGGTAGCACTATGATGTATAGAGATTTGAAGGAACATTTTTGGTGGGACAACATAAAGAGGGAGATTGATGATTTTGTGTCCAGATGTATGGTTTTTCAACAAGTGAAAGTTGGAAGGCAATTGCCTAGAGGATTCATGGAACCTCTTCACATACCTGAGTGGAAATGGGATAATATTATGATGGACTTTTTCATGGGACTACCAATGAATCCAAGAAGGAATGATTTTATAAGGGTCATTGTTGGTCGTCTTACCAAGTCATCACATTTTCTTGTTATAAGAGAAGATTTACCACTCGAATGTCAAGAAAGGCTATATATTAATTAAGTTGTGAGACATTATGGAATACCCCTATATATTGTTTCTGATCATGATCCCCGTTTTACTTCAAGATTCTGGAAAAGTCTTCAAAAATCCCTGAATACTGAACTTCGTTTTAGTACTACCTACCACCCTCAAACTGATGGACAATCAGAACAGACTATTCAAACCTCAGAAGACCTTTTGAGATCATGAAAACTCGACTTTCAAGGTATGTGGGATCAATATTTACCTCTAGTGGAATTTTCTTATAACAATAGCTTCCATTCATATATTCAGATGGAACCATATGAAACATTATATGCAAAGATATGTCACACACCAACTTGTTGGGTTGATGTTGGTGAAACAAAACACGTAGGCCCAGAATTTGTGGAGCAAATGATGGAAAAGGTTAGGGTAATCTAAACCCACATAAAAGCATCTCAAAGTAGGTAGAAGATCTGTGCCAATAATAGAAATAAGGTTTTGGAATTTTAGGAAGGAGTTCATGTTTTTTTGAAGGTATCTCCATGGAAGGGTGTTATGCGTTTCAGTATGGAAGGTAAATTGAGTCCCAGGTACATCGGGCATTCCGAAATTCCAGAACAAATTCGGTCTGTAGCTTACCATTTGGAAATACTTCCAAGTCTCTCCAAAGTACACGATGTGTTCCACGTATCACTATTGAGAAAATACGTGACTGACCTAATGCATGTACTCACCTATGAGGAATTAGAATTGGAACCCAATTTGTCTTATTGCGAAGAGCTTTTCTAGGTTCTTGATACAAGAGAACCAGTGCTGAGAAACCGGACGACTCATCTGGTAAAAGTTATATGGAGAAACCATATGATGGAAGAGGTAATGTGGGAACTCGAGAAACATATGATGAAGAACTACCTGATTCTTTTTATTCAGTAATATTATAGAAATTTTGTGGACTAGATTATTTGAAGGAGAGGAGAATGTAACACCCCATTCATCAACGATAAGCTTCTCTTTGAACAATACAACAGCATGTGTTGTACGCAACTTCGAGTTCTAACACACCACAACCAATCAAACTAGCCATTATAAATAGTAATACCCAAATTTTAATATTTTATTAATTTTATCTTTCAAAATGGACTTCATTTTAGGATTCTAAATTTCAAAATTAGCTGGGGGTGAATTTTTGGTATTTTTCGGAAAATATTCAATTTTTGATGGATAGTGAAAAATACTGAGTTATTGGTTAAAAACAAATTTTTATTTAAATAATTAGTTATTTTATTTAAATAATTAGTAATTTTATTTAAATTTTTTTAGGTCAAAAGTGATACATAATACCTATATAAGTTCAATGTAATTCATTGGAGTTATTTTATAATAAGTTTTGATATATAAAAATTTTATTGATCTTTTCACCGCTTTTACCCACCTCTTAGGAGAATTTGAAAATTCCCATAAAACATAATTTTACCACTTCTGTGAGTGAAATTAAAAAAATCTCAGAGGGACGGTAGATATCAGTAAGTAAAATGTGGTTTAATTAGATGAAAGGATTTTTTTGGTGAATAGTAACTTTTTTACTTTTATTTATTGCGGTAAAAAGTTAACAGGATAATTAAGGGTAAAATGATGTTATTATTACCCTAAAATATGTCCTAATTATATTGGATAATCATAATTCAACCAAAAAAACCTTAGGAATAAAATATGAACCTATTTGGTCCACTTGGATTAGATTAGGACATTTATTATTATATAATTCAAAGAAGAGTTAAAAGAGTTAAAATAAATGTTTAATAACTAAAAAAAATTAATATAGGGTTTTACATAAGACAAATTCAACTATAAATATTCATTATAAATATGAAAATATTTTCTACATAATGATATTTTATTTATTTTTTTTTTCAGAAATTAAATAAGTTAAATTATTTATGACACAATAATGATGCAGTAATTACCTAATTAATGAAATATTAAAATAATTGACATTATAAATAAACAAATAAATGTAATTTTAGACTTTTTATGAATTTCAATACTTTTATAGGTTAATAAGTCATATTAGGGTTGGTTAGATGAATTGTATTTGATGTAATAATAGTGATATGAATTTAAAAAAACAAAATACCAAATAGTGTCAAAATTGACATAAAAGTGTTTTTAAAACAAATATTATATTATTAATTGATATTCTATTCCTAAAAATATAAGGTTCTGCCAAATGAATTGTATAATGATATTTGAATCATTAATTAACCACTTGGGGTTCTCTATGAAGTATATAGTATGTTTATCAATCATATAATATAAAAATAAAGAGACATGGTAAATGTCAAACTATTTAACAAAGAGTTAAATCTAAAATATAAAGTTAATATAGTGACCAAAACCTGTCTAAAATATATTGGTTGTGTGGTTTGCGACCCATCCTCACATAGGAATTTAAATAATCTACTTTGGAGCCATTAGAAATCGGAAATTATTTTATTGTAAAATAATATTTCTAACTTTTCTTAAGGTGCCCCTCTTATAAAAGGGCACCCACCCTTCTCTTTAATTCACACCTTCAAAGCCATTTGGATCGGACAACCTCTTCCCAAATACACTCTCAACTATCCTCCCTTCATCTGAGAGTCCTTCCTTTAGTCATAAATCCATCCTATGGTGCTCTTTTGTTCAAATCAAAAGGAAGAACCCAAAGAAGAGGAAAATATTTCATCACCTCTTTCAAGTTCCTTTATTATTCCACTACCTTTTTATTTGTTGTTTCCATTATAAAATAATAACTCTAGTATCTTCTATATACTGTTATGTTATTATAAATATTTTACAACCAAACTCATTATTTTATTCATCCTTTGAATGACATGTTACCATACGTGCATACGTATGGATTACTGTCTCCACGTCGTGGTATAATTGTTATTCAATACATTATTATTTGGAAGGGTATAATAATGATGTGCAATGGATGTAAATAATAAATATAACCTATTAATGATTATGTATCTAGGATATACCATCCAATTATATATTATTTTAATATCAAAAGAATGATATTGTCGCTCATACGTATGTAAGGATTACCGTCTCCACGAACGCGATGAGATTCATTCCCCATCGTATCCACTCAAGACTAATTTTCATTAGATGATTAAAAATAATGTTTAAATAATTGATATCATTATGTATATGAATAATATACATCCCATAAACAACAAATATGACTCACATAACAATGAATATAAAGGAAAACGAATCTGTTAACACCCGAAACAACGATAATAATAAGACATTATTAGTAAAGCAATGTTAAAAGATCATATATGATATCATATTAATGTATATGATTGTTGTATAATTTAATAACAATTATTTCACCATTATAAAGAATTTTAACCTACCCTCAAACCAGGAAAAATACAAGTTAATGGTTTATTTCACAATCTCTTCATTATCTGAGGTTGGTTATACAAAATTACATACTGGGACCTCTTTATCATCCAAATCCATGTTTCATAAAAATATATTTCAAAACATTATTATTATTTTATAGACTATGGGTCAATGTCAAGTATACCCTTGTTTGAATTTATATTAGATGTTTATAAAGAAATATTTATGTCTTTTTCCAAACAACATCCATTTTAACCTTTTTTACAAAATTAAGGTAAGAATGTCTTTTTTAACTTATATAGTGGGCGTGGATATTTTACGCCATGAAAACATCATCGAATATTATCATAAGATATTATAAGAATATTTTCAAATATAAATGCTTTCTTTTTTAATTATGTGGCCTTAAAAGATTACAAAATAGAAAGGGATATTTCTGTAAAAAGGTATTGATTTCATCTATGTCATCATCAATTGATTGATTTTTTGTTTGTTTGAAGTTGATTTATTATGATAAAAACATCCATATTGTATTGGAGGTTTTGTGATATGATTTAATGTGGATGTGACATTTAATACCCAACATGGTTTATGGATAAAGAATTGACATTTCTTATGCCAGTTTTAATACGAATCTTTTGGTTATGTTTAAACCTTTTGATAAGGGAATGCATTGGACAAGTAAGTGACTGGTGGAGCCCACAATAACTCATCGATGCATCGGTAGGTCTCATGAGACAAACTAGTGTCTTGGCACAAGGCCTTGACTATATGGTTATGATAGTCTGGAATTATGCATTCCATCATTATGAATGTTGTTATTGATATTGCATTTGATTCTTCGACTAGTAGAATATCCATGACAATATGTAAATGGAATTACATCATTTTATTTTTTCTATATTATGCTAAAGTTAAAGTTTAAAAGGCTTTTGTTTTAGTTATAAAGTTCCTTAAAAGTTTATACTTATTTATGAATGTTTCCACTATATTACTATCCTTACTGAGCATCAGAGCTCACCCCTTTATATGTTTAGTTTTTCCTAGGATGTGAAGTAGTATTTTATGACTGAACTACAGGGATAGTATGGGGGGGATATGAGTGTGGAATATGGAGACTATTTTGTTGTATTTTTCACTTTATCCTCTAATGTAAGACTTATGAATGTATCTAGTGTTTCCAAGGATACTTAACTAATCCGTTATTTGATACTTGTTATTTTGTGATCTTGCTAATGTTATGTAATAATGCACCAACTTTGGGTAACTGGGTTCGGGGTGTTACACATATAAACTATGAAAATACATGTGTTATAAATATTTCTATGAATAATATGTCATATTCTTCAAAAAATAATATTGATGTAAACCATTACAATTTGAGAGACCATTTTCATAAAATTGATATCCCAATTGGAAAAATTAGTACAGGTTATTATATTACTGATAGATTTATTACGAATTAGAATTATAAGATACTTACATACATCCAACTAGAATTAGGTATGAATTTATTTTGGTTATGTTTATATTTCTAGGACTCAGTGTTGATTATTTCTCACCATTGAAACCATTAAATATTTCTCACTATTGTTAATGTCCCACCATTGATACCTCTAACCGTTGGAATGCCAAATCATTGGTTTTTCTCACCATTAGACTTTTAATTCCTTTATATCTTTTTGATTAATTTATATGTTTTCTAAACACAAGTGTAATTCCATATATGGTTTATTTAATTTATTACTCGACTCAATTTTTTTCAAATTTTTGAATTTTATTTTTTGATTCCTAGAATTCCAAATGATAATAAATTATATTTTTTTATATTTTTTTTTCAATTATCCTCTTTCTTTTTTCCTTTATCTCTTTAGCACTATGTGATTTTTTCACCCGATAGTCGACAGTTTCTCATCATCTCCCAAACCGTTGAAGAAAATATCCATGGCTAGAGGTAAAATTCCTTTATAATCATCTCCAGATATGTCATGCCTTGAAAATAAGTTTAAAGGAAAATTGAGTAGTACTACTATAGATAAAACATTGAATATTGAACATTTGAAGTGTGTATTTATTCCTTATAAGGATTTACATGCTCAGTGGCTACATTCATGTGATGTTTTTAGTTCTGTATGTTATATAGAACCATGGATCGATGGAATGGTTATCTTCAAATGAGACACCTTTTTACCCTTTGTAGGTATATGTTATTTATCAATATGTGGAATTTGATATTCTAGAAACAGTAAAATAATTGGACTAATGAAGGATTAATAGTCATGGAATATCCTTTTCTTTTATGTTGTGTGATTTTTATCTAAACATTCTATTTGGTGTTTTTTTAATGTTTATTAATTTAATATTCTATATTCTAGGGAGGGATACATTTATAAAGATTCCATTGATGAGTTAATAAGAGACTAAATTCTAAAAAATTCAAATTCCTCTGATTTAGATGGAGAGGGAAGGTTGTTTCTTAGGTTCATACAACACATGTTATTTCCATGAAATTTTGATTTTTCAACTTTAAGGTACGAGGATGTTTTATTTGTTTTGTATTATTAAAATATGATAAAAAAATATTCCTTTGTATATACCTCATGATTAATGTAATGTAAATGTGTAACCCAACTTTGAAATCAAATCACTTGTTTTATCCCATGTTTATTTCTGAGATATTAAAATACTATGGTATATTTTCTCATGATGATGTGTCAGTGGTAGATTTTGGTGGTTATTTCATACCTATAATAATATTAACTAGAATGAAAATAAATTTAAAACCATGGAAGAAGTAATTGGAATGTTATAATGACATGATTTATAACGAGTTCAATAAGTTTGATAACCCATAAATACAGAAAGAACTTATTGAATTGAGTTTATAATATGTTGAGATTGTTATGTACTTCATTTCGTATGAGAAAAAAGTTTATCATACTTATATATATGACTATGAGAAATAATTCTATGTGTGTGAAAGAACTGACCATAGTCATCCTTATATCTCTCCTATTATAACATATGGAGAGCTGAGCCTCCTCAGCCGCTCCATAAAAGAGAAGAAATATTAAAGGATGTATGTGATGAGGATTTGATCAAGGTCGATGAAGAATAATTTCTCATGATATGTTGCAAATATGATGTTGAAAATAGTGATAGTTCTGTTAAATTGGATGAATATGAAGAAGAGTATGTAAATGATTATGATGATGATGATGATAGAGGATCATACCATGATAGTCTCAATTTCATAATTAGAGATAAGGATTTTGAAATGCCTCTTGAACTTATTCCATCTCTAGGTTTTCCATACTTTAGAATAAAAGAGTGACCCTATGACAACTGGGTCCCGGTGACAGCACATCCACCCCGCCTTAACAAGGTCGTCGGGTCCTGGCCTACCAGGTACCACCAGTTGCCCCTGCAGACACGTGGGGCCCACCCCAGGGTCCACCCACGTGCCCGAACGGGTCATCTGACTAATGATAGTCCCCACAGGCCAACACATGTCCTTTCCAGTGTGCTTTGTCCTCACCCGCACACACCCTAGGAAACATCCCAGAAGGTCACCCATCCCGATCACTACTCCAGGCCAAGCACGCTTAACTATGGAGTTCTAATCAGACAGGCTCCCGAAAAGGAAGGTGCAACTTATTGACATGAGTCATATCAATTAGTTATTTAACCCTTTATCATTTGGGGATGTTACAATCACCCCCCCCCCCCCTTTAGGGCACAACGCCCTCGTTGTGGGCCCTACATCTCAACCCAGGCAGTGCACCACACTTAAGGTTGGGTTCCTCCTCTAATACCAAATGTGACAACTGGGTCCCGGTGACAGCACATCCACCCTGCCTTAACATGGCCGTCGGGTCCTGGCCTACCAGGTACCACCAGTTGCCCCTGCAGACATGTGGGGCCCACCCCAGGGTCCACCCACGTGCCCGAACGGGTCATATGACTAATGATAGTCCCCACAGGCCAACACATGTCCTTTCCAGTGTGCTTTGTCCTCACTCGCACACACCCTGGGAAACATCCCAGAAGGTCACCCATCCTGATCCCTACTCCAGGCCAAGCACGCTTAACTATAGAGTTCTAATCAGACAGGCTCCCGAAAAGGAAGGTGCACCTTGTTGACATAAGTCATATCAATTATTCATTTAACCCTTTATCATTTGGGGATGTTATATACCCAGCCTAGATAATAAGGAGAAAAGGATTCTAGAGAAAACAAATCTACTATTAAGGTGGATAAATCTCATTTTACAAGGATTCAGTAAGATTTTTCTGATGATAAAATAGTTTTTGATAAAGTTGTGAAATACCAAAATGATGTTTTTTTTGTTTATTTGGATTGGTTTGATACTAATAATATAAATGTTGATCCTCCTAGTGTTGAGTATACTTATACTATAGAAATTCGTATCATGAAAAACCTATTGAGGACCCTATTATTGTAAATATTGTAGTGGTATGTACAATGGTTTTCCATCTTTTTTTTCTGATTCTTGGTATGTCTTCTGATAGTTCGACATCCCCGATGTATGTAGTGTGGGACAAGTATTATTGTAGATATGGGATTATAGAAAGGAATGGTGGACCTAACCTTCAAGGATAATTGATCATTATGGATAATTATTCATCGGATAAATGCTTCAATATATTTTCTGAGGTTTGATTCAAAGCCATCCGCGTCTTTTCGTAGTCTCTTTATCCCACCATTCTAGTGGATCTAGCCATTATGGTTGATCCAGATTCATTATGTGTAATGTTTTTATCTGGGGTTTTTAGGATGTTATAAAATATAATTCCTCTGGTTACTATGTTAAATGAAAAGTATGTGAAGTATTTGTTTGAAATTGTGGTACATCATATTCAGCAGAAGATGAAGCCTCAAATCCAAGAAGTTCATGTATAAAATTTATGTATTGAAAATTAATTTTAATCATTAAAATCAAATATTTATGAGATGAAATATACATTTGCAGATTTATAGGGATTTTTGTTTAATGGACTGAAAATATTTCCTTAGTGGACTGTAGTTATAAATATCCCCAACACCATTTTTTTGATGATGAGTGGCTTAGATCCTTTATGTGAGAAGAACATCGTGGTTTTTCAAGTGGTTCTTCAGGTGATGCACCTTCCTTACTTGTTAAAACATTGAGAAATCATGAACATGATTGTGGTTAATAAAACATGATAATTAGTTAGTAGATTAATGGTATGAATGAATGAATGGATACTATAACAAAATCTATTAGGTACTATCTTTCATGAATTCTCTCCACCCATGTAATGGATACCCATTTTATGTTCTTAGTAGAAAATATAAGGATTCCCCATGTCACCCCATCCTTTATAAAGATTGTCAACAAACTATATGTCATGGATCCTCTATTAAATATTTTTATTTAATAAAAGAATGAATTATTCAGCACCATGGATAGAGGTCGAAACATTATTAGTGATTTCATAAATATTATGATACATTTTTTCAGGTGCATAGAAACTTTTTTGTATCTTACATGTTCCTACCTATTACTTCCCATCATATGATCCATATATTTCTCAAAAGTTATTCCATACAATAGTGAATAGAAATATGAATGCCTCTTTTCTAGCCAAATACCATCCTTTTGATCTATATCCTCAATAAGACATCAAACACACTAGGAAAATCATCACCATATAGCCTCTTCCTTTAAAATATATTTCATAACCTATTCCTATTAAAACCATAGATCAAATTTATGAATCCTCATCATCAGACAAGGACAAGGGAAAAGCCCCATTTTTTCCCTATATCCAACATTAATAGAATAATTGATCTTAGTAATGTTCTTTTATTGGGATTTTATTGATGTTTTTTCTATGTTTGCAACATTTTCTTCTATACCTTTTTATGGATATCCTTTAGTTTTATTTTAATCAAAATTATCATACCCCATTCTATTTTTCTCTATTTTAACCATTTTAATATTCACTTTTTGATAATCGCAAAATGGGTAGAGATATTTGGAATTTATTTATTAGTGATAAATATTTGTTTCCATAAATGTATCTACGTAAAATGGATTCAAATTCTCCACCCCCTTCCATTGCACCATCCAACCATGGTCTCACGTCTACTGGTGTTCCTTGGCCATTTTTGCCCAGAGATGGTGAGGATCGGCCTCCTCCACCTTCATTTAAGGAGGTTCTGCTATTTTATTCTTTGGATCATTAACTATGAAATAAAGGGCCATTGGAGTACCCCCCAAATATGTTTTTTAGTTCAAGGAAGATGGATGCCCCATACTTGGATTTTCCACATCTTCTTCTGCGGCAGCTACGAGCAACCTTTAGTGGACCCATGTTGCGAGATTCGGCACCGAAACACCTCAACTCTCTGTTTTCCAAGACTACATCAAACGATGGGGCCTCGCCTATCTGTCCAAAGTGTTGATCCTTAATTAGAAGGCATTCTATATAGTCATAGCTTCTCAAGCAGATTTTTTGAGATCTTTGAGCCAAATTCACCATTGGGTGAGGCATTGGCATTTCTCTCTCTCCCTCTCTCTCTCATTGGACGATGGATGCTCACTCTTGGAGGGATAGTCCCCTTGCGGTGGTCTAGATCTCCTTCCATAGGCTTCTTCTTCCTCTCATGTCAGAGTACTTCTTGAAGGTGATATAGTATTCACTAGGAACATACATATGCGCAGATGACCAACGATTTTCTTGGAGGAGATATCTATTGCGCTGATATGCGTGGATATGGATATTTCCTATCCGATCCACAAACATGTTGTACTCTGGATTAAGGGATAGAATGATCATCGTCAATTTTTTTCCCTGATTAACCCCATTTATTCTCATTCTTTCACCTTTCAAGTCAGTCGTTGTAGGTTTTTCGATAGGTGCGTGGACATGATCCTCCTCCGAGGCCATCGAGGAAATCTTGGATGCCCTCCTTTGTTGATCGATGAAGGCCCGAGGGGCAGCGGAAGCTCGTGCATGGATGTTCCCACATGACTTTTTTTCATTACCAATGATCAATCTGGAATCAATATGAAGATAATCGAAAAAGTCCATGGATCTAATCACAGAAATAGAAAAATAAGAATAATAGTCTCGAAACAATAAAGGAGGATCATCATAGGTTGATTATAATTAATTTAATTAATTGAAAAGATGTTCCTTTTATGGAGTTCTTTCTTCATTGATATAGATGATCATGTTCTGATGTGATTCGTCGTTACATCACATAATCAAAGTGTATACTTCCTCTAGTGGTTATTCAAACGTGCACCACGTATCTCTGGATGTCGCCAAAGGAATCTCCGAGTGCTAGTGTGGATAAGCCATTGCTTGCATTGTCTACTTTAGATCACTTTGATCCAATGGAGGAGGTTCACCCTCGGTCTTGAGAATTTTCTTAGGGGTAGGAGTTCTTTTAGCCTTGATATAATTCTCTAGAATTGTTGTGCACAATGATTAGGGAAAAGTGTTGGGGTTGTGAGGATATTTATAATCAGGTTTTAAGTTATATAGTTATGATAATAAATAAATGCATTAGAAATTTATTTTTATAATTAAATTTTATTGAAAACCCCCATGTTGAATCATTAATTCCTTGAAATGCTCCCACTTTGATTATAATAAATATCATTTAATAAAACAATATTATATCCTCAAAATCCATACTGGAAAATCTACATGGCTTGTAATCATTAACACACGTCGTGTACAGTTTTTTGATTTTATTTACAAAATTAATACTACACGGCATGAACATTAAATGTACACTACATGTATATCTTGTTTTCATTTTATTCTTCATCCAACATTAAAACGATTTATGTTTATTTGAATAATTATTAAACCAAATACGGGAATAATATTTATTCTACTAGAGATACTTGGATACATTTATTGTGGGACCCTGTAGGCCTCTTTCTTGTTGGAACTAGGGGACTTGCATGATGTCCAAGATTAATGTCTAGCAATGGGTCAAGGAACCCATGAGAAAGAAGTTGATTCCACATTGAAGTGTCACCTCATACATACACATACAGTTTAATTTAATCCCTTTGTTTCAATATCTCATCCTATAAGCTTGATCCATCATTATTTGACTTCCAGAAATAAACTTTTTGTGACACCATGGCCATTGATTTTGGATGATAGTTGTATTTCAATTAAAGGGCCCGAGATATCTACTTCCATAAATATGGAAAGGAAAAATCCTTAATCAAGTTATCCATTAAAAATATGTCCTTTGTGATGCACCCAGAGTACCCTACATCCTGCCAACTGACTTCATGACTGTTTTCATCAGAAAATATTATTGTGTGAGTCATGACATGAGTTAATAATAATCTTCCAGTCTATGGACCATTACACAAGGTCGTAGATTGCAATGTATGATGACACCAGGACATGTGGAATTACTACTGGCGGGTTTGTTCTCATAATCTCCCATCTTGGAGATTACCAAGTTTGAACTCCATGAGAGAGAGTCTCATCTTCTTACTTGTACTCACACATGATTGTTTGTATACTATGTGTCCTATTATAGTATGTCATCCAACTGTAGAACATTATGTAATAACATTGTTATAGCCTTTCAGGGTTTTTATCATATCAGGGATCTTCCATGACCTTATTAATGAAACCAATATTCTAGGACATTATTAGATTATATTCATGCAGAATAATGAACAATATATAATAAGTGTACATTTATGTAATCAAAGTATAAATTTATTTTTCTCATGACACCATCTCTAATAAACTCCCACTTGGACTAGATCTAGTCGCTACAAATTTTTGTTCGCTTAACCTCACATGATTATCATGTTTCTCGTGAGTAAAATCTAGGTCAAGGGGTCTACCATATTTTCTCCCGTGGAAATACTACTCACTGCAACTTCACCTCTTTGAGAAAAATCCCACAAGTGATGATACTTTCGAAGTGTGTTCTTTGTCCGCTGATGTGACCTTGGCTCTTTTTCAAGTGCCACTCCTGTAGTATTATAACAATAGAGTGTGATAGGATCTTTACTTCTAGGTATTACATCCATCTCTTGGATAATGCTTCACATCCATACTTCTATTTAATCTACCTCGTATGATGCAATATACAAAGACTTTGCTATAGAATCTATGACCACACATTGCATTGAGCTCTTCTAGCTCACTGAACCTCCATTCAAACTGAAGATGTATCCAATCTGCGACTTCATGTCATCTTGATCAATCTGGTATCTAGAATCTACATGTACTCTGATGACATGTTCCTTATCTTATCCACAAACCATTAATATATCCTTAGTTCACCACAGATCCTAAAGGATAGTCTTGACTACCATCCAATGGTGGTTTCCTGGATCAGCTTTATATCTACCTACCACACTTAATGTGTAAGAAATATCTATTCTTGTACATATAATATCATATATGACTGACCAAATCGTGGATTTTTAAGGGATCCTTGACATTTTCATTCTTTCCTCATGTGTTTTAGGACACATTTTCTAGGAATGATGAATGTCATGTGACACTGGAAACAATCCCCTTCTGTGATTGTTCCATACAATATCTATTTCGTATCTTGTTAATGTATGTACATTGACTTAGGCCCATCATTCACTTGGATCTATCATGATTGATCTTGATCCCAAGAATATATTATCTCCCACCAAAGACTTTCATCGAGAATTATTTATCCAACCATGCCTTAACTGACTATAAGATAGTTACATCGTTTCCAATTAGTAATATGTCATCAACATATACTATAATGAAATTGACTGCACTTCCTCTAAACCTTTTGTAGAAATAAGTCTCACATTCATTCTTAACAAAGACAAATCCTGTTATGGCTTCATCAAAATGAATTTTTCCTTACCTTGATGCTTGCTTTAATCTATAAATGAATTTCAGCAACTTGCATACCTTGTTATCATCCTTTGGAGTCACAATCTCTTCAGGTTGTGTCATGTGGACATCTTCATGGAGGTTCCTATTATGGAATTCTATTTTGACATCCATTTTGAAAATTTCATAGCCATGGTAAGAGAAAATGGCCAATATGATTCTGATGGATTTTATCAACACAACCAGTGAATTGGATTCATCATTGTCAATTCCTTGATGCTATCTAAAACCTTTTGCATACAGTCATACCTTATAGGTGTTGACTTGTCCCTCCATGTCTAGTTTCTTCTTGAATACCCATTTATTACCAATAGGATTTACATTAATTGGGGGATCTAAAAAAACCAAGACTAGGTTTTGGTACATGGAATCCATTTCAAAACTCATAAATTCTTTCCACTTGGCTATGTCTGTGCCATCAAATACTTCCTTGTATGTAAGAGGATCATCATTTTGAACCAATAATGAGTCACCATCCTCGGTTATAAGAAAAACATATCGTTCTGGTTCTCTCACCTCTCTCATGCCCCTACGGAGATCATATGTCTCTGGAATAGATTTTTCTTACATGGGGCTTTGTGGAATATTTTCTTGTACCAAATCTTGTGTATCTTGAGCCTCAACTTCATCAAAGTCTTTCTCTCACCCACAATCTTTTTTAGAGATGTGATCCATATCATGGAATATGGTGTGTCTTACTACTATATCATTTTTACTTGAGGGGTTGTAAAGGTAATATCCCCTTGTTTACTTGGGAAATCTTATAAAGGTACACTTTTTTCCTCGAGGTTCATGTTAGTTACCAGGAGAGGACATAACAAATTTTTCACTACCCCACACAGGTAAATTTGATAACATGGCTTCGCATCCACTCTATAACTTGTATGGAATACCATTTATCTATTTAGTTGGTACTTGGTTTAGTATGTGTGCTGCTGTTTGTAATGAATATCCCAAAAAGTATAATGGAAGACTCACATGACTCATCATTGATCTCACCATGTCCAATAGGGTGCGGTTCCTCCATTCACTTACACCATTCCACTGAGGCGTGCAAGGAGGAGTGAGTTGAGATTGAATCCCAAACTCCTTTAAGAAATCAATGAAGTCATAATTAAGATAATATCCTATTCTGTTTGAGTGGAGTTTCTTAATATTCATACCATACTAGTACTCAACTTCATTCTTCTATTTGTTGAACCGATCAAAATAATCTGACTTATACCTCATTATGTAATTGTATCCGTAACTACTAAAATCATTATTAAAAGTTTTGAAGTACATGAACCCACCCCTCTCTTCAATTGGAAATTGTCCACACACATCTATGTGGACTAATTATAGAAGCACTTTAGACCTTTCACCTTTCCCACTAAATGGGGATTTGTTCATTTTTCCTTGTAGACACACATGACATACAGCAAGTGGTTTTAGTTTGAAAGAATCTAAATACCCATCTTAATGTACTTTTTTCAAACATTTCATATTAACATGACCTTTCTATTGATGCCAAATATGGGTGTGGTATGAGTTATGTGAATAAACTTTGTCATTGATTTCCATTACATGGTTTGTATAGTCGAACACATAAAGGCTGTTATACAAATGTGCCCTACCAAAACAAATGCAGATCTTTATAAAAGTAGAAACATTCATTTCCAAACATGAATATCAATCCATCAGTATCTAATCTAGATACTGAAATAATGTTTTTGGTTACAAAGGATACATAATAACATCCTTTTAATACCAATACCATCCAAGTAGGCAATGTGGGGTGGTAGTCTCCGACAGCTACATCAGCTAGTCTGGCTCCGTTGGATGCCTACAGATCAACCTCACCTCAGTCAATCATTTCTAAATATACTTGGGTCATGTATTTGGATACATATGTGAGAACCAAAGTAGTATCTAATAACCAATTGGTTGAAATAGATAGATTGAATTCGATAACAAACACACCTGAAGCTTCCCCTTGCTTCCTTGGCTGGGTGTAGTTTTTCTTCCAGTGGCCATTCTTTCCACATGAGAGACAAAGAGCATTATGTACTCTTTCATCCCCTTTGATCTTAATTTTCTTGAAAGGCCTTGAATAAGATTTTGTCTTAAATATCTTCACCTTACCTCTCCTTTTATTCACCATTATGACAGAAGGATTTCACGGTTCATATCATTTCCCATTTTGCGAATGAGGATATGAATATTAGATATAGGCCTATCAATGCTGTTCATGTTAATTTTTTTAAAAAAAGTCAGAGATGCTTTGGGGGATTTGTTGAAATAATGAGATTGGTACCCAGTTCTTTGGGGAGTACAAACCCTAGAACCTCTAAGTGCTCAATATAGCCAATGATCTTGACAAAAAGAGGCTCAGCTGGGGCACCCTCTCCAAGATTGATCTGAAATTGATCCTTGGAGATCTCAAAACATTCATGTCTTTCTATCACCTGGTATAGACCATAGAGGTGATCGAGAATGCTATCGGCATCCATGTATTCATGAGACATCAATAGCTCACTAGACAATGATGAAAGAAACAATCATTGAACATCGAGTGCATCATTCAAATATTGATCATAGACTAAAAATCTTCAGCACTCGCCCCATGGGTAGGAAAATATGAAAGTGAGTACTCCAGCACATAAAACATTCATTCAAGGCGTAGGATAAACTAAAGGAACATAAACCATTTCTGAAAGTTACTGCCTGTGATGATATTTTCTTTATCTAGAATTTATCGTAGAGAAAATGTGGTTGATGAGTTTTCCATACTGATTCTACAAATTAATAGAGTAGATTTATCAGTTAATTTTGATTACATTTTATGAAAAATAATAAATGAATTTATTAATTCTCCCACTATTTTATCATATCCCAATGACCCCCACCATTGAACTTGGAATGCCTAGATGCTATGACATTCTAGTGGAAATGAACCATATTCCCTTTCGCATAACCCCAACAAGGGTTGGTCAAGCTATTTAAAGGTATTTAGGTAGG
The DNA here is from genome assembly GCA_963277665.1 of Viscum album. Taxonomy (NCBI): domain Eukaryota; kingdom Viridiplantae; phylum Streptophyta; class Magnoliopsida; order Santalales; family Viscaceae; genus Viscum; species Viscum album. The sequence goes on along the minus strand of OY728145.1, from coordinate 685,793,597 downwards.
CATGTCTTTGCTAACTGTTATCTTACAGTTCCTTGATCAATTCTATGGACTCTCCAAGCCTGAAATCATGATTTGGATTTCCTCAACACATTCCTCCATTTTACAAAAAAAAGTATAGAAAGAGCTACCCCTCTTCATGTAAAATGTTTCAGTCAACTTGAATCTTTCGTAAGAGAATATTTTATAAAAGTAAGTCTCCAAAAAAGGGTTGGTCAAACACATAGTTTTATTATATATTTCCCTTAAACAAGTAATATAAGGATTGGTCTGAATTATTATGGTATTTGAGGGATTTCATCATTTATGCGTAGTTTTTCATTATCACATGCTTGTTAATAGTAAGTGATGCTTTCTTAAGTAATAAATCATTTTCTGATAATAATTACGCATAGTCCAGTTTTTATTTTTTTTCCATCATTGCATGATTGTTTATTTCATTAACTATGTGATCGCGACAACAACTTATGATCATGAGCTTCTACTGGTTAGCATCTCTAGTGGGTTTGATAATATAACCCTGACCTAGGGAAAAACAAATTAAACCTTATGGTTTTTGTTTTGCAGCTACCACCTGTCCACCTTTGTATCTTCTTGGGTTGGTTTCACCTCATCTTCGGATATTGAACCGTCTCTTATGGATTGGGAGATCATCCATTACAAAAGATTTATATTAATGAAACCATGGGCACACAGTCCCTACATTTTATTGGACGAAGCCTCACATGCCAACGAATTTAAATTAAATAAATTTAAAATAAACCATACACACACAAAGGGTCATTAGTCTAGCTCATGATCATCCATAGCATGAAATGGATTTTACTCATATTTAGTATTCAAATTCATTTAATCATTCTATTATTCAAGATAAGTATTGCATGAATTCAATTAATTATGATATTATAATTAATAAATTATTTATCTTAAATTCCTTTTGGAATTTCCTTGAGTTTATTATCTTTTATATTCTTTGTACAGGTCTTTTTACTTTGGAAGAATGGTGGTGAAATTCCATTTCTAGAAAGTAAATAACGTGTAGCCTATATTACACGGTGTGTATTTTTTTCACCCTTTATCCAAATAACACACCAGAGGATTTGGAATGTCTTATATACTTTGGAAATTTTTTAGTACATGGCGTATAGATTAATCTGACATGGAATGTACTTCCTTGTTACGAAGTTACTGTCATGGAAATCCTGTGTACGCAGTTATATGGATTCTCCTTTTACACGATTTTACCTGGGCCGGATCGGACTACAAGGCGTGTTGATTCAACATACACACTGTGTATTCTGGTTACCATGCACCATTCAGTTTTGGTCAACATGGAGTATTAAAAAACATAGGTATACTCAATTCACATGGCATGGTTTGGCTGACCAATATCGGTTCGTTGAACTTAAGTACACAACGTTTAGATTTCACTACCCTCCGTGTATTCTTGTGTTGTACATACAGAATGAGTGGCTCCCCCAGATAAGTTCCTCATTTTTATTTTAATCCAAATTAAAATTAATAGGTCATTTGCATAATGTGAATTTAGAAACTAAAGAGGAAGAATATATCTCATTCATTCTGTTTTATATAACTATATACCTTGAATTGAATAAAATATAAATGCGTAAATTATTAAGGAAAATTCAAATAACTATAATCATGTTGTGACCGCTCAGATACCACGTAAAGGTCCCGGGAGCAGCAGAAGCTCATGGGTGGATGTGCACACTTGACTTTTTTTTATTATCAATGATCAATCTGGGATAAATACAACAATAAACTCAAGAATCCACGGATCGAATCATAGAAATAGACAAAGAAAAAATAATAGTCCCAGAACAATAAAGGATGATCGTCATAGGTTGATTATAATTAATTTAATTAATTGAAAATTATTACCTTTTATGTCATTCGTTCGTCATTGATATTTTGATCATGTTCCGATATGATCTGTTATAGCATCACAGAATCGAAGTGTAGACTTCCTATAGTTGTGATCCACACGTGCACCACATATCTTTGTACTTCACCAAAGTAATATCTGCGTGTAAGTATAGATAATCCTATGCGTTATCCATCTTAGATCCCCTTGATCTAATGGAGGAGGATCTCTCTCAGTCTTGAGAGCATTCATGGACATTGGATTTCTTTCTCACTTGAAATAATTCTCTAGAATTGTTGTTCACAATGATTAGGAAAATTGTTGGGGTTGTGAGGATATTTATAATCGGGTTGGAAGTTATAGAGTTATAACACTAATTTAACACGTTACACATTTTATTTATTTCATTAACTCCTATTGAAAACCCCCCATGTCAAATCATTAATTCATTGACATTATCCTTCACTAATTATAATAAATATAATTCAATAAAATGATATTATTTCTTCAAAATCCCAAATGGAAAAACTACATTGCGTGTAATAATTAATACAGGTCGTATACTAGATTTTCGTTTCCTTTCCAAAATGAGAACTACATGGAATGTAAATTCAATGTACATGACGTGTATATCTTGTCTTCATTTTATTCCTCATGCATCATTAAAATGATTTAGTCTCCCTTGAATAATTATTACACCACATATGGGAATAATCTTTATTCTACTTGAGATACTTGGATAGACTTAGTGTGTGGCCCTCTAGGACACATTCTCATTTCAATTAGGCGGGCTATCCTAAAGTCCAAGATTACTGTCTAACAATGTGTCATGTCACCCAAGAGAAAGAAGTTGATGCCGCATTGACATTTAACCTCATACAAACTCTTACCTAATAATTTAATTACTTTTTCTCAATATCTCATCAAGTAGGTTTCAAGGCAGTGTCAAAAACCTATATTCTTGATCCGTCATTCTTTGACTTCTAGAAATAAACTCTTCATGACACCATGGACATGGAATTTGCGCAACAGTTCTATTTCAATCAAAGGGCCTGAGATATCTACATCTATAAATATAGAAGGGAAAAATCCTTCCTTGACATATCCATTAACAACATGTCATTTATGGCGCACCCAACATACCGTACTACCCGCAAATTGTCTTCATGATGGTTTTCATCAGCAAATCTAAGTGTGTCAGTCATGAAATGAGTTAATGATAATTTTCTAGTCTAAGAAACATTACACATGCTCATATATAGAAATGTCCAATGACACCACGACATCCAGAATTAATATTTGAGGGTCTATTCTCATAATCTCTCATCGTGGAGATTACAATGAGCGAACTCTATGAGAGAGAGTCACTTATTTTTAGGAGTTCTCAAACTTGACGGTCTTTATACTATGTGTCCCATCATAATATGTAATCCACTCATATAACATTATTTAAGAATATTGTTATATCATTTCATGGTTCTCATCATAATGGGGATATTCCATGACCATATTAATGCAACAAATATTCCAGGACATTATTATATTATAGTCATGCAGAACAATGAACTATATATAATAAGTTTACATTCATGTAATCAAAGTATAAATAGTTGGTTCTCAAAACACCAACTCTAAAAATCAAGGAAAAAGAATAGTTGTTTCTGCTCTGGACTCTGAGGAATACTCTTTCAACTAGTGCTTTGTTAGGAAAGCATCCTCTTGTAGGGATTTGGTTTTGTTTAACAGTGGCAAGGGTACAAACTTTCATTTTCAAACTAATGAAGTGGGTCTATCTCTTGAAGGGACATTTCATAGTAGTACTATCAGGATTGGTCCGCAGGTTCTGTGGGTCACCTCCTGAATAAGAATTTTAGAGATTATTCAAATGGATTGTAGATCTGATGGAGCAATTGTTTTTCACTTCTCCCCACCTTGTGAGAACCTCTCTCTATCTTCACCCTCACTACAAATAGTGGATTATTTTCCCTAGATTCAATCCTCAATGATTCCATCGACCCCTTTCTCTTGAATCCATCATCACTATGTCTTAGTTTAATGGATGAAAAGAATTATGTTTCTTCAGTGGCTACTATCAGACATTGGCCTAGATGAGGGTGCACTCCAGAGGCCATCTGCAAGAAGGTGCAGAGTTGAAAGCATACTCATTATCTGTCCAAGAATAGTGCTTCAAGATCTCAAATCATGTCTCCTCCCATGAAGGGTCAGTTTTCTGGGGGCCAAAACAAGACACCCTCGATTTGATGTCTAGAGTTCTCATCTGAAATGAAAGAGGGAAAGGATCACAAGTGAAGACTAATTTCATCATCATGAACTAGTTAATCATTCAGTTTTCTTAGTAAATATTCTTGGACCAAAACACGCAAATAGAAAACTTGATCTTCTCATGCAGAGGCTCGGAGTAAGGGTATGTATTCATGGGAATCCACCTAACTCATAAATCTAGCTGTTCTGGAAGGACTGTGTCTCAGTCGATCTGGTGATTGTGTTGGATCAGTAACTTTCCATGAAGGTATCAGTAGGCACTCATGATTTATTATGCACTTTTGTATATTCTATATTCAATGCTCAGGAGAGGGAGATCTTGTGGTGTGACATATATGGTCTCATTGATGATAATAACCCTTAGATACTCGGGGGATGACTTCAAGAATATATCATCTCTAGAGGAGAATATAGGGGGTGCTTTACCATGGGGTGCTAGTCATACCATTTTTTTCTTACAGGACTGAACATGTATAATGAATGTGGGGTTTGAGGGTAATCAGTTCACTGGGAGAAACAAAAAAAGGGGTTAGAGGTGAACCTGGTGTCATCTCGATCACTGCTTGATGAATGAGGCAGATGTCTCGTTCTTTGGGGATGAAAAAGTCTCCCACCTAGCACAATGCTTATCTGATCACTCACCACCACAGCTTGACCTCAGAATTGCAACAAGAGTTTATCATGATCATTTTTCTGGAATGTTGGTGGACGAGGAGGCCATCAACGAATTTTTCAAGGTAGCTTGGATTTGATTATTCCCTATGAACCCATGGATTTCTATTCAAAATAAGATAATGATGCAAAAAAATAAGCTTCAAAGGAGGAGGAAGTTTACTCCCGCTTGTGATCAGGACCTACATGAGATCAATAAGGAGGTTAATTACATGAAGGCTAGCCTGAAGAAAAAATGGGATGATAACATTTTATAAGAACTCCGGACCAAAAATGGTACCCTTACTGACATTCATTTGAGGTAGGAGAGGACTGAATGAGACGATTATCATGCTAGAGGGATTTGTGAGGGGGACTGGAATACTAAATACTTCCATGCATGCATTAACCATAGGCAGCAGTTATAAAGGCCAAATATTCTCAGGGAGGATGGTTCATATTCTAACAACCGGGATGAGGTTGGGGAAATGTCCAATGAAACTATCATAAATTTACTTGTAAGACCTAAAAATAATATGGCACGATGTTATCCTTGTGAGTCAACAGACCTCTTAGAGGACATGCCAAGAAGTATTATAGTGGAGATTTATGAGATCCTGAGAATGTATCTACAAGAGGAGGAAGTGTGTGATGTGGTATAGACTCTGAATCCTGATAGCTCACCAGAGCCGGACGACATACCTGGTTTGTTTTACAGGGTGGCATGGGATATGGTCAAAGGGGTTTTAGTGCATGTTTTGAGGTATTTTTTCTTAGGAGGCCGCCTTTTGTTCATAGCCATTGCAACCAAGGTGTTCCTGATACCGAAAGTGGGAAACCCCTAGTCTGTTGAGCAGTACATGCCAACAAGCATGTCTAAAATGCCATACAATATTCTAGCAAGCATCCTAAATAAAAAGGATGGGGTCCCACATTAATTCATGGATGGAAATAGAGAAGCACAAATTTGTCAAAGGGATATCAATTCATGGTGTGATTGTAGTGGTGCATGAAATAATTACTGAGATTGACAAAAATATCTTCAAGAATAATGTAGAGATTAAATGATACATGAGAAAGGCCTAAAATTGGATGGAATAGAGTTTTATATGAATGGTTTTGGGCTACATGGGTTTCTCAAATTGGACTCGTGACCTTTTTTCCCATTGTTTCATCATGTAATGGATCCCCACAGTGTTTCTGGGCAAGCAGTTTGGCGTTTTCAAGGCATGTTGAGGGCTTCGACAAGGGGACCCTCTTTCTAAAACATTATTCATCCTATCTCAAAATGTTCTTAGTCACTATATAAATAAGGGTCTACTAGTAGAAAAAATTTATCCTTATTACAATAAGCTTGTTATTGTGGGAATATCTTATCTGATGTTTATGTATGACACTATCCTGTTCATTAATGGGAGTAGAAGATCAGTGGTTGGAATGAATGGATTTCTTGAGGAATATAGTAAATGGAGTGGGCATGTGATTTGTAAGAAGAAAATCCTATATTATACTTCTAATTTACTCTCAGACATGAGGGTGTGGGTCCAAGATGATGCCTTATTTATATGGGGGGTTACATTCCCAAGGAGTACCTTGGAGCAACGATCATTCCTTACCCTCTTTATTTTCACCACATTGACAAGATAATGGGAAAAGTTACGAGTGGCATATTCAACTGAAAAAACACGCTTCTTTGTTTTAGAGGTCACATTACCCTTTCCAATAGCATCTTGGTATCGATCCACATCCATCTCCTATCTTCTTTGAAGGACCCCAAATGTGTGGTATCTGACATGGAGAGGATTATGGTATCCTTCACATGTGGTGGTCAGCTGGGTAAAAAACATCCCTGGGCAGCAAGGAAGTGACTTGCAAGGCCTATAGTTGATGGAGGGAGAAATATGAAGAGTGTCTCCTCAACTATACAACGTATGCATGCTAAAAATGCTTGGGAGGACATGTAAGGCCACTCATTTTGGGGAATGGTTATGCAAGATAAATATGGTATTGAGGTGGTGGTGCAGAGGTCTCGACCGTCGAGGGTATGGAAGCTTATTCACCCATATATAGTGTTCCTGCAGCCTCACTCCATGTGGTTCATTGAGAGAGGTTATGTGATCTTCTTGTGTTAGGATTGGGGGGAGGGAGGATGTGGTTTCCTAGTTTCCCGATGCCTCATATATTTTCTTTAGTGATGTTTGCGGCCACCCGGGTTTTATTCAGGCCATTCTCTCTAATAATCAATGCACTGTCTTCAATGAGGTGGTCCTTAGTGACATACCAGACATACATAATTACACGGACTCCTCATCTGGTGAGTTATCAATCAAGGTGTATGCAAAATGTAAGGAGGCACCCGATCATGGGTGACTAGTTGGGGGGATATGCTGTGGTGCAGGGGGGGATATCTCCAAAATTCGTCTTTCTGATGTGTCTGGTAAGGAAGAATGTGATGACCACATATGATAATATCAAGTGTATGAGGGTGTCCATGTCCTCCAGATGCTGGTGTTGTAAAAATACCAAGCAGTAAATGGTGATTCACATTTTATTTGATAGCAAATGGGCCTATTGGACATGACAGGCATAAATATTTTTATCTAGGTGGCATGAACAAGACAGAATTTATGAGGTCTTCTTCAACCTCTAGTTTAATGTAACTGGTGAGTATGGACTAGAACAGAATGGTCAGACGATCATCCTTCTTGTGGGTTGTTGGATCAATTTGAAAGCAAGGAATGATGATCAAAAACCAAAACATTTGTAGTACCAGCACCACAATTTTCTTCAATATTAAAAACACTTAATGGATTTTTCAGGCATGTGTACTGATTGCCACGACACTCCATCAGTAAGGGCCATCAAACCATGGGAGCATAACCAGATAGGGAGGGGGTTCAAGGGAATTGGGTACCCGGGCATCCCAAAAGAACCAGGTTAAAACTCAACATAGACAGATCTCTCTTAAGGGAGGACATGAGGGGTGGAGGAGCCTTTCGAGACTCGAGGTGCAATGTATTGACTTCATTCTCAACCTTTTATGGTAGAGGTGTTGTTCTTCATGATGTGGTAAAGGTGATTATAAAATGGATAGAGTTAAGTGATCTATGAAATTTAAATTTGGAGCCAGTGGAAACAGACTACTTAATTATTTATAAAGAACTAACTAAAAGTGGTAGTTTCACTTTAAATGTAGAATATTATGTTCATAAGTGAAAACAAATATTGGGAGAAAACATGGAGATCACCTACACATTGCGAGAGGGGAACATGGTTGCGGGTTTCTTGGCATCTCAAGCTTCTCCAACTCAATGGTTATCATTATTCATTATCTTAGGTTCATTTCCATCATGCAAAAATATTTTGGTTATCAATGATGCGTTAATGATCCACTACTTTAGGCGGCCATGATTTTCTTTTGTTTTATGTTTTTTGATATGTTTCCAAAATAAATAAAAAATTTACTATTCAATTATATATGTATCTTCCTTCATTTGATACAATGTGATGTGTTTCTTTTCCATTAATACCATACAAAAATGTGTAATCTTTTTCAATTGATACTCTATTTTATAATTTCTTTTTTATATTATCTAAATAAAATCATTTATTATCTATTACATTTCATTATCCATTATATTATATGTCCCAATTTCCATGATTTTTTATTATAAATATTGTTGAGATTGTTTACCTAATTATTTTAATGATAAAAAATCAATTTCAATGAAAATATAAATGAGATTTATGTTTCATATTATACTTTTAAATTATATTTATATTTTCACATATATGGTTATGTATATAACGACTCACCATTGAGGATGAGCCAGCACAAGAAAAGTCTCACCACTAATAAAATTATCACCACAAAGAGGTCTCACCACCAAGGTTGGGTCACCTAAAAGGATGTGTAACCACTAGTATCTAAATAGTATTACTCTCAAAATGGATTTATTATATCCCAAGTGACCATTATCATGACTTATCATCATATCAAGAAACCTATCGTGTGTATAACTAACATATTTTTTCAATGTTCAAAAGAGTCAAAATGAGACTTACTCACCAGAAATTCCTGACACCACCACAGATTTTTCTTCATTCAGAAGACTCACTAATACAATTTATTTTTATTATAAATAAAATATTTATAATTTATAGTGTATTTAATTTCATTTAAAAACTTATATAGATGATTTTTATTATATTTTATTTTGATTATCAATAAAATCTATATCTGAATGTGCTGTAAGAGGAGCAGAAGATCTTGTTGATTCTCATTAGTTGTGCGGCTCATTAAAAGTTCAAGGAGACTCCATTATGAAAAAATGTAAAAAATATAGAAGTGATAAATTGTAAAATAGAAACATATATATATATATTCACACATGAATTGATTTTTAACACATTTCAATAATGAACAGGGTATGGATTTTGCATCATTCTACACTCGACTAAGGTGGAAAAGAACAACATGCATCCAATGAGTACCTGTAGTAAAAAATAAAGTGTTTATGAAACTATATTCCATGAAAAGATTCTAAAACATTATTTAATAGATATTTAAAATTACATTCAAAGAGTAACAAGTTTTAGAGAATATTAAATCGAGCATCTCTATTCAATTATATCATTATTTTAACATTCTATTTACTTTAGTAATTTATATAACGAATAGTGTGTGTTACTCTATATTTATATACAAATTAAAAACCTCTTTATTTAAATTGGAAGACACTTGCATATCTAATCATCAATATCACTACCGGTATTCCCACATATTGTATTATAGATCTAATTATGACCTGTTATTATTTGTATTAACACTAGAACTATAAAATATGTCCCTTTTTGGCCGGTACAACAATCGTACTATTTTAACAACCGATATTCATTGTGGAATAAATTTTATCCTTGAGAATTTATTTAAATTTTCATGACACACATCGATCTTATATTTTAACTCACTAGACTATTTTATATAAATTTATTGTATTTTTTTTAAAGCTATCCTTTGAAGTAATATTACTAGGTACTAAATTCATCCACCCTATTGAGATACTCACACCCACCAACTATTCCATTAAATGAAAATAATTATATTAATATTATATAAAATTGGAGATTTAAGATAAACAATATTGAAATTAAAAGGAAATTTTCTTTAAGAATCCTCAAGAAATGTTTTTAAGATACATGTACCTACGTCGACATCATTTTTAAAATATTATGATTTATTCGGGTTATATTTTAATTATTTTGTAGACCATATTATATTGGATGGATTATGATCAATATTTTATAAAGATGATTGGGGAAAATACTAACATTACATATGCTGGTTTTGGATTATATATATTAAAATATATATTGATTAGGTCTTATATTTCATATTCTCTATTTTAATATGAATAATATATTAGATAGATTAATTGAAGATAATGGACTATTATTACACATTAATTCAACAATAGTTCTCATGAGAAATATATGTGTGGTTATTTTCTATATTTCTTACTAATCTATTTATTATATTCTATCACAAGGTCATGATGAAAAAAAATATTATGTCCAACATGATGATATCTACCATTATGAAGAAATTTATTATTATTAATTTTATTATTAATGTAGTTATGTTACCCATGTATACATTCAAATTTTAATATAATAGTTACATTAAATATTTTGTTATGGTTTATCTCTACCTTTTTGTTCATGATTTATGTATTCTATTATATCTATTGTGGTATGATTTCCCTTACACATCATCTGATATCAATAATTATTATTTCTTCCTATTCCAAGGTCATCAAGAGTTTTCTATTAATTATTTAAGATATAATATGGATGACATAATAAAATAACCATTATAATTATATGTTAAACACCCTGATTTCAAATTTAATTTGAGAATCATTTTTTTATCCAGTCTCTCAGGACTGCTAATCCATTCGATCCTTTATGATGAAATATCATGAAATTTTTTCCAATGTAGTATGATAACCTCAATATGTGTGTTACTATATTTGGGGGTCCTCATCATGGATATGTTATTATTGTGATAATGAAATTTTGATAATGATATGAATTAGTATTTCTTAAAATATAGAATGATTATTATTGAAAGAAAATAATGATAAAGGTTAATTTTTGTAACAAAAATAAGAAGGATGAAATGAATATGTGATTTGATAGTTAATAATAATGGTGGTTATTGATTACCATATAAATTATATAAATTACTTAGGTTTTTAATTATATGTAAATGGAAGGAATTAAATGTGTAAAATATAATTTAATATGGCCAGTAATAGATATATAGGGATATTTTAATGAATTATGGAAGGGTATGCTATGTGGTTTTTGTGATTTTATAGTTAGTTTGTTATGTTTAATGGGTAGTGGTAGTTGTATTAAATGATGATGGATGGTTTAAATGAAGTAAATAGTATATGTTTTTGTATTAGACCTTAGGCTAGTTTTGTTCTGTCTTCAATATTCATTTTAAATTCTTTTATTTCTCATACAAGACAAACAATGTTGTGTAATTAAAATGAAAACCATATGAGTCATTTGTTTTTATATATTTATATAATATACATGATATATGTGAAAATAATTTCTATTACTCCCTAACATCTCTTCCATAATTAGTACATGGAATGATTTCCTATTGTAATATCATATTTTGTTGTGATAGTGATGTGATGTTAATGAAGAGAATTTTTGTTGATAGGTTGAGATGTGTATGAGGAGTATGCAATGGGGGTGATTTACTTCATGTTTACATTATCACTAAATAAGATAATGTTATATTGTTATGTAATTGAAATACGGTATATAGCTATGGTAAGTATCTTATTGTGTTTAAATTGAATTTTTATTGAGATAAAATGTCATGGAATATAGTTTTAATTATGATGTGGTGTGATTCTATAGTAATATATTAGTATAAGGGATGAGATAACCAAGAAGTATACCATTAGGGAAGAGGGTCACTATTTTTTTAGTACTATTGGTGTGAGTTAATATTTAACATATTATATTTTTATTAATATATTAACATCTTATATGATGACTTTTGGTGCCATCCATTCTGATTATTATTGATAGATGACATAGATTTGTTAACAACTTTGTTTCAATATTTATTTATAGTGTCATGAGTAATCTTCAACCACATTTTCAAAAAATTATAGGATCATACATAGTATAATTGTAAAATAATTAATTACCAGATAAGTCTCATTTTATATATTTTTATGGATTGTGTAGGTTATAGAGATGGGTATTACAACCACATATTTTGTTTGATTAGTTATTGAGTTTCCGTTCTAGGATATTCATTTGGTATTTTAATTTGGAGGTACTAATTCGTGTATATAATTATATACATAGTAGGATTGGTTAAAATTATATTATTTTTAGTTGGTGGTAACATTTTATGCTCATGGAGTATAAGAGTGTAATACTGAACATATGTGAGTTTTATACCATCAGTTTCGTATCATAACCATGTCATTTTATAGGCTTTATTCTGGGGACACACTCATCTCCACTACTGAACTATGTGTGATTATAGTGGAATTTTTCATTAAATAGTGGTATCAAAGATATGTATAGAATTAATTTTTGATTAATTATTTATGAGATCCTGTGGATTTTATAGTTTCGGAAGGGAAATAATATTATTGGTTCTTAGTTGGGTACTATTAAGTGTATACTATATTGAACAATTATATTTATATCCATTTATGATAAGAAATAAGGACATTATTCCTTACTAATACACTATGTGATATAATATTTTCGATAAGGGAGAGACCATGGAATTAAAAACCCATTAACATTTTTTCACCTGTGTTTGAATTATGAAATATTTGGAAAAATTTATTGAATAAATGAGATAAATATAATTTTAAATGTTCAATAGACCAAGGATAAAAATAAAAAATAATTATCGAATAATATAGTATTATAATTAGATAATTATTGAAAATAATAATAAATGAACTGGAATAAAAAATGAGTAATAAAAAGGACTTAATTTTATAACTGTTCTAAAATACTTTTAAAATAAAGAAAAATCATGCAAACCCTGAAAATATTATAAACAACATAAAAAAGTAGAATAATAATAAACAATTTATTTCTTGTTATAGTGATCCTTCTTACATTCCAAACTATTCACATGTAAATTTGTGTATCAATTATAATAAAATCGCACTCTCACTTTGTAATCACAGAGACGTTCTGACATGTTCTTATGTAAAATTGTGAGTAGAGATTAACCACCATAAAAATCAACCTTTTTGAATATAGATACTTTCCAAAATATTCAAATCGAAAATTGAGAGTGGAATATTAAATCATCAAATAATAACTTGGTGAACTAGGAGACTTTTTAACATGCTCACATGTAAAATTTTATGTAGAGGATAATTCCGTAACACTAACCAATTGTGTACCTTGAAAAATGTAATTATTTTCACTTGTAAAATTTTAGTATAGATTAAAGAAAATCATATTCTACCTTTGTGAAACTAATTAATTTCTAACATATTCAAATAAAAAATATATCAAATGAAATATCTGATTTTACACAAGGAATTTGAGGGAGATATAGGCCTCACTAGTATCTTAATCCATAGAATTATGTACCACATAAAGATAAATTATCATCATCTCATCAACAAAACCTATATAAATTTATGTATCTCCAAATAATAAAAAATATATCATAACATAATGATAATAAATCATAGAACAATACATCATTAATTTTCTAAAAAATTCATATCATAATAAAAAATTAATGCTTTTTAAAACATAACATTATAAAAAATAATCATCTTGTGGGAAATATAAGTGTAAATAAACAAATTTCCACAATAACTCTATTAAATACCTTTATGAGGACATTTCATTAATAAAAAAAATTCTAATAGGAAAAGTTATATATTTGATAAATGTATTACTAATGGTTAAAAATAAATTTTCATGGAAAATTCATATTGGTTTGAAAAAGAATAAGTGAGAATACTTTAAAAACATATAAGTTGAATTGAGTATTTTATAAAAAAACATACATATGAAAAAAGGAGTCCTATAGGATATTTTAAAATATTTTGAAAACTTTTACTTTTGAAAAGATTATTTAAAAATGAAATATTAAAAATGGCATAAATTTTTAAATAATATTACTCTCTATAATATTTAAACATTTACTTTTAAAAAATAACTTTTTGTAATATTATATTTTATAAGGTGTAACTGTTGTGAAAAAATATTTTATTTCAAAATGAAACATATGAATTATTAAAAGGATATAAAATACTTATGCTTTTTTTTGAAACAATTAATTTTTAAAACAGACATGGTTAAAAAATTTGCCAAAATATTGTTTTTGAATTCATAAATTTGATAAAATTAAAAATTGGGGATAAAAAAAATATTATTTACTATTTGGTAATGTATAAAATTTTTGTGATGTAATAATATATACATGGACAAAAAAACATTAAAACACATTTTAATTAATCTTAACATAAATTCAATTTAAAAAACATTACAATTATCAAGGAAGAATACGATGTTAATAAATATTTTTTTAGATGAAAAGTAAGATTAATTGAAACATAAGATGATAATAGTGTTGAATATATCAATCGTAAAATATATTGGTGAAAGAAAAGTTATTATGAAACAGTGGAATGATTTTATTTTCAAAAACACCTTAAAACTCTTATAATGTTAAAATAAAAACCTCTCGTGAGGAATAAAATTAAATAGAACAATTAATAATATTGAATATAGTATGATCAATATAAATTCCATAAATGGAGTTTTTAGACCATTGAAAATGATATATGGTTTATAACATAAACATGTCTCAAGGGATCCAAATTTAAAACCATGAAACCCTAAAAACATGAGATGATGATGGATTAAATTACAATGCAAGAGATGTTGTGAAACATAAATTGATATTCCACTATCAAGGGTGATTTATGATTAATTAATTATTATTGGAATTAAATATAACACACTTAAAATATATTGGTTTTAAAAAGAAATCATGATTCAAGGAATGTGAACGTGAGAAAAAATACCGTATCTTGATTCCTTATACAGTATTTGACACTTAATATCCCAAAAAAATTATTTTAATTACCTATTAAATACCCTTAATCTTAAATAATACAATTTTATAATCATTGGTATAATTATTTATCGTGATGAAATTAACTATATATATAATATTATGAACATTACGTGTAAATTAAGATAACTATTTTATACATGTTTAATAATTATCATATCATTACAATTATTTTATATCAATTTAATTATTTATATATAATATATTTTTATTTAATATAGTTAATATTTATTTAATATTTTCATTTTTTTATTTCAATTTTTGATTTGTTTAAACTATCAAAAACATGAATTGTTAACTATTTTGTAATTTTAATAAATAAAAATGACACTTTAATAGCAAGTCAAATACCTTATAAAATTTTAATTGAAGAATATATTAAATACTATTTAATTAATATATTAGTTTAATAGTATATTTCACATACTCATAGTCATTAATAATTGTATTTTAAATCATTTTTCACATATGTGGTTAATTCGACACAAACATGGAGATGATTTAACTTTATTGGAGACTATGGTTTTAGAGGTGTTTTTTTTAACATTATAAAATAATATAAAAATAATTATTTTAAATGATTTTATTTAATATTATAGATAACAATATTTTATTATCATAATATATTTTATGATATTCTAAAAGAAAAATGAAAAAAAAATCACTGTAGTGATGGTAATCCACATGTGAACACTATTATCATTCTCATTTATCATGGGACGAGAGGGTGTGATGGGGTATATTAAATTTATTTTTATGAATCATAATTATATATGATGTATTATAAAATTTCATCATTAAAAAAATTAATACAATCCATGAATTCTAGTAAGGAGAAACAAATGATGTTGGTTTGTAGAGGCAGTAGCCTATTATACAATGTACCAATGTTCTTTTGTTTTTCTATGTTGATAGAAAATATTAAATACGGAATTTAGTATTAATAAATAAAAATTAAATAAAAATTAGACTAAATTCATGTTATTATTTTGGTGATATGATATTTGTAAGAGTACGTCTAATTTACAATTTTCTACTATTAAACTAGGTAACTACTTTTTAACTATGTGATTTTATAACTTATTCAAAATACAACATATCATAAATAAGAAAATATATATGTAATTGAAATAAATATCACCTCTATTTAGTACAAGTAAATTTCTATGTTTTATAAATAAATCATTTAAATTTAAAAATATTATATATAGAAAAATAATTTGTGTATAAAAATGTAATTTTGGCTATTTTAGTTTTGTTTAAAAATTTAATTATTTTAAATATAATTTTTTAAGTGCATATAAATATCATTAGATAATTTTTTTAATATTACCCAATTTAATTATTCTATATTAATGTTTTCATATGAATAAAAAATATGTTTGAATTTTTTTTATCATAATCATTGTGATTAGAATCAATAATTATAATATAATATTTTTAAATAAAAATGAAATTAGTCATATGAAAAGAAATTAATATTATTAATAGATATATAAAAATAATTTTATCAATTGAACTATGTATGTGTAGGGGAAAAAATAATAATTTCAATGCATCTAATACATAAAAACACGTTTTTAAAAGGATATTTCTAGGATAGTAAATTTATGATTATCATAACATTTTCAATTCCACAGAAAAATATTAATTAAAAACATTTATTAAAAATAATTTAATATTTATTTGATAATTATTAATTAATTAAAATCATTTCATCATGTTGATATAAAAAAAAGTATAGAAAACCATTGTTGTTAGAACGCACCATAAATTTTCAAAATAATGACCATGGGTTTATAAATAAAAAATAGTATTTGTGAATAGTATATTGTATATTATAACAAATAATGATATATTAAAATGTTTCAAAACATATAATTCATATAAAATTCCCCATAATATAGAAAGTAGTAATATCAATATTCAGCTAAAAAACAAAAAATCATTAAGAACCAAAATATAGAAGATAAACTAATTTTTATTTAAGGAATTAAGAAATGAAAATTAATTTATAAAATTTAAATTAAAAGAATTTTAAATTCATTTTTTTAAAATAAAATATATAATATCATGAAATTTTTATTTTTTTTGAAAACAACATTTTCAATATTAGGTCATATAAACATTTAACTATTAAAAATTAATAACTATTAATGGTTTATCATGATAGTATTTTTTATAAATAAATTATTAATTTCATTATAATTTGTTTTTATTTTTTTAACATTGGGGGCAATGAGTGACATAATTTATTGAAAATACTGTTCATTTTATGTGATCCAAAAAATCATGGGCTATTAGATTATAACCTACAAAAATACCTTGCATCCTCAAAATTTAATTGACATTTACTAAAGGTCGAATTTAATATATCCATTATAATATAAACATATATATTATAATGATATATTGATTTTTCTATCCATGGTAAAATGTGGAAACTAAATATCCTATATATTCTTCTTAGGTGTTTAAATGTACATTCCTTTAGAAACATTATTTAATTTAATTTGAATCATCCAAATACAAAAACTGAAATTTTTATTATAATATCTGAATTAATAAGATTTAACGATCATAGGAATATGAATTTCCTTCCCAAGTATTTATTCTCCAATGGATCCATAATTTTATCCAATGATACTTTTATTTAAATTTTGCAATAATTTTATAACTCTATAACGCTCTTGATTCAGTCTAGGTTAAATTAATTTATGTTTTCATAAATATATCAATATAATACCTCTGTCTAATAAGAAAATAAATCCTCTATAGTGGCTCATAAATAATCATGTGATCAACCAAATCATATTAGCTTTTATAGTTTATCGAATTATATAGATTTAGGTCTATTCATCAGGAAATAGGGAGATAATCATGTGAATTCCCAACCAACCCTATACAAGGTGACAACTCCTAGGTGAATTTGTGCCACAAATGTGTCTACATTCCAATATCTACATAGGGATATATTTCTTAGAACACTAATTAATGAAAAAATTACATATAATTTAGCATATCATTATACACTTAGAATCATATCAATGGTTTTCACTATTGTTCTCTAACCCTAAAAGTAAATGTAACATAACTTATACAAAAAGTAAAAAATTCCACAAAATATTTATGCTAATCAACAAAATAAAAAACACTACCTTGAAACCATCTTAGCAGACCAAAGCTAAACATGACTTAAATAATGAACTAATCAAATGATTTGAATAATAAATCTCACAAGTAGTCTTTAAAATCAATGGACATTAAGGTTTAGTGTTTTAGAGATTAGCTACAAAAATAAACCGTTTTACAAAACATACAAACATATATCAATATTAATACTCGATTGAACCCTTTATACGCATCTCACATGTTACAATCATCTTCATAAACATTATATTGGTTACATATGAAAGGGTTGATATAAATCACTGATTAATGGAAATGAAATATCCTAAAATATTATATAATATACATAAGAGTTACTATGATAAACATATAAATATCATGATGAAAATCTAATAGAAATGTATAATAATCATAAAACACTATGCATAATTATAACATCATATAATGATAATTAGGGAACCATAAAATAAATTAACAAACTTAAAAAAACATCAAAAATTATAAAACATGTGATCATTTTATTTAAATAATTAATACATTAAAAATAAATCATAATCATGAAAACATAGGATAAAATAATAATCAAAATGAAAATGTTTTATATTCCTAGAGAAAAAATTTCTTATCCATGTGAGCCTGACTATAATACAACCACACCATACCAGAAAATCTCAGTCAGAGGTAAAGCCTCTAACCATTTATTAATAAAGGAAAATTACAGTAAACAGACACAGCAAACTAGAAAAACTAGTTACATGTTATAAAAGTCATACGCCTCACCAAACCCATGATATGTGACTTCCTCCACAGTAGATGATTCCAATTTTGAGATTTGATGGTGCTTCTAGACCATATCATACTTCTGTTTGAGATTCAATTTCTCTAACGATAACAACTCCTTAGATAATTGCCTGACAGATAACCTGGTTGACACCGGCTTTGGAAAGTCAAAATAAATCTTCCTCGTTCTTCATTTAACTAGGGGAGGTTCCTCATTTCTATATTTCTTCTTCCCATCCTTGACAACATCACTAAAAGAAGGGTTGACCACATCACATTTATTTTCCTTGTCACTTTCCATGATGTCCCCCCATTTTCTAGTGATGACCATAGCTTGGAAAGCATCAATCACGGTCTGGTTCTTCTCATAATTATTTTTAGGATCAATCATATTGAAACACCGCGGAGGATCCAAAAAACATGACCAAAATCCACCTCCTTCCACAAAACATCATCTCTAACAATCTTCATGATTTGGCCTTCCTTCATTTGAGGACACCCTTTCATCTCATCGTTGACCAATTATTGAAATCAGTTGCATGTATCAATTGTGATCTGCAAACCACAATCAGAAATAGAATGCAAAAGAGGATCCTTGACGGCTGGACAAACATGGAGAGCATTGTGGGATTGACTATCAACTGATATCAATTCCATCTCTCCCCCCTTCTACTCAGCATCACTAACTTTGATCTGTCCACTATCACCCCTTCCTTCAAGAGACTGATCAACAAGATCTTCCCTATGCTGCAATACATTCCCTAAAGTATTAGGTGCTCCGAACATGCCTCCAATTACATTACCCGTACCATATTCATCCATATCAATCTGATGCACACCAATATTCAGTATAAGATAATGCTTTAATCTATCAAACACTACAGCAACAGATGGATTAAAGGTTTCTCGTGCCTGCCTTCCCAAAGATGAATCACCAAAACTATCAGCAGTTCTAAGCTTAGCTGCATTAGAACATGTCTGTACATGACCAGATACCCTACCAAGCCTCTTCGTAGAAGTAGTCTACCTTTTGTGTCTGGATCCACAAAGATAATGACTGGCCATATGACCTAAACGACAACACGTCAAGTAGTAATCTACCCAATTTCCAAACACAATAGCTTGCCTACATCATAACCCCTCACCAATAGTAATCTAAATCCAGTCAACCAGTGGATTTGCGGCATCAACCTCATCAAAAAAATGAGGATTAACTAGATGAATCACATAGGATGTGCGAGCATCTGAGGAGAGGAAATGACCGAATATGTTCCATAGCATACGAATATTCGAAGGATTTTGATTAGGCAAAGGAAGGTGATGCAGACATACCCAGGTCTCTACTGAAGGAGGATCCCGATTCATACCGAGATCAAAAGACCATCGGAAAAGGAAAAATTTACATTTGTTGCATTTTTTGGGAGTTCTAGACCATGCGCTGATTAAGCCTTCCTCTGAACCATAGGAAATCATCATGTGAGGATTATCAAAAATCCCTATAACCACACGTTCTTTCAAATCCCAGTCACTGAAAAAAAATCGAACTCATCAACAGAAGGCCTTCGATGTGAAAAGTGAGAAACCAGGGTCAGGTCCAGGATGCCCGAGGCCGCAGAGAATTCCGATAAAAAAATAAAATGCTGACGGACCACAAAATGAAGATATGGATCTTTTGGGCTGAGAGAAATCGACGGGATGTCCGGAAGATAACTAGGGTTCGAAAAAGGTACAAATGACACAAGCGACACCAAGGGCAGTGGAGCCAAATCATCTTCCTCCTCCTTCCTCAATGAATGGGGGAAATCCTTCATCGGGCATCAACTAGGGTTCATCATTCGGAAGGAGAAGGTGAATCTCTCATCTCCCTCAAATAGATATCTGTACAACCACACCATATGTAAAATTATGAGTAGAGATTAATGCTATCACTCTATCAATTTTTATAACTAGTGAGTTCATACACATTTTATATATAAAATTGTGAGTATTAATTAATGTAATCACACTCACCCTCTATGATCCTGCCTTGTGGGTAACATGTTAAGATGAGAAATTTTGAGCATATATTAACACCATTTCAATCAACCTTTTTAAACCTATCGAATTTCTAACATGTTCACACATACGATTTTTTATAGTTCATCCATCCATAATAGTCATTGTTTTTGAAACTAGAGATATATAACAAATTCACATATAATATTGTATGTATGGATTAACACTATCATGCTCACCTATTTTGATCCTTTGGAATTTCAAACCTACTAACACTATATTTATATATTTTGAGAAATAATATTTTTCCAAATAAATTAGAAGGATATATAGATCCCACCCAACTCATAATCTATAAATTCATGTGCATATTGAAAATAAAACATTGATCATATCATAATGAATGCATTGAAAATGAATAGTTTTATTAAATCATTAAAAAAATAATATATCATGGAGTTAAGAAATAATAAATATCATGGTTATCATTTTTAAAAAATAATCATATCATAATAATATATAAAGCGTGATCAAATCATCACTTCATGAAAAATAATCCTTGTATGGTAATTATACATGTAAATACAATAGTTATCAAAAATAATTTTATAAAGATATATTTGAAATAAAATTTACGAAATCCTTTTTATTTTTGAATGATTTAGAATCTTTTTAAATAAATAAAAATTTGAATTTTTGGAAAAGATCAATAAAGAGATGTCAAAACCATTGTTTTAAATTTAATAATATGTAAAAAATTTATCATTTATAAAAAAAATTGTTGCCACATGGGAAAGGATAAAATTGGTGGAATGTAATAAAAATTTCATTAATAAATAATACCTTACATGTAATGGGAATAATTCTTAATATAAATTCATTTAAATGAAAAATAATTAATATTCTAGAAGATGAAATTGGTTTCAAACATTTTTTACCTATAATTGAAATTAAGATAACTTCATCATATTTTGTAATAGATAAATAATGAATTATTATTCCCATATAAAATTCATTAGAAACCCTATGGATGAATTGAATTTAATCCCCCATAAATTTAAATTGAAATAAAAGAACCATTAGAGGGATAGAATTATATATAAAATTGATTATCATGAAAAATTATAAAATCATCATTAAAATGAAAATACGGTGGAATTTTAATCACTAAAAATGAAACAATGTGTATATCTGGAACATGTCCCAACTTATAGATATTACAGACATAGAAAACCCTAAAACATGAGATGTGAATGCATTGATGGAACATATAGGAGAGATAGTGATATAATATTTTATTTTTCAGAAAAATGATGATTTATAATCAAGTTATTAATTTGCGATATATCCAAACCACATAAAATAGACATAGGTGAAAAAGTAGATATCAAGACTCAATAAAATTGTTCTTCAGAAAACAACTGCTACTTTGGCTCTTTGTATATACAACGATAATCTAAACTCTAATAAAAATTCATATTTGAAATATAATCATACTTATGAACATTTACAATAAATATTAACCATTTTTTCATTATTATAATTATTTATCATGATTACAATAGTTAGTTTATCATATTATGACCTTCATGGTTAAAAACATTTACTATTATAGGCATGATTAATAATATTGGTATCAATACCAATTATTTAATATATAATTAATTATTTTTATATCATATATTAATATTTTATTTATAAAATATATTATGTTATCATAATTTTATTTCATTCCAAATGTTTTTTGGTTTCCATATATAAAAACATAATTAATAACGAGTGACATCACTAATTTTAGAGAATAAAATTGACACATTAATATAAAGTTATGTAATAAGTATAATATTAATTTATCAATACAATAATTTTATAAAAAAATATATTATTAAAATGTTAGTTTTAAATTTTATATAGTAATCTATAATTGTATTATAAATCAATATTCACGTTGGTGGTTATACCAACAGAAATATGAAATCTGTTTAACATAAATGTCAATTGTAGTTAAGGATGTGTTTCTGTTGATATAATATATTATTAATATTTTAATAATGATATTAGTTTGAAATTATAATTATGGTGAGCCATATTTTAATATTTTAAGATATTATTGTAAATAAAAATAAAAATGGAGAACATGTAATAATGGGTTTGGAAATCAAAACATACATAAAATTAGAATTCTATTTTATAAACACATGACACATGGTAATGGTTGAAATTAATTTTATAGTTAATATAAATAATTGTATGATATATATAATATTAATTCAAAATTAACACCATTAAAAATATTCATGAATAGTGTAAATGAAAAACAAATGATGTTGATTCATGGAGGTGGTAGTATGTACAATGTACTAACGCTGTTCTATAATTTTCATCAATAATTGAAAATAAAAAAATAAGGGTTGAAACAAAAGTATAACAACATATGTATTTAATTAAGGTACTGAATAAATCATTTTCTTATAGTGAAAAGATACATGGAAGATTTTGATTAAGAAGAAATGAATTAGAGGTGATAATAGTTATGTTAAAGACTTTATTTTTCCATTTGATGTTTTAATAAAATAAGAGAGTTTAAAATTATTATGAGTGGCCATGGTCTTATATATTTGTTATAAGGATCTAGGTATTGTAAAAAGTATGTTCTTTAATGATTATTTTTATTAATAGTTATATTTTTAAAATGGTGAAACTGATCCCCTTTTATAGAAGAGTAAAAATGATCTTTTAGAAACACCATTAATAATTTAATAATTACAAGACACTATCCCATGGAAAATGGATCAAAAGTTTTAGATTATTGATTTTTTGGTGTCTTTTGATCTATAAATTAAAAAAATATTATTTCAAAACATGTATTAGTCAACTTATAGGGTTTTTAAAAATTAATTATTAACATTTTAGTTTTTTACTTTTAAAATATGTAAATAGTTCATAACTATATGATTTTATGATCTATTAATCATATAAAATAACTAATATAACCAAATTATGTTGTTCTAGAAATAAAAATAACTATAATTAATACTATTAAATTTATAACTATTATAAATTAGCATTTAATTTAATATATATAATTTGTAAAGAATAATTTATTAGTAAAATTTCAGTTTTAGAATTATGTATTCATAATAATATTTAATATTGACTAAAAATTAAATGTGTTATGGTATAATTATTTATGTGTTTATAAATAAAATTTTATCCATTATTTAGAAATTTTAATTTTCATTATTCAGCCTAAATTTATTTATATTAAAAACTCAATAATTTAACAATAATTCTTTCAAAATTATTATAGTGATTGAAATTAATCATCATAATATAAATTTTATAACTAAAAAAATTGATCTATTAAATATTTTGAAAATTGTTATCGGAAATAGAATAATAATTTTATCAAATTTACTCTATAGTTGTATGGAAATTAATCGTAACATTTTCATGTGTAATACATAAAAGCCCAATTTTTTTAAAATGTGTATATTTAACATAATTATTACTTATTTTGAAATAAGTATAAAATCCATTGGTACAAATGAATTAAATAAATTTATTAATATTCAATAAGTATTATTTAAAAATTGTAGAAATCAAAAATATTATTGCGTAATGTTATAATTAATTTTAAAAAAAGTATAAGACAATATTTTCAATAAAGCACTGCATATGTTCTCAAATTGATGATCATGGGATTATTAAATAATCATAATATTTTCAAATTTTTTGGTATAATTTACAATATATTATTATATAGTTTAGAATTATAAATTATTATTACATATAAATAATCATGTATCATTAGAACTGTGATTTTCACTATTTATATAATAAAATTAATTTAGAAAATTAAAAAAACCATTATAAGACAATTATATTGAAAGGAATTTAAAATTAAATTTTTCATCATGAAATTTACATTCAAAAAATTTATAATTAATATTTTCTAATGAAAATATTTAATATAAAGAAATTTATTTTAAGGAAAATAAAATTTATAATGTTAAATCATGTGAATTATTTTTTTAATACCTACTAAATATTAAGGGTTTAACATTATAGGATTTTTTATATATTAAATAATATTTTTATCTAAATATATATATTTTTGGAATGTAGTTTACAATGTGAAAATATTTTTAGACAATAAAATGTATTTTAGTAGATCGATAATCTAAGGTTAGTAGTGTTTCTCCATAATTTATGAAACTCACTAAGAATGTTAGAAACACTTAATGTATATTTTTATTTTATTACCAAATATTTACAAATTATTAGGAATAAGGCTAGTTAGATTGGGCTAGCCATTCATATGACACCATTTTTTCCCTATTTAATATTTTTGGGAATGTAATGAAATAAATTCATCAAGAATTTAATCATATATAATATATTTATCTATTATATTTTTAAGAGTTGTCCATTTTATCTTCATTATACCAAACGACGTACGCAGATTTCTTCATGTATGGCGGAACTCTTGTTCATACATGGCTTAGGAATTTCCAAAATTTTGGAATATATTCCTCTATTGCATGTATCATATCATGTTATAAGATAAGTGGATATTAATTTCAGATTACTTCTCCATTATAGGAAACTTAAAATATTCCATATATATTTCCCTAATGTTGTTTTCCTGATGCCACATTGGAATTACTCGTCATTGATGGCCATGGGGGCCACATTGGGCATCTTTTTTCACAGTACATTATTCCTTACCATAATTTCCATTTTCCTCAAAGCCAGAGGATATTATTTTTTTAGTAAATTAATATTATTTTATTTCTTGAGGGTATATTATGTGTAACAAATAAAATTTCCTTGGTGCACCCATTTAATTTCATTATCACCTTCCTCTAAAATAATTTCACTATTTTCCATCATAACATAATACTTTCTTAGAATAAATCATTACTTGTTTTTCGATGGATTGGATTGAAACCATATCTAATATTTTTTTCATCAATACATATCTAAAACTTCAATTACTAACCATGTTATAAACCAAACACCTTACCAATAATATTATGTGAAATTCAAATATGTTTTTAATTATTGATTTTGTGGATTTATATTTCTCCAAATGATTTTTGGAATGAAATTACGGGAATTTAATCATTAAATTGGTTTTATTTTGGATGGGAACTATTTTTTGTATGGGTGTTAATAGACTAAAGTAACTGGTATAGGTATCCTAGGGTAGTTGAAACTATATATTCTACACTACTACAACCACTAGAGAGACCCTTACTATTTAGTTGGGGTTTTAGGGGGAGAAATTTCAAGTCTTCACCCTTATGTTTTTGGTAGAGGAGGCCCCTCCAATACAATTTTTGTTTGTATTGTCCATGGAATGAGTCTCACACTATAATCCTATTTTATCAAGACTATATTGTGTTTTGGATGGTAATTATATATTATTTATGTATGTTTCCTCTATCATTTCCATTATGAATATCCTCCTCTATTCCTCTCAAATTATAATTTCTATATATATAATATGGGTGGATTATTATGTTAAATTGTAGTTGAATCATCCCAATTTAAATGGGATTCTACTCATAGGTCATATTGGATTTACAAATATAACATTTTCATTCTATCAATCATCGTTTTGATGATGTACGAGGACACTATGATTTTCTAAGATTATTGGATTACAGTTAATTTGTCTGTAACATGAATGATTTTTAATAATTAGTTATTTTACAAAATATTTGTCTATGGGTATTCCAAAGATACCCTTCAGTGATGGTTCTTGGGTAGGGTAAGAAGGTGTTAACCAGTGAGAATTTAGGAATTTTTTATATATTCACTAAATAGTTTAAATTAATTCTATATGTTTTAATGAATTTATTAGTGATTATTGGTGTGGATTAGAGGCTCTATTGTCTGGATATGTTCTATTGATCTATCATTATGCAAGGATGAGTGTAGGAAGTAGATGCTAGACATTGAGTTATATGTGAAATATTCGAAATGAGGTAGGTTTTCCCTTAGAATATCCCTATATAAATTGAAATATTTTATTTATTCCCCAAAATATGATTTGAATGGCCATTAAAATATGGGTGAACAACCTATATGAATTTAATTAATCATTTACAAAAATGATACATTGGATTTCATTATTAAAATCAAATGTGTAAAAATTAATAGGACTACCTTTACAAAACATTTGGGGCCTCAGGCATCAATTTGAAGTTCTTCCATTACTGATATTTGTGGAATGAATATTAAAAGTATATTGTTATATATATAAGGACCCAGCCTTAAATCATTACATAATCATGAAATAAATGAATAATCCACATACAGGATCTTTTCAAGTTTAGAGTTTTTGAGAATTATGACATAACTATAACATCTTAAAAGAATACAAAGTAGACACTTCTACTATGTTTCCATAAAATAAAAACTCTTAAAAAATCATGTCTAGTTCCATGTTTTAGATAGCATGTCTTTCCTTGATCTCATAATTGACCCTATTCCACATTATGTCCTGTGAACAACATTTCCAAAAAAATCTTGGGATGAGCATAAAAAGCTCAATAAGGGATACACAAAGAAGGAAAACTGTTAGTTTTTAAAAACAACAAGTAAACCAAGAATAAATTATCAAAGTAATAATTTTCACCTTTATGAAGTAGTAACTACTCTTCACTGAATAAAATATCATTACATACCCTTTTGTAACCAAAATATTACCATAAAACCCATATAAAGAACACTTAATATATAAAGGTAACTTGGGACATAATCATACTTAAATGTAATAACCATATGACCGACATCCACACATATAACTACATGGAATATCCATACAGCCGACTTCCATACCCAATGAATTAGAGGTTATAACGTAACCACCCATCCTGGTATTCATGGCACCACCTGTCATATGGTTTATCACATAACCACCCGTAAAATGTCCAAGTACCATTAAAAAATCATAATACATTAAACAAATATTATGGAAAGAAAACATTTCCACATTTCAATCACAATATATCACTTAAATATATTGGCATAATAAATCCATTATCCAAACCATTTTCAATACTAAAATACATAAAAGAGTATATGGTATTTATTTACTTTTAAAAACATTACGGCTTGTTGAGGAAGCCAATGATCAAATAATACTCACGGCAGTGGAAAGGATGTTGTCACCATATATGTTAAAAAGAAACATAATTTTTTTCATTTACTAAAACGCTTCGTACAGAAAAGATTTCTTTTGAATAAAACTAAAAGTCAAAGGGTTTCACACACCATATAAATGAATGTTGTGTATAAAACAAAATATGCTTCAATGAAAGGAGATCGATACAAAGTCTCATACAGAGACTGTATCCTTAGATTAAGGATAAATAAATTACATAATTTATGTGTGAAAAAAATAAATACACCTAATATAAGTGGATATTATGTGTAAAACAATCGGATTCATTCACACATACTCATATCATGATATATTCAAGGAGTACATGTTTAACCCAAAGGATTGAAATTGAGTTTAGAAGTTCCCTTTCAAGAATTCGA
This sequence comes from Viscum album, assembly GCA_963277665.1. Lineage (NCBI taxonomy): Eukaryota > Viridiplantae > Streptophyta > Magnoliopsida > Santalales > Viscaceae > Viscum > Viscum album. The sequence goes on along the minus strand of OY728145.1, from coordinate 685,765,152 downwards.
CAACCTAAAAACATCACATTAAAATTCATAAAATGAGTTGATGAGAGAGAAAATGGTATCTCATCATTTGGACATAATATTTACATCAATAAGGATATATAAGAACATATTATAAAATAATAATATGTAAATTAAAAGACATAACATAAAAGAGTCTTTTTAAAAAGAGGAGGGTGGAAGGTTCCCTTACCGTCTTGGTTAACATTCCAAACGTACACCCCAAGAAATAAGGACTATAAAACAATGATGTAAATACTCATAAATGAAATTATATTACACAAAGAGTAGAATAATGGGAATTACATACACCACTCAAAGGAAATGGTGGAAAATGTAGCATAAATCTCACGGTAATAAAAGTGAGATGAAAAATCCCCTACAAAAACTCAGCAGCCTAACATCACAACATAAAACATACAAAAATGGTTTGATGAGATCAAATAGGGTCTATCATCATATGAACATAAAAATTAAAGTATGTGGGATATAAAATAACATCCCCTAACATAAGAAAAATGAGCTTAAAAGGAATGACATAAAAGATATTACTTAAAAAGAAAGAGAGAGGTCGGATCCCTTACCTCAAGTCCGACTTGTCTTTTTCGTTTCTTTATATTACAGAATAAAAAATATTGGTCAATTTATAATTTCTTAAGGTCCTTCTTTGAAGTTTTTTTTTCAATTAATGTCACATATTATAATTTTATAATAATTAGTTAATAATGTGAGTTCATATCAGACGTTTTTGTCTATGCTCGGTACATGAGTCAAAAATGAACTTGTTTGAAAAGAATTGCCCAGGTAGTTATAATTACCCCATATACAGAATATTATAAACAAATATATCTAGTATATATTAATTTTATACTATTCCATAAAATTCGGAGATAAGAAAATGAAATGCACTGTTCATGGAGATGGTAGGCCTTACGTACGCATGAACGTTTTGTTCATTTCATTGTAACATTAATGGAATTAAAACTAAATGAGATATATATATATATTATAATTACAGTATAATATATATGTTATATTGGTCACATAATTTCATTAATTTCATTCTTTATAAATTCCATGTATTTCATCAATGAGCCACATCACTTGAGGGGATGGTAGTCCACACTTCCACAAATGAAATTATCGCATTTGAACAACATGCAAAGAATAAAGGTAGGTTTTGAATGTAAAATAAAGAAACATATAAAGGAAACAAATATAATATATATCATAAATAAATATAGTGCCATCATTATGGCCACCATGAGATATGTTAGGAGAAGATAGAACAATCATCGTTTCGTGATCCAGTAATTCGCAATCCACGGAAACAGTATGTTATTTAACCATTAGACAGAGGTGTGTGTAAGTGTATCTCGAATCCTTCTCATAAAAACATCCTAGTATATTTAATATATTGTTTTTGTTATAAAGGAAAGTAATAAAATGAGTTTAGGGGGTTGGAATGGAAAAATAAACAAAAGAACATAAGAGAGGACATTACCTTTAAATCTGTTGTCTCCCTTTGGTTTTAACCAAAAGGGTTTCATTAATAGCTTTATGCCTTAGTTAAGGCTTCTAGGATGAATAGAGGGATGTGGAGTTATAAAATGAGAAGTTTTTTCTCAATCCAATGGATTGAGAGGTGTGGGTAAGGGGTAGTGGTGGGGTCCATTTAAAAGATGGAGGAGGGGCACTCTTGTAATGTCTTGAAAAGTTACTTTATTATTAAATGATTTTCAGATATTAAAGGTCCCAAAATTGTATATTTCTAGGATAAGGTGATAAGGGTTAGAAATACACAAATCCAATAGGTTTTTGACAAGTGTAAGTCTTATATTTTACTTTATCTTCTCATTTTATTTAAACCGGTCATTAAAGAGGTAATCACTACATCATCGTGGTGTCATTAATAAATTAATTTATTTAATGTCTAAAAATTATAAAAAAAATACTATGATGTAGGAAACCTTTTTATCTTTCCAATTAATATTTATAGTTAAAAATATGACTTTTATAACCCCATGTAAAAATTGTTTTAGTAAAACAATACCTGATTGTGGCATTTTTATTTTAACTTTAAATAAAATGTTATTATTGTCATTTTCTTACCCAAGAGGCTCCATGGGGTCCCCAAGTTGACCCATGTATTTTATTGGTCATAAATGACTCATCAAATAAGGTTAGGACAAGTGTCAAGGTCATTTCATATTCTTATAACATTATCTTTACCTTAAATTACACTAATTACCTTTAATTGCGATTAATAAAACTTTAAAGTTACTCTTCACCAAAAATTATTTTCATCCCATTTAACCACATTTTACATCCTAACGATAACCATGTATGCCAGATTTTTGAAATTCAAATCACAGAGGTGGTAAAATCTCATTTAAACGAAAAATCAGTTTTTTACTACCACTTAGTGGTTTCACTATTCATCAAAAAATGATGTTTTTCAGAAAAATACCAAAATTTCACCCTAAGCTATATTTGATATTCCAAATTCAAATATGATGTCTATTTTAAAAAATTCAAAACATATAGGTTTCATTAACCAATTTAATAATTAATTCCTGTTTTTAAAACAAATACGGTGTTTTTAAGAAATAAAATATATAAAAAGATTTACACTATTTTAAGTCCAATTTCAAAGTGAAAATAATTCCAATGACCACCATTGGATTAAATGGTAAAAATATATTCTAACTAAACTTTAAACCCAACTCAAAATATAATCTATCCATAATAATAAATCATATTAAAAATTGGTTTTGAATTAAAATACAACATTTTCACTAAAACTGATCTTTATAGGAAAAATAACAAAAATATACAGAAAGTAAATTTTGGTGTCCAGATTCTAAAGAAGGATTTCATTTGGTCCAATATAACATAAAAAATTGTCAAAAGTGGATTTAAAAAGGGTTCGCCATCAAAAAGCGATTAATCGACCTTTTAAAGAATATTAGAATATTTATGCTTAAAATTGAATTCATTTGTATTTTAAGCCACTAATATTTATTTGGATAAAAGAAAAAATATTTGACAAGAATATATAATAATTTGGTAGTTAGTTATGTTCCTTTCTGCCATAAAAATTGCTAGTCATTGGTAACCATTTAAAATAATATTATTATATTATTAGTGTGCAATGTATGATTTCAATGAATCTCATTACTGCATATTGGGTACGCTATTGAACATAACATTCCCTTTAAGGTAATATTAATATTTTATTCACAAATATTAATAAATATGAGAATGTCATATTCTTTATTTACTTGGGATATTACATCCTTCCCCCCTTGTGGGAATTGCCTCCACGCAATTTCAAAATTGGGCTGGAAACTTCATTGAATGCCCCACATCAGAAAAAGAGTCAGCAAAACTATTACATTAAAAGAAAGAAAGAGAAGTACAAAGGTCACCCGAGTTTACCAATACTAGGATTCCATGTAGGAAAATATGGATATGGAAGAAAAAACAAATGTTCAAGTTCTAATGGGGAGTGATAAAAAATATGATTAGGAGAAAGTTACCCACTAGAAAATCACAAACTTGTGATGGATTAAACAATATTTGATTCCCCAGTAGGAAAAGTTAACATACAACATTTTTGTTTTAAGTTACTTTTAATTGAGGAATTTATTTATGTGCTTAACTAAATCGCAAGGAAACATACTTTCTTGTCATTTATACTTTCATATCTTACTAGATTTCTTACACAGACTCCTTTTTTCCCTCCAAAAGATGAGTATTTAGGATGACTTGTTCACATTAAGAGCGCTATAATCAACATCAAGAGAATCACCTAATCCACAAAAGAGAACTATATATTTCCCATGTCTTTAGACAAAAACCAAAACCAATGTTGTTAGTACGAGATCAGATAATACCCAAAAAGGATAATCCTTTATAAAAAGAAAATCTATTCGTAATCTCAAAAATTTGTCCAACAAAACCCAAAGTTCTATAAAGACCTTCGATAAATAATTTTCCATAAAATTATTCAGAGTAAACAAAACTAATATTGAAACCCAATTCTTTAAGGGATTTAATCACATAGACTTCCAAGGTACAAAAAATTAATATTTATCTCTAAATAACATCAGTTGCTCTTAAAGTCTAATATTGAAAAGTAATTAACCTAATCCAATATCATCCATGATAGGTCAATATTATCCTAGATAACCCAAAATAAACTTATTATTGATTCATAAAATTATATAACTAAAAAGGATTTTTCATATTATTCAGGGACTTCATGTAGTCCAGTGGTAGGTGATAAATTACAGTCACACTTTGGTTGTGGGTTCAATTCCCACAACTTTGTCCGACGCGATAGGTTGTCACACGGTCTGTGTGTTGTCCTTTTTCCGAAACTATGTAATTCTCAAAACAACCCCCAAAGAGAGAAAAAATCATGAAAAATAACCATAACATAATTTAACCTCAATTTTATCTCATGCCTTTCATTTTCCATCATAACATATAGTAACCCATAATTACCTCAAAAGTAAGGATCATATAAACCCAAATGGTTCTTTATATCTATGTCCACAAGAGAACAGATAACTATTCCTTGAATAAAATTTTCATATATCAAACATCAGGGTTACACATATTATAAAAATTCTTGTAATGTAACCCCATCATCAAAAGAGTCATAATACTTTTAAGAATTTCACAATCCTAAAATATACCATAAATCTTGAATCCCTTATATGTTGACTTCTTACTCATTCAACATTGTTCATGATCCATTAACCATTTCTTTCCAACATATTCTGAAATACTTATTTCCTACAAACAAAATCATGAATCATATCCTAATATTCCAAAATTGGAAAACATAAGTTAAGAAAAAATCTATACCTTTGATTGATCATTGTCAGTTTTTTAATCCTCAATCGGAATGGCATTAGGTATTGGTAAAAGAATATTTGTACGATCTTGGTGATCCCATTCCTGAAACTTCTTCGCAGGGCATGTGTTTGCAAAATGACCATGCATACCACATTTAAAACATTCAATTGTTACCTCAGAAAGTACTTATTTTCCTTTCCTCAAGTCGACCAGATTCTTCCTTTTTCCATGGAAGGTTCTCACTTCATGAACTTCATTTCCACATCTATATCATATTTCTCTCCCTTTGAAACATTTTCCTAGGTGTTTCTTTCCACATATTTGGCACATAGGTTTTTGAACACACATACCTTTATGATTATTACCGGAACATCTTTAGGTATTTGTATCTCGTATATGTGATGCCTTATAAAAATCACCAAGGTTTATGTGGTCAATCATGACTCCAGATAGTTGGTTGAGGATAAACAAAAGGGTTCTCATTGTAGCTCCCATATCATTCAGTTGCTCACTCCGAAAACTGTCACGATTTCCACCACATCCACTGTTACTTTGGTGCCTTCTAGTTCCAGCCATTTACTAAAACCAAAAAGTTCATTGTGAGCATATCAGTAAAATGATCATATAATAATGAGGAATATAAACACTAAGATATAGTTATCCAAGTTATCTCAAACTCAATCTAACTTTTAATAAAAAAATGACTCCGTCTAATATACTACCCATTGTGGTTATACATGTAACACCAAAGAATTTTATGAGAAATATTTTTTTTTATATAAATCATCAAAGGAATCTTTCAATACACACAGCACTAGCTTGGCTTTCTTTACACGCAACCACAACCTTCCTCGATAGCTTGCGTCGTACGCAATACCGAGTTTCACTAAACAACGATATTCTATTAAAATATCATTAAAACTAGCCGTTATGAATAGTATTAACTGAATTTTGAATTTTATAACATTTTAATTCAACTTATACATTTTCTAGAATGAGGTATAAAAGAAAAATCATTTTTATTTGGATAAAAGAAGTATTTTTCAAAAAAATGCAGTGTTCCCACCTTTTGATGGCACACCCACATTAAATCTAGTTTTTGACATTTTTATAAGTTCAATTTGAAAAAATAAAATTCTTCTTTTTAATCAGGGTATAAAAATTTACTTTGGATTAATTTTTGATATTTTTCTGATAACTTTCATTTTTTGATGAATAATAAAAATACGATATTTTTTAATTAAAAACTACTGTTTTCATAGAGATAATTAATATGGATAAATTATAATACTGAATGATTTTAAAGTATAAATAGAATATATTTTTACCATTTAATATAATTTATGACATTATCATTAATTTCACATTGAATTCATAGGTAAAAACATTTCAATCTTTGGCAATGTTTTAACTTCTAAAACCCATTTTCTTAACACCGGGATTTATTTTAACTTAATTACTGCAACTTATATGTTTTGAATTTTGAAAAATGGATTCCATATTCAGAATTAGGGGGTCCAAATTATGTTAATATACTACTTTTTATTTTTAGGCTTTATGAATAGTAACTACGGTAAATTTTATTTACCATAGTTAAAGGTAAATCGGGTAATTAAGGGTAAATATTACATTATAAAATTACCCTAACACCTGCCAAAATCCAATGGGAAGACTAAAAGTCGACCCATATCACCTAAGGGTCGTATTAGATTCATTTAATGGACTTTTTTCCATGAAAATAATTTAATTATTATTAAAACCAAAGAATGTGACAACATGTCACTTTCTTAAATTTTATAAGTATAATAATTTTAATTTAGTGATACACATAATGAAACTTCAAACATGAATAGTATCCAGAATGATAATACAAGTATCTACATCATAGGAATTTATTTATAATTTTTAGGGATTAAATAATTATCATTAAGTATGACACAAAAGTGATGTTGAAATTATTTTATTAATTAAAATATCAAATAAATGGTTTTAAAAATACTAAAATAAATATTATATGAACTATTTGATGTGCTAAACTACTTTTCTAGATACATATGACATTTTATGGATCTATTAAAGCTTTTAGGTCGAACATATCTTCTGTATATATTTTATTTAAATTCAAATAAATGAATAGTATCAAAATTGACACTATTGTTATTTTATAAAAATAACATATTATAAAATTGATTAAAAATAACAAAATTATTTAAAAACAATAAATTTAAATTTATATGGTATAAAATGTCATAAAATGTCAAATTATGGAATATTCACAACCCATATGTAATTATTTATAATAATTTAAAATTTAGAATATTTTTACCACAAATAAAATTAAATTGATAAATAAGGATAAATCAAGTTGATAATTTTTAAAATAAATTCCTAACATGTATAAATTTTATTGGTTGATGATATTACAACCCTATATCATCTAATCTTCGGATATGACTCATTTGGGAAGTTTTTAGGAGGGGTTGGGATTTAATATAAACTATTATTGCTTATATTTCCAAAGGTGCCCCTCTCCTCCCTTATAAAAGGGCACCTCCTCCCTCTCCTCCTCACACCAATTTGAGCCTTAAATCTCATCCAATCCCGGACCATTTCACTTCCCCACTTCCCTAGAAACATCCTAGAGGTCCTGGTATTCTTCAAAGACCAATTGTAGTTCCCTAAGAGGAGGTCTCAAAGAGGCGCTTCAAAGTGGAGGTAATGCCCGTTACCGATTCTTTCATCTTTATTTCTTCTTCCACTTATTCTTATTTAGTTGTTTCATTATGAAGTAATAACATCAGTATCACTCATATAATGATATGTTATTATAAGTATGAAACAACCCTATTTCACCATCTATCCATCCTACGGAATACGAAATCACCGCGCATGTGTACGTACGGAATATCGTCTCCACGCCGTGGTGTATTCTATTTTCCCCCACCACCCTAATTGGATGGTTATAATAGTGTAAATAATAACTATATATGATTATTGTAAATTGATATTGATTCTTAAATAGTATACATACACACCAATAAAATTCCACGATCATGGGAACGATATCATCGCTCGTGCGTACGTACAGAATACCGACTCCACGATGTGATGCGACTCATTCTACATGATCTTCATTGAATAATGATTATATAAATGAATTGAATGAATTAATATGATATATATTACACTAATAACATTTTGGAAATGAGTTATCTATAACCTAAAGAGAATAATAGGAATTTATTCGACAAAACACACATAAGAACAAAAAGTAATAAACACCCGAATAACAAGTAGTAATGAAATATTACTTATAAGAAGCTAAGAATATGACCATATATGATATCATAACAATAATTATGAATCTGGAATAAGTCAATAACATTATTTAAATCATTATACAATACTTTTGGACACTTACGAAGCAAATCAGACCTAAGGTAAGGGAAATATCACAATCTCATTTTTATCCGAGATTGTTTATACTTTGGAATTTACTGGGGTGTATTTTATCATCCACATCCATGTTTACTCAATATGTAATATTTATATCTTTTTACAATAGATTATATACAATTTTTCCCTTCGGTGATTTTTTAGTAAAAGATATGAAAGGAATCTTTTTTCATTTTTCGCACGAGGTACTTTTTTTTTAATTTTCCGACAAAAGTACGAGAAGAATGTTGTCTTTTAACTTATATGGAAGGAATGGATTTTTAAAGTAATATTTCCAAGAAGCTTCCCTTACAAGTTTTCATGTTTATTTTTAATCAACTTATTTTAGTTTAGAATTGTATGACATGTTAAGAAATGAAAAGTGTTTTTGAAGTAGAAATGATATTTTCCTCAAGAATGGAGTTCAAGTGTTTTATCAAAATTATTTTCCATATAAGATAATAAAGGGTTATGTTTCAATCCCTATTATTAAATTGATTTGATTATGTTGTGATGGAATTATTGTTATGAATTCCTTTATCTTATATGAATTGTTTTATGATGTCACGATGTTTAAGATTCCCATTTTTATTACATGGGTTATGCTATGTTATATGGTTTATGATTTTGTGGCACAGATAAGAATGGTATCATTATGAGATGGGTGGGACATATATCTCCCTCCAATGCATTGGGTAAATATTTTATATCTCATGAGATAGACATGGCTCGAACATTAAGTTAAAATGTTTCAGTGAAATAGGACTGAAACGAGGAGTGAACTCGGTTCAGAAATGGACATTTCCACTAATATAGTCTTGGAAATGTGTCTTGACTAATAAGAAATGATTCTCTATTATTATGTGTGTATGACACAAAGTTTCATCTTTTATGTTATGATTATTGGGATTACATTTCTCTACCATGATTTATCCCATGTTAAGAAATTATGATCTCTTTTGCAGGATAAGATTTTCACAATGTTATGTTCTTATGAATTTGATGTAATTGATATTTCTTTTGATTACCTTTACTGAGCATTTGAGCTCACCCTTTTGTATGTTTTCTTTTCCCAGGACAGGAAGAAGGGTATTAACTAATATATTCCAAAAAGGGACTATAGATATGATGAAATAAATGGGAGACACTGTAGATGCTTTATGAACAGGTTGTTTATGTTTCCCAGTTTCTAAAGACACTATACCTATACGGTCCTTTCATGGTTTTGTTATATGTTGTAATAAGTAAGCTTCAATTTTGAAGTATTAACCATGTATGTAATGTATGGGTCACTATAGTTGGTATCAGAGGAAAGGTATAGTCAACATTTGGAAACTAGTATGAGAAAGCCTTAGTAAGAACCCTAATGATATGTCTAACCATAGAACACAATCATAGTGTCTTAGAAATGGCCATGAAAAACCTATGATAAGAACTTAAGTATGAAATTTTATTCTTGATTATGTGTTTTTTTGTTATAATTAGTGTTGCCCACACTATTCTTCTTGGTTTTAGTCAATGGCTGGAATCTGAAGAAACCGTGTTAATGCGGCATGTGACGGGCAATGGAATGATTTTCCCCCAGAGCAACCAAATATTTTGGGAGCTGGAATGAAAAATCTTGTAGCCATGCTTACACAACTTTTTCAAGCTATGACACATGCAGGACTTCCAAATGAGCAAAGGAGGTGGAAACATTATGTCGAATCCTTCATGAGGCAGCGTCCACCTTCATTCAGCGGGTCTTCTGATCCATTAGTGGCTGAAAAATGGACCAGTACCACTAAAAATATATTTTCAGTTCTTCAATGTTCTGAAAATGATAAATTCGTCTTGGTAGTGTATCATTTGGATGGTGATGCTGATCAATGGTGGAATCCTATTAAGAATACGAGGCAAAGGGATGAAATTGAGTCCATGAAATGGGACGAGTTAAAGAACAAATTTTTCAATAAGTAATTCCATCATATTCTCCGAACAAAGATGGATAAGGAGTTTCTTGAACTAAAGAAAAAGGATGATGAATCTGTTGGTACCTACGAAGAAAATTTTACAAGACTTGCAAGGTACGCTTCCAGAATTATTATACAACCTAAGAGTAAGATCAATTGATTCTTCAGTGGCTTAAAACCAAGTGTTTGAAGGGTGTTAGACATAAGGGACTTCAATAGCTAGAGGAAATTGTTCGATATGCTATCAAGGATGAGATGGGGATTGGTGTAACCCATCGGTCACATGGGTTTGATAAGAAGAGGAAAATGGAATTCAACAGAAAATCTAAAGACCACACTAAAAAGAAGATGAGTTTTCCCTTATAGTCAATGTGTGGAAAGAAACACGGAGGAAATTGTCTTAAGGGAACAAGAAAATGTTATAATTGTGGAAAAGAAGGTCATTGGGAAATTGAATGTCGAAATAATGGGAAGAAGATGTCTAATGATGCAAACAAAGGAAGGGATACACAGAATGAACCTACTACACTTCAATGTTTCAAGTGCAAGGAGATGGGGAATTATGCCAATCAATTCCCAAATCCATGGGTTGATGATGATGATCGACGTCAACAAAATCTTAAGGCCAAAGAAAAAGGAAAGTCACATGCAATTACTATCGGTGATGTGGAGTTCGACAATGAAGTGGTGAGAGGTACACTTACCATCCACTCTAAAGTAGAAAACGTTTTATTTGATTCTGGATCCACCCACTCTTTTATTTCTGAAGAATTTTATAAGAGTATCACCGTATTACCTCAACAATTAGAAGTTGAGTTGGCTGTGAAAACTCCTAATGGCACAACAATCGCATCAAAAGTTTACAATTCTTCTCCGATTGAAGTGCGTGGGAAAGTGCTTCCTGCAAATCTTGTGATCCTTCCTATAGTTGAATTTGATGTGATTCTTGGCATGGATTGGCTTTCTTTATATGGAACTCATATCAATTGCCAAAGAAGGGAAGTCACATTTCATATTCTAGATCAATCTATGATCATCTATCGATGCAAGGATGAACATAACATTCCAGTGGAAATCTCTTCCATCTTATGGGTCTTGATTCCACTAAATGAAGGTTATTTATCTCAAATGGATGGAGAGAAACTCATGATTAATAATATTCCCATTTTACATGAATTTTATGACGTCTTTCCGGAGGAATTTCCAGGTCTTCCACCAAATCGTGAAGTTGAGTTTTCAATAGAACTCGTACCGGGTGATTTGCCTATTTCAAAGACACCTTATAGAATGGACCAAATTGAGTTGCATGAATTGAAGAAGTAACTCCAATAGAATCTTGATAAAGGATTCATACTCCCTAGTGCATCACCTTGGGGAGCACCTGTTCTGTTTGTTAAGAAGAAAGATGGATCAATGAGACTCTGCATTTATTATCGAGAACTTAACAAGATCACTATCAAGAACTAATAACCTCTCCCACGCCTTGATGACCTATTTGACCAACTACGCGGAGCTCAATACTTTTTGAAGATTGATCTTTGTTCAGGGTATCATCAATTAAGGGTCAAAATGGATGATATACCAAATACGACTTTCCGTATAAGGTATGGACACTATGAATTTATAGTGATGCCATTTGGTCTTACTAACTCCCCTGCTATCTTCATGGATCTGATGAATTGAGTCTTTAGAGACTATCTTGATCAGTTTGTGGTAGTCTTTATAGATGATATTCTTTTCTATTCAAATAGCAAGGAAGAACATGAATATCACTTGAGAATTGTATTAAAGACCCTATGAAAGGAGAAGCTTTTTGCCAAATTTACCAAGTGTGAATTTTGGCTTCAAAAAGTTTCATTTTTCTGTCACATAATCTCAAAAGATGGGATATCTGTGGATCCAGCAAAAATAGAGGTTATTGAAAGATGGTCGAGACCAACAACAGTAACCGAGATCTGATGTTTTCTTGGTTTGGATGGATATTACCAACGTTTTGTGAAATATTTTTCATGTTTATCTATCCCACTCACCAAGTTGACTCGAAAAGGTGTTAAGTTTGTTTAGATGGAGGAATGTGAAGAAAATTTCAAAGATATAAAAAGAAGGTTAGACAGTGCACCTGTGCTCACACTACCTTGAAGTGCATAATGGTTTGTGATCTATAGTGATGCATCCAAGAAGGGACTGGGATGTGTTCTCATGAAAATTGATATGGTGATAGCTTATGCCTCACAACAGTTGAAAATCCATGAGCAAAATTAGCCAACACATGATTTGGAGTTAGCTACAGTAATCTTTGCATTAACGATTTAGAGGCATTACCTTTATAGTGAAAGGTTTGATATTTATACTGATCATAAAAGTTTAAAGTATATTTTCACACAAAAGGAACTGAATATGCGCCAAAGAAGATGGTTGGAGATGATTAAGTATTACGACTGCTCAATTCATTACCACCCTGGGAAAGCAATCAAAGTGGCAGTTGCATTAAGTCGACAAGAACATGCTAGCTTATCCATGATGAGGATCACAAAAGGTCCAATATTTATGGATTTACAAAGGTTGGATCTTGGAATTATAATGGAAGGGGAAAATCATATCTTTCTCAAATGATTGATCAACCATATATACATATGAAGATTAAAGAGGCACAGAAATAAGATGTAGACTTACAAAAGAGGTGGGAAATGTACCTGAATTCAACCTTGATTGTGATGGGATAATAAAGTTCAGGAATCAGGTTTCTGTTCCTCCCATCCCAGAATTAAAGAAGGAGCTGCTGGATGAGGCTCATAGTTCTTCATTCTCTATTCATCCGGGAAGCACGAAGATGTATAGGGATATGAAAGAGTACTTATGGTGGGATGGCATGAAAAGAGGTGTTCCTGAATATGTCTCTCGGTGCTTGGTTTGTCAGCAAGTTAAAGCTGAGAGACAGAAGTCTAACGGGATGTTACAACCATTACCCATACCAGAATGGAAATGGGAAAACATCACTATGGACTTTGTCACCGGAATTCCTAAAACATCCAATGGAAATAATGCTATCTGGGTCATAGTTGATCGTCTTACAAAGTATGCACAGTTCATTGCTATTATAGAGGATTTATCTCTAGATCAGCTTGCCAGGATATATGTAAAGGAAGTGGAATGATTGCATGGAGTACCACTTTCTATTATATCTGATCGGGATCCGAGGTTTACCTCAAAGTTCTGGAAAAGTCATCAGCATACTCTAGATACAGAGTTGAGTTTCATCACTGCATATCATCCTCAAATAGTCGGTCAGTTTGAGAGGACAATTCAAACTCTAGAAGATATGTCGAGATCTTTCTCTATAGATTTCAAATGTGGTTGGGATTAACACCTACCTTTGGTGGAATTTTCTTATAATAATAGCTTTCACTCCAGTATTCATATGGCTCCTTATGAAGCTCTCTATGGAAAGAAATGTAGGACTCCAACTTTCTGGGATAATGTTAGGGAAAGAAAGCTATTAGGACCTGATCTCGTTGATGAAATGGCAGAAAAGGTCATATCTATTCAAAAACACATAAGAGCAGCTCAGAGTCGACAGAAAAGTTATGCCGAGAACCGAAAAAAAGACCTAGAGTTTGAAGTGGGTGATAAAGTGTTCTTACGAATATCTCCATGGAAGAGGGTCATGATATTTGGAAAGAAGGGAATGTTGAGCCCTAGATATATTGGCCCTTTTGAAATTCGGGATCGTTTTGGGAAGGTAGCTTACCGATTGGCGCTTACACCTAATCTCTCTCAAGTTCACGATTTGTTCCATGTATCTCTCCTGAGAAAGTACATACCTGATCCTTCACAAGTACTCAGCTCAGAAGTTATACCGCTAGAGTATGATATTTCTTATGAACAATAACCGATAGAGATTCTGGATCGTAGTGAAAAAGTCCTATGGAACAAGACCACTCGCTTGGTGAAAGTTTTATGGAGGAGCCACCAATTAGAAGAAGCTACGTGGGAGCTTGAGGATATGATAAGGCAGAGGTATCCTCATCTATTTGTTACAAAGTGACAAATTTCGAGGGAGAAATTCATTTTAAGGGGGGTAGAATGTAACACCCGAGACCTTTATGAGAAATATTTTTTTATATAAATCATCAAAGGAATCTTTCACTACACACAACACTAGCTTGGCTTTCTTTACACGCAACCGCGGCCTTCCTCGATAGCTTGCGTCGTACGCAATACCGAGTTTCACTAAAAAACGATATGCTGTTAACATATTATTAAAACTAGCCATTATGAATTTTATTAACTGAATTTTGAATTTTATAACATTTTAATTCAACCAATACATTTTCTATAATGAGGTATAAAAGTAAAATCTGTTTTTTTGGATAAAAGAAGTATTTTTCAAAAAATGCAGTTTTGCTACCTTTTGATGGCGCACCAACATTAAATATAGTTTTTTACATGTTTATAAGTTCAATTTGACAAAATAAAATTCTTATTTTGAATCAGGGTATAAAAATTTACTTTGGATAAATTTTTGATATTTTTCTGATAACTTTCATATTTTGATGAATAGTAAAAATACGCTACTTTTTAATTAAAAACAAATTTTTTCATTGAGATAATTTATATGGATAAATTATAATATTGAATGGTTTTAAAGTATAAATAGAATATATTTTTACCATTTAATATAATTTAAGTCATTAGCATTAATTTCACATTGAATTCATAGGTAAAAACATTTAAATCTTTGGCAATTCTTTAACTTCTAAAACTCGTTTTCTTAACAATGGGATTTATTTTAAATTAATTACTTCAAATTATATGTTTTGAATTTTGAAAAATGGATTCCATATTCAGAATCAGTGGGTTCAAATTATGTTAATAGGATACTTTTTTATTTTTGGGCATTATGAATTGTAACTACGATATATTATGTTTACCATAGTTAAAGGTAAATTGGGTAATTAAGGGTAAATATAAGATTATAAAATTACCCTAACACCTGAAAAAATCCAACTAGATGACTAAAAGTCGACCCATATCACCTAAGGGTCCGATTAGATTCATTTAATGGACTTTTTTTCCATGAAAATAATTTAATTATTATTAAAACCAAAGAATGTGACAACATATCACTTTCTTAAATCTTATAAGTATAATAATTTCACTTTAGTGATAAACTTAATGAAACATCAAACATGAATAGTATTAAGAAATCTAATACAATTATCAACATCATAGGAATTTATTTATAATTTTTAGGGATTAAATAATTTTCATTAATTATGACACAATAGTGATGTTGAAATTATTTTGTTAATTAAAATATCAAATAAATGGTTTTAAAAATAATAAAATATATATTATATGAACTATTTAATGTGTTGAACTAATTTTCTAGATACATATGACATTTTATGGATCTATTAAAGCTTTTATTTCGAACATAACTTTTGTATATATTTTATTTAAATTCAAATAAATGAATAGTGTCAAAATTGACACTATTGTTATTTTATAAATATAACATATTATAAAATTGTTTAGAAAAATCAAAAATATTTAAAAATTATAAATTAAAATTTATATGGTCGACAATGTCATAAAGTGTCAAATTATGGAAAATTCAAAACTCATATGTAATTATTTTAAATAATTTAAAATTTAGAATATTATTACCACAAATAAAATTAAATTGATAAATAAGGATAAGTCAAGTTGATAATGTTTAAAATAAATTTCCAACATGTCTAAATTTTATTGGTTGATGTGATTACAACCCTATCTCATCTAATATTCATATATCAATCATTTTGGAAGTTTTTAAGTGGGTTTGGGATTAAATATACACTAATATTTCTTATATTTCCAAAGGTGCCCCTCTCCTCCCTTATAAAAGGGCACCTCCTCCATATCCTCCTCGCACCAATTTGAGCCTTCAGGATCGGCCAATCCATGACCATTTCACTTCCCCACTTCCCTAGAAACATCCTACAGGTCCTGGCCTTCTTCAAAAACCAATTCAAGTGCCCTAAGAGGAGGTCTCAAAGAGGCGCTTTAAAGAAGTGGTAATGCCCATTACCGATTCAATCATCATTATTTCTTCTTCCACTTTTCTTATTTAGTTGTTTCATTATGAAGTAATATCATAAGTATAACTCAAATACGGATATTTTATTATAACTATGAAACAACCCTATTTCACCATTTATCCATCCTACGGAAAACGAAATCACCGCGCGTGCGTACGTACGGAATACCGTCTCAACGCCGTGGTGTAATCTATTTTCCCCCACCAATTTACTTGGATGGGTATAATGGTGTAAATAATAACTATATATGATTATTTTAACGTGATATTGATTCTGAAATATTATAAATACACTCCAATACAATTCCACAATAATGGGAACGATATCATCCCTCGTGCGTACGTAGGGAATACCGTCTCCACGATGTGATGCGACTCGTTCTACATGATCTTATTTGCATAATGATTATATAAATGAATTGAATGAATTAATATGATATATATTACACTAATAACATTTTTGAAATGAGGTATATATAACCTAGAGAGAAGAATAAGAATTTATCAGACAAAACACGCATAAGAACGAAAACTAATAAATAACCGAATAACAAGTAGTAATGAAATATTACAAATAAGAATCTAGGAATATGACCATATATGATTTCATAACAGTAAGTATGATTCTGGAATAAGTCAATAACATTATTTAAATCATTATACAGGAGTTGCAGACACTTACGAAGCAAATCGGTCCTAAGGTAAGGGAAATATCACAATCTCATTTTTATTCGAGATTGTTTATACTTTGGAATTTACTGGGGTGTATTTTATCATCCACATCCATGTTTCCACAATATGTAATATTTATAACCTTTTACAATATATTATATCCAATTTTACCCTTTGGTGAGTTTTTAGTAAAAGACATGAAAGGAATCTTTTGTCGTTTTTCGTACGAGGTACTTTTTTTACTTTTCCGACAAAAGTACGAGAACAATGTTTTCTTTTAACTTATATGGCATGAATGGATTTTTAAAACATTATTTCCAAGAAGCTTCCCTTACAAGTTTTCATGTTTATTTTTAATCAACTTATTTTAGTTTAGAATTGTATGACATGTTAGGAATGGAAAAGTGTTTTTTAAGTAGAAAGGATATTTTCCTCAAGAATGGAGTTCAAGTGTTTTATCAAAAATATTTTCCATCTAAGATAATAAAGGGTTCTGTTTCTATCCCTATTATTACATTGATTTTATTATTTTGTGATGGAATTGTTTTTATGAATTCCTTTATCTTATATGAATTGTTTTATGATGTCATGATGTTTAAGATTCCCATTTTTATTACATGGGTTATGCTATGAAATATGGTCTATGATTTTGTTGCACATATTAGAATGGTATCATTATGAGATGGGTGGGACATATATCTCCCTCCAATGGATTGGGTAAAGATTTTATATCTCATGAGATAGACATGGCTGGAATGGTAGGTTAAACCGGTTTAGTGAAACAGGACTGAAACGAGGAGTGAACTTGGTTCAGAAATGGACATTGTCAACTAAGATAGTCGTGGCAATGAGTCTTGACTAATAAGAAATGATTATCTATGATTATGTGTATATGACACAAAGTTTCATCTTTTATGTTATGATTATTGGGATTACATTTCACTACAATGATTTATCCCATGTTATGAAATTATAATCTCTTTTGCAGGATACGATTTTCAAAATGTTATGTTCTTATAAATTTGATGTAATTGATATTTCTTTTGTTTACCCTTACTGAGCATTTGAGCTCACTCTTTTGTATGTTTTCTTTTCCCAGGTCAGGAAAAAGGGTATTAAGTAAGATTTTCCAAAAAGGGACTATAGATATGATGAAATAAATGGGGGACAATGTAGATGATTTATGAACAAGTTTTTTATGTTCCCCAGTTTCTAAAGACACTATACCTATACGGTCCTTTCATGGGTTTGTTATATTTTTTAATAAGTATTCTTCAATTTTGAAGTGTTAACCATGTATATAAAGTATGGGTCGCTATAATACACAACCTGTCACTTATGCTTAAACGACACTCTAACCTCTAAAGTTATAGATTTTGACCTCTGATACCAACTATAAGGACCCAGCCTTAAAACATTACCTAATAATGAATTAAATGAATTATTAAAGAGATGATATTTTCAGGTTTATAGTTTTAGATAATTAGGACATAACTATTACATCTCAAAAGAATAAAAAGTAGGCACATCTACTATGTTTCTATAAAATAAAAACTCTAAAAAAGAAACATGTCTACTTCCATGTTTTAGATAGCATGACTTTCCTTGATCCTATCCTTGACCCTATTCCACATTATGTCATGTGAAAAACATTTCAAAACAAAAACTTGGGATGAGCATAAAATTCTCAGCAAGGGATACACAAAAAAGAAAAACTATTAGCTTTTCAAAACAACAAGTAAACCATGAATACATTATCAAAGTAATAATTTTCACCTTTATGAAGTATTAAATACTCTTCACTTAATAAAAGATCATTACATACCCTTTTGTAACCAAAATATTACCATAAAACACATATAATGAACACATAACATATACAGGTAACTTGTTACATAAACATACTTAAATGGAATAACCATACTGTCGACTTCCACACATAACACTACATGGAATAGCCATACTACCGACTTCTATACCCAATGAATTGGAGGTTATAATGTAACCACCCATCCTGGTAATCTTGGAACCACCCGTCATATGGTTTATCATGTAACGACACATCAATTGTCCAAGTACCATTACAAAATCATAATACATAAAACCAATATAAATGAAGGAAAACATTTCCACATTTCAATCAGAATTTATCACATAAATATATTGAAATAACAAATAAAATATCAAAATCAATTCCAATAACAAAATACATAAAAGTGTATATGGTATTTATTTACTTTTAAAAACAATATGACTTGTTGAGGAAGCCAATGATCAAATAATACTCGCGGCGGCGGAAAGGTCATTGTCACCACGTACGTTAAAAGGAAACATTATTTTTTCATTTAGTAAAACACTTCGTACAGAAAATATTTCTTTTGAATAAAAAGTAAAATTCAAAGGGTTTTATACACCGTATAAATGAATGTTGTGTATGAAACAAAATATGCCTCAATGAAAGGAGATTGAGACGAAGTCCCATACAAAGACAGTATCCTTAGATTAAGGATAATTCAATTACATAATTTATGTGTGACAAATATAAATACACCCAATATAAGTGGATATTATGTGGAAAAATATCAGATTCATTCACACATACTCATATCATGACATATTCAAGGAGTACAAGTTTAACCCGAAGGATTGAAATTGAGTTAAGATGTTCCCTTGCAAGAATTCGATAGCCTAACGATGTCACTTTAAAATTCATAAAATGAGTTGATGAGAGAGAAAATGGTATGCCATCACTTGGAAATAAGATTTAAATCAATAAGGATATAGAAGAATATATCCCAACATAAGAAGATGTAAATTAAAAGAAATAACATAAAGCAGTATTTTTAAAATGAGGAGGGTGAAAGGTTCCCTTACCAACTTGGGTTAAATTCTGAAACGTACACCCCATGAAAGAAGGAATATAAAACATTGATTTAAATACACATAAATGAAACTATATTAAACAAAGAGTAGAATAATGGGTATTACAAACACCACTCAATGTAAATGGTGGAAAAAATAGCATAAAACTCACAGTAATAAAAGTGAGATGAAAAATCCCCTATGAAAACTTGGCAGTCTAACGGCGCCACATAAAACATCCAAAAATTGTTTGATGAGATCAAATACGTTCTATCATCATATGAACATAAAAATTTCAGTAATAGGGATATAAAATAACATCCGCTAATATAATATATATGAGCATAAAAGGAATGACATAAAAAAGAGTACTTAAAAAGAAAGAGAGCGGTCAGATCCCTTACCTCAAGTCTGACTTGTCTTGTTCGTTTCTTTATATTCCAGAATAATAAACATTGGTCAATTTATATTTTATTATATTCCTGCTTTAATGTTTATTATTCAATTCATGTCACATATTATAATGTTATAATAATTAGTTAATAATGTGAGTTCATATCAGACATTTTTGTCGATGTTTGGTACATGAGTAAAAATTAAACTTGTTTGAGAAGAATTGTACAGGTAGTTATAATTACCACATATAAAGAATAGTATAAATGATTTAAATATCATATATATCCAGTATATGTTCATTTTAAACTATTCCATAACATTCTGAGATAATAAAATGAAATGCACCGTTCATGGAGACGGTAGGCCGTACGTACGCATGAACGCTACTTTCATTTATTTGTCACATTAATGGAATTAAAACTAAATGAGAGATATATATATATATTATAATTCCATAATAATATATATGTTTTATAGGTCACATAAGTTCATTAATTTCATTATTTATATATTCCATGTATTGTATGAACGAGTCACATCACTTGAGGTGGCGGTAGTCCACACTTCCTCAAATGAAATTATCGCATTTGCACAACATAAAAATCATAAAGGTTTGTTTTAAATGTAAAATACAGAATCATAAAGAGGAAATAAATATAATATATATCATAAATAAATATAGTTCATCATAATGGCCACCATGAGAGGTGGTAGGAGAAGATAGAACAATCATCATTTCTTAAGGCAGTAATTCACCATCCACAAAAACAATATGTTTTTTAACCATTAGATGGAGGTGTGTGTATGTGTAGCTAGAATCCATATCATAACGACATCCTATTAAATTTAATATACTGGTTTTGTTACAGAATAAAGGAATAAAAAGATTTTAGGGGGTTGGAAAGCCAAAATAAAACAAAAGAACATAAGAGAAGAAATTACCTTTAAATCGAGTATCTCCCTTTGGTTTGAACCAAAAAGGGTTTCTTGAAGAGCTTTCTGCCTAAGGTAAGGCTTCTAGGATGAAGATAGGGATTTGGAGAGATAAAATGATCAGAGTTTTGTCATTTTAAAGGCTTGAGAGGTGTGGG
Organism: Viscum album; assembly: GCA_963277665.1. Taxonomy (NCBI): domain Eukaryota; kingdom Viridiplantae; phylum Streptophyta; class Magnoliopsida; order Santalales; family Viscaceae; genus Viscum; species Viscum album. The sequence goes on along the minus strand of OY728145.1, from coordinate 685,743,796 downwards.
TAATGGGTTAGAGGTGGGGGCCCTTTATAAGAGGGAGGAGGTGCACTCTTGGAAAGTCTTGAAAAGCTATTAAGATATAGTTATCCAAGTTATCTCAAACTCATTCTAACTATCAATAAAAAAACGATGACTCTGTCTAATATACTACCCATTGTGGTTATACATGTAACACCTAGTACTTTTATGAGAAATATTTTTTTTATATAAATCATCAAATGAATCATTCACTACACACAACACTAGCTTGGCTTGCTTTACACGCAACCACAACCTTCCTCGATAGCTTGCGTCTTACACAATACCGAGTTTCACTAAACAATGATATGCTATTAAAATATTATTAAAACTAGCCGTTATGAATAGTATTAACAGAATTTTTCATTTTATAACATTTTAATTCAACTTAAACATTTTCTAGAATGGGGTATAAAAGTAAAATCAATTTTTTTGGATAAAAGAAGTATTTTTCAAAAAAATGCAGTTTTGCCACCTTTTGATGGAGCACCCACATTAAATCTATTTTTTGACATGTTTATAAGTAAAATTTGACAAAATAAAATTCTTCTTTTGAATCAGGGTATAAAAATTTACTTTGGATAAATTTTTGATATTTTTCTGATAACTTTCATATTTTGATGAATAATAAAAATACGCTAATTTTTAATTAAAAACTACTTTTTTCATTGAGATAATTAATATGGATAAATTATAATATTGAATGATTTTAAAGTATAAATAGAATATATTTTTACCATTTAATATAATTTATGTCATTAGCATTAATTTCACATTGAATTCATAGGTAAAAACATTTCAATCATTGGCAATGTTTTAACTTCTAAAACCCATTTTCTTAACAGTGGGATTTATTTAAAATTAATTACTGCAACTTATATGTTTTGAATTTTGAAAAATGGATTCAATATTCTGAATCATTGGGTCCAAATTATGTTAATAGACTACTTTTTATTTTTGGGCATTATGAATAGTAACTATGGTAAATTTTATTTACCATAGTTAAAGGTAAATCAGGTAATTAAGGGTAAATATAAGATTATAAAATTACCCTAACACCTGCCAAAATCCTATGGGATGACTAAAGGTCGACCCATATCACCTAAGGGTCAGGTTAGATTCATTTAATGGACTTTTTTCCATGAAAATAATATAATTATTATGAAAACCAAAGAATGTGACAACATGTCACTTTCTTATATTTTATAAGTATAATAATTTTAATTTAGTGATAAAATTAATGGAAATTTGAACATGAATAGTATCCAAGAATATAATACAATTATCTACATTATACGAATTTATTTATAATTTTTAGGGATTAAATAATTATCATTAAGTATGACACAATAGTGATGTTGAAATTATTTTATTAATAAAAATATAAAATAAATGGTTTTAAAAATAATAAAATAAATATTATATGAACTATTAATGTGATAAACTACATTTTTAGATACATATGACATTTTATGGATCTATTAAATCTTTTAGTTTGAACATATCTTCTGTATATATTTTATTTAAATACAAATAAATGAATAGTATCAAAATTGACACTATTGTTATTTTATAAAAATAACATATTATAAAATTGTTTAAAAATAACAAAAATATTTAAAAATTATAAATTAAAATTTATATGGTATAAAATGTCATAAAGTGTCAAATTATGGAAAATTAACAACACATATGTAATTATTTATAATAATTTAAATTTTAGAACATTATTACAACAAATAAAATTAAATTGATAAATAAGGATAAATCAAGTTGATAATGTTTAAAATAAATTCCTAACCTGTCTAAATTTTATCAGTTGATGATATTACAACCATATCTCATCTGATATTTAAATATGAGTCATTTTGGAAGTTTTTATGTGGGGTTGGGATTTAATATAAACTATTATTGCTTATATTTCCAAAGGTGCCCCTCTCCTCCCTTATAAAAGGGCACCTCCTCCCTCTCCTCCTCACACAAATTTGAGCCTTAAATCTCATCCAATACCTTCCCATTTCACTTCCCCACTTCTCTAGAAACATCCTAGAGGTCCTGGTCTTCTTCAAAGACCAATTGTAGTTCCCTAAGAGGAGGTCTCAAAGAGGCGCTTCAAAGAGGAGGTAATGCCCATTACTGATTCTTTCATCTTTATTTATTCTTCCACTTCATCTTATTTAGTTGTTTAATTATGAAGTAATAACATCAGTATAACTCATATAATGATATGTTATTATAAGTATGAAACAACCCTATTTCACCATCTATCCATCCTATGGAAAATGAAATCACCGCGCGTGCGTACATACGGGATATCGTCTCCACTCCGTGGTGTAATCTATTTTCCCCCACCACCATACTTGGATGGGTATTATGGTGTAAATAATAACTATATATGATTATTGTAAAGTGGTATTGATTCTGAAATAGTATATATACACTCCAATAAAACTCCACGATCATGGGAACGATATCATCGCTCATGCGTACGTACGGAATACTGACTCCACGATGTGATGCGACTCGTTCTACATGATCTTCATTGAATAATGATTAAATAAATGAATTGAATTAATTAATATGATATATATTACACTAATACCATTTTGTAAATGAGGTATCTATAACCTAAAGAGACGAATAGGAATTTATTCGACAAAACACGCATAAGAACAAAAAGTAATAAACACCCGAATAACAAGTAGTAATGAAATATTACTAATAAGAAGCTAGGAATATGACCATATATGATATCATAACAATAATTATGATTCTTGAATAAGTCAATAACATTATTTAAAGAATCATACAAGAGTTTATGACACTTACGAAGCAAATGGGACCTAAGGTAAGGGAAATATCACAATCTCATTTTTATCCGAGATTGTTTATACTTTGGAATTTACTAGGGTGTATTTTATCATCCACATCCATGTTTCCTCAATATGAAATATTTATATCCTTTTAAAATATATTATATCCAATTTTACCGTTTAGTGAGTTTTTAGTAAATTATATGAAAGGAATCTTTTGTCATTTTTCGTACGAGGTACTTTTTTTACTTTTCCGAAAAAAGTACGAGAATAATGTTTTCTTTTAACTTATACGGAATGAATGGATTTTTAAAACAATATTTCCAATAAGATTCCCTTAAAAGTATTCATGTTTATTTTTAATCAACTTCCTTTAGTTAATAATTGTATGACATGTTAAAAACGGAAAAGAGTTTTTGAAGTAGAAATGATATTTTCCTCAAGAATGGAGTTCAAGTGTTTTATCAAAATTATTTTCCATATAAGATAATAAAGGGTTCTGTTTAAATACCTATTATTAAATTTATTTGATTATGTTGTGATGGAATTATTTTTATGAATTCCTTTATCTTATATGAATTGTTTTATGATGTCACGATGTTTTAGATTCCCATTTTTATTACATGGGTTATGATATGATATATGGTTTATGATATTGTGGCACACATAAGAATGGTATCATTATGAGATGGGTGGGACCTATATCTCCCTCCAATGCATTGGGTAAATATTTTATATCTCATGAGATAGACATGGATGGAATGTCAGGTTAAACCGGTTCAGGGAAACGGGACTGAAACGAGGAGTGAACTCAGTTCAGAAATAGAATTTTCCACTAAGATTGTCTTGGAAATGAGTCTTGACTAATAAGAAATGATTCTCTATTATTATGTGTGTATGCCACAAAGTTTCATATTTTATGTTATGATTATTGGGATTACATTTCACTACCATGATTTATCCCATGTTATGAAATTACGATCTCTTTTGCAGGATAAGATTTTCAAAATGTTATGTTCTTATGAATATGATGTAATTCATATTTCTTTTGTTTACCCTTACTGAGCATTTGAGCTCACCCTTTTGTATGTTTTCTTTTCCTAGGTCAGGAAGAAGGGTATTAAGTAAGATGTGAAAAAAAGAAACTACAGATATGATGAAATAAATTGGAGACACTGTAGATACTTTATGAACAAGTTGTTTATGTTTCCCAGTTTCTAAAGACACTATACCTATACGGTCCTTCCATGATTTTGTTATATTTTGTAATAATTATGCTTCAATTTTGATGTATTAACCATTTATGTAATGTATGGGTCACTATAGTTTGTATCAGAGGAAAGGTATAATCAACCTTTGGAAACGAGTATGAGAAAGCCTTAGTAAGAACCCTAATGATAATTCTAACCATAGAACACAATCTTAGTGTTTTAGAAATGGCCATGAACAACCTATGATTAGACCTTATGTATGAAATTTTATTCTTGATTATGTTTCTTTCCTGTTATAATTAGTGTTGCTCACACTATTCTTCTTGGTTTTAGTCAATGGCTGGAATCCTAAGAAACCATGTTAATGAGGCATGTGAAGGGCAATGCAATGATTGTCCCCCTGACCAACCAAATGTTTTGGGAGCTGGAATGCAAAATCTTGTAGTCATGCTCACACAACTTTCTCAAGCTATGAAACATGGTGGACTTCCAAATGAGCAAAGGAGGGAGCAACATTCTGTCGAATCCTTTATGAGGCAGCGTCCACCTTCATTCAGCGGGTCTTCTGATCCATTAGTGGTTGAACAATGGATCAGTACCACTGAAAAGATATTTTCAGTTCTTCAATGTTCTGAACATGATAAAGTCATCTTAGTAGTGTATCGTCTTGAAGGTGATGCTGATGAATGGTGGAATCTTATTAAGAATACAAGGAAAAGGGATGAAATCGAGTCCATGGAATGAGACGAGTTCAAGAACATATTTTTCAATAAGTACTTCCATCGTATTCTCCAGACAAAGATGGAGAAGTAGTTTCTTGAGCTAAAGTAAAAGGAAGATGATTCTGATGGTACCTACGAAGAAAATTTTACAAGACTTGCATGGTACGCTTCCGGAATTATTATCCAACCTAAGAGTACTATCGATCGATTCATTAGTGGCTTAAAACCAAGTCTCCGAAGGGTGTTAGCCATAAGTGACTTCAATAGCTACGAGGAAATTGTTCGATATGCTCTCAAGGTTGAGATGGATATTGGTGTAACCCATCAGTCACATGGGTTTGATAAGAAGAGGAAAATGGAATTCAAAGGAAAATCTAAATACCACACTAAAAAAAAGATGAGTTTTCCCTTATGCTCAAAGTGTGGAAAGAAACATGGAGGAAATTGTCTTAAGGGAACAAGAAAATGTTATAAGTGTGGAAAAGAAGGTCATCGGGCAATTGAATGTTGAAATAATCGGAAGAAGATGTCTAATGATGCAACCAAATGAAGGGATATACAGAATGAACCTACTACACTTCAATGTTTCAAGTGCAAGGAGATAGGGAATTATGAAAATCAATGCCCAAATACAATGGTTGATGATGACGATCGACGTCAACAAAATAATACAGCCAAAGAAAAAGGAAAGTCACATGCAATTACTAACGGCGATGAGGAGTTCGAAAAAGAATTGGTGAGAGGTACACTTACCATCCACTCTAAATTAGAAAATGTTTTATTTGATTCTAGATCCACCCACTCGTTTATTTCTGAAGAATTTTCTAAGTGTATCACCATATTACCTCAACAATTAGAAGTTGAGTTGGCTGTGAAAAATCCTAATGGCACAACAGTCGCATCAAAAGTTTACAATTCTTCTCCGATTGAAGTTTATGGGAAAGTGCTTCCGGAAAATCTTGTGATCCTTCCTATAGTGGAATTTGATGTGATTCTTGTCATGGATTGGCTTTCTTTATATGGAGCTCATATCAATTTCCAAATAAGGGAAGTCACATTTCATATTCCAGATCAATCTATGATCATCTATCGATGCAAGGATGAACATAACCTTCTAGTGGAAATTTCATCCATATTATGGGTCTTGATTCCACTAAATGAAGGTTATTTATCTCAAATTGTTGGAGAGAAACTCATGATTAATAATATTCCCATTTTACATGAATTTGATGATGTCTTTCCGGAGGAATTACCAGGTCTTCCACCAAATCGTAAAGTTGAGTTTTCAATAGAACTCGTACGGGCTGATTTGCCTATTTCAATAACACCTTATAGAATGGCCCCAATTGAGTTGCAGGAATTGAAGAAGCAACTCCAATAGAATCTTGATAAAGGATTCATACACCCTAGTGTGTCACCTAGGGTAGCACCTGTTCTGTTTGTTAAGAAGAAATATGGATCAATGAGACTCTACATTGATTATCGAGAACTTAACAAGATCACTATCAAGAACAAATATCCTCTCCCACGCATTGATGACCTATTTGACCAACAATGTAGAGCTCAATACTTTTCCATGATTGATATTCGTTCAGGGTATCATCAATTAAGGGTCAAAAGGGTTGATATACCAAAGACATCTTTCCGTACAAGGTATGGACACTATGAATTTATAGTGATGCCATTTAGTCTTACTAATGCCCCTGCTATCTTCATTGATTTGATGAATAGAGTCTTTAGAGACTATCTTGATCAGTTTGCGGTAGTCTTTATAGATGATATTCTTGTCTATTCAAAGAGCAAGGAAGAACATGAAGATCACTTGATAATTGTATTAAAGACCCTAAGAAAGGAGAAGCTTTATGCCAAATTTACCATGTGTGAATTTTGGCTTCAAAAAGTTGCATTTTTGGGTCACATAATCTCAAAAGAGGGGATATCTGTGGATCCAGCAAAAACAGAGGTTATCGAAAGATGGTCGAGACCAACAATAGTAACCGAGATCCGATGTTTTCTTGGTTTGACTGGATATTACCGACGTTTTGTGAAAGATTTTTCAAGTTTATCTAACCCACTCACCATTTTGACTCGAAAAGGAGTTATGTTTGTTTGGACGGAGGAATGTGAAGAAAATTTCAAAGATATAAAAAGAAGGTTATCCAGTGCACCTGTGATCACACTACCTTGTAGTGGAGAAAGGTTTGTGATCTACAGTGATGCATCCAAGAAGGTACTGGGATGTGTTCTCATGCAAAATGATATGGTGATAGCTTATGCCTCACGACAGTTGAAAATCCACGAGCAAAATCACCCAACACATGATTTGGAGTTAGCTGCAGTAATCATTGAATTAAAGATTTGGAGGCATTACCGTTATGGTGAAAGGTGTGATATTTATACTGATCATAAAAGTTTAAAGTATATTTTCACACAGAAGGAGCTGAATATGTGCCAAAGAAGATGGTTAGAGCTGATTAAGGATTACGACTGCTCAATTCATTACCACCCTGGGAAAGCAAACAAAGTGGAAAATGCAGTAAGTTGACAAGACCATGCTAGCTTATCCATGATGAGGATCACTAAAGATCCAATATATATGGATTTACAAATGATGGATCTTGGAATTATAATGGAAGGGGAAAATCGTATCTTTCTCAAATGAATTTTCAACCATCTTTACATAGGAAGATTAAAGAGGCACAGAAAGAAGATGTAGAGTTACAAAAGAAGGTGAGAAATGTACCTGAATTCAACCTTGATTGTGATGGGATAATAAAGTTCAGGAATCGGGTTTCTGTTCCTCCCATACCATAATTAAAGAAGGACCAGCTAGATGAGGCTCATAGTTATTAATTCTCTATTCATCTGGGAAGCACGAAGATGTATAGGGATCTGAAAGAGTACTTCTGGTGGGATGGCATGAAAAGAGATGTTGCTGAATATGTATCTCGATGCTTCATTTGTCAGCAAGTTAAAGCTGAGAGACATAAGTTTAAGGGGATGTTACAACCATTACCCATACCTGAATGGAAATGGAAAAACATCACTATGGACTTTGTCACCGGAATTCCTAAAACATCCAAAGGCAATAATGCTATCTGGGTCGTAGTTGATCGTCTTACAACGTCTGCACACTTCATTGCTATTAGAGAGGATTTCTCTCTAGATCAGCATTCCAGGATATATGTAAAGGAAGTGTAATGATTGCATGGAGTACCACTTTCTATTATATATGATCGGGATCTGAGGTTTACCTCAATGTTCTGGAAAAGTCTTCAGCATACTCTGGATACAGAGTTGAGTTTCATCACTTCTTATCATCCTTAGATAGATGGTCAGTCTGAGAGTAAAATTCAAACTCTAGAAGATATTTTGAGAACATTCTCTATATATTTAAAAGGTGGTTGGGATCAACACCTACCTTTGGTGGAATTTTCATATAATAATAGATTTCACTCCAGTATTTATATGGCTCCTTATGAAGCTCTATATGGAAAGAAATGCAGGACTCCAACTTGCTGGGATGAAGTTGGGGAAAAAAAGATATTAGGACCTGATCTCGTTGATGAAATGGAAGAAAAGGTCAGATCTATTCAACAACACATAAGAGCAGCTCAGAGTCGACAGAAAAGTTATGCCAACAACCGAAAAAAGACCTAGAGTTTGAAGTGGGTGATAAAGTGTTTTTACGAATATCTCCCTGCAAGAGGGTCATGATATTTGGAAAAAAGGGATAGTTGAACCCTAGATATATTGGCCCTTTTGAAATTCAGGATCGTATTGGGAAGGTAGCTTACCGATTGGCGCTTCCACTGAATCTCTCTCAAGTTCACTATGTGTTCCATGTATCTCTCTTGAGAAAGTACATACCAGATCCTTCACATGTACTCAGCTCATAAGTTATACCGCTAGAGTAAGATCTTTCTTATGAAGAACAACCGATAAAGATTATGGATCCTTGTGAAAAAGTCCTACAGAACAAGACCACTCACTTGGTGAAAGTTTTATGGAGGAACCACCAATTAGAAGAAGCTACGTGGGAGTTGAGGATATGATAAGGGAGAGGTATCCTCATCTGTTTGTTACAAAGTGACGAATTTCGAGGGAGAAATTTATTTTAAGGGGGGTAGAATGTAAAACACGAGACCTTTAAGAGAAATATTTTTTTTATATAAATCATCAAAGGAATCTTTCACTACACACAACACTAGCTTGGCTTGCTTTACACGCAACTACGGCCTTCCTCGATAGCTTGCGTCGTACGCAATACCGAGTTTCACTAAACAACGATATGCTATTAAAATATTATTAAAACTATCAATTATGAATTTTATTAACTGAATTTTGAATTTTATAACATTTTAATTCAGCTTATACATTTTCTAGAATGAGGTATAAAAGTAAAATCAGTTTTTTGGATAAAAGACGTATTTTACAAAAAATGCAGTTTTGCCGCCTTTTGATGGCGCACCCACATTAAATATAGTTTTTTACATGTTTATAAGTTCAATTTGACAAAATAAAATTCTTTTTTTGAATCAGGGTATAAAAATTTACTTTGGATAAATTTTTGATATTTTTCTGATAACTTTCATATTTTGATGAATAGTAAAAAAGACGCTACTTTTTAATTAAATTTTTTTTTTCATTGAGATAATTTATATGGATAAATTATAATATTGAATGGTTTTAAATTATACATAGAATTTTTTTACCATTTAATATAATGTATTTCATTAGCATTAATTTCACATTGCATTCATAGGTAAAAACATTTCAATATTTGGCAATGTTTTAACATCTAAAACCCGTTTTCTTAGCAAAGGGATTTATTTTAAATTAATTACTTCAAATTATATGTTTTGAATTTTGAAAAATGGATTCCATATTCAGAATTAGTGGGTCCAAATTATGTTAATAGGCTACTTTTTTTGGGCATTATGAATAGTAACTATGGTAAATTTTATTTACCATAGTTAAAGGTAAATTGGGTAATTAAGGGTAAATATAAGATTATAAAATTACCATAACACCTGTAAAAATCCTACTAGATGACTAAAAGTCGACCCATATCACCTAAGGGTCGGATTAGATTCATTTAATGGACTTATTTCCATAAAATAATTTAATTATTATGAAAACCAAAGAATGTGACAACATGTAACATTCTTAAATCTTATAAGTATAATAATTTTAATTTAGTGACAAATTTAATGAAACATAGAACATGAATAGTATTAAAAAATATAATACAATTATCTATATCATAGGAATTTATTTATAATTTTTAGGGATTAAATAATTTTCATTAATTATGACACAATAGTGATGTTGAAATTATTTTATTAATTAAAATATCAAATAACTGGTTTTAAAAATAATAAAATAAATATTATATGAACTATTTAATGTTCTCAACTAATTTTCTAGACACATATGACATTTTATGGATCTATTAGAGCTTTTAGTTCGAACATATCTTCTGTATATATTTTATTTAAATTCAAATAACCGAATAGTGTCAAAATTGACACTATTGTTATTTTATAAAAGTAACATATTATAAAATTGTTTAAAAATAACAAAAATATTTAGAAATTATAAATTAAAATTTATATGGTCGACAATGTCATAAAGTGTCAAATTATGGAAAAATGAAAACTCATATGAAATTATTTATAATAATTTAAAATTTAGAATATTATTACCACAAATAAAATTAAATTGATAAATAAGGATAAATCATGATGATAAAGTTTAAAATAAATTCCTAACACGTCTAAATTTTATTTCATGATGAGATTACAACCCTATCTCATCTAAAATTCAGATATGAGTCATTTTTGAAGTTTTTATGTGGGGTTGGGATTTAATATAAACTAATATTTCTTATATTTCCAAAGGTGCCCCTCTCCTCCCTTATAAAAGGGCACCTCCTCTCTATCCTCCTCACACCAATTTGAGCCTTCAAGATCGGCCAATCCCTGACCATTTCACATCCCAACTTCCCTAGAAACATCCTACAGGTACTGGCATTCTTCAAAGACCAATTCAAGTGCCCTAAGAGGAGGTCTCAAAGAGGCGCTTCAAAGAAGTGGTAATGCCCGTTACCGATTCTTTCATCATTATTTCTTCTTCCACTTCTTCTTCTTTAGTTGTTTCATTATGAAGTAATAACATAAGTATCAATAATATACTGATATGTTATTATAAGTATTAAACAACCCTATTTCACCATCTATCTATCCTACAGAAAACGAAATCACCGCGCGTGCATACGTACGGAATACCGTCTCCACGCCGTGGTGTAGTCTATTTTCCCCCGCCAATTTACTTGGATGGGTATAATGGTGTAAATAATAACTATATATTATTATTGTAACATGATATTGATTCTGAAATATTATAAATACACTCCAATATAGTTCCACAATCATGGGAACAATATCATCCCTCGAGCGTACGTACGAAATACCGTCTCCAGGATGTGATGCGACTCGTTCTACATGATCTTCTTTGCATAATGATTATATAAATGAATTTAATGAATGAATATGATATATATTACACTAATAAAATTCTGTAAATGAGGTATCTATAACCTAAAGATAATAATAAGAATTTATTAGACAAAACACGCATAAGAACAAAAAGTAATAAACACCCGAATTACAAGTAGTAATGAAATATTACAAATAAGAAGCTAAGAATATGACCATATATGATATCATAAAAATAATTATGATTCTGGAATATGTCAATAACATTATTTAAATCATTATACAGGAGGCTCGGACACTTACAAAGAAAATCAGACCTAAGGTAAGGGAAATATCACAATCTCATTTTTATCCGAGATTGTTTATACTTTGAAATTTACTGGGGTGTATTTTATCATCCACATCCATGTTTCCTCAATATGTAATATTTAAATCCTTTTACAATAGATTATATCCAATTTTACCCATCGGTGAGTCTTTAGTAAAAGATATGAAAGAATCTTCGTCGTTTTTCGTACGAGGTAGTTTTTTTACTTTTCCAACAAAAGTACGAGAAGAATTTTTTCTTTTAGATTATACAGCATGAATGGATTTTTAAAACATTATTTCCAAGAATGTTCCCTTAAAAGTTTTCATGTTTATTTTTAATCAAATTATTTTTGTTTAGAATTGTATAAAATGTTATGAAATGAAAAGTTTTTTTGATGCAGAAAGGATATTTTCCTCAAGAATGGAGTTTAAGTGTTTTATCAAAATTATTTTCCATCTAATATAATAAAGGTTTCTGTTTCTATCACTATTATTACATTGATTTTATTATGTTGTGATGGAATTATTTTTATGAATTCCTTTATCTTCTATGAATTGTTTTATGATGTCACGGTGTTTAAGATTAACATTTTTATTACATGGGTTATGCTATGATGTAAGTTTTATGATTTTGTGGCACACATAAGAATTTTATCATTATGAGATGGGTGGGACCTATATCTCCCTCTGATGCATTGGGTAAAGATTTTATATCTCATGAGATATACATGGCTGGAATGGCAGGTTAAACCAGTTTAGTGAAACAGGACTGAAATGAGGAGTGAACTCGGTTCAGAAATGGACTTTGTCCACTAAGATAGTCTTGTCAATGAGTCTTGACTAATAATAAATGATTCTCTATGATTATGTGTGTATGCCACAAGGATTCATCTTTTATGTTATGATTATTGGAATAACATTTCACTACCATGATTTATCCCATGTTATGAATTTATGATCTCTTTTGAAGGATAAGATTTTCAAAATGTTATGTTCTTATGAATTTTATTTAATTGATATTTCTTTTGTTTACCCTTACTGAACATTTGAGCTCACCCTTTTGTATGTTTTCTTTTCCCAGGTCAGGAAAAAGGGTATTAAGTAAGATATGCTAAAAAGGGACTATAGATATGATGAAATAAATGGGAGACAATGTAGACGATTTATGAACAAGTTGTTTATGTTTCCCGGTTTCTAAAGACACTATACCTATAGGGTCCTTTCATGGTTTTGTAATATGTTTTAATAAGTATGCTTTAATTTTTATGTATTAACCATGTATGTAAAGTATGGGTCACTATAATACACAACCTGTCACTTATCCTTAAACAACACTCTAACCTATAAAGTTATAGATTTTGACCTCTGATACCAACTATAAGGACCCAGCCTTAAAACATTACCTAATCATGAATTAAATGAATAATTACATAGAGGATCTTTTCAGGTTTATATTTTTAGAGAATTAGGACATAACTATTACATATCAAAAGAATAAAAATAGACACTTCTACTATGTTTCTATAAAATAAATACTCTTAAAAAGTAACATGTCTAGTTCCATGTTTTAGATAACATGTCTTTCCTTGATCCCATCCTTGACTCTATTCCACATTATGTCCTGTGAAAAACATTTCAAAACAAAAACTTGGGATGAGCATAAAAAGCTCAGCAAGGGATACACAAAAAAAAACTTTTAGTTTTTCAAAACAACAAGTAAACCATGAATACATTATCAATGTAATACTTTTCACCTTTATGAAGTAGTAAATACTATTCACTGAATAAAAGATCATTACATACCCTTTTGTAACCAAACTTTTACCTTAAAACCCATATAATTAACACATAACATATACAGGTATCTTGAAATATAAACATACTTAAATGGAATAACCATACTGTCGACTTCCACACATAACACTATATGGAATAGCCATACGGCTGACTTCTATACCCAATGAATTGGAGGTTATAATGCAACCACCCATCCTGGTATTCACGGAACCACCCGTCATATGGTTTATCACATAACGACACATCAATTGCCATGTTCCATTACAAAATCATAATACATAAAACCAATATAATGGAAAGATAACATTTCCACATTTAAATCAAAATTTATCACATAAATATATTGAAATAACAAATACATTATCAAAACCATTTTCAATACCAAAATACATAAAAGTTTATATGGTATTTATTTACTTTTAAAAACATTACGGCTTGTTGAGGAGGCCAATGATCAAATAATACTCATGGTGGCGGAAAGGTCATTATCACCGCGTACGTTAAAAAGAAACATACTTTTTTTCATTTAGTAAAACGCTTCGTACAGAAAAGATTTCTTTTGAATAAAAAGTAAAATTCAAAGGGTTTTATAAACCGTATAAAGGAATGTTGTGTGTGAAACAAAATATTCATCAATGAAAGGAGATTGAGACGAAGTCCCATACAAAGACGGTATCTTTAGATTAAGGATAATTCAATTACATAATTTATGTGTGAAAAATATAAATACACCCAATATAAGTGGATATTATATGGAAAAATATCAGATTCATTCACACATACTCATATAATGACATATTGAAGGAGTACAAGTTTAACCCGAAGGATTGAAATTGAGTTATGATGTTCCCTTGCAAGAATTCGATAGCCTAACGATGTCACTTTAAAATTCATAAAATGAGTTGATGAGAGAGAAAATGGTATGTCATCACTTGGAAATAAGTTTTACATCAATAAATATTTAGAAGAAAATATCCCAACATAAGAATATGTAAATTAAAATAAATAACATAAAGTAGTCTTTTTAAAAAGAGGAGGGTGAATGGTTCCCTTACCGACTTGGGTAAATTTCGAAATGTACACCCCATGAAAGAAGGAATATAAAACATTGATGTAAATACACATAAATGAAATTATATTACACAAAGAGTATAATAATGTGTATTACATACACCACTCAAAGTAAATGGTGGAAAATGTAGCATAAAACTCACAGTAAAAAAAGTGAGATGAAAAATCCCCTACGAAAACTCGGCAGTCTAACGGCGCCACATAAAACTTCCAAAAATTGTTTGATGAGATCAAATATGGTCTATCATCATATGAACATAAAATTTTTAGTAATAGGGATATAAAATAAAATCCCCTAAAATAATAAATATGAACATAAAAGTAATGACATACAAAAGAGTACTTAAAAAGAAAGAGAGCGGTCAGATCCCTTACCTCATGTCTGACTTGTCTTTTTCGTTTCTTTATATTCCAGAATAATAAACATTGGTCAATTTATATTTTATTATTTTACTGATTTAATTTTTATTATTCAATTCATGTCACATATTATAATGTTATAATAATTAGTTAATAATGTGAGTTCATATCAGACGTTTTTGTCGATGTTCGGTACATGAGTCAAAATGAACTTGTTTGAGAAGAATTGTCCAGGTAGTTATAATTACCGCATATAAAGAATATTATAAATGATTTAAATATCCTAGATATATATTATATATTAATTTTATACTATTCCATAACATTCTAAGATAAGAAAATGAAATGCACCGTTCATGGAGACAGTAGGCCATACGTACGCATGAACGCTACTTTCATTTATTTGTCATATTAATGGAATTAAAACTAAATGAGATATATATATAAATTATAATTCCAGTATAATATATATGTTTTATAGGTCACATATGTTCATTAATTTTATTATTTATATATTCCATGTATTGCATGAACGAGTCACATCACTTGAGGGGGCGGTAGTCCACACTTCCTCAAATGAAATTATCGCATTTCCACAACATAAAAATCATAAAGGTTTGTTTTAAATGTAAAATAAAGAATCATAAAGAGGAAATAAATATAATATATATCATAACTAAATATAGTTCATCATAATGTCCACCATGAGAGGTGGTAGGAGAAGATAAAACAATCATTGTTTCCTGAGGCAGTAATTCACCATCCACAAAAACAGTATGTTCTTTAACCATTAAATGGAGGTGTGTGTATGTGTATCTTGAATCAATCCCATAAAAAACATCTTATTAAATTTAATATACTGGTTTTGTTATAGAATAAATTAATAAAAAGAGTTTAGGGGGTTGGAAAGCCAAAATAAAACAAAAGAACATAAGAGAGGAAATTACCTTTAAATCGAGTATCTCCCTTTAGATTGAACCAAAAAGGGTTTCTTGTAGAGATTTCTGCCTAATATAAGGCTTCTACAATGACGATAGGGATGTGTAGAGATAAAATGATCAGAGTTTAGTCATGTCAAATGCTTTATAGGTGTGGGTAAGGGGTTAGAGGTGGGGGCCTTTTATAAGAGGGAGGAGGTGCACTCTTGGAAAGTCTTGGAAAGCTACATTATTATTAACTGATTTTCAGATATTAAAGGTCCCACAATTATATTTTTCTTAGATAAGGTGACAAGGGTTTTAAATAAACTAATACAATAGGTTTTTGACAAATTTATGTCTTCTATTTTACCTTATCTTCTCATTTTATTTAAATCGTTTATTAATGAGTTAATCATAGCATCATCATGGTGTCATAGATAAATTACTTTATTTATTGTCTAAAAATTATAAAAAAAATTCTATGATGTCGTAAATATTGATATCTTTCCAATTAGTATTTATAGTAAAAAATATGACTTGTATAATTCCATGTAAAAATTGTTTTAGTGAAATAATACATGTTTGTGACATTTTTATTTTAACTTTAAATAAAAAGTTATTAATGTCATTTTCTTACCCGAGTGGCTCCATGGTGTCCCCAAGATGATCCATGGATTTTCTTGGTCGGCCATGACTCATAAAATAATGTTAGTACATTTTTAAAGGTCATTTCATATTATTATAACATTATATTTACCTTAAATTACACTAATTACTTTTAATCGTGATTAATAAAACATAAAATTTTCTATTCACCAAAAATTATTTTCAACCCATTGAAACAAAATTTACATCCTAACGACAACCTTGTAGGCCGGATTTTTGAAATTAAAATAATAGAGGTGGTAAAATTTCATTTAAATGAAAATTCAGTTTTTTAACTACCACAAAGTGGTTTCACAAATCATCAAAAATTTATGTTTTTCAGAAAAATACTAAAATTTCAGCCTAAAATATATTTGATATTCCAAATTCAAATATTATGTCTATTTTACAAAATTAAAAACATATAAGTTGCATTAATCAGTATAACAATTAATTCATGTTGTCAAAACAAATAGCGTGTTTTTAAGAAACAAAATATATCAAAAGATTGACACTAGTTTGAGTCCAATTTCAAAGTGAAATTAATTCCAATGACCACCATTGGAATAAATGGTAAAAATATATTCTAAATACACTTTAAACCCAATTAAAAAAATAATATATCCATAAAAATAAATCTGATTAAATTGAGGTTTTGAATTAAAATACAACATTTTCACTAAAAATGATCTTTATCCGAAAAATAACAAAAAAATTCACAATGTAAATTTTGATGTCCAGATTCTAAAGAAGGATTTTATTTGGTCCAATATAACATATAAAATTATCAAAAGTGGATTTAAAAAGGGTTCTCCATCAAAAGGAGGTTAATCGACCTTTTAAATAATATTAGAATATTTACGCTTAAAATTGGATTCATTTTCATTTTAAGCCTCTAAAATTTATTTAGATAAAAGAAAAAATATTTGACAAGCATATATAATCATTTGGTAGTTATTTCTTCTCATTCCTGCCATAACAATGGCTAGGCATTAACAACCATTTAAAATAATATTATTATATTATTAGTGTGCAATGTAAGATTTCAAAGAAACTCATTGATACGTATTGGGTATGCTATTGAACATAACATTTTATTTAAAGTAATATTAATATTTTATTCACAAATATTAATAAATATGAGAATTTCATATTCTTTATTTACATGGGATGTTACAATATGTGTATACATTGAGGTGTTAAAACTATGTTCTATGACTATAATATAGTGTCCCACGTGTAGGATTACCGAGATACCTTTAGTTTTTAGTGAGTTATAAAATGAGGTGGTTGGCCAGGGAAGTGGTCCCATGGTAATCTGAGAATCCAAAAATACATCGAGCTAGAGATGTATATTTGGGGTGTGTGTTCCTAACCCAAGAGATGTGTTTATCCAAAGTTGGTAGGACATGTGTAGATTTATGACATTTCAAATATTAATAATTACATAGATAAAAAAATTGTTTTAAAATTCAATTTATACCATATAGTACGATTGATTCGATTTAGGAATGTTTTGTTACAATGGTAGGGATATGGAATAATGATGTAAATGATAAGATACAAACAACCAATGATGTGAGTTCAGCTGAGAAATGTCTTTGAGAGAAGGGAACCCATTAATAGTGTCCATGATTTATTTTACCCAAGGGTCCCTAGGGCATAAGATAATAATTTTTGTTGACCTATGTGTGATAGAGAATATGGTAGATGGGTTGTAATTATTTTGTGTTTATCCTATAAGGCAACAATATTTTTGATCCTATTATAAATATTGTGAGAGTGGGGTGGATCCTAGAGAGATGAATGTTTTTTACATTATGGGTTACACAAACGACCACCAAAGTTGATGATATATGTATTCTTATAATTATGATTTGATATGATATGCTGCCTTAAATAGAAATTTATTTGAGATATGAAATCTCATAGAGATTTTTTATATTAGTTAATAATTCCATAATAAAGAGGATTTTAATACTATGTAATACTCACATTTTATGAGCTTTATCATAGTACATGTGAGGTTTCAATGTTTTTTCACCTAGGATAATATAATTTTCTGGAATAGTGTCGGTACATAAATATATGAGATACATAATATTGTGCAGTACTTTTTTTGGTATATTTGAGACTCTGATTATACTAGGGATTGAAATCTGGAATATTATGTACGATTAAAGAGCAATAACTATGTTATGATAAAAATATAGAACATTCACATCATTGTTAAACAATATAATTGTGGTAGTACAACACCCAGGTCATTATCAGTGTGTAACATTGTGGAAGGCCTTTAGGTTATTGTTTTGGATGAAATTATCATCATGATATGCTTAGAGAACCTCTATAATAAGTTAACATACATATATTTCATCGGGGATGATATCCCAAGGATCAATAGTGAGTATTGTCCACCATCATGGAGATGAAAAGTGAAAATGATATTATTGAGTATGAAACATGCTAAGATAATTCTTGCACTGGATAGTGTAGGTATTACCCACCTCAAATGTTACCGTGAAACCCAATGGATGATAGTTTGTATTCATTTATGATAATATGTTTTTTTTTGTATTCTTATAACATCACATGAACATTTAAAAAAATTTATTATCTATGAATGAGACCATTTTAGTTGTTCCCTACAATATTATATACACACAACATGATTATGTAGGTATGAAACTTTTGTACTCAGGTTGACTTACCATGCTACATTTAACAGTGGGGTTGAGGCCTACGTTTTATATCAATCATGTAGTTTTATGTTTATGGATTATGGTGACTTGAATGAGGTATGAACCATAGTTATAGTGTATCCCCCTCCATTATTTTCTTATTTCTTTTATTTTTTTATTTTATTGATCTGGTTGGAGATCTTTAATTAATGAAAATATTACCATAGAATATTGTTATTATTGTTTGGGGATCTTAATTTCTCCTTATATAATATGATATATTATTTATATTCTTAATTTACATGTATTTAAATTTGTTATGGGACCCTCTTATGTGTGTGTATATACATGAATTGATACAAACTTAGACCCTTACTACTAGCTGATAGTCATAATAATAAATGGAAGCATGCATGTTACATTTGCTAATGATATTTCCCAAAATCTTAAATAGTGTTTTAGAGGTGTTTTGTTTTTTTAACATATTTTAATGGTATATAATATGTATAAGAATGTGTCAGATCCTTTGATGTATATCAGATGAGTGTGTCCTAAACAACATTAATGTTATGATTATAGGTTACCAGGATCATTGGATTAAGGTTTATGGCTTGTGTAATTAAACTTATTTCTTATTTCACCTCATTTTCCACACATGTTGTTTGATATTGATGGTGAATTGAAGGGTTTTAGTTTCATGATCCTTTTGAAATAATCCAGCTATATTAATTTGGATATATGTCATATAGGTAATAGACACCTAATGCATCATTAGTAGGCACATTGGATTCACATGAACTGTAGGCCACCCAGTTTTATTTTAAGAACTGATGAATTAGTCCTAACTATATAATGCTTCAATAATATCTCCTACAGTGTTTTCCAATATTATTTATTAGTTGTATTTTATTCATATGAACTGAGATTTATAGTTTTTGTTGTAATTTATGGTATTATGGACCTATAATGAGATGATCAATGATGATTATGGGGATACAATTCAAGGATCATAGAGGTGTAGTGAACCATTTAGTTCACCCTAGGCATTTTGTTCCCTATGGATAAATAAATTCGGGTTGATTTCTCTCTAATTTTGGATATATAATGTGTTTGTAACAACCTATAATAAATTTTATGATATATCATATATTAGACTTATTAATTACTATGAAAGTGGCTCTATTAAACATTATAAAATCCATCTTAGTATATTTCAATATATATGTACCTAAAAATATATTTATATATATAAATATTCATTTACGAATTTTAACATCTTGGGGATGAATCCTATATTTTTTGTATGATAAAGATCCACATAAATTTTTATTATTGGGAGGTTGCTTTGTTTATGTAGTATAATTATAGTTTTTCACTAATTGGTGGGGTTAGAGCTATTAGATTCCATATAACCACTATAAATGAAGCATATCTTAAAACATGGAGGTCCATATCTTGTTTAACATTGGCTATGTACGATTCTAACCACCATCCCATTTTAAAATGAATTCTTTGAAATTACAATAGTGTGCCCATAAATTTTATATATAATAATTCATGGATAGATATCACTAACTACGGAAATTTTTTTTGTTATTTATTGGGCTGGATATGAAGATAATGGAAGACCCCTTGATTTCATTTGAAAAATAAAAATGTTGAAGGCTTTCATGAAGGTCCAGTGTAATATATGTTTCATCAATCTAGTTGGGAATTTTATTCTCTTGAGGTGTCCCTTCATGAATTACAAGAGATAATTTCCAAATGATACTATCTCGGAGGGGACAATCAAGTAGTTGAATTGTCCTCCAGGTTGAGAATCTTCTCAAACTCAAATAGAATACAAAAAAGATATGGTCAAAATAAGATTTCTCACAGAAGGGGATAATATTACCATGTTCTTCAATGCATTTCAAGTTTCTAGAATTTATATAAATCTGGTTTCACTTTTGAAAGATGGAGATAAAATTATCAATTATATGCAAGAGTTGGCTAATTATATTGTCTCTTGTTATGGTAAACTATTCAATGGGTCCCAAAAAATGTGTACCTACAAGGATCTATTCAAATTTAATTTTTGATACTAATAACATTCTCTTCACATCTATACCACTTTACATCAAGATAAAATATTATATCTTTTATCTCAACAAGGGATGCTCTCTCGGTATAGATGGTTTCAAGAAAATAAATTTTCATCATTTTTGAGATATTTTCCAATGTGATTTTTGTAATCTCGTCGTGCAATTTTTCATAGGGGGATTTTTTCGAACAGGTATCAATGAAAAATTTATCACCCTCATTCTAAAGGATGAATGTGCTAGTGAAATCATTCAATTTGGGTTCGTTGTGCTTGTGAACAACATTAAAAAATTTAACAAAACTTTTTTGGCCAAAAGACTTCCCAAAATATCAAAATAAATCATCATTGGGAAATAGTATGGATTTTATAAATGATGATACATACATGACTACCAGATTAAAGGCATGGAGTGTGAAAATATTCTTATGAAATCAAAAATTAGAGGTAATATAGCTCTCAATCTTCAGATGAAGAACGGTTTTAATATATGGGATGTGGATTCATATATTATGTTCTCTCAAGCCTTTGATTTAACTCAATTTTTTTCAATTGGATAAAAATAAACTTTGGTTCAGCCTATATTTTTATTCTTTTTATTCACTCATCAAAGGGATATATAAAATTCTATAGAGGGGTTAGACCTAGAGACCCTCTCTCAATTATTTTATTTTCTATTGCTGAGGATACCTCAGCAAGATTTTTCTTAAAATGGTTGCTATGGGTGATTTCAAAGTAATTAGGTAAGACTGAGGTAGTTCATCCTCATCTCAAAAATGATTTCATAATGATATTTATATATTTACCCAATGATATAGAAGAAACATCAAAAACCTATAAAAAATATCTTATTCACTATGATGAATCTACTGGCTAAGAAGTGAATTAGGGTAAATCGTTAATTTTATTTGGTAAGATCATCTATCCTAGAAATATTATCATGATGAATGACATGGGAATTAGAGTGTGATCCCTCCACTTCACCTATAATGGTGTCTGCATGTTTTGGGTAAGGCCACATTCCTTTTATTTTATCAATATACATTGTCATTTAAGGATAACTCATTCCTTTTGGAAAAGTGAATCTCAATCATTAGTAAGAATTTCATGTCTTGTAAAACATGTTATTTTTTTGAATATGGTCTATTCACTTATGTTTTACTCATGGACTATCTAGGACCTCGAAATAATAAACTCTAACACATGAAACTTCATTTGGAGTGGGAATATTCCATAAAAAATCATCAATATTTATGAGAATAACTGATGTCTTAAAATATCTATTGGGGGTATTGGTCATAAAAACATGATGTTTTCTACTCTGTCTCTTCAGATTCAATTCATTATGAATAATATTAAAAATAGTGTAGACACACTTTATTTTATCAGATCCTAATTTCTTGATAGGATAAAGGCTGGGAAACACTACTACATGGATTCTTCAATATATCATAGTCTTAAATATGTTTCTAATCTACTCTTTAGTCATCCTTAGTGGTTGGTTAGTACAAATTACTCACTAAATTTATGGAATTAAATTTTTTTTGGAACCACTATAGTGGAAAGGATTGTTTGATTGAATCATGATATTGATCTTAACATCTATATTAAAGACCTAATGGACAAAAAATATTTTCTTCGAGATGAAATTATTCACATTGATTCAACTTATTATTTTCATCATTGTGTAGAATTGATTTCTAGGGGAACTAACTTCCAATTGACAGCTCACATCAAAAGATTTATACAAGCACCTTGATCCCGGAGTTAGTAATCGGGTTGTCTAATTCAAAAAATCTTGTATTATCCCCTCAAGATTTTCCCTTATTTTGAGAATCAATGCTTATAAATCCCTATTGATGCCAACCTAATGCAAGTTGGAATATTATTCTGCTCAAGATGCATTCTCCTTCATCGTCACCATGAGGAAATAGAAAATTTATTCCTCTACTGCCAATCTGCCTCCTCTCTATAGATTTAAATTGCTGACCTTTTTAGAGTCCACCATCCTTATATAAATAGGAAGTCTTAGTATCTTTTAGTCCTGTTGAATATCCAAATTCCAAAAACAAGATACTAATCTTTTCAAGGATGTATGTGTGGAAATGATGCATATAATCTGGACGAGTCAAAACAAATCCATACATGACCAGGTTAATTTCAAAATCAATAGCCCCATTTCTTCTGTAGTTAATGCAACTCATAATTCCATCTCGCTGCACTCTACATGTCACAACAACTCAATGTATTACTTATAGATGTTATAGTAGTTGAATTTTATGGTAACTTCCCTCCCCCATCTCAATTTTGAGGTTTTTTGTTATCCACCATTCATCGGATGGAGAATGTGAAATTTGGATGGGGATTCAAATGCTAATCCTAGAAAAGAGGACTAGTGATACATTTATAGGGAATATAATGGAGATGTTGTTGATCAAAACTATGGGCATTGTGGAATAGAAATAGATCACAAAGTATAGATTCATTGTATTTTCAATGCTGTCTAGAATTCTGATCATTTGAATTGGAATAATATTTTGTTTGGAAGTGATTCTATAACCATTGTGGATGATGTCCAAACTAGTCAGGTGCATCTATCATTGAATCTATATATGATTTGGGACAATTTCCAAGATCATCTATCTTCAATGAGATACATAATTACTCATATCTACCATGAATCCAATTCCCATGTGGACTTTATGTAAAATATAAGAGTAAATGTAGAGGTTTGTGATATTCATATCTCCCTCAAGTATGTTCTACTATCATTAAAAAAGGATTAATATAATATTCCTTCCTTCAGTCTGATGTAATACTTTCTTTTTTATTTAATGAAAGAGACATAGAGTTAAATATTAAAAAAAATAATTTATGATCCATGATAATGGCATTCTAATTCATTATAATGAGAAAAGGTGACTCTTCTATGTGGTAATATCAATCTACTGATCTCCTTCAAGGATGGAAGCACGTATTTCAATGGAATCATGTTTTCACATGTTGGTTACACAATTGTCATATCGGCTGAATGATAGTATCTGGATTAGATAAATTTATATTATGGGTGAGGAAATGTTCCTAGAATCCTTAAAATATTATGATCATGGATCAGAATGAGCAAGACACATAATTTTTTGGATTAATCTAATGTGGTTTCCCTGTTGAAACCCCATATGTAATGTAAAATATTGGATATTTCACTAGCACCTATGTGATGGTGGTGACCCTCTTTACGATTTGGATTATATAAGATTATATGTGAGATAGTATATGTGATTTATATAGAAGATAAATTTTGTTTCCTAATGTCACCCAAGTTTGATTATGTTCATCCATTTCCAACTATTGTGTATAATGAAAGACATGATATGATGCATATAGATCTTGGTTTTGAACTGGTGGAGAAATGATATGGACACAACCGTGGTGGGAAGTACCACATATGTTGCAATTGATATAACCACAATTTGGTAAGGGTCATCATTTTACTATATTAGGAAATTGGTAGTTTTTATGTAATTTTAAATTATGTTGTGTAAATTGAATTTTTTTTGATAAATATATCGATGACTAAAAACAATGAGTATTGAGGTTATAATGGGTTTAATGATAGAATATTTTAATATCGGTTTTCATCTCAGTAATTCAAATAGGTTAACTAGAATTCTCTTGACAAAACACTAGACCACAAATTCTATGTCAAATCAAAAGAATATTATTCAAAAATATTTAAAAATGTAAAAACAACTGGTAAATAAATGTATATCAATCATTAAACAATTCTATCATGAGTATGTGTCAATATTAAATGAAAATATATAATATTTAAATTCATGAAATAACTTATTATAATTATTTATATTATAAATTTATATGAAGTAATATTGGGAACACTTTCTTTTTATAAAGATCAATGTTTAGATAAATCAATTTTTTATTTACTTTCAATTAAATATAATATATCAAAAATTTATAATGTGTAATAAGTAAAACTATGTATATATTTTGATATATAACAACAATATTATCTTATGATGAGTTTAAGAAATTATTTTGAAATAATGTTTTCTTATTAGAATAGTAAAAAATATAGATTTTAATAAAAATTGTCACTTTCTTGTCAGTGCTATAATTAAAGAATGTGTAAAAAAAAATTGAAATTATTTTATATAAAATTTATATAATTGAAACTAATTTTATAAAAAAAATTATTCATAAAATATTGGAACCATAATAAATAAATTATTCTTAAACATATTTTAATTAACTACTAAAAATAAAGAAATTTCAGCAGATATGATACTAAATATCTCAAAATGAATTTCATAATCTATATCAACAGGAAATGTTTTTGTATTAGATTCAATTTAAATTCCAGTAATAATTTAATTTTTAATAAGATTAAAATTAATGACCATGATAATAGTATAAAATAATAAGTGATTTTATAATATATTTCTCATTTAATAATTTGTTTGTTTTTTGATGGCTTGTGTAACACACAACACTTTTTTTAAACCAACATCCATATACATATAATGTATTATTATGTAAAATTTAGTGCCTAGATTATGGATTGGTGTGAATAAATATTACTCTATATGTTACAAAAAACATATGGTTTTTTATATATCAAATTAATTCACTAGGTATAAATTAATAACAAATAACAAAAATCATTGAAAAATAAAAATGATGTTTATCTAAAAAACCATTTCTATAGAAAACATGAATTTATTTCACATTGAATTATATTAATGAATATTGTATAATTATATTATTGAAAAATATTTATTTCACATTCAGATATATTTTTATTCAATCAATAAATATATTTTTTCTAATAATGTGATAATAATAATCCATATTTTTTATTTAATAATGAATTTTTTCTTAAAAAGCATTTTCATTAATATTTTATACCCTTATTTTTTAAATAAATTTCACTAAATTATAAAAATTAAATTTTGAGAAATGGATTGAATATTTATAATTAGGGGGTTCAAATTTAAAAAATATCTCTATTTTAATTTTATTGAAAATGAAGAGTAACCACTTTAAAATATTTCACTTCGAAAATGGTAAATCATGATAATATTTTTTACAAATAAGTTATAATTCCATAATTACTTATCCAAAATAATATTTGATTAATAAAATGTCAACCTTTGTCACCATTGGATCAAGTTTTGACTGTTTAATATTTTTTTTTTCAGAAATGTCATATATTATATTTAATGAAATTAAGGTTACAAAAAATCACTCTCACAACTTTAAATATCCCTTATGTGTTCATATAGGGTGAAACTAGTTATGAGTGAATTGAAATTCCCATTTACTATGTAATGAATTTTTTTATGATGGTGATTTATATCATAATTTTACAGTTAAATAATTATATCAGATTATTATTCAATTTGGGATAATTATTTATTATTTTAATAGATAAATAAATGAAATTTAGGTAAAAAAATTAAAATAAATATGATTTCATTTTTTTATTATGTTTAAAAAAAATTAGGTAAATTTTATATTTTTATTTTTATTAAAAGGATTATATTTAACTCCAAAAATTTTATACCTTTTATTCCAAATAAAATTAATATTATCAAAATTACATTAATTGTATATTATGATAAATAATATTTTATTAAATAATTTGAAGTTAATAAA
Source organism: Viscum album (assembly GCA_963277665.1). Lineage (NCBI taxonomy): Eukaryota > Viridiplantae > Streptophyta > Magnoliopsida > Santalales > Viscaceae > Viscum > Viscum album. The sequence continues at coordinate 685,716,996 of OY728145.1, read as the reverse complement.
ATTATTATAACTAGTTTTGGGAATTTAATATGATTGAAAAAATAATCCATGTTCCATTTATGGGTCACATGTCCTTTTCTATAAATATTATTAACCCTTTATGTTTAATAAATGAGTTACCACGGTTATGCCTAAAATTGGTTGATCATGTAGTTAATCAAAACAATAAGGATTAAAAGACAATATAAACCACTAAAAATTATATTGTTTGATGTTATTTATTCCCCATATTGTCGTATATTTGAATACGTAAAATTTTGGAGGAATATGGTATAGAGAATGAAATTATTATATTTTAATCCAATATGAAATTCCCAGAGTGCCGCTCCCTTCACTTATAAAAGGTCTCCCCTAATTTTTATTTATCACACCACATTATGACATATATATATATTCCATAAACTTCTAAAATTAATCCTAAATATCATTATCTATAGTTTAGTGATTCTATTATTCAAAAAATACTATCAATGGGATCCTTATTAGTATACCTTAAAAAATTTTATTAATGAAGTATTATTCACCTTAACCCAATCACATTCATTTTACAAATAGTTTTCCTCCTATAATGATATTGTATTTATTAGAAACTAATAACTCATATTATCCTATATGTTATAAAATTTTATTTTTATTATAGATTCACCATTAAAAACATTATTTTCTATCAAATTGGATATGAAATTATCCATCATTTATACATATAGATTACCATCTCCCTGTATCGATACGATTAATTTTCAAACACCATAATTGTTTATATAAAAAAAATATGGGTATAATTTTATATATTAAAATTCAGATATGATTAAAATATTATAAATATATTATCAGATTTTCCTCATTACATATCAATTTGTGAGTAAATGACAATGTAGATCATGCATACGTATAGACTACCACATCCACGTAGAGGTGTAATTAATTTTTCATATAGGCATTCCATAAGGATAGATTTAATTATTATATATAAACTTAATGATTCAATAGTTATTCTATAGAGGTAAATTAATATCTACCATTATTTTATTATGTCATTCAAAAATAAAAACCCACATTCATTCTTATGTATGACATATCATTTATATGAACAGTGTAGTTTATTTTTCTATATTTAACATTTAAGAGTGGTTTGAAATAAATATTTTATGTAAATATATTATATTATATGTATTTTCATTAGTACAATATATTTTTATAGTGAAATTTAATTTATTTTATATGAGGGTAGAGTTCCTTCATATCCATTAGAACTTAATGTAAGGTTGTTTCATCTCACTGTTATTTTTGTGAGACACAAGCCTTATTCAACACTTTTTTCATGTCTGTGGTGTATATGATATCCATTAGAATTTTTATTTCGGTATTTTAATTGAATTTATATTTATTTACATATCCCACATTTTTTATGTAATTATGGGAATTATGATTCAAATGTTAGAAAATAAGTGAGGAGTTTTGGTCACAATCTCATCGTTTATCAGGATTGTGTCTGAATATGATTATTATTTTGAAATATTATAATATAAAATTAATGAAACTCCCAAATTGTATTATTCATGGTAAATTTCTTGAAAATATATTTCATCAATTAATTTTACAGACCTTATTTAATAAAGAGACAGAGTATTTATTTTTATGAAAAATGGACATTATTTTTCTCTTTGGATGAAAATCATTTTACTTATGTATCAAGGTTTTTCAAATAAAAATTTATAAAGTGAATTTAAATTACAAATGTTGACTTAATTAAGTCATTTTTATCCAATTTTTAATTGAAAAAAAAATTTACAATGAATCATCTTGTATTTTACCAAATAAAGAAATTTTTGAAAGTTTTGAAAAATATGTGAATGAAATGTTTCATTTTAACTTGTACTAAATGAACTTATGTTCACATTGTAATGAAAAATAAAGGTTTTAAGGATTTCATTAAATATTTATAAGGTTATTTTAATATAAAATGTTATAATTTTTATTTGGGGAATTTTTATATTTTACAGAAGTTAGTTCAATGAACAAAAGATAGTTTCCACAAGAAATGTTGTAACTGATAATTTAAATATATTTCTCATTAGTGATAGAATCCATTGATGTTTCTTTTTATTTGGAATATTATCCAATGATATAATCCCAATACATAATCTATATGGTCTATGATTATGATGAAAAATATTCTATAATCAATATTATATTTCTATTTGTTACCTTATCAGTGTGTCTTAAACAACCTTCACATTATGAAGAATAGGTTACCAGGGTGTTTGGATTATGGTTTATGGCTTTTTTTAATTAGACTTATTTTTTATTTCACCTTGTTTTCCACATGGTTTTTGAAATTGATGATGAATTGAAGTATTTTAGTTTCTTGATCCTTTTGAAATAATCTAGTTATAAGATTTTGGCTATTGGTCATGGAGGTAATAGACATCCCATGCATCATCAGTAGGCACGTTATATTCACATGAAATGTCGGCCACCCAGTTTTTTTGCACTGATGAATTAGAAATAACTATATGATGTTTCAATAATATCATATACGGTGTTTTCCAATATAATTTAATAGTGGTATTTTATTCATAGGGTTGAAATTTATAGTGTTCCTTTTAATTTAAGGTATTATGGATATATGATGAGATGATCAATAATGGGGATAGTGATACAATAACACATTCATAGATGTGGGGTAAACCTGTTAGTTCACCCTAGCCATTATATTTTCTTCTGAAAAATAAATTAGGGGCGATTTCTCTCAAATTTTGGATATAGAAATTGTTTCTAACAACTTATATGGAATTTTATGATATATCATTGATTGGCCTTATTAATTAATATGAATGTGGCTTTATTTTACTTTATATAAACAATATTATTAGATTTCAATATCTATGTGTGTATAAATATATATATATATTCTTTTAAGAATGTTAACATCAAGGGGATGAATCCTGTATTTGGTGTCCGACAAAGATCTACTTAAATTTTTAATATTTGGGGGTAGCCTCATTTATGTATTATAATTATAGTTTTTCCCCTAATGGGAGGGGTTAGAGCTATTAGAATCGACAGTTCCATTGTAAATGAATCAAAACATAAAACATGGAGAGCCATATCATGTGTCACTTTTGCTAAGTACAATTCTAACCACGATCTTATTTTAAAATTATTTCTTTGAAATAACAATAGGTTTTCCATAAATTTTATAGTTAATAATTCTTGAATAGTTATCACTAACTAATGAAAAACTGTTTGATGGTTTTTTTAGGCTGGACATGAAGATAATGGAAGACCCCTTGATTTCATTGGAAAAATAAAAATGATGAAGTCTATCATGAAGGACTGGAGAAGAAAAAGTTTCAACAATCTAGATGGGAAGTTAATTCTATGTAGGTGTCTCTTCATAAATTACAAGAACTCATCACCAAATGAAACATTCTAGGTGGGGTTAATCAATAAGTTGAATTGTCCTCCAGGTTGAGAATCTTCTCAACCTCAAATGAAATATACAAAAAGACATGTTCAAAATTAGATTTCACATCGAGGGGGATAATAATACCATGATCTTAAATTATTTTCAATTAGCTAAAAGTTTGATAATTACTCTTTAACTTTTTTATAATGGAGATAAAATTATCAATGATAGGCATGAGTTGGCGAGTCATACTATCTCTTATTATGATAAACTATTCAATGCGCCGCCAAAAAAAGTGAATCTACAACATTGTATTCTTAATATAATTTTTGATACTAATAAAATTTTCATTAGTTCCATCCCACTTTACTTCATGATAAAATATTATATATTTGGACTAAACAAGGGATTCTCTCTTGGGATGGATGGTTTCATATAAAAAAATCATCATTTTTGGGAGCTTTTCCAATATGATGTTTGTAATATGGTCAGGAAATCTTTCAAAGGGGGATTTTTTCCAACAGGTTTCAATAAAAAAAATTCACCCACATTCAAAAGTATAAATGTGATAGTGAAATCATCCAATTTAGTTCCGCTGTGCTTTTTAACACCATTTACAATGTAATCAAAAAAATTCTGTCCAATAGATATTCCAAAATAAAAAACTGAATCATCATTGGGAAATAGTATGGATTTTTTAAATGAAGAATCATCCAAGAATTCATGATTACCGAATTTAAATGTGAAAATATTCGTTTCAAATAAATAATTTGAGGGAATACTTCTCTCAATCTTCAAATGAAGAATGATTTTAATATATGTATTGCGGTTTCATGTTTAATGTTATCTCGAGCTTTGGATTTAAAGTAAATTTTTTTAGTTGGATTAAAATACTCTTTGGTTCAGCCCATATTATTATTCTTTTTAATCACTCATCAGAGGGCTATTTAAAATTATATATAGGGGTTAGACCAGGAGACCCTCTCTCTTATCTAGTTCGCTTTTTTTAGGATTACCTCAGTAAGATTTTCCATAAAATGTTTGCTAAGGGTGATTTAAATGTTATTAAGGAAGCATGAGGTAATTCTTCCACATATCAATTACTTTTTGCTAATGTCATTATTATATTTACCCAAGGAGATAGAAGAAACATCAAAAACAACAAAAATTATTTAATTAACTATGAGGAATCTTCTATCCATGCAGTCTATTAGGTTAAATCATTAATTTTCATTGGTAAGAGAATATCTCATATAAATATAATTATGATCAATGATGTGGGAATTAAATATGTCTCCCACCCCATAACCTATAATGGTGCCTCTATGATTTGGGGAAGGCCACATGGATCACATATTTTCAATATACATTTCCACGTAAGGAGAACTCTTGCCTCCTGGGATGGTGAATCCCTATTAGTGGTAACAAGTTCATGTCTTGTCAAACATGTTATTTTTTTAATATGGTATATTCTTTTATGGTTTACTCTTGGCCTATCAGGGTCCTAAAAATCATTAACTCCAACACCCAGAACATCATTTGGAGTGGGAACATTCTTGAAATAATAATCATCACTATTTATGAGAATAATTGTTGTCTTAACACATATCTTGGGGGTCTTGGTATTAAAAACATAATTTCTCTTATTCAGTGTCTTTAGATACAATTTATTTAGATTATTATCTAAAATTGTACAGACATACATGATTTTATTAGATCCATATTTCTTGACACCATTATGGATGGGAATTACTACTAAATGACAAATTCAATCTATCATAATATTAAATATGTTTCAAATATACACTTTAGACTTCCTCAGTGGTTGGTTAGTACCACATCCTCACTAAATCTATGTAAATAAAATTGTGTTGGCACTACTATAGTGGAAAGTATTATTTCATTGAATCCTGACATTGATCCTGACATCGATCCTGACATCTATATCAAAGGCCAAATGGATTACCTATATTTTCTCTTCGATGAAATTATTCAGATAGTTTCAACTTATTATTTTATTTATCATGGAGATATTTTTTTATGGGAACCAACATCCAATAGAAAACCAACATCTAAAAAGTTATACAAGTACCGTGACACAAGAGTTAAAAATCGGTGTCATAAATTCAACAAATCTTGTATTCCCCCGTTAATATTTTACCTTATTTGAAAACACCATGTTTATAAGCTCTCAATTGATGAAAACCTATATCAGGTTTGAATTTCATTATGCTCAAGATGCACACTCCTTCATCAGCATCATAAGGGAATAGAAAATTTATTACTCTACTACCAATCTTCCTCTTCTCTATGTTTTTCAATAGGAGACCTTTTTAGAATCCATCTTCTTTCTATAAATATAAATTTGTTGTTTATTCCAGTGATTTTGGCCATCAATATTCCAAAGAAAAGCTAAAATTATTTTCAAGTATGGCAGCGTGGAAATTCTCCAAACAATATGGACAGGCCGAAATAAATCCATACATGATCAGTTTACTTTCAACATCAACAACGCCATTGCTCATGTGGTTGTTGTGATTCAGAATTCCAACTCGCTACACTATTCATATTAGAACAACTCAATGAATGAATTATGGATGTTGAAAAAGATGTATTTTATGGTAAATTCCCTTCCCCTATCTTAATTTTGAGAATTTTTGGTATCCTCATTTCATAGGAGTGAGAATGTGATATTTGGATGGGGATTCAAAGTGTAGTCCTAGACAAGAGTGATATGAATATGTGTATAGGGAATAAAATGTGGATGTTGATGATCTAAACTATGGTAATTGTTTAATGGAAATAGATCATGAAGCATAGATGCTTTGGGTTTTCAATGCTCTCTAGAATTATATGAAGTTGAATTGGAATAATTTTTTGATGAAAAGTTAATATATAACCATTGTTGATGATGTACGAACTGATCATGTGCATATATCATTTAATATATCTTTGATTTGGGCCAATCCCCTTGATCATATATATTTAATGAAATACATAATTACTCATATCTACCATGTATCCAATTATCTTGTAGATGTTCTAGAAGATATGGGATTCAATGAGGAGGTTTATTTTATTCTTATCTCCCTCACCTGTATTCATTATCTTTTATTAAAAAGGATAAATGTAAGATTCCTTCCTTCAGTCTTATATAATACATTTTTTTATTTTCTGAAAGATATATAGAGTTCAATTTTCAAAAAACAATTATATATGATCCCTGATAGTGGCACACCAATTGTTTATAATGAGAAAAGGTGAATCATCTAAGGGTTAATATTGATCTACCGATTTCCTTCAAGGATGGAACCACATATTTCAATGGAATCATGTTTTCACATGATGGATAAAATGTAGGTTTAATGATAGCATTTGGATAATATATCATCATATCCAGGGTGAGGAAATGATCCTAGAATCCTTATAATATTATGATCATTGCTCAAGATGAGCAACACAAGTATGATTTTGTATTAATCAAATGTGGTTTCCCTCTTGAAACCCCATATGAAATGTTTTTTTGTGGATAATGCACTAGTGGATAGGTGATGGTGGTGTCCCTCTTTACGATTTTGATTTTATAGTATTCTATGGGATACATTAAATAAGGTATAAATAGGAGGTAAATTTTGATTCCTAATGGAACTCAGATTTGATTATGTCATCCATTTTGAACTATTGTGTATAATTAAAGACATGATATGATCAATATAGATCTCGGCTTTGAACTAGTGGATCAATGATATGGATACACTCGTGGTGTGGAGAAACACATATGTTTCAAGTAATACAACAACAATAGGGTAACGGTCATCATTTTATTAGTCTAGGAAATTAGAATTTTTGATATATTTTTTAATTTTTTTGAGTAAATTGAATGTTTTTATAAATATCATGATGAATAAAGAAATAATTTTTGATGATATAATGGGATTAAATATAGAAGATTTTAATATAGGTTTTACTCTCATTAATTCAAATATGTTCACTATAATTCTCTTGATAAAACCCCAAACAAAAATAGTCTGAGTCAAATCAAAATAATAGAATTCAGAAAACTATAAAAATGTAAAAATAATAGGTAAATAAATGTATATTAATCATTCAAGAATTCTATCATTAGCAGCTGTCAGAAATAAATGAAAATATATAATATTTGAATTCATGAAATAACATATTAAAATTCTTTAAATTATAAATTGATATGAAATTATATTTGGAACACTTTCTATTTAATGATATCAATGTTTAGTAAAATCAATTTTTTGTTTTTTTTATTTTCAATTAAATTATAAATATCCAAAATTTATAAGGTGTAATATATAAACCTAAGCATATTTTTGATTTATAACAATAATATTATATTATTATGTGTTTATGAAAATGTTCTGAATTAATTTTTTTCATAGTAGAATAGTAAAAATTTCTGATTTTAATAAAATGTATCACATTCTATTCATTACCATAATTCAACAATGTATTATTATTTTAAATTATTTTATATAAAAATTACATAATTGGAACTAATTTTTTAAAAAACCCATTCATAAAGTATTGGAACCATAATAAATAAAATATTATAAAAAATATTCAAATTCACTTATAATAAAAAATATATTGCAGTAGTTAAGAAATTGACTATTTAAAAAATAGTTTCATAATCTATATCAACATGAAAAATATTGGTATTATGTTACATTTTGATTCGAATTATAAATTTATTTTTTATATGACTAAAATTAATGAACAAGATAATAGTATAAAATAATTTGAGTTTCGTAATATATTTCTCACTTAATTATTTGTTTTTTGATGGTTTTCACAAAACAAGACACTATGTTTAAACAAATAACCATATGCTTATAATGCATTGTTATATAAAATTTATTTCCTAGATTAGGGATTGTTGTCCATAAATATTACTATCTAAGATATAAAAACAATATAGTTATGTAGATATAAATCTAATTCATTTGATATGATTTATTTATAAACAAAAAAATCATTGAAAAATAAAAAATGATGTTTATGAAAAAAACCATTTTTATAGAAAAAATTAACTTGTGTCACATTGAATTATATTAATGAATATTATAGAATTTTATTAATGAAAATATTATATTTGATATTCAATTATATGTTTTATCCATCATTTAATATTTTTATAAAATAATGAGACAATAATAAACCATGTATTATATTTAATAATGATTTTTTTTCAAAACCATTATCATTCATATTTAATGAACTTATTTTTTATATAAATTTCACCAAAATAGAAAAATATAATTTTGAGAAATTGATTCAATATTTATAATTAGGAGTTTTTAATTTAGAAGATAGATCCTTTTTCGTTTTTGTTGAAAATGAATAGTAACCATTATAAAACATATCACTTTAGAAACGGTTAAATCATGATAATGTTGTTTAAAATAAGTTATAATTACCTAATTATTCAGTAGAAATACTATTTGATGAATAAAAGTCATGCCTTGTCACCATATGTTCAAATTTTGTTCGTATAATCGACAATTTTTCATAGAAATTTCAAATATTATATATAATGTAATCAAGGTTACAAAAAAATAACTCTCACATATTTAAATATCTATTATGTGTTCATATAGGGTAAAACTAGTTAAGTGTGAATTTAAATTTCCATTTTATGTGTAATTAGATTATTTTTATGATGGTGGTTTGAATCTATTCGGTTATGATTAAATAATTAGATACAATTATTTTTCAACGTGGCCTCAATATTTCTTATTTTAATTTATAATTAAAATACATTATTAAAACAATATTAAAATTTATATAATTTCATTTATTTTTTGTTTTCAATTTTTTTTTGGTAATTTATATCTTTTTATAATTAATAAAAGGATTATATTTAAACCGTACCATTTTTATGTCTTTTATTCCTAATAAAATGAATAGTGTCAAAATTGAAATTAATTGTATATTATGAATAATAATGTTTTGCTATATAATTTGAAATTCATAAAATTATTATAACTAGTTTTGTTCATTTAATATAGTTGAAAAAATAATCCGTGTTCCATTAATGGGTCACATGTCCTTTTCTATAAATATTATTTATACTTTTTGTTTGAAAAATGTGTTACTATGGTTATGTCAAAAATTGTTTGATCAAGCAGCTCATCAAAACTATAATGACTAAAACACAATATAAACAAATCAAAATTATATTTTTTTGATAGTATTTATTCCCCATATAGTTGTATATTTGGATAAATAGTATTTTATAGTAATATGGTCAATAGAATGACATTATTATATTTTAAACCTTTATGAAATTCCATGAGTGCCTCTCCCCTCACTTATAAAATGTCTCCATAGTTTTTCTTTATCAAACCAAATTTAGACATCTATATATACCATGAACTTCGATAATTAATCATAAACATCCTTATCTATTGTCTACTGCATCTAGAATTACGAAAATACCATCCATTGGATCTCTAATAGGGTATCTTGAAGAGTATTTTACGAAGTGTTATTCACCTTATCCCAATCAAATTTTTTTACATATAGTTTTCCACCTATTATTATATAGTGTTTATCAGAACATCATAACTCATATTATTGTTTATGATATAAAATATTATTTTTATTATAGAATCACCATTAACAACTTTATTTTCCATCAAATTTTATATGAAAGTATCCCTCATGTATACATATATATATTACAATCTTCCCATATTGATACAATTAATCCTCAAACACCATATTTTTTATTTAAAAATAAGATGGGTAAAATTTTTACATATTAAAATTGTGATATAATAATAATATTATAATTATAATATCACATCTTCCTCATTACATATCAATTTTTGAGAAAATTATAACGTATCTCATGCATACGTGTGGACTACCACATCCATGTAGCGATGTAATTTATTTTTCATTTATGCATTATATTTGGATAGATATAATTATTGAATATAAACTACATGGTTTAGTAGTTATTTGATTAATTTAAATTAATATTTACCATTGTCTTATTAAGTCATTCAAAAATAAAAAACCACATTCATTCTTATATATGGATTACTGTCTCTTTGAATGATATATTTTATTTTTCAATACTTAACATTTATGAGGGTTTTTAAAAAAATATTGCATAAATATATTATTTTATATGTATTTTAATTATTCTAATATAATTTTATCGTAAAATTAAATTTATTTTACTTAATGTTAGAGTTCTTTCAAATCCATTAATACTCATTGTAAGGGAGTTTCATCTCACTCTTATTTTTTTTTGCGACACATGCCTTATTCAACACTTTTTACATATGTGTGTGATACATGATAGCCATTAAAATATTTTGTGTTGATTATAATTGAATTTATATTTATTTACATTTCCCAAATTTTCTTAATTATGGGACTTATAATTCAAATGTTTCAAAAGTAGTGAGTGTTTTTTGTCACAATCTCATGTTTTATCAAGATTGTGTCTGAATATGTTTTTTTTAAATTTTATGATGTAACCCCAATAATGCTCAAAAATTATATTATTCACTGTAAATATCATTAGAATATATGTCTTTATTAAATGTTACTCACCTTAATTACAAAAGTGACACAATATTTATTTTTAAGAAAAATGGAATTTATTTTTCTCTTTGGTGGAAAGTCATTTTACTTATACATCAATGTTTTTCTAAAAACAATTTAAGGATGTTTTTTAAATATTATCTGTGGACTTAATTAAGCCATTTTTAACCAATTTTTTATTTTTTTTAAAATGGTGTACAATGAATGATATTGTAATTTTCCCAATGAAGTAATTTCTAAATTTTTTGAAAAAAATGGGAATGAAATGTTTCATTAATACTTATATGAAATGAACATAAGTTCACATTTTAATGAACACTCAAGGTTTTAAATATTCCATTAAACGATTATAAGGTTTTGTAATATGAAATGTTATAATTTTTATTTTTGAAATTTTTATATTTTACATAAGTTTGATCGAGTAAAAAAGGATAGTTTCCATGGGAAATTTTGTAACTAATATTTTAAATATATTTATCATTAGTGATGGCATCCCTTGAAGTTTCATTTTATTTTGTATATGATCCAATGGTATCATCATTATTCATAATTTATATTTATTATGATGATGATTAAAATTATTCTATGAATAACATTATATTTTTATATGTTACGCTATGATGTAGTGATGAAATATTTTTATATCTCACTTCATTTCCCATGGATATGATTTGATGATATGTATTTTAATACCATTTAATTTCATGGATTCTGTTATGATTAATGTTTTACGATTTTTAGTATATATATTTATTATTATAATTTTGTCAAGGGTGGAAAAAATATATTTATCCATTAGAATAATTATATATAGATATATAATTCTTGAGATAAATATGATATTAGTAAACAAGATTTCATATTCAAAATTTCATGTGTGGACATAGTTTTCATTTCCATTAAATTAAACATGGACCTTTCTTCCAAATGTATTTGATAATGTACGAACCACAATATCATGTAAATAAAATTATTTCACGACATGGTTTTGTGACATACATTTATGAAATACCCTAATTTCATGTTCTTAACATAATGAATAACGAGGTTTCTATATATAAATGTATGAAAATTAAAAATATGGATTCTTACTAAATTATTATCTCTATTATATTATATCATGGTTTATTATATTTTATTATTTTATTTTTGATGTATTTTTTACATTTAATAATTATCCCATGACTCTAGGTTATGATTTATGATATACATGGTATGGTTTTCCAATGTTATGCTCATGTGGTAATAATATATATCTCTTTTTATAGTGATATCTCATTTTTTACCCCTACCAAGAATATGATCTCACATGTTCATATATTTCTATACCATAGGTTAGGATGTATGCTATAAGTATGATATGTCTATGAAAATTTCTAGTTATGAATAACTATATTAGAGATGATATGGATCCCCTATTAACTAGAAGATTTTGTATTTATGTTTCAAAAGACACTATACCTATATAATTATAGAATGAATCATTTTATTATATAATGATTATTCATAATAACCTGTACTCTAGTAACCGAGAGACAATTTCAAGAGTTTTTACATTAGAATAGATAAATGGGGTCAAAAACGAAAGATCCAATCAGATTATATATCTTGGAGATCCATTTATATACGTGATATATATTTTATGTTGGGAATAAAATATAAAATATAGAAACATAAAACATTCAAAATCCATGAACTCATTTAATGAATTATTCTTCATCTCCCATGAAAACAAAAAAAACACGATGAAAGAAAATTATCTATATGGGAAGTATACTCTAGAATTTATTATGATTAGATAATTCTTTATCAATATTATAATTTAAAAATATAATCATGTATGGAATTTAGTCAATAACTTCTAAATAAAATAAATCAATAGATGATATTAATAAAAATATAATCAAAATAAATAATAAAATATAAAATAATTCAAATCGTAATATTAAATGTCATGATATGAGACATCATGATATATATAACATCATGAACTTTTTTAATCATAGTTCAAAACTATAGTTAGTTTTACACCAATAATCCATTAAATTTGTAAAACAATTTTGTTTCAAGAGACAAGTTAATGCTTGGAGTGGATACATATAGCTAGGCTCCTCTATTCAGTACATTTCAAATACATTCCTAATATATTAAATGATAAATTAATTTCAAAAACAATACGAATTAACAATAAATATAATTGATAAAAATATAATACATAATAATAAAAACATCCCCAGGTTTCCAAATAACATTCAAATTAAACCACCTAATATTTAAATGATATAAGGTTATGGAATAATCATATTCAAGAGGAATAATATTTTTATTTATGGTAAATATAATTAATAATGGAAATAATAAACATAGTGATTCATGTTAAAATTAATAATAAAGAAATTAATATGATACAATAGATGACCATCGATTCATCGAGAGTATATGTTTTATAAAAAAACCATGTCATTTTGATTAATAAATGTAATATTATTGAAATGCTCAAAAAATATACATTTTATAGTTTTATTTGTAAGACCATTGAAAATATAAATGAGACTCTACATTTTGTAAAATGGTTATAATGAAAGGGATGTATGCAATAATCGTATATGTTAAAAACAATCGCTTTTGACAATTTGTAAAAAATTTCAAAAAAAGACCTTTTAGAAAAAATTATTATGTTAAATTTCAATATCTATTTGAAAAATTCATTTAAAAATTATAATTTAATCAATATATAACTATATTGAATACAAGTATTGTTGTTAAAAATATTTCAAAAACTTTTTTATTAGAGAAAAATATATTGTACTAAAAGGGAAATAAAATCTGATTTCCATTTAAAAATTTCATATTATTATTGTTGTATAAAAGAGAATAAAAAGAAATATAAAATATTCTAAGTACCTAAATATACATTGGTAATGTATTTATTTTATATTTCAAAGGATATGTGATAATATTACTTTAATAAAAATTAATGAAATCCAAAAATAAAGTGGGATTATAAAGATGATTCATACCTTTATAAAAATTTTAGGTTAACCCCATTGAAATAATAAAATTCAATTGAAACACAATTCATCTGAGATAAAAATGTAATCATTATAAATTGATAAAATGATATGTATATTCACAAAAAAATTTAAATAGGTTCATAATAAAAAATATATATCACTAAAATGAAAATTTAGATGAAATCTCTTAGATTATGGTTTACTTTGTTAGAACATGATTTCACCTAAAATATTATTATTTAAATAGTGTAATTAAATTAAAACAGAAATATATTTCTATTTATTATAAAATATATCAACCCCATTATAACATATTATCCCTAATTCCTTAACAATGATTCATTATTACCATTTTTTTTGTGCTAACAACATCATTTTTCATGCATATTAATCCATAGATTTTCTAGTTCATATGAATATGTTATAGATAAATCCATTGAAGATTGATATTATTTTTTGAATTATTTCATTGATTAATTATATACCTTTTTAGAAATATTCATGAATTATGTACATGGAAAATGATTCACATTACTACTTGAAGAAGGTCAGTCATTCATATACATGAGCGACAATATAATTCCCTCAATAGAATAAAGGGTGAGGAACATGAATGATATATTAATTTTAAAGAATTATTAACATTTTTATGTATCATATATGTTAATTATTTCCATAATTATGAGGAAAATTTTGATTCAGTGATGGAAAAATAATTTATTGGTTTACAATGTGGCAGTGCGCCTTATAAATGAGTGATTAATTTATTTCTCATTTCATGTAGATTTGCAATAGACTTTATTTCACTTTTTTCATATGATTTTTTATTTATAATCTATTTATTTGATTCTAATTTTTTTCATTTATTGGTTTCATTTATTGATTAAATTTTTTTGTTTAATTATTAAATTTAATAATTCGTAGTAAAAATTTGTATTTTATGTTTAAATAATAATTTATTTATTCAATTTATATCTATTTATTTTGTTTTTCAAGGTAAATTATATTAATATTAATCATTATATTTCGGCACATAGTCATATTTCACGGTATGTCTATTATATTGATATTTGTATTATTCTTAAAATATAATTGTATTTTTAACTAAATCATTTTTAAATTAATATAAATGTTTTATTGATTTTAAAATTATTATTAGTTTCTATAAAATTATTTTGTCATCAATTTGTATTTTTTTTATTATAATTACAATTATTTGAAATTATTTTTATGCTCTAATTTTCTATATTTTATTTAATTTTTTGAATTTTGTGATAAATAGTATCATACATATAAGAGACTTATTTTACTGAATGCTTAATATAATGTTTACCTATTTCCACATTAGGGAAGCATGGACCAGTTGAAAAAAAAATCTCGTAATTTATATATCTGATATATTCCATAGAAAAATATTTATCTCCAATGTGATATAATATATTACATTGTTTTTTAGGAATAATTATTTTACACATGAAATAGAATTTTATTTATGCAATTTAATTAATCATAATTGGTGGATGAAGAAGTAAATAAACTATAATTCAGGTGGAACGAGTTATTGTTGATGACTAAAATTGTTTTGGAGTTGATGGAAGAATAAAATACGAATCTCGTTGTCTTTACGCATTATTTTAGATGGAACATGGAGATTCATAGACATAATCTATTTGAAAAAAAAAGAACTCAATGAACCAGGTTCTAGCCATATTTTCTACAATGTAATGGTAGACATCATCTAAACCATTTACAATTGAATGAGAATAAATATATTGGAGAATAATATCCATGTTAGATACTATCCTTCCATGTGTAATGAAAATGAGTTAGGGTTCCTGAATGAAGTTCTTAGTCAACAACGTCAGAGCACTGATGTCGACCACCAAACTGATGCCTCCTCTTATATTGTAACTTATAAGAAGGAAGAATGATCTAAAAATGACTGATGTATGGGTTTCTAAAAAATTTTAACTCATATTTATGTTTAATGTGGAAAAAATATTATTGTTGGTGGTGATTAAGGAGAATGGTATCCAACTACATCTATGTTTATGTGATGTTTTCGATTCCACCAAACCATAGTGTAGAACATTAATAGTAAAATCCTACTTCATCAGTCGACACTATTTGAAGAGGTGAAAATATACCACTGACATACCGGGGTATGATGAGGGTTTGATTTGATGAATCCATTATTGGGGGTTTTAGAATCTTTTAAGGAATGATTTAGTGAGAATATGAAGGGATTACAACCAAGAAGTATAGGTTTTCAACGATGTCTCTTTAGTTGATGATTAATGTCAAGCACCCTCATTGAGGTTTTAGTTATTATTCATAGTGGTTTTATCTATATTGGTTGACTAAATCAGAAGTCAAAAGTTATTGTGTGGGTTAAAGATTCATTTTCACTTCATAATCATGAATGTTTTTTCTGGTATTGAGTTCAGGACTAATGAATAAATAGATTGTTGAGAATAAATTTATTAGATGAGGAAAAAATAATGAGGGTTCTCTAATAAAATGTATGTGTTAAAAATAATTTCTCTATATGTTTCTATTGAATTCTTGGGTAAATGATGTTTATGGGGTTCATTGATTCCTTTCCCTAATAAAACTATGAGTTTTTAAATAATTTTATATATAATGATCAAAATAATAATCTAGTGAGATGAAAATGGAGGCTAATACGCCCTAATGAAGGTGTTTGGATATTGAGTGATAAATTCAAGAAATGTTCATGTAGGATGATTAATGAATTATTTTAGTGAAAATGTTGGTTTGAGGGAAGCATTGATGATCCCCTGGTTAGTTTCTAAATATTCAGAATCATGTTGGATGGTTTTATATTTTTTTCATTGTGTCACTTGTTTATATTGATGTCCCAAGAATAATTTATTTCATCAAAATTTTTTGGAGGGTGTTAAAGGTATAATAAAAATTATAATTGGGAGAAATTACACAATTGGTACAGTTGGTGGTATTTAAAGAAATCATGAATGAAGTAGAAATATTGGTGAATTTTCTCATGTAAGTGAGATTTTGAATAATATACATGGAGACTACAATATATTTTGGATATCACCAAATATAGTCAAAAAAATGTTGTGATAATTTTGTTACATAATATTGACATGAATAGAGAATGATAGATACACATACAATAATATGAATAAGAAAAGGTAGAGAGTGGGGAAAATATAGCAGTATTAAAAAAATGACATTAAATCAGAAGAGCTCTATACAGATGGGAAGTATTCATTAATTAGGAAACTTTCATCATTTGTTTTCTTCCTTATGCATTTTTATATTCTGGAAATGAATCTATTAAATATAAATGACAGTGAAATTCAGAACTTGATTTGATAAAAATTTTAGAATTATTAGATTGTAATATAGTAAAATTATTCTTATATTCTTTTCTATTTTTTATCTTAATGTCTATGCATTTTCCATTTACTATTTACATCATCATTATTAATGATAGTAATTTCTAAATTACTATACATATCGTTGAGGGATGATAAAAGAAAAAACATTCTATGTTCATAAGCCTATATTCTGGAAATTGGAAATGGTAAACGATACTCTCCTCCTTTAATACACAATTATTACCAACATTATTGAATGAATAATATTTTCTATGGAAATATCATTGGAATATGATAAACACTTAATTAATGTTTTGTGAGGATCACATATTCCTTACAATAGTAGTATACAAATGATATCTTGAAGTTAAAGAAGAAAATTATTTTTATCATCGCACTACTTTTTGATTCCCTAAATCAAATTTTATTTCCTATCATATTGATATTTAATCATATAATCATTTTTCCCACCCAAAATTCGTATTTATTAGTTTATATTAATTTTTTTATGAATTATATTTATTTTGATCAATTTTGTTTGGTCACACATATTTTTTTATTATTTTTAATTAATATTAATACATGTGAAATTTATATATGTTTGTAGGTTTTAATAAAAATAAAAAAATTAATGATCTCAAATGTAATATAATCAAAATATGGGTATATTTTCAAGGATGTTTTGTTTTCACTAACCAATAAAAACAAATAAGAAATTAAAATATTTATATATTGTTCGGAAAAAATAGAAAAAT
This sequence comes from Viscum album, assembly GCA_963277665.1. Classification (NCBI taxonomy): domain Eukaryota; kingdom Viridiplantae; phylum Streptophyta; class Magnoliopsida; order Santalales; family Viscaceae; genus Viscum; species Viscum album. The sequence goes on along the minus strand of OY728145.1, from coordinate 685,698,854 downwards.
AAGGTATTCGAATGAAATAGTTTATTTGTTCACTACATGGTGAATTATTTCTATAATTTAAAATAGATCATTATTTTGAACTACAGAAATGGATAACTCTGAACTCCAGCAACATATTCATGAAAACCTCTCATTATTCTAATATTAAGAAGGAAAAAAATATTAGAAATCAGGATATTGATATTCAATGTGATTTTGGAAATAATAATAAAAATCATGTTATAGTTCTACTAAGAAATTAAAATTATAAAATTTTTAGTATTTTGGATTTCCATCTCTGGAAAAATCATGTAATCCTCCATTTATGTGGTTATCCCAAAGATAATAAAATTATTAAATGAAAAAAACATCCCTAACAATGTTATCTACCATTAATGGATAACCTGATCATTATTATTTAGAATTTGTAATTTAATTTTAAAAAAATTAATAATTAACATTTCATGGGTTTAATTAGTAGGATCATAAGTTCTGACATTGAAATTTTGTTTTTGAAAAATAAGGATATTAATTTGTTCCAAAGTGTTGATGATTTTTTTTTTGAAAAATTGGTACCACTTTTAAATTATTTTCTTCCATTTTTTTTAAAACACCACCAATTAAGTGTTACCTAAAAACATTGGTTTCATTCAGGATGATGATGACATTCTACATAACACATGGGATAGGATAGGGGACTCTTTGTAAAATGTTCCAATAATTATATTTTCCCTCATATATTTATAAATATATTCTATTATGGTATAACTCATTTCCATAAATATATGGTTAATCAATTTTGCAGTAGTGATTTCTCAATTATGTAGATAGATGAAATCAAAGAAATTGTTAAAAAAACATTCAAAAAGTACCAAAATAAATTAAAAGGGAATGTATTTTCCCACATGGTGGAACATAATTCCCATGATGATTTTGTTAAGTAGAATTATCTTAGAGAGCTTTTTAATCAATGTAGGATGTATGGTCTTGCGAAATATTTTTGTTCCGACATTGATCATTCTATTTGGATGATCAAGAGTGCCTGTTCTTTTAATATAGTGATTGAAACCAAAATTTGAATTAGAAATTCTAGAATTACTTTAAAATTAGATACAAAAATCTTTCAATATAATCATGGATTGATCATGGTTTTTCGAAACAATATTCTGCACCTGTTTTCCTAAAAAAAAATTGATCATCATGTAAAACATATCTAATGATTAATCATCAAAATCTGAATTGTATGTTATGGGTATGTTTAAATATTTAATAGGAATATATGATTCTAAAATAAGTTAGTTTGATACCAAAAAGGATATATATGATGATGATAGTGCTAAGAAACTATAAAATTTATATATTTAGTAACAAATTGATCAACAATATATTATCTTAGAAGAAATAGAGAATGAGAATATACCAAGAGAAATAATTATTATTCCCAAAAAATATTTAATGTATTTAAATTTGATATCAGGTATAATCTATCAGAAATAAATCAATAGGTTGGATGAATAACCTATAATTTTAGATGACTCTGAAAAAATTATTTAAGAATATCAAATCTCAAATTATTGAAATTGGTTTCATGATTCATCAAAATTATTAGTCATCATATTAATCCCAAATATAAAAAATTAAAATTAAGTGGTAACATATTATGTTTCATAAAAAAGAATAGGTTTTAGGATGTCGAGTGTGAACTACCAATGATGAAGAATTATTTTACTCTAACCCCTTTTCCTCATATACAAGAAAAAGACAAATGAATGGGATTACATGAAATTTCCATAATTTTTTAGTTTAATACCAACATACCCTTTTTCAAGATATGATTAAAGTTCAATATTGGTTTTATTTTTAATATATATTATTATAAAATAAGAGGGATTAGGAGAGTGTTCAATGATTAATTTTAATGAGTATTGATGTGCTATTACTCAAAAGACTGTTCCATCATAATTAAAAATTCGTGGTTCCATTATCATCAATTCTACAATTATAATTACGAATAACATTATGATCCTTTATGATCTAGGAGTAAACATCGATCATATTCGGCAATCCTTATTCATTAATTAAGGTCTTCATTAGTTGAAACCAACTTCAGTTTAACTATAATTTCTGGATAGTTACCATGTTTTCCTTAAAATGATTGATTAATTTTTAGTTGATGTTGGTTAGCACAGACTCCAAAAATATTTTATAATTATTGAACTGGATAGTGATAATAATGTTTCAATAAATTAAGGAAGATTATTCTTTTCCCAAAATGGATCTTTTATTCGTCTATCAAAGGGAAAAGAGACCTTTTAGGATTTTTATGATCTTGATATGTTTCATGTTTTCAATGATTCACCTCATGGATTAGTTTTAAATTTAATTATATTTCAAAGGAAGGATTTATGTAAATCCCTGAACCTAGTTACCTAGAGTTGGTTCATTATTACATAACATTGGCATGATCACAAGAAAGATCAAATCTCAAATGACAGGTTGGTTTAGTAGCCTTGGAAACACTAGACATATTCATAAAGTTTTACATTACATCAAGAAGTGAAAAACTACTACAACAACATATTGTCTCCATAATCCACACTATTATCCCCTCATAATATCCCTGTAGGTCATTCATAATTTACTTCTTCACTTACTGGGAAAAAAAATAAAACATAGAAAAGGGGTGAGCTGAAATGCCCAGTAAGGATAACAATATAGCGAAAACTTTCATAAATAAGAATAAACATTAAGGCAATGTATAACTAAAACAAAAGCCTTTTAAACTTGAACTTAAACATAGGATGGAAAATATAAAATGAAATAATTCCATTTACTTATTCACATGGATATTCTACTAATCGAATAATCACATGCAATATCAATAACCACTTTCATAATGATGGAATGCATAATGACAGACTATCATAACCACATAGCCAAGGCCTCGTACCAAGACTACAAATAAGATTTTTCCAAAGCCTTGTGCCAAGAAACTATTTTGTCTCATGAGACCTACCGATGCATCGAGGAGCTATAGCGGTATCCACCCATCATATATTAAGTCCAATGCATTCCCATATGAAAAGGTTTAAACATAACATAAACATTCGTATTAAAACTAGCATACGAAATGTCAATACATTCATCATAAACTATGAACGGTATAAAAATAGCACATACACAGTCAAACATATCACAAATACTTCATTAAAATATAGAAGTTTTGTATCATAATAAATCAACTTCAAATAAGCGTAAAATCCATTAAAATATGTTGACATAGATGAAATCCAAACTCTATTTAGAGAAATATCTATTTCTATTTTAAAATCATTTAAGAGACATATAAAATGAAACATTTTCTTTGAAAGTATTATTATAAGCTTGTAAGGGAAGCTTTGACGATTTTATAACGGCGGGAAATAGCCGCACCGGCCGTATAAGTTAAAAAAACATTCTTACGTTCATTCTGTCGAAAAGGTTAAAAGCACCTTGTTTGGAAAATGACAGAAAGATTCCTTTATAAAACTCTTATAAAAAGTCAAACAAGTGTATACATGACCTTAAACCATATTCTTTTAAATAGTAAAAATGTTTTGAAATACATTTTTAAGAAACATAGATGTGGATGATAAAGAGATCCCAGTAGATTATTACGTATAATAACCTCGGATAATGAAGAGATTATGAAATAAACATTACCTTGTACTTTTCCTTGGTTGGGGTAGGTTAACCACCTGTATAATGGTGAAATAATTGTTATTAAATTATACAAGAATCATATACATTCATATGATATCAAATATTATCTTTTAACATTGCTTTGTTAATAATATCTTAGAATTATCGTTGTTTCGGGTGTTAAATTACTCGTTTTCTTTTACATTTTTTGTTAAGTAAGCCATGTTTGTCATGTATATGTTGTATATTATTCATATCCAGAATGATATCAAGTCCTTAAACATATTTTTCTAAATCATCAAGTGATAATTATACTTGAATGGATATGATGGAGAATGAATCTTATCGTGTTCGTGGAGATGGTAGTCCGTACATACGCATGAGCGATAATATCATTGTTTTGACATTAAAATAATATATAATTGGATGGTATATCATATATATACACAATAATTAACATGTTATATTTATTATTTACATGATTTACACATCATTATTATACCCATCCAAATAATAATATATTGAATGACAATTACACCACGACGTGGAGACGGTAAGTCGTACGTACGCACGTATGGTGACATTTTATTCAAAAGGTGGATAGAATACTGAATATGGTTGTACCATATTTATAATAACATCACAGTATATATATGATACTGGAGTTATTATTTTATAATGGTAATAACAATGGAAGAATAAGTGGAAGAAGAAAGGAACTTGGAAAAGGGTGGTGAAATTATCACCTCCTCTTCGGGCTCTTCCTTTTGATTTGATAAATAGGGCTCCTTAGGTTGGCTTTGTGATCCAAATAAGGCCTATAGGATGTAGTGAGGGAAGTTGGTAGAGTATTTGGGAAGATTTTTTCCGAACCAAAAGGCTTTGAAGGTGTGAAGAAATGAGAAGGAGGAGTTCCCTTTTAGAAGTGGGGTGAGGGGCACCTTTGGAAAAGTTAGAAATATTAGTTTATAATAAATTCATATTCAGTTTCTAATGGCTCCAAAGTTTATTATTCAATGGTTAAGGTGGGGATAGGTCCAAAACCATTCAACCAATAGAATTTAGAAAGGTTTGCGTACTTATATTAACCTTATCTTTAAGTATTAACTCTTAGTTAATTAGTTTCACTTTTACAATGTCTCTTTGTCTTTTTATATTATATGGTTAATAAACATACCATATACATACAAGAGACCCCCAATTGGTCCATTAATAAGACAAATATCATGATATAAGTCTCTTGGACGAACGTTAGATTTTTAGGAATTTAATACCAATTAATAATATAATATTTGTTTTAAAAACTCTTTTATGTCAATTTTGACACTATTCAATAGTTGATTTTTGAGAAACTCATAACAGATTGATTACTTCAAAAATAGTCAATTAAATGAGTCCTAATATATCATATTATCCTAGAAAATTTGTTTAATTCATTTAAAGTTTCAAATTATATTTATTTGGGTATTTATAATGTCAATTATTTTAATTTTTCACTATTATAGTAATTACTGCATCATCATTGTGTCATAAATAAATTAACTTATTTAAGGTCTAAAAATTATAAATAAAATATAATTATGTAGGAAATCGTTTTATCTTTATAATTAATATTTATAGTAGAAATTACAACATATATAACGCTATGTAAAAATTTTTTTTCTAAAAGATATATGCTTGTGTCATTTTTGTATTGATTTTAACTTAATTAAAATAAAGTGTCCCTATCACGTGCAAGTGGCTCCATGTGGTCCCAAAATCGATCCAAAGATGCCCATGGTCGGACATGTATCCACCAATAAGGTTATAACACGTTTTATGGTAATTTAGAATTATTATAATATTATTTTTTAACCCTTATTTACCGGATTTACCCTTAACCATGGTAAATAAAATATTTACCGCAGTAATTATTCAAAATGTCTAAAAATAAAAGTTATCTATTTACACAATTTAAACATCCTGATTCCAAATATGGAATAAATTTTTCTAAATTCAAAACACAGAAGTGGCAGAAATTAATTTAAAATTAATTCCCGCTGTCAAAACAAAAAGCGTGTTTTTAAGATATAATAACTATCAAAAGATTGATACTTGTTTATGTTCGGTTTAATTGTGAAATTATGTCCAATGACCAACATTGTATTAAATGGTAAAAATATATTCTAAATATACTTTAAAAGCACTCAAATTCATAATTTATCAATTTTATTTATTTGATTAAAAAAGTTGTTTTTAAATAAAATTTAGTAATTTTCACTATTCATCAAAATATTAAAGTTATCCGAAAAGTACCAAAATTTCACCTCAGGCTAAATTCGATATTCCAAATCCAAAAATGAACTCCATTTTGAAATATAAAATATATATAATTTCAAAAAGTAGGTATTACTATTCATAATGGCTAGTTTGATTAGTTATGGTGTGTTAGAACTCAGTGTTGCGTACAACACACTATCACATTATTCAAAGAGAAGCTTAGCGTAGAAGCTTGGGGTGTTACATTCTCCCCTCCTTCAAATAATTTCATCCTCGATATTTCTATAATACTACCGCATGAAATGACTTGGGTGGTTCTTCATCATAAGTTCCTCGGGTTCCCACGTTGCCTCTTCCATCTTATGGTTTCTCCACAAAACTTTTACCAGACACGTCGTCCGGTTTCTCAGCACTTGTTTTCTCATATCAAGAATCCTGATGGGCTCTTCACAATAAGACAGATCGGGTTCCAGTTCTAATTCCTCATAGGTGAGTACATGCGTTGGGTCAGGCATGTATTTCCTTAATAGAGATACGTGGAACACATCGTGAACTTTGGAGTGACTTGGCAGCATTTCCAATCGGTAAGCTACAAACCCAATTCTTTCTAAAATTTCTAAAGGTCCAATGTACATGGGACTCAATTTACCTTTCTTACCAAAACGTATGACTCCCTTCCATGGAGATACCTTCAGGAAAACATGATCACAGACTTGATATTCCAAATCCTTCCTCCGATTATCGGCATAGCTCTTTTGCCTACTTTGAGCTGCTTTGATGTGATTTTGGATTAGCTTTGCCTTTTCCATCGTTTCCTCCACTAGTTCTGGACCTAGATGTTTTCATTCACCAAGGTCATCCCAAAAGGTTGGGGTGCGACATCTCTTTCCGTATAACGCTTCATATGGTGCCATCTGAATACTCGAATGGAAGCTATTGTTATAGGAAAATTCCACCAAAGGTAAACACTGATCCCACATACCCTGAAAGTCAAGTGAGCAAGATCTCAACATGTCTTCTAAGGTTTGAATAGTCCGTTCTGATTGTCCGTCTGTCTGAGGGTGGTAAGCAGTGCTCAAATGAAGTTCAGTATCCAGGGATTTCTGAAGACTTTTCCAGAATCTTGAAGTAAAATGGGGATCACGATCAGAAACAATTGATAGGGGTACTCCACGAAGTCTCACAACTTCATTAATATAAAGTCTTTCTAGACGTTCCAGTGGTAGATCTTCTTTTATAGCAAGAAAATGTGCTGACATGGTAAGACGATCAACAATAACCCATATTTCATCGTTCCGTCTAGGATTCTTTGGTAGCCCCATGACGATGTCCATCATAATATTGTCCCATTTCCACTCCGGTATGGGAAGAGGTTGTATGACTCCTACAGGCTGTTGCCTTCCAGCTTTCACTTGTTGAAAAACTATACATCTTGACACAAAATCAGCAATCTCCCTCTTCAGGTTTTCCCACCAAAAATGTTCCTTCAAATCTCTATACATTTTGGTGCTCCCAGGGTGTATAGAGAAATTGGAACTATGAGCATCATCCAGCAATTCCATTTTTAGATCAGGTATATCGGGAACACAAAGTCTCTTCCCGAATTTCAAAATTCCATCTTCACACTCAAAGTCTCTCAATCTACCATCATTCACAGCTTTAATCTTCTTTTGAAATTCTCTATCATCAGTCTGAGAACTCTTAATCCTTTCTAGTAAAGATGGTTTGGCAACCATTCAAAAAGCATTGATGTTTCTCCTTCCCTAGTTATTCCCATGTCCATCTTTACTAGATCCATGAAAATTGGATCCCTTTCAATTCTCATATTGTTCAAAACTCCATGATCTTTTCTGCTCAAAGCATCTTCCACCTTGTTTGCCTTCCCCGGGTGGTAGTGTATCGCACAATCATAATCCCTGAGTAATTCAAGCCATCTCCTCGGCCTCATGTTGAGTTATTTTTGTGAGAAAATATACTTCAAACTCTTGTGATCTGTACAAATCTCACATTTTTCACCATAGAGGTAGTGCCTCCATATCTTCAAATAAAAGATCACAGCTTCTAACTCGAGATCATGAGTAGGATAGTTTTGTTCATGAATTTTCAACTGTCGTGATGCATAGGCAATAACCCTATCATTCTGCATAAGGACACAACCATGTCCTTTCTTCGATGCATCACTATAAATAACGAACCCATAATTCCCCGATGGTAGAGTCAATATAGGAGCATTGACTAATGTTCTCTTCAGGTCTTCGAAACATTCTTCACACTCTTTTGTCCAAACAAATTTAACCCCTTTACGTGTGAGCTTCGTTAATGGGTTAGCCAATCTGGCAAAATTCTGGACAAATCGTCGATAATAACCTGCCAAACCAATAAAACTACGTACCTCAGTTATACTCGTCGGTGCTGGCCATTCTTGGATTGCCTTAGTCGTAGAAGGATCAACAAGGATTCCATCTTTAAAGATAATATGTCCAAGAAAAGAAATCTCCAAAATCCAGAATTCACACTTGCTAAACTTCCCATATAATTCATGTCTTCTTAGAGTCTTCAAGATAATGCACAAGTGATTTTCATGATCTTCGTAGCTTTTGGAGTATACCAAGATATCATCAATAAATACCACCACAAATTCAACGAGATACTCCGTGAAAACTCTATTCATTAGATCCATGAATACAGAGGGTGCATTAGTCAATCCAAAAGGCATTACAGTAAACTCGTAATGCCCGTACCTGGTTCGAAATGCTGTCTTCGGAATGTCTTCCTTCTTCACACACAACTGATGGTATCCAGATCGAAGGTCAATCTTTGAAAAGTATTCTGCTCCATGCAGTTGGTCAAATAAATCATCAATGTGAGGTAGGGGATACATGTTCTTTATTGTTATAGCATTGATCTCCCTATAGTCGATACATAACCTCATAGATCCATCTTTCTTTTTAACAAAAAGAACATGGGCTCCCCATGGAGAAACACTAGGGCGAATAAATCCCTTATTACTCAATTCCTCTAGTTGTTTATTTAGTTCAACTAATTCTACAGTGGCCATTCTATAAGGGTTCTTCGATATAGGCCTTGATCCAGGAATTAAATCAATGGAAAACTCAACTTCTTATTCTGGAGGATTTCTAGGTAAATCTTTCGGAAACACATCTACATATTCATTCACAATAGGTACATCCCCTATTTGAACATTACATTCCTCACCCATAGTTATTTCATTTTCTTCCTCCCCAATAATTGAATTTAGTTGAGCTATTGGGGGTGGATCTAGATAAGAATTAGGTAGTGACGATTCTGCTCTAAAGATAAGGTGTTCCTTATCATTATCATCAAGAATCGTAACCTCTTTCTTCTTACAATAAATCATCACATCATAGTCTGAAAGCCAGTACATTCCGAGGATTGTGTCAAACTCAATCATAGGTATGACAACAAGATCAGGAGATAAAGAACATTTATGTGCTCTAATGGGGACTGATTCACAAAACATTGTTTTAATGATACTTCCCTTAGGAGTTTTAACTGACAACTCCCTTGTCAAATCAAATTGGAAATATCTAATTTTTTTAGAAAACTGGGAAGATAAGAAATAATGCGATGATCTAGAATCAAATAATGCATTTTCTAAACATGAGGAAACCATTAAATTACCTTCCACCACGTCTTTCGGAGCTTCTACCTCAGCAGTAGTGACAGCAAAATCTTGGCCTTGATCCCTTGGCCTTTTCTAAGGTAAGTTCTCCTGACGCTTAGGACATTCATTTTCATAATGTCCCATCTCCCTGCAATTGTAGCACTGAACATTGGTAGCTTCCTTCTTCCCTTTGCAATCACGAGCTTGGTGACCTTTTTCACCACACTTATAACAGACTCATGTTCCTTTCACGCAAGTACCAGGGTGTTTCTTACCACATTTACCACATGTTGTATATTCAACCTTTCCCTTTTTCCCCTTATTTCCATTCCCTGATTGATCAGCAGGTCTCTTCTTCTCTTGCATTGCTTTAAAGTCATAAGGCTTAGAGAATTCCTTTTCAGTCTTGATAGCACATGAGATAATGTCATCGTATGACGAGATGGATTGTGATACAAATGCTCAACGGAGAAATGGTTTTAACCCATAAAATAAACGATCAATCTTACTTCTTGGGTTATGTATATAATCTCCAGCATACCTTGCTAACATTGTAAAGTTAGCCTCATACTTTGCGACATTATCATCCTCATTCTATCTCAGACTCAGAAATTGCTTCTCCATATCTACTCGATGGTCGCGAGGAAAGTGTTTTTCTAAAAATAGATCTTTGAACTCCCTCTATTCCATATTTGAAAATTCATCATCTTCCTTCATGTTTTGAATTAATGACAACCATTGATCAGCATCTCCAGTGAGTCGGTAAACTGCCATGATAACGTTTTCCCATTCACTACTCCCCAAAGCCTGAAATATTTTCTCTAGGGAATTTATCCATTTCTCATCTACTAAGGGATTTGTACTCCCATTTAACATTGGTGGTTGTTGCCTCATGAAACGATCTAACATTGATCCTCCACGCTGCGGATCAGGGTGCCCCATACGGGTAAGGTTATTAATCATAACCTGAGTGTGTTATCCCAGTATGGTGATTAGCTGATCGACACCAGTTGCATCACCAGCTCCACTATAATTATCTTGAACAGGAGGGAAATCCCTACATGGAGTGCGTGCATTGATATGGTTTCCATTTCTTCTACTAGGAGCCATTTCTAAACAATGGCATACACTAGATCAGTTTATGAATCAAAATACATAATCCCATAATTATAAAACACTTAACATAAATTGAACTATTTATAGATATAATCCATAATCATAAGAATGTTTTCATTGAGGAAGTATATACTCATAAACCCTTTATAATGATTTGTAAAGAAAATGAGAGTTATCCTAAGCATATCCCCCGGGAGTGTCGTAACCAAAATTGTAGCAAGGCCCGTTGTTGTGCACCAGTTCCCGTTCGTGTCTAGCTCAAAGCGGTGTTTTCTGGTTTTACCCCTAGGTACATCTGTGCCAGAGCCGCCTCTACCTGCTCATATCCAGATAGAAATGTATTTCTAGGAAAACTCACAAAATCTCTACAATACCAAAATTCTAGGAAGTTCTTCTATACTAATCCTCAAAGTCCATTTAAATCTGTGTGCTCTAATCAGAGTTTATCTAAATCTAGCTTCCAAGGTTTGTACTAAACTTCCTCTGATACCAACTGTAACGCCACGACCCCAGTTACCTAGATTCGGTGCATTATTACATAACATTGGCATGATCACAAGAAAGATCAAATCTCGAAAGACCGATTGTTTTAGTAGCCTTGGAAACACTAGATATATTCATAAACTTTTAAATTACATCATGAAGTGAAAAACTACTACAAAAACATATTGTCTCCATAATCCACACTATTATCCCCTCATAATATCCCTGCAGGTCATTCATAATTTACTTCTTCACTTCCTGGGAAAAAAAATAAAACATAGAAAAGGGGTGAGCTCAAATGCCCAGTAAGGATAACAATATAGCAGAAACTTTCACAAATAAGAATAAACATTTAAGGCAATGTATAACTAAAACAAAAGCCTTTTAAACATGAACCAGAACATAGTATGGCAAAAATAAATTGAAATAATTCCATTTACTTATTCACATGGATATTCTACTAATCGAATAATCACATGCAATATCAATAACCACTTTCATAATGATGGAATGCATAATGCCAAACTATCATAACCACATATCCAAGGCCTCGTGCCAAGACTACAAATAATATTTTGACAAGGCCTTGTGCCAAGACACTAGTTTTTCTCATGAGAACTACCGATGCATCGAGAAGATATAGCGGGCTCCACCCATCACATATTAAGTCCAATGCATTCCCATATGAAAAGGTTTAAACGTAACATAAACATTCATATTAAAACTAGCATACGAAAAGTCAATACTTTCATCATAAACTATGAACAGTATAAAAATAGCACATCCATAGTCAAACATATCACAAAACGTTCAATACAATATAGAAGTTTTGTATCATAATAAATCAACTTCAAATAAGCATAAAATCCGTTAAAGGATGTTGACATAGATGAAATTAAAACTCTTTTTAGAGAAATATATCATTCTATTTTGAAATAATTTAAGAGTCATATAAAATGAAACATTTTCATTGAAAGTATTCTTATAAGCTTGTAAGGGATGCTTTGACAATTTTATAACGGCGGAAAATAGCCTCACCCGCCGTATAAGTTAAAAAAACATTCTTACCTTAATTCTGTCGAAAAGGTTAAAAGTACCTTTTTTCGAAAACGACGGAAAGATTCCTTTATAAAACTCTTATATAAATTCAAACAAGGGTATAAATGACCTTAACACATATTATTTTAAATAGTAAAAAAATTTTGAAATACATTTTTAAGAAACATGGATGTGGATGATAAAGATATCCCAGTAGATTATTACGTATAAACAACCTCAGATAATGAAGAGATTGTGAAATAACCCTTACCTTGTACTTTTCCTTGGTTGGGGTAGGTTAACCTACTGTATAATGGTGAAATAAATGTTATTAAATTATACAATAATCATATATATTCATATGATATCATATATGATCTTTTAACATTGCTTTGTTAATAATATCATAGAATCATCGTTGTTTCGGGTGTTAACTTACTCGTTTTCTTTTATATGTTTTGTTAAGTAATCCATGTTTTTCATGTATATGTTGTATCTTATTCATATCCATAATGATATCAAGTCCTTAAACATTATTTTTAAATCATCAAGTGATAATTATACTTGAATGGATATGATTGAGAATGAATCTTATCGTGTTCGTGGAGACGGTAGTCCGTACAAACACACGAGCGATAATATCATTTTTTGACATTAAAATAATATATAATTGGATGGTATATCATATATACAGAATAATTAACATGTTATATTTATTATATACATGATTTACACATCATTATTATAACCATCCAAATAATAATATATTGAATAACAATTACACCACGACGTGGAGACGGTAAGTCGTACGTACGCACGTATGGTGACATGTTATTCAAAGGGTGGATAGAATACTAAATATGGTTGTACCATATTTATAATAACATCACAGTATATATATGATACTTTAGTTATTATTTTATAATGGTAATAACAAAGGAAGAAGAAGTGGAAGAAGAAAGGAACTTGGAAAAGGGTGGTGAAATTATTACCTCATCTTCAGGCACTTCCTTTTGATTTGATAAAAAAGGCTCCTTAGGTTGGCTTTCTGATCAAACTAAGGAATCTAGGTTGTAGTGAGTGAAGTTTAGAGAGTATTTTGGCAGTGTTTGGCAGAACCAAAAGGCTTTGAAGGTGTGAAGAAATGAGAAGGAGGAGTTCACTTTTATAAGAGGGGTGAGGGGCACCTTTGGAAAAGCTAGAAATATTAGTTTATAATAAATTTATATTCAGTTTCTAATGGCTCCAAAGTTGATTATTAAAAGGTTAAGGTGAGGATAGGTCGAAAAAAATTCAACCAATAGAATTTATACAGGTTTGGGTACTTATATTAACCTTATCTTTATGTATTAACTCTTAGTTAATTAGTTTCACTTTTACAATGTCTCTGTGTTTTTATATTATATGGTTAATAAACTTACCATATAAATCCAAGAGACCCCCCATGTGGTCCATTAATTAGACACCGATCATGATATAAGCCTTTTGGCAGAGCGTTATATTTTTAGGAATTTAATATCAATTAATAATATAATATTTGTTTTAAAAACTCTTTTATGTCAATTTTGACAATATTCAATAGTTGTTTTTTGTGAAACTTATAACTGATTTATTACTTAGAAAAAAGTCAATTAAATGAATCATATTATGACATATTATACTATAAAATTATTTTAATTCATTAAAAGTTTCAAATTATATTTATATGGGTATTTATAATATCAATTATTTTAATTTTTCACTATTATAGTAATTACTGCATCATCATTGTGTCATAAATAACTTAAATTATTTAATGTCTAAAAATTATAAATAAAATATCATTATGTATGAAATCGTTTTATATTTCTAATGAATATTTATAGTTGAAAATACAATATATATAACCCTATGTAAAAATTGTTTTTCTAAAAGATATATGCTTGTGTAATTTTTGTATTCTTTTTAACTTAATTAAAATAAAGTGTCTCTATCACCTACAAGTGGCTACATGGGGTCCCAAAATCGACCCAAAGATGCCCATGGTTGGACATGTATCCACCAATAAGGTTAGGACACGTTTTATGGTAATTTAGTATTATTATAATATTATTTTTTAACCCTTATTTACCGGATTTACCCTTAACCATGGTAAATAAAATATTTACCGCAGTAATTATTCAAAATGTCTAAAAATAAAAGTCACCTATTTACACAATTTGAACATCCTGATTCCAAATATGAAATCCATTTTTCTAAATTCAAAACACAGAAGTGGAAGAAATTAATTTAAAATTAATTCCTGCTGTCAAAACAAAAAACATGTTTTTAAGATATAATAACTATCAAAAGATTGATACTTGTTTATGTTCGGTTTAATTGTGAAATTATGTCCAATGACCAAAATTGTATTAAATGGTAAAAATATATTCTAAATATACTTTAAAACCACTCAAATTCATAATTTTCAATATTAATTATTTTGATTAAAAAATTGTTTTTAATTAAAATTTAGTAATGTTCACTATTCATCAAAATATTAAAGTTATCCAAAAAGTAGCAAAATTTCACCATGGGCTAAATTCGATATTCAGAATCCAAAAATGAAGTCCATTTTGAAATATAAAATATATAAAATTTCAAAAAGAAGGAAATATTATTCATAACGGCTAGTTTGATTAGTTATGGTGTGTTAGAACTCAGTGTTGCATACAACACATGCTATCACATTATTCAAAGAGAAGCGTAACGTAGAATCTTGGGGAGTTACAATTTAGAATATTTATTTCTAATGATACTCATTGTACTATTGATTACATAATTGAATGATATCTTAATGATCATTTAAAGGAACCATTTTCAATAATAAGTTCATATTTTGGTTAGTAAGGATATAGAAACAATATAAAAAATTTAAGGAATATATTACATGGTAAAATTAATTGTTCTTCAACAGTTAAAAATTCTTTTTGAAAGGGTTTCTCAATATCACGTTCAATATTCAAAACCCTCTCCACCTTCTAATATGTACACATCTTGTGGTTTCTATCAACCTAACATGTTTTATACTTTTTTACTCTTTCTTATACTAGATGTGAGTGTTTTAATAATGGATAAAAATATTGGTATTGTTTAAACTCTTTATAGGTTGATAATGAGTCATTACTACATATTTAATGTGTCACAAGTGAGGATATGCGATTTTTTTAAAATATTGACTGCATTTATTTTACCACTGAGATAAGATATTTAGATATTTCATTTCAATTATATAGAATAATGGATTATTATTAAATTTGGAGAACGTTTACCCTATATCAAAAATGACATATAAATATGATAATTTTATTAGTATTGTGAACTATATTGAAATTTGTTATCTATTTTATTACTCAGTTTCATTCCACAACCTATATGATGATTTTATTGTGGATAATTTTTGGAATTATAATGATTACAATGAGGAATCATTATATACCTTACCTATAGCATTTTTAACTAGGTTTGATACTGTGTATAATAGTGATATGGTTGTGACAAATATTGTTCATATTTACTAATCTTTCAGTCCCTCATGTTTGGTGGAGAATTTATGAAGTGAAGTTATTATTTTGTCTAAAATTATTATGCAACTAATTTCGAGGTTATATTAAAATATTTATGTTTTATACCCCGATTTTAGTGGTGGTAAGAGGTTAAATAAAATTAATATAGAATATTTGGGTAGATTTCTTTGAGAAGATGGATAGTTTAAAGCCTTGAGGGAACAAACAAAACAATTATTAATAATCAATGACTTAACAACCAACAATGAATCATACCTTTTGATTGATAATTGATATAACATATAAGGGGATAAATTTAATCTAAAGAATTTAAATTAATCACTTTATGGGAGGAAATAGATGATTATGTAGGATTTTTCATTTTTTATATTTGTTTCAATAAAAAGATAATTCTACTATGTTATGTGTTGCACTCCAATTTCACATAAAACAAAATCATGATTCACAAAAAAAAATTATATATATTTCATGAATGAAATTAATGTGTTCCATTGTTACTACTTGATAATTCCATATAAGTGGATGAGTGTGAAAATATTTTTAAAGAGATTTTTATTTTAATAAAATTAGATTACACGTATCTAACACTTATATAATATAAAATAATTTTTGAACGATGTATATTTTTTAATTTAAGATTATATTGTTCTATTTTTCAGGAGGTGCATTTTTTTATAAAAGGGTACTAAATAATGGGGAAATAAACTGGATTTTTATTTTGATGAGAATCAGCAGTTGATACTCTACTCTAGGGGATTGTTATTTTAAATTATTAACTTTTCGTTAATTTATTCTTAAATATAAATATTAGATTCCTTCATGGGGAATAATAATAGATTAAATAATTTATATATATATCAATTTCAATGATAAATTTAATTTTTAAAATGTGATGGTCATCAATAATGTTTTAGAACATTTTAATTCTGAATTTATTTCATAGCCTGATTATCTAGGTCCTTTAATGAAAATATTTTTGATATTTAATGTGTTATCAATTATCTTTTTGAGAATATTTTATAGTGTTATATTTTCAAATAGTAACCAATATATGTTCCTTTTCATGTTTTTAATATTTAAATTTTTTAAGAAATAATATTCTCTTAATTGTGACGCACAATAATTTTAACAAATGAATTCAAAATATTATTAAAAATTATATTTCATTTCTCTTCTTCAAACCTGAGTTTAATAGTGGAGGAAATATTTGATTTTATGTGTGATGGAGGGTTCTTTAATTAAGATAAACTATAATTCATTGATATTCTATTAAAAGACATTATATTTATTTAAAATTATTTTTTTGAGTCACATTTTAATATTCACTTGAAGAAAATTGTTCTCAAATATGATGGTAGTGATTCCACATTTAGGATGATAATATATAATACCTATTAATTTTAATTGGGTTAATATTTTCTCTTTCCCTTGTGATGAAATTTCATTGAGCATAACATTGGGAAAATATTATATAATAATTATTTAGATCAAACATTTTAATTTGATTTTTAATCATAATATATGGATAAAAATGGATTATAAAATGAAAATCATAATCAATGCTTAACTCATTATTTTATCCCATTTCTTTTTTATTATTATTTAATAAAACCATTGGATGGGTTATTTATTTAAAAAATAAGTTTATAAAACACACTATCCAAGGGGTTTTCCATTTATTATGAGATATTATTTTATGTGATTCAGTTATCCTTGACGTAAAAAGATGAGTTTACTATTAGTTTTATTCATATTGAATTTTTTTAAATTCTCTATTGAAATTTCGAATGAAACCCTTTTTTTAAATATAAACATACTTTGAGATATTGATATTTATTTTTAGGGGGGATTTATATTTCTACTTAATAATGTCCATGAGGAAAAATCACTCTGAAAATCAATTATTAGGGGCATCCCAACTTTTTAATTTTGATATTCACTTCCTAAAATTTAATGTAAATAAATAATACTTATGGAAATGAAATTTTTTATGTGTTGGGAATTTTATATTCCCTTTATTTATGTAATATTTAAGAATCTCTTTTAATTTATAATATATGTTTTGATTTCTTTTTTATTTATTTTACATTGTGGTCTTAGAGTATCATTATTTTGCTGTATAATTATTATATTTAATACAAATTATTTAAAATTGGTGTTTTTCTATTCAAATAATTCTTTTTTATTATTTCTTATTCAATTAATATTTATTTTTTGGAAAAACTTGTTAAAAATAATTTTGATTTTTATTAACATATAGTTACATCATTGTATTTTTATTACTTTAATTTTTTTATTAATGTTAATTCATGTTATTTTTTATATATTTTCTTATTTTATTAAAATGTTTTATAAAATTTAAAATTTCTATTTTTCATGATTAAAATATTTTTATGTCTTTCATTTAGTATTATTATTATTATTATTATCTATTATTTTTTGTTCTCTCAATTGGATAATATTATTTAGTTTGGTGCTCAGTTTGGTTCGACATACAACTGGAATATCATAATTGGTTTTCACTACCTATAAAATAAATTATCCATGTATCCGTATAAGATATGTGTGGGTGCACATAAGAAAATATTCTATATAGTTTTTATCCGTCCATACTTCCTAATGAAAAAATTATCACACATGTTTGACAATATTTTATGTGTTGGATTTTTCTAATTATTTTATTCCTGTAATATAATTCCTCTTTTGTGAGTTTGAGGGAAAAAGGGAATCCATATAAGAAACCATGTTCTAATCTGGGTGAAAATGATATTGATAAAGACTAAAATTTATATTAAGATGAGAGGAAAATCCATGATGAGGATTATGGTCTAATAAAATAATAGAAGATGTAAATAATAAATTAATATTATCCATCCATATAGAGTATTAATTATAATATTGATGAACCTGTATCCAACATTTTTTTGAATGAATTATTATCTGAGAGCTTCTAACACATTTTGTTTTGAAGAAGAATCGATCCAAGGGAGGAAATGGTCTGAGGCCAACTGTATCCTTTTAAGGGAGATGAATTTCTGTTATAGTTCTTTCATTGATATCAATGATGTTCTCTTGATAACACTAACATTGACCACAAAACCATGTCTACATACTAGATTTCGACTCTGTCGAAGGAAGAATTATAATGTAATGATTGACATATGAATCACTAATCATCCCATGAACTATGGTTGGTATTATTTCAATTAAAATTAGAGAATTTATTCTATATTTTATAATGATGGTGTTACCCCCAATTGGTCATGTGGGCTGGCTAGTTGATTGTGGTCAGCCCCTCCCATCATATCTTCTAGTGGTAGAATCTATTGTGAGCGGCACTGGGCAGTGCTGGAAGCACCCTATAAAAAAGGATATCCACAAATGATTACTTCATCACTTGATTCACATCCCCACATATCATCACAAAATTCTTATAATATTTTGTGATATATTTTGTGGTGAGATTTCCTCACTTAATAAAGATATATTTTAGGATGGATTTTTCTTGTATTAGTGTGGGAGTATGTACCACTTTTACACATCGTGGTCCTTCTAATTGATCGTGGTTCTCTACCCCATTCATTTTTTGGGGTTTTCCACATTACATCAGATGTCCTTTTATTCCCATATATTTAAACTTTTTTAATTTCTTTATTATTGTTTCACCAATGGTCCAATCATTTATTCTCTCAACAAGTGGTATCAAAGTA
This sequence comes from Viscum album, assembly GCA_963277665.1. Lineage (NCBI taxonomy): Eukaryota > Viridiplantae > Streptophyta > Magnoliopsida > Santalales > Viscaceae > Viscum > Viscum album. The sequence continues at coordinate 685,679,397 of OY728145.1, read as the reverse complement.
TGGTTTTAAATTAATTCAATTAACTTTTTTATTTATTAATAATTATCATAAAGAAACGAATGATTTATGATTGAAACTCATGTTTTTATGTCACATAGGAATTTTTCTGGGATTATTAAATACAATGTTGTGAAATAGTGGAGGTTATCGACTGACGGTGTTTCCAAATGGGAGTGAAATCAATGATCAAAAAATTTATCAAGAATAATTTTCCATGTTGAAAATAAAGATGCATGTAGTGACGTTGATAGATAATTGTCGAAGGACATTTAGAGAAATACTATAATATGTTAAGATTGATTGTTTTTCTAGTTGGAGAAAAAATCAGGACTTTAGAAGAAATATAGTATGTACATCTACAAGTGGAGGTATACAAGACAGTGAAACTAAAGAGACTACTCGAAGTTGGAAGCATCTCAACAATGTAATGATTATTGACTCAGGAGAAACATGGAACATGACTTATCAGTGGGAATGGTTTTACTAGTATGAAATTATTCTTGATGGACTTTTGTACATGGGCACCAATCATAGCCTAATGATCTTTTGATTCAGAACCATCAAACATAATATGGATAATGGCATAATACTGACCATTAAATGAGTACACCATGTGAAGGGATTGAAGAAAAACATATTGTATTTAGAAAAATATTATAATATCAGATGTAATACTCATATCATGAATGGAATAATTATAATTATGAAGGATTCGCTTTTAATAAATAAGGAAAAAAAGATATCTAAGAATATGTACATGTTTATAGTTGAAACATACATAGAGGTAGAGATAGTTATCCCATCAACAACCTCAATGGAAGTGTTGATGACGTTAATGAATCAGAAGCTCAACCATTTGTTAGAACACATCATGAATATTATTGCATATCAGAAGTTGTTTCCTAGAATTTTGATGGTATCCTTACCATTTTTTGAGAAATCTTTTTAGAGAAATAAACACATGTTAAAGAACTAGATAACAGTATTATAAATTCAAGAAATCATAGAGTTGATCCATTCTGATGTTTGGAAGGAACTAGTTATATCCTTGGGTGTAGCAAGGTATTGTGTATCCTTCATTGATGATTATTCTAGTAGATGATCGGAATACCAAATCAAGAGGAAAGAGAATGTTTTTAAAGTCTAAAATACAATCAAGGTGTAAAAGGAATGTGGATCTGGAAATAAGATCAAATGTTTGAGGATAAGAAATGGTTGTGAATATACACATGAGGTGTGTGATACATTTTTTCAAAACGATGGAATCAAGATACAATTCATGGTGTTGTAAACTCCTAAACTAAATGGAGTGGCAAATAAGATGAATAGGACCACGTTGGATAGAAAAATAGTAATGTTGAAGATTGTATGTACTGCCAAAGAATTTTGGGAAGAATTAGTGAATAACTTCTGTTATGTGATCAACATATCTCCATTACTAAGATATAATTTGATGCCACCGATAGATATTTGGACTAGTAAACCCATTGATTATTCATGGGATACACTGATGGTGTGATGGGATATTATTTTTTGGACCCCACTTCTCACAAACTTATCATATACAGAAATGACATTTTTTCAAAAGATAAGGTGAAAATGAATACTGATAAAGTCATAAAAAAGTAGACTATAGAAAATATAATAGTTAATGTAAAGGAAAAATACATGGAAGAACTAGTTCCCTCTAAAGAACTATAAAATAATGATTATCATGCATTATTTGAGTTTGGACCATAACAGTCAGCTCAAGAGAAAGTAGAACAAATATAAAACTAGGACTATGTGACTGAGAGAATGTTTTTGAACTTTTTATTGACAAATGATGGGAAACAGTTTATTATGTAGTGGAGACCCATAGTCTAGATGTATCCTCGTGGATGGTGGTGATGGAGAAGGAAAAATAATCCTCGTACAAGAATCAGATTTGGGATCTTGTTCCATTGCCTCATGGAAGGAATGATATCCAAAACAAATGGGTCTTTTTAATCAAGTGGGATAGAATGGACTCGGTGGAAATATTTCACGCATGACTGGTGGGAAAGGATATAATAATAAGGAAGGTTTTGATTTTAATGAAAAACTTTCTCGTATTTTTAGACAAATGAATATTCTGATAGTTCTAGGTATGTTTTCTACATATAGTATACATCCAAAACAGCTCAATGTAAAGAATTCATTTATAAATGGTGGTCATGATTAAGATATATATATATATATATATATATATATATGCTTGAACTGGATGTTTTTTTAGTTGAAGGAAAATAGAACTCAGTTTAGAGGTTGAAAAAATCTTTGTATAGTCTCAAGCATGCACAGAGGTGTTGGTATAAGAGATTTTATTTTAATATCTTGATCCTTGGTTACAAAATACTTCATTTTGAGACTTGTGTATATTTAAATGTTTTGGATCATAATTATTTCAGCATTATTATATTTTATGTGGATAGAATGTTGGTTACATTCCCCAATAATGATCAGAGGTAGGACAAGAAGACACAGAAGGATAGGGTGATTTATATGAAGGACTTTGAAACATAAAATAAGATTCATGGGATGTTGATTTTCCAAGACTAAAATAATAGGAATATTTGGAAATCATAGAATATTTTCTAATGGAATGTATTTAAAAATTCAAATTGAAATAATATAATCCAGTCTCTATATATCTTCCTGTGAATATAATGATATATTCAATGATGAGTCCTAACAATGTAAAAGAGGGGATGCGGATGTCTTGAGTATTATATGCATTAGTAGTGGGTAGTCTGATGTTATCTATGGTTTGTACTGTAATATAAATTGCACATGGAGTGGGACCAGTTAGTCAGTACATGGTGAATATTGGATAAGATTATTAGAGTATAGTGAAGAGGATATTTAAATATATAAAGTAGTCCCCAAATGTTGCATTATTTTAAAGAGGATCAGATTTTACTACTAGAAGATGTATTGATTTAGAGTTTTTAGGATGATCTTTCCAAAAAAATCAACAACTAGTTATGTTTTTACTCTTACAGGATAATATGTGATCTATATATCAACATTACATTTAGTGGTGTCATTAATCACAATTTAACATAAGTACATGGTAGCTACAAAGGATTATAAATAGGTGATTATTATTTAAATGTTTTTGGAGGAGATTAGGCACAAATAATATTTGATTCCATTGTTTTGTGAAATTCAGAGTGACATGAACATTGTAAGGAATCCATACATTCATTCCATGAATACAGAAACTAGTGTATAATATAATTTCATTGATAAGTGGTTGGGGAGGGAAAGTTTACATTATTAAATTTAATATAAAGAAAATATCATAGATTTCTTGGTGAAAGAAGGTGACATTGAAAAAATATAGATAGTGATGATCTTCATGTGGCCTTACAGAGATGTGAGAATCATGGTTTTGTAGATATAGTGTATGTGTGAATATGTCATTGGTTATCAATCAATCTTAAAGTGTCATATGGTTCATAAGTATTTTCTAAATAAGGAACCACAAAAAAATTTTAAATGGGGCAGGTGTGGTCGATGGTGGGTGGAAAACTCCACCAAATCTTCCAGTGGTAAAATTAAGTGGGAGAGGATCTTGTTTGGGATGGAAGAACCCTATAAAATGAGATATACACCAATTATTAATTCATAACCTTATTTTAATTATCCCATATCATCTAAAATTTCCTATCGTTCATTGTGCGGTATATTTTATGTGATTTCTCCACTTATTCCAGAGATATTTTATGAGGGGTTTCTCCTCATAATAGCAAGGTAGTGGGTAACCATATTTTTCTTATATTGATTATTTTATTTTCTTGTGGGTTTTTACTCCATACATTTATTGGGGGTTTCCATGTTACATATAGGGTCCATTTATTTCTGCATGATTACTCATTTTTATCTCATGATTACCACTTCATGGGTGGTCCAATCATTTATGGTCCAAAGTGTGTGTCTGTTTGGAGGAGGGAGAATGAATTCCAACTACACATGACTTTATTTAATGATTATGATGTTGATGAAAATACATATCATACTAAATCTATCGAAACTATTCAAATAAAAGCATAGTCATTGTTGATTATCCTGAGTCATCTAATTCATGTTGTTGAAGAATTGGGAAACATGTGTTTTTATGAAGCTCCCAAAAAATGTTTTGTCAAGAACCCAAAGAGGTTATGATTATGTTAGACATTTCCTCCTAGATGTTTCCTCTTTTAGATATCACATTTTAGTACCCTCATTGAGTCTATCATCATTATTCATGGTCATTACAGTCTAATGGTTGAGATAATATGATGTATAAGGACGAAATGAGGTTGAAAGACTCAATTTATATTCTTCTTTAGGATAGATGTTTCAACTTCTATATTTGGTTCTGAGGAATATAATGATTTCCAGGTTACATTTTCATGGATGGGTCCAAAAATGGTGAGAATTTTTTGATTCACTATGTGGATGAAAAATATTTTTTTTAGATTTATTTGTTATGTGTTATGCTTGAAGTCATTGATGGTTGATCATTATATTATTTCACTATTGAAATTGTCATTTTGAAGGTGGTCCCACACCAGATGCTCGATATAATGAACATGTTTTCTAAAATATGTGTTTTGTATGCCCTAATAATTCTCAATGGATTTCTATTGTTTTTTCAAGTTATGTGTTCAAATAGTATTGAAGAATTTTTTTTGTAATTTTTGTTTATAGGGGAGCCATAATAGTTCCATTGGAAGTAGTTTCAAATTTTTAACGGTTATAGATTAATGTGATAGTGTTCTAGTTTACTTTTGATTTTCATATAGGATTGAGGTATTTAGAATTTACAGTAGAGTTCTAGATTATTGTTTTTAATTGAACATTTAAGATAATAAAAAATTGGGATAATTGGAAGAATTTAATACAATCATCCTTTTAGAAGAGCTGATGTGGAATTTTCTAAAGTCTAATGAATTTTGAATAATGTACATGGAGACAATACCATATTGTTATTATCCCAAATTAATATAATAAAATATTTTGATGATTTTTGTGAAAAAATAAGGGACATGGATAGTAGGAGAGATAAAAACAAAATATTACAGATGAAATAGCGGTAGAGAGTTGAGAAAATTCATAAGAAAAAAAATGATGAAAAAAATTAACCAAGCTCAAGTTATAGGGGATTTCATATTCAGTAAAAAATATATATATTTATTTATATAGTTTTTTTGTTAATCTACGGTTTCCCTAAATATATTGATTATGAATGATCTTGAAACTCTATACATGAGATACTAAATAATATTAGGGTTTTTCAATTGTAATGAAATGAAATTATTTTCTGTTATGATTTTTTTCCAACTTAATGTTAGTGTGTCATTCATTCAGTGTTTTCATCTTGTTTCTAAATGAGATACTGTTATAAGGCCTCATCCTTAAAACATTATATAATCTTGAGTGAAATAAATAATTCACCTTGAGGATCATTTCAGGTTTAGATTTTTAGAGAATTAATCCATAACTATTTCATATCAACATGAATATTACATGTAGACACTACTACTCAGTATCCATTTTTTCATGAAATAAGATCTCTTAAAAGAAACATTTATAGTTCCATGTTTTAGACATCATGAATTTTCCATGATCCCATCCTTGACCCTATTACACATAATGTCTTGTGGAAAACATTTCAAAAACCTTGGATAAGAAAAAAATCTCAGTAAGGGATACATAAAGAAGGAGAACTGTAATTTATTCAAAATAACAAGTAAAACATGAATACTTTATCATAATTTATACATTTAACCTTTATGAAGTAGTAAATAATCTTTACTGAATAAAAGATAACATCTTACCCTTTTGTAACCAAAATATTACATTAAAATCCATATAAAGAACACATAACATATAAAAGTAACATGGGACATAAAAATAATTAAATGGAATAACCATACGATCGACTTCAACAAATATCACTAACTAAAATAGACATACGACCGACTTCCATACCCAATGCATTGGAGGTTATAACATAACCATCCATACTGGTTTATCACAGCAGCACCCTCCATTTAGTTTATCACATAACCAATAATTAAATTTACAAGTACCATTATAAATAATAAAACATAAAACTATAATGAAATAAAGATACCATTTCCACATTTCAATGACAATATATCATTTCAATATATATACGTAATCATTTCTTTACCAAAACAATTTTCAAAACCTTTTAAAACATTTAATAAAAAGGTTTTTTGGATAAAAGTGTTCTATAACACATGGAAACTTTTAAATTAAATATCATTAGAAAACATTAATGTACATATAAAAAATTCCAAAAATACATTTGGAATACCAGGACATTAAAGAGAATATTTAGAAGAATAAATATTTAAAACATTTAAAATAAAATTTTAGTTAAAGAGTTTTTAACAAAATGAGAGACGCTTGAATAAAAAAAAATTAAAGAATAACATTTAATCAGAGTATTATAAAATCATGAGAAAAAATAAATTCATGATATAAAATTACAAAGGATAGTATATAAACCATATAATAGTTCATTATTGATTAAAATCAATGAATTCTCAATTGAATGTGATTTGAGACGAAATCCCTTATAAAAACTTTATCCTTGGATTAAGAATAAATCAATTTAACAAAAATGTGTAAAAAATACAAATACAATAAATATGATTGGATATTCTATATAAATCAATCAGAGAACTTTCATATATTTTTTTGAAAAAACAACTCCAATGACTTGGATTTTTTACTCAATGAATGTAAATTGAGTTAAAATTACTCTTATGAATTTCATATCGATGACTTGAAAATTTATCAATAAATTGATTCTTTGTATAAAAAATATATCCAAATAAAGGGAATTAGAAATTACTACAAAAATAAATATATATTTATTCCACACATAATCATAGCATGACATAATTAATAATAATAAGATTAACCCAAGGAATTGAAATTGGGTTAAAAAGATCCATTACGGATTTTGTAGCTTACGAAACATACACCACGTGAATGAAGGATCATAAAATGGATATGTAATTACCCATAAATTATATTATATTATAAAAATAATACAATCATGGTCATTAAATAAACCATACACAATTAAATATTGTAAAATATAGCATGAATCTCATGGGAATAAAATGTTAGATGAAAACCCCTTACCATGTTGTAATCAATCGTGTCATCTGAAAAAATGATAATAACCACCAAATGAATCATATAATACCATAAATATGAATATAATAATGATAATATTTATCAAATGGTGGTACACAATATACCTCATGCAATAAATTTGTGGCGAACATTGGAAATCTCACAGAATTAAAAGTGAGATAAGAAACCTCTTACATCAAGTACGACTTGTCTTGTATGTTCCTTATTCTTCCTGAATAAAAAACATAATTTAATTCCAACTTTATTAAGAACCAGTTTCTTGTTTTATTATTCCTTTTATATCACTTATTATCTTTCTATAGACATTTGTTAATTATTGTAGTTCATATCATACATTGTATCGATGCTCGGAACCTGAGTAAAAAAATCAACTTTTTATAATTTCAAATTGTCCATGTGGTCAAAAATCTATTATCTACAGAATCAAATTAATTATTTAGATATCATATATATCATATATATTCAGTATATATATGTATTTATAATAGTATATAACTTTTGGAGATAATAAAAGAAATGCATCGTTCATGGAAATGGTAAGTCGTACGTACGCATGTACGCTACATTCATTTCTATTAAAAATTTTAATGGATTGAAATAAATAATGATCCATAAGTATATAATAATTAAAGTATAATATAATATATAATTTCATTAACTCCATATTCTATACATCCACAATATGTCATGAACAATTCATATCCCTTTGAGGGGCGGTAGTCTGTACTTCCTCAAATGAAATTATCTCTTTTAACCATTATGGAAACCATAAAGGTATGATATAAATGATAAATAAAAAAGTAATAAGAAAATATATATATATAATATTTTTCACATATAAATATAGTACCACCATAATAGCCACCATAATAGGTGGTTGGAGATTATTGAACAATCATTGTTTTGTGAGGCAATAGTTTGCCATCCACCGAACCAACATGCTCTAAACCATTAGATGGAGGTGTGTGTTAGTGTAGTTCAAAACCATATAAAAAACCTAATATATTGATGATACTAGTGTTTTTATAAAATAATGTAATAAAAATATATAATGTGTTGGAGAAGTAAAATATAATAAAGGAACTTAAGAGAAGTTGATACCTTTAAATCGAGTAACTACCTTCGGTTTGAATGAAAAGGCTTTCTTGAAGTGCCTTCTGCCTTAGGTAATAATTCAAGGAGTAAGAGAGGGATATTTATTGATTATTTGGGAAGAGTTTGGATGAGACAATGTGGTTTATAGGTATGGGTAATGGGTTAGAGGTGAGGGATTTTTATAGGGGGGGCTCTTTACTAAAATTTGAAAATATTATTTTAATATATAATTAATTTCGGTTTCTAAAGGTCCAAATCTCATTAAAGCTGATTATAAGATGAATAATGTTATAAATAAAACCATACAATAATAATTGGGCTTGTTTTATACATTTTTATAAATTTTATAATCATATTTATTTAAATTATTAATTAATGAGGTAAACACTGCATTATTATTATGTCATAAATAATTTGATTTATTTGATGTATAAAAATTATAAATAAAATACCATGATGTAGAAAATATTGTTAAATTTATAATTAATATTTATAGTCATATATATCAATTATATAACCCCACATTAAAATTACTTTTTCAAAACAATACATGTTATAGATTATTTTATTTTTACTTTAAATTAAAATTTATTAACATCATTATCTAACCCAAATGGAATTCAAAGGACAAAAGTCACACCGAAGGATTTTTATGGACGTCCATTACTAATCTTATAAGGTTAGTACAAGTGTTAAGGTATTTTTATTTTATAATAATATTGTTTTTACCTTGTAATAACTTATTTACCTTTAATCATAGTAAATAAAAGTCAAAAGATGTTATTCAGAAAAAAATTATTGTCTTCTTATTGGAACGCATTTTACTTACAAATAAAAACCATGTATGTTAGATTTTTAAAATTAAATTCACATAAGTTGTAGAATTTCATTTAATTTAAAGTCATTTTTTCATCTACTACTGAGTGTTTTCACTATTCATAAAAAATTGTTGTTTTTTTTGAAAAATACCAAAAATTCAGCTGAAGATATATTTGATATTCCAGATTTGAAAATGATGCCTATTTTAAAAAAATTCAAAATATAGAAGTTTCAATAACTAATTTAAACTTAATTCATGCTGTTAAAACAAAAAAGCATGTTTTTAAGAAATAATAACTATCAAAATATTGACACTTTTTTATGACCAATTTAAAAGTAGAAGTACATACAATTACCAAAATTGGATTAAATAGTAAAAATATAATCTAATTGCACTTTAAATTTTTTTAAAAAAATAAACTATCCATATAAATAAATTATTTCAAAAGTAAATTTTGAATTAAAATACAATATTATTCACTATTCCTTAAAAATGAAATTTATCAGAAAAATTCCAAAAATTAACCCAAAGTTAAATTTTATGTCCTGATTCTAAGGGAAAAAATTATTTTTCCAAATATAACATATAAAGTGACAAAAACTATATTTTAAAAGGGTTCTCTATTAAAATCCAGTAAGTCGACCTTTTAAAGAATATTAGAGTATTTATGCTTAAAATTGGATTCATTCACATCATAATCCTCTAAAATTTGTTGAATAAAAGTAAGAAAATTTAACACAAATATATAATAGTTTTTTTATTAGATCTATTCATTCCTTCTAATAGAACGGCTTGGTTTTAACTACCATTTAAATTAATATTATTTTAATATTATTTTAATTTATAACTGAATGTTTTCTGCAACAAAAGTTTTCTAAGAAACCCACTACAGCGTATTAGGTATGCCATCGATCATAGCATTCACTTTACAGTAAAATCAATATTTAATTTACCAATATTAACAAATATGAAAATTTTCATATTCTTTATTTACCAGGGATGTTACATCCTTCTCCCCTTTATTAAATTTCATCCTCGCAATTTTAAAATTAGGATTCGAATCTTAATTGAAAGTCCCACATCAAAAAAGGAGTAAATAAAAATATCACATTAAAAGATGGAAAGCTATGTAAAATGGTCACCCGAGATAACCCATAATAAGATTCCATGAAAACATGGATATAGAGGAGAAACTAAGTGTCAATTTCAAATAGTGAGTGATAGAAAATATTATTATGAGAATGTTATCCAACAAAAAATCACAGACATGGGATGTGTTAAAAGGTATTTGATTCCCCAGTAGGAAAAGTAAATTGACCACTTTTTTTAAGTCACTTTTCATAATGATGCAGAATTTATTTTTGAGAAAAAATAAAAATATAAGGGAACATACTACCTTTTTAGGTAAACATTCATCCTTTACAAAATTCCTACCACAAACTCATCTATTCTCTAAAAGATGAGTATTCTATATGACTTGATAACACCTAAGGTGATAGAATAAACTTCTAGAGTATCACATAATCTAAAAAAGATGAACTATATATTTCCCCTGTATTTATATATTAATTAAAACCAAAAAGGATAGTATAATATTAGATAATCCTCAAAATGTATAATCATTTAAAAATATTACTACTCTTAATCACAAAAATTCAACAAATAGTACCGAAATTTCAACAATGACCTTTCAACATACAATTGTCGATAAAATCCTTCAAAGTATTTCAATCTAAGACTGAAACCCAAAATTCCGAAGGATTTAATCACACTGTCTTCCACAATAATTCTTAACATTTATCTCAAAATAACATTGACTACTCTTAAAGTCTTATTCTAATGTGTAATTAACATAGTCAAATATTCTCAAAGATAGGTTATTCATTTTTTTAAATAACACAAAACACTTATATGTCCACAATAAAAACATAGATTCATACAAAATAAAATTCTGACAATACTCTTCAATTGAAATCTCAATGTATTCTATGTTCCATAGGAATATAGTTTTTTCCCAAAATAAAGAACATCTTCCAAAATAACCTTTATCACATAATCACCAAATGATTTTCCTACATTAAGGATATCCATTTGACAAAACATATATTCCCAAAATCAACATATTCATGAATTGAAAAATAATTTAACAAAAATTAATAAGTCATACTAACTAGGGACTACATGTAGGCTAGTGGTACATGATGCGCCCTTGTCGCCCTTCTGTTGTGCGATTGATTCATGCAGCCTTTCCGGACGTGATTTGTTGTCACCCATCTTACAGTTTGTCCTTTTTATAAAACTCATAAATAACCCTAACATGTTTTAACAACAATTTTTTTCATATACCTCTAATTTACATTCCAACAAATTAATACCTCAACATTTTATATATTTTTTCACCTCCATATGATAAACTAAACATATTCTTAATAGAAAGAACATCATACATTTATCATGGTGTCCATATGGTTTCATCATCATCTTCTTCAACTAGGTAGAAGGTACATGCATTGAAACAATGATTTATAGATCCTTTAAAATCATATTCTCCCTTTATCCAAATATAACTTGTTTAACATGGGTCATATTGGTGTTCGCAGAAAAACAGTTTAAGAAAATAATCTTGTGTGACATATAATATAAAAACATCTAATGAAACATTATTTTTATAAAATAGTAGGACCGAGTTTGACATGAAACATTCAATAAATTTTCTTTTAAATTAATATATATAAGTGATGAATGAATATAATTTAAAGGTCAATATAAATAGGTTCTTCTAGGGTCTCCTTCTTCAGCACCTTTTTCAAAATCATAATATGCTTCAAAATATTGTGATAAGGTGAAATATTTACAAATTCCTTGATAATATTTAACATTCATTAAAATATGATAATATTGTTAATATTTAATTTTATTAAATAGAACCCATGATATATGATGATATCATGGAATAGTGGAGGTGTTTGATATCTCAAACAATTACATAAAAGTGAGTTTTATGTTAGAAAATGTTTCATAGACTTCTGGACATGACTTTCCAATAACTATTGCAAGAAAGTCATCAGGAAGAGATAGGAATATAGTTTGAGATCCTGCACATTCCATTTGTAACAAACATTACGTGATCTAAAAAAGTTACAAAAAAGGATTTAACTTAAAGAGTTGACATAGAGACTAAAGACGTGTCTAGTAAAAACTCCCAATTCCTAAGTTTGTCTAAACCGACCCCTGATGCCAACTATATAGCCCCTACCTTCAAACAATATATAATCCTGAGTTAAATAAAGAATTAAAATTGAGTATATTTTCATGTTTAGAGTAGTAGAGAATTAGGTCATAACTATTACATGTCAACTTTAATATTACATGTAGACACAACTACTCAATATAAATTTTTCCATAAAATAAAAACTCTTAATAAGAAACATGTCTAGTTCCATGTTTTAGACAACATGACATTTCATTTATCCCATCCTTGACCATATTTTACATTATCTCCTATGAAAAACATTTCAAAAACATGGGATTATAAAAAAATCTCAGTAAAGGATTCAAAAATAACGGAAACTATATGTTTTTCAAAACAACAAGTAACCCTTCAATACTTTATCATAAGTAATACTTGTCTATTTTTTGAAGTTGTAAATAAACTTCACTGAATAAAATTTCAAAGCTTACCCATTTGTAACATAAATATTACCATAAAACCCATAGAAAGAACACATAACATATAAAGGTAACTTGGGACAAAAACATGCATAAATGGAAGAACCATATGGTCGACATCCACATATATCACTAAATGGAATAGTCATACAACTGACTTCCATTCGAAATGGATTAGAGGTTATAATGTAACCACTCGTCCTAGTTTATCACGGCACCACCCATCATTTGGTATTTCATGTATCCATCTATCCAATGTCCAAGTACCATTATAAATCATATCACATAAAATAAGCACGAAGGAAATGTAACATTTTCACATTTCAATCAAAATATACCATTTTAAGATATTGATGTAATCAATGCTTTACCAAAACCATTTTCAAAACCATTTAAATATATAATAAAGATATTTTTTAATCAAAGTGTCCCATTCCACTTTGAAACATTTAAATAAATTATCTTTGAAGACATTAATGTCCATATAAATGAATCCTAAAAACCATTTTGAAAAAATGGACATTAATGATAATAGTTAGAAGAATAAATCATTAAAACATTTAAAAAAAATTTAAAGAGTTTTTAACAAAATGAGAGACGCTTGAATACAAATAATTGACAAAAAATTTAATTATAAATTTATAATATCATGAGGAAAATCTGGTTAATGATATAATATTCCAAACGACATTATATAATCCATATAAGAGTGAATTGGTGCATTACAACAATGAAGTCTCAGTAGAATATAAATTAAGAAAACATTCCTTATAAAAACTATATCCTCAGACTAAAAATAGATCTCTTTCATAATAATGTGCAACAAATATAAATAAACTCAATATGATTGGATATTTAGTGTATATAAAACAGATAACTTTCACACATATTTTAGTAAAAACAACACCAATGACTTGGATGCTTAACTCAATGAATGGAAATAGAGATAAATTACTCTTATCAAGTTAATATCGATGACTTGTGAATTTATAAATGTAGTTATTATGTATATCAAAAGTATATCCACCCAAAGGGGAGTGGAAATTACAATATAAATAAATAAACAGTGATTCCACACATAATCATATCGTGGCATAATTAAGAATTAAAATATTCACCCAAGGAATGAAAATTGGGTTATAAAATTCCCTTACTGATTTGGTAACTTATGAAATTACACCACATGTTAGAAGGATCATACAAAGAAGATGTAAATACCCATAAATTAAGGTATATTATACAAATAATATAATCATGTGCATTACATACTACACACAAAAGGATATATTGGAAAACATAGAAAGAATCTAACGGTAATAAAAAGTGAGATGAAAATCCTTTAACATGTTGTAATCTTTCTATTCATATAGAAAAATGTTAATAACCACAATATGAATAAAACAATAACATATTTATAAAGATTATAATGTTAATATATATCTAGTGTCATAAAAAAATACAGCACATGTATGAAATAAGTGTTGAATAATGGAAATTTCATGGAATTAAATGTGATATAAGAAACCCCTTACCTCAAGTATGACTTGTCTTGTATGTTCCTTGTTATTCCTGAATAATAAACATAAGTTAGTTTATAAATTCTTAAGAAATTTTTTCATGTTTTATTATTCATTTTATATAACTTATTATCTTTCTATAGCATTTAGTTAGTAATTACGGTTCATATCAGACATTTTGTCGATGTTTGTAACCAGACTAAAAAATTGAACTTTTTATAATTACAAATTATCCTTGTGGTCAAAATACTATTATATACATAATCACATTCATTATTTCAATATCAAATATATCATATATATTAATTATATATATGTATTTATAATCATATATAACATTTAGAGATAAGAAATGAAATGAACTGTTCATGTAGACGTCCAGCCATACGTACTAATGAATGATACTTTCATTTCTGTTATGTATTTTAATTAATTGAAAAAATAATGATAAATAAGTATATTATAAATAAATTATAATATAATATATAATTTCATTAACTCCATCTGTTTTACATCCAATATATGGCATGAACGAGTCATATCCCTTTGAGGCGGCGGTAGTCCACACATCCTTAAATGAAATTTATGCTTTTACCCATTATGAAAACCATAACGGTATGATATAAATGAAAAATAAATAAATAAAAAAGATAATATAAATATAATTTATTTCACATATACAAACAGTTCCATCATAATGGTCACCATAAGAGGTGGTAGTAGAAGATTGAACAATCATAAATTCGCGAGGCAGTAGTTTTCTGTCCACAGAAACAGTATGTTCTTTACCTATTAGATGGTAGGGTGTGTATGTGTAGATAGAATTTTTATACTAACAAAAACCTAGTAAATTGATGATATTGATGTTGTTATAAAAGAAAGTAATAAAAAAGATAAATGGTTGGAGAAGTTAAATAAAATATAAGAACTTAAGAGAAGTTGATTCCTTTAAATCGGGTAACTCCCTTTGGTTTGAATAAAAAGCATTTCATGAGGTTCCTTACACCTAATGAAATGATTCTAGGTGGAAAGGATGGATATTGAGAGCATATTTGGGCAGACTTTAGAAAATTCAAGGGGCTCGAGAGGTGTGAGTAATGGGTTAGAGGTGAGGGATTTTTATAAGGGGGAGGAGGGTCTCTTAAGAAATGTTTGAAAATATTATTTTATTATATAATGATTTATTGTTTCTAAAGGTCCAAATAGATTAATGTCTAAGATAATATGAGTAATGTTAGATGTATATTCATCAAATAATAATTGGACATGTTATATATATTGTTTTAATTTTTATAATCTTATTTATTTAAATCATTTATTAATTAGGTTAACACTATATCATTATCATGTCATAAATAATTTTATTTTAATGATGTCTAAAAATTATAAAGAAAATTCATTTATGTAGGAAATATTTTTATATTTTTAATGAATAATTATAGTCAAATATATCAATTATATATCCACACATTATAATTGTTTTATAAAAACAATACATGTTTATGATATTTTTATTTTTTACTTTAAATAAAAAGTTATTAATGTAATTATCTTACCCAAATAGATTTAAAATGCCAAAGGTCTCACCAATTAATTATCTTGGTCATAAATTACTCATCTAATATGGTTAGGACAATTTTTATGGCAAATTTATATTATTATAATATTGTTTATACCTTAAATTACCTTATTTACCTTTCACTGCGGTAAATAAAAGTCAAAAGTTATTAATCACCAAAAATTATTTTCACCTTATTGAACCTCATTTTATATACTAATAACAATAATTTATTTATTAATATCATAATCCTATTCACAGAAGCTGTAAAATTTAATTTATATGAAAATGTTAGTTTTTGAACTACAACTTAGTGTTTTCAGTATTCATCAAAAATTGATTTTTTTGGAAAAATACAAAACATTCATCATAAACTATATTTGATATTATAAATTAAAAAATGATTTCTATTTTACCAAATTAAATACATGGATGTTGAATTAATTATTTTAATATTATGTTCGGCTGTCAAAACAAAAATTGTCTTTTTATGAATTAATAACTATCAAAAGACTAACACTTGTTTATGACAAAATTCAATGTAAAAGTAATACCAATGACATACTTTGGTTTAAATTTTAAAAGTATTATAAAATTAAAATTTAAATCCATTTAAAAAAATCTATCTATATAAATAAATTATATTAAAAAGAAAATTTTGAATTAAATTACAGTATTTTTAACTATTCATTAAAAATGATCATTGTTAGAAAAATACCAAATATGTATCCAAATTAAATTTTGAAGTCCCGATTCTAAAATTGAATTTTATTTTTTCAAATAAAAAATATTAATGTGACAAAAACTTGATTTAAAAAGGATTCTCTATTAAAAAGTGGTAAATTTACCTTTCAAATAATATTAGAGTATTTATGTTTAAAATTAGATTTATTCACATTTTAAGCCTCTAAAATGTATTTGATAACAATAATAACATTTAATAAATATATATAATCCTATTTTAGTATGATAAATTGATTATCTCTAATAAAACGACTAGGAAATAACTATCATTTAAATTAATAATATTGTTATATTATTTTTCTGTATAACTCACCATTACATGCAACCTAAGTTTTTAAAGAAACCATTTGTTGTGTATATGGTATACCAAAGATCATTGCATCCCATTTAAAGTAAAATTAATATTCAATTTATAAATATTATTAAATATGAATAATTTCATATTCATTATTTACCTGGGATGTTACACCTATTCTATAATAATTTACATACTAGTGGGCGATAATAGTAGAACACTTTATTATATTCATAATCTAAAGTGAAAAAAATTTGAAATGGCTGATGATACTAATATCTATTAAAAATATGTTTTCATTCTCATTTTTATTAAAAAATCATTATTAAAGATAATTTACTAAACTATGCTATCAATTAATGAATGTTAGGTGATAAACAAACATTATATACAAAAGATTGTTAGAAATGGTAGATTGAATTTAGTGTATAAATGTATATATATATATATATATATATTTGAATCATATTTTTATTCCCTAATTATTATTTTCATACCTATATTTTTTATGTTTCACATCATCATAATTTTTCTAATCAATTAATCAAATTTATCATTTTTTTCATTTTTATTGGTCTCGTTTTTTTAATCATGATTGTTTTGTCACACATAATTTTGTCTTCCATATTGATCAATAATCACACAAACCACATTAAAAGTAGTCTTTTGATGTTTATAATAAATAATCTTACCACATTATCATTTAATATGAGGTAAAAAATAGTATTGAAATATAATATAACATTAATATAATATAATCTCAAAACTAAGATGTTAGTGGGTTGGTCGAGTGGTAATGTATCACTATAATCATGCATCAGACCAAGGTTCAAATATTTGTGGGGGATATTTCCATATAAATACGGTGACATAGGCATGATGCATGGCACATGAATCTGGGGACGTAGGCATGACACATGCCCAGTGATGGAAGAATTTAGATACAGACATGATGGTGCACTGCCCCTTTGGATATTTAATGGGCTTCATTCCTATTGGGCCTTTAGGGGCATAAATTTTATTAATAAGATATGATGTGTGGACTATCCTATGGGGAGCTATGACCTTCCTTTCCATCCTAATATTTTTATGTGTGCATGTATTGTTTGATGTAATTATTCCCCAATCACCTAATATATATAATCTCGGGATATGGGCAATAACAATTTTATTTAATTATATGTCTCAATATATAATTGAAATTGGTTAAATAACTAGTAAAAATGAATGGTCATGGTGAATTAAAAAACCTTTGTTTAGGAAATAAAACATGAGACCTATCTCTGGGACTGAAGGATTATTTTTTTGGAAAAAAAGTACTTCTAGAATATGGATAACGATTTCGGGGATGTATATTGTTGAGGGGTTGGTCAGGATAAGGGGATTCGCATGTACAAAGATATGAGTGGGTTCCTTTTATAACTGAGGAGTAGTACTTTTACAAATTAAAAATAATAATTCATGTCACTCCAAACTCATTATTCAAAAAAATTGATAAATAATTTAGAAGGGTGATGATAATGTCATGACACACATCCACCACTAAAACAAACATGTTTTAAACTTTTTATTTCCATTTCTAGCATGGTTACTCACTTATACCATTTATTTTTCAACTATTGAGTCTAGATTTCCAACCTAGATAATATATCGATTTAGCCTTAAATAATATTAGCTTTATTTTATATTTTATAACCACTAAATATTAATACAAAATATAATTTACCAAATAAAAATACAAAGTGTATGGGAAAATAATTTTAATGCAAGTTGATATGACCCAAATTACCCAATTTTAACCTTAATTGTGGATGCTATTTTTTACTATTTTTAATATTAATTTATTAAAAAATATGATATAATTGTTAAATAATATTAATTTTATTTATTCTAAATATTATATTAATTTTATCAAATTCAAATCTCAAAATTGTTAGAATTTATTTTCAAAATAAGCCCCTAAATCCTATAAAAACATGTTTTTTATGAAAAGAATTTTCCAAGACTCAGAAGAACTTAAATAAACTATATCAATAGTAATCATAAATAGGTATGTAAAAATATATATATATATACATATTGTATAAATTTAATTTAAATATTTCCTCAGGAAATTTTTTTTTAATTAATTGAATTTGGAAGACATATTTTATTATACAAATTATCTATTTTACATCTTAATGATCATCTTGTTATTTATAAAAAATAAATATTGAGTAGATAATTATGTTTAAATATTTTTATAATTTAGTATAAATAATTGGAATATTTAAATCTTATATTTCTATTTATTCGAAAAATGTAATATCTGAGGGAATGTTTGAAAAATTATTTCAAGGCTTTTTGACAAATTAAAATCGATAATGATATTCATAAAATAAAGTAGATTTTATGTTAAATAAAATATTAAAATGGTTATTATATTGTGTTTATTTAACATATATTGTTCACTTAATATAATTTATTGTCATGTGTTAAAAAATTCATTTAAAATTATGAGTTATCTATGAATCAAATACATAGGTTATTATATGTAGCAATAGGAAAACTATTATTTAACCTTTGATAACTAGGATATGAAAATGTAAAGACCTAAAATTTCCATGTAATTTTTTTCAAATATATGGGAAGTTGACATGTGTGTAAAATCTGACGGTGCACGATTCTGAGGCCCGAAGTACCCAAAATTATCCGTCGAAGTTTTTTTATGTTAATGTTCTTAAGAGGTTTTCATGAAAATTTTTAATAACTCTTAAATTGTTACTCGGATCAAAAATTTGAGGGCACCGTTGGGCTCAAGATGACAGGTTTACCCCAGGCACGACTTAAAATTATTCGGCATGGGCCTCCTGTGAGAAAACCCAAAAATGGCATATTCATAAATAAAATAATTAATTACATTATTTTATTTTTCAAATTATTATAACATATAAATGGTAACTCTGTTTAAAAAAATAGAGTACCATTGTGTACTTTTCGGTGTGTTTCACCTAGGGGGAGCCTAACCTCGATCGGTGAGGGTTGAGGGTGACTATTAATAATTTTCTAAAATATTTTTCGGGTATGATCAGTGAACACGCAAGTGGCATTTAGTCACTTTTGAACTGGTGCTCAGAATTGAAATATGATGGCACCATTGAACTCGCAGTGCCGGTATTCGCTTAAGAAAACATTCATTTCGATGTTAGTGAGTCGAGAATAAAAGATATTTTTTGGGGTTTTAGTGAATGAATTAAATAAAAATAAAGTGGTATAACTTTATTTCTATTTGTTGGTTAAAACCTCCAAGTGGAAGTTGGAGGTGGGGACACCCACAACTTAACATCCCATGAAAGGTTATGGTGGTGGGGACCACCCATGTTTACACCCCCTTGAAACCTTAATTAATTGGGACAAAAATATCAAGACCCTATTAAATGTGGTGGGAGCCTCTTGGAATCCTCCCAATAATTAAATCCAACACACCACTTATTTTTCCCAAGCATAACTTAATTGGCTCGCTTGTTTTAAATTCAAGTAACTGCGTCGTTGGAATTATGGAAGGTTCCTAATAAATGAACTGTCATAAATTTAAATTATTGTTACCAACCTACCTCCCTGTACTATATAAAGGATGATTGGGAGGAGGTTTTGGGAAAACTTCACCAAGGGAAGAAGTGCTAGAAAAGTGACGCGACTCCCAACACTTGTTGAATTACGCTTCCTCAACGAAGAACGAAGAATGCCTTAAAATATGAAGAATGATCTCATTTGAATTTCTTCCTTGGAACCGCATTCGAAGTGGGACGTCTTCGACAATTGACCTTCCCTCCTCATCGTCTTCAATGAACCGACGCACAAGCATGGATCGAAAGTGTGTGGCAGACACGACGAATGACGACAACTCTGTCCACTTCCCTGTGAATTTGTCCACGAAAAATGTACAAATGTAGGGGGATTAAACTCTTTTTACTAACTTTTACTTCCCTCCTATTTGAACAATGAATGTTGTTGAGCTTTGTTCATGATGAACCAATTTCTGTCCCCCCCTAAAAGAGGAGGGTGTGAACCAAAGCAACCTGGAATGGCCCCTCCGCAAAACTTTTTCTTGTTGAACTTACGAAGAAGAAGTGGAGACTAGGCGATGAAGGTGGAAAAGACGAAGACCGTGCTACCTACGACCTCTGTGAATAATGCCTCCACCACGGTGCCCTCTACGCGCCCTGTCGGCCTTCCTGTGCCCCGCCGGCCTACCCGCATGCCCCGCCGGACCGACCGCACTCCCCGCTGGTCTGATCGTGGTCTTCTCGTACCCCACTAGTCTGCCTGATCACCCCGCTGGCCTGCTCGCGACCTACCCGGCACCCTTCCATCCTTTCCGTGCCCTGTGCGGCCTCTCGCGCGCCCTACCCAGTGACAAACCGGCCTACACGGTGCCCTGCTGGCCTACCCGCTCTCTGCGCGGCCTCCTGGTACCCTGTCTAGCACCCTTTTGGCCTACTCGCTCCCCGTGCAACCTCATGGGGCCCTCCTAGTGCCCAACTGACCTCCCGGGCCATACTGCAGGAGTCGCGCCCCATGTGGCGCTAACCGAACCCGCCCCGGCCTCCGAGCCGAGCCGCCTCCGTGGGGACCTCCGGGCCGAACCCCCCTGAAATAAGATGGGCTAGGACCAGTGGACCAGTCCAAACCTAGCGGGTAGACCGTGATGACCCAGCCCTGGTCGTCCCAGTCTGGGTTGGGTCATGTCGGTCTGACCGGGTCGGACCGGGCCCATGCCCATTACTGACCCCTTTACATTTGTTAGCCATAACATTGGCTCAAGACAACCATTTGATGAACCTTTAACAGTGATGGTTTTCATGGAGTGCGATGGACCGTTGAGTATACACTAATGGAGTTCGGGGTAAATATGAGATGCAGTCAGGTTGGATCGTACACGAGTCCAACCGGGTCCTCGGGAGTAAAAGGATAATAACTCACAGACCGAGCATCTGATTGACGAGCCGTCTATTGCGTTGAGAACCATATGATGAGGCTGATGTTTGAGATACTTCTATTTGGGACTTCATGACATTTGGAGTATCGACCTGTAGCTTGTGGAGCGGATCCTCCTAGAGACAAGCGAGCATGGGATCGAGTTATCAGACCAGTTCCGAGTTTACCCTCAAGTGGGGCTAGGCTGTGGGTTATCTGTTGACCTCTAGGGTTTACCCTCCAACTGGGCTGGGTAGTGGGTTACCCATTGACCTATTTGGGATTACCCTCCAGTTGGGTTGGGCAGTGGGTTACCCGACGACCTCTTAAGGTTTACCCTCCAGCTGGGCTGGGCAGTGGGTTACCTGTTTCCTCTTATGGTTTACCCTCCATCTGGGCTGGGCAGTGGGTAACCCGACGACTTCTTAGGATTTACCCTCCATCTAGGATCGGTAGTGGGTTACCCGTTGACTATTAGAGTTTACCATCCAGCTGGGTTGGGTACTGGGTTACTCAACGACCTCTTAGGGTTTACCCTCCAGCTAGGATGGGCAGTGGGTTACTCGACGAATGAGTTCTCAAGTAGCTGAGGTTTCAACAATGTTACTGGGATGTTATTTGATACTACCCCTAGATTAAAATCCTGGTTTGAGTTGAGTCGGTAACTTTTTTGTTTATGTTATGATTGAGATGATTTATTTGATAACTTTGGTATATGTATGGGCATATACCTAAGTGGGATTATCTGTTGAATTCATACATTGTGGTTTATTCTTGTTGGCTATTGTGTGACCTTGAGGGTCTCAGGGTTCCTATAGAGTAACATTATACACACCCATGCATGGGATATGCCCGCACCTCATTTGTTGGATGCAGATGACGGACAGTGCTGAATGAGGCTGAATGTACCCGGATTGGGCAGTACCCTGAGGTGGACCACACGGCGTGACGGTACATGGAGGAGACGGATGGACATGGAGTTCTTTTAAGTACTTTTGTACCTTCCCTTCAGGTAGGATCCATAGTGGATGATTCCAGAGCAGCTTTCAACTTTCAGCTGTTTTTCCCCTTTGCAGTTGTACTTGTACTTTACAGTTGGGCTTGTATTTCTGGCCCCTTTTTCTTTACAGGACTCATTTTTATATTGTTTTACTTAGTGTTTTTCTTCCAGATCATACTATTTTGTGTGTGTTTTTATGTTATAAAGTCAATTCATTCCCATCATAGGGATTTACGCCTTTGGTGCTTGTCACCAGCCCCTGGCCTGTAGAAGACGGGCTTGGGGTAGTCACGACACGGGCCCTGGGAGATGGGTCATGACAAATTCGTATCAGAGGAGTCGGTTCTACCATAGGATTTAGGAATATGATATTTCTTTTCAATTAATCAATTGTGTTAGGTGTATTTAGTGTGGGTCTCAGCTCAAGGAGTCCAGAGTTGGTACGGCAGCCGAAGTATCCATACACCAGGACCCAGAATTCTGATTTCCTACTCAATACACGAAAACACTGATTTCATGTGTGTTTTCAAAAGTTTTCTTAAAGTCAAATCAACCTAGTAAGCCCACCATGTATAATGTTTTGATAGTGTCACATCTGTTTCTTTCTGGATACCTCCATGAATATATCCAGTTATAGTTCCGAGTGTTGTATAGGCTAACAACCCACTAAGTGACGAGGCTCCGGTGCAAGGCCCTCTAACTATGTTGAAACCTTTGGGTGGTGTACCAGTAGCACTACCACCGGTTTGGTAGCAGATACCATCAGCCACAATTATAAACGGTGCACGCCGACTAAGCAAGTTGCATGAGTTCCAGTAGCAGAGGCCTCTGTGGTTTCAAGGCAAGACATATTCCCACACAGCTGAGGGAAGGCTGTAGGTGATTTCTAGAGATTTCCATCAAGTGGAGACACCAGTAGAGAAGACGGTGGTGTTAAATACTAGTCTAATTTAGTGAGTGATCATGAGGATGATTTTCTTAGTGATGAGGCCTCGGTACGTGGACCATACCTGAGATAGTACCTTTAGGTAGTGTGTCAGCTATATCACTGCCTGTTGGTCAGCAGTTACAACTGGAAGTACCGATAGATGAAACATGTAGGCTTAGTGCCTTACACATGTTTCAGGTTCAGATACCCCTCAGGTTACATGGTGAGCCTGACTTAGAGGAGGCTGAGTACTGGCTGAGGAGGTGGCTGAGAGTTCTCTGGAGCTTATACAGCTTCGTTAGGAAGACATGTCCGTAGCTGAGTACTTATCGAGGCGTACCGATCATTTCTGGTACTCAATGAATATGATACGATTAGTGATTTGGTTCTCGGACTACCGTGTGAGGTGTCTTAGGACATCCGAGCCATCACCATTTCTCTAAATGTTAGAGAGAACCTTTGCAGTTTAATGTTCTTTGGATGAGGAGATAAATCCAATAAATGTTATTAGTGGGAAAGTAGGAAACAGGTGCCAGAATCAGAGACTTAGGCGTGAAAGATGTTTCAGGAAGAGGATGTGATAGATATAGATGAATCTATAGGGTAGCAGACATGGAAACAGATCTAGGAGAGCAGTATGTGGTGCTGTAAATTTCGACATGTTATAACCACCCACCATTGTAGTATCTGCCAGGCTCAGGGAGCTGGAGGGAAGGGGAAGAGAGTAGCTATATTCGGTCAAAGAGTGTGACCAAAGGGCTCTATGAATGATTCAAGGTACGGTCTGTGTCTCCTACTAGATACTGTATCAATGGACATAGGTACTAATCATTCCTTCATTCCAAAAATCTTCTCCCAGGCCTAGAATTTCCAGTTAAACTATTGAATTGACCCTGAGGTCTGGAGATACCTTTAGGAGGAGACTCAATAATCACACATACACTGACGGTGGGATCTGACCCTTTAGGAAAGGGTTTCAGTTGGACCCTCTTAGTGGCAGCATCGAGCCCTTATGACGTTGGTTTGGGTATGGACTGGTCAACCACAGCTCATAAACAAATTTACTGTATTAGGAAAAAGGTTGTGGTTTATCTGCAACATTTGGATGAGGTTTTCCTTAGTCAAAGAAAAAGGAAACCTGGGCAGCACTGGTTAATCTCATGCATAAGAGGGTGCAACCGATCACTCTTGAGTCATCCATCCATACCCTCGTGCCAGTAGGAGATTTGTGTTTTCAGTTCCAAGAGGATTGATAGAACATGGGGACATCTTTTCAAAATATATCTTCAGGATTACCCCCCAAGGGACAGGGACATATGATTTGGCTGGATATTTCTGGTTGTTCATACCAGAAATCTCTAAAGTTACAGCACCACAAAAGCCTTCATGAAGAAGGGTCAACACTTCATGTGGTCAGAGAAATACCAGTAGAGTTTTCAGGAGGTGAGACAGAGGCTGACAAGTTCCCCATCTTGAGACTTACAGAGGATGTCATAGGGTACGTAGTCTACTGCGATGCATTTGGGACTGGACTCGAGTGTGTCCTAATGCAGGAGCGAGCAGTGATCGCATATGGTTATCAGCAGCTGAGATAGAATGGGAAAAACTAAGCCACCCATGACCTAGATATAGCAGCAATGATATTTGCCTTGATGATGTGGCAACACTACCAAATGGTAGAGTGATTTAAAATGTACACTGATCATAGGATTCTTCGGTATATCTTTTCTGAGAGAACCATGAACATGAGACAGCGGCGATGGTTTGAGTTCCTCCAGGACTATAACATCGAGATAGTCTATTCTCCTGGAAATGGGAATTTTGTAGCAGATGCACTCAGTGGGAGATCTGGTATATAGCTACTTAGTTAGGAGACAGAGTAACATGCTACCTCAAAGATATTCTTTGTGGATAGAGACGGACCAACCATTCTAAAGTCTCTTACAATCACTCCCCCACTTCTTCAATGAGTTAGGGTGGCACAACATGGGGACTCTGACTGTGAGACATGATGTGCTCGGATATCCACAGGATAGGCACCTGATGGATTATCTCAAGGTGGTTATCACATCATTATTTTCAGAGGACATGCTATGGTACCCGCGTCACATCCGAAGAAATTGTAGAGGGAATTCCACACATCCCCGTTGTCGGGACCAAGTTGGATGGAGAAAGAATTTTTAAGAGTTAGCCATTGCAGAGTGTTGTATTTTGTTTTCAAAGAAGATTAGTCATTTCAATTTGTAAAAAGACCAATAAACAGATGATGATTTTCTAATTTTTATTTCACAAATATCAAATGTTTGGAGAACTTGTTAGGAAATCCTTATGAAGGAAAGGGGGAGAAATGATGATGCCAGTAATATATAGTTTTGATTGGAAGGAATGATGCTACTGGAAGATAGGGATGTTTCAGTACATCCCATTGTAATTCTAACGATGCTAAATCTAGTCTATCAAAGGATATATATCACGATAGTGGAGTTCATGATAAAAGCTGAAGAATGGTTTTGGAAAGCAGTGAAGATAGAAATGAAAAAGGAATGGACAATCTGGAGGTGGAACAGAAGCCCAGTTTAAAGTAGCACGCAAGTCAAGAGTGTTGTGTAAGTATTGGCATGAAAGTAATGGTTCGAAAGTATAAGTGGCATGCAAGTCATATTTTATATGATCACCACATCCAAATATGAAAAAGGAAATAAAGTGGCGCGCAAGTTGAAGAGTGGCGTGCAAGTCAAAAGTGGCACACAAGTATAAGTGGCTTGCAAGTAGAAGTGGTGTGCAAGTGTGGAATGCAAGTATATGTGGCATGAAAGTGTATGTTGCACACATGTCATATTCCAACATCATCATATAAAAATATGAAAAAGGAATGAATGTGCCGTGCTAGTGATGGAAGGGAGAGAAAGTGATGCAGCGGCGCGCAAGTATTGGTTTGAAAGTCTATGTGGCACGCAAGTCAGAAAAATGCCTATAAAAAGATGACTCACCTCTTAATTTTTTAATGCGCAAAACTTAAGGGAAAATTTGAGCTCTGATTGTGAAAGTAGTAGAGGGTTCTCTGATCGTACATGTTTATTCACATATGTTTTGTCATGCAAGTGTTGTCGCACAAGTGTTGCTCTGCATGTTTTGTCGCGCAAGTTCTTTCGTGCAAATTTTTCTACAAAATTTTTTCCGTGCATGTTTCTAGAGGTGTAAAAGAAGGGAGGAACATAAGAAGAGACACATATGTTTTAGGCGTGCATGTATAGGTCACGCAAGTGGAAGTGGGCACACAAGCTGTTTTGCTCTAGGGGTTTCTGCCAGCTTCTGGGTAGGAAAGTGAAGAATTTCTTTGAAAGATTTGATCTCTGTATGCTCATTAAGATGCATTGATCTGTTGTATTACCCTATTTGTGATAAAAGGGATCACACATACTATTGGATTATTTTCAATGTTCTACATGAGTGTAAGGGTATATCCTACTCATTGTATTCCACATTAAAGGATTGTTTTCTAGTGGATTGTGTGGTACTGAATTGTTTCCATACCATACCAAGGACGTCGCTACTCTTGTTGAGTAGTAAACCATTTAAATCTTTTGTTCCTGTGGTTGTGTGTGTTCCGTAGGGAAGAAACTCTTTAAAAGGAGGCGAATGTTGTTTCAAAAAGGGGAAATATAAAAATAAATGGATATTACTAATTCACCCCTACCCCTCTCAGTGATACTTCGATCTAGACTGGGAACTTCTATTGGTATCATAGGGACAGGTTCCCTTTGTCTATTCTTTGCTGAAGTGGTTGAAGAGATGTTGTAATATAGAATCTAAATTGTGTGAATAGTGAGGGGATTATAATTTTTGATGGAAATAACCATCACATCTAGAAGGACAGAATGATGCCTTATATTATGTCTCTGGGATATGATGTTCTTGAAACTGAAACAGATGGGTTTCATGCTATTGATGACAAGGTTAATCTTACTCCTGCTGATAATAAGAATCTTGAGAATGATGGAAGAGCTAAAAATGTGTTACTCTCATCCCTTTATGAGAGTGAATTTTTAAGAGTGAAATGTGTCTCTACATCCAATGGAATCTTGGAAAAAATGAAGAACAACTATGAAGGAAATACAAAAGTAAAGAAGGCTAAACTATAAATATGGAGACTGAAGTATGAAGACTTGAAAATAGGAGAATATGAATCTATTAGGGATTTCATTACCAGGATAAATGATATTGTCAGTACAATCTGATGTCTTGGTGAAACGTTGGAAGATTCTCTAGTTGTTGAAAAGATCTTATGATTTCTTTTAGACAAATTTAATGCTAAAGTTTCATTACTGGAGGAAAAATATCCAGAAACATGATCTCTGGATGATTTTAATAGCACTCTCATAACTTATAAAATGAGAAGGGATAAGACTATGAAGAGAAAATCAAAAGAGGATAGAGAAATTTCTTTCAAGGCTGTAAAGAAATAGAAGTCAAAGAAAATTCTTATTGAAGATAAATCTAGTGATTAAAACTCTGAAAATGAGGTATGTATATATTTTGATGAAATACAATCCTTGTTTTCAAAAAATGTGAAAAGATGATCAGGGAAATACAAAGGGAAACTCCCTTTGAAATGTTTTGAATGTGGATCTGTTGGACACTTTGTGGATAATTGTCCAAAAAAAGGGAAAGATGAAGATATTGATGAAGATGACAGGAGACCAATGAGGCCATGGAAGAAACCGGGTAGAAAAGATAAATATTCTAGAAGAGGTAAAGATAAAAAGTCCTTCAAATCAAAAAGAAGAAGCTTCTTTTAAAAAAGTGAATAAGATGATGATAGTGATACTGGATCTGAAAAATCGGTTGCTGAGAAAGGTAGAGAGAGTAATTTTTTTTAAAATTTGAATAATGATGATTATGAGTGTAGTAGTACTGAAGAAGAAGAAGAAACGCAACTTGAACAGTATCTAAATGAAGAGATGAAGGAATGTTTGAGAATGATCAGAATACTTGAGAAGGAAAACAAGAAGTTGTTAAAAGAAAATTCCACATTAAACAATGAAGAAATTTCTAGTGATGAGAAAATCAATATGGAAAAGAAGATTGATGATCTCAAGAATTATTTTGAGAATGCAAAGAATCTCATTGATCATCTTGAAGTAAAGCTGAAGGCAAATGAAGAAGAGCAGGAACTTATCCAACAAAACCATTATCAAGATAACGAAATGAATGTAAGTTTCAAACAATATATCTTAGAAGTTGGTGAATTTTCTAGTAATAATGAACCAAATGAGGATCTACAAAGGTTATCTTCAAATTATGAAAGGAACGATGGAACTAGTTCTGATAAGAACAAGGTTAGAAAGATCATATATGTGGCCAAAGTCATCAACGTTGAAAATTCAAAAGTGTATAAAAATTTTAAGTCAAAGAAGTCTTCTAATACCACTGGTGCTGATAAATATAAGCCAAAGAATAAAGTCAAAAATGTAAACATAAACGTTCATGATCAACAGAGTTCTATTAAGAAAGTCATTGAGAATCGTGTTCACAACTCCGATCAGCATATAAGTTTCAGAGGTAAACATATTTTCTATGGTTACTGCTATTATTGTTGTGGCTTCGAACACATGGAAAATATGTGTCAGTTCAACAAACAACATTACAACTATTCCCCATGTTTTGAAAGACAAGGGTTGAGGAGGAGTCAAATATTTTAAAATTGAAAGTCTCCAAATAAATTTCAGTAGATATCTGAGAAGACTGGTGTGAATGATGAGAATAGTTTCCAACCACTGGAAACTATTTGTGAAATATGTGATCGACCTGGACATCTTGCCAAGGGAAGCATTAGTGTCTTACCAGAGCAACAAAAAATTCTTAATAATTCTCAAAAGCAATATTTTTAAAAAGCTAAAAAGGACAACTTTTATAATTCTGAAAGTAATGAGTGCATGTTTGACCGGCCAAAAATCATTGACTTGTCTAGGAATTTGGAGGATGCACAATAGGAAGTGAAGGAAAAGGAAGAACAAAAAGCTCTTTTCATCGAAACTGCTTCTTATCTACAAAAGGAGAACGTCCATGGATTCTTGATAGTATATATTCCTCTCATATGATAGGAGACTTAAAGCTACTGAAGAATGTGAAAGGCTTTAAAGAAGGAACAATGACATTTGGAAATGATGAATCTCTAAGGATCAAAGGTGTTGGATCAGCCATCATAGGAAAAGAAAAGATGAAATCGAGGAAAACACTATATGTTGATGGGTTGAAACATAACTTTATTAGTGTTTCACAACACTATGATGAGGGAAAAAAAGTTATCTTCAGTAAAGATGGATTTGTTATGAAAAATAAAAATGATGGAAATATAGTTACAAGGGGCTAACGTACAAAATGGAATTTGTTCCAACATGTTGAAGTGCAGAACTCTTTTTACATGGGTGTAGTGGATGAAAATCAGTTATGGAATAAATGGATGGGACATATTTGTCATAGAAATATGTGCATGTTATCAACATGAGACAGTGTCAGATATATGCCTGGTTTATCATGAAGAAGAGATTGGTGTTGCACTATTTGTGAGAAAGTGATTATTGCAAACTCTTTTCATAAGAGAGTTGAAATTAGTTCAAAAAAACCCTCGGAACGTATACATTCTGGTATATTTAGACCAATGAGAAAGCAATAAACAAAAGGATATAATTACTTCATTAATTTAATTGATGACTTTACTCGCATTACTTGTGTTATGTACATGAGACATAATTCAGATGATCTGAAAATGTTTAAGAGTTTCAGGAGGAAAGCAGAAAAGGAATGGGAGTATTCAGTAATGTAACTGAGAACTGATAATGGTGGTGAGTATAAGAATCAAGAGTTTGAATTTTATCATAAGAAGCAAGGAATTCATCATGAGTTCGTTTCACCATACACACCTCAAAAAAACGGGGTAGCTGATAGAAAGAATCAAAGTCTAGTGGAAATGGGGAGAACAATGTTACTTGAACATAGTCTTTCTCATTATTATTGGGGGAAAGCCATGAGCACTGCTGTGTATACTCAGAACCAATGTTTCTAAAGTCCAAACTCATATATGACTCCATATGAAATGTTCTATGGAAAAACTCAAAGTCTGAAACACTTGAGAGTCTTTTGGAGTCCATGTATTATAAAGAAGAATGGTGGGAACATGTGAATCTTTGAGAAAAGAGGAGATGACTGAATTTTTCGTGGCTTTGCTCTAGAAGGAAGAGGAAATAGATTCCTCAATAAATAAACATGAAGAATTATTGATTCTTCAGATGTAAAAGTTGTTGAAAATACTGAAAAATAAAAGCATCCACATGATGATGTCAAAGTCGAGTAGGAGAGAGAAGAATTTGTTAACAATTCTGGTAATGCTGCAGACTGTGTTAATCCTACTCAAGAAGTGGAATCTGACTCAGAGATCTCAAGTGATGAGGATGGAGTTCAAACAACTCATCCTAGGTTAAGGAAGAATGTGGAGCCTCAAAACATTATTGGAGATAAAAATCAGAGGGTCCAAACAAGAAGAACAACAAATTCTATATCACATACATCTCTTTATTCAAAAGTTGAACCGAATGATGTAAATGATGCATTTGAGCATTAAGAATGGGTTACTTCTATGAATGAAGATCTTGATCAGATAGAGAAGAATGATACTTGGGAACTTGTACCCATGCTGGACAATAAGGCCATTATTGGTACAAAATCGGTTTTTCGGAACAAGATGAATGAAGAAGGTAATGTGATAAGAAACAAAACAAGATTGGTTTGAAAAGGGTATTCCCAAATTGAAGGCATTGATTTTGATGAAACCTTTGCTCCGGTGGCACGATTAGAAACAATAATAATCATTCTTGGTATTTCTGCACAATGGGGTTACAAAATAGTTCATATGGATGTAAAATCTGCATTCCTGAATGGTGGCCTTGACGAGGAAGTTTACAATGATCATCCTTGTGGAATTGTTATTGGAAAGGATGAATGTTATGTGTTCAGATTGAAAAAGGATTTGTATGGGCTAAAACAGGTTCTGATGGAATGGTATTCTAAATTAGTACTTTCTTGAAGAAGAATCATTTAATTAAAGGCAGCATGATAGCAATCTTTACATCTAATAGTGTCAGGAGTTTTAACTGATTGTTATTTTTTATATCGATGACATTATCTATACAGGGAATGATGAATGATCATGTGAAATATTTGACGAGGAGTTAAAAATGTTATTTGATATGTCCATACTGGGTGAAATGAAATATTTTCTTCGGCTACAAATCTCACAGAAAAGGAATCATGTCTTTTTGTCTCAAGAAAAGTATTCTAAGGTACTTCTGAAATTTTTTGGCATGGAAATTCGAAACCATTGTCCAAACCTATCTCAGTGGGAACCAAGTTGTCTAAAGATGTAGAAGGCAAGGAAGTTGATCAGAAAGAGTTTCGAAAGGTGATTGGAAGTCTATTTTATTTGATATCCTCAAGACCTGACATCGTCTATGTTGTCACTTTCAGTGAAAGATTTTATAGTGCTCTTAAAGAATCACATTTGATTGCTGGAAAAACCAAATCTCAGATATATCAAAGGCATAGAAAATTTTGGAATCATCTATGAAGGATCTGGAAATATTGATCTATTTGGGTATTTTGATGTTGATTGGGTAGGAAATGTTGATGATCTAAGATCCAAATCTGGTGGAGTTTTCATTCTGGGGAATTGTTGTGTTAGTTGGAATAATAAAAAAATAGAATTCAATAACTCATTGCATAGCTAAAGCTGAATATTTTTCTACTACTCAAGATGCAACTCAACTAATGTGGATGAAGACTCAGCTATAATATATACTTGTTGAAGTAAATATACCATTGCTCTTAGGTTGTGATAATCAGAGTGCAATCAATCTTACAAGAAACCCAGTACAATATTCCCATTCAAAACACTTTGATATAAATACCACTTCATCAAAGAGCAGGTGGAGAATATTGAATTGAAGCTAGAGTATGTTCCTACATCTGAAAAAGTTGCTGATATATTCACAAAACTATTACCGAAGGAACCATTTTCAAAATTGAGGTTGAACATGGGTGTCCAACCTCTTTCTCATAAAGGTCAAGGTACGTGTTTTTGTCCCTTCTCTCTTCTTACCTTTGGATACTATTATGAAGGGGGATAATTTTATCATAAATCTATCCTTATGGAAGCATGCATAAAGGGGGAGTTGTGGGTATGCTGTGAATCCAGCATGTATGTGTGTCATCTATTCTAACTGTTTGTTGGAGTGGTTGTAGGAAAAAAAATTGTATTCCAAGAATGTTGAAGAAGTGAAGAATTCTGAAGTAGAAGCTTGAAAGATGTTATGAAAGATGTTCTAAAGAAGCCTGAGGAGACATGAACATGAGAATTCATAGTCACTACCTTTGGATAACATGGTTTTGGCTGTCAACAATTCTTGTTTCCTATAATGAGTTAGCTTACGTAGGCTTATAATTGTTTATAAGTAATCCAATTCATAAGGTTAAAAAGTTCACTGATTTATGAATCTTGTTTGACAAAAAAATCCAAAGGGGGAGATTGTTGGGACCATGTTGTATTGATAAAGAATTTTGAAGAGTTATCCATTAAAGAGTGTTGTATTTTTTGGTCAAAGAGGATAAACCCATTCACATTGTAAAAAGACCAGAAACCAGACGATGCTTTGCTAATTTGTATTTCACAAATATCATAAGTTTAGAGAACTTGTGATAAAACCCATGTGAAGGAAAGGGGGAGAAATGATGATGCCAGTCATATACAGTTTTTATTAGAAGGAATGATGGTACTGGATGATAGGGAAGCTTCAGTACATCCCATTGTAATTCTAATGATTCTAAATCTCATGTATCAAAGGATATATATCACGATAGTGGAGTTCATGATAAAAGCTAAATAATGGTTATGGGAAGAAATGAAGATAAAAATGAAAAAGGAATGTATAATCTAGAGGTGGCACAAAATAATAGTTTAAGGTGGCACCTTTTTCCAGTGTTTTCCAAATTTTAGGGCCTAAAAATCAGGAGATGAAGAAGTGATTTTGAAAATGGAAAGAAAGTGGAATGTATGTCAAGAGTGGCACACAAGTATTGGCGCACAAGTCATGGTGTGCAAGTGTAAGTGGAATTCAAGTCATATTTCAAAGATCATCACATCAAAATATGAAAAAGGAAATAAAGTGGTGTGCATTTTGAATATTGGCGTGCAAGTCATAAGTGGCGAGCAATTATAAGTGGCGCGCAAGTTCGGCGCGCAAGTACAAGTGGTGCGCAAGTGTGGAGCACAGGTTTATGTGGGGCACAAGTGTATATTGTGTTCAAGTCATATTCCAACATCATCATATCAAAATATGACAAATGAAAGAATATTTCATGCTAGTAACGGATGGGTGCGCATGTAATGGAGCGGTCTGCAAGTATTGGCGAGCAAGTCTATGTGGCGCGCAAGTCAGAAAAATTCCTATAAATAGAAGAATCACCTCCTCATTTTTTAATGGTCAATACTTAAGAGAAAATTTTAGCTTTGAGCATGCAAGTAGTAGATAATTCTCTAATCGTGCAAGTTTTGTCGTGCAAGTGTTGTCGTACAAGTGTTGCCACATAAGTGTTCCTGCGCAAGTTTATCCGGGAAAGTTTTTCCATGCATGTTTTGCTGTGAAAGTTTGGTCGCACAAGTTTCCAGAGGTGCACAAGCAGGGAGGCGCACAAGAAGAGATGTGCAAGTTATAGGCACGCATGTATAAGTCATGCAAGTTGAAGTGGGAACACAAGCTGTTTTGTTCCAGGGGTTCCTGCCAGCTTCTGGGTAGGAATGTGAAGAATTTAATTGAATGATTTGATCTGTGTAAGCTCATTAAGAAGAATCAATCCATTGTATTACCATATTTGTGATAAGAGGGAGCACACACACTGTTGGATTGTTTTCAAAGTTCTACACGTGTGTAAGGGTATATCCTACTCGTTGTATTCTACATCAAAGGATTGATTTCTAGTGGATTGTGTGGTACTGGATTGTTTACGTACCATACCAAGGATGTAGCTACTCTTGTTGAGTAGTTAACCTTGTAAATATTTTGTTCCTGTGGTTGAGTGTGTTCAGTAGGGAAGAAACTCTTTAACATGAGGCGAAGGTTGTTTCAAAAAGGGGAAACGTAAAAAGAAAAGGATATCACGGATTCACACCCTCCCCCTCTCACTGATAATTGGATCCTAACTGGGAACTTCACCCACTAGCCGCAAATCTACGAGTAGCAAAGATGTACCAGGACCATCAACGATAACACTGGTGTCCAGGTATGAAGATGGCAGTAGCATAGTTTATTTCTTGATGCCTCACTTGCCAGCAAATGAAGGCGGAGCACCGAGTACCAGCAGGCTTGGTTCAACATTTAGAGGTCCCAAAGTGGAAGAGGGATGGGATATCCATGAACTTCGTGACGGGTTTTCCACGTACATTTAGTGATCATGACTCAATTTGGGTGATCGTTGACCGACTCTCTAAGTCGGCCCACTTCCTACCAATCAAATAGTTGGGTTTATTAGAGAGCTTAGGACACCTCTAGGTGCAAGATATTGTGCAGTTACATGGAGTACCTTTATATATTGTCTCCGATCATGAGACACGGTTTACATACCATCTATGGAAGGGCTTGAAGGAGGCTTTCAGGAGGTAGCTTCGTTTGAGAACCGCCTTCCATCCTCAGACGGATAGTCAGACTGAGCGGACCATCTAGACCATCGAGGACATGATGCGTGCTTGTTTCCTTGACTTTGGTCACAACTGGGGGGATCACTTACCTTTGGAAATGTTTGCATACAAAAACAACAACAACTCCATCATTTGTATGACACCTTTAGAGGCATTGTTCAAGTGACCTTGTAGATCACCCTTATGGTGGAATGTCCTTGGGGAGTCAGCAGGTGGGACCAGATATGGTACGAACTGCCACCGAGAATGTGAAAATCATCCAGGAGTGGATGAAGACTACACAGAGTAGGCATAAGTCTTTTTCTGACAGGAGATGGAGGCCTCTGGAGTTTGAGGATGGCGACCACATCATTCTACGGGTCTCACCATGACGAGGTTTGCAGAGATTTGGTCGAAGCAGCAAGTTATCTCTAAGGTTAATCAGACCTTTCTAGGTCCTCACCAGAGATAGTGAGGTGTATTATCACTTAGCTCTTCTACCTTAGTTGAACCAAGTGCACAAATTCTTCCACAAATCCCAATTTAAGAGATACGTGCATGACCCTTCTCAAGTCATCACCCACAGAGAGCTGGGCGTCGACGATGGGGTGACATTTATGGACGTTCTAGTAGAGATTGGTGATCTACTAGAGCAGTTCCTTTGATGATTATTGATACCTCTAGTGCATGTTCATTGATTTCATGGGAACCTCCATGAGAGCACATTGGAGCAGGAGGCTCAGATGCATGCACAGTACGTCCATCGGGTTTCTTAGTTTGAGTTGTGGATTACAATGATGTATAGCCCTGAGGTGGGGAGAATGTGAAGACCAGTAATTTCCATTTAATTTTTTTTTAAATGTATGGGAATTTCAAAAGTCTGCGAAATCTTACGGAGCGTGATTCTGAGGCCCGGAGTGCCCGGAATGATGTGTTGATGTTTTGTCAAGCGTAAGTTAATACACGTAAACAGTTTTCAAAAAAAAAGTGGAATAACACGTAAAAGTTTACTCGAATTAGAAATCTGAGGGCATCATTGTGCTCAAGATGGAAGGTTTATCCTTGGAACGACATAAGATTAGTCAGCGCAGGACTCCTTTGTGAAAACCCAAAAATGGCATAATCGTAAATAAAATAATTAAATAATTTTTTTTTCAACTTCTTATAACATTTAAACGGTAACTCATATTAAAAATATAAGAGTACCATTGTGTCTGTTGGGGTGTTTTTCACCTAAGAAAAGCATAACCTCGTCCAATGATGGTTGAGGGTGACTGATATTAATTTTCTGAACTTGTTTTCGTGTATGTTCAGTGAACGCGCATGCGGTGTTTTGTAACATTTGAACTGGTGCTCAGAATGGAAATCTAAGGGCACCGTTGAACTCGGTGTGCCGGTATTCTCTTGCGAATACTTTGACATCGACGGTAGTGAGTCAAGAATAAAATATTGTTTTTGGGTTTTTAGTGAATGAATTAAATAAAAATAAGGTTGTGTAACTTTATTTTTATTTTGTTGGTTAAAACCTCCAAGTGGAAGTTGGAGGTGGGGACCACCGCATCATAACCTCCCATGATATGTTATGGTGCTGATGACCACCTAGAATTCAACCCACTTTAAACCTCCCATTAATTGGGAGAAACCTCTCAAGTCCCTATTAAATGTGGGGGGAGCCTCTTGGAATCCTTCAAATAATTAAAGACAACACACCACGTAAATTGTGCCAGCGTAACTTAATTGGATTTCTCATTTTAAATTTAAGTAACCGCGTCGTTGGAATTTAAGAAGGTTACTAATAAATGAAATGTCTTAAATTTAATGATCATTACCAACCTCCCTATCTATCCTATATAAAGGATTCTTTGGTGGAGGTTTTGAGACGGCTTCACCAAGCGGAAAAGCGCTGGAAAAGTGACGCGACACCCAACACTTGGAGGATTACGCTTCCTTAACAAAGAACGAAGAACACCTTTGACTATGAAGAACGGTCTCCTTCAACTTTCTTCCTTGGAACCTACTTCAATGTGGGACGCCTTCGATGACCAACCATCCCTCATCATCTTCGTCAATAAACTAATGCACGAGGAAGGATTAGAATTGTGTGGCAGACACGACGAACGATGACAACTCCTTCTTCTTCCCCATGACTCTGTCGACGAACAACGAACAACTGTATGGGGATTAAACTCTTTTGACTACCTTGTTCTTCTCTCCTATTTGGAAAATGAACATTTTTGTGCTTAGTTATTGATGAACCAATTGCTATCATCCCTAAACGTGGAGGGTGCAGGCCAAACCAACATGGCCTGACCCCTCTGCTAATCTTGTTCTAGTTGAACATCCGTCGATGAAGTGCCGAAGAGGTGATGAAGGAGTTAATGATGAAAGTCTCACTACCTAGAGCTCTATGAACCACACCACCCCCGTGGCACAATGAAGCTAACATACAAACACCATCGGCCCGCGCCGGCCTGAGCTGTGCCGAAACGGACGACACTGCATGCGCCCCACCAGCCTACCCATGACCTACCTGGAACCTTGCCAGCCTGCCCGGTGCCCTGCCAGCTTTCCTGCACCCCAAGTGATCTCCAGGATCCCTGCCGACCAGCTCGTTCCCCGCACGGCCTCCCTCCACGCTCCCAGATCACTTCCGACCACTCTGTCCAAGCAGCGCCCCTCGCGGCGCTGGACGAACCGGCCCCGGCCTCCGGGTCGAGCCACCTACGTGGAGACCTCCGGGCAGAACCTCCACCACAGTGTGTTGGCCCGGGCCTAGCGGATCGGGCATAACCTAGCTGGCTGACCGGGTCAACCCAGACCTGGTCGGCTTAGTCTGGGTGGGGCCGAGTCGGTCCGACCGGGTCAGACTAGGCCCAGGCGCATTACCGAACCCTTTACTTTCGTTGGGCAAAACGTTTGCACTGGATGACCGTTTAATGAACCGTCAGTGGAGATGGTTTTCTTGGAGCACATCGGTCCCTTGAGTATACCCCATTGGAGTTCAGGGTAATGTTGAGATACGATCAGGTTGGATCATACACGAATCCAACTGGACCCTTGGGACTAAAAGACTAATAACTGACAGACCAAGCATCTGATTGACGCGCCGTCTATTGCACTGAGACCCCTATGATGATTCAGACCTTTGAGATACTTATACATGGGACATTTTGACAGTTGGAGTGTCGACCTATAGTTGTGGAGTGGATCCTCCCAGAGACAAGCGAGCATAATGCGGAGTTATCAGACTAGTTCTTGGTTTACCCTCCTGCGGGGCTGGGCAGTGGGTTACCCGTTAACCTCTAGGGTTTACCCTCCAGCTGGGCTAGGCATTGGGTTACCTGCTGACTTCTTAGGGTCTACCCTCCAGCTAGGCTGGGCAGTGGGTTACCCGATGACCTCTTAGGGTTTACCCTCCATCTGGGTTGTGTAGTGGGTTACCTGTTGACTCTTAGGGTTTACCCTTCAGCTAGGCTACAAAGTGGGTTACCCAATGACCTCTTAGGGTTTACCACCCATCTGGGCTAGGTAGTAGGTTACCCATTAATTCTTAGAGTTTTCCCTACATCTGGGATGGCCAGTGGGTTACCTGACGACCGCTTTGGGTTTACCCTACTACTGGGCTGGTCAGTGGGGTACCCGACGACTGAATTCTCCAATATGTGAGGTTTCGACAATGTTACTGGGATGTTATTTGATACTATCCCTAGATTAAAATCTTGTTTTGAGATGAGTCAGTAACTTTTGTGTTTACCTCATGAGAGAGATGGATTACTTGATATGTTAGGTATATGTATGGGCATATACCTAACTGGGGTTATCTTTTAAATTCATACTTTTTGGTTTATCCTTGTTTATTTTTGTGAGACATGAGGGTATGAGGGTCCCTACTGAGTATTTTATACTCAACCTTGCACGGGATAAGCCGGAACCTCGTTGTTTTGGATACAGATGACAGACAACACTAACAGAGGCTGAGTGTACCAGGACTGGACGGTACCCAGAGGTGGACTGCATGACATTACGGTACACAAAGGAGACAGACGAATGTGGAGTGATGTGGAGTCTATCTGTACCTACCCTTCAATTAGGATCCATGGTGGATGGTCCCATAGCTAATTTCACCTTTAATCTGTTTTGTGCCTTTTCCATTGTACTTGTACTTTACAGTTGGACTTGTATTTCTGGCACCTTTTTCTTT
Source organism: Viscum album (assembly GCA_963277665.1). NCBI lineage: Eukaryota > Viridiplantae > Streptophyta > Magnoliopsida > Santalales > Viscaceae > Viscum > Viscum album. Next base: position 685,639,683 of record OY728145.1, on the reverse strand, counting down.
ATAGCAATCTTTTGTATACAGTTTTACTTATTTTTTTTCTTCTAGCTCGTACTATGTTGTGTGTGTCTTCATGTTATAATGGCAATGTCTTCACAACTTAGGGATTTTCACCTTTGGTGCTAGTAGCCAGCCCCTGGCCTATGGATGGCGGGCTTGGTGTAGTCACATCACAACACCTAGAAGATGGGTCATGACAAAAACATTATAAAAAATACAGCGAATAATATTATATATTTGAAAACATCATGATGTTTCAATAAAGATCTTGGATTATCATGATTAAACCCATGGTATCATATGTCTAAAATAAGGTGTCTTGATATAGATCATACACATGATTTTTCTGGATTATATGGGTTTTCACTGTGATTTTTTTAATCAAACTATGCTATTTGGTTTTTGTAATTTTAAGGATTCAAATTAAATTTAAAAAATCTGAAATAAAACGGATAATATCATGTTTTTTCTCATGAAATTATTAATTTAATATGATATGGGATGAAATCACCCATTAATATAATCTCACAACATTCTCAAGGTATGAATCATGATTAAATTCCAAGAAAGAAAAAGAACAAAAATCTATCTAATGATTCTATCATAAAGAACCTCGCACTAACTAATCCTCTATTTTTTATGAAATGGATTATCATAAATTAATATATTTCTTCAGTTTTCTAGTTTTATGAACCTGAATAAGTCATTTTATTAGACGATAATTTAGATAGTGATGAAAATAAATAGTGCACTATTACTATGAATAATAGAAAATATGATGAAACTGGATCCGTGGAGTGGGGTAATATTGATGGATTTTTTTAGAAGTGCATTCCATTTATTATTTATACAAAAATTTATATTTAATTACATGTGGAGAAGTATAAGGGTGATGAATCTATTGGTACTAAAGAGGAAAACATTGCAAGACTACCAATATACTCATATGATATTATATCAAGGTAGAAATGGATATTTCAGTTTCCCATCAATCTCATTCTTTTGATAAGAAAATTAACATTAAAATTTATGGATATCATAAAAACCATAGAGAGAGGAATATAAGATTCACTTTATTATTGATGTGTGGAATAAAACATACAGTATATTTTCTTAAGGGGATAAGTAAATTTTTAATATATGGAAAATAATTTCACTTGTAATTCAAATAAAGATGTAATTAGGAGAAGTTGTCTTATAATGTTAATCAAGGGAGTCATCCAAAGAATGGACCACCCACACTCCAATGTCTCAAATTAATGAATTATGGGAATTGTACTCTCTAGTTCTAAAATATAAAGGTTAATGATGAGAATAAACATCATTATCCACTAATACCAACATAAAAATAGAAATAACTTTCAATCACTAATTATTATGAGGTTTATGATTATATTATGGTGAAAGGTACACTTACTATCCAATTTAGAATTACTAATGTTTTATCTACCTGTGGGAATTAATAATACATTATATATGAAGAATATGGTATGGGATTAAAAATTAAACCACAAATAAATGTTTTTTTAATTAACTATGAAATACCCTAATGGTATTATTATATAATTTTAGTTGTATGAATCTTTTATAGTTTATGTTTATGTGAATGTCGTTCCAGAAATTTATTTCTTCATCTTGTTTTTATTTGATGTTACATTTTGAATGCATTGGGATTATTTACATAAATCCAGTAAATATTTCCAAATAATGGATGTCGTGTCCCAAATTTTTAACTAATATATTACTATCTATCACTATAATGAGAAATAATAAATTCTAATTCAAATCACATTCATTATATGGGATACAATTCTTACTCAAAGAGAAGGTTTGGCTTATATGGTTGTGTAGAAAATAAAAATAAATTATGTGGCTATTATATAGAAGTCTATTAATGTATTTCTAGGATGAATTATAGTTCTTCAACTAGATCATGAATTTGAATTAAAAATTGAACTCAAAATTTGTTTGAAAACTAATTTTAGGACACCATAAAAAATTAGAATGATGGAGATTTCAAAATTAATAATGAAAATCAAGGAGAATATTAAAAGAGAATTCATTTGGAATATATTGTAATTATTGATTTCACTTTTTTTTAATTATGAATAAATATGTATAAATTCATATCTATAATGATTATATGTAACTAAAAAATTTCAAAATAAAGAACAATTATCATCTAGACCAATTTTAGGGATTTTTTATTAAATTTATAGATATAAATAGTTTTCAATGACAGTAAGTTTTTTAGGAATTTGTTAATTTAGGTTGGATAATATTTATATTCTCCTGAACACATTTCATACAAGGTATAAAAACTATAGATTTATAATTAGTCATTTATCACTTACTATTTCCCCACATATCTTCATGGATATAATGAATAGAGAATTCCTAGATAACTATTATCAATTTTGGGTAGTCATTATATAATACATTCTCATATACTAAAATAATAACTATGTTAATGATGATCATTTGGTAATTTTTTGAGGATCCGATAGAAGGAGAATATCCTTTCAAAATTCACCAAAATTAATTTCGTTCTTAAGAATGTTTTTATTTATGGTCATATAACCTAAAGTGAGGGTGTATCACTTGATTACTCTAGGTAAAATGTTATTTATTATTGGATAAGAAGAACCATTGTGATTGATATCCAATTTTTTCTTGTCTTGTATAGAAATTATTTTCACATTGTGGCTAATTTATCATTAATTTATAATCCACTCATAATTTTAACTCATATTAGAGATAACTACCTTTATAAAGATTAATGAGAAGAAAATTTAAAGGAACTAATAAGATGGTTAGTTAGTAAAATTATTCTTTTATTTATCTATATTGGGGAAGGGTTTTTAATCTATAATGATTAATAAAAAAACAAACCAAGATGATTTTCATGATGAATGATATAGATATATCATTTTCCTCATTTCAATTTATGGTTCACTCTAATAATTAACCAACTAGAAATTTATAGTTATTGGAAGAATCGTTTTAAATAATGATATATATACAATATATTTAAGGAGAAACGTGTTATATATATAAATCATGATAATTTAAATAATATTTTCACATATAAAGAGATTAATATGTTATAGATAATATGTTTAGATATGATTAAGGATTATTACTTCTCAATACATTAACACCCTCAGGAAAAATGATGTTGATGATTCCCGGACTCAAAAGGATCATGATGGAATATATATTATTAGGATAAAAAAATTCTAAATTCTAAAGGATTGATCTCGAAATTTTTTTAAAATGGTATAAATCTAATATTTATCAACTGATTTTTCAATTTTCTCTATTGGTGAAAAATAAATATTCATTATAGTAATATTTATATCTATAGTATATTTTAAATAATGTTATTTAGATTACCCTTGATTGTGATGGAATGATACTGATTAAAATAGTTAATGTTTTCCATCCAAAAGATATATAAAGAAAGAGATGATGAATGAGTCTCATATATCATCATTCTCTATTCATCATGGAAGGAAAAATATGAATAGTGATCTAAATAAATATATAATGAGAAATTTTTTTGAGTATTTATATTGTTTCGTAGAATGTTGGTAAGTAATGGTCGAGAGATAGAAGTATAGGGATATGTTACCACCATTTACCATTATATAAATGAAAATGGAATACATCATAATTCACATTATTATTGGAATCACCAAAAACATCTAAGGACTATAAATCCTATAATTTTGTAGTTGATCACCATAAAATATTAGCACACAACATTTTTAATATAATAGAATTCTCCCTTAATCAAGTGTCTAAATTTTATATTAACGACCTGGTCTCATTTAATGGAGTATTACACCCTATTATATGATAATGATATATGATATTGACCATAAATTTACTGAAAATTCAAAATAGGTTATAGGTAGAAATTGGATTTTCTATCTGACATATAATCATCAAAAATATGTTTATTATGGGTGAACAATTATAACCAACTACTGAATGTTGATATGTTGTTTGGTGTATATCAATGTTGGTAGGAATAAACATGTTCTAGTAGCCGTGTTATCTTAAATATTTTTTTAAAATTGAGTATTTAGATATATCCTCCTGAATCCATATGTGGAACGAAGTGTAGTAATCTAATATGATTGAATGAGGTTAGAAAAATAATCCTATTTCGATCCTCAACTATCTAAGGAAATGGTAGAAGTATTTTGATCTGTTAAACAAATAATCATGGAATCTCAATGTCGATCAATAATTTATGAAGAAATAATTAAAGGAATATGATATATGACGTTAGTGAGGTGTGTTTTATATGAATTTCTCCCCAAAAACTGAATTGTGAAAAAAAAGGAATGATAATCCCTTAGAATATTATCCCCGTTGAGTATCTTGATCATGATGGGACAAAAAAATATTCTTAGCACTTCCACTACACAACTCCCATGTTCATAAAATCATCTATGTATATCTTAGAAGGATGTATATAAATGGCCAATAATATATAATAAAAGTCCAACAACAGGACATTGAATTATGATATACCATTTTAATGACAACCGGATCGAATCGTGTGTCATCAAGATAAAGTTCTACAAAACAAGGATACTAACATGGTGAATGTTTTATTGAGGGATTAGATGTTTTGTATAAACTTCTAGGGAACCTAATGATTAATAAAACAAATATATTATCATTTATTGATAGTATAGTGATGAATTTTGAAGGGAAAATTCAATTTAAGGGGTGTATAATGTTCCACTCTATGATTTTAGAATATATTTCTCGTTAAATAATTGGATTTCTTTGATATATTCTATTACATGCAATAACGAATTTAAATGATCTATGATATACTAATAAAATATTATTATTTGAAAGTGACAGCATGGCTATAGGATTAGAGGGTATAAACAGGAATATGAAAATTTTAAAAATGTGTGGTTACGTATTTCTATATTTTATTCTATGTATATCAATTAATTAAAAATATAAATATAAAAATTTTAAATATTAAAAATGTTGTTTTTGTAAAATAATATTTTTATGATTGTAATTTATTTTTTACTAATTAAATAAAATTATTACAATTTATATTTAATGAATTTCTTTTCATTCATTTAATATTACTTTTCTAAGCCAAGAATACGAATAAACATGTTTTATGATAAAAAAATATTTAATTAAAAAGTAGTTTTTATCTTGTTTGCATGATTATTTATAAAATAGAAGTACACCACTCAATATAATTTAATTTTTAAAAACTAATTTATTATTATTACACCAAATGTTAAAATTTGGTGAGTAGTCTAGTTTTATTTTTATGCAAAGTGAATTGTAATTATGGTAAGATTTATCACCATGGTAATGGAAAAGTATGGTTAATATTTGTTAAAACAAAGTGAAAATGCCATAAAGTTTTTTCGAATTCATAATGGATGAATTTAATTAGACCCTTATCAACATAGTCATGAAATGTATTTTTGTAATTGAACCATTTGTGTGAAAATAATCAATATAATATTTAATGTAATGAATGTTACAAAATTCCACACTCATTGTTTTAAAAATACATTATGTAATCACATTTGAAAAAATAGTTACGAAGGAATATAAATTTATGTTTTTGGAATAATGAAATTTTATTCATGATTTTAATTTTATTTACAATTTCTAATAGTAAAATAATTACCTTAAATTATAATGAAACGTCGATACAATATTTTTTCATTTAATAAAAAAATTAATAAACGATTTAAAAAATAATAAAAGTATTATATTTTGATTGTTTTATAGTGTAATAATGTTGGTTATGATAATAATATAATTTAAGTGATGTTTATTAATATTATAATTTATATATAAATTTTCCATTATTCCTATTCTGTTAAATAAACTGAATACATTCAAAGTTAAAATTAATGTTATTTTAAGAACAATAATGTTTTATTAAATTTATTAAAATTAAGTGATATATTATTGTTTTATGTGTTGAAACAATATGGTTTCAAAAATATTTCACAGTCTATTTATATGTCACATTTCCATTTATGGTATCATTGTTGACCCTTTATGATTAAAAAAGTCATTATTGCATTTATTGTTAAAATTTGGAAACCAAGTGGTTAGTAAAAAGAATAATTTTTAAAACACAAATTAAACTTATTCAGATAATATTATTTGATGGGATATAAAAACCATAATATATTAAATTTATATACCTACAATTTGGTTTCATTTTTTCTAGATATTCATTTTTTAAAATTTTGATCTTTTTAAAAATCCATAGAGTGCTCTTCCCAAAAATTGCAAAAGGAAACCCTCCTTTATCTTCAAAACACCACATTAATCCTTATATCTCTACCATAACATAAAAAATTCCTTATATAAAACCATATCTACATTTTAGAGCTTCTAATATTCCCAAAATTGATCTATAGGAACATTAAGAGGAGATCTTAATGTCTTTATTATAAGAAAAGGTAACCACCTTACCCCGATCAATAGATTTTGAAATAATTTTTAGCATATATAGTCAAATGGTATTAATAAAATTTTATTATTAATATAGGAAAAATATACTGAAATTTTTTTATGATTATGGAATTACCATTATCCTCCCCATATCTAATCAAATTAGAGGTGAAATTGTCGCTCGTGTGTACATATAACATAACATCTCGACATTAAAACACAATTCATTTTAAATGAAAACATTTAATGGGTTTTTATTATAATGGGATTAATTTTTATATTTTATAAATATCATGTAATAATAAATATTTAATTTTAATATAACTTATACCTTTTTACCATTAAATCTATTAAAAAATTACTACATTTCTTCTACACACATGTACACTACTACCTCTAGGAAAAGATCTGATACATTTCTAATTTCTAAATTTCATTAAGACCTTTGTAATAAATTTATAATATGAATATGAATTTTTAATGATTTTTTAAAGGTTCATTACTCTCAATCAATCTTTTGATCCTTCGAAAAAAATGAAAGAACAATGTTCATGCTTATGTACGACCTGTCATATCCTTGAACAATCAAATTCTTTTTCAATCTCTAAATTTTATAAATGATTATAAAAATTTATAGAATGGATATATATGTTATTATAAACATTTAAATTATTCTTAATATAAATGGTATTAAATTCAAATCTATAATATAGGAGGCTAGAGTGCATTTGAAGCATATAAAACTTAACGTAAGGGGTTTTTTTTCAGACATTTATTTCATTGAGACAAATTAAATATTCACAATATATATATTTTATGTGTTGTATATATATCTCATTAATATCCCTTATAATTATTATTATGAATTTTTTTCGTATTTAAAAATTTATATATAATTGTTTTATTCATAGGAATTACAATTCAAATATCACCCACGGTGTAATTGTTTTATTTCACAATCATATTGATTATTGGGTTAGATTATGATTAACACTAAAATGAGGAAATATAATTTTGTACCTCTAAATAAAATCACTAATTTTATTATTATACAGATTTAGGTTTAATATAGTTATTTTAATTTCATTTTACTAACATTGTGTTCTCAATTTAGAGAAAATATGTTTTTATAGAAAATATATATTATTTCACTCTTCAGTAGGAAAAACCTTTCCCACCATATCCATGATTTGAAAAAAAAAAATTGAAGGTAGAGTTAGAGAATAGAACATAGTTCATGATATGACCAAATAGGATAATTAAATTGATATGAATCAGACATGGTAATTTGATTCAAGACTGGTATAGATAAAAATTATCAAAAAAAATTGGGTCGTTCAAGACAAAGTAAATGAATATGGAATTTTAATTTGAAACTAATAATGAATACAGTACATGGGATACTCTTGACGAGAGGTAATAAATTTTAACGAGACATTTTCAATTTTTTAATGAATAGATATAGTTTGGTTATTTTTTCTATAATAATGAAAACTATAAATTTTTTTCCTCATTGAATTTATTTCACTATTTTATAATGGGAGTATCAAATAATAGGATTTTAACAATGAATTATATTTTTATAATGCCCACGAATGTCGAGAAATGGTTTTCTTTTATAAGGTAGGAAAAATATTGTTGAATAAAGAACCCAAAGCATTATAATTAATAATTCACACATTCTTAATGATTTCTTCCTCTAGTGTTATGGATTTTATTATATTCCTTATTTAATTAATTTTACTAATAAAAGGATAATGGTAATAGTTTGTGTTATCGAAATAATAATTAGAGGATCAGATTAATCATAGTGAAAATAATTTCTAGAATTTATTTAAAGTGAGATAAACTGAAAAAAAATTAGTAACTATTGTTTTCCCAAGGTTTATAGGTTGCACAAGGAAGGAATGAAACTATAATTTCTAAATAAAAATATTCAAAAAAGGTATAGAGATGTTTTGGAATTGACAATTATGTGGAGAAGAAAACTATGATGGTTACCTAGATGAAACTATTTTCACATGAAGAAGTCAAAATAATTAATTTTATAAAAATTATGTAGGTCATGGATTTATATTACTTAAAAATTACTCAAATAGATATGGATTTGTTTCACACAACAATGGGAACAACTTATAAGTACTCACAAAGAGTAATATATAGTTTTAGAGAAACAATTCTTATGGTATCATATGCATAACTATAATTTTATTATAATTACAAATATAAAAATGTCTTGTTGTTTTATACCGATGTGGATTTGGATGGATTTACTGAAGATAAATAATCAAAATCATGTGGTGAACTCCATCATAGTGGATTTTCTATTTCTATAATAAGGTTGAAACAATATTGAATGTCATTTGGAACAATGGAATCTGAATACATTGAGACTACTCAAGATTATGGAAAACCATTTGGGATGAGTATGTAGTAGGTATATTTTAATTGAATTTATTTATTTATTCAAAATACATCGTAATAATTTAGGTTTTATTAATATAAAAAAACTAGTATACATGAAGTGGATGAATTAAATTTAAATATATTAACATTATTTCTTGGAGATGATAGAGCTTGGTCTTTTGATGTTGGATTATGTGTCTACAAGAAATATGGTTTTCAGATATTTTAATGAAGTCTTTACCAAAACAAGTGATTGAATGTCATTCAGAGGCTCATGGAGGATAATGAAGTCCACATTATTCAATGATTGTGGAAGTGGAACCCCTACTCCATAAGGTATGATTTTTTGTTCACAATGTGCTGATATATGTTCATTACCATGATGAATTCTGAAAGAACAAACATTTGGGTATATTGAAAATGGGTGATAATTTATATTCTAAAAAGGAGGGAAAACAAAACCAGGGGAGAAGAGAATGAAGAGTACTTTTAAATCTGATGATGTTGAAGATGTTTGTTCAGACAATATATATCATGATTCAATAACTAATTGGGGTTGTGATAAAAGTAGTTTCCATTGATTTTGAAATGGGGTTGATGAAGTAGTCTTCTCTAGTGGAATCATTCTATACCTCAATAGGATAAAATGGTTCTGCTACACAATCATAGTTTTATTGAAGGGTATTTTGAAATGAAGTCTCTGTTTCATTATAATTGAATATCACTCTTATTTTTCAAGTTGATTATGGATGATGTGGGATTAGAGTGTATGATGAGTAAATAATTCATCACTATATGGTATCGAAATAATTGAACTGTGGTAGAAGAGGGAAGTGGGAAATGTTTTGTTAAAATATTTTAAACAAAATGTTTAATGTGGTGTTATAGTGTTAATGTTTATCAACAAAACAAAATGGGGATATTTTTTTAGAAAAATACTTCAAGGTGAATTTTTAGTATTTTATGAAATAATTTATTTATTGGAAAATTCAATGAATCAGTCAGTTGGGGAGTTCCAATGTAATGTTTTACTAGGTATGTTGATTATGCATCAATGTGGTGGTAATGAAGATAAATATGTTCTTCATGAATACTAACATACTTGGGTGTAGTAATCACATATGTTTTCTAAATATTTTCAGCATAAAATTTCGATGACAGGAAAATTTTAATGAACCGTGTATTTATAAGACTTCTTCCTAAAATAATAGAAAATACATGATATTCATAAATGATATAATGATTTTTGTAATATTTCTGATTCTGGGAGGAATGTTTTTTTCTATATTGTATGTTTTGTAAATGATGGTATGCTTCATGTATATGATATGTTATGAGAATATTTCTTTATTTTCATATGATTATCTAGAGAAGGGGGTTTATAAAAAGTTTTGATAAGAAATAGACTATTGGGAATAGATTTATGTGATTCATTAAATCTTAGTAGAGATTGATAAGTTCTCACAAAGGGAATAAATTTTAATAAATAGTGGGATACCACATCTGTTGAGAATAATAAGACGTCATTAAGATCAAAAGGATTTGAATTCATAAAATAATAGTTAAAATCATTTTATTTTCAGATGGATTCATAAAAAATTAAATATCCTAAATAATGTTTCTATAATATTTATATTTCATCCTTAATATTCTTTGTTTTTTGAAGGTGGAATGTTTTGTTAATACATTGATTGGTTCTTGAATTATAGAGTCAAGTTTCAAAAATTTGATTTTTATGATATCCAAAAGTTTTTGTTAATATTTTAACATTAGATATGTCTTCGTTACGGTAATAAATATATAGGTTCCTAATGAAAAAATTATTTGTAAGTAGTATTTATTATTTTATTAAAAGAATATTCTTCTGAAGTATTAGTGACCACACATCAATTGATAGAGCATTGATATTTAAAATTTTTAATGGTAGATACATTGGAGGGATAGTGATTCCACTATAAACATTATAATATTAGTTCAATTTATAGGATTTTTTATAAAATAACATTTCATGTGTTTGATCCTTAGATATAGACCAATAATTTTAAAACAATAAAATTATAAAAGAACAACTTTTTATAATAGCAGGAATGACATGAAATACCATGCCAGTAAGGTATTATAATAAATGGAAACATTATTGGGTATCTAATATTTATATTCAATTATATAGGTTTCAATGCACACAAACACTAAGTTGTATTTCCATACACACAATAATCCCCTTCATTCAATGATTTTGACACACACAATAATTAGTTTTACATGTCTATATAATATTATTAAAACATTTTTATTTAATATAATAAAATATCATTTCGTTGTTAAATTAGTGTTTATGAATATTATTATCTAAATTATGAATATGTATAATTTAAAAAATATATAAAATAAATTAATTAATTAGAGAATAATTTGAAATGAATATAATAACCAATTACATAATAATGGAACATATTTATAGACATATATATTTATGCCCCCAAAAATGTTTTATACCAATAAATTAAATTAATTAAGCTTTTTTGTGATATTATTTTATTTTACATATTATATATTAAATAAAATTGTTTTGAAATTATCCTATATATTTGATAATTACAAGATATAAACAAACCAAAATTTTCACATAAATATAAATATTTTTCTAAAGGTAATTCTACAAATTTTTAATATAAAAAATTATAAGGTACAATTTTTTGAACATTTAGAAATAATATATGTTTAAATAATCCCCATTTTATAAATATTATGTTGAAATTTTCCATGTGTAAATTTTTTGTATTTTTATGAAATATTTACTTTTTGATGAATATTGAAAATACTGCTTTTTAATTCCAAAATTATTTCTCTTCTAATATATTTGTGAAGGTAAATTATATTCTTGATTGGATTTAAAGTATAGATAGATAAATCATATAAAAAATAGTCCAATTTGGGTCATTTTATAAAATTTAACATTATATTTGTATATAAAAATATCTCAATCTTTTGAACATTTTTATTTAAAAAACCCTCATTGTTGTCACATTGGTAGGATTAAATTTTAATTAATTTTTATCAATTATATTAGTTGAATTTAGAGAAAATTATTATATTTATGGAACCATAATATTTTATAATGTAAAATATGGGAATATAGTTTTTTATTAAAAATATTAGTGAAAGAAATAAAATTTAATTATAGCGATTAAAAGAAAAAATTAGCTTAACAAGGGACAAACCCTTAATATTAAGGGCCAAAAAAACTCATAAGATTTTCCAAAGTCCATTGTATACTAATATATGTACACTATAATCCAATTTAACTTGCTTATTTGATTATGAGATCCACATTCCAGGGAAAAATCAAGGGTGGAATTCCACCTTCCAAATTTTACGACAATGCTACTCATCAACTATAAAAAGGCACTCATCCCTCTAATTTATTCAAACCTATAAATCCATTTATATATCAAAAAAATATTATTAAGAAATATCCTAACATTCATATCCTAATTCTATAGTCCTCCCTTTTAGAGGATACTCATCTTAGGAATCCCTTTGGTGCAATCAAAAAGGAGTTACCCAAAGGAGAGGTAACTTCATTCCTCAAGTTCATTTATTTATTTTTCATTATCCACCCCTCATAGCTTCTTGTTCATGGAATATATAATAAAATATATATAAAATCTATACTTATTTTTTTTTCAATTTTTATACCAATACATACACACACTTCCATCAAATGGGTAATGAACTAAATGATTCGTGTAAGAAGAACTACCACCTCACAAAATGATATCATCAGTTATTGTTTTACCACCTCTAATATATGAGAATTATTATGTAAATTAGGAATACATATGATATATGTGATGTTTAAAAATTATTTATTATTATTTAATTTAAATATAAGGAATAAACTATGTCTTTCCCTTTTATGTAAATATGATAACATCGATTGTGGATGTATGGACTATCACCTCCTAAAATCTATGTGATTCATACACATTATACATTGAATGTATAAAAGATTTTTTTAATAAAAGTATGTTTAATATATGAAATTTATAAGATATTAGTATAATAATATATAAATATGTAGTTTAATTTTCATTTTTTTAACATTGAAAATAAATGTAAGTAAGGTTAATGCATATGTATGTACGACTGTATTCTTGATCGATGCATTTTATTTCTATATCCAACTTTTTGGATTTATTATAAATAAAATAATATTAAATATATATTATATTTATGTCATTGTTTAAAATATAGATATTTTTAAAAAATTATTTTATTAATAGGAACAATAACTAATATGAAAAAATATACTTCAAAAAATAATCCAGTTATACCAGGAACAATGAAAATAAAGAATGATTGTAGAAAGAGAGTAATGATATATTATAATAAAAATATATATGTTATTAGAAATTTTATTATTGTTGTTTTATATTTTAGTAAAATGTTTTAAACTACTAAATATGATGTTAAATACCACACTACAAAATGGAAGGATACGGTAAGGGATATAAATATCACTTTCTACATTTGTGAGATAAATGAAATATTCAACCACTACTTGTTCTGTGTGGTGTATCTACAACAAATTTTTATATATTATATCATGAATAATTTTATATTCATGAAATTTTATGTTTCACTTCAACATATTTCTTCTAAGTATATTTGAATTAAATTTTACAATGTGGTGAATAATTTCGTACCTCGATTCCTTTTTATTGGGATGCATTATATAATCATCATTATAGATATTAAATTATTATGTTTATAATTAATTTGAATATATATTTATGTATTTAAAATTCATATTTAGGGATTTTAAATATATAATGATAATCAATTCATTGACTATTTCCCACCTCAATGTCATTAAAATTTAATTAGTATACTGACAATTTCGTATTGTTTTGGATGGTTTACATTTGAATTTATATAGGAGGAAATTATTGGATGAGTTTTTAATAAATATAATAATTTTATTATCTTCTAGTTATACATGACCTTTTCTATGTAATATTACCAATTTTATACAAATTTTTACTCAAACTTTATTATAAAATGTTTTTAATAAAACCATAAATAATTTATATCTTTAGTTGTCCACCATGAAACCTCGGGTCCAACATTGATTATTTATTTATTTTTAGTAGATTATTTATTTATTCTAAGGAATTCACATTCATATATAACTAGATTAAGTAGTTTTTCATGGAATTATAATAGTGATTAAATGATAATTTATATACTCAAATCCTTCTTATATGGATATGACACATGGATACCCTATCATAATTAACTTTTTGTAGGTATGGGTTGGGAAGAGGTATGGAGTTTGAGATTTTCCAGCTAGTTATTATATATTGAGTCTAGTGAGTGGCAACAGGTATCACTCATAGTTGTAGTTAAACATTCTTTATTAATTTAATAACTCACCAACATTCAATAATATATTTATCATTAAATGTATTAGACTTAATTGATGGCCTGAATGACACTCAACACCATGTTGAAAAGAACAATTATATACTAATAAAATATAATTATTTAAACATGACCATAATAACATAGCCGTTAAATTTTCTGGTACAAATTCTTGTGAAAAAATACTTAAAATTAATGATAAATTCTATAGGTAATGAAAATATATTGACAAATATGTACTTATTATTTTGTAACCTATATATATGATTGAAAATAAAATTTATTCACAAAATATGAATTTTTATTTCTTTTGGTTGAAAAAATATTGAAATTAATTTCATTAAATGATAAAAATATTATTTAAAAAATTTACTTCATTTTTTAAATATATATATATAACTAATCATTATGTGAAAATATTTTAATTTTATAAAATGATTTAATTATAAATAAATAGTGGAAAATAAAAATATTCAGAACACTGTCATTTAATTTATTTGAAATAAACCTTTATATATTTTATTATTTCATAAATTTATTTATGTACCTTTTAGTTATACATAATTAATTAAATTATATATAAATCAACATTATACATGATCATATTATAAAATTACATTTTGACTTAGAATGATGTTTTTCTTTGGAATACTTTCTTAATCAAGTTTCATTGTTTAATTTTTAAATGAATGTCATCCCCTCATTGAAATTGAATTTGGTAGATTGGATTACATTTTATGAATAAAAAAATATTATTATTTATTTTCTTCATTAGTGTTTATCATAATTAATAATAAAAGGATTAATAATTCATCTCCATGATAAAAGATAAAATCACAATAACCTTGGATAAAAATAACTAATAAGGTACACGTTTTTATATTAAAACTTACGGGATGAAGGTATTTTGACCCTTATCACCTCATGATTGATCTTTATTTTGTTGGGACAATTTTCTATGAAACTATATTATATAAATAATAGAGTAATGAAAAATAAAAATTTTCAATTTCTTACTTTTAAATATCCCATATATGCTATCAATTAGAAAAATAAAACTAGTGATAAAATATTATTGGTTATTTTGAATAGATTGAAATTATATTCTTGGTTGAAACATTTTAAATTTATCTTTATTATATAATTACCTTATAGTATTATGCAACATGAAAAAATAATTTTTTTCAATGATAGGAAAAATAAAATAAATTATATAAAAATTATAAAAATTATTATAATATGAGCAAGTCATAATATTTTATATTTAACATATAAATATAAAATATTACTGATGAATGAAAATAATATATTATAATTCTATATTTTCATGGTCTAATTAAAGTTAAATGAATTTAATAGTTATTATATTTAAAATAATGCTATATTATATTAAATATTAATTTATTAAATGATTAAAATTTAATAAAAATATTTTAATCATCCAATTTAATATAATATTTTTTAACATATAATCAATTGTCCATTTAAGAGTCATTTTTTCAATTATGGTAACATTATTAAACCCTTGTAATAGAAATAGTTTTTATTTTTTTAATGTTAAAATATGTTAAAAAATGGGTAAATAAAAAAATAAGGATGAAAATACCAATTAAATATATTAAAGTATAAATAGATATGGGATTTAGAAAAAACATATCTTATATTTATAATAGGATCATTATAGAATCGTTTTTCTTTATAATGTCCTTTTTATATTATAAATTTTCAAGAAATATAATATTTTCCCCTCCCTCACTATTAATGGGATCCTCCTCTTAGATTTTCCTCATAAAACATAATTTTTTTCCAGAAATACATAACCTTCTAAAATTATTTAAGTTCTTCCATATTCTTAGTGGACTTGTATTTACTAGAAAATCTTCCAATGAAGGCTATCTTTGAAAACCTTAAATGGTTTTTTGAAAAATATGTATCACTATTAACCAATGATTTTTGTGTTATTTATTCTTACACGACATTAAAATATAATCCCAATATGATAAAAAATGCCAATGTGTTCCTAAATGTATGTTATATTATTTTATTGGAATAACTAATATCAATCTCCGCTTTCTTTAAATGGGAAACCATATAGTAGATCATGTGTACATTAATCTACGATCTCACGATCAATGTAATTCATTTTTCATCCCAAAAACTCTTTTTCATATAAAATGAGGGATTAAAATTATATATATGAATTTTATGACATAATTATACTTCTCTAATTATTAATTAAGTTATATCATTATACCTTCTAATCGGAAAGAAGATAGTAACTTCACTCATTAAAATTTCTTGAAGACTTGCTCTATGAATTAATTTTATTATTATTTTTAATTTTTCGCTTACAAGATAAGTAATAACATTACATTTAATTAATATATTTGTTATATATATTATAATTATTATTATTTATAGGATAATCAATATTTACCATAATTTAGTCTATTTGTCGAAATATTAAATCAACGTTCATACATACGTACGGAATAAAATCCCCATGAATGGTGTAATTCAATTTTGAATATATGTAATCACTCGATGAATATAAATATATATATATATATACATTGAATACATATGATATTTATATGATGATTGAAATTATAGATATTATGGAACCATGGAGAAAGTACAATGACTAGAATTATTAAAAAAAACCCTCATAAAAAAACAAATAGTTAACATCCATAAATGATGAATTTAATAAGGGAATATTAATAATTTATTATTGGAATATTTTATATAATTTTGGATATTATAATTATTCATAAGAATGTTTTATTTAATTATTATATTTTTATATCTATTATATATACGTTTACATTAACTTTGAAGTAAGTGGAACCACCTAAAAGACTTATGTTATATTCACAACTTATTTCCTTAATGTTGTGTATAAAAAGTCTAGGAATGAAATTTATGATTCATGTTATTATAATTACGTGGATTTAAATATCAATATATTTTTATTTACTTCAAGGTGATTATAATTCAAAATGATCCAACATGTTAAGGGATGTCTCTTACAATATCATTATTTTTCAGAATTGTTTTTTATCAAGCTTCTAATGGTGAAATGTTTTATTATTCACCTCAAGAATATCATAAATTCTCTTCTACTATTAATTTTTTAAGATAATATAGGATTTATTTTAATTTTATTATAATATATAACTAAATAGATGAAGTTAACGCTTTTAAAGGAAATCTACTTTATTTATCTTTTCAAATAAATATATGTTCACCTATATTCCATGGATCATGTTGATGTTACTATATATATTTGGTATGAACTGTGAATGTTATATTAATTATCACACAAGAATATTAATATCTTATTCTTTCATAAAATTTATATATTTCTATCTAATATTTTTACCCTTACTGAACATCTGATCTCACCCTTTCTTATGTTTCCTTTCCCTAGGTTATGAAAATTGGTATGAACTCATGTATTTCTTTGAAAAGTGATAAATGGGGTGATATTTATGATACATTTTAATCTCATTCATTAAATGAGATGATTATTTATGTATTCTATTAATATAATATACCATTATGGTTATTAAACATAATGGGATGATATTTTTGATATATTTTCAAGCTCATTCATTAAATGAGATGATTATGTATGTCTTCTAAGAATAAAATATACCATTATGGTTGTTAAACATGTATTTTTTATATGTGTAGAATATTAATATCAGAAGATGGAATAATAATATATAGAATATAGGTGACTCTATTGTTGACACAAAAGAATAATTTTATCAAGTAATCATAGATTTATATTACTGAGATTTAGTGAAAACCTATAGGATAAGACAATGTATAAGATAAAATATATATGATTTTGTAAGGAGGGTCTACATTATTTTCCTGACAATACATCCCCATATGAAAACTATAAGGCAATAAGGGTTTATAAATAATGCACATAGGGGTAACAAACCGAAAAAAAAAATCGAGTATACATCAATAAATATACTGGTTCATGGTGAAGTAGATTTCTCTCCGTACTCACACCCTCCAGAGGAAATACTACAGATCTAATGAAATTGAGTTCTGCTCCCCCTCCCAATCAAATGGCAGAGTTTCACAGATGCTTGAGAAGGGAAGGAATCTCTCTCCACGCTCACACCTTTCATCCCTTCTGCCTTTCCCAAGGATTTTTCTCTCCTTGAATGTTCTAGATCTATTTCATGAGTCACCATAGCTTACCTTTCTCACGGATGAGGTCAAGAGCACTGGAGATTTATGCAATCTATCCTGGGTCACATTTGTTTCCTTAACAATCATCGGTTGATGTGTTTGAGCGATTCATCTCTGAATAATGGGAGCTACAGGCGCACATGTTTGACTGTATTCATGATCTGAGGAATATAATGAATTATTTTGGGTTTAAGGTAGAATAGATTGAGGCATAGTCTCGGGATCCTTAAATATGATAAAGATTTACCTTCTTTATGTTTCATTTGTGGTTCTACTTTCACATGTTATGAGACCTAGTGGAAATTTCGACATGGGTAAGTCTTCCTGGGATCTCTATTTCATTAAAAAATCCTTCGATTTTATGTGCAATCAGAAATATGATCGATTTATATATATGTTCTGATCGTCGAACCAAGTTTTTGTGTCAACGGATTTGTCCATGGACCTTTGTGCAAGTTGATGTCTCATGGTGACTGGTGGATTGTGTATGGATAAGCTATAGCAATGAGTTCTGTTGGATATAGAGTGTCTTCAATGATTAATAGATGCGCTATTGTGTGTATTTATGTCAATTGTTTCATCACGATTTGGTTTTCCTGAGTGGGACGTTTGTTGGTAGTTCATAGGTGGTGGAAAATATAATCTATGAAAGTGGTGATTCCATTGGATAGGCTCATGTTTCGAGCACAAACAATTATGGAGACACTATGATAATTAGAGGGAATGATAATGGAGTAAGGGGGCCTTGTAGAGCGTGTAGTGAGTGTGGTCCCTAGTGTTTCTGATGACTAGGGTGATCATGTGGAGATTCCCTACCTTAGTGAGGCACTATATGGTACATGCATGGAGAGGAAGGTGTAGCAAGAAAAATAAACAGAAGTGAGTATGCATAATTTTTCAATGAAGGAGATGCGAGCGTCACTAAATTCAATAGTGCAATAGGTATTGGAATGTATAAATTATGATATTGGTGTTGAGGATCTTCCTTTGATAGAGGGTGCTTCTGGTGATGTTTATCCAAACATTGGCAGTCTAAACCGTTAGGAAAGTGGACTGGCTAAGGTAAATAATTTCTCAGGTGGACAAGTCCTTCATGGTAACAAGTTTATGGGTTCGGAGTAGGAGGAGTCACCCACTCTGATTGATGATTCACAAGTTCATACAGTCTTGAAAAAAAAATTCTCCAGTAATCAGGAAACAGATGTTGTAAATTTCTTAATGATGAGGACTCTTGATGACTTTTGCAATGAGGTGAACTCTCAATTCCATACTATGATTGATCATAATAGGCTCTCCCAGATTGTTGGAGGAGAGTCTCGAACAACCTTATAAGGTGTCTTGGTGAATAATGATGGTAGTTGCAAAAACATTATCTCTATGAATCTCACTTATAAATGGGGGAATGACTCTGAAAGTGATAAGGAAAATGGTAGAGGTGTTCCAAGACCTTCTTACAATGATATTGTTCAAGGTGGTTGGAATAATATTTCTAAATGTGTAGGAGCTCTGACTTTTCCACTAAAGAATAGGCCATGAAAAGACTATTCATACCTACTGAAGATGGTATCCACTAGGTCCTAGTACATGAAATAAATATGGGATTCCCATTACTCTAAAAAAGAGCAGTGTGAGAAAGAAATAATGTAGGGAGAAACTCTATGTGGAAAATCCAGAGCATAGAATGACATATGCCAAGTTATTTAAGACATATGACCCGAACACAGGGTAGGAATCAGCTACTGTAGAGGATTCACCATACTATGGATTTTGTGTGGATTATTATTACTATGATTTGTAGTAACTCTTTTCTGGTTATATCTGATTCTTGGATGTGGATAAACTATATGCAGTTACTCTCTTTACTTGACTGATCTTCATATATTTGTTTTAATAAATGGTCAAAGGTCTTCCTCAGACTATGATTTTATTGGTGGTGGTGTATGATGAATGTTCATATTCTACAAATTTTGTTTTTCACTCTCAGATATTATTTTTTAGTCAATTGACATATTTATTATGATTCATCCAAAAGGATTTCAATATATTATGATCATGAATAATGTAAGTGAAAACTAAGGTGTAAAAATATAACATGAGGTTTTCTTGACTTAAAAATTCAATTAATGATTTTTTTATAAATATGAAATTTTATTCTTACAACATTTTTTTCTATTTTATTCAATACATATTAAAATTAATAATGAATTCAAATAAGAATGTGATTCACAATGGGTTCATTCTACTCCACTATATGGGATGATGACTGAAGTGAATGATATTGTCTTTAAAACTAATTATTTTTCACAAAATTTGATTAAAAACAATACCTTAGCCCTCTATCAGACATAGAAATAAACTCAAGGACAGAGTCTTCTATGATATTGAGTGGGGGAGGCCATGGAATAATAAAGTCTCAATTCTATTAAATTATGTAATATGGAAAGAGAATCATAGGATATTTTCCAATTTAAACCTAAAATTTTTTTACGTGTGAAAAATATAGGAATGATGCATTGAATTCAAATATAAAAAATTGTATTTCAATAGGGATAAAAAAATTTCATCCAAATTATCTTTTTTTACTTATTTATCATAAATTTGGGTAACATCAAAATTATCCTTATTAATTACATTTTTATAAAACCCACTCTTAGAACAAGGATGGTCCTTTAAGAGAGATTTTTTATTTATATATTAGGAATCATGATTTATGTTTTAGATGTATTTTTACCAATTGGTTTTATATTATAATAACAATGAAGCATCTAAGAGTTGTGCTAATATTTTGAAGCATATATGTATTCTTGTTCGACGAGATTAAGATTTATGAATACCATTATAGATTTATATGTTTCAGTTGGACTATATGTTCAATTTATCAAATGAAACTTTTTATGATTTATTTTATTGTATTATAATTTTATTAGTGACACTTTGGGATGCATTTTAATAGGATATGATATATGTTACCCTTATGATTAACATGATGTGTTTTCTGTGGAAGAATACACATTTCATATGTTAAAATATATTGAAAACCATCATGTGTTATATTATAATTAATTATTAAGGTCACCTTCATGATTGTTATCACATTTATGAGGATTTTATGATAATTATAATAACATAGTGTTAATAAAGATGAAAAACTATCACATTAAAAAAATTTGTGGGTATGATATCCACAACTGAACGGAGATAAGGGAGAAACACTTACCATTATACTAATTGATGTATTGGTTAGTTTAATTTTATTTGTTATGTGATATATAAATATTATGCTGATTTTGGGAAAATATTTTTTATCTTAGAAATAAAAATGAGTTTCAAAATGTTTTCACGATTATGTGAAAATGATATTTACCGATAACTTAGCTATTTTGAGAATAAAATATATGGCCAATATTAATTGAACATTGTTTGATATTATTTGGGGAATTAAGCTTGAATTAACTTATGCAATAATGTATTATTATATTGTGTCATTTTTGTGATTCACGTTATTCATTGAAATGTATAGAATATAATGTAGATTATATGATTTAAAGATATAATCTTTTGGTATGAGATATTAAGAGAGACTAATTTTTTCTGAAGAAAATTAATAAATTTTTCATTAAAGAAAAGATAAAAACCCATTTTAATCATTGGTTTTCATTCTTAGTATAGAATGTTTTCTTCAATTTAATGGCTAGTTACTTTTTGTATGATATATATCGACCTTTAGGTAACACTTTTGTGGATAATGTTAAATTACATCATATAATAGAGTTTTTATTTTTTAAACTATATGATACTAAATATTTTTCCTTGGTTAAGGTCTACGGATTGGAATAAGAGAATAAAATCCTTTCATAGATTATGTGATCTCTTAAAAGTTGATTATATTGATTCAGAGACGACAAATTCATTGTGAATAGTCATCATAGGGAGAAAAAGATGAGATTCTTGTGGTAATTGATTATAGGAATAATTGTTTTACTATCATGTAAGTATATTTCCTTAAATTAATTATATAATTAGATAATTTAATTAGTAAAATATAGGGAAATGATCATGACACATAAAATTATATGATGTTACCATCATTTTTGATTATTCAATTTTCCATTACACAATACATTAATTTATGGTATTGTGGTTGTTATATTTATATTTATCATTAATTTTAATTCAAATAAATGATCCATATCAATTTATATTTTTATTTAGACATTATGTTTTATTTCACGTCCATATTTCGACATTAAAAAAATGTTATCATAATTGGATACTGATCGTACCACGATTCACTGTTTCATTTTCACCCTTACACCGCTATGCTAAACATATTTTGTATTAAAAATTATAAAAATATTATCAAATTGTGCATCATGTTTTATTAAATAATTTTGTGTTTAGAAATGTTAGAATGGTCAATGTTACTTGTTTTTATTGTTTCAATGTAGGTGGAGGTGATTTGGAGGGCCCTTGATTAAGTGAAAGAAAAATGGTCCAAAATTGCATGGATCTATGGACATCTGTCCACTGTTTTGAATAGTACACAAAATCCGTGATCCAAATTGGATGAAATTTTGTGGCCCTGTCCATAATTCAATAGTCTACATTTCATATGAAGGAACCCAATCCTGATTCGGCATGTATGGGGCCCATCCGAACTGATTTGTCCAAGCCACCGAATTTGGACCAAGTCAAATACGGTGTTCTGTATTTTATCAATATATTGAGCTATAGTTGTCCAAACGGTGTCACACATTCGGTGGAGATAGTAAAGAGGTAGGGCTACAAATTTTCTATTTTCTCCAAAGAGAGATAAGACTGTCTGAAGGCCGAAACGCGCCATGCACGTGGATTGATGAAATCTGTGTGCCCAAAACCACCTCCCACATTTCCTATAAAAGGGAACATTGGGATCCTCATTTGTAAGTTCGGCCAAGGAGTGAAGTGCTGCCAATTTGGAGTCCTAGAGGAGTCTCATAATCTCCTTGGAGGTTCTGTAGGCCCCTATCCTCATAGGGTAATCAAGGATGATGAAGGAGTTCCACCCGAGCTTCCTCCTCCTCCCGATGTCGAGCTAAATGTTGGGTGTTCGTTGTGAGGGATCTACACACATGTCAAGGGAGTTCCGATGCATACAATAGATACTGGTTTGGAGTAATTTGGGTGTTTAAACATTTCATTCCGTGTATCGTATTTTATTTCAGATTTTAATGCTTGATTTGATACATGTGAGTGTTATGCTCTTAATTTCTAACCGATCGGTGTGAGGTTTTGAGTGCATGACTTGTGTTGTTCCGATTGGACATCACAAGAATCCTTTTCATACCCAACATATTGAGATTTCAATATGATTTGGATGCTCTTATTCCATGCATAAGTACTAGACCATGACAATACGATTGTTACGTCAAGGTTTGCTCCTTAAAGCATTGAAATTGAATCTAAGGAATTAATCGGGATTCTAATTAATTCCAACCAAAGAATTACTCTAAACCTAAGATGAATCTCTATGAACAATGAACTTGATATGTGTGTAGTGAAATTACATCGACCATTGTATCTTATATTTCTCAAAATCCACTTGGTCAATCATCTTTTAATCTATTTCAACTATGTCATTGTTTTAAACTGTTTTCAAAACCACCCCCTCTCTTAGTCATTTTTATTAAAAATACACACTCTAAACCTACCAACGCTCCTTGAGAGATGACCTAGGGTCTACCCTAAACTATATATCATCCTTAAAAACATAATCAATTTGACATGTCACGACAGCGCGGTCAAATTTTGGTGTCGTCGCCGGGGGGCGCTTTGGTTTTTTGTGCGTGTTTTTTATTAATTTTTTTATAATTTTTGTGAATATTTGTTTGTTTTATCTTTTACCTTTGAATTTGTTTTTGTGTTCTAATTTATTTATTGTGTAGGTTATTTGTATGATTCATTCTACTCCGAGAGACCTACAAACTTTCGAACCCGAACAGGAGAGGATCCTACATCAACAAAACCGAGAGACATAAGACCACACATTGTATGAGGAGACATAAAATCTTAAAATTCTTCTTGATCCTTCTTCTTCTTCTGAACCAAAGTTAAAATTGAACATAACTTGTATATAATGGCTGAAAATAATCGAACATTAAAAGAATTAACCTCACCTGATGTTGATATCCAACCCACTTACATTCAAATTCAAGGTGAGGCACCTAATTTTGAATTAAAATCTGGTTTAAACCATATATTACCAAGATATCACGGACTGCCTGAAGAAGACCCTCATAAGCACTTAAAAGAATTTCATACTATTTGTTCTACATTAAAACCTGCTAATGTTGATGAGGAACATGTAAATCTTAGAGGATTCCCATTTTCATTAGAAGACACTTCGAAAGATTGGTTGTACTATGTTAATTCACCAATAAGAGGTTGGGCGGACATGAAGCGCCTTTTTCTTGAAAATTACTTCCCAGCCTCTCGAACTGCAACTATATGGAATGATATATATGGTATAATACAATCTCAAGGGGAAACATTACATGAATATTGGGAACGATTTAAAAGGCTTTGTTCAAGATCCCCACACCACCAAATAAGTGATCAACTTTTAATTCAATATTTTTATGAAGGTTTGATTCCTATTGATCGAAATATGATTGATGTTGATGCATGTGGTGCATTGGTATATAAGACCCCAATTGCTGCAAGAGTCCTCATTGAGAACATGGCACAAAACACTCAACAATTCGGTTCACGGTCCAGTATTCCCATTCGAGGTGTCCATGAGGTGCAAAGTACTAAGTTTGAGAAGAAGGTGGACACAAAGTTTGAAGAGGTAAGAACCCTTCAACGACAACTTGCTCTCTCCCAAGGGAAATTTCAATCTCCTCCTCCCATCCATTGTGGAATCTGCTCTTCTGACACCCACTATTCTGACCAATGTCCTCAATTGAGAGAAACTTCTGAATGTTGTGATGCAATATTTCCAGGACGCCCCTTTAACCAACCCTTTAGGCAAGAACCATACTATCTATCCAACCAAGGGTGGAAGGACAACCAAGCCTATAAGAAAGGGGGGTATTCAAACCAACCTCAGCAGCAATGGAACCAAACAGGGCAAAGTAGTCATCAACCACCACCACCTAGAAATTTTAAACCACCCCAAAGGCATTTCCAACAACCCCCTCCAAAACATGAGCCTAGCCTAGAAGATATTATGAAGCAAATGGCTGCCAATAATCTCCAGTTCCAACAAACCACCCAAGTAGCCATACAAGACCTCAAAACCCAATTAGGCCAGTTAGCTAACTCGGTGGGTGAAATCCAAAACCATGGGTCTGGTAAACTACCCTCTCAACTACTTGTCAACCCTAGGGATAAGGGAAATGTTAGTGCCATCACACTTAGGAGTGGAACTCAACTTAAAAGCCAAATGAACACTCCATTAGAGTCATCCTCTCCTAAGGAAACCACTATCCCAACCACTAAAAAAGTTTCAAATGAGATGAAACCTTGTCTTGAGAGAAGTCCTACCAAAGGAAAGAGTGTGTCTATTGATGAGTTACCAAGCCCAAGAATTTCTCTTCCATTTCCCCAAAGATCCACCCAACCAAAGAAACAAAATGAAACAGAACTTGATAAAGAAATCTTGGAAACTTTTAAGAAAGTACAAGTTAACATTCCATTGATTGATGTCGTCAAGTAAATTCCGAGATATTAAAAGTTTCTAAAGGAGATGTGTACCCACCAAAGGCGACTTAGAGGTGATGAGAAGGTGAGCCTGGGGAGGAACGTCTCAGCATTAATACAACCATCACTTCCCACCAAGTGCAACGATCCTGGAACATTCTCGATTCCGTGCACCATAGGAGAGTATTCTTTCTCCAATGCTATGCTTGATTTGGGTGCGTCTATTAATGTGATGCCTCACTCTATATACTCTTCTTTGCAGGTCGGTGAACTAAAGCCCACAGGAATAGTTTTTCAGCCAGAAAATTGTAGTATGGAACACCCTTCCAGTGTGTTAGAGGATGTTCTGGTGAGGGTTCAAAATTTAATATTTCCTGCTGATTTTTATGTGCTAAAAATGGAAGATGATAGGATGAATGGAAATGCCCCTATTATATTGGGGAGACCTTTCTTGAAAACCTCCAAATCCATAATTAATGTCCATAATGGTACATTATCTATGGAATTTGGTAGTGACATAGTCCATTTAAACATCCTTGATGCCATGAAGCACCCCTCAGAAGAACATTCCTCTCTCTCAGTAAATTCAATTGATAAACTCCCTTCCCCTAAAATCACATCATTTGTTTCCCCTGATCCCATTTTTGAGTCTTTTTAATTGATTTAAATGTTAAGTAATGAATCATTCATTGATTGTTGTATCGGTCTAGAGAAATGTCATTCATGTTTGTTAATTGATGATTTCTTGAACACAAAGGATCACATGACCATCCATGATACTGCTAAGCTTGTAAAAGCTCATTCCTCATATGAGGATGTTACCATTGAGCAGTTAGATGAGATCAGTGACTTCTCACTATCACACACACTTCTGTCAATCCAAAATCCTCCAAAATTGGAACTGAAACAACTGCCTCCAGATTTAAAATACTCATATCTTTAGAATGGAAACAAGTTTCCCATCATCATTGCTAGTTCACTCCCTCCGGAGCATGAATTGTGACTGCTTGATCTTTTGAGGATGAATAAACAAGCTTTGGGATGGACACTTACTGACATTCCTGGAATTATCCCATCAATTTGTACACATCATATTTTATTAAATGATGAGGCTAAACCAGTGAGGCAGTCACAACGTCGACTGAACCCAAACCTACTTGATGTTGTAAAAAAT
The DNA here is from genome assembly GCA_963277665.1 of Viscum album. NCBI lineage: Eukaryota > Viridiplantae > Streptophyta > Magnoliopsida > Santalales > Viscaceae > Viscum > Viscum album. The sequence continues at coordinate 685,612,304 of OY728145.1, read as the reverse complement.
TAAGTAACAAAACTATTGGCTGCTGGAATCATTTACCCTATCTCTGACAGCAAATGGGTCAGTCCCATTTATGTAGTTCCTAAAAAAACTGGCCTTACTGTAGTTAAAAATGAAAACAATGAATTGGTTCCAACTCGTGTGCAGAATAGTTGGTGTGTCTGTATAGACTATCGCTGACTAAACCAACACACTAGGAAGGACCATTTCCCATTGCCATTCATTGAACAGATTCTAGAAAGGCTAGCAGGGAAGTCCCATTACTGTTTCCTTGATGAGTATTCTGGATACTTTCCAATCCATATTGCCCCTAAGGATCAGGAAAAGACAACCTTTACTTGCCCCTTTGGTACATTTTCTTATAGAAGGATTCCATTTGGTCGGTGCAATGATCCAGGTACTTTCCAACAATGTATGGTTAGTATTTTTTCGGATTACATGGAGAATTGCATGGAGGTTTTTATGGATGATTTTACTATTTATGGATCCTCTTTTGATGAATGTTTCAGTAGTCTTGCTTCTGTCCTATGTCTCTGTATTGAAAAGCATCTCGTATTAAATTATGAAAAATTCCATTTCATGGTGCGAAAAGGCATAGTTTTGGGACATGTCATTTCTGGGGAAGGTATCCAAGTGGACAAATCAAAATTAGATATCATTTCCTCCCTACCATTCCCTAAAAATGTTCGGGATGTGCGGTCTTTCCTGGGTCATGCTGGATTTTATCGTCGTTTCATTCATGGATTTAGTAAAATTTCACTCCCCCTCTCCCGATTACTCCAAAAAGAAAAATAATTTGAATTAGATAAAAAATGTGAGGAAGCTTTCAATAAGTTAAAATGGAGTCTCACATCACCCCTAGTAATCCAACCACCTCGGTGGGATTTACCATTTGGGCTCATGTGTGATGCCTCTAACTATGCAGTTGGGGAAGTCTTATCACAAAGGATCGACCGAGCTCCACATGTCATAGCTTATAACTCACGTACTCTGGACCCTGCCCAAGGAAACTATAGCACAACTGAAATAGAATTTCTTGCCATTGTGTTTGCCTTGGATAAATTCAGGTCATACCATCTAGGGTCCAAAGTCATTCTGTTCTCAGACGATGCAGCACTCCGGTATCTCCTTAAAAAACCGCAAGCCAAACCACGTCTCATTCGCTGGATGCTCCTCCTTCAGGAATTTGATCTAGAAATTAGGGATAAAAAAGGACCAAGGAATGTGGTTGCTAACCATATCAGTAAGATTCTCCCATCCTCCGATATTGACTTATCCCCCTATATTCCCATAAATTAATTGTTTCCTGATGAGCAATTGTATCGAGTGCAAGATGATATTCCTTGGTATGCTGAAATTTTAAATTATTTGGTAGTGTCTTGCATTCCTGCTGATTTCACCAAAAACCAGGCCAACCGTCTAAAACATGAGTCTCATTGGTACATTTGGGATGACCCCTACCTCTGGCGCACATGTAGTGATCAAGTTATTAGGCATTGTGTTCCAGATAGTGAGTTTCAGTCTATCCTTAGGTTCTACCACACACTTTCTTATGGGGGCAACTTTGTTCCCCAATGGACTGCTCACAAGGTCTTAGATTCTGGTCTCTTTTGGCTCACATTGTTTAGGGATGCCCATGAGTTCTGTAAATCTTGTCCTCGTTGTCAAAGAATGGGGAATGTCTCTAAAAGAAATGAGATGCCCCAACAACCCTTGCTCTTCCATTACATTTTTGATGTTTGGGGCATTGACTTTATGAAACCATTACCCAATTCATTTGGGAACCTTTACATTCTTCTGGCAGTGGATTATGTTCCAAAGTTGGTAGAGGCAAGTTCCATGAGGACAGATGATTCCAAGATAGTTGTGGAATTTTTGAGAACCCAAATATTCTGTAGGTTTGGATTACCTAGGTTTATTATCAGTGGTCAGGGTTCTCATTTCTACAACCGCACAATGCAATCTCTTTTGCACAGGTATGGGGTTGAGCATCGAGTGTCTACTGCTTATCACCCACAAACAAATGGACAAGCCTAAGTATCAAATAGAGAGGTAAAACAGATTCTTGAGAAAATGGTTCAGCCAAACAGAAAAGAATGGAGTCTTAGACTCGATGATTCATAATGGGCTTACCGTACTGCATTCAAAACTCCAATTGGCATGTCACCATATCGGCTAGTTTTAGGGAAGAGTTGTCACCTCCCTGTTGAGGTAGAGCACCGGGCCTATTGGGCTACTAACAATGCAATTCTAATCTTTCTGGGGTAGGTATTCAAAGGAAGTTGCAGATTCAAGAGTTGGAGGAAATGAGAAGAGATTCATATGAGAACTCCTAAATTTATAAAGAGCGAACCAAGGCTACCCCCGACCGTCTCATCCTTCATCTTCAATTCCACATCGGGCAGAAGGTCCTCCTCTACAATGCAAGGCTGAATTTGCACCCTAGTAAGCTTCATTCCCATTGGTTTGAACCTTACATTGTTACTAATGTCTCTCCATTTGGTGTTGTCTAGGTTCAAAATGAAGACACCAAGCAAACCTTCACTGTCAATGGGCAGCGGCTGAAACACATCCATGAAGCCATTCCGGAGTCCCCAATGGAGGAACTCCATGTTCAAGAAGCGGTCTATGAATAACACTCACCAGGTTTTATCCTTTCTTACCACAGTCTCTTTTATTATAGTAGGGACACTGCATTCTGTAGGTGTGGGGGGTGGATACATTCCTGAGATAGTTATGAATTTTCATTGTTTTCTCCTTTTGTTTTCTCTTTTTGGCCTTCTTTATGTTATTTTCATTTTTCCCCATCAACAATTTCGAAGTTCCATGATTTGGCGACCATAATGTGGGGAAAGTAAAAATATCCTAACAAAGGCTAAAAAGAGTATTTGTATGAATTTAACATCAGGGAGTGATTTTTAGTGAACTGGTTTTCTGTCAATGATATAAATGCTCGTATCCATGTGAAACCTTTGAGATGATTGATGCCCATTGTGTGAGTAGATTTTTGGAAAACTATGTCACTAATATCTCCACAAATTTTTTCACCCAACCACAAAGTGTGATTATTTCTTACATAATATAAGGTAAATACACGTTGGGTTAATATTTTCAGCTTTAAATGATATTTCCATATGTTCGTTCCTTATCTGATATGTTTCATTACTGTACCAGATTGACCTATGCGTGTGTACCTAATGTCCGACTATTGTATTCCCTAAAAACAATTGTTCTGTCTTGGGTAGGTCATAAACCACTCCTCCTCAACCTTTGATGTTGTTATAACTATTGGAATTAGTGTCGTGAGGAGATCAAACAAAGGGTTGAGAGATGAGTGTGAGATTTGTTCCAATTGAAAATTCAATATATATATATATATATATAATAAATGAGGGGAGTGATGAAATGTGTAACATATGGGGATATCGAGGTTGGGAGCTTATGGTTTGACTTCTAGGAATGCTTAATTGAGTGGGTCTTGAAATATGATTGCAAAGGATGTAGGACAGGTTCAGTGACAAAATCATTTAAGCTGAAAAATGTTAAAATAACATATATTTATTGGATAGAAAGTGGAAAGAATAGCATGGAATGGTTTCCACACACACACATGGAGAGTTTGTGTCATGGTTTACTTCTAAATTCCTTTATCAATTGGGTATCATGAATCTTTTTGAATTTCTCTATGATATGATTTATGAGACATCTTTTTCTATTTTCACTAGGAAGAACTCCTTGGTGTGGTTCGTGCATTGATCACATTACATTAAATAAAATTTCTTCAAATGATAAATCTTCGGGATGTTGGAAATATTTATATATATATATTCATCAATGTATTTGGATATGTGACTTTGCCCAGGAGTGCAACTATTTAGGTGTGGGAGTGTGATCGTACCACGATTCACTGTTTCATTTTCACCCTTACACCGCTGTGCTAAACATATTTTGTATTAAAAATTATAAAAATATTATCAAATTGTGAATAATGTTTGATTAAAAATATTTGTGTTTATAACTGTTAGAATGGGCAGTGTTACTTGTTTTTATTATTTCAATGTAGGTGGAGGTGATTTGGAGGGCCCTTGATTAAGTGAAAGATAAATGGGCCAAAATTGCATGGATCTATGGACATCTGTCCACTATTTTGATCTGCACACAAAATCCGTGCATCCAAATGGGCTCCACTTTTGTGGGCCTGTCCAAACTTCAATTGGATACATTTCATATGAAGGAACCCAATCCTGATTCGGCTTGTATGGGGACCATCCGAACTGATCATTCCGAGCCACCGAATTTGGACCAAGTCAAATGCGGTGTTATGTATTTTATCAATATCTTGAGCTGTAGTTGTCCAAAAGGTGCCAAACATTCAGTGGAGATATTCAAGAGATATGGATACAACCTTTCTATTTTCTCCAAAGTGAGATAAGACTGTCTGAAGGCCAAAACGCGTCGTGCACGTGGATTGATGAAATTTGTGTGCCCAAAACCACCTCCCACATTTCATATGAAAGGGCACCTTGGGCTCCTCATTTGTAAGTTCGGCCAAAGAGTGAAGTGCTTCCAATTTGAAGTCCTAGAGGAGTCTCCTAATCACCTTGGAGGTTTTGGAGGCCCCTATCTTCATAGGGGAATCAAGTATGAAGAAGGAGTTCCACCCGAGCTTCCTCCCCCTCCCGATCTTGAGCTAAAAGTTAGGTGTTCATTGTGAGGGAGCTACACACATGTCAAGGGAGTTCCGATGCATACACTAGCTACTGGTTTGAAGTAATTTGGGTGTTTAAAAATTTCATTCCATGTATCTTATTTTATTTCAGATTTTAATGCTTTATTTGATACATGTGAGTGTTATGCTCTTAATTTCTAACCGATCGGTGTGAGGTTTTGAGTGTGTGACTAGTGTTGCTTTGATTGGACATCACAAGAATCCTTTTCATACCCAACATATTGATATTTCAATATGCATTGGAATCTCTTATTCCATGCATAAGTACTGGACCTTGACAATATGATTGTTACGTCAAGGTTTGGTCCTTAAAGAATTGAAAAAAAGCTTAGGAATTAATCGAGATTCCAATTAATTCCAACCAAATAATTTCTCTAAACCTAAGATGAATCTCTATGAACAACGAACTTGATATGTGTGTAGTGAAATCACATCGACCCTTTTATCTCATATTTCTCAAAATCCACTTGGTCAATCATCTTTTAAGCTATTTCATCTAAGTCATTATTTTAAACTGTTTTCACAACCACCCCCTCTCTTAGTCATTTTTATTAAAAATACACACTCTAAACCTACCAACGCTCCTTGAGAGACGACCTACGGTCTGCCCTAGACTGTATATCATCCTTAAAAACATAATCAATTTTACGTGTCATGACAGCGCGGTCAGATACATAGTTTTGTGACCTTCAAGATTTGGTTTCCCTCTTTTAATAAGATTTTTTATTAACACTTTTCATAAAGAGGATTTTCAAAAAATGTATTTAAAAATACTAAAACATTGGTCGTTTTGATAAAATTGGGAGGTTATAATTTTTTAAGAGATATAGTGTAACCACCTAATTTTTTAAAATGTATATATATTTAAATAAATTTTATTCTTTCAATTTTTTAATACATGCAATACCATGTTTAAACAAACCATCATATAATATTAAAACATAACTATTTAATTTTGATAGTTATAAAGTAGTATTAAAAATATAAAATATGATATGTAATAACAATATTTTTAAAATTTTGTATAATGTTTTTGGATAAGTAATATATATTGATAAAGATGTACATAATATTTATTAATGTATTTTTATGCATCAAAAATACAATTTCTCTTCAAAATTATTTTTATTTATTTTTTATGAAAAATAATTAAAATTATTTTTCCATTTTAGATATTTTATGGGAAACAATTAATAACTGGTATAGAATTATATATTAAAAAATTTATTCAATTAATATTTTGAGATATTTATAAAATGAATCGTTTTTTATGAACAATTAATACTATATTTTTTTAATTCATTTATATCAATTCATTGGATGATATCAATAATATTTTGAATTTGATCCAAAAGTAATATAAGTCTCATTTATTTGTTTTCAGAAAACAATTTTTCATCTTGCATTAAGAAATAATAATATGTTGATTTCCCACCACTTGTCGAGATTGAATTTATTGTAATTGATTTCCATATTTGGAATTTGAGAAATTAATATTATGTAATAAGGAAAACATAATTTCGTTTCATAATTAATTGTAAAAATAGGAAAATTTTACCCCCAAATAAAATTGATAAATTAAGAAAACATAGGCTAAAAATTAATGTCAATGCCACCATATATCATGTTAAATATTAGTTGAGGATTTTATTTCATCCCACAAAATCTTATGAATTATAGTTAATTTTTATAGGGAAATTTTCCATTAAAATGACTTATATAATATTTAATGTTATTATGAATAGAAATTTTTTTCTATTAATTTTAATTATATATTTTGTGTTTACATAAGGAAAAATAATGTTAAAATTGAAAAATCATGATTATTATAATTACTAAAATATTAATTCCCTATGGTAATTTATTTATAATTTTTATTAATTTTATAATAAAATTAAATGGTTATGCAATGTCAAAATATTATTACATCTATTAATATAAAATTAAAATTAATGATATTAAAAATATTAAATGTTGTATAATATTATTTACTTATATTATTCCATGTTATTTATATATACATATAAAAAACTAGGTTTGTTTGAAAAGAATAGATTCAAATGTCATATTTTTCTTGGTTTTATATGAGTCAAATTAAATAGATAACTAAAAAATTGAAATTAGTGTTATTTAACAATATTTAATCAAAAATAAATAATTTAATATTGATGAAAATATATTATTCATCTATGTTGATGAAATATTGTTGAACATAAAAAATATTCTAAAATATATGTGTAATTTTTGATTTTATTATAGAAATATTATTAAATTAATATTGAAATATTTTTTATCTTTGTTAAGGTTCAGATAGGATATGGGGTAACAAAGTATACATTTTATAGCACCACATAAATGTATCTATATATTTTTTATTTATATTATTCCAACTAAATTTTAAATTTTCTATGAACTACTATTAATTTAATTTTATTTGGATAGATAATGAAAATTTTATATTTCAATAGTGTATGAAATTAGAACATTTCCCCTCCCATCACAGTAAAAATTGCATATCCTCTTATCTTTTATACACACATCAAAATAATATTTTTTTCAAAAATTCATTCAGAAACACCTTCCCTTTTAAACTATTTAACATATTTTATGAAAATAATAATATAATATCATAATAATATTACATTTAATAATATTATATTATGTTAATATCGTAACATATATCTATATCATATTCTATGAAATTGGAAACAAATCTTTTGATCATGTGTATATTGGGTTTCCCGCAGGAATTGATGTAATTTGTTTCCCATTATATATTCTAAGGAATGTATCTAATGTTTTATTTAATATATATATATATATATTATCTATGATATTTTTTGACTTTAGTAACTATAATATAACATTTATCCTCTTTTATTTTAAACATTTAAAAAATTGTAACATCGTTCATGCCTACGTGTGGACTGTCTTTACTATGTAGTGCTTCGGTTTTATTAATTTTGTATTTCAATTTATGATATTATGGTTTTATATAATGAATATATGTGATATATATGATATAATAATAATTCTTTATATGGTAAATAACATTATTTCAGTCCATCCATTGAAAATGTTAAATCAAAGATCATTCATACATACATCATACCACTTCAATGAATAGTGTAATTCACATTAATATTTATATCCTTTATAAATTAATATAACTATGTATAAATATTATATATGATATTTATCTCATGATTAAATCTTTGGAGATTCTAGAACCTTGATCAACGTTCATGGAACAGAACTACCATTCTGAAACTCTGATAAAAAATGAAATATTTAACAACAAAAAATAAAAAATTTATTGATGAATTATCAATATATAAATTTTGATTTATTATAAGTGTATAATTTTTTTATATTATTTGTATGTATATTATTATAATATTATATTTATTTATGTAATATATATTTTATAATCAGTTATGGTAGTTTCGCTATTATTGGAACTTGAGATAGGATAAATTGGTCTAATATAATTTCCTTAGACACACGCCATATTCACCACTTTTTTATATTATATGGTGGATATAATACCCATTAATGATTTTTATAAATATAATTATGTGAAATATAGAGATTTACTGATCCCGAAAAGTTTTACTCTTTCATGTGAATTATATTTCAAATCTTACAAAAGTGGTAAGGGATTATTATAAAAATATCATTGATTATAAAAATTATTTTTGATTATTATTCATATTATGTGATTTATTGATATGAACCTCATGAATCACATGAATTTTCATCACATAAATTTATTTCTAGAGAATACATGATTTATTTTTATATTACTCTTGTTTATCAAAAAAGAGACTAAATGAATTTTTTCATTGAAAATAGACCTTATTTATCTCTATCACATAAAATATGTTGTATTCTATGTCCATTACTTCTAAAATTGAATTCATGAATTTTTAAAATAATCTCCAATTAGAATTTAATTTTAATTTTACCCATGTGTTAATTTTTACAAAAAAATAAAATGAAATCTTTTTTTTTCATTTTCTGAAATAGTTACATTGTAATTTTTATTGAATATACGATAAGAATAATTATTTTAAAATTTTTATAAATAATATATTTTTAAACAGTTATTAAGACATATAATATTTAATCATCCATTATATGATTGTATGGTTATTTTAAAATAAAAAAATTAATGTTTTTTTAAAATCATTTTAAAAGGATGAATGTGAAAGTGGAATGTTTATTTTCATCTTGATTGTTTTAATGATAATTTATATATATTTCAATTTAATAATGAAGAAAAAAATTGATCATGTTATACAATTCTAGTGATATGTTCCAATTATAACATACATATTATTTTTATGGATTTTTTACGATTATTATGAGTTGTTTTTGTAAAACCCTTTTTCTTTCCATGGCTTATAAAATGATAAAATTTATATGAATCCTATTTTTTAATAACATGTTATGATATAATGATAATTTTAGGATCCCAATACACACATATTTCTGTTTTAAATTTTGTGATAGGTGGGAAAATAATTATATATCACTCTAATTCAATGGGTAAGTTTTTATACATCAAGAGATAATTATGAGATTCAAGTTAATTTTTATAAACCACTATAAAAAACAAGTCAATGTGGACAATCCTATGCGGGGTGATTATGGTGACACATGATCCTTTGTGATTTATGAATCATGAATGGATTACTAATTGAAAAAAAATATTGTATTTAATGTTAACCATGACATATGTATTGGTTTATATATATATATGATGGTTCCATACATTTATGACATGAAATAATGTTTCCTGGTTAATTTATAATTTTTTATAACTATTATGAATACATTCATTTGAAATGATAATTAATTATTCCATGAGTCATGTTTATGTTATTTGAAATATTTGGTATGAACCTTTTATGTTATGAAATAATCTCAAAAACATATTCTTATTTTGTTCTTTAAAATAATCATTGATTGATATCTCCCATATCCACCACTACAAATCACCTGATAGAGCATATTACTATGTTTTCTTTCCCCACATTATAAATAATGATTTTATATAATGTTTTCCTTTAAATATTTCTAAATGGGGTGACCATTTTGGTTTATTTTGAAGAAAATTGAATAAATTTATGCATTGTGTATCTTGTTTCAAAATAAACTAATCCATTATAATAATCATCCATTTATTTTTGAAATTTATTGAGTATTAATTAATAAAGTACTATTATTTATTTATAAAAAGTATGTGTCCCCATAATTTACATATATATTTAGTTTTTATATGTGATCATCCATGTGGTGACCTTTATTATATGACTATATGCTAATGTAAAAATATTTTTAATTGATGTGTTTTTTATTTATTGTTGCATACTTTGATTGTTTGTTATTTTAATTGATGCTTGTTTTATTCTATTATTGACACAGACACTAATATTATGAAATAGAAACAAATAATAATACCTTACAACCTCATATCTAGTTTTATTCCACTAAAATATGAGTAGGAATGTTTGATGTCATGAATAAATAAGTGTTTGGTTACAATATGGTGTTATGTCCTGCAAATCATTTTTTTTATTTTCAAAGGGCCGGTTTGAGGGTAGCCGGTTCCCTTGCAGCCCGATTTGAGGAAAACTGGAAACCTCACAACATTCCAGTATCAAACCAGCGGAATAAAAAACCAGCGAAACAAATTCAAATCCAAACACTAATCTAACCACGCGCCTCCTCAAGCCGCACGCCACCTCGAGCCGCACGCCACCTCGAGCCGCATGCCACCTCGAGAAACCCGTCGATGAAAATCCAGCCGTCTCCAAACATGTCGTCGGCGATAGATTCCAGCCATCTGCCTCCATCGACGTTGTCGAAAACAACGGATCAACACCATTCAGGCAGAGACATCATCACCACTGACCATCGTGAAACAGCATGTCACCGGCGAGAGAACTTGGCCATCAACATCCATCGGCGTCGTCGAAAACAACAGATCAACACTTGACAACAATCGTCCCAACACTAGAACGCCGGTGAGCTTCACCGATGTCCATCATCACGCACTCATCCGCGTCGGCGGAGAGAAACAGCGCATCACCGCCGGTGAAACTCTTCACCGAACACAACGAGGCAGAAACTCTCGTCAATGAATCAGCGAGGTAGAAACCCTCGGCAAAGAACCAGCAGAACCAACCAGAAAAACGTAAAACAGAAAAATCAAAAAGAAAACAATAGATCCCATCGCCACCTTCTGCCCCACTGGAGAAGACCCCGAAAACCCCCAAATCACACACAACCACCCCAGATCGAAGCAGCAAACCCGAAATCTTGACCTAGGACCGGCTCCGCAGTGCGAGGACCACGAACCCACAAAGCCGCTCATGGCATATGCCAGAAATTATAGCAACCTCGTCGCAACCTGGTCTTAAGCTCATGGGTATAGATCCGACAGCGTCGCAGAATCTCGGGACCTAGAGGAGGAGCTCAAGCCTGACCTAGCCGCAGAGGAGCCAAAAAGGGGAAAACGAAGCCGTCTCTCCACGGGGAGAGGAAGGCGACGATGGGAGGAGAATAACTCACCGCTCAGAGCCCCTTATGGGAGCATTCAATATGTTGTTATGTGAGATGAGATGTTAAAAGATAGAATTTTTAACATATAATGTTTTTTTCCAAAGTAATCATCCCACTTTATTTCATACTTGAGATACTTTATTAATTGTCTTTAATTAAATGTTGGGAATCTGTGCTTTCAAATACCCAATCATAATGATTCCAATCCATACAAAAGAATAAATATTTACACTTAACATCATTTATGTATTATTTAGTCCTAATGTTTCATCAAACATCTATTTTATGTGGGAGTATATATCTTGATTTTAATTTTTTTTCCTTTTCTTATTATTAGTAATCATTCAATATGTTTATAGTATGGGTACCATTGTAAGAATATTCATATTTTAATATGATATTATCCAAAATTCATTTTTTTTAATTTCAATATTTTTCTTATTCTATTATGTTCTAATTCCATTCAAAACGAATATGGAATCCATTCTATAATTTCTCCTTTATTCAATTTCTACCCAACTATGCACGATTCTCTCCATCAATTCCTTCTTTAGGGTCATTTTCATATTAAACCCATTATAAGTATCATCAATTATGTTACATTATTACATTACTTTATCACCATTTATATTCATATAAAACATTGGGGATACCCATATCATTCTAACTTCTAGTTTTTTAATGATAAATCATATTCATATAAAAGATAAAATCACTACATGACCAAAATTTGATCCAAATATTATATTAGTTTTTGGAACAGATCATGGGGGGTTCATGGAAACTCCACATATTAGAATGGTAGTGTTTGTTTTACATATTTACAATAGAATTATATCTTTTTCAACTCTACATGAGATAATGAGTTTCCTAAGTCAGTTGTTTCCCTATACAGTTGTTAAATTTAAAAACGACATGAGATTGTAAATTAATTACCTATATTAGATTGTTTATCCACATTGAGTAATTATTATTTTTATTTCCTTTTAAAATGTGTTAATTTTAATCGCAATTTTATTTTCTAATTTAATCATCTATATCCATCTACATATTGTATGAATATTTATATTGATAATTACAGTTATTTAAAAATTTAATGGAAAAAATATTCAATAATATTTTAAATGAGAAATCAATTAATTGGATATTTTTTTGTATTTCTAAATAATATTAATATAATATTCCCTTCCAAGGTAACATCATGATTAAATTTAATAACGTCTACTATAAATTATGTTAAAACATTTTAACAAGATCTGAAATAATTATCTTTAGGAAAAACTACTTCACATTGGATAATATTTCTTAAAAAACATATTTCATTATAGAGAGAAAAATAAATTATAAAAAATTGAACATATACTATGGTACCCTTGGGGGGGAATTAGTGTCTTGATTTCATTACCAAAAGACAAAATTTATCCCTTTCTTATCACCAGCTTAAATGTTCATGACAACATATTCATTATAGTCTCTTAATTTTATGATATGTATTCTTTTTTAATCTAATTAATACTTCACATGAAATTCCACTTAACAAATATAATCTATTTTTTCCCATCACCTTATTTGTATTTCATAAATATAACCAATCATGAACCAAAATATAAGGATTTTTTACTTTGTTCCTCACTAATCGATAATCCATAATGCATGTGAACAAAAATGTGTTGGTAAACTAAATGACTAAATTCCACTTTTGGGGGGATATTCCATATTTTACTATGCTATATACAATTAATAATGATTATGGTAAATGTATATCTTCTTCAGATTTATTCCCCCATAGATCCCCTTTCTTTTCACTCTACTAATATACAGTATTTATGTTTTATTTGAAGACAATAACTGAACTATATGACTATCATTATTGATTTCACTGAGTATAATCTTGTGTTGTTTTATTTATAAGCTTGTTCTCTATAATTACAATATGGTTTTATTCTGAAATAGAAAAAAAGATTTTATTATAAATCCATATCTTTCACATACATGATAAATATGTATGTTCTTTTATTTTTAGATATATAGATCTATTCATCTTTGTTTGTTTAATATTCAACAAGTACCTATAATATTCATCTTCCCATTTTTTCCCAAAAAACAATATCTACATATACCTTTAATTGTAATTTTCAATTACTTCTCTCACTTGTACTCTTTTAAAACTAAAAAAATTGTTTTATAAACCTTTAGTGATAAATATGATGGTTCATATTAATAATCCTTTTTACTATATTATTTGTATTTTTCATACTTACTCACAAATTTACTTTTCCCATTTAGAGAAAATAAAACTGATTAGAGGCTCTAGAGTATCTATAATTAAATTCTATAGTTAATAATATAGTATTCTTGGGAACTATAAAACAACAATGTTTTCTCTTATTATATATCATAGTCACTTAATATATGCCTTCGTCATAATATCGTATATTTCACTATGGCATAGAAATTGATCTCAACAATATATTATGGAATATAATTATTCATTATTACATATCTCTATTTAGTATACAAGATCCAGAAATTTATGACTATTAACTAAATCATAACTCCACTAATATCATGAAAAAATCACTATAAAACACATTTAAACACTGAACTAACAGATACAAAATCTCTATTCTTAAGACAAAAAACTATAAGGTTCTAAATCCTAAAATAATTCTCACTTCCATGATCACATCTCCCACATCACTGGTATTTTATTCATCATGGATATCTTCTCTTATATATCATTATGGAATTACACTATGGCATGTAACATGATGGTTGAACATTTTTTCCCACGATCGTCACATTGACTAAAGTTTAACATTAGTTTATTTCCTATCATATGTGGTTACTCATTCAATAATGAAATTACATTACATTTTCAAAATACATATATAAATATCAATGATCATATTTTCTAGAATTACACAACTTATTATCTACCAACATGAATAACCCCACATAACCCTTAAGGCTTAGCCCTATTTTACTATGTTATATGAAACTAAATTTACCAACATGTATGAGATTAATTATAATTTTACTTTTACAATAATCAATATGTACCCATACATTGGTTTTTTGTACAATTACATGAATACAATAACAATATAGTTTATTTTATTGTATAATTAGGAAACCCTAATGTCTTTATATTTTTTGGTGTAATCTGATGGGATGTAGCCCAATGTACTGATATAGTATAAAAATCCCCTATAAAATATATTTTATGATTCAATAATAGTTCCTAGGTAATAGTGGATATTTTAAAAATGATTGATCATTAACATCATATAGTATACCATCATACTATTAATGAATTAAGTAATAAATAGAAATATTCCAACATATATTCCACTTAAATTATAAAAAACTCCTACATTAAACAATGCCAAAAATATACAAACTAAACCATTAGGTTTCCAAATTTTTTTATTTCTATATGTTTTGGGGAGAATATTTTATATAAAATCACAATTTGATAATATATATGAAAATCGTGACTTTTGAGGAGATTTAATACTCTCATGATGAGAAGGATTTTAAATAGGAAAATGGACACACCTTTTATCATAGTGATTGATGTGAGGTAAAAATTTAATAAACTGTGATTATATTTTTGAAGAATTATAGAATGGATATACTAGTTTTAATAAAAAAAATTGGTAAAATTATTTCACTAATGAGGTCAGTAAATCCATAATATTTTTTTTGATAAAATTTTAGGCCATCTTGTAGAATGATAAAATATTAAAAGGGTTTTTAGAAAACATAAATTTGTGTATTGAAATATCTCTTAGAATTATAAAGTCCTAAAATGAGTTTAAATATTTTTCTCCACACTGAGAATGAAGACAACATCTATTTTGGAAGACCTAAATCATTTAAGTATTCATTTGGATTAATTTTAAGGGTTTTATATAATAAAAAATAGTGTATAAATTTTTCTAAAAATTTTAAAAGGTATTTATAAAATAATTGATGAATTTTGAGTCCCATTTTATATTTTATTGAGACATATATAAATAAAAAATTATATTTGGTGATGTATATTGATATATGTTATATATTTTTCAATAAAAATTTCTCTTTTACATGGAGTTTTATACTAAAAACATCACCAACAAGATGGAGGTATTTGGGTGGGGGATACAAATCATTAATAGTAATGGAATAATTTTAGGTTTTGGTTTTATTTCAATATCTAGCATCAATCACTGATCAAACCTTGAGTTCATTTTTTAATAGATGTGGGTAAGATTATTTTTATATTTATTTTGATTATGTGGGATTTTTCATATGACTATTTTTAATGTTGAAACAAGTTTTTTTATTTATGAATCAGTTCTCTTATAGCTCTTTGTTAATAATCATTATTTATTTATTGAATAATTTATTTTTAAATATTGAGCTAGTGGTTATATTCTACCTTGGACATGGGAATAGTTTAGGTTAATTTTATTAAATTATGTTTTTAATCACTTAATAAATAAATAAACTAAATTATTATTCAAATAATAAAATTAATGGTTATGGATTATAATAAAACAACCAAGAACATTTTTTAAAAATATTATTCTAAATAAAACATTATAACTCATTTAAAACAATATTTTTTTAATTATATCATGAGAATAAATTTATATGATGTTTTTTAACTCATGTTTTAAATTGTTTTTTCATTATATTTATATTTTCATTGAATTACTTTAATTAAAAGAATTATTTTCCAAATAATGTTTCATTCTTTTGATCCATAGTCTATGATGTGTCAACCATATACATGAGATATACTACAACATTGTAATTTTAATTATTATAATTATTAATCAAAATTTCTATATATGATTCATCATTATAATCATTGATGAAACATTGGTGGTCAATGTTTTTTCTATCCCAGGGGTTCTATATTGAAAAACATGTCATGAGAGTGATATAATATATTTGATGAAAAAAACATGATACTAATGTCAAAGATTATGGAAATTACATGTTGGAGTGTAATGTATTAATATATTTATAAGCATATTTCTTGACATATAATAAGATTACATTGATGTAAATTAAAATAACCAAGATAATGTTTCTAAATTAGATAATTATATTGGTTTTAATCATCAAAATAATTCTCAATGTTATTGAATGGAATATGTAATTGAGAAAATATAAGGAGAAAATATGTTCACAAAAAGTAATTATAATAAAATAAAATATAAATAAGTTCTTCAGATGAAACAATACCCACCGACATGTGAAATATTATTTCTTCCATAAATGAGGTTAGTTGTGATAATAAATTTCAATTTTTACCAATTACATATCATTGTTTTCTATGTTGTACTAATTAAAAATTTAATAAAGAAGTTCCCTTGATGAGGAAATTTTTTACAAGAAGACCTACAGATCAATATGGTGAATAAAAATAACCATGACGAATGGATAAACACATAGGATATTGTTGAAACATATAATATACAACGTGATAACTATGTTTAAAATTAGAATATATAGAAGAAAAGTTGAAATAATAATAGATACATGTTAGAGAATAAGTTCATCCAATTTTAAATGATCCACCAACATCCCTATAAGTAATTATAAAATGGATAAATATGGATCAAAGAGTTAACTTTTATAAATTTTAATGAAATATCATATTAGAACTCCTTTTATAGAAGGTTTATGATGGATTTATTTTTAGTAAATAAGAATATAGATTATATGGGATCAATAATCATTATAGGATAATGTGAAACTATAGATTCATGGAGTTTAGAAAAGAGGAAACAATATATATATAATTTTCAAGTACTATCTATTTAGGATTTTATAAATTTGGAAATTAATTTCATAAACTATGTATGAGTTTTAAGATCATGTCATACATGACATTTAATATAATTTTTATTAGATTATATGAATCCTTCTTAAATGCTACATCAATAGAAGAATGATACAATGAGATACAAATAAGCCTAGATAGATGATATTATCTCTAAGTTGAATGAATCTATGCTTTAGTAAATTATCAAATACATGGGTTTGATAAAGAGATAACATCCAAAATACTATAAGTCCATTTTAAGATATTATAAGGTACATAATTGATAATCAACATGTTTAACGAGGAGGCACATATTTTAGAGTTTTTATAGAGTATATTAATTGAAAAGTTCATTTGGAAATGAAATTTTTTTTTGAAGAAGGTGATGATTATTGATATATTTTTTGATGATTAGAGGAAATAATGTGATACTAGAACAATGATTGAGAATATATAAATTTAGAAAAAAAATTAAAAAATTTAGTTGATAAAGATTATTAGTTATATTATAAAATCTATTGTAATGGAAGATATAATATTTGAAAAATATATTTTCTTAATACACTAATTTAAAATTTTTTGTGATAACTATTGATTAGTGTATTGGTGATATTTAATTATATAATATAAAATATCATTGAATAATTTATCTAATTTCCGAGTAAATAATAGGATCCATAAATTTCAGGGAAACTCTCCATATAAAATTAAAAACCCAGATCATGTATCTTAATCAAATTCGTCTATTAAATTAATTTATGTGGTCAGGACTATATATATTAAAAAATATGTGTAATGGATGAAAAATGAGTTTTATTACCAACTTAGGAATTTTACTACCAAGATTTATTTTTGTAAATTTTTCTTAAAAAGTAAATTTAAGAAGAATAATTCAACAACAATTAAATTTTTAAAATATAACGTAATGGATCTTGTACATTCACATGTTTATTTAATGTGACTAGGTCTATTATACTGATTAATAAGGACACATGGTAACAATATATAATATGTAGAAGAAGATGTTCAATTGATACCAGACTTTTGACATAATTATTTTGTAATTTTTTATTCTGGTATATTTTTCATGAATTACGAAGAACATTCAATCCAAACTATTGTTAAATTAAATATAATTTATCAATGATGAAAACAATTTGTAGTGACATTAATCTTTTTATCCCATATATAGTTCAATAAATTATTATAGTCGAATAATATACATGGAGTCAAATCTTTAAGGATAGAATAGTACAATTTTCTTTGTAAACTACGCACAAACTTGAGCCCATATAACATATGAATATTAAAATAACAACTTAATTTATTATTTTAAGAGTAAAACTATTCTATAAAATATATCATTTCATATTAAACAGTGTAATAATCATGGATTTCTGAGAAATGAAATAGGATATGAGCGATCATAAGTACTCAATAATGTTTAAGTACAATCGATGTTATCATGAAAAGCATATAATTAATCAACATGTCTAATTAATTAAACAAGAAAAATCTATATTTAAATACTTGGTTAAGTAACACATTATGTAGAATGGTAAATAAATGAATATGAAACAATTTAACAAATAAAATAAAATTTCAATGAATCCAAAGATAATATCATATTAAAAATATCATGGATGATAATAACTAAATTCTAAAAGAAAGGAATTATTATTTATCATATGTCATGTTTCTTATTAACATCATACATTTACCATCAAGATCGTTAAAAATATGGTTTATAATTTAATCTCTGAATAATTACAATGTCCTACACTTGGGTGCCACTCCACAGTGCCCTAAGCCTTGTTGGCCACATTGCCTCAAGAGAATCTCCCTAAAAGCTAGAGACTTTTGAATATTAATGACGACCTATGCATAGCAAACCGAGCATTTTCAGAAATTAATATTACATCATTTTAATGATAAACAACATAATAGTATTACACATAGAGGATCCAAAGGTTTAGTGTCTTGGGAAATATTAGACCATACATAACAATTAAAACATCATGCATAAACATTTATTTAATTTATTTTTTTCTACCTTCTTATTGGCATTAGTCCTCTCCTTAGCACATGTAGCCACCTGAGGATATACATCAAAAGGGGTGATCTAGAAGCCCAATAAAAGGATAGATATGAATAATATAGCTTGGGGTGATCATAATCATAACATGGTAAAAAATATCATGAACATGATAGGAAGTATAAATATAATACATGGAATGTGGAAATGCATAAAAATGAAACATCATGTCTTAGTGGTTAACTACCACACATACTTGTGAACCAATCTAGAATCTTGTTCACACATCATCTCACATTTACTCATGAGATTAATCACTTTACCCAATGCATTGGAGCATTGTATAATTCCAGGTGCACACGTCACTTTGAAACATTCATATTGCACTATATAATTCCGGGCACACCCATCACATCATAACGTAATAATTATCATACTTGCCACATAAAACACATATAAAAAACGAACATGAATAACCAATGTAATGTAATGGGTTTCATCTCATAATAACACATTCATAAAATTTGGGTTTCCAAAATAAATAGGGAATAACATATATGTTTCAAGAACCGTCCAATTTGAGGGAGAAGTAAAAGGTGTGTTCTTAAAATAAGAGTTATTTTGAAAAAACATTTTTTTGACATAAAAATACCAGTGAAAAAAATTTTATCCTATAAAAGGAAATAAAATGATGAAAAAATACTCTTTATGGATAAGCTATATAAAAAATAATGGAGTGAAAGAGGGAGAACCCGAAGGATGAAAGTTGGGATCGAGAATTTCCCCTTACCTTGTACTTGAATGCTTCCTTCACATTAATGTCCTATATAACGACATTATATTAATTAATTAGAATTAAAAAACCTTATGTAAATTAATATGGTTCATTATGGTTTTATTAAGTGAATTTAAGTGCCTTTGGATGATTTATAGTGTTTAAAAACTTTATTTTGGAATGTTTCTTTTTATGGTTTTCTTGAGTAGTTCACTTGTATTATTAAATTGAACTTTGGGAAGAACATGGATAAACATCCCAAACCGATATTACATGTTATTAATGATATTAAAGGAGTTTTGATAAACTTATAATGAATCAAATTAGATACATGTGGATGAATCATTAGATAAGAATTAAATGTTGATTATTTGGGTTAATTTGGGCAGTTTCGATCATAATAAACTTGTTTTATTATATCACATAGAAATATGATCATAAGTTAGTTATAGATCATTAAATAGGATATAATAAATTTAAAATGTTCTATTTCTACCATAAAAATGGTTTCCTGACCATATCTTAAGGTAGAAATGGAAGAAGAAAGAATGTTATTCTTCAAGAAGAAAAATTAACACCTCACAAACAAAATTCTATTTAATAAAATAAAATGAAAAAGGAAAGAGGGTTGGATGATATAATATCTCATTAGAATCATAAAATTATATTAGATGTATAATTATGGAGTTACAATACAATTAATATGATGATAGGTGTGGAGAGATCAATAAATTAACATGAACTTGAAAGGAAATTAAAGGAGAAGAGGGAGAGAAATTACCTCTTGAATCCTTCTCTTAAGATCCTCCTTAAAGAAGCTAGTATTGGTATTTTGATGAGACCAGCAGATCTTGGAAGTGGGGTAGGGGCTAGGTATGGTGTTTGGGAAGAGTTTAGAAAAGTCTTGAGTGTGAGTAGTGGTACTATTTCATTAGGTTGTTACACTATGTGTGTGAGTAGTGGTACTATTTCATCATCCCTTGAGTGTATGACAATGGAAAAACAAAACAAGAAAATTATCATAAGTTAAAAATCATACTGAAAATAGATACACAACAGGAGAAGATATCAATTCCAAAGGAAATCATATATAATAAAGATGATATATTTCATGTGTCTAGAAATGAATCCAAAAAATGAATACATGGTAGGTGAACAATACGTGGATTAATAGTAAAAAATGTAATGAATACCCACAAGAATCATGACCCTCTTATTTGTGGAATGATCCCCTTCCCCTAATAAACATTTAATAGCCAGAAACAGGGCTCATTCCGTTATCCATTACTGCAATCATATAATATATTCTCCTACCTAAGGTGGAACAAAGAAAGTTAATAATAATATTAGTAGGAAACCACCCAATTTCTAGTGTCATACAATTATAATGTATAAAAATAACAATGATCATCAAGTAGTAATGTAAAAAAAATTGAAGTATTGGATGTGTAGCTCGTATAAATTCCTAGTTTATATTTACAAACAAGTTATTTCAATAATTTAATTTAAATTAATTAATATTTCTCATGACCTGGTATAAAACCCAGTACCCCTCAGGAAAGAATGATCAAAGGATTCCTAAAAAGTATATCTGTAAAGAATAAACAATGTTTAAATCCAATCATTTTCTTTGGACTGGAAGACATGTCTTATAATTAATTTCATTTTTTATTCATTTAGAACCTATGAATGTCCCTTGAATTCATAATATGTAATATATGTATCACTATATGTATGATATACACCATCACCCTAGAAGCCCATCCCTAGAGAGCCTCACATGAACCCTTGAATAATTCTATGCGGGGAATAACAACACTTCAATTCATGTTCATCCTTGGCTATCCTGTAAGAAATACCAAGTATCACCCATGGAATAAATGATCAAATTCCCTTTGAGTTCAACCATATAAATCCATAAGAAATTCCACATATCACCCGATATATACTAATCTACCTTTATTGAGTTCGTCCTTGGAAAACCAAATTAGGATTCCATGTATCACTCAACCACAAGATAGTTTAATCCAAATGAGTCTATCCCCAACATATGTCATTTCAATACATGTGTCACCCAAGGAATATGAAAATTCAATATCATTCAATATCATTTAATCAATATCATATAAAAATTTCATGGTAAACAACAAGAACATTTCAATTCATTCCAACATCAGAAGGATACGCATGGAATTACAAAGCGTATAATTCTTAACTCCCAATTACTCAAATGGGATATTCATTAAATGTGTAATATCATATGTAAACACCCAATACATGGAAATTGTATAGGGTAATGTCATACATTCACTATTATATATAAATTCATCATATCATAGCAATTATTAATGGAAATTCAATATTAAATATCCCTAGAAAAAGGTTAAAGGGAATACCTCAAGGGTTTCGAAAATCACATACCCCCACAATGGGCTATTTAAATTCACAACACACCCACTTGAGTGGTTCCATTCAAATTCCGAAAACAATAATAATTTTATATCAATCCTATTTATTTACATTAACCGTGACTAACAGATTAATTTAAGGATCTAAAATCATTTCCATGAATCACATAATAATTGGGTGTTCAAGATAATGGAATATATTAAAATATAAACATTAAATGAAAATCACAAGTCCACCAACTATAGGTCCGTAGTGGATTGCTCATCTAGTATCAGCTCTTGATTTGACATAGATTGGGAAAAATGAAGAAGAGATGAAGTCCCAAAAAATAGGATGAACAAGCTTGAACCTAAATATAAAAGTGGATATCTAGTTAAGGGACGAATTATTTGACTAGAATTGAGATATTACCGATGTTGATCAAATAAGATTGATGGTGGAAGAAATATAGTATAGATCTAGACATGGTAGAAAAGAATAATTCTTCACATTAAATGTTATTACTGTACTCAAGATAAGTTATATGTGAGTGTTATTTCTAATAAATATATATTCCCCATTCACGTTTTTAAAAAAATTCCCATGCATTGACATGGTGTGTATATACCTTACACTTAGTGTACATATCAAGGTCAGTCTGCTAGGAAAAATACTTTACATAATGTAAAATATATTTACCACACCATTACACGTCATGTATCCCAATTATATGGATTGTAATAGGCATCCAAATAATATAATTCTCCCATGCCTCTTCCTTCCCAGGAACTAACCAACTATCCCACATACCTTCCAATGGTCTATGACCAAGTAAGAACATAAACAATGATTAACCAGAACAAAAGGATTTATACCTAAAACCTGATGCAGGTTCATAAAAACATTTCTATGTAATGCAATTTGACCACAAATATCCCCCTCAATGGTGGTCAAGAATGTCTGATAATTACTATAGGCACTATGATTAAACACACTTATCCAGCCCTATGGTATAATAATTTAGTCATCCATTCTACCATAGAAATTGTATTAAAGGATATAAATATATTTATATAAGATTCTTTCTATAATCCACAATACAGATTGAATTCTCCTCAAAAGATGAATCTACCTATAATACGACATACCCTTGATAAAAAACCATGATATGGGACCAAATAACAGTTGGGTAACTGAGATACATAAAAGAATTCATGCATGGATTAGTACCATTAAGTTAACTACAATTGATAGGATACCTAATTAATAGTCTCTAGAATCTAAAATGACCTCACATAACATGGTTCCATATTACCATGTCTTGTGATTATTTGGTTTCTTATCCATGGTGAAAAAAATTATGAAATCCCCATCCCTATCCCTAAACAGTAGATGTATTCTATGACAGTAAGAATATAATTTCTATCAGGACGGTGCTGTATCCAACTATTTGCGAATCATCTAAGCCTTTTTTGTGCTCTATTAAATATTAAAATATCCATTATAGTTACCCGTCCAACATCCAACCATTAGAGGGGTGGTTAGCATGGGCTATCGTAAAACTATCTATTATTCAGCATCTGAAAAGTATCAGGAATGATATTTTTATCGGTGAATTCAAGAAGAGGTATATGCCACTCATAAGATCTTCTAAATACCAGGATGTATGCTCCACGCATGTCCTCAAAACCATGAATCATGATCTCTGAATGACCGTCTATCGGGGGTATGATGTTCTCATAGTCACATTTTTACCCAACACCCTATATAGTCTTTTCTAGATCAATGACATAAATTGGGCATACAAATTAGAAATGATAGTGTACGGGACCCTGTGAATTCATACTATCTCACAAATGTAAAACATACCTATATCATCAAAAAGGATTTTGTCTTTGACTGGCATGAAATATGAATCCTTCATAATCGTATCAACAAGAAACCATACAACATTGTTACCCAGAGGAAACCTCATACAAACTATTAGAAAATAAATCATGAATTATACACCCTTCCACTCAGGGAAGAGTAATTGGTGATAAATCCTGGAAAGTCCCAAATGTTCATAATTCACCTTTTGATAGCTGGAACAACTCATTAAAGAACCTTCTACATCTCACTTCATACCAGACCACCAGTGTCGCTATAAATCTCAATAAGTCATGGTTACTTCATGATCCAATACCCAATCTAAAGACTGAAATTCTCACATCATCTCTTCGTGCATTTCTACTGAAACACATACATAGACATGTATATATAAGATCTCCTTCCCACCAATAGTATAACGAAGAGGAGGGTTTTCATCTTCCAAACTCTCTCATAGGACTGGGCACTTTGAATATGATTCCTTTCTTATCCCCACTCTATTAATTTGGTTAGTGAAAACAACAAAAGATTAATCGAATGTTTGTCCCTAACTATATTCCACCAAAATGTGCATCTCAGAGAACAAATCAACAAACATACCCTATATATAGGACTACTGAATTTAATGTATCTCAGTATTACTACTCAGTTCATCAACCATCTCATTTCAATTACAAAGAATTTACAAAATACTTAATTCCAAATAGTATAGTTATTCAACCTACCTTCACTATCTCAGGTTTTGAGCATACTGGTTAAATATGTAGATGAGGATTTTGTGATATGTGTACACCAAACAATTCTCTCAAAATATGGAATCTCTAGATATGTGAAATTCATTAGAAAATTATTCTAACTCGAGAACATGATTCAGGTAATTTCACTAATGTTTCTTCAATATATAAAATCTATTTGCTAAGTCTCTATCTATTTACATAATTACTTATTCTAGCCTGATACATCATGCTGAAAAGTACACACTACAGCTCCTTCATAACTCTAGAAAAATCAGAATCGATATTCATTTCAATATCCCTATTAGATATTGTAATGGTATATCATAGGAATCTGAATATAAAAAAACAAACCATTCTTATTCAAGATCATATGTGTCTCTACTAAGCCTGATCATTCCTATATAAAACACATGTAGTATTCAACAAGCCTTGAGAGTCTCTGAACCTCAAATATGTTAGTGGGAAACATCCTAGAAACCACAGATCTAACATTCTCTTGGATAACTGATGCTCTTACATATGGGATAATACGACACAATAAGTGAATATGATCCATCTATATGTAGAAATTTTAAATTTTAGCATATAACAGATTCCCTCTCTATGAAATCAATAAAATATAACAATGTTTGGAATGGTCTTATTGATTATGAGAATACACATATATATCAACCATTAAAATCACCCAAAAAGTATTAATATAAAGATAGAAAACCTGATTATTATATTCATCGAATAACACTAGAATGTTCATAATTCCAAAAAAACACAACCAAATACTCATATAGACTGTATCTTCTACGAAAATTTGTGTGTGGTATGTCTGATGTTCTAACATGCGCCTGATAACTACCATATCTCAAATCAATCTTTGAGAAATCTCTATATCCACAAAGTTAATAAAAGAGATCACCTATATTGAAAAGAGCATACAAGTTCTTAATCATTATCTTTTTCAATTTCTGTTAATCCATACACAGAATGAAGGATCCATTGACCATTTTTTTGGGAAACGAAATGCTGAACCCCATGGATATATACTGGGTTCGATAAATCCCTTTGCCTCAAAATCCTCAAGCTGCATCTTGGGATCTAGCATATCACTAGTATATATCCTATAATGATAAATGGATACTGGTGCAGCTCATGAAAATAACTCAATATAAAATTATACATCTCATATAGGAGGTAATAATGGAATTTCATTGGGTAAAAAAACTCTGAAATTATCAACCATAAGAGGGAATTCTTCAAGATCCACTCCTTAATCGCCATGATATTAACTCACAGCCTAGGTTGTCAACCTGGCCAGTCCACAATTCGTGATTCTAGCTCGACACTCCTGGACATACCATCTACCCTTATGAATTACCATTCCTCCATTTGTTGATTTAATGGTTTCCCATTGGAAATAATGGTCAAAAAAAGCATGAAAGGAAACCAAAATGTCCATCTATAAAATTATATCAAGGTCTATGATCTTGAGTACAAAGATATCCTATTTGAAGAGACACCCTCCAATATCAAGGGGGAACTACCTAAATTGACATACATCCTCTGTTATTACCCCAAATAGTATATAAAGCATCAAAAAACCAATATATGATTGAAACTGAGCCCAATTATCATAACAATGAGTACATATATAAATATTTTAAAAGACTCTATATCTGAACACGATGAAGCTAAAGTGTTGGATATTAGAAAAGTAACTATAACAGTTGAATGTTCAATATCCTACCACTTATGGTTCTACTAAAAAATGTATATCTATTCAAAACCACGACCATGTTATACTTCATATCTACCCCAAGAATATCCACTCTACTATCGATGTAAAACAAGGGTCTGACTACAATGACCACGATCACCACCAAAGCCAGATAATCCATCTGTACTCCAGCTCCTTATCTGATGAGAATTTTTAGATCTCACTTGTGAAAATGGATTCTATATCAAACCACTCTCCATAAATTTTAGAGGAAAATATTTCTAGAATAACAATATATAGCTCATCTTCTTGTAATATCAACACTTGAATAGGTCTATCATACACTATAGCCTCAAATTTCATGACTTTATGCTCCAGTAGAACATCATCATTCTACCTAAGTATGTGACCTAACCACTAATATCTACAATAGGAATATCTAGATGATGCTTCTTGATGTTGGTCGATGCAGTACCTAACCTTGGCGTCCAACAACCTTAGATCGTACTTCCAACTACTCTCAAGTTATGGTTTATAATAATCACCCGATTTAATATTTTAGAAACTATTTTCATATGAATGATATTCAACTGAATATGGATTTCATTCATAAGACCATCCATTAATATCATACCTAAAGATATCTCTTCATACATTAGAACATGTGTGAATATATAGACAGTATTAAAATTGTCTAAATAATCCATTACTGATAACATGTCTGGCTCTAGGTTTGTAAAATCTCAGGTTCTGCCAAACTTCAACAACTCAGGAGTGATTTTTTCATATAATTTAATATAAAAATACCATCAAGAAATATCTTGATTTAATTTTGTCAATGTTATAATATCCTACAGTTACTTAGAGGAATGTAAATATATATAAAGTGAGTATTACCCTCTACTGAATAGGTGTTTATAGATGCTAAAAGATTGATATCATGGAATTTATTCATGAATATATAGAATTTTGACCTCTATCTATTTAAAATATAGTGGCATGCTACTACCAAATATCACATATCAACATACCCATAGTCTTGGTAGGTCACAGTTCGCCTTTAATAGTCCTCTAAAACCACAGAAAACCTTTCCAAAACTGTTCTTTTTTAGTTATTTTTATAAAAACTACTAGTGACACTTCTCGAACTACTAGGGGGTCGACTTGTAGCCCATATCCCACAATCTAGAGAGTATGGTCATCAAATCCATCAAGTTATATGACTAGAGTACGTCGAGGTTCCATACCTCTAGAAATTACAAGATAAAGAAGTAAATATTGTTTATTTTTAATGTTCATAGCTTGTAATTGAATACATTTAAATAGGATATGTAAAATCCTTCCCATATAATTTATTTTATCCACCTGATCGACACCAAACCATATTCTATAACACATATCACAAGTACAAGAATATCTATCCTGGATTCTATCACCACATCATGATTTAAGTAATGCATCTGAAATGGAATGATATAATGCATAATATCTATATCATGTAAGTTCATAATATGATTCATGAGATGGAATACACTCATCTCATCAAGTTTCAATATAATATAACACAAAATAATATCAGTAACTATATAAAAATTCACGAGAATCACTTATTAGTGGAATCATAATTAATATATTAATAAAAATCTAAAACTAATAATTCAAGGGAATTTAGTTTTTTCTTATATTAGGGGAAGATAGTACGTAGAATAAATTATTTCTAAATATATTATTCCTCCTTATATTGTTCTATTGTCTCAAAAATAGAAAATAAAACTAGAAAAAACCTCAAATAACACTATTTACCATCTCAAACCAAGGTTCCACTCAATATTGAACTAAGCCTAGTTGGCCACATGGAAACAAGAAAATATCCCTAAATGAAAAAGCCTACCAACTAGTATAGTGGGCCTAGGTCTATCAGTGGGGTGATGATGCCCTCATACGGAGATTGTATCATAATTGAAGTAAAAAAAGATAAATAGAATAAGTACTAAATCACATGGAAAAAAGTTACACAACAAGAATATATATCAATTAAAAAAGGAACTCATATATATTGATGACAATGTTACATGTCATGTGACAAGTAATGAATTAAAACCATAAATACAAGAAAGGTTTACAATTCTTGGAAGAAATGTAAAAAATATTTTAATACTATAAATTAGCATCCTGAGCCTCATCTTGGACCAATTTTCCCTTTCCTTTATGAAGTAATCAAGAACATATATTAGAGAACCTTCACTTATCCATATCTATAATCATACAATATGTTTGGGTAGTAAAGGTGGTCCGAAGAGTATTGGAGGCATATTCCCAGAAGGAAACGACCCTTGGATTTATTTCATTCAGTATGTGAATATATATATATATATATATATAACAATGATATGCATGCAGTAATGTAATAAACAAGGATGTATTGAATGTAAACATACTATAAATTATATGTCATAATATAAAAAAGTACATTTAATAATTCATAGTCTATTAATTTATAGGTCTCCAGACCTAGCATAAATTCTAGCATCCCCCATTATAGCTTGATCACTAGTGCATGAAATTTCCATAGGTACAATATGAAAATTAATGAATCCAAGATCCGATTTTTTTCATAGAAGAATTTTATTATTTATAATTTCTTTAAAAATTCATTTAGAACATAATACCATCCATGGAATTATTAATATAACATATATGTATCACTATAGATGTTATAAAAACTAGAACAGTACAAGTTTATCCATGGAAATCCTCACTTGAAACGAGGAATCCCTATAGTTGTTGTATAAAATTAAAACTATTCAAGTATCTCATTGGCAGTACACTAAGAAAACCATGTATCAATAATGGCATAAATGATCAAATAACCATTGATTCCATAATTGGAAATCCATACATAATTATAAGGATACATAGGCATATAATAACAACCCATGTGGGTCTTTTTATGGAAAACCATATTAGTTGTCTATGTATTACTCAGGTATAAGAATGGTTTTACCAAATGAGTTTGTACATGGAATTATTCATATTAATCCATGTTTTACCCAATTCATATAAACAACTAACATGACTCAATTTAATTTAATCAATTTCATATAAAAACTTAATGTTCAACACCGGGAACATTTCTATATACTTTCACTATAGATGGTGAATCAAGGAATTGGTAATATTAAAGGATAATCTCTTAATTAATAATGTGATATATTTACTTAAACACATATTTAAAACATAATCAACTAATACATGTATATGGTGTGGGGTCATGGAATCCATTTCTTATTCATTATCAATTCAATTTATCTTTTCATTTACAAATGAATATTCAAAATTATACATCCCATGAAAAGGAGTAAAGGGCACACATCAAGGATATCTAAAAATCTCATCCCACCATAATGACCCATTAATGTTCATAAGACATTAAAATTGGTGGTTCCATTCAAAATAAAAACTTAATGTAATTCATTAACATGACTCTTCAATTTTATATGTTATTCATAATTATTTAATTTAAAGAAATAATTTTATTTGAAATAATTTTTTTTAGAATGGGAATGTTAAAAAATTAAACATAAATAGTTTAAAATTTAACAAATAGAACTAGGACACCTACCATAGATAAATATTTTGTATCTATCCAGTATCATCTCATAATTCTACTTAGATCAGAGGAAAAATTATGAATGGATGAATACTCTATAATAGGGAAACTTATCCTCTGAAAAAATGCCATATCGAATACCCAATTAAATGAAGAATTACATTAATGAAATATAGATCTTACCTACCTGAATCTAATGAGACTGACACAGAATGAAATAGAGTCCATATCTAGAAATAGGAGCAATGAATAATTCATGGCTTTGAAGGGGAATCATAAAAAAGAGAGTAGTGAGATGTTAGTGCTCTATCTAAATAATTAAGGCCCTACCTATATTTCGAAATGAATAACATTATTATTTACATAACATGTAAATTCTTTTTGTGTTTTGTTAATCTTGGGGGCTTCCTCCCTAAAATATTATTATATGGAATAAAATATCAAGGACACCTCATTTTGTGTCCTGTAATTTATCCATTTCATTTACCCCAATTAAACAACGTGTAATTTGTTTTCAACCTTTAAACATCCCTCAAACCACTTTATTCCCATGAATGACCCAACAAGACCACTTCTGGAAAAAAATTTATAACCCAAAATAAAATTATAAATGAGAGTTTAACCAGAGAAAAAGGTTCTATACATCAAAAAAGATTGGGGTTCGAATAAAAACACACATAACTTATGATATCCAATTGATTTTTCCCATGATACTACTGATACATCAAGGGGATTTACTTAATAAGTCTTCATCCCATGCCTTTTTTGACCATATAATTCCACATTATCAAATTATTAATTTAATTCATGAATAATTTTCTTTATCTTTAAATATATATATAAATATATCGATTATTGGATAGAGTTATCAATATTTACCGTGTTAATCGCATAATATTAAAAAAACAGTATGAATTTTTTATATAGTTTAAAAAATAATCCTATCCATTATAAATAATATTTTTATTTAGGGGAAATTTAATTTCCACTGGAAAGTTAATAGTTTATAGTAATGTCAATGAATACATAAATGTAATCATGGAAGTGAATCTCAATACATTCATGAATAAAAATGATATTAAACCATCCGTAAGAAGATTAAAGATAATATCAATGTATTATATAATCATTTGAGTAAGAATAAGGAGATTTTTTAATATTTGAATATAAATATATAAAAAATAACATTAATACCATTATCAAGGAAAATATTATTTTAATTTTGAGAAAAACAATTTGAAATAAAATTCATTAAAACTCAGTTTTATAAAATAATATTTAAAATGTTATTATAAAATATCTGGGGATGATTTAAAAAAATTATAGAACTGGTTGATACTAATTGTATAAATTCCATAGAAGTTAAAAATAATATTCCTTTTTCAATAACTAATGTTTTGGAATGATTCATCTTTAGAAAATAAGAAGAATATTCTTTCACATTTTTAGTAAAGGGAAAATGGGAATTGGTTTGAATAAAACCTTAAGATTCATTTGATTTATTTTGATGATTAAAATGGGTAAATATTTTATTGATTAGTTACTTTTAAAATTAAAAAAATTGTAATATTTTTTGAAAAACATGGATTTGGAAGAAAATAGGTTTCTAAATGAAGGAAAATAAGGATTACATAAAATGGTTCTGGAAAAATTAAATGTTCAATAGTAAGGAAGTATAAAATTACATGAAAGGATTCTTAATTAAAAGTTGGTGAATAAAAAATGAAATATTCAATTAAATAATTGTAAAATAATTTAATTTAGTTGAAATTAAATAATGAACATTCTCACTTAAAAGTAATTGGATGAAAACCATTTCAAAGATCACAATGATGATTTGTAAATCATAAAAGGAACAAATTATATGTATAATCTACAAATCCATATTTAAAATGTGGAAATACACAACAAATAAATAAAAGATAAATATACAAGTAATTAATGAATTAAAATAATCAATGAAGTAAATGATTACCTCAGTGAACTGAAATTGAGTTAAGAAATATCAGACCCCTTGTTAAAATTAATTTAAAATCCACATGGTTGATATAATTAAAATTAAAATGTAAAATTACACTAATTACTTATTATTCATGGTATTAAATTTCAATGGGTATTTATATAAACCATATAAGAGTAACTAACTATGTAATATAAAAATTTTCCTCAATGAAATAAAATTGAGATGAAATCCCATACCTTAAACTCAATTTTGGTAGAACATGATTTAATATCATTTATACTATTTTGAAATATGTTATTAACTTATTTAAAAACATAATAATAATTTTAATTTCATAAAGGATTTTTTAGAACATCTTATCACCAAGTCTTTAATAATGTTTTATTGTTTTATTTTGTTTTGGTTGTTAATTTCCCTATTATCCAATGTGTGTTTTGTCATGAATGACTCAGTTTTTTCATATTATATACTTGAATAATATATATAACATCATTTATGAAATAATTATCATACATTTAAATTATGTTTTATTATAATTCCATTCATAAAAAATGGTTGGAAATAATGATGTATGTAATGATCATGGAGATAGTAGGCTATGCATATACATGGGTATTGTTTCCATTTTTCAATGATCTTTAAGAAATGAAGCTAAGGAAAACATAAAATTTACCTAAAAAACATAATATATTATATACAATATTATATAATGATGTATAACAACCTTTTGGTTTGTCTATGAAAATAAAGTCGTATCACTTCGTGTAGGCAATAGTCCATGGGTATGTGATCGATGTTATCATCTATACATGAGTGGAAAAGAATGAAATAAAATTATACATATTATCTGAATAGAATGATAAATATTTTATTAATATCATAGTTATTTCATTTATAAAAAAATATAGTTATTAAATTAAAATTTACCACATTTTATTTGTTGAATTACTGAATTATGAATCACATCACATTCTGTCACGGTAGTCCAACGAACACACCAGGGACATTGTTTTATATCTTAATGAATATAATGAAAAATGTTATTTATTATATAGTTTCCTCATAAGAATAAATATTTTATAAATTTAATATATTTAAATTAATTCCATCATCATACTCAACTTTGGGAGATTGATATGGTTAAATAAACAACATCAGTTCGTGAGGTGGTATTCCTCTACAAACAATAATGATTATTTTGTGACCTTTATTGTTTGAAGTGTTATGTTTATAATTAATTAAAATATTAAAAACCTCTATATATGTTGATGCTATATGTATTTTTTATATCATAATGTTTTAAAAAATCAAGGAGGTCGAGGAAGAAATAAAATAAATATGCTCGTTGAAAAAAATTACCTCCTTTTTAATTATACTCGAATGGATTTTACTTAATCCTTCCTTGTCTTTCCTTGTACCAAAAATAGGTATTATAATATTATGTTGGGGAAGTTTGAGAGTTATTTGGTTTGGTATTGTCCAATATAATTTGTCTTCCATGTGTGATGAATATATGAGTTTGTTTATCCTTTTATATTTGGTGCAGATGAGAGACTTGGTATTTTTGAAATGAATTATGTGATCCCAAAATTTTCATGTGTCATAAGGGAAAAATGTAAAATTATTGAACATTAAAGGTATTATGTTCTATATTTAAAAATATAATATTTTTCATAATATTCGTCATGAAATTTATTTTTTTATCAGTTTAACCCTCAGTAAATCCATTTATACCATAAACAGAACAATTATTTTTTACCACATTCACTATTTATTAATTTCAAAAATTAATAAGAAATTATTATAAAATAAAATTTATTATTATTATAAATTTGGAATCTATTTCTAAAAAAAATTAATGGACTTCATAAAGAATAAATTAATCTTAATTCTATAGACAATATGTAAAAAAATGGGTTTAAAGAGAAATGCTCTAAATTTTACAATGTTTTTATATCTAAATTCAACCAAAAAATTGATTTGAATGTCCAAAATTAGATTTATTATGATATAATTTACCTAAATTTACTTTTATTAAAATAAAAATATAGTTTACCATTAAATGTTTTTTAAACCAAATGTTTTTTCAGTTAAAATTTATTATTTTTAACTATTCACCAAATAGAGAAATATTTAATTAAAATCCAAATCATTTACCATAAGACGATTTGGATATTTTTATTTTAAAAAATGTGTTTAATTTTTTGAATAATGTTAGTATAAAAGGTAGAATTTATTTTTAAATTATGTCTGTAAAGAGTGATAAATTAGGTGAAGGAAAAAAGGGAAATAATAAATACATGTTGAATATCTAAGGTATTTAGGTTAAGAGAAAAGAGTTGATGGGTTTGAGATTTTAATGTTATAGTTTATATCAGTATTTTTTAGTAATAATTATACTGTGATCGATCATTGTACTAAAGATTCAATCCTCATTTATATGTGTTACATAAAATAAAAACCCACCATTAACATTATTAATTAGAAAATTAATGAAATACTTCTTGTATTTTTGTGTTTTATTTATATTTCATTATTAATAGATCCTTCTAAAAAAATTAAGATCGTTTATATACAAGAGATGGAGAATAAAAAAATAGATGATATTGAGTTATAAGAAAAATAATTTTCTAGTAATTTATATCAAAATGTTAGATAAATTTTAATAATAAAATGGAATATGTTAATATAATGTAGGATAACTTTCTACAGTATAAGAAGGGAATTTAAATACAATGTTTATTTATTTTCATGAAAAGTGAGGAGTGAAATTGGGTTTTCTATGATGATTTAATGATCATTTCACATCAATAATTTTTAAATATTTATAATATAATTCATGTAATATATGGGTATGATGGTTCATATTTTTTTAGTGTATAGATCAATGCGTAAAGGTAAGGATACCTAGATCAATCCTTTTGATCATGTGAAAATATAAAGGGGAATGGATATTGTGATGAGTTTTAAAATTTTGGGTAAAAATGACATTAATTTATTTTGTATATAATAATGAATCACTTTTGGATCATTCATTCATCATTTCTTCAATATCTTATCTTTTTTATATACTCATGGTATGTTAAATGTTAATTTATAAAATTACTTTCAATTTATGAATTACAAATTATATTATTTCATTATCATTGATTGATTTTTTGCTTCTATATTTAAATATGGTGATAGATCATGTAATATTTATCTAAATTGAAGTAAGTAACTATAATAAAATTTTGGTAAGTTGATTAAATAAAAAACACCATGTAAAACACTAGGTTTATATATAATTATGTAAAAAACATCATCAATAATATAAAAAATGGGATTTTAATTTCATAATGATGATGGATTTATAAATGGTAGGTTCACTAACAAAATTCATTATTTTTTCATCAGTTTTAAAAATGCATTATATCCCTTGATTAATAACCCTTAAATTTCTAATCTATGTTTCATGATATGGATAACTTTTCCGTGATTGAATAACCGCAAACATGATCCATAATACACCATAGTAGTGCTAGTTTTATAAAATACTATACATAAAGTATAACTTATATTTACTATTAGATTAAATTATATTTCAAGGGATGTCAATATTCCTTAAAATGGTATTTTTTAGGTGAAAACTCATTGAGGAATATTTCATCTAGTGAATCAGTTTCATGTCGTTCCTTTAATGTTTTTTTACATAACAAAACGTTATAGATAACATAGTGGTGCTATAGAAAATGATAGTCTTGATATGTTCATATTGAGATGCATTTAATTAGAACATCTTGAGTAGTATAACTAAAAATCATAGATATCAATTTTCCCATTTGTCAAGGTTTCAACCAGTAAGGATTCATCCATAAGTTTCTTCTTCCGGTTTTACTGAAGTAAATATTATCTCGACATTAAAAAAAAAGAGTTTCATAATTTTATTTTATTATAGTGGTCATGTATTTCCTCAATTCTAGTGTTACATAAAAATTTTAATATTTCATTAAAATAATAATTTAATTTTAATTATAATAAATATGGTTTTGATATCAAATTTTAACTAAGTTGGGGTGAGAAATATATCATTTTTTAAATTTTTAATTAAAAATTAATTTTGAATGCTATATTGATCATTATTTTAATTTAAATAGTTTTTTGAATTTATATTGTTTTTTTAAGAACATAACTCATTATTTTTTAAAGATAATGTTACATTGAAATGTTAAGACAATTATTAATATTTTTATAATTTTTATTTAAATTATTAATATTATTATAATTAATATTATAATTAATTTTTATGGATGGGATAATGAATATTATCATCCCATTTATTTTATGTTTCACATGAACTATGGGAGAGTGTCTACCTATCATATCCTTCAGTATACTCCTAAAATATTCTTCTTTGTTCTCTTAGTGGGTATTTATATTGGCTAGGTTTTTATTACCATTTTCTCTCCCATTATCACATATTATCCCATTTGTTTCCACCAATACATTTCCTAATAAATATATTTTTTACTATTAAAAGGACTATGTTTTAGGTCTTCATATTGAGATAGTTAATTTAATAGTTATTAAATATTATTTTCACTTAAAATGGAAGAGAGGACTAAAGCTACCCCTATGCACGAAATATTTTGTTGAAGCTTCATCGATCTATTTCCCGAAGTGTATATTTATACTAGGTCCCTTAAAATGGGTGATATTATTGATCCCAAGATTTTTTGAGACGTTTTTTGTGATATGTGATATTGATGAATTTGGGATGAGGATATGATTTAGTGTGTTTGATTTTTTTTCAATAAAAATATCTTATTATAACATAAATCTGATGAAACTATGGGAAATTATCATCATGTATATCAAAAACATGATTGGTTCATCAAAATTCAGGAATTTTATAAATTAACAATATCTCTTGGATGATTAGTGAATAAAACCTCGGATACAACCATGGTGTATGTTATTTTTTGAAGGAATTACCTAATATAGGATATAATCATCCAAATGATGATAATTTTTAATATATAAAAGTGTCTTGTAAGGAAAAACCTAATGAATATTGTTTTTTGGTGGGCTTGGTTCATTATCAATGTTCCTTTTCAAAACAAACATACTAAAAGTGTTCATGGTGGTCACCACGGTGTTCTTCAATTATTCCTTTTGTAAATGTAAATCCAAAATGCATATGGTAGTGGTTTAAGAAGGCCCTTATCAATGGAGGCAATTTAATTGAAAAAACTAATAGAAGTTTCCACCTTCATGGTAGATTTATGTTTAGGTGAAATTAATGGTGAAATAATATATATATATATATAATTATATATAATTATATATATATAAGGACTACACCCATATTAGATGGGTTTTGAACGAAAACAACTAAAAATTCTATTTTACACCATGGTGGCAGATGTGTCTTTGTGGTTGATTCAGTTTTTTTAATTGATGATAATTCATATTCATAGATAATATAACGCCTCCCTAAATTGTTCTATGAGATAATTATTGGAATAAAAAATGATATTTATAGGATCCAATAAGATCTGGTGGATCAAAATTTAGGGGGAGAAGTTTAGTTATTTATAGGATGTTTATAGTAAAAATTCCAATTTTGAAAATGGAGTTTACATTTATAAATTTACATTTCTACTGATAATAGTATAGTATATGTGTATATAGAATAAAATATGAGTGATAATGAACAAAAAAAAGTGTTGAAGGAAAAATTAATTTAAAGAATATGTGTTTGTGGATATTTTACATTTTTGAATAAGATATTAAATGAGTTTATACATGTTGAATAAGAAAACTAATTAAATAACTATAATGAAAATTAATACTATAATAGAATTATTCTTGTTGATATCTATATCTTCATCAATGTAGAAATTTGGGACTCACTAACATATTTAGTAGACATTATTTAGCATGAGTTCAATGATAACCCCCTCTCATTATTACTTTATGATTAAATAAGTGGGCCCTAAAATCATAGCAGAATATGGACCTTCCTATTGAAATGTCTTCTTATTTAGAAATTTGAACCTTATAAATCATCTATCTCATTTATATTTGTCATAAAAAATTTCACGATTCGCTATAATTTATAATGAGGGTTCTTTTACCAAGGAAATATAAAAATTAATTGAATCCCCAATTCACCCACCAACTGAATGATTACTCACTAATCTTTAAGGATTATTTTCAATTCATTTCAGTGATAGGTTCCACCCATTGATGATTTCATTCTTTCAGTTTTAATAATGAGTATATCTCTGATATAAGTTATATAAATTAATGATATTGTGTACATTATAGATAATTATAATTTTTTAATAGAAATGATATTCTCACATATTATGTGAAAAGATATCACATATAGAAGGAAAATATGATTTCGTACATGTTATTCAACAGTTATGATGTATTGGAGGAAAAAATTAAAAAAAATTCTATAATAGATGAATTTAATTATATGAAAACATTAGATAACTGTAATTTAGAGAAATATATTAAAGCATAAAATTTTACTCTATCTTTTATATAATGAAATAAGTTTGCAATATTCAAAGTATTTAAGACCACAAATGAGTTCCTAGTCATAATTTATAATACATATGATTTAATAATAAATGTGAGGTTAGATGAATTTATAATTTTATGAATAATTTATAAATATTTTTCGATTCAATATCAAAAGACCATTGAAAATTTCTTCACTATGGTGAATTAAGTTATGATAAAAAAATATTGTATATGGTGAGAATTCAGAATATGATCATCTTTTTAGAATGATTTTTCATTTCTTATCAAATAACTTTGATTATAATGTATCTGCTTGGGAACCAAATTACCTTTATAATATTTAACATCAGTATTTTCCATGCGCTCCAATATTTTATATAATGGGAATATAATGTTCATAAAAATTAATGTGACTAATGAAAATGAAATATTCATTACAACCACAAACAATTAAATGAGAAAGAAGAATAATTCTAATAGAAATGATTTTTATAATTATTATTTTGATTCTAATTTGGATTATATTAAAGACAATAAGATTTATCTAATCTATATAAATATTAGAAGAGTCGTGGATTATTTAAATTAAATATTCATCTTAAATTATTTAGCTGTGATAATGATCATAATTTTGCAATAAATATTTTTAATAGAAGATATATTCAATGATGAATAATTATAAGAACAATTAATATTATTTAGGAATTTATCAAAAAATTTCAAAACATCTATTTTATATTAATGGAATGATCCATAATTTCATTAAATTGAGGAACGTAATTTTTCTATCTATTTGTGAAACTATTGATAGAATCTAAGAAGAAAATGAGAAAGAAATTCCAATAGATATTGATTGAAAATTTAACATTACTAAGGTCAGTGATGAATAATTAAAAAGTTATTTTTTTGTCAAGCTACAAAAAATAATGAAACCGAGAGAGACTATATTATCAAAAAATTAATAACATTATGTCTCCCAATTATTTTCAATGATTGGAAAGAATTTAGAAATATTACAGATTAATGATGAATCAGTATTTCAAAAATAAAATTCAATGATTATTTACAAAGAGAAAGGTTTGTAGATGTTGGTTTATAATGATTAGACTCTTAATATCAATATAGAAGATACATTGAAAAGGTAGTTAAAGTTATTTTCTTATTTATAGTACATCATTAAAAGATAAAATATGATATGAAGAAATAAAGATCCAGAATTTATATTCATATTTCAGAAGTTGGAGAATGTTTGATGAATTAGAAAACTCAATAAGACCAATATAAATAATTCATTAAATAATTCCATAATAATGAAAAAAATTCATAACTCAAGGAATAATATTCACTTAATAAAGACCAATTTTGTTTCTAAATATAGTGTTTTCCAGATTTATGAAATTCCAATTGACTTTACATTAATGGAAAAGCTATTGAAAATGTGATATTTAAAAATTATGTGAAGATGGTGGATATGAAGGTAAAATAATTTTGAGTTCTGAAAATTTATAACCATAAAATTATCAAAGAATAATTGATGTAAATAGTAGAAATACATGTTTTATATTATAGATATCGTGATATCGTAGAAGGAAAATGTAAATATAATTATTATTTCATGAGATATGGAAATTGTTTTCCTCTGTAAAGGATGTGATGTTTTAGCTACCAATAAGATGATGAAAACACACGATATTAATGATATAAATTGATTGGGATTTAGAAAATTCAATTAAGATCAATTTCATTATAGAAATTGAAATCTTGGATGAAAATTTAAAATAAATTTAAAACATTGAAATATATATTTTAATTAGTTGATAATGTATACCATCGTAGGAAATTTTGTCATGGTATTCATATTCAACATATGGAGTCTATTCTAGAGATTATTTTTTGATTAGAAAATTTTCTTGATTTATTTTAATTTCATCTATTATCAAATCCCATTAACGATCATGAGAATAAAAATATATCTAATTTCCCCATCACCCTCATTATTTTTAACTAATCAATATAAAATTATACACTAATTTGGTTTTATCACCACAATCAGTATTTTCCCATGAATAAATAAATAAATATTTTACTCTGATAAAGATAATTGATTATTATATAAAAGTTAAAAGGATTATGGTGTTTAGAATATTCTCAATAAACATTGAATATGATAAAGGACTATAATATTTGAATAATGGTTATCCTATAACCAATATATAGATCCTAAATCTTCTAATATTATGACTAAAATATAGAGTTTACTAAGTGCTTTCTTGTCATCCTTATAAATGAGCTTATATGAATTTTATGGAGTGATAATTTTTATGATGTGTTCACTAACCACTAATACTATTTTTTTGTTAAAGTTAATATTGAAAATAGAACTATAACATTAATGTTTTAATATGAGTTTTTTTTAAGTAAATTAATTTCAATCTATATTTGAATATTTTCTAATATTTTTTCCAGGTCCTATCACATTGTGTTTAAGAGGGTAATACAACAAAATTAATGATAACTCTTTTTAAAAAAAGAAGACTCTCATAATCATGGAAGTTCCTAGGTGAATACAATAACTATTTTTCCAAAAGGGTCCTTCTCATTCTACATTTCTCAAGAAATAAACTTTCATGGTAAAACAAAATTAAATACTTCCATTATATATATTTTCGTTTTTATAGTTTTCTATCAAATAATCTTGTTATTTAGATAAAACATAATAATGTTGGTACCTAACTAGTTAATTATATTTTAGGTAACTATCCTATCATTATCACATAGGGAATGCATGATATCCAATAAAGAGGAAAAACTCTTATAAATCATGGTTCATTAGAGGGGACTTCGTACATATAGTTAAAAAATTGGGGATTAACTCATTAATTTGAAATCCTTGTATGAAATGCATAAATTGTGGAAAGGTATATTGAGTGGCCATATGAATGAATAATTCATACATGACATAAATGTCACTAATGTCAAGGATATAGAAAAAGATATCCTTATCATGAAAAAAATTCAATATCCTTTGACTAATAATGAATTAATATAATTAATGGTAGAAAATAATCATTATATATATTCATTTTGGATGAAGTGAAAAATCTCTAAAAAGATTCTGGATATTTTGGATCAATAAAGGTCACTTATATGTTGAATTTTTTCATTATTAAATTAATAAGAAAAAATATTCAATTAAATTAAACTTACAGATAATTGATGGAATATACCATTTTGATATAAAATATTATGACATAAAGGCCACAAAATATATTCATAATAGGCTCCTAGTGATGTGATATTCTAATCAGGGATACTAGACTATAGAAGAAAAAAATGACACATTAAATAAAAATTTACTAAATACTATCAATGTGAAAATTAATGTTTACCTAGAATCCCTATCGAGTGAAGTCGAAATAATTTAGAGTATTGAGAACTCTTTCTTGGTAAAGTCACTAGGCACTGGTGTCTTTCAAATAAGATAATATGTCTCTATGTGAGATATTATAAAATGAGAAATGACTAGGGATATCGAAGATTCCTTCATTAGAGGCCATATTCCAAGATCCAAAAACAAAACATTCCATTTTATCATCCTTAAATTAATGCATCTATAATATTTGGATCACTTTTGACTAGTGATTTTATGATAGTTTTATTAATTTTTTTATCAAAACCATAAACTGTTAGATTTCCGTCAAACATCCACTAATATTTTCCAAAGATAAACATTATTTTGTGATGAAATGAAGAAATAAAATATTCAATCCCCTTTTTAATGTAATGACTCATGATATTAATAGTAGTATGGTTGGACCAACAGTCATTGTTAAGGATAAAATTTAAAAGCAATACGAATCTATTCAGAATAACATTACTGTTAAATTCATAAGACAGGGGTTGTTTTTTCGAAAATGTATGTGTTTTTTATTTTGGAATTCTTTATTTCAACTAGTTTCCAATTTAATTATCAAAAAATAAATATTTTATTAATTAAATATACTAGAGGGTATATTTAGAGTATAAAAACACTCCCACTAAGTTTGTCTTGGATTATTATTATCTCAGTTGTAACATATCTATGGTGTTTTCCCAAGGCACAATTATTTATTAACAAGGAACTTATAGTTCCCTGGGTATATATAACATGTTTCATTTATGATAGAATTATATATTTGAAAAATTTAACTACTAAATAAATAATATTATTAAAAAACTTCTTATATTAATGTGACAAAATAGAGTGAAAAAATGGCTATCCCCTAAAAAATAATGTGTACTTTTTTGTGTTATTCCTTACCAAATAATCTTCTAAAATTTATAGTATTTTGGATATTTCTCAAGATATCATTCCCATGTTATATCATAGAGATAAATATTCTTAGTTGGGTTTATTAATAGTGAGATAATTGATATTTTTAAATAGATTATTGTAATTATATTCAACATGAAGTTATTATTCCATATTTTTACAAACATATCACATACATAATCTATATAATTAATTCCATTCCAAATATTGTGATAGAATCCGTTCATTTTTTAGAAGGGGTGGTTTTTAAAATTGATTTTTTAATAAATTTATACTTCATAGAATATTTAATGTTGGTATGGTCCTTAGGGATATCAAAATTTATTCTTCTAATACTATTTATTCATGAGGTATCAAGATCCTAGTGTGTTGTGAAATCGATGGATTTTATGTCTGTCAACCTCGAAGGGGATTTCATTATTGAAAAAAATGTGTTAGACGAATACATGACAAGAAAATATAGTGTATCTCATGAAGCAATAAATAATTTACAAAAAAAATTCTTCTTACACAAGAACAAACCATATTGATTCTCTAAACATACTTCTTTAGTACTCTAATTGGGTGATTCGACATGGTGAGGTCTCCTTCAAAAAAAATAATTAGGTAGGTATAAGAATTTTTCCTCCATTGTTGAACCATGGTTGACATCCATTTTAAATCATCCAAAAAATTTCTTATATTCAATTGAAATGTTCTCTCTACTGAGTTACAAATAATTTGTTATAGTATTGTCTTGCATAATGATTTTCATAAGTTATTTTTCACTCACCCCATCCTATGTCACTTTAACAAAAATAATTTTCCAATGTTAATGACTAACAAAAAAATTATGAACAACTAGTTCTATATTCTATAGAATATACCATTAAAGTTATTTTTAATATTATGATTTGAATATAAAACAACTAAAAATTATTAGTGGTAATGAGATTCAATATAATGGAATAAATGGTGTGTATAAAGGTAGTTTTTGTACGAAACATCATGTTCATACCTTGGAGCGTATCATTATTTATAGTGAGAGGTAAAAATTATATATTCTCTCTCCACAGAGGACATGCGGGTATATATCTATCATATTATTACTTTAATATTTTTTTATGTTTATGTTATGATGATTCATCAATTTTGGATGACCTGAAAAATCTTGTAATGTGGCCGCAGAACCTGTATTTTTTATTAAGGATGTCAACAATAATAGAAAATACCACCACTTGAAAAAAATATCCAATGCTTAGAAACTAATGTACATTCAATGTTTATTGATATCAATAAATAAATAATTGGGTCCAGTGAATGAGAAAAATTATTTTGCTTTACATTCTACTCAAGTTGTAACAACACTAATGATAGTTATTGGGTTTTATAGAAACCCCTTATATCTGGGTAAATGATGACCAAAGATTCCTTGAGTAAAAAGGAATCAGGATCGGTGAAGGAATTATTTTTGACCATCTATGCTGAGGGGTGGTGTATTTAAATTATTTCTAGGATTAAGTTAATTCAAATATTATAAAGGATAATGATA
Organism: Viscum album; assembly: GCA_963277665.1. NCBI lineage: Eukaryota > Viridiplantae > Streptophyta > Magnoliopsida > Santalales > Viscaceae > Viscum > Viscum album. The sequence goes on along the minus strand of OY728145.1, from coordinate 685,567,734 downwards.
TTATTATTGTCCTTCCTATTTTATAAGAAATGGATATCTTCATCAATGTGTTTTAATTGTATTCAGATTTGACTGTTCTCTTCATGAGTGATCTTTAGGCTTCCCACTGGTCATTACATAAATTATCAATAATTTAATATTTTTTCCTTTTAATTTTGAGTACACATGGTATAGAGGAAACAATGTATCCGAAATATTATAATAATTTGGAGATGCATCGAACCAACTAAGTATTTCCATTCTCCTGGATCCCTACCCTATGTTTTCATATATAATTGTTTTCTGAACCTCATGGAATAAATCATTTTAGGCCACCTAGATCCCCAATAAGGTAATGGACTCATTATTTTTTTTAATAAAAAAATTGTTTACATATTAATATAGAAAATAGATATGGTAATGCTTTAGTTCGTGAAGTTCCCTATAAGAAAACCATAGGTGAATATTGATGAATTTTGAATTGTGGTTGTTCCATACGTATTAATGAGAATTTATATCACATCAGGTATGTTGGAAAATAAAAATGTGTCTTCTTGTCCATTAGAAATGATGGGATTCTCATAATCTAATGAATTGGGTAATCAACAATTATTTGTGATTAATTGAAATCCATGATTAAATTATATTTTTATGGACAAAAAATTATCATCTTTGTAATTAAAGTTATGTGTTGTTTTAAATAAGGTGATTCACCATAAATATGGAATTTTTATGTAAATAAATAGAAATTTGAATGTATTTATACTATACAAGAAGAAAATGAATAAGAGATGATTTTTTTGAATGGTTATGATAAAAATTCAGGTTATTTGTGCATGAAAGATATATATCAATTATGGAATCAAATACATTGTAGTGTTTTCCAAAATAATATGTTTTATTTTAGTTTTAAATCCAATTTTTATGATGTTACTTTTTTATGTGAAATATATATTATGTGTTCATCTTGTCAAAAGATAAATATAAATAATACTCTTAATATTATTGTTGAAATACAATCTACATATACTTTGGAGTTAACTAAATCATAAATTTATAGGCCCACAAAAAAGAAATCAATAAATGTGGATAATAATTTTATTTTATTTTATTCACTATATTTCTCAAATTAAATTCATTATGTTTTTTAATGATTTATAAGAGGTTATAAATAAGATCAAGTGATTCAAGAGAAGAGCTAAAAAATTGATAGGTCACTCTTTAATGATAATTCAAATTGAAAACGGGACAGAGTATACATGAAGATGATTATAATCCTATAATAAAAAAAATAACATCCATCGTGAAATCATTGTACCATAAAAAATAAATTAAATTGTGTATCTATACTAGTGGTAATAAATATTGTGATGATATCTTGAAATCTATCATAGGATAAAAACACATTCCAATATTTCCATAGCTAATCATTAGGATTAGTAGTTCATATTAAAAAAAAAATTTTATATAAAAACTATTATATTTCATCAGATGATTAATATTATAAAAAATAACTATTATTGAGGTATATAATATAATTTTATTCACTTATATTACTAAATTAAATTGTAAAATTTTTGGAAAATTCAAAAGAAGTGGTAATGGTTGTATAATTGAATGTTATCCATAAAATGGAAGATGATATCATAGTTTTATTAGGAAAATATGAATTATTATTTATTCAGTTGATGTAAAATTGTGGGAACATAAAAATATATTTAACTTACCTTCCAAATAATGTTATATAAGTGATTATTATAAATTGTTTTATGAAACCAGATTGTGTTGTTTATTAAATAATAATAATTATGACAACATTAATGCTGATGATGATAATTAATTGAATTCATGTGATGATAAAAAAAATTCACATCATATGAGGTTGAGAATATCTTTTCATGTAAAAAATAGAAATATAAATAATATAAAATAGATTCAATAATGCTAGAATATAAGGGAATAAAATCACATATAATTTTTTCTCATGTTGAACTAAGATATTTGCAAGATGGAATAAAACATCTATAGTGGATTGAGTAAATTATTTAACAGATGGATCATATTTAAATTATTGGTACATTTGAGTTTGTAGTGAATCCCATTGAGAAAAACATTATAGAGACCATTTGGGCATTATAAATCTAAATAATGAACAAGGAGATGTGGTGAGAAATAAATAATGATTTATATATAAAGGCTTGTCATTGGTTAGAGGAGATTAATTAGATGATACCTTTACCCTTGTTTCAAGGAATGAATCCATTTGAATTTTTATTTTCAATATATTATATTAGTATGGAAATTTAATTCAAATGTATTTCAAGTCATCCATCCTAAATTGGGAATTAGAATATGAATTTTATATTGAACAACAAGTTAGTCAATCAGTTAATAAAGTATTTAAATTGTTTTGAAGTTAAAATATGGCTTTATAAAAGCTATATTATTCCCTTGGATCATGGATTTTTAATATTGACACATACATGATAAAATTGAATTTTGGTAAAGGTAGTGTTGAAATAAATCTCTACATTATTGAAGATATCAATGTATTTATTATTATTTTTTTATATAGATGAAATTTTATTTATATACGTTTTTATGTAGTTTCTGATATTCCTCTTATAAAAATAAATAATAATTGAAAATTTTATATTCTCATAGAGATTATATAAATTAGTATATTTCAAATATTAAAAAGAAATTATAATATATTTCTATCTCAATATAAATATGATAATGAAATTTTGAGATTTAAATTATAGTATTCCAAAAATATTTCTACGAAAACATCTATAAGAAATACGTTTACTATTTTATAAATTGAAAATTATATTTATTCGAGAGAATTATAAAAGATTATTGGTTAAATTCTGTAAATGATAACTTCAATAAAGGATATTATGTTTATTTTTTAAATTTTTTGGTGATATAAATTTCATACAATATTAAATAATTTCAAAAAAAATATAATACATTGATACATAAAATTGATAAAAAACTAAGGATATAAATATGATACAAAAGAGAAGCTCATTTTGATTTTTAATTAATATGAAGATTCTGTAGGAAGTGTTGATTATTTTAATTTTACATCTACTATAGTTTTATTTATTATAGAATTATATGTTTATTAGGATTTAATGATGTATAATTCAATTACAATGATGACAAAAGAGGATATATATTAAGAAACCACCCCTTCCTCCACATAATTTATGTGGATGTAGATGAAGTTACTAGATTTAATATTTGAATTGAAATTGCCACTAATTTTGGTATGTGAAATAAAATGTTAAATAATTTTGTAATAAAATATAGATAGGCATATATTGTCTATGAATGATGATATTGAATTTCATTTCATCAATGATCAGTTGGAGAATAATGGGTTAATGTTGCAATCATTTTCGATAAACGAGAAGACTATATATGTGTCCACCATGCCTCTATTAAAAAATAATATTAGAATATGAGGATGATGTTTCTTGTGTAAGCATAATATTTATAGATCTATGGTATGCTGTGGTTATACTATCTCTCATTGTTTTATATTTTTTTCAAGTCGGGAGAAAATTTCCGAACATATATATTTATTTAATTTCAGTTTTATTATTATTTATTAAAATAGATTTATAAAACGTTTTGGGAGTACCCATATACATGGTTTACCATTTTAGGTCTATCTCCAAAAATAGAGTATATATTTAGAGAGAGTTCTTAGATGGGGTTATATCTGATTTCATATTATGTGAACTATTTAATCAATATGATAGAGGTGGATTTATAAATTTTAATTTTTGATGGATTATGAAGTTGTGATTTATGTTTATAAGGATCATGTATTCGATGATCCATATAATTATCTATTTTATAGAAACCATGTTACTACTAATTCAAATTTAATTCTTCTTAAACTAATTTATCTAACATTTTCATATAATTATTTGATTATAATAAAATAATATGCATACGGGAAAATATTTATTTATTATAGACAATAAAAAACAGGTGTAAATTATTAATCCAAAATGGATTAAAAAGATTTCTAGGATAATTGGGGTTGTAGAATTTGAAAATAGGATATGATCAAGTGTTATATTTTTATTCAATAGATCAATCATATTTTATGTTAAATTCTCAAGTGAAATGTGAAATGATATTCATGATCATAGAGATAATGATATTTTCATCATGGGTCAATCATTACATGAAGTGTTGGAAGGTATTGAAATATTAGGGAATCCCCTTATGAAAACCCCTATGGTGGAATGTGTTTGTTAAGGAAACATCTCAATACTCATAAGTCCATTCACTAGTGGTGGCCATAGTGAAGAATGAGAAGAGGTCATGATGTCCAAACCCATTGGACATGGTGTATTGATAGTAGTGGTTTATTTTAAATGTTCTTAAAAATAATGTGCAAGAATAAAATGATTCTGGTGGACCCCATATGGATATTCCTTTGTACATAAGAAAAGGGTTAAATACACTATTTACAAAAGTGGTGTTTGATGAAATACATGGTGAAATGGGGGGACATGGAGTTTATAATGACCAATTTAGGTGAACAATACCATGATAGAATATGTTGTGGTTGAAAAACTATTTAGAAATTCAAAACATATAGTTGTAGAAGGACTAAAATATTAGGGGAAAAATTTTGATTAAAAAACTTCCAACTAATCTATAAAACATCAATATACAAGACATGTTAATGAATTTGAGTAAATTTTGGGATAGTTTACTAATGTTTATTCATTGATGATATATGGTATTCATAACATCATCTATGAGTTCATTTTCAAAATCAATGATTATATATATATGATCCAAAAATATTAAAAGGCCTAAAAGGATAGGGAGTAGTTATGTTTATTCATGGAAACTATTTTCTATTTGAATATAAAAATTGGGATTTAAATTTATTCTTTAACATTAATACTATGAAAATTATAGAATATATATAAGAAAATGTTAATATTATATTGAAGGAATAATGGAAAAGTACCAAAGAAGGTGTGACGTTTAAGAAGAATGGTCTGTGAATATTGGAATAAATTAAACAAATCCTTAACTATGTTATTAAGTATTGAATATGAAAGAAAATAAAAACACTTCATCTAATAAATAAAGGATATGTCTAGATGGATTTTGATTGTCATTGTCATTTTTGATATCATTATAACAGTGTAAGACGAACTATCATAGTTGAGATAAATTTTTTTAAATGGATTCAAGGATAAAACCCGATCAATGTACAAACATTTTGAAACTTGTGGTTCTTAGGTTCTTAGTGGAATATGGATCATGATATTGGAAATTCTTGCCATTTTGAGAGGTTAACCTTGTCAAAATTTATTTCCCCTCATGTGTGTTTGTGTGCTACATAATGATCAGGGTTTACTCTAATCAAAGAAGATGGTTATTTCCCTAAGAATACATAAAAAGAAAATTTAATCAATGATTCATGCCCCACTATTAGTCGTTACTCGTTGATCCTTGACGTGAACTTTACAAATAAGGTTGATTTTTATAATGAATGCATACCTGGTTTTTTATCTGCTGAAATAATGTTAGGAATGTGGTGATAAGTTATAGAAAGGATATAAAACTCCATCAAAATGTGTATGGACCTGTTTCTCATAATTACCCAAGAAGTGTAGTAAAGAAATAGTAAGAATAGAAATTACATAATTAGTGAATCTTACAATACATAAGGGTATTCATAATGGTTTACATAGGATTAGATACGAAATAGAATAGGTAATGGTGGGGCTGATGTATAAATATAGAACACATTACTCAATTATAATAACTCTCCCAAATAAAACAATGTAGCTGTCATCCTGTATAATAATCTGGGAAATACGGGTAAAAATAGCTTGATTTAGAGTATATATAAGTTAATACTTCTGATTAGGGGGTTCAACCCCACTCCAATATAAATTTAAGGAGGTTCCTTGCCATATCATAGGATATGGTTCTCATGATTATATTAAAGACAAATGGAAATAGATATCATTTCACAAACCATAATAATTATCATAAATTCCCAAACTAATACATATGAAATGTAAATAGTAGACCCTAGATATAAATTTAAAGAAAGAAAAGGAATAAAAAATGTATATTATTCTTAATTTCATCAATGTACGTGGAAGGGTTAACATAAAGTCTCACAAGGAAATAAAAATTCAAATTTTGGAAGAATGAATTTAAATAGAAAACATAGTAAAAAATGAATTTCATTTTTCATGATTTCTATGATCTAGATAACTAAACAACCATATGTACAATCAGTAGTTTCATTTTAAATAATCATCCTCCAATGAAAAGTACTGTTGAGCTTATTAATCACAATATTTCCTTTAATGGTATGAATTTGGTGGCTTTATTCTGTGATACCAACTGTATAAATCATTTTAAGTAAGCTATATGAACAATATGGGTACATATAACATCAAAAGTTATTTTTCTACATCTATCCACATTAGTAGACAAATTTTTAACTATAAATGTAAATATTAAATGGAATTACCAATATTACTCTTCAATTTATTCCACAAAAATTTATCTTGGAAAGAGATTTCTCCTAATAGAAATTTGAATCCTTAAAAAATATATTAAATTACCATAGCATCTCACTAGGGTATTCATTGTTTTTTGGAAAAGAATGAGAGTTATAGTGATCCATTCAAATGCAATGTAATAATGGAATTTATAGAAGCTATTGGATACTACGATACAATAATTATTTCATTATATATATCCATATATACATAGTATTAGGTGTTATGAAATATAATAGTTCCAAATATATTGGAAAAAATATTTTTTAACATCCTTCCATTGTTAGAGTTTGTAAAAGTGAAACATATAACCCTGAAAGGGATATTCATATCATATCCCTTTCATCCAAAACATTAATAAATATATTTTAATGGGGCCATCTCTATTAAATTTCATCAACTTCTATACGATGAATAAATTTTATATAATTTTGGTTAAATATTTATTGTTTTACAACCTTTTAGTAATGAAATATATGATCGTATCATGAGACAAAACAAATGAAGAAAAACACTAGAGAATGGAACAAGGATATTTACAAAAATGTTAATTGTGAAATTTATTTTATGGAAATAAACATATAATTATTATAAGATTTAAAAAATGAAAAGATTTCCAACCCATTTATAAATATGTAAATGGCTATTTATTATAATTTTAATGAAAAGAGAAATAAAAAATAAGTGAAATTTAAGGAAAATGAATGTATTAAATCAATCAAATGGGGGGCATGAACACTTCCTTTTTGAAAAACACTGAAAAATTCATAAAATCCAACAAACTCAATTACATTGAGACAAATGGTGATAATGTTAAATTAAAAAAAATTTAAATAAGGGATCATATATTGTTGTATTAAAAGTAATGGTTTAGTAGGAAATCATATTCCATCACAAGAGACATGTGTTTTTTGATGCAAAACATTTATAATGAAGCTGAAATTAAGAAGAATACTATGATTATTTTCCTATAAAAGGGATTATATATTTCTTTTTTTTCTCATTAACCCATTCCCCCTTCGCATATATATATTTTATATTATTTCAGTCTAATAATGTTGGGACATTATCAATAAAAATTATATTATTTTGATATGCATATTATTCAGGATGGAAATTATACCTAACATAATACACACAAAATTTCTAGTCCTACTATATAATGTTATGGTTATTGATTAATTTATCATATTTAGACACAAAAACTAGATAAAATTCAATTTATAATCTCGATGATGATATATAAAATCATAAAATCCAATGTTTTTTGTGGGGGTAGTCTTTAAAATTAAATTTTTTACTTTTCACAATTTCAAAATAAAATACATTTAGATTATATCTTCAAAACATGACAATAATTTAAATAAATATTGATAAAATGGTCTTACTTCAACCAAAATTCAAAAAATTTAATTATCCAATTCCATTAACTCATATTTTCTATTTAAATTCCGTCAAATGGTTGAAATCATTTAATTATTCATTTTCTGGCATAAGGATTACATTGATTTTTTATAGTTATTATATATGAAATTAGAAATTGAAATTATTATTAAAATTCCTCCTTTATTTTTATATAGGGAACACCTTTCTACAATTTCATTTATCCTATGTTATAGATACATGTCTATATATATCTTTAATATTATCAATATATGTCTGTTCAATTCCATCAAAGATGGTAGAGGATTAAACCCTCTATTAAAACGATTTTATAAAAATGATTTAAATATATTATAACATGGTGTAACATAAAGAAATAAATCTGTATAATATATGTTGTTTCTCTAAAGGAAGAAATCTTGGAAATCCAATAGTTGTTCTACGTCCCTATTTTCCATTAGTAATAATTTTTACTATCAAAGAATGTCGTTCATCAAGAGGCAACATGTCATAAAAAAAGGGAAGATAATTTCCACTATCATATAAATTTATATATTCATGGTAAGAACAAAAGAATTTCAATATATGGAGGCTCACTATATTAAAAAAATCATCTATATTAATGAATATATATTTCCCTACCATGTTTGATATAATATTTCAATAGAATTTTCATCCTAAAGTATATCTAATCTATTATAATGAGCCAACATTCTATGAGATATATATTTTTTCTATGAATATATTGTATTATTGATATTTTATTTCATTATGTTATAGATGGATAACAAATAAAGAAAATATATTTTATAAAAATTAGGTTACCCAAGAATTTGGGTTCATCTTCTTGTCATCGATGTTATTGTGATATTTTAATATTTTAGGAAAAATATGTTTTAATTATATGATTATAAATTTCATGGAGAAGTTTTCATGAATATTACTTTATCTAAAAGATAAAAGGAATTTTAATTCCATCCCTTTGTTTATTGATTATTATTAAAAATAAAGGAGGAATTACATTGGAATTGAAGAGACTAAAATATGGGTATTTTTTATTGTAATATTGACATATAATTTTTAATTTTATGATCAATTTTTTTAAAAATGCAACTTATAGGGAATCTTACGTGAGAATAAATTTCATAGAATAAGTACACCTGATCATGATTAAAGGATATCACACCATGAGTGGAATTTAATGAGAGGATGTTTTTCTGTTGGATGGAATATGTTTGTGAGAACATGGGTTCAGACCTATCCAACATAGTGTGTAGAGAAAATAAGTCCCACTTGAGGAACCATTTTGTAATTAAAATCAACATGTGATTGATAAATTGATAATTATTATAATTAAGTGGACTCCCCAATGTATCTTGAATGTCAGAATATCGATATTTGATGATATTCATCATTAAAATTACAACAAATTTTTGGATCAAACCAATACAAAATACATTTATTTCCTGACACTAAAAGTAGTTTCTATGTATCCCAATCCTAATTATTTCATTTAATTATAATTTATCTAAATAACTAACATAAAGACTTGTATATGAGTGAATAAATATCATAGGACCTCCATTCTCTTTTCGAGAATAATATAGATCCCAAAGTTAAAAAATAAAAAAAACTATCATTTATTGATCATCTATATTGAATACTAATATAAAATGGTATTTTATGATGATTCACATGTATGGATGTTGAGAATAATATTATAAATTGATTTAATGATTATTTATAAATTTTTATGGTTGAGTAGACTCATTGAATATTGGTGATCAGATCTCTAAGCCATAAAGTCACATGAAAATTGGAATAGTGTGTTTCCAAGAAATTCAAATTATTTAGTTTCACTGAAAAAGAATAGTTTAAAAGGTGTGTTGGCTTGATGATTTATATTTTTTAAACATCTAGATTGAATAATTTTTTAAACATCCATAATTACCATTTTGAGAAGAATCTAAAGTTGTATTCTAATAAAGGGATAATAAAACATTGAGGTATATTTTACAATGTTTTTATGGTTGGAATGTATAAATGTGTATGTTTTAGTAATGATCAGATCTATTTTGAAGCCATTAATATGTACTTGAATTATTTTAACCTCTATTTTTATTTAAGTAAAAGTAATTTAGGATGAAATTTTTTTATAAGAAATGTATATCTATGTTGGTATCATCAATTATCATTGAATAGATGCACATTGCTAATTCATATAATTATAGGATTATATAATTTATATTGGTATAATAATCCTTGGACAATAGAAATATTTTATTTCTTTATCAAAAAACAGTGTTTTTTACACCGATTATGGATCATGTTGACATAGATTTGAATAGTTACATAAATAAATTATTACTTATGCAATGATTCTATCCCCTAAAAGCCATTTTATACTCTATATATATAAGGGGAGATAAAAAGAAATTATTAATTGATAATAAAAGGTGATAGATGGAATGAATAAATTAAAAACATATTGAAATTTAATCTTATGACAATATTGTAAAGAAACATAAATCGGGAGATTATTTATTCAACATTTTAATGGTCATATTAATTTTCAATGATTTTTTAATGCATTATTTATATATATATTAATTTTGAATTATATTGAAGAATTATATATTTTAATTAAATATTATAAACTATGCATAGTACAAAGCTTTTTGTGTCTTTAACGTTATCAAAACAAGTTTATAATAATTTGAACAATTTTTTCAAGATTTGGATTGATATTTATTTTATAACATTTAATGAATATTATATTATCTCATTGAATATGTTATTGAATTCCCATTCATTTGATTTTTAATTCATAATAAAATGAAAATTAGTAAAATTAACCATTTTTGGAAGGATAGAAATTGAGTCTTTATTATTGTTATAATCTCACAACCTAGACCATCAAGGTCTGACCAGTGACTACCATAATCCCCCCAGAGGATTGAGACCATTATAAAGAAGAAATATCCCAAAATTTGAAGGTATTAACCTAATTTACATATACACAGACACACACACACGTATATCCAAGCTCATACAATTATATAATGTAAAATAACTAGAATGAATCCATGAATTCATAAAAGATTCAACAAATAGAATATGAAATTAAAGTAAATAAAGGAAAAATCAGATAGATAAATTCCCAAAAAAATCATATTGTGTATACCTTTTTCCAAGGGAAAGGATATTTATCAGATGAAATAACCTAGAAAAACACCTCTATATTTTGAAGATCAAGCTATTCTCTACAGGAACACTGTCCTCTAAGGACACATTCAAATTACTTGTCATCTGTATAAGACATGACACGTGCGGGATGATCCCTTGTATGAGGGAGTATTACTATACCTAGTAGGAAACCATTAAATACCAATCATGAGATATCAAAAATATTAACCTCATAATAATGATATAACAATCAATTCATAATAAGAAAAAACCTAGATATACTCAGGAAGGACATTGTGCCTCCAAGGGTTCAAAACTAACATGAAACAAAATCATTAAACTTGAATTAATTCCTATTTTGGATTAATCCACAAAAATACTATTATATCACGAGATACACTCATCCAATAGAACAATATCATTGATCCCAACCAAAGAATGATCACTAGTCAGGAAGAACGTGATAACAATTTGGGGGTCCTGCCCATGACCATATGTGGGAAGAACAAACCCAATCAGAATAAACCCACTATGTAGGTATTTATATGAAAATTATACCATGAATATTGATAATTAAACCTTGTAGATGTATGATTAATGACATTCGCATTAAGGTTATTATGATTATATAAACCACACCAAGGGTATAATGATGATAGAGGGTTGCATTTGGAGTCTCATGTTGGGACCCCATGAACACAATATAAAACACATATCAAGATGGGATTCAAAATATAGTTATATTTATTTCATACTACACTACACCCTTAGAAGATTGAACTGTAGGAACACACTCAACATTGACTGGTCTAGAATAATAGAAAAATGGTTTAAATGAACCCATTAAGGGAGAACAGAACATGTAGTTGGGGTGTACTGCATGTCCAGCCAGCCCATATCATTACCATGTAGTTCTTCCTTATAAAAATAAAAATAAAAAAACAAAAGGAGTGTATAATTATTAAATAGTAAGAAGTGATTTCCCAACACCATACAAGGTTTATCTTCCCATATCTGTACACTACTGGTCATGCTCGTGTAACAACCCATATACACATATCCACTCTAGTTTACACCTTTCCATGTCCATGTATTATTATTACCAATGTATTTATTTCCTCTATGATACATGATGATCCTCTGAACATGTGTCACATGGAATATGATATTGCACTCTTATTACAAACCATAGTCTATGATTGTGGGTCACACATGGCATGTAACATTAAATTACATAATTTGTGGCACAAACCTTTCTAGATCCATTAAGATCATTTCCACATAGATCTCCATATTGATGGTTCCACCATCCTCACTAGAATACATAGATTTGTGGTCAGCCATCATTTCAATTACTCAAGTAGTAGAATGTAGCCCTTGATTTTCTAGGAAAACGTTCCATCAAGCCAAACCCTCAATACCACATGTCTAAAATGGGAATAATTGAAAATGTGGTGCAATTAGTAATCATTCATCCAAAAAAAGTCCATGATCATAGCTAATGCAGAAATAAAATCCTTCACTACAATATGTACTAATTGTTTTGATCTGGGGAATCAAATAATGGTCACATAATGATGAAGTAAAAGGTAATTATAAAAACATGTGGAAAAGGTAATACCCACAATTAATGTGTGGTTAAATGGGGGAGAAAAAATTTCCATAATCTGTATAGAATAAACCTTTCCCTTTGAAAATTCAGCCTTGATATATTTTAATTGAAATAGAAAAATGAACAGGAAAATAAACAAAATGAAAAAAATAAATTCCATCAAATTAATTTTCCATCAAGGACAGAATCATTAATTTTCATAGATTATTTTATATTCAACTAATATAAAATAAGGAGATGTAAATTAACAAAATAAACATCCTACAATGATTTTGGATCCATTGTTGATGAATAATGCTTTTGCATTGTCGTCACTGGTAAGACACTAGAACTCTAATGGTGCAAAAATCCAAGATCCTAATTTGATCAAGTGTCTCCCACCTAGAATTCCATCAAAGAACAAAATATTTCTCAAGGTTTCATTGGAAAACCCATCAAAAAAATATAACATTATATTTATATGATATATCGATCATTGTGTCAAAATAAAAAAATATAAAAATATATTATTATTTTTATACAACATAATCGATGATATAATTTTCACAAAAACCTTTATTAGAAAATGGTTTTGTCATTCCAATTGTAAAACACATTTTCTAAACCCGACGGTTCCCTCGGATTTCCTATTTTGGTCCTCATAAATGAATTATTCTCTTTTCTTATTAAAAATTCGCATGCATGATTTTAAATTAATTAATATATTTTAAATATTTATTAATGGTTCCTCAGGACACAAAATAGAATAGTGTCTTATAGCACCAAAATTTGGGAAGAAGAAGAAAAAGAGGGAAGGCATCTAGGATACATCGCGATGTCCATTCGCGGAGCCCCATGGCCCAACGCCCGCTGCAGAGTAAGGACGCAGGATTCCCCACGAACCCCTTTAATGACTATGATCCCACCGCAGTGCAAGGAGGCGAGACACCCCAAGAAAAACATTAACGTTCACGAGCCCACCACAAAACATTGTGGTTTGACACCCGAAGAACCCCTTTGACGTTCATGAGGCTGCCGCAGATCAAGGAAGCGGGATCCTCCATGAGCCTATTTGATGTTCACGACCCTCTGCAGAGAAAACTCCTTCTTCATGTCGAGCGAGCTCTAATTCGTGGCACCTCTTGCTTATAAATACAGGGCTTCACTCTAGGCCAAAGGACATATCATCTGACCTTTCACCTTATGATCTCTCAAATCGTGAATCACATTTTTCTCTATGAACAATGAGCTTGTCAAGGTTTTTTTCATTGTGATGTGCCTCCACCTTTTCATTAATTCAACCCCTCTTCTGAGAGGGATGCCTTTCATGAAGCTCGTAGGCCTTCGTGAAGGATAGGGATCCCCAAGGGGACTTGAGTCATCATGAAGCATTTATGCTTTGCGAAACACCCTCTATGCACATGCCACCCCCAAGCTAGGGTAGGATCGCTGTGCTTTGCGAAGCACATTTCTTCACAACACCTTGATTCCCGAGGCATTGCTATGTGAATTCCTTTCCCCTTCGTGAACCTCCTCCTATATGCACCTATTCCCTATACCTAGGCTAGGCCACTTTTCATCGTGAAGAATAGACCTTCTCAAATCCCCGCCACTAAATGAAGCACCAGAGCTCTACAAGGCTTCTACCTTTGAATTCCTTTTCCTTGAAACTTTTTCCCCATGAAATCCTCCAGGTTTTCACAAAGAAACTTCAATGTCCATTGGGCTGTGATTTACATTGCATTACTTCTCCTCATGCATCTTCACCTAGGCATGATAATAGCTAGTTTTCTTTTCATATCCACACTAAAGTGGAATCCCAATAGGATCACATCTCGACACCCCCATTCACAGAATTTCCTATTCTTTCTATCCCCCAAGGGTGTGTGGGTATCTGTTATGTATATCCTAGAGGTGTGGGAAAAACCCACCTAGTCTGAGCTGCATGACATTATACTGCCATCCACCATCGTCCTCAACACATGACGTTAAACTGTGGCCTTTCCCTGTGTCATGCATGTGGGGTACCATGTCTTGGACATTCCTTTTGCCAACTGGCCACCACAGGAGTGTGAACATTTTTCACATTGAATGAAATACTCATTATCCTAGTAGTTTTCATCCATGTCGAAAGGGAAACCACCCTGGTGTAAGACCATATGCTTTTTTGCAGGAGAAAGCACCCCTGATCCTCCTAACTTCCTAGGTTCCAAATCTCACTCTTGTTGGGCTTTGTCCCAACCCAGGCCTCCATCTTGGAGTAATCACTTGTTTCCTCTTTGGGATGCTAACCACTGGTAAGCCGCTGTTTCCACTTTGGGAAACTAACCATGCATAATCCCTTGTTTCCTATTCGGGATGCTAACCACGTGTAAGCCCATCTTCCTCTTTGTGCTTCTATCCACTAGTAATCCCATGTTTCTTCTTTGGTCTTCTAACCACACGTAATCCCTTGTTTCCACATAGGGCTGCTAACCACGCGTAAGCCCCTCTTTCCTCTTTGGGATCCTAACCAAGTGTAAGCCCCTATTTCCTTATTGGGCCACCAACTATGTGTATCCCCAATCCACTTCCCATAGACACACCTTTCACGATGTGATTGTCAGGTCTTTTCTACATCTTGTTTATCAAAATGATCATGACTCACGTGGGCTTAGAGAAAGCACTGATTGTGAAATACTCTCAGGGTATCCTAGAGTGTAAGCACCAAATCCAACCTGAACTATGAGGCCTTTGTTACTTTCCAAGGCGAGGTATGTAGGAATCCTCCCAATGGTTCATTCCCAACACCCAGTCTCTCCTACCACCATCACGTCAATTCGCCCTAACTTCACCTAAACTATGAGGTATTTGATCCTTTCCATGGCGAGGAACGTACGAAGTCTCCTTGAAGTTCAATCCCACCACCAATTGGTCACTCTGACACACTTCACGTCAGTTCACCAATCCCACTAGAACTATGTGGTCTTTGATCCTTTCCAAGGAAAGGTATGTAGGAAGTCTCCCTAAGGTTCAAGCCCAAGACTCATTGGTCCATACCATCTTCACGTTGGCTCACCAAAACCCATTACAAAATACTCGGACTTTGATCATTTCCAAGGCTAGGTACATAGGAACCCTCTCTGAGGATCAATCCCAACACCCATTGGTCCCGACCATCTTCACGTCGTCTTACCAAAACCCAACATGAACTACGTGGTCTTTGATCCTTGCCATGGAAAGGTACATTGGATGCCTCCGTAAGGTTGAAAACCACCATCCATTGGATCCGAACCCCCTTCATGTTGGACCAACTTTCTCCTGCATGATGTTAAACTCTATTCACCCTTTTCATTATGTATGATGTTAGACTACATCTACAATCTAGTGGTAAGCTGTTATGACCCCATCTCGTGGTAAGCCATTCTGATCCTCTCCAGCAGTAAGCATTTGTGACCCTATCCAGCGGTAAGCCATTGGGACCCTATCCAGCAGTAATCCATTGAGACCCCATCCAGTGGTATACTATTGAAACCCCATCGAGAGGTAAGCCGTTGTTCCCCCAATCGACGTTAAGGCATTGAAGTCCCCAATTGAGGGTAATTCTTCTTCAAATGAACTACGTGGACTTTGATTCGCTACCATGAGGATATGTAAGAAGACTCCCTGAGGTTCAACCACACCAAACACGTCTCATCCGGATCTATCCCTCAATCCTATGTGTTTTCTGATGGTCATGCCTCAACCTAGAGGTTCCACTTCCTCCAGTTCCCATCCATATGTCCATCCTCATGGGACACTCCTCAGGTGTCCCATAGTCCAACTGGAATACACTGTCTTTGATTCCCTACCACGGGGATATGTAGGATGTCTCTTCGAGGATAAATCCCAAAACTACAATCACCATCATGACGGTTCCATCTCATTCTCCACCCACTTCACTTAACCATCCAACATACATATTGGTTCTTACCTGGTCTGCCACATCCTGGCGGGATCATACCACCTCATTACCCATTCACATTAACAAAAAACGTGTTGCTAACTGCGTGTTAGCCCCATCATCGGTGTTCCCTTAAGGGGTTTCCTCACCTGATCCGCCCCATTCAGTGTTCCGATCTGTCTGATCTGTCTCTGATTGACGTTAACCTTGTGGCATACCTGATGTCAAACATGGGAAGCTGAGGAAAACCTCATATAGATGCCTATGACATATAATTCCCCGCATTCAACATAGGATTTCTCGTGCTTCTACACCTTCGAGATGCCCTATAATAAGGGGAAGAAACCCAGATGTTCCCGTGTTACAGAATCTAGACATGTCAGTGATTTCCAACATGACTACTCTTCCGAACGAAAGTTTCTACCCTGATAGGACCCTTTGGAATGTCCCGACAGAAGTATTGTAATTTACTACTATCCATTAATGATATGGAACTAGGAAGAGTTTCACGAACATCATCATAAATCTAAAAGGGAGACACAGACTAGGTGACGAGTTCCAGGGAGGAATCCACGAAAGGAGGAACCAACATCCCATCATCCCATTTCGATCAAGGAAAAACATCGCCTGAACAAGGAATGGATGCCACCCGCCTTTGGAAAAAAGAAATGTGAGGAGACAAACAACATTGTTGACTATGAACAGATGGATGTACGAACCCTGGAGAAAGAGTTGGAAACAGAAATGGTGATCCTGACATGATGATCTTCTCCTCCATATAGAGATTAGTAGCGTTCAAGACATCCGTGGAGTAGTGTGTAACCTGATCCAGCTATCTAGCGATGGGTCCTGCTAAGCAAATAGCGGGCCAGTCATGAAATTCACCAGAATTTGGGGCAGAAAAAATGTTGGACATACCAGTCTATGATGTTGTTAACATGGATCCATCTTACCATCCATGGAAGATGGAATGCCACTGGGGCAGTAGTCATTGATTCCTTTCCATTAAGCACTAACATTCTAATCTCCCTACTTTTTAAGAACCATGCTACTACAGAAATTTGATCACTGCCCACCCACCGATGCAGGGGCAGGGGAAATGCCAACTAGGAAGTCTAGTGTGGCTCTACCGCTTCCAGAACAATCTCTACACATACAAACATTGGGCATCCACACCCCATTTATACTTCTAAATTCAATCAGCGGAGGGTGATCAATGACCTCATACGTCGGTACAAGGAGGAAGGGATTATCCTGACTAGGAATATGGCCCACCAGGATTTGGAGGCATCTTCACCTCACCACCAATGCTACCCCCATGGGCCACATAGGGAGTCACTACTCCCCACTCCAACATACAATAATTTCAACAGCCTCTCCCCAGAACTCCTTGATGAATTATTCCCCTACGTCGATGAGGTGGGATATGTGCGGACCAGCCCAGTCAGGATCCCTTTTCATGGGACCCCAATGAAGACTCCCAAATGGTTGCGCTAGCACCGCCACCCTATCCCACAAGTCGAGAAGAAATTATGCCATGCACATGCACTATTGAATCTAGTTTGGTTGACCCGATGCCAGTGTCAGTCATAGGCTGAGGAAGATGACTTCTAAGGGGTGTCAACTTTAGCAACTACTGTGACATGGGACAACGCCGACTTATATTATAATCCCCTTGAATATTATTAGAATGTTATCTCTAATATTTGGCTAGTATTGAGGCCCCAACCACCCCACGAGCAAGATGGGTTGAATCTATTGGCCGCCGGTGCAGGTAATGGTCGTCGTCAGTACGGAGGACCTCCTCATACCGCCACCATGATGAAATTTGGTCTTCCCTTCTTCTAGGCTAGACATGGAGGTTTGCATCGTGCTACCCTAGGTCTGAATTAGGGGCCTCCCCGTGATGGTGACACCCAGTACCGAAACCTCTTTCGTGCTCATTACATCGGGTATGGAGTCATCCCACCTTCCATAGACCGCCGGTTTGAGGATGTTTCTCATATGGTCAGTCTACTGCATGGGGGACCTCCACATTTTCTTACAGTAGCCGGCGAAGGTCCTCCTCCCCTCAGCAACCAGAGGGGTGAAGGCCAGCCTCGCCTCACCAGCATCTAGCACAACGGCCCTACCAGTGTTTGGCTCAACCAGTATGAGGACCTTCCTCGGACTATTTTTGCTTGGGGAAACAATAATGAGAGGCACACCCATTCTCCAATGAGCAAGAGTAAAGGTCCTACCTGCTCCAGCACTTCCCAAAGTGGTCTTTCCCATATCCCCTTTGATATTTTTTCTGGTTCACCTTGCACTCAGGATTTATCAGGCAGAAGATCTCTCCACCCCAGCACCTGTATGGCTGAAGGTCCTTATGCTAGAAATCTACCATTCCATGAAAACCCATCCCATGGTAGGAGAGAAGGCTATCACTGCCATAAAAGTAAAACTACAAGGATTCATACTGATATCAAACCGGTTTACATCTCAGATTACGAAACCCAATTCGACTCAACTATGTAACCCTCGCCCAGGTCCTCTATTTCAATGGTAGGGGTAGGAACAAGGAACATCAGCCTTGTAATCCTAGAATATGAGGTCCATAGGATTCCCACCTCCCTCCATAGGTATATCCAAGAGGAAGAAAATTTTGAAACCTTGTAGGTTACAGTTGTGCAATAACCACCGTCTCACCAGAAGAACACTCTACCATGACTGGTGATCAAAGAGAGATATTATGGGGACCAACGGTGGAAGAGAAACAGCACGATCCATCACTAGTAGCCCTAGTCTCTCCACCAAGAACTACGGCCGTCATCCCATCCTACTACGATTTGGTGGCTATGTCGCTAAACTCTTCTGCGGATAGCCTGAGATGCGGCGGTTTTTCGGCTCGCTGGAGTACTCTCCACCAGCCAGCCTATCATCCCAACAATGTGCTTCGGTACCACTACTGGTTTCTCAGCCACCTCTTATTGAAAAGTGGGTTAATTGTGGGCCAAACCCTAAATCCAAGCCAAGGAGATTATGGATTATCCTTGTAGAGGACCACTTCCATGAGATGTTTTGGATTATGGAAGCACTGAATTTCTACGCATCGGAATCCCTCACCATAGAGAAAGTTGATTGTTTTTGTGAAACCTTCTCGGTGACACATTTTTGCCTTTTTAGCAGTTATTAGCTTACCTGAAAAGCCAAGCGCATTTTAAAGGCATTGGCGAGAAATGTCGTCTGGTGGATCTGTCCGCACTCCCTGTGGCTCATCACCTCGAGTCGTTATTCCACCGTAAGGCCCTCTAGCAAAGATTAATCCAATGATTCAAGGTATTCCATATGATTATAAATGTGGCTTCACCCCATGTGTAGATCCGTGGCTGGGGGAAATATGAATCCATCTCTTTCAGTCCTATCCAGCTGCAGCCTGACATTCTAGGTGGTATCGAGGACATGCCTCCGGGTAGAGCTTCGGTCAACATGGGAAACCTATCATAATAGGAGAATGATCTATAGCTCCTAGACAGGGACTTCCCCAAGAAAGAGTTCCAGATCTATTGGATCCTTTGGGGAGGGTTACTCACCAAAAAAAGTGCATGTTGGGTCTCCCTGCGCTCACCGACCCATTAGTCCTTAACCGGAATTACGGTAAGGGTAAAGAGAATCTTGGAGCTATCAAGCCCTACGACCCTTCTGGCTCAGTATAGAAGGTGGAGGAAGACCCAGAGAAAGTCTTGTTGCGTCATCAACTTTTCGAACAGAAGAAGTGGGTTGATGAACTCTTTGCTGAACTCGCTACAGAGCGATGGATGGAATATGGTGATCCTAGGCTAGGGCAGCAGGGGAAGGAACATCTTCCCCTAATAGAATTCCCTCTAGTTGACCATGACCATCCTGACCATAGTGAATGTGTTGAGTCCATAGCTTACAGAAAGACAGTTCTATACATATCACCAAATCCTCATGAACATCGTAACGACCCTCATGATCCAACTCGGGCTCCCCCAACTACCCCACAGGTCATTCCACCAGCCGACCCACGAGCCGCTAGGCCACCTTATAATGTTGAAGAACCCGCCAATACACTGTTTTTTAGGGATCCCCATCAAGACAGGACCCCCCACCTAGATATTCTAATAGCGGCAATTATTGCCCATCTTGAAGCTTTGGAGACATGATAGGTGGTGCTCCCGCCTGATGGAAAGCCTTATCATGCGTGGGTGGAAGATATGCTAGCACCCTCAGGTTTTAGGAATCCCATAGTTTCCCTATTCAATGGGAAATGGGATCCTCTATAGCACTTGGCCCACTTTACCTAATGGTGTGGCCTCATGTTCGGAACTACAGATAGCAGGAGGCTGCCAATCTTTGATGTTTTGTGCAGACATGGAAGGGATTACATTTGTCTTGTACAACCAGCACCTCATCAGATCAGCAACCAGCTGGGAGGACCTCCATAAGAAATTCCTCTACTGGTATAGTTCCCTCACGTGTAATACTATTATCATGGACCACTTCAAGTGAAAACAGAGGCCTGATGAGTGTGTCACCGACTTAGACACCCGGTGGAAAGGACTCTCATATTCCCTTGACAAGCCGCTGACTCAAGAAAATTATTTGTTGATGTGCATAGGGAACATCATGATAGAGATGGTCCCCTTTCTAATCACCCAGAACTATCCTGGGGGATTCAGATACTTCTCTTATAAGGATCATCCCATAGAGGAAGCCTTACAATAGGCCAAACATGCATTCCTGTTTCCTCTTGTGATCCCCGCAAGAAGGGATGCTCGGGCTGAGCCTGTCGTAGTGGCCCAAATAGAGGGCCCCAAACGACTAGAGTTGTTTCCAGCGGAGCCGCCTCCACTTCCTTGTAATGGCCCTCTACCTCAGGCGCAGCCACCGGCTCCGCAGTTCCCACCCCAGAATCAGCAGGTTCCCTCGGGCAATGCACCGCCACCGCCTAGGAGAGATAACCTAGATCCACCTCCTTGATAGGGTCCTCCAACCCCTTGTCTGGGTCAAGCTCCTAGGACCCCCTTTCTAAGCAGGAGAAATTGAACATACTCATTCAATGAGGAATAGGTCCTCGGTTACTTCCGTAGTACCTTGGACCAGGGGATTATACGTTTTCCTATGTGTAGAAGACCAGAAGAGGAAAACCTCACTAATAACCCTAATTACTGTCCCCACCAATAGATCCTAGGGAACACTCTCAGTATGTTCTATGTACTCAATTAGTGGATTCAAGACTAGGTAGAAAACTATATTGTCCATTTAGGCCTGGATCTGACACAGGTGGCATGCATCTTTGTGAGGCCAGACAACATCAGCAACAGTGAGGGTGAGTGGGATCAGGTTTCATGTCATGGGTCCCAGAAGTAAGATGAATGGATAGATCTCAAAACATTTTCCCATGCTCATGGTGTTATATGGGCATGCCTGAATTGGCCAGATCCATCAGAAACTATAGCTCCCACTTCTGCATCGTCATCTCAGTCGACCTCTTCCCGGAAAATAAAACACCAATGACGCAAGGGAATGAACCCCCCCCCCCACCACCACCACCAATTCCATTGTCATCCCATACTCTTGGTGAACTCATTCCCCTAGAGATGGAAATATCTCCTAGAATATTTCCAGTAGTGGTCGACTCTTCGTGTGATGGTCAAGGTTATGCATCGGTTAACACCATTGAGCTAGTAAACCCCTACATGATTCCGGACAATGAGGGGCACAAGGCAGATCTTCCTAGCATCCCCAACATCCGTCAGTGACTATGGATCCGTGATAATATGGGTTGTTGGAGTTCCTTAGTCAGCACTTACATCCATGCTTTTCATGCTACCAAAACTAGGCAACTGGCTCAATATAGACCTCATCATGCCCAACCATCTCATCTGATGACATCAGGCCAACCTTCGCCATCGTTTGGGTTGCTGGATTAGGAAGAGCCACCCCAACCATGTTGTGACCAGCCACTCCCTGCTATAGGTTAGTTTCATTCATCTCTCCCTTATCTGGTGGCCACTCCATAGGCCTTGACCAATGGGCAGCATGATGTTCCCAGTAGCAGTCAGCTGCTGGTCCAATCGGTAGGGCCTACCATAACTCCTGTCATAGACCGAGCTTCTACAAGTAGAAGTTCATGAATTGCATAGAAGTACGATGTTATTAAGAATATTAACAATATTCCAGAAATACTCTCCATCTTTGAGGCCCTTATCCTATCGTCAGAATTGCGTGAGGACATCATTGACGCTTTAAGAAGCCCCCTCTAGTCAAGACGGAAGTAGCAGCCGCAGAAGAATGCCATGCTGAGGAAATCGAGAATGCTGAATGCTAGGACATCATCTCATTTACTAGAGATGATGAAGGCTCTCCCATATAAGGGCACATTTTCCCACTGTACATAACTGGACCGTTCAATGGTGTCGAGTTTCATCGTTGTCTTGTAGAAACAGGCTCTGTAATTAACCTATTCCCAACTCGGACACTGTGAATGATGGGATTGTATTAAGATGATCTGATTCTCTCTGACATAATAATGTATGGTTATGATAGGAAGGAATAGACATCGGTAAATAATATACACTTGAAGACTCATTTTGGTGGCCTAGTTGTCAGCATCGAATTTATGGTTGTCTCCCAGGACTCCGCCAACAATGCATTGATGGGAAGGCCATGGCTCCACATGCATGTGGTGGTTATCTCATCATATCACCAGTGTCTCAAATACTACCTTAATGGATGATTGGGTGTGATTCAAGGTGATTAATCTCTCTTTACCTCTTGCAAAGCCCGCTACATGGATGCTGAGTACTACAAGAGTATGGACAAGAAAATTCAAACTTATGAGGTCGAGCATGCCATGGCTGCGACTGACTTGTGGACAGATCTAGATGACGCCTATGTATCTCCATTCCAACGATTGGAGTCTACGACCCCGGACATGGGAAATTCATCATTGTTTCTAGGATGAGGGGGGAACAAATTCCTAGGCCTATGAAACACTAGAAGATGACCTCATACACCTACAAAAATTAGGCTCACATGATCCTGGAGCATCTTACCCCCGTAGGGTATCAGATGTCTACCCCATGGAAACAGAGATACGTCATACGTTCTTGTTTCGATGGGTAGGAATCAACCGGATCAAGCCAACACACCACTATTTGTTTGAAATCATCAAGGTTGGATCCTTGGGTGGAAGGCCAGATGGGATCAGATCAACATCCTTCATCACTATGGTTGCGACAGCACAAGAGTCCTTTGATGCAGTGACCACTGCCCCTCGGGCTGGTACCAGCCTCCCATCCCGATCTTCCAACTCAAAATAAACTCCTCCCACAGAGAATTCCCACTCCACAAGTGGAGAAGAGGGTTAAAAGGATTCTCTTCCTATAATTGAGGAAGGCATATCTTCTACTATCGACGAGTTGGTAAAAGTGATCCTCGGTTGTGCGGTAGACCCAAGACTGACTTTGATCAGTGACCTCATGCCCTTCTAGAAGAAATAGTAGTACACAGACTTCCTAAAACAATGTTGTGATGTATTTTCCTAGTGTTATGATGAGATGCTAGGACTAGATCCTCAGGTAGCCGTCCACACCATCAGTCTCCCAGAAAATCATCATGGGTTCATGCAGCCTCCCAGAAAGATGCACCCTTCCCACAGTGCCATGGTAGAGGTGTAATTTGATAAGCTTATCAGAGCTAGGTTTGTTAAGGAGGTATAGTACCCCAAATTTCTGGCCAATATTGTGCTATTAAGGAAGAAGAATGAACATATCAGGGTCTATATCAACTTTTGTGATCTCAACCATCATTGTCTTAAAGATGATTTTACCCTTCCTAAGATAGAGTTGTTGATTGATGTTATAGCTGGGTTACAGGCCCTCTCCTTTATGGAGGGGTACTCCATGTACAACCAGATCCAAGTGGCCCTTGAGGATGAGGTTTTCACAGCCTTCATGGAACCACAAGGTAGTTTTTGTTACCAATTCATGCCTTTCGGTATAATGAATGAAGATGCCACCTACCAGTGGGATATGCATCACATATTTAAGCCAATCCTTGAAATTTTGGTGGACTGCTATATGGATGATCTGGTTTTTAAATCTCACTAGCTTCAAGACCATTTCAATGACCTTGAGAAATTGTTCATCTTCCTCTGTTCCCGTCACCTGAAGACAAACCCATTTAAGTGTGCCTTCGGGGACAGCTCTGAAATATTTCTCGGCATCTCTGTCTGATATAGGGTCATTGAGATCAACCCAGAGACGATTAAGGCCATTAGATAGATGTCTCCTTCGAGAAATCTTTAGATTCTTCGAGGTTTTCAAGGCCACATAGCCTATATACGCTGATTCATTGAGAATATGGCCTGCAATTGTAAGAGTTTTTCTTGACTCATGATGAAAGGAACACTCTATGTTTGGGATGAAGAATGTTAGACTACATTCGAGGAGATCATGAAGTATCTGCACTAGCCTCCAGTATTAATTCCACCGGTCTCTATAAAAATATTGGTCCTTTATGTGACCACCCTGGAATGACCTCTCGGCGGACTTATCACCCATAAGAACAATGAGGGGATGGAGAACAACCTTTAATACCTCATCCACATGTTCCTCGATACAAAGAACAGATACTCTCTAATTGAAAAGAGCTATCATGCAGTAGTTGTTTCGGTGCGGATGTGCGTCGGGTTTCTGTTCCGACGCTGTTCCGCCAGGACGCGTTCGCACGTGCGCCCGTCGACCCGAGGGGATGGGCGCGCGGCTTGTGGCCCCGCAGTCCCGCTTTCCAAGGGCGGGCGGCATCCATCCCTTATTAAGGGGCGTCTGCTCCTTGATCGAAACCGGGATGATGGGATGTCAGCTCCTCCTTCCGTGGACGTCTCCTCGGAACTCGTCGCCTAATCCGGGTCTCCCTCATAGATTTAAGAATGTTCGTGAATCTCGTTCCCGGCGCCATATCTTCATGGACACCGGTTAATTACGCTGCTTCCTCCCAGCCGCTCCAAGGGGTCTGGTCGGGGCAGCAACCTGCAGTGAGGAGACCGGGTAGCTCTGGGTGCTGGGGGCGTGTCTTGACACTGCGGCTCTGCATATCTGCCTTCCGTCCCTAATAGGGCTTCTCGAAGTCATGATGGCCTGAGGCATCCTGTACTGGGTACGGGGAATTGCGTTGCCTGAGGTTTTCCTCAGCTTCCCATGTTTAACACGGGGTATGTCGCGAGTTTAACGTCCAGCGGGGACGGCATCGGACTGATCAACACGAGAAGTGGATCAGATGACAGAACCCCTTGCAAGGAACCTCCGACGCTGGGGCCAGTACATGGGCGACTTCCCGAGTGAAGTGGAGTGGAATGAAATGGCATGACCCCACCGGGATGTGGCGGCCCGGGTAAGGATCAGGATGGATGATGGAGTGAAGAGCTTGGACCCCATAGGGGATTCCTACGTACCGCGCGTTAGCGCGGATCAAAGTCAGCGTAGTTCGGATATACGGTTTAATGTCATGCTGGACGTTGGCAAGCCGACTCACAAGGAGGTCGAGGCTGTCGAGCGGAGGGTTGAACCGAACCACCTCGCACAGAGGGGGATGGAACGGCCGGGTGGATCACAGTTTAACGTCATGCTGGACGTTGAAGAAAGAGATAGAAAGAGGCAGTGGGGAAGCGCAATGGAGATACACATGTGCAGTCCCCCACAAGAGTGGATTCATAGGTGAATCGACGCGAATGTGAACCCGGAAGGGGTCCACTGATGGACGAACCGACGTGAATATGACCGGGATGACCAGGTGGTGGGCTTGAACCTCTGGGAGGCTTCTTACGTACCCTGTTTAGGAGATAGGGATCAAATTCCACGTAGTTCACTCTGTTCGTAATACTCTCCCCCGTGGGCGAAGGCCACTCCCATCCCGAAATCCCTGCAGAGATGAGCGGGTGGGGGCCACATCCAAATCGGGAGGGGGACCCCGCGTGCGAGGCACGGGATCGGGCGATGCGGACGGTTTAACGTCTCGCCGGACGAAGTACAGTTTAACGTCGTGTGTTGAGGACGAAGATGCGTGGCAGTTTAACGTCTTGTCGTGCGGACGAGGATGCTTGGCAGTTTAACGTCTTGTCGCGCGGACGAGGATGCCTGGCAGTTTAACGTCTTGTCGCGCGGACGAGGATGCTTGGCAGTTTAACGTCTTGTCGCGCGGACGAGGATGCTTGGCAGTTTAACGTCTTGTCGCGCGGACGAGGATGCTTGGCAGTTTAACGTCTTGTCGCGCGGACGAGGATGCTTCCGCCGATGGGTCCGTGTCAATTCGCGCGAGCCTGGAGGGCCGCATGGGAAGACAACGCACGGTGCGGGCACCCAGGATGAAGATCATCGGGCGCCACGCAGGCGGGCACCCTCAGGGGGTCAAAGGGGCGACCCAGGCAGATTGCGCGCAAAAGAGAAGCTTGGCGCGCAATACTGCGGGTCGGCGCGCAAATGGGAAGGCTGGCGCGCAATTGGGCCAGAGCTTTGCGCGCGGGAGATGGAGATTGCACGCACCGGGCTTCGGATAGCGCGCGGGGGCAACGGCTCATTCTTTAACGAATGGCCTCTTAGAAAAGGGGGGGTGCGCGCAATCGGGCTGGATTGCGCGCACCCGGGGCCAATTGCGCGCAAGAGGCTTCTTTTGCGCACGAAGGCCTTAGGGTTAAGAGTTGTTTCAAAGGAAAGGAGCCAAGGGGATTGCGCGCGAAGGCGAACCCCGAGGCTTTCTTGCGTGAAGGAAAAGAGGTTACCTGAAGATCGGCATTGCGCGCGGAGTGGACTGGATTGCGCGAACGAGAGACTCTTCGAATTCCGGCAACCTTTTAAAACATCGGGGGTCGCCTTGTATTTATAGGCAACCCCGGGCGCGGAATCCAGTTCGCGGGCGCGAAATCCTCTTCGTGGGTGCGGAATCAGGCCCGGCGCGCAAGGGAGTCGCGCGGGCCCCGGGCGCGCAAAATTGCGTGCTGGCCCAGCGCATTGCGCGCATCCCGGGAGGTTTGCGCGCGGCGCTCCAACTTTGTGCGCGGTCTCCTAAAATTCCGCGCAAGGCCTCCGGGCCCTCCGAAACCGGTTTCCGACTCCAAATATGACCTCGCTTTCCGCATCCGGAGCTTCGTTCGGGAACAACGGACTTTTCCGGCGTCTACAAAAGCCCCCCCTCGGAATCTGATCGGCGAGAGGTCGCAACGATCGGGTTCTGAGGGAGACGCCGGAATGCTGAAGTCCTGGGAGGCGCGGGACTGTGGCGCGCAAAAAGGGCGTCGGGCGTGAAATTCGCCGTCTCGGTCGCACAAAGCGCTTTCCGCGCAGCGCGGACACCCGGCCTCGCCTATAAATAGGGGCCCTGGGTCCCCCGCACCGTACACTGGCCTTTCGCGCGATAAGAATTCCAGCTCTCGCGCACGAAATTGCCCTTTCCGGCGCGGAATTCACCCGTTCGTCGCGCAAACCTTTCCGGATTTCGGCCTGTCTTTGCGCGAACACCCGGAGTTTTACGCAACGGACTTCCCAATTGCGCGCTGTCCACTAGGATTGCGTGCCACCTGTCAAACTTCTCTACCAGCCTCTTCCGATTCCGCACGCCTCATCCCTTAACCGACACGACTCCCGGAGCTTCTGAGATGGCCGCGATTCAAGGGAATGAGGGGGATGCCGCCATTCGCAGAGCTGAGATGGCGGCGAACGAGGAGGTTTACGGAGCCAAGGAGATTGTTTCCAACAATCAATACTTGTTCGACTTGCTGATGCTGGCCCAGAAGACATATCCGCTGTCGGACAACCTGCCGCTCTGGAACTTTGGCATCCTGGATGAGGTTCCGGTGCCAGGGTTCGAGGTTGATGCGCCACGGGCCTGGGTGACTCGGGAGGACGAGCTTCCCCGCTATAACATCACCAACAATGGGCATCCTGCCAGGGAGACCAGGCACTTAGATGTCTATTTCCTGAACCCGAGGACGCGAACCATCGTCGGGAGTGAGCCTACTGCGGAGAACTCTCCAGCCCTCTACTCGAGTACATATTTCCAGAGTGTCACCGATGACACCAAGGGCTGGCTGAAGGACTGGGACTTGCGATCTGGGGGCAATTTCACCAGTGAGTGGGCCTGGGCATTCTGGGTACGCCACACTTGTGATCACTTCGCGGAGGAGCTGCGGTACATCGGCCTGTTTGAGGCGGTGTGGACGTCGCAGTTCCACTTCTACCAGCAGTCCAAGCTCGGGCCGGAGCTGTTCACCCACTGGTCCCCGGATACCAACACCTTCCATCTTCACCATGGGGAGGTCAGCATCGGTCTCTGGGACATCCACTGCATCGGAGGTATCCCGCTGGAGGGTTACCAATACGATGAGTTCCTGCCTCCGAGGAACACCTTGGGCGACAGGTCACGGACTCCCATCTTGACATGGAATCTACTGGACCTGGCTACGGAGCGGCTCGGGGTCAAGGACTTCCACAAGGACATAGCCTACAAGGAGTGGTTCAGCCAGTTCTTGGAGCATGACCCCGCAGTCAAGATGCCAGGAAGGGGGAAGCGGTGCCCGACCGCGGCTCAGAGGAGCCGGAACGGGTCGTACTGGCGGGTCCTGGAGACGGGCTACTACCGCTCATGGGGGTACCGCGTCATTGAGTCCCGGGACCCAAATTTCCGGTACGCGGCGTTCCTGGCCACCTTTCTGAGTGGGTGGCTCCTTCCAGTGCGGGACGCGAGGATGGGCGTCCGCCCGGCGACACTGGCGATGGCGGGCGCCATGGCCGCCAATAAAAGATACAACCTTGGGGTCCCAGTGCTGGATAAGCTGTACGCTATCCTGGGACGCATCTCGCGAGGGGGGTCGCCACGAAGGATCTGTGGGCCCTTTCAATTCTTCCACGGCTGGGTGGCTGCTCACCTTGGTGGGTACACGTTTCCAAACGCCATCATTCCTCCGGGCAACGGCCTGCAACCCTCCCTGCTGAACATTGCGGGGGTCGCTCCGATGACCCTAAACGAGGAGGGCATGAGGATTCGGATTGGCAATCACGCCAATTTCAACTTCAGCCCGTTCCCCACTCCCGTTGGCCAGATGATCGACAATGGGCAGGGTCCGCTGGAGCAGCACGAGTACTTCCTGAACATGCGGGGCGAGGTGCTTATGGCTCGGATCGACGGGAAGGTGATCTGCGAGCCCTACGTGCCAACCCGATTCTCCAGGCAGTTCGGGTGCCTTCAACGGATGCCGAAGAGGGTATTCACTGCTGTCCGGGAGGAGACGAACCCTGGCGTCCTTCGCCAGATGTGGCTGATGTTCGCCGCTTTCGGCTCTGGCGAGGTCATCACTCTCCCTCCTATCGGGGTCGACGCAGGCTTGGCAACCGAGTACGCCGAACATTGGGCCATCGCGTACCCCGAGGGGCTTCTACGGAAGCTAGTTTGGCGGCTCGAGGTCACTCGTGCGGAGACCGGGCGTCAAGGAAGGAGGCGAAGCACCGCCACACGGGGGAGAATGGAGGCGCGCCAAGCAGCGGAGCCGGCGCGGGCAGGGACTTCGGCGGTGGGCACATCGCAAGCTGCCACCACGACTTCAGCGCCCAGAGAGGGGGCACATGTGGTGGTCGAAGAGCGGCCCGGGAAGCAGGTAAGGCGTCTGCTCGAACCCTCCCACGATGCAGTCTTCCCAGCGCTGTGGTCAGCCTGGATGACTCTGCGGCAGTCACTGGGGACCGAAGCCATCTGGCGAAAGCTACTCAGAGAAGGAATCCACCTGCCAGAGGTCGGGTGCCTCCAGATCTCCGACAGGGTGAACTTCCACCGGCGGTATGCATATCTGACGGCCATGGACGAGTACGCGCGCCAACGTGGTCAGTGTGCGGAGCCATCCCTTCTGGTGAAGGTGATGCTCGGTCGAGAGCCTGCTCCAGAACAGATACCGCCGGATGGAGATGAGAGTAACGACGTCTCCGAGGAAGAGGAGGAGACGGGGGAGGATGAAGGTTCTGAGGGAAGGTCCCATCAGGGGAGCCCGCGGGAGAGCGGCGAGGTGGCCGGCTCTGACAATGTTGATGTCACTGAGCTCCTCGAGGTCCGCTTCTATCCCTACTCAACCTGCTTCATCCATTCTCTTATGCAGCCTCTAACCCACTTCTCCACCTTTCTCAGGAATGCGTGGATGTCGGTCAGGCATCCTCAGTAGGAGTAGGAGAGGCGCCAGCAGGACAAGGCGGGGGCCAGACACCCATCATTGAATTGACAAGCGTGGAAGGGTCCCCTGCTGCAATCGCTCCTGCGGCGGCCGGGATAGCGGAAGATGACGCTTTGGATTCCCGTAAGTCTCCTTACTTTATAGTTGGTGCTTGCCGTTGAAGATCCATGATTAACCGCGGCATGCCTTGCGCAGTGATCTCAACACTGGAGGCTCGTTGGGCTGTCGAACCCGGGCCATCCACGAGTGGACCGGTGGCAGACATGCCGCCTGCTCCGGAACAGACTTCCCAAACCGAGCCGGCCCCACCAACTGCTGATCAGGGGGCTGCGGACGCCGGCAGTGCTGACATCGGAGAGAGTTCGGGGGCTGATGAGGGTGTCGACGCCGCTGGGGCGAGAGAATAAGGTCGCCCAGATGTTGGGGAGCCTACCCCCCGTGAGGACATCCCAGGGGCGGACCCTGCAGCAGACCTGCTGGCTGCCTTCCCTGCCTACCGGCCTGCCGACCCCGAGGAGATGGACGACTCGGACGCGGAGGCGGTCGAGGAGAGCCGGATAACGCGCCGCAGGGGGTGGAAGTGCATCCATCGCTTCCTCAAGCGAGACCCATCGGAGTGGCTGGGGCGCATGGGATCGCTTCAAACCTGGCTGCGCTTCCTGTGTGCCGGGGGAGCTGATGCTCAACGCCTCCATCTGACGGTCCGTGATTTCATGGCCGAAAAGATGCGCGAGAGCCGCCGGCGTGCCGACGTCGCACAATGTCGGGACATGTCGGAGAGCACGCGGGCACTCCTCGTGGCGGAGCAGGAAGTCCGGCACCTCGAAGGGCAGGCGGCAGAGAAGGAGGCCTTCGTCGCGGCGTACGCTGAGCTTGTGGAGCAACTAACGGCCCAGCTGGTTGACGCCCAGGTGCAGCTGACGGAGGCGGGCCAACAGATGGTCATACTTCAAGTCGAGCGGGAGCGTGCACAGGCCAAGATCGGCGAGCTGCGTGCTGCGACCGCCGAAGAAGAGAGGACACGCAGAGAGCGAGAAGCAGCTCTGGAGGCCGCCAGCCAAAGGGTAGCGGCATTGGAACGACTCATTCAGCACGCTGATCCCTAGGGGCTTTGTTTTTGCCATTCCCATAACGTTTTGCTTTCGCTACTCAATACTTCGATCCATTTGTATGAATCACCATATTTATCTGCATCTTTTGGCTTAACATGCTCAACCACAATTCATTGTCTCACGGGAGCGTTAACCAAGCTTCAGGCTAACATGCTCAACCACAATTAATTGTCTCGCGGGAGCGTTAACCAAGCTTCAGGCATCCATAATTGGGCCTAGATTTCTAAAGAAAAGAGGGAGATCATTCCTAGGAAAGGAGACCTCAAACCTAATCAATGTATCATCCCCCCCAACTTGTTCCGACACACGAGCGGGACAACGCTAGGGGCGTTGAGATTTTATCCGAACATAGGGAAATGAGAAAGGGTGAATCGCGTGTCCCGAATTCAGAAATCCACAACGGTCGGCCTTCCAGGAAATGCCCAGGACGGCAAGCGGACAATGGATCAATCGACCATACTACTGCAATAGACGGACCGATGGTCATCATTCATATTGCAGGAGGCGGATCACATGTCATCATCAATGCCACTTTGGGGGTTCCTTCAGGCAGAAGGGAGGAAATCCAGATCAACAGGGCATGCGAAGCGTGGGGCGAAGTGATGATTTGTTCGGACAGAATCCAACGCTCCCAAAATTGTGCCACCGTGGGGAAAGCGTATTAGGCGGATGCACTAATATGGCCGTGAATCACCCCAATTCTCAGACAGAACCCCTTTGACGAGGAAACTGTCGCTTCCCATCATTGCGATGGGGCATCCCGAGCCGAATCGGGGAAAATATCACAACTGCACCACTCTACCAAAAGCCAGGCCAGACGGCCGGCGACGAGGAGGGGCGGGACTTAGCGATCCCTGAGGCTGGACCCGAGTCGAGATGCCCGGGCGTTCCTACGTACTCCATCAGGCTGGAGGTCAAGCCACACGGAGTTCTGAAAGTGCAGTTTAACGTCATGCAGGACGTAGAACCCCGATTAGGGAGATCTTAGTTTAAAGTCGTAGAGCTCGGACCATAGGGGCAGATCTTAGTTTAAGGTCATAGAGCTCGGACCATAGGGTCATATCTTAGTTTAAGGTCTTAGAGCTCGGACCATATGAACCTCAAAGTACGCCACACCGTGGTCCTATCCCCTGGATATGCGAAGACGCACTGAGGGATAGTGTCAAGAGCATCGAGATTTTTCCTGGTCAGAATGGGAGGTGGAAAAAGCAATGTGAATCATGCGGCCATTCACTCAAGGACTGGGGGCACCGGCGTGACGATATTGGAGTACTGCCGACCGTGGCGGAAAAGCAGCATCAATATCGCACTGACCGTTGATGGAATGAGGCAGCAAACGAGCATCAACCGCTCAAGCGCAGGATTCATATCGATTTGTTGCCGGAGGCCCTTGGGGGCACCAGCCCGAGTCGGTGGGAGAGCACTGAGTCATTGTGTCCAGACCGTTCACGGGGGCTCCACCCAGGGCGTAGGCGATGGGTCCGAATGAAAGGGAGCACGAAGCCTGAAAATGGAAGGAACCTGACCAAGCTGAACCTGACCCTCCTGGCAATAAACCAGAGTACTCTTGACACCAGTGGACCACTGCAAGGGGTCGCGGGACACGCCTTGAGGGTGACCCGGATTAGGCGGTGGATTCCCCAGAGAAGGGGGAATCTCTAAGAGGTGGGGGGCTGGACCCGAAGTTTCAAACATCTGGGCGTTCCTACGTATCCCATAAGGATGGGAATCAAGCCACACGTAGTTCTTGAAGCGCGGCGCAACACAATCGGGCACCAACGCGTGGAGGGGTGCGGGTCTGACCCTCGCACACAGAAGAAGCGGTATTTGATATTTCCTGTTTGTCCTTAAAGTTGGATGGTTTTTCTTTGTGCAGCGACATGCCTGTGATTAAGAAATCCCTGGCGTCGCCACAATAATCAAGACATGAAAGGCATTGATGAATGGCATGGTTATTAACCAGCGCCCAATGTGAGTGTCCTCTGAAGAGAACATCACAATGCAGTGCCGTTTCTCGTCGGGCGGCCAAGACGATCCCAGTTTACGGTCGTGTGGTAGGACCAGACAACAGAGTTTAAGGTCGTGTGGTTCGGACCATGGAGGAATCCGCTCATTGCGATACGGCAGACCCAGCGGAGGTGGGAACATACCCAGCCCTGCGGTCACGCACGATTCCAGGAGAAGGATCCTGGGATAGGGGCCTGCGTATGTCTATCACCCGAGGGGCAGAGATGCTAGCCTCCAGCTATACTGGGCCCAGAACGCGATTGTTCGGGTGACTCCTTCCTCCTTATGGGGACGAGGGTCCAGCTACACATGGCCCTTAGGGAGGACATCAGCATATATCCTTGGTGCTCAGATCGTGGGAGCCTCGAAAGACACCATTACCCCGGTTGGCCTGCCTAACGTGTAGAGGTGTACTGAAGGTCAGTATGAAGAGAGGTGTCGAGATTCCACTACAATGTACAGAGGCGGAGTGTGATGAGGACTGCGTAGCCAATGTTCAGAGCCTGAAAGAGCCGACTTGGCGATCAAGGATGTCGCTGACCATATTCGCAACACAACATCCGATCGCGTCAGCCTAGGATGGGGCAAGAAAACAAGCATCAACCGCTCAAGCACAGGATTCATATCGATTTGCTGCCCAGGAAGGCCCGAACAAGAGGAAGCGCGAGGCCTGACAAGTAACACAGGACTTGTCGAGATTGAATCCGACACTACAGGTCATAGACCAGAGTACCCAAAACATGTTAACAGATCACCGGAAAGGGTCGGAGGACTCACCCTGAGAGCAACCAAAAGACGGCAGATCCCCGTGATCAACCAAGAGACGGGGCTGGGCCTGAAACACAAACGTCCAGGCGGTCCTACGTATCCCATAAGGATGGGAATCAAGCCGTACGTAGTTCTTGAGAGGCAGTTTAACGTCATGCAGGACGATGAGGGGTGTGAGGTAGTCCCACACACGGGGGAGGCGTACGGTGCGGCCAGTAGACCGATGTGAATGAGGACATAATCCCCCGCTCACGCCACACTCCTCGCACAAAAAGGAGGGGAACTTGGGCCAGAGGCTCAACGCGGGATAGAGATTCCCGGGAAATGGGGCTGGGCCTAAAACATGAATGTTCAGGCGGTCCTACGTATCCCATAAGGATGGGAATCAAGCCGCACGTATTTCTTGAGGTGCATTTTAGCGTCATGCGGGACGAATTCTGAACAGTTTAACGTCTTGTAGCTCGGACGTGGTGCAGTTTAGCGTCATGCGGGACGAAGATGCTTGGCAGTTTAACGTCTTGCAGTGCGGGCGTGGTACATTTTAACGTCATGTTGGACGAAACACTTGGCAGTTTAACGTCTTGCAGCGCGGACGAGGATGCTTGGCAGTTTAACGTCTTGTCGCACGGACGAAGTACACTCAGGCAAAGTACTTCTTGAGGAACCTAGCTTTGGTGGGAGGAGTGACGCGCTCACCATCCATAGTTTCCAGGGAGTACGCGCCATTGGGATAGTCCTTGTGGATGACAAAATGTCCCTCCCACTTGGGCTCCAACTTGGGCGGCTTCCTGCCGGGGATCATTGGCGCTCTTAAGGCTAATACCAGGTCACCCTGTAGGAAGGAGCGGAGTTGAACCTTATTATTGAAAGCTCGAGCCATTCTGCTTTGATGCCTCTCCAAGTTGTGCAAAGCGCGAAGTCTATTCTCATCCAGTGCTTCCAACTCGACTAGACGGGCTTCAGCAGCTCTGTCCGGCGCTTGCTGGTCGTAGACCGCAGTGCGCAAGGACGGTAACTGGATCTCGATGGGCAGGACGGCCTCAGCTCCATACACCAGGGAATAAGGAGGCATCTGGGTGGAATTGCGAGTCGTCGTCCGATAAGCCTAGAGGGCGTTGGGGAACTTGTCCGGCCAACTTTTCTTGTTCTGACCAACCATCTTTTGCAGAATGTTAGAGAGGGTTTTGTTAAACTCCTCAATCTATCCATTCGCCTGCGCATGATAGCGAGATGTATGGTTCGAGCGAATGTTGTACTTGGCGTACAACTTCTTCAACTCGGCTGCTCGGAAATTGGCTCTGTTATCCGTGAGGATAGCGTGAGGCACTCCAAATCGATAAATGATGTTGGAGGTCACGAAGTCAGCGATCGAACAGGATTTGACCTCTCTGAGCGGAATCGCCTCTGCCCATTTGGAGAAGAAGTCTGTGGTGGTCAGAATGAACTGGCATTGGCGAGATGTCGCCGGCGGGTAAGGTCCCACAACGTCCAGACCCCAGACTGCAAAGGGCCAAGAATACCTGGTGGTATGGAGAGGCTCCGGCGGCCGATGCACAAAGTTCGCATGAACCTGGCACGCATGGCACCTCCTGGAATACTCGATGCAGTCATGGATCATGGAGGGCCAGAAGTATCCCAACCTCCGAATCTGGTGGGACAGCTTCGGCCCAGTCTGGTGGGCACCACATGAACCAGCATGAACCTCTTGCATTACTCGTGGGATCTTGACTCCCTGAAGACAACGGAGGAGAACACCATCAAATCCACGTCTATAGAGGATCTGCTCCAGGCCGGGACTACTCTGGAGGACAAACTGCGATGCGCGGCGTCGAACTCGCTCGCGCTCGGCCCGATCCGACGGGAGAATGCCATGTCGGAGGTACTCAACCAAAGGCGCTCTCCAATCAGAGGCTGATTCGACTTCCATATCTGGGGTACTTGGGGCTCCGGGCGCAGGGGCAACCGTGGTGAGATTACTTACCGACGGGCCGCGATCTTCCTCCGGGATAACGGGAGCGATGAGCCTGCGGTGCGTCACGCGGATGATCAGGTCATCCTATTCAGGCTCTGCGAGTGACGCAGCAAGGCTGGCCAAAGCATCTGCTCGACCGTTCTGCGACCGGGGAATATGGACAATTTCGGGTCGAGAAGGGAACCGGGCCATCAGAAGGAGGGTGCACTCCAGCAATGGCACAAGTTCCGGCTTCCTGACAACATAGTCGCCATTGATCTGCTTAACGACCAGCTCGGAGTCCTCTTTCACACATAGATGGGGCACGTCGATCTCGAGAGCTAACTCCAGGCCAGTGATGAGGGCATGGTATTCCGCCTCATTGTTGGTACAGCCCTCTGACAACAGGAAAGAGTATGGCAGCACGGCTTGCTCTGGGGTAATGAAGACGATACCCAAACCCACTTTGTTGAGATTAGGATTATCGAGTCTTCTACCGGTGGGGCTCCGGGAGGCACCGTCAAAGTGCATCTGCCATCATGGATCGGCATGATCGACCGAGAGAATGGCCTCATCAGGAAAGCCTAGATCCAGCGGCTGATCCGCGGAGGTCGGGTGAGCAGCCAGAAAGTCTGCCAATGCTTGCCCTTTGATGGCCTTCTGAGACACATACCTGATGTCGAACTGCTGGAGAATCACAGCCCACCGCGCTAGACGGCCAGTCAACATAGGCTGGCTCAGGATATACTTCAACGGGTCTACCCGAGAAACCAACTGTACCTCATGGTGCTGCAAGTAGTGCCGTAATTTCTGTACGGCAAATACGAGCGCCGGGAAGCTCTTCTCGATGGGGGAATACCTGACTTCCGCATTGAGGAGCATGCGACTGAGGTAATATAGGCTATTCTCTGTTGCCTCGTTGTTCTTCTGGGCGAGAAGGGCACCTAGGGACCATTCCAGGGCGGTCACATAGAGGACCAACGGCTTCCCGGATACAGGCGGCATCAGAACCGGAGGTTGAAGCAAGTACCACTTGATTTCCTCGAAGGCGGTCTGACACTCTTTATCCCATACATAGGTTGCGCCTTTCTTCATGATCCGAGAAAAGGGCTTACACTTGCCGGCCAGATTCGCGATGAATCGGCGTATATAGGCTAAGTGGCCTTGGAACCCTTGCAGTTCCTGGATGTTACCTGGGGGAGGCATCTGGCTAATCGCCCTGATCTTCTCTGGGTTGATCTCAATACCCCGGTATCTTACCACAAATCCAAGGAACTTTCCGGAGGTTACCCTGAAGGCACACTTCAACGGGTTCATCTTCAGGCAGCGAGACCGGAGGAAGCCGAACACTTTCTCAAGATCTTTGAGATGGTCGTGACGCTGGCGCGATTTGACTACCAAGTCGTCGACGTAGCATTCCACCAGTGTGCCGAGGATTGGCTTGAATATGCGGTGCATCTCCCGTTGATAGGTGGCACCTGCATTCTTCAGGCCGAAGGGCATGACCTGGTAACAAAAGATACCTTAGGGAGCCCTGAAGGCAGTGAACTCCTCATCCTCAGGGGCCATCCGGATTTGGTTGTACCCGGAGTATCCATCCATGAAGGAGAGGGCTTGGAACCCTGTCGTGGCGTCAATCAACAGCTCTGTCACCGGAAGGGGAAAATCATCCTTTGGACAGTGGCGGTTGAGATCGCGGAAGTCGATGCAGACTCTGATCTGCCCGTTCTTCTTCCTGACCGGCACAATGTTGGCCAGCCATCTGGGGTACTGAAATTCCCTCACGAAGTTGGCTTTGATAAGCTTGTCAACTTCGGCCTCAACCATGGCACCGTGGGGTGGGTGCATCTTCCTGGGAGGCTGCTTGAACCCACGATGGTTCGCCGGGAGACCAAGGCGGTGGACGGCTACCTGAGGATCTGGCCCCGGCATCTCGTCATAGCCCCAAGCGAACACATCACGGTGCTGCCTGAGAAAGTCCACGTACTGATGCCGCTCCTCAGAGGGCATGGCGGCACTGACCAATGTGGGTCTTGGATCTTCTTCGGTTCCAAGGTTCACTTGTACTAACTCATCGACCGTGGCGGAGACGCCCTCCTCAAAGGCTGGGGGTGCGTCTTCCACGTCCTCTCCACTCGGGGAGGGATCGTCCACGGGAGAGACTGCGTTGGAAACTACATTGGGGATACCAGATCCTGCTGGGCCACTGGTGCTGGCATGGGCGGTCGCGGTCATCTCATCAGGAGACTCACAGGGCGTCGAGACCATGGCTACGTCCAACCGATGGATCGGGAGGACGTAAGCGTCATCCAAACTTGCCCAGGGATCACTTGCAAGAGCGACAGGCTCAACCTCACCTGCCAGGATCTGCTTATCCTTGCTCTTGTAATAGTCCGCGTCCAGATAGCGGGCTTCACATGAGGCAAAAGGAGAGGCATCTCCTGGAAGTACGCCCACTCGACCATTAAGGGAGTATTTGAGGCATTGGTGGTATGACGAGGGAACCGCCGCATGAAGGTGGAGCCATGGCCTGCCCATCAATGCGTTATACGCAGTGTCCTGAGAGACCACCATGAATTCGGTGTTGGAAACCAAGTAACCGAACTGGGTCTTCAAACGTATCTTTCCGACCGGAGTTTGCTCGGTGCGGTCGTACCCCTGGATCCTGATGTCGGAGGGAATCAAGTCATCCTCAGACAACCCCAATCTCCGGAGCGTCCGAGTGGGAATCAGGTTAATCCCGGACCCCGTGTCGACAAGACAGCGCCGGACTTCAAGGCCATTGAACTGGCCAGTAACATACAGCGGATGAATGTGCCCCTGTATAGGAGGGTCTTCATCCTTACTAGAGAACGAGATAACTGCCTGACATTCGGCGTCCTCAATCGTTTCGGTGTGAAAAGCCTCTGCAGCCGCAACCTCTGTCTCAAACTGGAGGGGGCTCTTCAGGGCTTCAGCGAGCGCCTCGCGCATCTCAGGTGACATGCGCAGAGCCTCAAGGAAGGAGAGCCTTGCTGGGATGCCGTCCAAGTGCTTCAGAACATCATAATTTCTTGACAAGCGCGAGCCCCTGGTTGCAGGAGGTTGCTCCGCGGTTGGAGGCATGATGGGCCCTGCCGGTTGGACCGGCGGCCGACTGGTGCTTGGCGCATCCCGCTGTTCATTGGTTGAATCCCGGGAAATGGTCACCGTACTGGGGCCAAGAGGCCGGGATGGACTCGTGGCAGGACGGAGCTGGTCGCGGTGCGGCTGAGGCGGTTCTGCCTGGTCCCACACCACAAACAGTGGCGGAGGTGGATCCTTCATCCCCGGATGGGGGGGCTGCGCACGCTGAGCTCGGTTTTGATCATGCTGCCTAGTCTCAGTGGCGTGCACGTCCTGGCTGGAGGTACCAACTGTCGTGCCCCAGCGACTCCTGTTGTTGCGGTTCCTCCGACGGTGGCGACGACCGGGGACACTAGGGAGGTCCACCTGGTGTTCTTCAACGTCGGGAACCGAAAAGGGATTTACCAGCTCGACAGTATTAACCGAAGCGTACCCAACACTGTCGTCGGACGAATCATTCATCACCGGGCAGATCCGAGGAGGGACCCCCATCTCTGGGGGCATGAAATCGCCGAGATTGCGGGATAGTGGCGGAACTGGCGGGGTGCGCTCTTCCTTCTTGCGCCGCCGCCGTTTGTTCTTCTCGGAGGAGGCAGGCTGGGACGACGATGCTGAAGCAGCACCCGCGGATTCCGGGGGCTCAGCCTGATTCAAGCGCGCACGGATGATTCCATGGGCGCGAATGATCGTTTTGCAGGTCATCCAGTTATCATAATTCTGGGATCCGCGGTCGGAGACCAGCTGCCATCCGTCCTCATTGCCACTATCGTCATCTGATCCCACGAACACACCCGCCACATGTGCTGGAGCTGGGCCCAACCTGATTACATTGTTGTTAATCTGGTCTTGGAGCCAATCCTTAAACACGTAGCACCGCTGGATGGTGTGCCCCAGGGCCCGATGGTAAGGGCAGTAGCGGGGGTTATCCGTGAGATGCGCCTCCTCTAGCCTCCAACACTCAGGCAGTCGCACAATCCTCTGCTCCAGGGCGCTCCGGAAATAACCGGGGACCTGATCCTCATGAAATGAGTAAGTCAGGTATCGCGGGCCCCTGGGAGCATGGTCTTGACGAGGGGCTGGAGGGGCCTGCCGAGGAGGTGGACCCTGATTATCTCGCCTGGGTTGTGGCGATACATTACGCGGAGGGGCCGGCCGGTTCTGGGGCTGCCGCTGCTGGGCCGGGAACTGAGCCCGTGGAGGCGGATTCCTGTGAGGCTGTGGAGCTGGCCTCGCCAGCAGCAGCTCCAACGGCCTGGGGGCCTCTATCTGGGCAACAGCAGCGGGCTCAGCCCTGCTGACTCTCCTTACAGGAATCATAGGAGGCAGCGGGTGTGCCTGGCTGGCCTGTTGCAGGGCTTCCTCAAGACGTTGAGCTTTGTCTGAGAAGTCCCCGAACCCTCCGGGGTAATTCTGAGTGATCAAGGAAGGGACCAGCTCGGTCTTGACGTTCCCGACGCACATTGTCAGCAACTGCTCCTGAGTCAATGGCATGTCAAGGGAATACGTGAGACCCTTCCATCGGGCGATGAAGTCCGCGACTCGCTCATCAGGCCTCTGCTTGCACTTGAAGAGGTCTGCGATACTCGTCTTCCGGGTCATGGAACTGAACTGGTAGAGGAACTGTCTACGAAGGTCCTCCCAGCTAGTTATCGACCCGACAGGGAGCTGGCTGTACCAGACAAATGCTGGCCCTTCCAGTGTCTGGACAAAGCAGCGAAACTTAGCGGCCTCCTGCTGTGCCGGAGTTTCCAACATAGGCTTGCACCTCGAGCTGAAATGGTCCAAATGCTGTGGCGGATCTCCAGTCCCGTTGAAGGGGGCGAAAGTGGGATTCCCGAATCCCGGAGGTGCCGGCATGTCATCCACCCATGCTGGGTATGGCTTGCCGTCCGGTGGGATCGCCACTTGCCGAGTCTCCAAGGCTTCCAAGCGGGCGATGAGTGCCGCCATCGGATCATCCGGACATGGGTTCCAGTCCTGGAGAGGAATTCTAACCACGAGCGCATCGCATGGCCCTTCAATCGGGTCGTCGACCGGGTCGTCGAACTCGGCAGCTCGTGGGATGGCGGGCGGAGCGGCCCTTGGGGCAGCGGGAGGAATCCGAGCGGGGTCTCTCAGGTAGTCACGCCGCTCGGGAGGGTGTGGTGAAACATACCGCGCCCTCTTGCCATAGGCAATGGCCTCTCTCATGTCGGCGAACACGGCATAATCACGGTTCCCCGGGAGAGCCTCATCGAGGGGTGGTTGTTCCTGTCCCTGCTGTCCTGGCCTAGGATCACCGTAGTCAGGCCGCCGTTCTTCAGCGCGCTCAGCAAGGAGCTGGTCAACTAGCTTCTTCTGCTCGGCGAGCTGTTGACGTAGCGTAGCCTTCTCGGGATCCTCGTCCGCCCTCTACATGGAGGCAGATGGGTCGGCGGGCTTTATAGCCTCGCTGTGCTCTTTACCTTTACTGACGTTTCGGCTCAACGTCAGTGCTTCAGTGGGTGCGGGGAGACCCATGAGGCTCCTCTGGTGACGAGTAACCCTCACTGATGGATCCAAAGATGGCTTGTCTTCGGGGGGAGAGCCCCCGCCGAGAAGTTCCAAGTCGTTCCCCTCTCCCGACAGGTCAGCCATATTGACCGTTTCCGTCCCTGGGGATATACCCTCAGGGCCACCCAGCGAATCGGGATGTCGGCGAATCGCACTGAAGCGTAGGGAAGCGTATTGCCCCCATCCACGGATATACACGTGGGGAGTGGCTTCCTCGATAACCTTGCGGAGTACTTGAAAACACTCAACGCATCGGTGTTGGAGGGCCTCGTGGTGCTCAAATGACCCGGGGTGCCGAACCGCGGGGAGCATGGCCAGGTCAATTTGACGGAACTGCTCACCAATATCCTCCAGGTGCACTTGACCCCCGGGATATGGCATTTGTAGGCGTGGAATACGGGAGTGAGTCTCCCGGAGAGTTCGGCGAAAGCATTCGAACTCATCCGGGGTGAGCGATTCGGGTGCATCAAAGTCCGATCCTGCGACTGGCCAAAACTTCTCAGGGAAGTGGCCCTCTGCAAGGACGGTCCAGAAGCTCCATGACTCAAACTCGGGACCCAGGTCTCCTTGGTCCTCTTCAACGACGGGGAATGGAAGGGGAACCGGCAGTGGTGCCGAGGCGGGCCGCTGGGCCGGCGGGCTGGCCGGCGGTGAATACGGCGAGCAGGCCGACTGACCTCCATATCTCGGGTCGCCCTCTGAGGGTTGTGGTGCCCCAGCTACCACATCATGATAGGACGGGCCGGCGAGCGAACATCCTTCCGTAGCATCGGTGCTCGCCGAGGGTGCACCGGATCGTGGTTCGACCGTCGGTCCCCAGAAAAATTCTCCGGCTTTTCCGATCGAGGCAGGAGGCGCTTCCGGAGGGGCCGGTACCAACCGCAAGCTTGATCCTTTGGGGTCTACCAGGCCCTTGCTACTCCGGATATACCTTCGGAGAGAAGCGGGGATCATATCGATCTTGCTCTCGGGAAGTACGAGGCTGACGTGCCGCATTCCTACCCCTGCCCCTGACTGGAGGGATTGGGGCGAGGGCTCTGTCGCCGAATCATACTCCGCCTCTGTATCAGAGAAACGAACCGGTCGGATCTCTGTCTGGAATTCTGTAACATTCCTCCCTCTACGTCGGCGCCTCGCCTTCCTGCCCCTGGGTGGTTCTTCGGGGCATGGCTGATCTCTGTCCTGGTGTCCTCTGGCCGCACCGGTGCTGGGGCCAAGAGGGCTGGAAACCAAGGTGCGAGGCGCACCGGGACAGATATCGAAGGGGACGCGGGGAGAGATGATTCCAGGCAGGCCTTCGGGCTGGGATCGGAATGTGGGATGACCCATGCCTCTTGGATCGTCCACACGGAGTAAACCCTGCTGGTAAATAGCGCTACCGCGAGGTGGTCCGCGGTGGCTATTGTTTGTACCCACAACCGGGAGAGTCACCCCAACCTGCCTCTGGGGCGGTCGGGGCCTCGATCCAGGTCGGGCATAGAAGTGCCCCTGCTCAGGATGCGCAGGGGCCTGGTGACTAGAGCCAGCAGTGGCTTGGGCCAATGTGGCCGCTGTTGCTAGGGCCCCAAGGTGGGCGTCCTCTTCCGCTCGTGCCCGACGTTGGCGTCGGGATAGAAGAGTCGAGATCAGCGGCGCAGGCAGGTGGAGAGCCCGTTCTTCGACTTGAGAGGCATGTCGGCGGTGTCGA
The DNA here is from genome assembly GCA_963277665.1 of Viscum album. Taxonomy (NCBI): domain Eukaryota; kingdom Viridiplantae; phylum Streptophyta; class Magnoliopsida; order Santalales; family Viscaceae; genus Viscum; species Viscum album. Next base: position 685,523,724 of record OY728145.1, on the reverse strand, counting down.
CGTGGCCTAGCAGGAGCCCTGATCGCGGATCCCTGGAGCGAATCTCGGATAGGGTGGTCTCGGGCATCTTCCACCTCATCTGTATAGGGAAGAGAGCTGTCGGAGCGTTCCGGGGATAAACTCCTGAAGCGGTTGGACGTCGAGGTAGGCAGCGGTGCCTCCCTGCGCGGCCCTCGGGGGCGGTGTTGGTGGCGAGGTGCAGCTTCCTCGAGGTCTAGGCGATCCATGTCCCTGGTGGGGATGACTCCCTCTTCCTCATATCTCCGCACCAAGTTGTTAATCCCCCTTCTCTGGATGACCTCCGAGGGGGAGAGAGGGCGTGGTTGTCCCGCAGTTGCGGCTGCTGGGACGGCCGTGGAACGGGCGGGACCGCGCGGAGTAGCTGCGTCGATGTTTCCCCTACCCCTGCGCCAGTGGGCGGGCGGTGATAGGGCATTGGATCAGACAACCTGATTCCTGATGATAGGGAGAAGAACCCATTAAAACTGACAGGAAAAGTAATCGACTACCAATCATTAGTGCCACAATTTCTTCCGTGGGGGAAACCCAGGCCATCGACGTCATGAGACGGAGTGCCCGATTTCCCCTCCCAGCCCCTGGCGGGTCCCGTGCCCCGGTGCTGAATGCTCGGCCGGGCAACATGCTAATCTTCCAACACCTCTGAAAGCTATCGGTATTCGTATTGAGGAGAAGAGATTCACGTCGGGTTCACCATTTTTCTGTTTCGGTGCGGATGTGGGTCGGGTTTCTGTTCCGACGCTGTTCCGCCAGGACGCGTTCGCGCGTGCGCCCGTCGACCCGAGGGGATGGGCGCGCGGCTTGTGGCCCCGCAGTCCCGCTTTCCAAGGGCGGGCGGGATCCGTCCCTTATTCAGGGGCGTCTGCTCTTTGATCGAAACCGGGATGATGGGATGTCGGCTCCTCCTTCCATGGACGTCTCCTCGGAACTCGTCGCCTAATCCGGGTCTCCCTCATAGATTTAAGAATGTTCGTGAATCTCGTTCCCAGCGCCATATCTTCATGGACACCGGTTAATTACGCTGCTTCCGCCCAGATGCTCCAAGGGGTCTGGTCGGGGCAGTAACCTGCGGTGAGGAGACCGGGTAGCTCTGGGTGCTGGGGGCGTGTCTTGACACTGCGGCTCTGCATATCTGCCTTCCGTCCCTAATAGGGCTTCTCGAAGGCATGATGGCCTGAGGCATCCTGTGCTGGGTACGGGGAACTGCATTGCCTTAGGTTTTCCTCAGCTTCCCATGTTTAACACGGGGTATGCCGTGAGTTTAACGTCCAGCGGGGACGGCATCGGACTGATCAACACGAGAAGTGGATCAGATGACAGAACCCCTTGCGAGGAACCTCCGACGCTGGGGCCAGCACATGGGAGGCTTCCCGAGTGAAGTGGAGTGGAATAAAATGGCATGACCCCACCGGGATGTGGCAGCCTGGGTAAGGATCAGGATGGATGATGGAGTGAAGAGCTTGGACCCCATAGGGGCTTCCTACGTACCGCGCGTTAGCGCGGATCAATGTCAGCGTAGTTCGGATATACAGTTTAACGTCATGCTGGACGTTGGCAAGCCGACTCACAAGGAGGTCGAGGCTGTCGGGCGGAGGGTTGAACCGAACCATCTCGCACAGAGGGGGATGGAACGGCCGGGTGGATCACAGTTTAACGTCATGCTGGACGTTGAAGAGAGAGATAGAAAGAGGCAGTGGGGAAGCGCAATGGAGATACACATGTGCAGTCCCCCACAAGAGCAGATTCATAGGTGAATCTACGCGAATGTGAACCCGGAAGGGGTCCACTGATGGACGAACCGACGTGAATACGACCGGGACGACCAGGTGGTGGGCTTGAACCTCTGGGAGGCTTCCTACGTACCCTGTTTAGGAGACAGGGATCAAAGTCCACGTAGTTCACTCTGTTCGTAATACTCTGCCCCCGTGGGCGAAGGCCACTCCCATCCTGACATCCCTGCAGAGACGAGCGGGTGGGGGCCACATCCAAATCGGGAGGGGGACCCCGCGTGCGAGGCACGGGATCGGGCGATGCGGACGGTTTAACGTCTCGTCGGACGAAGTATAGTTTAACGTCGTGTGTTGAGGACGAAGATGCGTGGAAGTTTAACGTCTTGTCGCGCGGACGAGGATGCTTGGCAGTTTAACGTTTTGTCGCGCGGACGAGGATGCTTCCGCCGATGGGTCCGTGTCACTTCGCGCGAGCCTGGAGGGCCGCACGGGAAGACAACGCACGGTGCGGGCACCCAGGATGAAGATCATCGGGCGCCACGCAGGCGGGCACCCTCAGGGGGTCAAAGGGGCGACCCCGGCGGATTGCGCGCAAAAGGGAAGCTTGGCGCGCAATACCGCGGGTCGGCGCGCAAATGGGCAGGCTGGCGCGCAATTGGGCCAGCGCTTTGCGCGCGGGAGATGGAGATTGCGCGCACCGGGCTTCGGATAGCGCGTGGGGGCAACGGCTCATTCTTTAACGAATGGCCTCTTAGAAAAGGGGGGGTGCGCGCAATCGGGCTGGATTGCGCGCACCTGGGGGCAATTGCGCGCAAGAGGCTTCTTTTGCGCGCGAAGGCCTTAGGGTTAAGAGTTGTTTCAAAGGAAAGGAGCCAAGGGGATTGCGCGTGAAGGCGAACCCCGAGGCTTTCTTGCGCGAAAGAAAAGAGGTTACCTGAAGATCGACATTGCGCGCGGAGTGGACTGGATTGTGAGAACGAGCGACTCTTCGAATTCCGGCAACCTTTTAAAACGTCGGGGGTCGCCTTGTATTTATAGGCAACCCCCGGCGCGGAATCCGGTTCGCGGGCGTGAAATCCTTTTCGCGGGCGCAGAATCGGGCCCGGCGCGCAAGGGAGTCGCGCGGGCCCCGGGCGCGCAAAATTGCGCGCCGGCCCAGCGCATTGCGCGCATCCCGGGAGGTTTGCGCGCGGCGCTCCAACTTTGCGCGCGGTCTCCTAAAATTCCGCGCAGGGCCTCCGGGCCCTCCGAAACCTGTTTCCGACTCCAAATATGACCTCGCTTTCCGCATCCGGAGCTTCGTTCGGGAAAAACGGACTTTTCCGGCGTCTACAGTAGTATTCACAGTACAGAAAATGTGACATTGCCTGCAGTGCCACGAGGTCCAACTGGTGTACCTGGTAGATCCACTTAAGTAAATTTTGAAACGTCCCATGTGTGAAAGGCCGTATAACTCAGTGGGAAGTAATTCTCCAGCAATTCAATATCAGGTTTTCCCCTCAGAATTCTATTTAGGGGAAATCATTGGCAGATTTCCTTAATGCCATTCCAGATCCTGCTGACCAACCCTTCAATCTAGATTCCCCCAATAGGGTATCCTCTTTCTGGACCAAGCCATTCCATACAGGCAGATGCACTTCTATGGTGCTTCCTGAAGCCCCATCGGCAGGAGGCTCAATGACCCTTATCTCAACAGGGTAGGAATGGTTGTCATATTCATAACCATGGAACAAGCCTTCCGGCCAAACTCATTTCCGTTGTTAGAAGCCTACCCCTAAATTGAAGTAGAGTATCAGGATCTCATCACTGGCCTTGAGCTGGCTCTCGAGATTGACGTGCCCCATTTGCATGTGAAAGGGGACTCCGAACTATTCATCAAGCAAATCAATGGTGACTATATCATCAGAAATCCATAGATCATACCATTTTTGGAGTGAACTCTCTAGATAATGGTCGAGTTCCCTTCTCATCCAGAGGTTACCCATGTCCTTCTATCACATAATGGTACGGCAGACGCCTTGGAAGGCCTAGCTATGTCACTTGTAGAGACCGAGTAGGATGATCTGATTATCCACATGGCACACTGAAGATTCATATCTCCCATCGCTCTAGATAACAATGACAACCCATAGTTTACCCACCATACTACCAGTGCCTCCAAGTCAGGATCCCCAGGACCCCTGGACATGGTGATTGGAGTAACTCCCGATTAGAGGATACCCTTGGTTGAATATCTCCAATACAATAATCTCCCAACAGATCGAGATGAGCGCGAGCGAATATGATGCCACATGTTTCAGTTTACCCTCCAAAGTGTTCCAAGATTTGAACAGATACTCTGAAAGTGCAGGTTTGATGGTATTCTCCTCAATTTCACCAAAGGAGTCAGGATTTCTCAGGTCATGTAGGAGGTTCATGCCAGTTCTTGCGGCGCCCACCAGACTGGGCCAAAGTTGTCTTATTAGATCTGATGACTGTGGTATTTTTTGCCCTCTATGATCCATGACTACATCAAGTTATCCAAAATATGCCATGCGTTCCAAATTCATGCTAACATCATGCATCGGCCGAAAAATCTTGTCCACTCCACCAAGTACTTTAGGCCATTTGCGGTGTGGGTCTTGATGTTGTGGGACCATATCCACGGGTGATAGATCACCAGTGCAGTTTCATCCTAACCACCACAAATTCCTTCTCCAAGTGGGAAGAGGTCATTCCATTCAAAGAGGTAATGGCCCGTTCCGTCAGTGATGTTGTGAGCTCCAACACCATCTATCATTTTCTGGTCCCTCATGTCATCCTCACCAATAATGGAGCAATCATCCGAATGGCTGAGATGAATAAATTTTACGCTAAGAAAAGTTCCATTCTAAACATACCACTTGTGATCATTAACATGAAAATGGAGAGATCGAGGAATTCAAAAAGACCCTCTCTAACATTCTGCAGAAAATGGTTGGTCAAAAAAAATTAGAGTTGGCCAGACAAGATCCCCAATGGCCTCGGGGATTATGAGACGATGACTCTCAATTACACCCATGTGACCTCATATTCCCTAGTTTATGGGATGAAGGTATTCCTCCCCATTGAGATTCAATTAACCTCATTGTGAAAAACTATCTATGATTATCCGGCGCCAGATAAAGTAGCTGAAATCCATCTGGATGAGTTGGAAGCACTCGATGAGAACATGCATTGTGGCCTACATATTCTGTAAAGGAATTAGAACAAGATATCTAGATCTGTAAATAAGAAGGTTTTCCTCCTTTTATTCTTCCAAGGTGATTTGGTATTTTCCATCAAGACACCAATGATACCTAGTAGGAAACCACCAATGTTGGATCACAGATGGGAAGGATCATTCATTTTTCATAATGTTTTACCCAATGGTGCGTACTCACTGGTAACCATGGATGGTGAGCAAATAACTCCACCCACTAATTCCATGTTCCTCAAGAAATAATTTGCCTCAGCCAGAGGGTCATGCATGACCCTATACTGTTTCTTCCAATACGACCCTAAACTGCATGGTCCTACTCAACCATAAACTGCAAAAAGTATTGCATGACATTAAACTGTATGTCGTCCTAGAAGACGTTAAATTGAACCCATAGAACTATGTATTTCTTGATTCCCATTTACAGGGGATACCTAGGAATTCTCACACATTTCGTCTTGAGTCCATCCCAAAAACTATTTTCATTGACTATTCCCCCTAGGGGTAGACCACTTATAGGATCATTACATGGTGTAGTAAAGGATTGTTTGGTCCCACTCATGTCATGGTTATGATGATCTCACCCTATGAACCCTACTCATTCTTCTAGTGTCCCACATCCTCACCACACAATGATTAATTGCAGGGCCTTTAAAAACTATGTACGTCTTGATTCCCATACTCATGGGATACATATGAATGCCCAGACGTTTCGTCTTTTGTCCCAACACAAACATCAGAATCTCCCCTCGGGTTGGGACACATGGTATGGTACATGATTTTTCCCCAATTCACGTCGAGCTAATATCGATCCTACCATATGTCCAGCTCCCCAATAATTTCCATCACTTTCACTGCCATGCTTGACGTTAAAATGCATGACCACAGCAGTGCTTGACCCACACCATTGATTGGGACTCCATAATCTTTTACATCCAAAAGGACCCCACGACTAGCATGGATGCTCGGCCTAAGGTCTCTCCTACCACATCAGGCCAACACCCATTAGGATTTTGAGCAACAAATTGATACAAGTCCTGCATTGCAAATACGGTCATTGGTTGATGCTCAATTGTGTTCCCATTTTAGGTCACACAATAAGGACTTTGTTTTTCAAACATGGTCAGCTGGTATCCTTTGTCATTGTCACCACCCTTGTTGGTCCCAAACATTGATGTGGTGGTTCATACTTCCCTTTATCTCTTCGATTTGTGATTCCCTTTAGAAGATACCATCTATCAGACACTTATATTATAGGGGAATCTGAATCTGGCTCCTTGTTTCCCACACTGAGCACTACTCATGTGATCTTAGGAGTTGTGATGAGGTGGTAACCACACAAAAGGCCATATGGCTGTAGTCGGCCAGGACACCTGGCCTCAGGTCCCTCAAACCTTTCTGTCCCTTGGCCCGAGTGTTCATTTGGGACTAAGCTTTATGGCATGAGTTTATTCCCCCACTCTTTTCGGGCTATTTTATCACACCCCACATATCACCATGAGATAGTCTTCTTCTGCTTATAGCCATTTCTATGAGCGCAGGTCCCTCCATGATTCGTGATCCCCGTCATTCAGGTTCTTGTTGATTTTTATATCCAAAAGGACCCTCTGATGGTATTGTTGCTTAGATTAAGGTCCCTCCTACCATTATGGGTCAACATCTTTGAGGATTTCAAGAATTAAATTGATACAAGTCCCATGTTGCAAATATGTTCAGCAGTTGATGCTCAATTGTTTTCCCCAGCCTCTTGTCACACATAGAGGGGTTTTGTGTTGCGAATATGGTAAACCATTTTCCTCTGTCATCATTTTCATTTTGAGAAATAGGAGTCTACGGTCTGATCTCTATGAATTTTAGCTAATATCGCTACCGTCCTCTCTACAAGATGTTAAACTGCAATCTGGCCATGAAATTTTGTCTATTACCCAATCTTGGTCCCCTAGGCCAAGATCTCATTTACTGTTGTATGGTGTGGTATGAGATTACATTGTCATTCTCGTCAGGTTACTCATCATTCCATACATAGCCCACATTGTGGTATCACTCCCTTATTTACGTCCTCACCGCATGATGTTTTAACTACATGGCCTTTATGAAATATGAACGGATTGATTCCCATCCTCATGGGACACGTAAGAACATCAAAAAATTTGGTCTGTTGTACCAGCCCCATCTTTTAGAGATATCCCTGTTATCGAGGCCCCTTGGCCTGCATTCTCCCATGAGAGGAATATATAGTGTGGTATGGGCTTGTGTCCTCATTCATCTCGGTTTTGTAACAACCACTCCATGTACGTATTTCTCATGAGATTTATCATTCTCTTTATTCTATACTCATATTTTCAAATTGGTTTCTCTCTTGTTAAGCCCCTTGACCCTCTACGGTGATTCACCAATGTGCCCAAGAGTACGCTGGTTCAGCGCCTGGAGTGTCAGATTTCACCCAGACATGTTCCCACCAACCTTCTAGGCTTCGTGTTCCATTTTATTAGGCATTTTACCATCTTTCACATCTAAAGGGACCCCCAAATGGAATGTATGCTCAGCCCAAAGACCCTCCTAAAATTACATTCCAATGTCGTCGAGGGTTTCAAACATTAAATTGATATAAGTCCCACATTGAGAATACGGTTAGCAGTTGATGCTCATTTGTTATTCTCATTTCTGGTCACACGATATGGATACTGTGTTTCGAACAAGGTCAACAGTGAACATACATTATCAAACCGACCCCATTAAGCCCAAAATATTGTTCTCATGATTCAAATCATTTTCCTGGTCATCATGTCTAAAGTGGAATTTCGACAATCTTGGTATTATCCCTCAGTGCACATTTTCATGGTAAGAGGAAAAAACCGTGGTATGGCGTTCTTTAGAGCTCCACACCAATTTCTCCCCTACATAAATTCCAAGTGTTTCCAAGACCTATTATGCCCTTTTTTCTCACACCGAGCTCGACTCACATGGTCTTAGGGATTAAATCATGGTTTGCGCCTATTTGGAAGAGTTTCGCTTCTCTCTTGTCTAAGCTCTAAAGACATTAAACTATGATCTATTTATTTTACCTTTCTTAAGAAATACATATGGCATGATTCAAATCTTCATTGGATATGTAGGAATGCCCAGACGTCTTATCATTAGGCCCATCTTAGTTTTTTCCTACATGACGGTAAAAGGCACTTCCTTAGAACTATGTACATCTTGATTCACATTCTCATGGGATACATAGGAATAACTGGACATCCCATCTTCGGGTCCAGCTCAACTGAAAGCTATCCTCTCTTGTCCAATTTATTATAATCTTTTTCAGGCCCTTCTGCTCGAGGATTCTTTTATGGAATCATGCATTGTGTGATGTGGACCTTGTCCACATTCATTTCGGGTATTCATTTCCACACCATGCACATTCCCTCTTAAACCTCATCAATCTTGCATATGTCAAGATCTACATGACATTAAAAATTCGGGTCTATCCTTCAAGATGTTAAATGTTCCTGGATAAGTCCCATCAAATGACCCTAAACTATGACATTATCATCCAATCCAGATGACGAAAAATGACACTGCATCATGATGTCCTCACTTAAGGGGACATAATGTTTGGTATCGGTCATCTACCATTCCGTTTTTCACTGCATGTATACATATTTATTCTTGTGTAGATTCCTAGGCTTGATACTCTATGTCCATCACCTTAGAAAAAAATATCAATTCACCCTAAAGGACAAACAAGACCCATCAAATGTTGCTTCTTTTGGTGAGAGGGCTAGACCCACGTGACCTTTTTATATTTGGAACTCATACCTTATCGATCCAATTTTTAGAACAATGTGTGGCTTGATTCCTTTCCAAATGGGATATGTAGGACCACCCGTGAACTCTTCTTCAGGTTTATCCTAACCATTGTTTTAATAGGGTTTATATCTACTGAACCACATACTCATATTTCGGGATATACCCTTTCATAGTCTGTCCTACTGTATGATGTTAAAAAACATAGGTTTATATGTATCTGATGCATCACATTAAACTGAATTTCTACCCTAAATAAGTTTAGGATTACCAATGATAATCATGGCATGCGCTAGCTTCCTCGCTAGAAGGGATTCCCCCTACCGGCATTGGTCTCCGACCACACTGTGTTCAAGAACTACATGTGGCTTGATTATCATTCTCTTGAGACACGTATAGAAACCCAAGTGTTACACCTCATGTCCAGCCCCAAGAATCATAATTCTCGTTCCCCCTCTTGTTTTGGTCCCTTAGCCTGAACTCTTTTAGAGAACCCTGAAATTGTAGCTATACCTTGAACATGTTTGGGATTCCCCATCAAAACTTTGGGATGCGATAGCTTCCTCACCAGAAAGATCATGTCTAGAAAAAGGAGTGATCTATGATTATACTGGTTTACCCACCTGATGTGTTCCCACAACAATTGGGTAATGTCAAGAGTATTGGGTTCTGTTTGAACAAACCATTACCCCATCTTTCATGCTTTGTGTGCCCCTTAACGGGACCCTCATCTTATTTCATATCTAAAAAAGGACCCCTAATAGTATGGATTCTCGGCCTATGGCTTGACTAATTTCCCGAGATAATGTTTTGGAAGACCAATGGATACCATTCTTGAGTCAGGGCCCTTGTTTCAATCATGGTCAACGATCAACCCTTGTTTTCTATTCTAGTTTTAGGCTAATGCCATACATATACTGTGTTTCGAGCATGGTCAGCTGTTATCCTTTAGTGTCATGCCACCCCCACAATGTTCTGAATCTGGGGTATCATGATTTACACTTTTCACTACTTATGTCCCTTATGTTCAGATTGACTTCCAATTCCCTGTTGTTACCCCACACGTGCACTTTATAAAATTTGGAAAATATCAATTAGGTTTTTCTATGGTCTTCCTCCTCTAGTTGAGCCTCTCCCCTTTTCTCCTAGGAATTCAGATCAGCTATTCAAAACCTGGGATACCTGAAGCTTGGTTTTCACTCCCACGTTTGAATGGAGTAATAAGGTGGTCATCCATTGTTTCTCTCATCGAGCCCAAACAACATGAGATTAGGGAATGATCGATGGACGCTCCACGAATGTCACAATATTGAAATAAACCAACACAAAAAATAGAATACATTTATAGAGTTGGCATAAAATATCCAAAATGAAAGTACATTCAAGGGTTACATGCATTACACCACCCTAGGATCGACCCCTCCCATGGATGGGTTGACCACATCAAAACAGCATTGTAGCTCTGCCACCCTCTCGCTTGTGGTGTCCTGGATTTGTTGTCACATGTTCCACTCATATTCCTCCTTAGCAGCGATGGGGTGCAGCTCTCCAGCCACAGTATGGTCCCGCTCTATGACAATCCGGATGATGGTCACTTCTTAGGAGGCACGCTTCATGCCCTCTTTGACCTCTTACATCTGGGCCTTCAATCACAATATTACCTCAGATTGTGCATTGAGGGACATTGAGAGCTCGTCTGCCTGATTCTGTAGTTGTTGGACCTCATTTTCAGCCTTCTGGAGCCTCTTGATGATCACTGCTTTCCTCTACTACCATCCCACACCAAGTCCACGGTCTTAATACCAAATCTCCATTTCCATAAGATATTGGATGAGCATGCGGAGATGTTGGGAATCCACTCCCCCAACCCACAGTTATTGTAGTCGAGAGAGATGTCTATCCATATCATGTAACTATAGTGCTTGGGGGAAGTCATCGATGAAGCACCTAATCGTATTCCATGATCGGAGATATACTTCCTTACTATCCTCTTTTTCAGAGGTTATCTCATCCCAGTCGGTGTGATTGGCTGGCTCATATGCGGGGAACGCCCCCAGGAAGTCATTATTCTGGTCTGGGTCTGGTGTTTGATCAGGAACGGTGGGACATGGGTTGTCTGGATGATCCTCATCATTGGACCCCACATCAATAATCTCAGGCTCTGCCACACTGACAGTCCCATTAGTGATTGGGAGTATCACAGCTCGGTGGGTCTGGATATCCACCTCCACAATCACCGACATTCCCCTAGTAAAGGTGCTACTGGGAGTACAATAAAACCTCGCTAAAGAAACCCACACCATCTAGAGAACTATGCATACCAAAAGGGGGGCCTGAATTTCAGTAAACATTGTCAAGGGGTGGCATACATGAATTTGGTAAAAGACATACAGAGTTCTAATTCCCAATCATGTTCTTGGGTTGATTGCATCGGGGCCCCAGGGCGTGGCCCTCTATATATTGTTAGAAGGTCTTAAAACAATGGAGCCACCTCGGTTTTCTTGGCCCCAGTAGATTTCATAATTTTCATAGTGGTGGGCGTGGATCCTAAATCCCCCTTATCTACATCCATTGGGGCACAAGAACATTTTCTGTGTACAAGGTCCTCTTGTACATTTCCGATGATATCTAGGAGTCCAAAATGACCCAGAACCATACCCTAAGGAAGCGTTTCGTGATTTTAAATTGACGGCCTCTAAAAAATCGTCAAGATTCAAGTCTTGATCACTGAATTTAACCTCCTCAAATGAAATCCCTCCACCAGCCTCATCCCCTGGGAGGACTCGTTCGGTTCTTCTGGTAGAGGGAATCACTCTCTCAGTTTAGCGGCCGACAATAGTGGAGGGACCTTACAATCCAGAAGAACCATGATGGGGTATCTCATTAGACGTGGGACACCCTGAGAATGCACAAAGTCCTCCATCTCTACCAGGTATTGCTCCACCACAACCCGGACACCAAAAATATGGCCCTGATATGGCATATCCCCGGCAAATCCACCCCGATACAGTTCAACTGTTACCACATCTCAGATGACCGAGGAATTTCGAGTTGACTTCCCAAATGTACCAGGCCTCCAAGAAGCCAGAATTATCTACCATGTCTATATGGCGCAACCTCTTCCCCGGAGTCTGGATGGATATCCTATGGAATCATATCAGTGGCCTCCCCACTAGATAACCATTTTCATCTGAGACCACCAGGTCTGCTACCGCAGCTGGATCCACTGGCAATACCACCCCCTCAATCTGTGTGGGCCTCACCACCACAACAACAATGCCACCGCGAGATTCCCTTTCCACCTTCTAGCCTAGGCCTCGTGTTTCGGAAGGCTCACCATCATCAACCTAAATAGTTGGATGCTTCAGCATCTCTCCTAGGTATGTCACCTCTCAGCTTTGGGCATACTTTATTACCAACCCGAAAATAGCAGTTGGAAGAGGTAACTTGTTATGCATCTTCCCATCTTCCCATGTGAACATGATCTACATCTGCCTCATCACACACGGGTGTTCCGCATGGTTCACCCCTAGATAAACTTTTGGGGTTAGTCAGCCCAGACACCAAAATTTCCTGTAAAATTGGTGTGGGGTGTATGGCTTGTAGAGGGGCTCACGGTCCACCCTTACCACCGGTACTCCACCTCAAAAGTCTAAGAGATATGACCAGTTATCTTTTGTTCCTTTCCCATCATCGGTAAAATACATGTTGGCGACAAAAACGAGTGAAAGTTGAATTCCTCCACCTTCCACACCCAGTTCAGTACCAACGGTGTGGTTAGCTTGGCCGGAAATCATCCTCCTGCATTCAGTATTGATGAGAGGAAGTCCGATCACAGAGAAAAAATGGGATTCAGGTATTCATAATCCCCATAACATGTTCTCTATCCACCCATAAAGGAGGTGGAATGGCCCACATATCCTTTGTGGCCTCATCCACTTGCTGATGTGCCACATCATCTTGTATATCTTGGTGAGCATCGGGTTCTCGAGGTTAACTCTCCCTCCTGTCGGCAACATAGATTCCATGATGAATGTTCTTGGTCACAAACCCATGTTTATATCCCTCATTGGCTGGATCCAACCACATATGAGAGTCGCGATGAATGTCGCTATCCTGACTATCGGCTGTTGCTCGGTATTAACGCTAAATCCCCATGTTTTCCACTGGCTGTCCTCCAAGAGCCACTAGTAGAAGTGATCCTTTCCCCATTGATCCCCCTTTGGGAAAGTGTAAGGCCTATCCAAAAAATTCCTCTCATTTGGAATATTCAGAAACTGCTTGAACCACCACTTAAAATAGATATCCCTCACTGCTTCTTGTCCTCTTTATGAACCAGCCTCATTAACCCCTTCGTCAGTAGTGGCATCTGCTCTGGATTATCCCATGCGCCCATAATGGGGAGAAATTTATCATACATCACCACCAATATCAGGACCCGTGAGATCTGGGTCACATCCCACAAGATGATTCCAACCTCTTCATAGTGAAAGTGGATGATATTTTTCCTCGATGACCACCTGCTTAACAATTATTGAATCAGCTACTTTAGTTGGTAAATGTGGAATTGGGAGGCCAAAGCCACCTCCTAAAAACCCACTCTTCTCATCTCCACCCTGAACTCCTCACAATAGGCACCTATCCAGTAGGTTTCCTAGTCATCTGTGAAGGTGCAACCCTAGCATAGTTCCCACTCCTCAGACCATCCCTTCCATGGGTTCCTCAAGGCTGCCTTCAAACTTTTCTTCTACAGAGGGGTGGGGGGTCTCCGGATGCAGTGCCTTCACTTCCACATTGTTCAGGTGGTTATGCAGGCAGTCAGTATTGATTGGAGTGCTGCCTTCTCAGGTATGGCCATCAGTCGCCCTAAACCATTGGCACTGACACGAAATACTCATGAACCAGTAAGCTAGCTCATCCCTAATTTCTTTAGGATTAAAGGCATCATCCCTCCTCCCAAAGTCATACAATGTAATCCTCTTGGCCAATGGATAGTTCTTATGGACATCTGATAGCAGCTCCACCAATGAACATTGATCAGAATGGATCCATATTAACACCCCTAGTCCCAAGATATTCGCTATCTATTCCCTTTGGGCAGCATCCGCATGGACCCCTGGAAGCCTCACGCTGAACCATTCATTTTTGTGTTTTGGGGATTTTTGGGTTTTGTTTTCAAATCTCTTTTGCGGAGCGAGTTCGAGAAGATTCTTTGTGGAAAACTACCCCAACCTTCCATTGCTAAGATGCAATGTTCTCCGGCACGATGTCAAATACGTGCTATGAGTTGTGAATCAAAAGAACCGATTTGTAGAGAGAAATCACAGAGTATGTTGGAGTTTCGTGAATCAAGTGTGCTAAAATCCAAATTCACTAAGGAAAGAAAGGAAAAAATATAGATCAACTTCCTTATTTATAAGTGAAAACATTCAGATCTTCATGGTAGGTATATACCACACTATGCTTTGTGACATGCTCAAACATCATGTCACCTATCCACCTCATGAGCCGTCTTCACGAAATAGCATCGCGGATGGATGGGGAATTTTGGAAGTTGACCCTCATACATGACCATTTATTTTTCCTCATCTTCATGTATAAGGGGGGTCATTTGATTGAACCAAAAGATGGGAAGAAGATTAACAAAAGGGAAGGCTTTAGGGCTTCCTCTTAAAGTCTTTAGGGGATCCCCATAGACCCACACCTGCTGCAGATCATGGGGGTGGGACACCTATTGAACCCCTTTGACATTCACGGTCACACCACAGTGCAAGGAGGCGAGATTACCCACGAAACCATTTGGCGTTCTCGAGCCCACCACGGAGAAAAGAGGCATGATGCCCTGTGAACACCTTTGACGTTTATAAACTCTCTATAGATCAAGGAGGCGGGATCCTCCACGAGCTGATTTGACGTTCATGACCCACCATAGAGCAAACTCAATCTTCATGTTGAGCATGATCTACTTCACGAAACCTCTTTCCTATAAATTAATGGCTCCCCTCGAGACCAATGGGTGTATCATCCGAACATTGAACTTCTAATCTCTCAAATCATGAATCACTTCTTTCTCTATAAAACATATAATTCTCAAGGTACTTTTTCATTGTGATGTGCCTCCCCCTTTTCTTTAATTCAACCCCTCTTCCAACAAAAGTGCCTTTCACTAATCTCATGGGCCTTCGTGAAGGAAGGGGATCCCCAATGGGACTCGTGTCATCGTGAAGCATTTATGATTTACGAAACACCCTCCATGCACACACGAACCACATGCTAAGGTAGGGTCACTGTGCTTCACAAAGCACATTGATTCACAAAACCTTGCTTCACAAGGCATTGATTTCTGAATTCCTTTCCACTTTTCGAAGCTCCTCATATATGCACATGTTCCCTAGGCCTAGGCTAGTCCAATTCACTTCATGAAGCATACCCCTTCATAATTCCCCTTAACTATATAGAGAACTAGAGCTCTACAAGGCTTCTACCTATGAACTCATTTTCCATTAAACTACTTTTCCAATGCAACCCTCCAGGTTTTCATGAAGTAACATCAATGTCCAGTAGGCGGTTCTTCACATTGCATTACATCACATCATGCTTCTTCTCATAGGAATTCTAATATATATTGTTTCTTCGCATAGCCACACTAATGTGGAACCCCAATGGGATCACCTCTTGACTCCCACCATTCACAACATTGATGATGGCAACCTTCCCTCAAGGGATGGCGGGTATCAGTTATGTAAGTCCTAGGGGTGCACAGAAAACCCACCTCATCTGAGGTATAGGATGTTGAACTACCAAGAGCCATCATCCTCATAACTCTGTGCCATGCATGCGGGGAGCCCCATCTTGGACATTCTCTAAGCCCACTAGTCTCCACGGGAGTGAGATAATTCCTCACATGGAATGATATCCTCTTAATCAGAGTGGCTTCCATCCACGGGGAAAGGGAAATCACCATAGTGTAATCCCCTAGACTTTTTGTAGGAGACAACACCCCTGCTCCTCCTCTCATCCTTGGTGCTAAATCCCTATTTCGCTAGGCTTTGTCACCACTCAGGCCTCCATCCTGATGTAACCCCTTGTTTTCCCTTTGGTCTGATAACCACGTATAATCCCATATTTCCTCTTTGGGATGATTAACACACGTAAGCCCATATTTTCTATTTGGGATGACAACCACATGTAAACCCCAATTTCTTCTTTGGGCTGCTAACCACGCATAAACCCCAGTTTTCTCATTGGGGTGCTAACCATGCGTAAGCCCTAGTTTCCTCTATGGGTAGCTAACCACACAGCATCCCCAGTTTCCTATTTTGGCTGCTAACCACGCATAAGCCTCTTTTTCCTCTTGGGGATTCCAACTACCTGTATCCCTAGTCCACTTCCCATAGACCCACCTTTCACGAAGCGATCATCCAATCAATGCTGCCTCTTGTTTCTCACACTGAACATGAATCATGTGGTGTTAGAGTAAGCATCGACCATGACATACTCTCTAGGCATCCAAGAGTGTAAGACTCAAACCCAACATGTACTATGATGTCTTTGATCATTTCCAAGGTGAGGAATGTAGGAAACCTCACTAAGGTTCAATCCCAACACCCAGTCGCTTAGACCACCTTCGCGTCGGTTCTCCAAATCATCATCTGAACAAGGAGGTCTTTGATCCTTTCCATGGATAGGTATATAGGAATCCTCCATGAGGATCAACCCCACCACCCATTGGTCACTCTGACCCCCTTCACGTCGGTTCACCAACCCCAACTGAACTACGAGGTATTTATTCCTTTCCATGGGAAGGTATGTAGGAAGCTGCCCAGTGGTTTAATCCCAACACCCATTGGTCATGACCATCTTCATGTCAGATCCCCCAAACCTATTCTAAACTATGCGTACATTGATCCTTGTCTTGGTTAGGTATGTTGGAAGCCTATTTGAGATGCATTCCCAACACACATTGGTCCCAACCATCTTCATGTAGGCTCCCAAAAACCCAACCCGAAATAGGTGGACTTTGATCCTTGCCAAGGAAAGGTATGTTGGAAGCCTCCCTGAGGTTCAAGCCCACCATCTGTTGGTTCCAACCCCCATCATGTCAAACAAACTTAGTCCTGAATGATGTTAAAATGTATGCCACCTTTTCATTCTACACGATGTTAGACTGCATCCAGCATCCAGTGGTAAGCCGTTGTGACCCCATCCATCATTATGTCGTTGTGAACCCATCCATCAGTAAGATGTTGTGACCCTATCTAGTGGTAAGACGTTGTGATCCCATCCAGTGGTAAGATATTATGACCCTATCTAACGGTAATCCGTTGTGACCCCATCATGCGGTTAGCCATTATTACCCAATCTAGTGGTAAGCCATTGTGACCCCATCCAACGGTAAGCCGTTCTACCCCCAATTAATGGTAATACATTGTGAACCCATCTATTGTCAAGCCGTTGTGCCCCCAATCAACGGTAAGATTTTGAATTAACCAATCGATGGTAAGTTGTCATTAGATGAACTAAGTGGACTTTGATTCTCTACCATAGGGATATGTCGGAAGCCTCTGTGAGGTTAAATCCCATCCCTCATGTCTTATACTGATATATCCCTCAATCCTATATGTTTTTGGAAGGTCATTCCTCAACCAAGAGGTTACACATCCTCCGGTTCCCATCAATTTATCCTTCCTGACGGGTTGCCTCCTCTAGTGTCCCATTGTCCCACCGAACTACACGAACATTGATTTCCTGCCACAAGTATATGTATGAAGTCTCATTATGGATCATGCCTAACACTACCATCACCTTCATGACGGTGCCACCCCATTATATACCCACTTCACTTAACCATGCATCATCCATTTTGGTTCTTACCCAAGCCGCCACATCCCAGTGGGATCATGCCACCTCATTCCCCATTCCCCTGAACACCAATCGGGTAGCTAACTGCATGTTAGCCCCAACATAGGTGTTCCCTCCAGGGTTTGCCTCACCTGATCACCTCTAGTCAGTGTTCCAATCAATCCAATCGATCTCCTCTAGATTATTAACTCAGGGCATACCCTATGTAAAACATGGGAAGGTGAGGAAAACCTCATATACATTCCTATGGAATATAATTCCCTTCATTATACAAGGGATTCCTCGGGCTTCTGTGCCATTGAGAAGACATATAATAAGGGGAAGAAACCTAGATGTTCCATTGTTCCAGCATCTAGACACACCCGTGATGTCCAACGTGACTACTCCCCTAACCTAATGTTTCTTGCCTAACCGGACACTTTGGAATGTCCTGACAGAAGAAGTGTAATTAACTAGTGTCCATGAAGATATAGCACTGGGAAGAGTTTCACAAACATTGTCTTAAATCTATAAGGGAGACCCGGACTGGGTGACGAGTTCCGAGGAGGATTCCATGGAAGTAAGAACTGGCATCCCATCATCCCATTTCTATCAATGATAAAATGTCCCCTAAATAACGCACGGATGTCGCCCACCATTGGAAGGACAGAATGCGAGGCAACAAACAAGGTTTTCTTCAACGAATAGACAGACCCACACACCCCAAAAAAGCATCTGAAATAGTGTCTCAATTCATGTTCAGGAATGTATATCATTTAATATAAAAATAATACATTGAATGATATGAGTCATTTCATTCTCTCGAGCTAATTGATTTTTTTTAGGAAAATAGAAATAATACTCTATAAGATTAGTCTATCAGGACAACATTTGGGAATCCTTCTCCATGTTTATCTCCTAAAAATATTTCCCTACAACATGAAATGCACTAGATAAATCCATTTTCTATCCCTGATGTCCATTGAACCATATGTGATAACATGTGAGAGTTTTCAAAAGTACAACTTCAGATAAGACATGTGGAAGATATTTTCAACCTATTATATCTCTAGTGGTATATCCAATTGATATTACAACTCAAGAAATATATTTCATACTTAGAAAGGGAAAATGAATCTCATATATCACATACTGATGCATCTGAATCTCCATAGTCCACATCAATGTGAGAAACTCCGGAACCTATGGTCTTCCTCCTCAAACTCCATATGTCTCCATAGATGGTCTTCATAAGACATATTACAGCTCTATGTAGTCTTCATATAATCATGTATCATATGAACCTTCTATATTATAGCTTTCACTTACACATGGCCCCTCAGTGGGACTCTCCCGGACAATTCAAACGAGTTGGTTACCTATATGGACACTCATACAACAATGTGAATGGTTCCATACCGATAATGAAAAGATTGGTTTTTTTGTAGAAAAAATACACCAAGGGTATATGATTCTACCAAATATAGACACATTCCAACATGAAAGTGCCCAACATGTCCTCCAAGATATGAATGGTTCTCTCAGTTTTGTTATACATTCATGGATGAAATGATGTGCTCAAGAATGAATGAGTCCCAAGGGCCTCCTACAATCCACTATATAATTATGATGTTAAGTGATCATCAAATTCCTAAATAATAATAAATAATAATATATGGAGATAGACTATCAATATCATACACAAGCATCTCAATATCTCTACTGATCTCTTCTCTTGAATGACTAGGATGTGGGCTGACAAGATGATATTGTTTATGATCACCCAGATGGAACAGAATCCCCTAAACTGAAATGGTAATAATATCACTGTTTCAATGTATATCCTATACCACATCCACTATGGAACCACATGGTGTTGAGATAAACCCACTGGGACTTAGTGCTATGAATTCAATTACTGTCAAGTGAGCAATCGAGTGAAAAATTATGCAACCCAACTCTTCATACATGGACCCGAAAACTGTCATTAGTTGTCGTTTTACATGTTGTAAAAACTGTAATTATTTAAAATGATTATGTATTAAAATTCCTCATCACCACCTACATAATGCTAATGGTACCACCATCAATCCTCTAAAAATGATACATTTCTCCCCATATATTTAATATCCATCAACAACGTGTTTACTTTATATCATAGTATGTATGGTCTCACAATCTTTATCTCCAAGGTAAAAATACACAACGACCTATAATAACGGTTGTGTAACTACTTTCGATTGTATATATGAATCACCAATTTTATTCATTAATGAAAATGGAATTATGATAACTGATCTGACACCTCAGACAATACATGTTTACAAGGGATTCTACTGAGAGGGTCTTCCACCATGTTCTTTTTCCTATGATTATAGACTATATCAATGTCATGTTATTCTAGGAACTCTATAAATCACTTTAATATGATTCTATGATCCTTTGAGAGAATATACTAGAGACTATTGTGGTTAGTGTAGATGATATACCACTAACCATCAGGTAGTGTCACTACATATATAGTGCAATGACTAACACCACTAGATCAAAATTTTGGGTCCTGTAGTTATTCTCTTATAATCTGAATTGATGTGATTCATAGTAAATCGCCACATTTTATTTCATAATAATGAAACCAAGCTTTATCCTTAATACATTTTATATCACTACATACTCAACAGCCTCCTATGGTAATCTCTTGATGGGAGATCTTGTCAACAACTTTTAATGATATGGAAATCACTAATAGAACATTTCCATCCCCACAATGATGTATACCTTTTAGTTTCTAGTTTTCAAGGGTTCTACCAGATCTGATAAATTGTGTACCATCCACTGAAATAACACTACCAAACCAGGGGAACTATACACCTTGACAACACTCTTGAGTGGATCCCAAGAAATAACTACCTCAACCTTCGTCGGGGCTACTATGAGTCATGCCATTTAGATGTCATTTCCTAGGATGTTTAACTCTCAAATACAATGATGACTCTTAGAGAAATTACTATAATGTTGGTTCTCTCGGATTATGTCTTGGAGAATCCTCAAGTGTCTGGAATGCACCACCTCAAACAATGAGTACAATAGGATATCATAAGATAAAAAAATCGTGGTCTAGTCTAATAAATGATAAATTTTTGGGTTCATGATTCCCACGAATAGTTCTAGGTATTCTTACAATTTTAGTGAACAAACAAGTACCCATAGAGTCCAAAGACATATATATATATGCCACTTACGGTATACCTTGTTTCATACTCATAACTGGTGATAGCCTAATTGGATGTAATTCTTTGTGAACCATATCACCCATCACAACCTTGCAAAGAAGTCATTGATCCTTATAATTTTATACTTATACATCATGGGCACCTAGTTCAGTCATTGATATTACACATGTATCATGTTGCTATGATCCACCTTCTTGGAGAACAATAATAGGGCTGCGTAGGGGGAATCAATGGGTATCACAAATCCCTTCACCAAAATTCTTCTAACTGAGCCCTCATCCCACGAATTTCTCATGGATAAATATGATATGTTGGTGAACATATATGGCCTATTCTAGAACAATTATCAATGAAAAAATTTTACACTCAGTGGCGAGGTATGACTGGAACATCTTCATATGAGATATACATGTACTCCACTACAAATTCATGGAATTGGTATCCAATAGAATCCAATACTCTATGATTTATGCTATTTAAATTTTATGAAATTGGATATATTTTCTTATAAATGATCTTGTACTACACTACCATGGTTTAATTTCTACAAAAAAATTAAAACCTTACACTATCAAAGTCAACACACCACATCCTGCTCCTAAAATAGTCAATCTCGGCATTACTTTTGGATAGTGGGTCCATACCTAAGTTAATATCAAAAACAATAATCACCACTAAAAAGAGTTACTATATATTTATCTCTCCTAGAAGAATTATATTTATTTATTAGTAAGAATGTGAAATGCAGAGTTGTGTTGTGTTAGAGTCTCCAACTACATGGGTCCGGCCAATGGTTCAACCAAAATATTAAATTCTCAAACCAAATATGTGGAATGAAAAGAATGAATCTCACCTATGTATATAAATACTAAAAATAAGGTAGAAAAAATATAGATATTTTCTTATATAATCATTGTATCATTAGGTTCATATGCTTTCATATCGTATGATTATCCTCATCCTTGACCATAAGAAACCTTATTTTTCTGTAGACACCCTCATGGTGGTGGTTATACTTGGTCCAACATTTGACAACCTCTTGATGTTCTGATTACCCCTCTACCATGTCTACCACCCTATGGACCACCCAACACCTGCCTCTACCTCTTCCTTGGTAGTCCCTCCACCATCTCCCGATCATTAGTATGATGAGGAAAAAAATTACCATGATAGATTTCATCAACCATAAATTGAGTAACACTTCCTCTCTCAGGGATGATTAAGTCCATAATTTTATCCATGAACATCTAACCCTATGTCCCATGATCACCTCATGATGTTTATGAAATGATTGGATCCCTATGACGAACATTGAATACCTACTACCTAGGTATCATCACATCTGTTCCCTAAAACATTATCCATTATTGGAACAAAATTTTCCTCTAATCTATCCACCACTATGGATTAATAAAACCCTTTATAATAGGTTTAATATAGAGAGTTATCACTGAATTCATGATATCATATCATAATACATGTTAAAATGTACATTATTTGAAAACAATATCATGAACCATTTATTTGGAGTATCATGAGTTGTCGATAAGCCTAAGTGAGTACTAAACAATGGTCAAACATTCCAACAATTTATGAGGAAGATCATCTATGTGAAATGATCACGACATGGATTCAGAAAAATAATCCCTGAAGAGATGTTCAATGTTTGACTAGGATGTAGATTTCATTACATGAGAATGATTCACTGAACACCACCATCACTAAAAAGAGACCAGAATGAGAACAATACGAGGAAAACCATCTGGTCTGAAGGAATCATCATATTGTGGGAATCTCAAGGGACTGACTCTAGCTAGTCCTTAGACACCTAGTGTTTTATATCACTCCAAAACCTATGTGGTCACATCAATTATAACTGGTGATTCCCAAAAAACTTGTTTACACCCTCAAAAAGGACTACTAGTGCTCGTAGTTGATCAATGGTTGGTTTTGTAGATTGTAAACCACACATAGGTTATATATACAACACATCCCACTGTACTGAAGCATGGTAACTCAGTGGATCATCCTCATGATAACGTATATTAATCCTAGCTAGCTGTTTTTGTAGATGAATACTAAACTAAATATGATTTACCATAATTAAAGTGCATATCTTTGGAGATGTATAATAACGATCAAGGAAATATCATCCCATTTATATATGATGCATGTACCAATTATTTACAAACAACATATTTCAAAATGTACAATATAGATTGGAAGGTGATCAAAGTCCTGATGTATGGATATGTGGTCCACCAAACCAACACCTGAATCCATGTGATGAAAGAAGTACTTGAAAGAAATTACATTATTTCCCCAAATCAATCTCATAGACTCATTTACTAATGTATAACCCCCATGAGATACCAATCTATCAAGACCAGAACCACCGAGGTCCAAACAGGGAGTACCATATAATCACATCCTATAGTTTAGGGGATAGTGTCTAGCCTCGAATATAAATATCCAAAAAATGATAGTAATAATCAACATTTATATGTATGAATTAACAAATAAACAAGACAATAAAATGTAGAAATTCAAATTATCTAAAACCAATTGATCAATACATCTATGATGCCAAATTCATAGTACAACAACAAAGTAATAAAAGTGAGCATGTTTCGAAATACATTCTGAGCTAAAATATATGTAGAGTCCAACCATCTCCAAGGAAGAATTATAAGAACAAATAAAATATCCAAAAAAACAAATTGGTATGTCAAGAACAAAAGATTATCCAACTTCTCTATATCTTCCCTAGATATCATCAAATTAGTCATTGTTAGTATAATAAAATACACATGCAAATAGATCGCATGCATGGTTAATTATAAAAATTCCATTTAGGTCACCTTGATAACACTTCAAATAAATAATAAATAATATTCTTATAAAAAACTTTATATAATAATAAATAAATAACATGAAATCCCTTGATATACTCATTGAGGATACCACACCACTGGGAATTCATAACTAACAACCAGTCACACGATTCAGCTCGAATCATTTATTGTTCTGGGATAATCCACTCCACAATAAATTTTATCACCAGATACACTCATCCATGCGTTCATGATCATTGGAACCCAACCCATAACTATAATGGTCATTATGACCCAAATACATAGATAAGAGAAATTCCCATGACCTATGGGTGACCCCACAAACCCAATCGGGATCATCTCAATACTTAAGATATCAAATAAAAATGGTAATAGGAACACTACCGATACACATTTATAGATGGATGATAAATTTGGAATTGTATGAGGTCTCAGTGATTCATAAAATCTTACCTAGGGTATAATGGTGATAGAGGATCACACTCAATTCTCACAGAGTGACAACGCAAACTAAATCTGACACTCAACCTCAAGAGGGGATCAAAATCCATATATGAGGATTTATTACATAATTTTACTAATGAGGATATAGATAAAGGGAACCTAATTAACAAATAATTGGATAGAATGAAGAATTACAGGGTTATAAGCACCCTCAATGGGAGAAAATATTTATTATGGGGGGTAAACACCATGTCCAGCCAACCCCTGTCTTTCCAATGTATTGTTTCCTAACACAACCTGTAAATCTCAATATAAAAGGGATGTAGGAGGAGTAAATATTGTGTAGGGGTTGAAATAATCCTTTCTTGGGCCATATATCCTTGCTCATGTACCACTTTCCACTCCCTTGTATCAACATGTGTACACCTGTAGGTGCCTGTGTACACCTCACAACAAGAACGTACATGGATTACATATGATAGTGTATTGTATGAGATACATGACTTGCTTTAGAACATGTGTCATAGGTCATGTTACTATGTCACATGGAGCGTGATATTTTACTATATGTGGAAAACCTATAACCAGACACAGGGGGTCCCGAACTGTGTGATATGTTGGATTACACGTTGTGTAACCAATGATTATCCAGATACGTCAAGATATCATCAACATCATTCTCAATTTCTATAGAACACCACAATCATTATAACATATATATATATAATGTCACACGACCATTCAATCACCAGATCACTTGATTCTATCTTTTAAATTACATATTAAATGATTCATTCAGACAACCCATCATCGTCAAACCTCCAAACTATGAAAAATGTGACCTTAAATTGAATCCAATCTCATTCCTCTTAGAATAATCTAATGCAATTTTCCGTCCTTAAATAGAATCCTCCATTAATTTCATATCTTTAGGATTTATATTTTGTTCCAATTAAATGTCCCACAATGATCAAATATCTAGTAATCATTGAATCATATTCTAAAGGATATAAATGTGATGAATGTGAGATGAAATGAGTGATAAAACCATAAGAACTAATATATATGGAAAAATCCTCAAACTTTGTTCATTTATCCTTGAACAATTTCTGTTCACAATGACAAACAAAGAGGAAAATAAAAACAGTGACAAAAAATAAATTACATCAATTTAATCATTCGTCAATTCAATAATACATTATATGTAATGAATTGATCTATCTTTGATAGTGATAAAATAATTTTATGTATGTTTAAATGAAAACACATACATGGACTTGTATCAATTAATGAATAAGAATGGTAAATAATTTTCATCACTAGTGAGATAATAAAACTCTTATAGTAAAATGATCCTCAATCCTGATCTACTCCAACATCATCTAACTAGATTCCTATACAACGATTATCAGGGTCTCATAGGTTTAGTGTCCAACCATAAGAAAAAAATCACAATAACAACATATTTATAAGATTTATCATTTTACACTTCAATAATATAAAATAAAATAAAATAAAAATATTTTATTCATTTCCACACATGATTTTTTTTTTCACAAACACCTTTCACAAATAATGGTTATATCGTTATTAGGGTAAAAATTGAATTTTGAACCCCAATGTTCCCTCTTTTTTCTAATCTAGGCTCTTAGTAAAGAGTAATTAAAATTTTTTAGGAAAAAGACACAAACATGTTATTAAAATATTTAATATATATTGAAATATTTTTTATCATATCCTCGGACATTATAATTAGATATCGTCGAGGTGAATTATCTTACAAATATTACATATAATACATAAGAGTAATAGATGTAAAAATATGAATCATTTCATATATTGAATGTAAAATTTGGTAATAAATTGACGAAGTGTTTAATTTGTTTCCATAAATTTTCTAGATTAACTAATAAACCATGAAAACCCATTAGAAAACCCGACCATGATAAAAAGGTGATACAACCAAAAAAATGTCATAGAAGAGAAAGAGACAATGTTGTTATACACCGGGGTGTGAGATCACCAATTGGTAATTTTCTTACATCATGTGGGTTGGAACAATGTGACACAAGAGGGAACCAACTATAATGGTCCTCAATGGGAGATCAGATAAATACACAGGGTTATAATGTAGTGGAATCTGTATATTATATCTGATATAGAATTACTGAAGAATGAAACTATTCATCAATAAAATCTTGTGTTCTATCATGGTTAAACCAATGATGAAAACATTATCTTCCAAAAAATAAAACAAATCCCTATTTATACCATATGGAATTTTTTATTTGATATAAAGTGATCTTGATTATATACATCAAGAGTAATGTAAGTGTGATCGAAGATACCATGAACTGCAAGCATTCACATGGGAAAATACAGAGTATTGAATAGAGAAAAAAGAAGGGAAAATAGTGGGATATAGATCATCTAGAATTATTATTATATATTAATGTATTTTTATAATGATTCATTTAAGGTTATGTTCACTCCAATGTTTTGGTCAGATTTTAGCATCGTGGATAAATATTGATTGTTGAATGATTTTTTTGTTATTCTAGATGAGATATCTATGTCATAGTGTTTCATGAAAGAATTCATATCATTTTTTGGGATGTTAAAAATATAAATATAAACTCAACATTGAATTTTTAAGGTCATTTTGGGTAGATAAGTTATTTTTTAAAATCAATAGATTGAGTATTCCATGGAGATTTTATGGTGGACTTTTAGAGAATTTATCAAAATATAAGTCAAACAATTGGATATTAAACAATTTATCGTTTTTATTTAATGGGGGTTTTTAGTTTAATGTTTACATATGTGATATTAAGAAGTTAAAAACTCCATGGATTACATAAAATACTAAAATTGAGACATCCTTGATGTAGTAAATTTCTATCTACACAAAGATAAACATTTCTCGGTAATGGGAGAAGACTTTTTCATGAAGAAATGAATTTAGATGATAATAATGGTTTATCTAGATAGAATAATGTAGAACAAAATATGGACCATTTTTTATGACCAATTTCAGAGTTATTTTTTTAGAAACGCAATCATCATTTATTTACATCAGCTATGTAAAAATATAATATCCTTACTAAAACATTACGTACTCTTACTAACCATAATTTGATATATTTAGATACATCATAAGATATCATTAAACATTAATATTATTAATGTTGAGCTTTATAACAACAAATATTTTTAAAGAGATTTTAATGAGTAGAGTTTTTTATAGTTAATGTTGCATGAAAAATGAAAATTCCTAGATTTGAAATCATAGATTCATAATGTTATGATTCTCATAATATTAATTAATTCATTTTTAAATGAATTGCAATAGACATCAAGGAGCCTTACATTTAAAATCATTGAGTTACCATGAATATAACTACAAAATATCCCTTACATGAATGGATTTATAAGAATAGGAATATATAGTATAAAAAGAATGAAAATAAAATGATTTAATAGTGTAATACAAAATATTTTTTCCATGAAACAGATAACAGTATTTTAAGATAATTGATGTAATAAAATTATAGTAATTCAAAATAGAATACTCTCAAAGTACAAAAAAATTTATATGAAGAAGGTGTGATGACATGTGGTGATAATAGTTATTTACTTATAAATTTTACTTCAATGATTTGGGGGATTTGATGTGATTTTATAGAAAACATTTCTCTAGGAAAGAAAATTATTTTCTCAAAAAAATGTCTTGACAAAAAATCCAATTGAATTCACATTATTATATTAAAAGGGAGAACTTTTCCAACATTGTATACTATATAAAGTCATCAAATATATGATGTTGAGTGGAGGGGGTATTTTGGAATATGTGAAGTGAAGAAAATTCAATGTTGAATAGAAATAAATAAATTTGTATTGTAGTGTTGTAAAATAAGTATAGTAAATTACATGAATAATGAATAATTGTTGTTTTTTCATAAAATAGGTGTATTTCTATCAATTTTAATGAATAATAAATAGAAATACTAATATTTATTATAAATATGAAACCCAATGAGATATGATAAAACTTGTTCATACAAGAGGAAATTGTTTTCCTATATAAATATTTAGAAAGTAATAGAAGAGTAAGAAAATAGGATAAAAAAGGAAGAACTATGAAAAAATTATGTATGAAAAGTTTTCAAACATTTATGGTGTATATAATAACATTATAAAGATGCAATTTTTTGTGGTATTATAAGGATTCAATTAGAGGAGGTATTTGTGTCATTATATCTTTTTCATTAGAGGAATAAAATTATTCTCTATCCCTTCTGTTTAATTTAATTCAAATCCAACATCAGGTTAATGTTTCTCTCAAGTTAACATATTATAGCATGAGTTTCATTTTTTATACATTGTAATGGATAATCATATTCATATAGAGGAGAATGTATTCTTTTTTAATAGTTAAATATGTAAAAATACAATGTCCCATTATTTACATACTTAAATATACATTTATGCTCATTGAAATAGATATTGAAGAAAAATAGTACAAAAATAAAAAATTTCAAATAGGTAAATAGATTAGATGTAACAAATTTCTAAAAAAAGACATGATAATTCATTCACCACATTCCTCCCAGTATTGAAAATATCGCAATGTGATCAACAATATAATTGTGTATAAATGATTATTTTGTCACATAAAGAGTACAAACCGTTTTATTTGGAATGTAATTTAATTTCAATGATTTTGTTAAAGTAATGCCGCTAATATCCAAAAAACAACAGTCTATATGCTCTGATAAGAAGTGGTGATGGGAGTCAAAATATATAATAATTTCATTTATGCACGGACATCAATGTTTTTTCGTATGATTTTAAATGATGGATCATAATGTAATAAATCACTTAAATAAATATTTTTTGTTATACAAATTGATGGTAAGACATAATACAAGTACTTATTTTTTTTATCCAGTATACATGTTTACAATATTGTTACAAAACAGTAATAATTGATAGATTTTATAAAGTCAAATAAATTCATCTCAAATGTCAATTTTCCTAGAATTCCTTCGATGAATTCCTTAAGGGAAAATTCATGACCCTAGAGTAATGAATAGAAACTAAATTATTTATCCATTTAATAAACACAAATTTATTCTCCGAGGATCAATATAAAACTATAGGTTTATCCCCAATAGATATCACATGATTTTCAAACTAATTAATATATTTGTAACATGAAAGAAGTTATTTAAAACCCTAATTTGTAGGCTTTAAACTATATATATCATGTTGTGTCATGTTGAAAAAATGTGGTTCACTCTATCAAGAACTTTTTTGATCTAGATAATTTAATATAAAAAAATCCACTATAAATGTATTAATGAAATATTAAATGTTCATTTTCTCTATGTGAAATTTTATTATGAATGTAAAAAATTCAATTGATTATGTTTTATTACCTTCATATTTCTCCATGTCCTTATGGTCCATTTTTTAATGAATATTATTTTAAGTAATTGGAGAATGAATCCAACTTATAAATTATTTATGGACTTTTATCAAGACTATATATTTTTATGTTATCAATATTACAACAGTGGAGATGTTATATGTATTAAATACAATACTATATAATAACAATCATGATAGGATTAAGGGATTATAAACTGATATCCAAATAACTATGAACTAAAAAATTTAAACAATCTATTTATCATCTTCCTCACAAAAATAAAAAAATTATAAAATAAAAACAATAATGATATCTCTTTAATAAACATGAAATATGGGGGATATTTAATTTTATGCAAATTATAATCATATTAGCTATAACACAAAATTATTGGGTAGATAAAAATCAACATAAATGATATTTTGAAAAAAATCCGAGAACATGTAGGATAAATAAGGATTTTCAATCATTCTAATGGATTTTCACTAAAAATCTCAAATAGAATATGGATCAAAAATGGAATACAATGACTCTCTGTATAGGGTTATCATGGAAAACCTTAATTTAGAATACAATAATTTGAAAAATAATCCCTATAGTTCGAATCCAATTTCATTCTATTAGAAACTGAAAAATATATATCTCTCACTTGGTGAATTGATATAGATAAGGAATATTAAATTGAATATAGGAAATTCATTGACTATGTATTGAAAACATATTTAAGGAATTAAATAGAAAAGAAAAAAACCCAATCTAATTTTGATGTGGTTGTTATTTGAACCTTTTATTCTATTTAAATTTCAAACTCAATCAAGATGTTTCTTGTAAATAGAATTTATAAAAAAAATTTAATTTCGATAATATTTTATTCAAAGACCTCAGGTTTTTTCAAAAAGTGAGTCTATTATGATTATTATTATTGTGTTTTTTAATAAGGGGAAGTCCCCTACCCCCTTTAATTTGGGATGTCTAATAAGCCAAAGTTATGGGGAAACTCTCCCTATCTTCTCATTCATTCAAATCCTTCAATATTTTTTTTAAATATAGTATTATTTTTCCTTTTTAGATATGTTATATATCCCTTTATATCCATCTTTTTTCACACTTCTACCCCTTTCCATCGGCCATTATGTTATATCATATCAAATTTTAAGAATTTATAAGGAATATTTTTTGAGTTTTCACCTTGGTATTGTTAAATACATTATTTTGAAATTTTATGTTTCATTATCAGGAAATTTGATACTAAATAAAATATGCGTTATTGATTTAATGTTATAATTATTTGGATTTTGTTCTCATTGAGTATATCAATACCTGATCCTTAGAGAACATTTTTTAATTGAAAAAATTATCATTTTTGTTTATTATGGCATGTTACATGTCAATTAACAATATTATGAATTATTTTTCTGGAATTATCATTTATTTTAAAAAACATAAATAGTTATGGATAACATTAT
Source organism: Viscum album (assembly GCA_963277665.1). Lineage (NCBI taxonomy): Eukaryota > Viridiplantae > Streptophyta > Magnoliopsida > Santalales > Viscaceae > Viscum > Viscum album. The sequence continues at coordinate 685,492,694 of OY728145.1, read as the reverse complement.
AATTGTTTAACGATTCAACCACACATGCCTTCATGTTTTAAATTTCAGGTTCATTAAAATAACAATATTAATTAATATATGTATTACATGGATGATAATTCATTAATTTTTTATATTTATTGGATTAAAATTATAGTAGTGGATTATTTTTTAATTTAATATACATTATTATCTATAAAGATGGATACTAAGTTTTTAAAAAATATATTCAATATTTTTTTTCAGAATAGTTTTAATGAAAATGGTTTCAATAAAATTATACTTTATAATATACAAGAAGTTGAGGAAATACATCCCATAAATAATAATTTCAAATTAAGAAATATTTCCTTGGTAAAAATTGGGTATCATATATAATATATAATTTCTTATTATTTTACTTATTTTATAAACGACATTATTTTTAATTAAATTATTTCATGTGATTATTGAGTATTAAATAATGAGGATAATGTTCATGTCATCCCTTAAAAGGGGTATTCGTGTGAGAATATCATATGAGTGGTGGCTGAATGAGGGTATTAAATGTATTTTCCAATTATTATACATTTATATTATTATCACTTCCTAGAATGGATATTTATATCTTATTATTGTGGGACATAAGAAAAAATATTTTTTATATATTTTAAACTATTTTAATTATTGGAATATCCCATTATTACCAAATATTCATTAAGATTCATTATAGTCAGTTTCTTAAAGCATGTGTAATGTCAATATGCATATTATAATTTACAGGGTTCACCATCCTTAAACAACTCCATGGAGAATGCATCAATAAAATTCCATGTAAAAAATTACTATAAAGAACAGTACTTTTGAACTAAGATCTTAGTTACGATACTCTTTGAATAACGTTACTTCTATATAATGATATTTGGGAACCCACATCATCCCAAAGTCCACTATTGAACTAATTACTTCTTATTCCCATTAGAGTAAAAATTGTAATCATGAAAACATTTTTTTTGAAATACATGAGCCTTTAATAAAATCTAATTCATGAAATGCATTAATTATTATGGATTTATTCTCTAGTTTATCTCCACTAGGATTCTCCTCACAAACCATGAATTTCACTGCATTGGATCACATTTTCTTATAGAATGTAATATTTTATTCTATTTTCTTAACTATTCCACACTAGTTCGATCATATTCTACATATGAGTATTGAAAATATTAAAATAACTTGTTATCTATACATTAGATCTCATTGAACTACTCTACTCATTTTAGGTGTCAAATATTAAATATCCACCTCCCAATAATTTCTGTATATTTTATTTTGTCTCTTATAAAATAATTGGTCATGAAAAATTAAATAAAACACCTATTAGCATCATTATGGGATATTAAAATAATTCAAAACTCCTAAAATGTTTCCTTTATACTTATTATGTGACTGTTATAACCATTTCCATCCAAGCTTCATTAAAATAATAAAACTCTTTTGGGGCATGGATTAAAGCATCATTTAAGACACATGGTAAATTCATCTTTTAACATAAAATCTCTCTTGGATTGTTGTCTAAAATGGAGGCACATGATGTATGAAACACTAATTTTATATTTAAGAATTTATGTAATAAAATCCTCTACATTGGGTCCACATTTCCCTAAAACACAAACCATAATGGATACCATTTGAACAGTATGGTATGGTATATGTATATCTAGGGTGGAATTACCATCAATATGCATAGCTTCATGGACATATGGACATGTTTTCTTACCTTTTAGAATCAAAATAAGCATGTTTCATTGATCAATAATAATTCAATCAGTAAGTGAACTAGCTGACCCAATATCGATTCATCATATTTTATAAGTGAATGTTAACTCATAATTACCTATTTAATATAATTGTGAAAAAATGATGGAATTTTTATACTCAGCATGAAATATTATATGGTGTGGTCGTCCTATAGCTAACTATGTTACTCTTCTAAATTTTATATGAATGCCATGACCACTAAAAAACCATTCCACCACAACTAGAATTTATCATGACGCACAATTACTATTCAATTTTTCCACAGGGACCACCATGGTATGTCATCTTTGAGCATTCACATTTTGTTAATATCATTCACTTAAATGACTATAATCTAGAGTGATTTCAATACTTCCTTATTTTTCATCTTTACCACTTACAAATTCCATGGTGTAGTCATTATCCAATTGGGAAATACAGAATTCTCATAGATCACTTCAACTCTTGTTTTATCATTCTACTAAAATTGCAGGGCCTTTTCCAATTTATTATTATATAATGATTTACTCATGAATCTGTTCCATTGGAATTAAAAATGACTCCAATAAAACAACACTATTATCAAATAATCATTGCCATCTAGAATGTTTATTAATAATCTACCACCTTTGTATTTTATTAATTATCTAAAACTGATTTCCATTAATTTATAAAAAAATTTATTATTGATAAAATATACTAGTAACTAAATACTCCATAAAACATGGTGATCTTATTTTGATGCTCACGAAAATTTCTAATATTATCATTACATGTCTTCTCAAAATTATTATCTTCTTTGATGTATGGGAAGAAACTCCATTAAATTTCAACCCACATTCTATGTTTATAATCTGAAAGGGCTTTGGATGGGATCAATCACCCCTATTAGAAAGGGGAGGACTTACCCTGCATATTTAATCTACCTTATTTTAAATGTATATTTATTCATTCGCTTCTACAAGGTATTGATTATCCAAATTATCAAAAATAATCTAAAATCAATTTTAGTATGGATTTTACATGTAGAAAATTTCCCAATCAATGATAGATTCAACCTCTAATGAAATATATAGATTAAATTTACCACATATAATGTATGTTGTAAATAAATCATCTAGGCCAAATAACCATATCCTTATTTGGAAACATGATTATTTCTATAAAAACACAATGTTGTACATGTCACTTATTAATACTAACAATCATAATGAATACTTGACAATTTTTACTATTCTAGATACATCATGTGATCTAAAAAACACATTTACACAAACATATTAGTGTACTAAATCTACAAAACTATTGAAAATGGGTATCAAACCACTTCAAGTGTCGCATGATATTAGTTATTTTAAATTGGTTAAATTACACAAATCGAAGTCCAATATTATTATACAATTTTTTGGAATAAAAAATATCTAATTATTGTTAATATACTTTAATGTTCATCACAAATCCTCCAAATTCATCATCATTATAAACCAATTACAGGTTATTAAAATTTTTTATACCACTTTTGGGAGTATATGTTCAATCTCATGAGATTTTAAATATCCAATAATTTATTAAATGATTCCAAATACCGAAATGAAAATTAAATGAAAAATATATGAATATAAAATTATTTTTTTATTCCCACTTTGTATTATTATTGTAGAATAATAACACATGGTTTGTCAATTTATTTTATATTAATTTTTATTTATAACATTTTTTCCATCACAATAACCCCACAAGTTATATTTCCCCATTATTTCGTCACCTCATTAATAAAAATTTGAAACAATAAAGCATAGATTGATACGGGTACATAAGACTCCATCATGTAAAGTAATGGGGCTAGTCAAGATGGAAAATCCTTTTACCTTCTATGTTTCTTTATCCCCATTTTATATTTTACAAATTTAATGTTACCATATCATAGTTATTTAATTCATTATTTATAGCTTGTTTTCACATCCACTATCCAAGGGTAAATTTAGGGTGATACCACTCAAACAATACTATTTGTGTATGTGATTATATTTAACCTTCAATTCCTTGTGAATTTTTATTATTATTGATTTTATCTCAAATTAATAATTATCATCATGATTTTCTCTAGTAGTGGATCTCACCACTGTCATTTTTCTTCATTAAATATTTATATAGTTTCCTTTAGAGATTGATTAATGGATATATAGGGAACTATAATTCATTATTGGAATGAGTTAATTATGTGTCAAAATAATTATATGTGGGTTTATCTTTTTTTCTAACTCATTCACACCGTGAAAAACTCCCATGTTTCTATTCTTGATTATTATTCTTTCCATGAATTATAGTTTTGTATGTATTCAGATATTGTTGTATGATACTATATTTATTGATCCTCCTCATTATTCTATAAATAATTAAAATTATTTTCAACAATTATTCTATTTACTAGTATAAACTCTTTATTCATATGTCCTAGGTCTATAATATCTACCGATCACTTCTTATAACATCTATGAATTCCACCACATAAAATACCTTTCCAGGTGACTTAGGTTTTAAATAATAATGAATTGGCTATAATTAGCATACCTCATTTGGTCTCTCCCTGACTAATATATTGTAATTACAAGCGTTCTCTATCCTCATTGGGCTTATTAGTAAAAACCCATATTCAAGATATGGACAATGAAAAAATTTATCTCGAAAATGGTTCCCCTATCATTATGGATAACAATATTTCGATTTCGAATAGAAATTATAATTTCATAAAAATTTAATATTTAGAATATTTCATCTTATAAAGTCTATTTTAAATTGATTTTTAAAATATAATATATATTTTATTCACTCCTTGAGCTGATAGGTCATCTATAATTTTCTCTCTAATATGAATGGATGACAGTTTTATTTTGATACTACATACATCATTATTCATCTTCTTTTTATATGATTAGTTTATTTGGAATGATTCCTTCCTTTAATTACTTATCCCAACCAATTTCTATAAATTTTATTTGGCAATTTCATCAGTCATATTGCTTTGATATTTATTATTCTTCATTATAATTTTAAATAATTTTAAGGATACTTTTTTCTCCATTCTATCTTTTTTTCTTAAGAATGAAATGTATATATTGAGAAATAAAAATAATTCCTAGCATTATATTTTTAAACCATCTATTATTGAATTATGATTTATTATAGGTTATTACATGAACACATACTTATTTTTAAACGTGATTTTTCTTCAAATTATTCATCAAATCATCTTTTTTCCTAGATATATTATTTGAAATTCTATATAATTTACTCTATACAAGTGATAAAATATGATATTTAATTATATTATGAATTTTTACCTTGGTGGGAAAATTCATCTTCTAAGAAGAGTTAATTAAATTTATAGATTCATTTATTTTTTATTGAAGTCAATTATTATCATTGAATTATTCATTCACAAAATAACCTTCTCTATACATATATATACACTCTAAAAAAAATCATTGATAAATAATTAATTTGATATATTCACTGAGTTCATAATATAATGAATGTTTTATAAATGAATCATCATTAATATATATTTGATCTATCTAAAAAATAACTACATGTTGGGTTAACAGAATTATTACTTTGAGAAAAACCTCTTGAGGAACTCTAATAAGAAACATCCACGTAGGAAATTTAATCTTTTAATTAAATGTGTAAATACATTTAAAAGTGGATAGTAAAAACATTTATTTATTTTAATTATTTAATGAGAAATGTAATTGGTATATTTGAATTTTTTTAAAGTATGATTTCAATGAACTTTTTTAACATTATACTAATATTATATTATTTTAAAAAAGAATGGGTATGATATTTCAAAATTTGTTATGATTAATAAAAACATATTTTTTATCGAATGTGTACAATGAAAAGAACTGATATTTTTTTCAAATGCATGGGATTGAGTTATAATGTAGTAGTTTCTTGAGTAATGATATATATAATTGTGAAAAATAATTTCCTGATTTTAGAAATATTTATGAAAATTATTTAAAAGATTTTATTTTTAAAAAAATGAAAATTATATTTCATCATCTAAATATAGTTATTTTTTAATTTAAATATATTTAATTTATTTTTTATTTAATGAGGTAATAAAATTTTCTATAATTTTAATATTATTTTTATAAATTCTGGTAAATATATAGTAAATAATTTAAATAATTTTAATTCAATGGTTTTATTATATTTACCAAGTGTAGTGATAATATATGTATATATTTATAGGTTATAAATATGGAATTCTTGTTTTTTCGTTATTTCGTGTTGATTATTTTAGATTTTAGTAGTTTTATAATTTCATGGGATACTCATTTATTGTTTTTAGGATTGATTTGATTTAAATAAAATTCATTTAATGTGATACATCCTGTTTGGAATATTTGGTTTCAATTAAAATATGTGTGTTCTTTTTTTTAAATCATTTTTTAATTGAAAATAAAAGATATTGATTTTAAAAAATTATTTTATATAATTATTAGTAATAATAGGTTCTTATATAATGATTGTATATTATAAAAAGGATAAAAATTTAAAATTAAATGATTTAATAACATATTTTTATTAAATACTAATGCCTTTATATATATTTATATACAAAATTAATTTTATTATTTTATTCAACATTTATTAGCTTATTATATACTCAGTTTTTACATAGAAAATTATTAAATATATTTCTTAAATTATTACTGTTTATTTTTTTTGAAAATATTTTCTTTGAATTATGACTCATTCATTAAATGTTATTCATTTGGTGGGAATTGTTTCCCCATTTTAGATTCTAATAGCTTCACTGAGTCTTGATTGGATGATACTTAAGAAGAATTTTAGGTCAAGTTATGTTTTATATTTAACATATCATAGGTTACATTTTAAATTATAAGATTAATTTAGAACTAGTTTTATGTTATATAATTGGAGGTATTAGGTAAAATTGATATTGATTTCATTTATTGATATAACATTGTGTGCATTTTGGGGTTGTACGGGTTAAGGTGCTAAATTTGGTAGGGTTTGGTTATGTGTGGTTTGTTTAAAGTGAATTTACATTTAATTTCATGATAATATGGTTAAACCATGGTTATATAGCTATGAAATGGTGATCAGGATGTTTTTTTGGTTCTTTTGGGCTATAACTTATAGTTTTTCGCTTATACGTTGATGTAATTTAATTTATTTATATTGGATAATGAGTTGTAAATAAAAAATTCCATTTATTTTTATTTATAATAATTTACTCACCTCATTTTTATATACTTATGTGGGAATCTTGAATGTGGTGTTTCTAGTTCAGAATACAAAAATCAAGAAAATCTTATTTTTATTTATGTCATGGGTAGGAGTTTGAAATTCATTTTCACAATTCACATGAATTGGATAAGGGTTATTTTTCAAATGTAGCGAGTTTACCAAATAACAAGAATAAACATGAGTGATACCATTATATGTTTAACAAACGGAACACTCTACGGAAGGTTGTAAAATAAACAATGTGAAATTTCCAAGGCCCATGCACAATTCTTGTGAAGTTTGGAAAATATAAGATATACAATTATGATTCATTTAGTCCATAGAAACTCTTCTTTTCATTTAGTTTTGGTTTTTCAATCATCAATGTCGAACCCATAGATGAAAAATGAGTTCCAAATTCATAATTTTTAACATTTGCTCAATGTACCTTTTTGATCTCTTTGACATATTAAATTAATTCATTTAAGACAAATACTATTTATTATACAAGGTTTATCATCTACACTAATGTTTTCCAATGGAAGCCGATCATACATCATAAATTAATATTCAATTTTTGGTCACATTTTATTGGATTTTTTGAAATGTTTTATTTTAGTTAAAGTGTATATTCTTATTCTATTATAGATGGAATAAGATTTATTTCATAGACCTGAATTTATATTTTCATTAATTAATTAATTTCTTTGGGAATTTTATAATGATATTAATGTTGTTTGATGTGCATCCTATTAGTTAGTTTTTAAATTTTTATGTTATTTTCTAATGTTTGGTTTTTCTTCTTGATAGTCACATAGTTGTTTGCCTCACCTTTTAAGGATTTTCTTAAATTATATGGTGGAATATTGAGGTACTTCTTCACTACATTAAATCGTGGGATATTTTTAATAATAATTCTATCTTGGTAATGATTTTCTAGGGATTATCACTTATGTAATGTACACCTCACCTAATTGATCTTGGATGGTTCATAATTAAAATGACATGGATTGGGTATCCATATTCATTGTTATTGGATGATAGAGGTTTGATATGGGTAAATATTTATTAAATTGTGATGGAAATTCCTTTCTTTTCTAATCTTGGTAATATATATATCATCTATGTTTATTTATTAGTTAATTAATATCAAATAATTTTTGTAATAAATGTTTTTCATATAAGCATTCTAATGTATTTTTTTATTTAATAGTGTGACTAAATATGATAATTAGTTTTTATTTTTATATCATCTCATATATATTAAATGATTCAAAGGAATTTTTTTAACACGAATGGATTTTGATATTTTTCATTGGATCATTCCCTATAAATCTATTTAATGGATTGGTTCACATGTTTTCTTTTCATTTTAGGGGCATAATTTTTTATGGGTAAGAGACCTGTAACACCAAAATGATAATAATTATTAAAATATAATGTAACAATAGATATATTAATAAAGACGTGTTGTCTTTAAATTTCATTTTACTATCTCTGATCTCCAAATAAATATTTACACGATAAATTTTATAAATTATATTCAATTTTATTTTTTAATTCCTTATTATTTTATATATTTTTTTATTATTTTAAAAATAAGTTTCATAAATATAAATGAATCGTTGAATTTTTCATTTTTATTATGAAACTACTTTTACGGAAAAGTGGGAAACCTAATACGTTCAATTAGTTGGATGAGAATCAACAGATATCAGAGATTCATTAAAAATAGCTTGATCGAATAATAGTCATTCTCCATATACTGTTTCGAGGATAGAGTGAAAACCTTTATTTTTGGATATTCTTTTATAATGTCTTCAAATATATCATCCTTCTACCCACATGTTTTAATGTACTCTTTACTATTCATCTCCCCTTCGCTGAATCCCCTTATAAGTATAAGGTCATTATAATTAATACTTGAACTCTACTAAGGATTAGTGTTCGTGGTATACCCTATTTTAATCATCATTTCATCCACCTATGATTTGGAATTGATAAAGATGGAATCCATCATTTATTATTCAGAATGTACAATCAGCTTCAATATATTCCCATTAGCAATTTTCTCTACCCCAATCTTCCCATTCTAGTCTGATACGGATCCCTCATCAATATCCTTTATAATATTAAGATATGTTGATTTATATTTTACCTAAAAATGATCAAAAACATCAGAAACATGATCAATCTTGTTTGGATTGGTTTTTGTAACAGAAATACTCTCCATTAGTTTTGGAATGTTTCAGTGGTCCTTGCATCCTTTATTTTTAGTTCCAGTGGTCAAATTTAAACTCCTCTAATCCCAACTATTCATTATCCACTTCTTTTGTCATGAGTTTATAGTCCGTTTATGATTATTCTACATGCATTTTATTAAGATAAATAATATTGTCATTATTCATTTGACTCTAATCCATCAAAAAGTTTTCCCCATTGATGTTCTCTTCCTGTTAGGCCTCTCTATAGTACAAATATTACCCATAGTTATCCAAAACATCGAATAAAATAAATGTTTTTTATGTTTCCCTTGTTCTTAATTTGTGATGTCTTGGTTGTTTATCCCTTCTATCTTGATTCACTAGAGTACCCTGTTGAAAATAGTGAGTACCAAAAATTTTTACCTCAATTGTCTTGATAATACAAAACTCTGGATCTGGGTCCTAACATGGTTGGAATTCATCCAAATGATGTTTATTCATCCTAATTATGAGGGTCACAAGACCACTAAATCCCTTAGTATTCTAGGGATCAATTGAGACATTATAAATAAATTTTCACTCCAATATGTCAAACTACAAGTAAGTAAATATTTCCACAATATTCTGATCATTTGAAAATCGTGTATCTTTCTATGTAAAATTACCAGGAACTACTCCATCACACTCCACTAGGAATATTTTTTCATCTTTACTCATCATTGGTTAATACCCCAATTCATAAAAACCCCATGGTTTCAAGAGGTAGGGTTCCCCATGCACCTATAAAATACTCAATGTGCAACCCATGATTTGATGATAACTGATTATTTTCACATAAACCCATACCCCCACACTATCCAATCCCACTCCATCAATGGAATTGATTTTAAAGACCCAGAAATTTCAAGGAAATTTTTTTCTCAATTTTCGTTGGAATTTTATAGGAACGCAGTTTCTAACAGCGCCTGATTCCGAGGCCCGGTGTGCCCGGAATCAATTTTTGAAGTTTAGCTCGGGTACGTTCAGTGAACGAATGAGCGGGAATTTCTAACTTTTGAACCGATACTCGGAATCAAATTCCAAGGGCACCGATGGAACCGCAGCACCAGTATTTGCTTAGGAACGCCTATTCCGGAGTTGCGTTTACACGAGGGAAGTTGTTAAAAAAATTGTGATAGTTAAAATAAAAATTTAACTTCAATTTTTATTTTCCTTAAGTTTTTTTATCCATTGGATGGAAGTTGGATTACTACCCAACTTCCCTTTGGAGGTTAATAGGGTGGTGGGTCCCACACGAACCCCACCCCTTCATATCCTCTAACCCCCTCAACTCACCATTAATGTTGTGAACTTAAGTTAGAACTTATGACATTAATGTAGTGAGTTTAATGTAAGTTTTTGAAATTCAAACTCTTGAATTTTAAAGGTTTATGTTGTGTTAATAAATTAAGTGTGGGCTTAATTTATTTTTTTGGTTAGTTTCTTTGTTTCTTGAGAGGATTGGGAGAATCGTCGAGAAACTTTAAGATCTTCTTCGTCTTCGATGAAGAACGTGAAGAACGGTTCTTCTCCGACGAAGAACATCGACCCCACGACCTAGAAGACTCGGCATCCTGGATTCTTCCGTCTTCATCTTCCTCCAGAACAAGGGAGAAGTCGCCGACCGTGGTGATCATCGCCAACGACAAACGTACCTCCCTTCTTCATTATAGCAACAAGTGAGGAGACGTTGTTTCCTCCTCGGATGCACCCTGACGTCCACAGAAACTAAGTCCGACACCGCGACGCCATTCTCCGCGATACCCGACGTGCGACGTCAAATATCAAGGTAGGGAATTTAAATTGTGATTGTTGGTGAACCCTCGTTTACTCCCTTCTAAATCTATGAACGCGGTTCAACTAAAAATTAAGTTGATCCGCGAAGATTATTTTGCGAGTTGGGATTATTTTTATGATTCCTTTTATTTAAGAGGTTGTAGGGGATTGTCTTTACTTTAATTTGTTCAAGATTACTCCGTTGATTTTTATTCTTCGTGAATATGTCCAACTGCTATCGTTTAATGAGAGGGGGCCGGTCCGCACAAACATGGCCGACCCACCTCCCTTTTCCATGTTGAATTTTTTTGTGGTTTGGTACGGGAAGGCCTGGTGTCGTTGCACCACGCGGAATCATGCGACAAGGAAATGTGTGGCGCCGTCGCGCCACGTTGTGAAAAACAAACAATGGCGCGACACCGTCGCGCCACGTCGGAGAAACCCGAAGACATCTGCGGACGGAGTCGGGCCACGGTGAAGGGGCGCGGCGCCAAAGCGTCACGCCGGAGAACCACAAAGACAGAGCATTTTTTTAATTGATGTGCGTTGACGAGCAACGACATAACAGGGCCGAAAAGTATTTTTGAAGCTTGCACAGTAAAGTAGAAGACCTGAGATGAACACCAGCTCAGACGGTTTTGAAAATGGACCACCGGAGCAACTCCGGTGGCCCGCGGAAACACCCGGAGGCGCGGGTCACCGGCGCGACGCCGCCGGCGACCGAAGGCGGCGGCCAGAGCTGTCCGGCCACCAGGCGGCGGCGGCGCCTGAGCGCGCCGCCAGAACAATTGGCGGTGGCGGTTGCGCAACCGCCCTTAATTAACGGCGAGGGGCGGGCCGCGCGCACCCCCCGCTCCCCGACATCAGCTCGGCCACGCCGAGCCACGGCTGGCCGGTCGGGCCGGACCGAGCTGGCCGGGCCGAGCCGCCCCGTCCGGGCCGGGGTGGGTGTAGTCGGGTCGGACCTGGTTCGGGCCGACCTAGGGGGGTCGGGCCGGGTCGGTCCCGGCCCAGACCCCCCCCGTTTTCGGACCACTTTCAGTCAAATGCCCATATCTTGGGCTAAGGACCTCCGATCGACGCACCGTCAGTTGCTTAGCGATCCTTGGAACAAGACGATCTTTTCGGTATATTACACTCAAGGTTTTAGAGTACTTTGTGTTCGGCCAGGTTGGTTCGGATACGAAGCCAACCGGGCCCTCGGAGCAGAAACACTTATATATTGAGCTCCGGACGTCCGATTGACGTGCCGTCGACTTTGATGGATTTCTCTAGGTGAGATGGATCTTTTGGCTTACTCCGCTTGTGGTTTGGATGCCATCGGAGTGCGGTCGGGTTGGTTCGCTCACGAAACCAACCGGGCCCCTGGAACGAAAAAACCAATAACTCACAGACCGGGCATCTGATTGACGTGTCGTCTGTCTTGTTGAATTCCTCTTGATGAGACGGATCTTTTGGCATATTTCGCCCGAGTTTTGGTTGATGTTGGATAGTGGCCGAGTTGGATTGTACCCGAAATCCAACCGGGCCCTTGGAACGGAAAAGCTGTTAACCTTCAGACCAGACGTCTATTTGACGAACCGTCAGCGGCGTTGGTGATCACATTGAGAAACGGTCCCTATGAGTATACCCTATGAGTGTTCGAGGTACAGTTGAGATACGACCGGATTGGTTCGCACACGAAACCAACCGGGCCCCTTGGACGAAATGGCTAATAACTCACAGACCGGGCGTCTGATTGACACACTGTCTGTTGTGTTGAGACCCCTATGATGAGGCGGTCCTTTGAGATACTTCGTCGTGGGACTTTGGGATACCTTGAGTATCGACCTGTAGCTCATGGAGAGGACCCTCCCGGAGATGAGCGTGCAGAGTACGGAGACCGTCTAGCCGACTGAGACCTGACGACTGCATGACCTACTCGACTTGGAGTGAGTCGACTAGCCCAGTGAACGGAGCACTACTTTGTGAGGTGCAGACCCATGGCAGACAGAGCACTACATGTGTGACAGTGCAGACCCGCGGTACTCGTCTGGAGAGTACCTCAATAGGCTACTAGGGGGTGTACACTACTGTGTTTGGGTGGCATACCCCGGTGGGAAGCACTACTGTGTCTGTGTGGCTGACCCGCGGTACTCGACAGGAGGAGTACCTCAGCAGTCTTAGGTTAGTGGGCAGTAACTCGAAGTCATGACAGGACCACTGTACACTCCATAGATGGAGCTCTTCAGCAGTTACGGTTTCAATAATGAAAATCCTGGTTTGAGTTGAGACTTTTGACCTTGTGTTTACCTCATGATTGAGATGGGTGATTTGATAAATTAGGTATATGTATGGGCATATACCTGGGTAGTGGTTATCTGTTGATTTCATAATCTTTGTGTTTCCTCAAGATTGATATGGGTTACTTGATAACTTAGATATATGTATGGGCATATACCTAAGTAGAGGTTATCTGTTGAGATCTTCTTTGTGGACATCCATGTTGGTTTTAGTGAGACTTTGAGGGTCTCGGGGTCCCTACTGAGTATCGTTATACTCACCCCTGCATGGGTTATACCCCCACCTCGTTGTGTTGGTTGCAGACGACAGGCAGTGTTGACGGAGGCCGAGTGTTCGAGGACTGGACGGTACCCGGAGGTGGACTACACGACGAGTCAGTACCCAGAGGTGGACTACACGAAGAGCCAGTATCTGGAGGCGGACTTCACAGTGAGACGACACTCGGAGGAGGTTGACGGGCGAGAGCGTTGAGGAGGCTATCTGTACCTACCCTTCAGGTAGGATCCGTGGTGGACGATCCAGGAGTTGCGTCTTCTATACCTACCCTTCAGGTAGGATTCGTGGTGGACGATCTAGGAGTTGCACCATCTATATCTACCCTTCAGGTAGGATCCGAGGAGGATGACCCAGGAGCTTCTTCCTTTCTTCCAACTATTGTCTTTTCCTGTTTTACTTTGTTCAGTTGTAGTTGTACTTTCATTTGGGTTTGTATTCTGGACCATTTACCTTTCAGCACTTCTCTTTGTACTTAGTGTTTCACATCTTCTTGTACTCTATGGTGTTTTGTTACTTTTATAAAGTCAATTCCTTCCCAGTTATCGGGATTTACGCCTTTCGTGCTAGTCGCTAGCCCCTGGCCTATGGAAGGCGGGCTTGGCGTAGTCATGGAACGGTTCTAGAGGACAGGTCATGAAAAATTGGTATCAGAGGAGTTCGGTTCTACCGCAAAACTCAGGACTCTGATCTTTCTCTATGTGAAGAAATAGTGTTATGTGTACTGAGTGTGGTCTTTAGTTCAGGGAGTCCGGTGTTCGTGCGGCGGCCGACGTATCCGTACACCAGGACCCAGACTACTGATTTCCAACTTTGTACACGAAAACATGGATTGCCTGTGTGTTTCAAAATTATTAATGTTAGCTCAAACCAGGTCATCTCACCAGGTATAAACGTTGACCGGGTCGCATCTGTTCAGGATCTCTCCACGCAGACATTCAGTTGGAGTTCCGAGAGAGTACTCGATGACGGCTCACCGAGCGATGAGGCTTTGGTTCATGGCCCTTTTTACTATGTTGGCACCCTCGTGTGGTGTACCAGTAGCACCACCACTTATTGGGTAGCAGATGCCAACAACTATACTAGAAAACTGTGCACGCTGGCAGAGAACGTTGCACGAGTTCCAGCAGCAGCGGCCTTCGAGGTAACGAGGCGAGATAGATTCCCAAACAGTAGAGCAGTGGCAGGAGGCGATTTCTAGAGTTTTCCACCTATCTGAGACATCAGTAGAGTGGATGGTGGACTTGTCCACAAGTGTTTTCTAGTGAATGACCATGAGGATGGTCCGCATAGTGATGAGGCTTCGTTATGTGGACCAATGCTTGAGATAGTACCTTTGGGTAGTGTGTCAGCTATACATCACTACCTGTTGGTCAGCAGTAACAACTGGCGGTACCGGTAGGTGACACATGTAAGCTTACTGCATTACATGTGTTCTAAGATTAGATACCCTCAAGATCTGAGGATAACCTGACTCACAAGCGGATGAGGACGGGCTTGAGGGGGTGGCAGAGTGTTTTCTAGTGCTTATACAGTTTCAGCGAGACGACGTGTTGATAGGTGAGAATTCATCGAGGCGTACCGAACATACTGGGTACTCGATGGATGCATTTCGATCAGTGCAATAGAGGTTGGACCTCTGAGCATGGTATGTTTAAGGGCTTTCGAGCCATCACCTTTTCTCTACGCATTCCTACTTAGGCTAGGGTGATAGAAGGAACCTTTGTGGTTGAGAATTCTTTGCGAAACAAATACAGCCAGAGAATTATAGAAGTTTGGAAAGCAGGAAACTGGCACCAGTCTTGGGGACCTGGGAGTGTAAAATGTTTCAAGTAGAGGAAATGTTAAGGACAGATGAATCTGCAGAGCAGCAGACATGGAGGCAGATCTAGGAGAGCAGCTTGTGGTGGTGTACATTTCAACATGTTACCATCACCCGCCTTTGTAGTCCCCACTAGACTCAGGGAGTTGGAGAGCAGTGGAAGAGATTAGCTTCTTGCGGTCATGGAGTGTGACCAAAAAGGGCTCTAAGGATGATTCGAAGTGCGGACATTGTCTTCTACTAGCTACCGTAGCCACAGACATCGATACGAATCTTCCCTTCCTTCTATGAATCTAGTCCCAGACCTAGAGTTTCCGGTTAAGCTATTGACTTGACCCTCACGTATAGAGATACCTTTGGGAGGAGACTCAATAGTCACACTTACGCCAACGGTGTGATCTGACCCTTGAGGCGAGAGTCTCGGTTGGGACCTCTTGGTGGCAGCGTCGAGGCCTTACGACGTTAGTTTGAGTATGGATTTGGAAATCACTATTCATACTCAAATTGACGGTATTAGGCAAACGTCGGGATGGGTTTTCCTTGGTCGGAGAAAAGGAAACCCTGGGAAGCACAAGTTAAACTCATGCATGGGAGGGTGCGACCGATCACTCTTGAGTCGGCCAACCTTACCCGGGTGGCAGCAGTCGTTTGAGTTCCAGTTCTAACAGGAATTGGAAACTTCTGGAGTTCGAGGATGACTATCACGTCCTTATACGTGTCTCACCTCGATGAGGTTTACAGAGATGTGGCCAAGGTGACAAGTTATCTCCGATGTTCAATGGACCTTTCTAGGTCCTCAGCTGGGTAGGCGAGGTGGTTTACCACTTGACTGATCCACCTCAGTTGCACTAGGTGCACGACGTCTTCCACGTATCTCAACTGAGGAGATACGTGCTTGATCCTTCACACATCATCGACCTCAGGGAGTTGGATGTCGATGACAGGGCATCATGCACAGAGGTTATAGTGGGGATTGAGGATCGACGGGAGCAGGTCCTACGAGGATGGTTGATTCCTCTTGTGTGATTTCGTTGGCAGCACAGAAACCTCCAGGTGAGAACATGGGAGTGGAAGGCCCAAGATTCGTGCTCTGTACCGCTTTTGTGACCCTGGTTTGTGTTGATGCTTTACGGGGATGTAAATCCCTAAGGTGGGAGTAATTTAAAGACCCGGAAATTTCAAGGAAAAGTTTTTCTTAATTTTCTTTGGAATTTTACAAGAACGTAGTTTCTGACGGCGCCTGATTCTGAGGCCCGGTGTGCCTGGAATCAATTTCCAATGTTTAGCTCGGGTACGTTCAGTGAACGAACGAGCAGGAATTTCTACCTTTTGAACCGATACTCGAAATCAAATTCTGAGGGCACCGATGGAACCGAAGCGCCGGTATTTTCTTAGGAACGCCTATTCCGGAGTTGCATTTACATGAAGGAAGTTGTTAAAAAAATTGTTAAAGTTAAAATAAAAATTTAACTTCAATTTGTATTTTCCTTAAATGTTTTTATCCATTGGGTGGAAGTTGGGTAACAACCCAACTTCCCTTGGGAGGTTAAGAGGGTGGTGGGGCCCACACGAACCCCACCCCTTCATATCCTCTAACCCCCTCAACTCACCATTAATGTTGTAAACTTAAGTTATAAATTATGACATTAATGTAGTGAGTTTAATATAAGTTTTTGAAATTCAAACTCTTGAATTTCAAATTTTTATGTTGTGTTAATAGATTAAGTGTGGGCTTAATTTATTTTTTTGTTTAGTTTCTTTGTTTCTTGAGAGGTTTGGGAGAATTGTTGAGAAACTTGAAGATCTTCTTCGTCTTTGACGAAGAACATGAAGAACGGTTCTTCTTCGATGAAGAACATCGACCCCATGACCTAGAAGACTCTGCGTCCCAGATTCTTCCGTCTTCATCTTCCTCCACGACAAGGGAGAAGTTGCCAACCGTGGTGATAATCGCCAATGACAAACGTACCTCCCTTCTTCATCATAGAAACAAGTGAGGAGACGTCGTTTCCTCCTCGGACGCACCCCGACGTCCACGGAATCTACGTCCGACGCTGCGATGCCATTCTCCGTGATACCCGACATGCGAAGTCAAATATCAAGTTAGGGAATTTAAATTGTGATTGTTGGTGAACCCTCATTTACTCCCTTCTAAATCTAAGAATGCGGTTCAACTAAATATTATGTTGATCCGTGAATATTATTTTGCGGGTTGGGATTATTGTTCTGATTCATTTTATTTAAGAGGTTGTAGGGGATTGTCTTTACTTTAATTTGTTCGATATTACTCCCTTGATTTTTATTCTTCGTGAATATGTCCAACTGCTATCGTTTAACGAGAGGGGGTCGGTCCGCTCAAACATGGCTGATGCACCTCCTTTTTCCATGTTGGATTTATTTGTGATTTGGTATGGGAAGGTGTGGTGTCGTCGCACCACGCGGAATCATGCGACAAGGAAATGCGCGGTGCCGTCGCGCCGTGTCGTGAAAAACAAACATGGGCACGACACCATCGCGCCACGTCAGAGAAACCCGAAGACATCCGCGGATGGAGTCGGGCCACGGTGAAGGGGCGCGGTGCCAACGTGTCGTGCCAGAGAACCACGAAGACGGCGCGTTTTTTTAATTGACATTCAGATTGACGAGCGACGACATAACGGGGCCGCAAAGTATTTTTGAAGCTTGCGCAGTATAGTACGAGACCCGAGATGAACACTGGCTCAGACAGTTTTGAAAACGGACCACCGGAGCAACTCCGGTGGCCCGCGGAAACACCCAGAGGCGCGGGTCGCCGGCGCGGCACCCCCGGCGACCGGAGGCGGCAGCGGTTACGCCGCCGCCCTCAATTAATGCCGAGGGGCGGGCCGCGCGCACCCCCCGCTCCCCGACTTCGGCTCGGCCACGCCGAGCCGCAGCTGGCCGGTCGTGCCAGACCGAGCCGGCCGGGCTAGGCCGCGCCGGGTCCAGTCGGGTCGGACCCGGTTCGGGCCGACACAGGGGGGTCAGGCTGGGTCGGTCCGGGCCCAGACCCCCCGTTTTCAGAACCACTTTCAGTCAAATGCCCTTATCATGGGCTACGGACCTCCGATCGACGCACCGTCAGTTGCGTAGCGATCCTTGGAATGAGACGGTCGATTCGGTATATTACACTCATGGTTTTGGAGTACTTTGTGTTCGGCTGGGTTGGTTCGGATACGAAACCAACCGGGCCCTCGGAGCGGAAATGCTTATATCTTGAGCTCCGGATGTCTGATTGGCCTGTCGTCGACTTTGATGGATTCCTCTAAGTGAGACGGATCTTTTGGCTTACTCTGCTCGAGGTTTGGATGCCGTCGGAGTGTGGTCGGGTTGGTTTGCTCAAGAAACCAACCGGGCCCCTGTTACGAAAAGGCAATAACTCACAGACCGGGCGTCCGATTAACGTGTCGTCTATCTCATTGAATTCCTCTTGATGAGACGGATCTTTTGGCATATTTCGCCCGAGTTTTGGTTGTTTTTGGATAGTGGCCAGGTTGGATTGTACCCGAAATCCAACCGGGCCCTTGGAACGGAAAAGCTGTTAACTTTCAGACCAGACGTCCGTTTGACGAACTGTTAGCGGTGTTGGTGATCACGTTGAGAAATTGTCCCTATGAGTATACCGTATGAGAGTTTGGGGTATAGTTGAGATACGACCTGATTGGTTCGCACACGAAACCAACGGGGCCCCTGGGACGAAAAGGCTAATAACTCACAGACTCGGCGTCCGATTGACGCGCCGTCTGTTGCGTTGAGACCCCTATGACGAGATGGTCCATTGAGATACATCTTAGTGGGACTTTGGGATACATGGAGTATCGACCTGTAGCTCGTGGAGAGGACCCTCCCGGAGATGAGCATGCGTAGTACGGAGACCGTGTAGCCAACTGAGACCTGACGACGGCTTGACCGACTTGACTTGAAGTAGGTCGACTATCCCAGTGGACGGAGCACTACTTTGTGAGGTGCAGACCCATGGTGGATGGAGCACTACCTGTATGACAGTGCGTACCTGTGGTACTCGTCCGGAGAGTACCTTAGCAGGCTACTAGGGGGTGTGCACTACTGTGTTTGGGTGGCATACCCCGGCGGGAAGCACTACTATGTCTGGATGGCTGACACGCGGTACTCGACAGGAGGAGTACCTCAGCAGTCTTAGGTTAGTGATCAGTACCTCGGAGTCGTGACAAGACCATTGTACACTCCAGAGACAGAGCTCTTCAGCAGTTACGGTTTCGATAATGAAAATCCTGGTTTGAGATGAGACTTTTGACCTTGTGTTTACCTCATGATTGAGATGGGTCACTTGATAATTTAGGTATATGTATGGCCATATACCTGGGTAGTGGTTATCCGTTGATTTCATAATCTTTGAGTTTCTTCAAGATTGAGATGGGTTACTTGATAACTTTGATATATGTATGGGCATATACCTAAGTAGAGGTTATCTGTTGAGATCTTCTTTGTGGATATCCATGTTTGTTTTAGTGAGACCTTGAGGGTCTCGGGGTCCCTACTGAGTATCGTTATACTCACCCATGCACGGGCTATGCCCGCACCTTGTTGTGTTGGTTGCAGACGACGGGCAGTGCTGACGGAGGCCGAGTGTTCGAGGACTGGACGGTACCCGGAGGTGGACTACACGATTAGTCAGTACCCGGAGGTGGACTACACGATGAGTCAGTATCTGGAGGCGGAATTCACAGTGAGAAAACACTCGGAGGTGGTTGATGGGCGAGAGCGTTGAGGAGGCTATCTGTACCTACCCTTCAGCTAGGATCTGTGGTGGATGATCCAGGAGCTGCGCCATCTGTACCTACCCTACAGGTAGGATCCGTGGTGGACGATCTAGGATCTGCGCCATCTGTATCTACCCTTCAGGTAGGATCCGAGGAGGATGAACCAGGAGCTGCTTCCTTTCTTCTAGCTGTTTTCTTTTCCTATTTTACTTTGTTCAGTTGTAGTTGTACTTTCATTTGTGTTTGTATTCTGACCCATTTACCTTTCATCACTTCTCTTTGTACTTAGTGTTTTACTTCCTCTTGTACTCTGTGGTGTTTTTTTATTTTTATAAAGGAAATGCCTTCCCAATTATCAGGATTTATGCCTTTGGTTCTAGTCGCCAGCCCCTGGCCTATAGAAGGTGGGCTTGGGGTAGTCATAGCACGGTTCCCGAGGACAAGTCGTGACATTGATACATCATATTACACACTTATCAATATATTTACCAAGTGAATCACATAGAGTATCTGATTATCAAAACACAAAAAAGTTTATACTAGATTTCCCAACATTTGTAAATTTTAATGGTTTTAAAATAGAAATCAGTGTTCAGGAAAACTTATGCAAATTTTGATGGTGGGATAATCTTATCCAATATAAAAAAATATTTAAATAATGATTTTTATAATACATATCCATTGAATTTATGGGAAGAATCATACCATGTGAAAATCAAATGATCCACTAAGGAGAACCAACCCATCATATGGAATTATCAATGAGGGAAACATTCAAGTGTCCTTATAATCCCGAACTACAAAAAATAACCTTTTAAAGTCATTGATAAAAGATCTATGAATCCTAAAACGAGACTATAGCAAAAAATAAAAGAGACTTATCAAATCTATGAACTCTATTTCGGATAATAAAAGATGAGGTGCACCACCAAATAAATTAGGAAACTTCATCCTTAATAGGATACCCATCAAAATAGAGAAAAACAAGGGCTTGGGATAGAGATTAATGAGTGATTATATAGAGATGAAGAGGGAAGGGTTAGAACAACCTCTCTCTTACAGTAGTGGGAGGGGGTAGAAATCATCTCCATCATTATTAGGGAATCACAATTAAGATAGTGGAGTTGTATAGAGAGATCTCACTAACCCTCCGTTGAAAAATATAACTTAATAAAAAAATATGTGGCGACTTTCAATGATATTCTAAATACATTACATCAGTTTTATTGTAGGTATTATGATGATGATTATTTTTTAATTATGTTTTTTATTATTATTATGATTTTTTGAAAAGCGATGGATTGACAATCTTTTCCTAGTCAGTTGGTGTGTCCTTCGAGCCATGGGGTTTAAATTTTCATTCTCTCATCTCTGTCATTATACACCTTCATTATTATTTTAAAATTTAGAAAGGGGGTAGGATTCTGAGTAAGTTATGCTTCCCCTTATCTCAATATCTCCCTCTATCTATATAACTTTATTCTCATCTTCACAACCTCATTGTCTCATAATGTATAAATTATACATTTATAATAACATATTTTGATTTTTTTACCTTGTGATAAAAAACATAAAATTTTTATGTTAATTCTTCCCTACCATATTAGAGCGTATCGAAGAAAATTGTATTCCAGATTTGAAGTTAATAAACCCTCAATTATATTCCCATTGACTATGTCAACACCGTGTTTGTTACATAATATATAATTAAAAATAAATTTTTATTTTTATTTTCCATGGGATTTTAGGTATCTATTCATGGTTTTATGAATATTTTGTATAATTTTTTATTTAAGTTAGTGTAAGGATTTATGGTTGCTATTCCACATCAAATATTGATTGATACTTTCATGATTAAATGTTTTAATGTTCAGGTTTTCAAATATATAACATATAGATATTTCCCAAGTCATATTTATGGTTATTCCATTATTTTTTATTATATTATATGCTCCCCATTGTATATTATTTTCTATCAATGTACTAAATTGTGTTTCAGAAAATGATATGATATTATGAGATAGTTTAAAATATAAACCTTAATTAAAAATCATTTAGATGAGAATCACTGTAATAAAATGACTTGAAATGTTTTATATTGGTCCTTAGTGATCATTTTCATACTGAATATCAATATAATAAAGAATTTTTTATTACAATAATTTTTTTATAATATAGGTAATTGTATTTTATATTATTTTACATATATCGTATTTAAATGAATTGTAATATAATTTTTTAGTTGATGATTATCTATTAAAAAATGGAGAAAATTTGAATTTCATTTGAAATTTACCTAAATCTTCCAAAAACGAATGATCTCATAAGAATCCTTGTGTAACTCTATGGTATCCATAGAAAAGAATTGATACTCAATGAAGATAACTATTATAGGATGTGGAAATTGGTTTATATCATAATATAGTACATATTTCGTGGTTAATTAATAACTATTGGACCTAAATCATTTTTTACATATTCTGCAATGTTTTTTACCATTTATTTCATAATATATGACATTATGCTTCCATGTAAACACTTTTATGGGAAAAAATACCTTATCTTTCAACTAATCTCATAGTAATACTTTACACTCTCTTAGTAAATTATTTATTCATTTTTTATTACAATATATAGTCCTGTATATCCCTAAACATGGACCCATGGTACTTTCCAATGCTAGTTTTCTGTATTATTAATTTTTTTATTTTCTGTATACTAATTTTATATTAATAAATTTACTTAGTTTCGAAAATTGTATAATATTTATAAAATATTAATATGTGTCTCTATGAAACCATAATATAATACTAAAATATATCAATTACAAATTAACCTGATTAGATCATTATTTTTGTTGAATTTTTATAAAAACATATAATGAAACAATAAATGGGATTATGTATAATAAATACGTATATGATTACACCCATTCATATGAATATTTGTATTCTATGTTATATTCAACATAATTTATTAAAGTAGATCATCATCTTGTTTATTGAAAGGTTGAATTTCTATACTGATCATTGAATTCTGTAAATGTTGTACTATAGAGGATCCTGATTAATTAAAACATATGAATTTTTTAATTATTATTAAATTAAAATGAATAATATTAGATACATCCTTATTTTATAACAACTTAAATTCTCATGGAGGCATATTTTTTTATTGTTATATTTTATTTTCCTATTAAAATTAAATATCTGGATTAGTTTTATTCTAGGGAAATAATTTCTCCATAGAGTCTAGTCATCAATCACCACACCTTAATCGACTGTTGAACTCAGAGGACTATGTATGAGGATAGTGGTGGGGCACATCAAATTTTGGGTAAATCTAGGGCATTTTTTAACATCTAGTTATAGGTCAATTCTAGTGGCCACTATGGTCGTAACTATCTTGATTCCAACAAAAAATCATTTGAAATTTATCCCAAGTAATTATTAGCCACAAAAAATATTCTAAGGATTCATAATAAATGAATGGAGATGGGTGAAGTAAGTGATATCCATGAAAAGTTTATTATACTTTTTGGACATTAAGATGAGAATTAAAATAGTGGTGGTCACTCGAAGTTGTAGTAGGGAAGTTGAGGAGGAATGGATAACGGAATTGCATGGATAGTTTAGAGCTTTGAAAGCCATCAATCACCCAGGATTCTATTATTGATATTACATCAGGGATTATATATTGCTAGATTTATAATTGTCACTAACATTTATAGTGTTGACATCTTTCTAAGATCTATGGAAAAAAGTGAAGGGCCTTACAATAATAATAGTATATACAATCCCTTTTTTAATTTATCCTGACATGTCATTATATAATAAAGGTTTTAAGATGATAAAGGAGAAACATATATTATAGGGGGATTTATTCTTACTAATTATTTATGAATACAATTTTATTCTAGAAAATTATTAAATATATATTTTTATCCATGTTATTGGTTTTTTTAATTATAGTTAATTGTTAGATGTTAATGGATTGTGTATAATGATCCATCATATGTTTCAATATTAGTTGGATTACTAGTGTTAAGTTAACCTATATTCTCATATAATAGTGTTAATATTTATTTTAGTTATAGTTCTATAAATGTTTTTATAGGTTAAATAATGAGTTACCGGATGCCTTTCATAGGTGGTTTTGAAACTACCCCATTGATGTGATATCAATCTCATGACAAGGTTGAATCCCTATAACATCTCTAACATAGAATCCAATAACCGGTCCTCTAATCGAGGTTATAAAATTATATCTAGTGCATCTCCCCATACGCTAGAGGTTTTCAATAAATGTACAATATCTAATCTAACACATGGGAAAACTATAAACTCTTTATCAAATTAATCCACAATATATAACCACAATAAATGAAGAGTGCAATAAAAAATTAATTGAAACATTCATTACCAAAAATTTTAAAAAACATATGCTACAACAAAATGAAAAAAATAAATATGTCATGTCATGCTAATTTTTTTTATAGTAACTGGGAAGACAAAATAATTAGAAATATATAAATACCCAATGTGGTTCCTGAAAAAATGTCTAGATCCACACCCATGCGCATCCCATTCCTGGCTCATCTCCATAATATAGGGCCCTTTAACTTGACCTAATCTAAAACCCTGATATCTACTCACATACCCAAAAACAGACAAAGTAGGCTGTGATTACAGTTCATTAGGCCAATAAAAAAGTTGTCTAAAAAATACCCAGTCAATATATATAGTGCATGTATGTAAATAAATAAATTAAAAGACAAACAAAAGGTATATATGGTCCCATTAGGGAATAATATTCACATAGTCCATTTCCCATCACTATTTCCATTTCAATCTATTTTAACATCCTCAAAAGTATATTAATTTCCAAAACATATTAAATGGATGATGAATTTAATTCATTTAAAAAATGGAAAAAGTAGATAATTAAATAATAATTAGGGGATATGTCAAATTCCCTATCCCACTGGTAAAAAATGTATCATAAAAATACATCACACATACCATGGATCCTTAGTTAAGGTAGTTTCATACAATTAAATATTTAGGGTCATAGAGCCTAAGTCTCACTCTCAAACCCATGAATTCTAGGGGTGTGATTTTGAGGCTCAATTCAATACCTCCAATGGGCGTATATCCTCAAGTCAATACCCACATGCTACCAAGCCATGTAAACATACTTATTTATCCATTTACTAAATATTGCATATCCAAACCAATAAAAATGAATAAAAATAACATCCAAGTTTTATAATCATTCAAAATGTAAAAATAACATCAAGCTGTAACCAAATAGAAAATGTAACAATAACATTACATTTCCCATTTAACCCATTTCCCTTTAAAAATCCTTAACCCATTAAACCTTGTTAAACAATTCCCACAAATTAACCTAATTAACATAACCACTAATTCACTTATGGAAACCCATTTACAAATTTATGAATTCAAAAACACGTAACCTTTTATCATGTTCACCATTTCATATTCATTAACCCACTTATTTATTTCATATACATTTCTTAAATCACATAGTACAATTTTGTTTATTATAACCAACTCAATTCATGTTATGCCAACCAATCACTTAATCAATTACCAATATTTGTAAAATATTATTAATATTCCATTTTCAACTCAATCTAATTTACTAACTTGTTCTTCATGTTCTTTACCTTATCAAAAATAAATTTCCATCTTCGAATTAATATTTTATGTGTTCAGAGTCCTTGGTGCACCCCATGGTTGGGACTAAATTGCATTAGTAAACCTCTATCCACCCCATGAAGATCTTGAGGGGTTCAGATCCCCAGATATTCATTTTGATCCATTCTTACTATGTACAATAAGCACACATTTAGTGAAAAGAAAACTCACAACCTTTCAAGCACAAATAAATATAAATAATATGTGATATAACTTATAGACCACCTATATTGGGTCTAAAAATTAACACATCGTTACCATTATCCCAAGAAAGGGAATGAAAACCCCATTGTTTCCCCAACTATGACACACTAGAAAAAGGGGGTTTTTGGTATTTTTATTAAGAAGAACAAATCTAAAATCCATAATCTTCGAAAGGGATGAAAGATAAAGATTATACTCACCTGGAGGATCAATTCGCAACCAACAACCCTATGAACATCCTAGAATAGAAGGATAATGATACCATAGAATATTTGAAGGTTCTATATCATAATTAGGGTAGATAGGATGAGAAATAAAGAATAAATAAAGATATTACTTAAAAATATCAATGGGGGAAATTAGGTAATTATTCACATTTTAATTTGGAACAGGATTTGGCCACACGGGTTTCCAAAATATGAATCCATCATGCACCTTCCTCCATCAACAAGGGGTTAAGGTGCACTTTTACCTGGAGAGGCCCGCATGGATTAGAAAAAATGAACAAACAATGATATTATCCTCTTTCCAAAGATACATGTTTTGGAACCACCCTCGCACTGTTTTCACTGACCATGCACAACCCATAAAACATGCACTAAATTGCTATGTATTCCCTTCCTTTCATGTCCCGAGCCACCATAACACCACCAAACCTCCACACATATCTAGTAAAAATTTATTTATCCAAATTTATGGGACTGAAAAAAAAACTTCATACCTCCCATATGATTGGGATCGTTCCACCTCCCCAACTTATAATGGATCATCCTCAAACCACACTTTCAAGCATCACAGAGCTTCAATGAATGATATTGGGCTACTTAGCCCACATATCCCACACTCACTACTATGTTTTCTCCTAAAAATTACCATTTCACTATAAAACTGAAAAGGGAATAATTTTTTAATGTAATACATTTTCATTATGATCTATAATACAAACATAATGACCCTCAAAGGATGCATAATCCTCAATCTCAACATCGAAAACATAGATCAGGTGACACATGATATAATGATACTATAGATGTTGTAAAACATAAAGAACAACATGAATGAAACTATACCACTATATAAGATACATTCAATATACCTCTGGTCTAATAACCTTATCAACTTCAAAGGGTCCCATATTCCTGGGTGCCAACATGCCCTGGATTTGAATTCAACTGTGAAAAAACCGTAGAGACACCCAAAGGAACCCACAATAACCCACCATAAACTCGGTAGATCTATATAAATGGTACACCGATCAATTAATCCTACTCTAATATGTTTTCATATGTTTCTAGGTCAACTGAAGGTGTTATTTCATCCCTCTTATAAATATATGTCCCAACCTCCATACTTATAAAGAATTTATCCGACATAATAAGATCAACACATTTTAATATATTGTGCCTCATAAGGGTTCTTCTAAAATAGTTTTTGGTAAATAATATTTAAGAAAGATCAATAAGAACCAATTTTTTTTCCATGATCCATCAAAATATAGTGAAAATCCCTCATCATGTCCTCCAACACCTGGATAGTATTCTCTAGCTTCCCTTCCCAATATGGGTGAAAATCCATAATAAAAAATACATGGGCACCATGTTCCGAGTTAAATACTGTCCAGAAGAACAATGTAAATGGAGGGTCCAAATATGAAACATTGTTTTAAGGAATTCCATACAACCATACTGCTTCCCAGTCTTACAAGTCTCCAAGGTGAGTCATATAAAAAGTATATAAAATAGGTAATAAATGATTCACCTTAGTTATCCTATCAATAACCACCCAGATCACATTGATCTTCCATGTAATCCTTGAAAGAACCATAATAAATTACATCATTATGTCATGCCACTTCCATTCTAGAATTGGTAATGGATGTAACAATCCAACCAACAACATATGGAAAGCCTTCATATACTGGAAGGTAAAGCACCACACCATGAATCTTGTGACCTCCTTATTTATTCCTATCCACCAACAGTTCCTACAAAAATCATGATACATTTTTGTTTGACCAGGTTACAATGCCCACATTTATTTATGAAACTCACCTATCATATTTTATCACATACATGTACAAATAATCCTATTATATGAACATAAATCATTACAATGCCCCAATGGTCCTACCAGAATGTGAATCGCTACCTTTAAAACATTCCCTTATAGTTAAAAATTCAGGATCTTTATACAGAAAATCCTTATTCCAAATCCAAATCATGGACTCAAATTCTATGGATTCATATAGTGTCTTCCCTTGACCTTACTACACCTCAAGACGCATCTTAGGAGACAACTCCATCATGTTACACAAAGATCTAGTTTCTTGAATGCCTACTTTTGAGTTTCCTAGATTAAATAATTTATTGCACTGTCTCCCTTTCATTGCATGTAAACCCGCTAAAAATCAAATTACAACATGTACTCAACCCATATTCAATGATAATGATTAAAATAAAACTAATAAGTAATTTACAAAAGGATCTTATGGTTATTTTACACCACAAGACATTCTCCCAAAAAGTATTACTACAATCACATTAAGTCATACACCACTACAAAAAATTCAATATCATGAAAAGGGTAGTTTCTTTTATGAAACCTCATCAGTCTCAAAACATACTCATACACCTGACCATCCTTCATTAACACCACCACAATCCCAACACTATACACATCAATAAACATGGAATCCATTTAACCTTACATGTGTAAGACTAGAAGTTCAGTGGTAGTCAAAAACTTATTTATCTATCGAAAAGCA
Source organism: Viscum album (assembly GCA_963277665.1). Taxonomy (NCBI): domain Eukaryota; kingdom Viridiplantae; phylum Streptophyta; class Magnoliopsida; order Santalales; family Viscaceae; genus Viscum; species Viscum album. Next base: position 685,463,826 of record OY728145.1, on the reverse strand, counting down.
TCCTTACATTCCCAAAACCATTCAAACTATATACCCTACTTGGTCAAGACCAAAAGTGGTCAAGTAAAATGAGATAAATCTTTAATAAACCTTCTATAATAGCCATCCAAGCAAGGATATATTTTTACATATGAAAACTTTTAGGAAACTCCCAATACGCCACCTCCAGTAGTTTCACATTTTCAATGAACACACATTCCTCCAATGTAATGTGCCATTATAACATCAACCACTCGATACCAAAATGAAACATTTATAGAATATATTGTATCTTATTTTATCTTAGTGTTCATAGGATGATGTCAATATTCTTGGAATAATCTTCATGTGTTTTGAGTACACAAATACGTCATCGACAAAAACGACCACAAATTAACCAAGATATGGGTGAAAGATTCATATTATTAGTATCATAATATCTACCAGTAAAATGGTCCACATTAATAGAATAAAGTCATACTCATTAAACCAATACCAACACCAGACGGTGGTGCACAGTATATCAGATGGTCTCATACTTAGCTGGTGATGTCAAGGTCTCTACTAAATTAGTGAAAACATTGAATCGCATATCATCTTGTAAAAAATCACATGAATGAATGGAAATGGGTATTAATTATTAACTTTCATCTGAGTAAACTTATTTTAATCCACACAAATTGTAAAATATCATAAATCTTTTTTTGAAAACAACAATGGAGATCCCCAAGGTAAATTACAAGGAAGGATCAAACCTTTATTTTCCAATTCCTGCAACTATATTTTACTCTCCAAGAGTTCTTTCATTGACATTATATTAGGATGGATATAAAATGGTTTAGATCCATGTATCAACTCTATTGTGAACTAAACTTCCCCCTCATGTGGCAGTCCCATGAAATGCTTGGGAAATAAATCCTGAAACTGATCCACCAACAGAGGAAGGATGTAATTCTCTACTCCCCCTACACAAAGCATGAAACCAGCCACATGGGCTACGATTTCACATATTTGTTGAGAAACTATCTTATATGTCCTACCTAAACATCTAATTTACCATGAAGGACGTAGTGTATCCTTCAAGAGACATGAACATTAACCTAAGATAGTAATAATTAATATGGTCTCAGTAATACACCAATAAAAACACACCCAAGATCAAATCAAAACTTGACATCTCAATCCCAAACATGTTTCACAAGATACAGTACCCAAAATTTCATGAGAACACCCATTACAATGCCTAATATTTATTCCTCACACCCCTAAAGGTGAATTAATCAATATGGTCACACAAAATTTCTATACTGCTAGACCCAACACAACCCAATCCTAAGTCAAAAATAATATAATTCTTGGTGAATATATTAAATATATTTCTAGAAATCATGGAAGCTATAAAGATCATGCCACGAATAGTTGATGGTCCAGCCTCACCACCTCTAAGTATAGACTGAACTACATCAAGCTGAAAAGTTCTACTTCCCTATGATCTTTTCTAAATTCCCAATGTTGCACCTCCCAACTGAAGTGTATTCTCTTACCCTAGAGTAACATGCATACCGCCTCAACCGGTATGTCTTGTTAAACTCCAACTACCTTCTTGATAAAGTTTTATTGGTCCCCTTTATGTATTTTACACAATATATGGTCCTTCATCAATACCCACATATAGAAACATCCTATAGAACATCTACACATGCTCTAACATGCCACATGATCAACAATCAACTAGTGGTTGGGGAAACTAGTTGTGCATGTATCCCATCTGAACACACTAAAAGAAAAATAATCAATCTCTTCCCTAAGAAATCGGTTCATTTTCCTTACTACCTTATCCACTCCCTACCTAGTGAAAACTCTCGAAGTGGTTCTTCATTAAATTAGTTGCTACTCTACTGGATATCAAAATTGAGACTATTCAGACACTACCAAGACATTTCCTGATATTTCCTTTAGAAATATGATACTAATACACAAAAGTTTGAATATTAGTTTAACTGGATGATATTTAGATGGAACATAATATCATTTCTGAGCCCATACAGAAAACACCATCATAATATTGCCTCATCCCCCACTAAAAATAGGAAAAACAATATAGTTTCTTGAAATGGATATTGTAATCCATCACAATTTTAGTCCCATGATCCAAACTCATAAAATCTACAGGTTTATAATACCTCGAGGTATTTGGATAAAAATGTTCCAGAAATGGTTCTAGGAATACCTTCACCAACCAACTCTCTGCTTGATCGGTCTAAATAAATATGTACCAATATCATTTTGACTTTCTTCGAATCATATAAGCCACCATCATGACTCTCTTTACAAGAGGAGTCTCTATATGATTAGGGAAAATATGGATGGAATCTATACACAACTCGACCACCTCGGTCCCACCCCTTCCAAAAATTCTAAAGGGTGTTTGAGTTGAAATTCCCGAGTCAACTCAAAAATTCTCAAAACAACCCAACCTAGGTCAAATTACATAATTTTTATAAAACATGTGAAGTTCTCAAGGAACTGATCATATCCCCTGTTATAGTGATTAAATAGGTTCCCTTTCCCCATCATTAGAGGAGCATTCTTGGATTAATCCTCCTTCCTCCCAACTTTCAAATGCTAATGTTGTGGAATCTTCCTAAAATACCAAGATGAAGAAATGTAACATGTAAGATAATTCTTTCACCGTTATCATTAATTTTGAATTTCTAATAGTTTTATGAAACTAATCATAAATACATTATCCCAATGAACATCATCATATATAGAAAGAAAACCTTGATTAGTCCAAATTTGGGTCATGTCTATCATGATATAAAGCGATGTAAATTGTAATAAGTCACTCATTGGACTTCCTTTTAATCAATTTCCATACACAAAAAAGATATTTTCCCTTTTAAAAATATTTTGAATTTCAAAATTTGTTATAGGAATCATTTTATCTCATCTAAAATAATTCATTAAGAATATGTACTTAACCATTATTTATCATTATGTTTATTTAAACGATTTATATCATTTTTATTAGACACCATTTTCTTTAAATTTTCATGAATGTAAAATAAATTTGACCCTTCATATCCAACACACCCATCTTGTGTGTGAATATCATGATGCATGCCACTTATATACCAAGGTGTTTATAATTATCCATGGTTTTACAACATTATGTCATTCAGTTGAAGAGACAAATTTCATAAAACAATCACACCACACAATATGTCCATCCCCCAAGGGTGATATATCATTCAAGAATATCAACACACACCAAGAATGACAATATCACACTATGTTACATGGGTTTTCACTCTTAAATGGGTCTAATAAGATTAAGAACAAGCTCATTTACAAGGCCCAATACATCCTAATTATGAATATACCATCCCAAATAATATGACCAAAAAAAGAACCACTCTGATACCGCTTTGTATCGTCCTTGTATCTAAATAAAATAATTGGTCCCACAAGTAGGGTCACAACAAGACCTCATGTGCACCTCCCCATATGCCAGAGTTCACTAACTAGTTGTGATAATCTAATGTAACATGTGGGGAGTATATACATTTTTTATCAGAGTAATCCACAATAAATAAATATAAAATATTATGTATGAAATAAAAAATAAACAAAAACATTCATTACTAACCATTTCACTAACAGGTTATAACACAACCAAAAATAAAATATGTCGTGGCATGTACACAGATATATAGTGAGTGGAAACCCAAAATAAATAAAAACTGATGAATACCAAAAATAGGTCCTAAATCAAAGTATTGATCCTAAACCATACCCATATCAATCCTAACTAAACTTCCTTCAATAGTTTTATTACTACTGTCCATGCATGAAACCATGAAATCTGCTCAGGTACCCAATGACGTCCAGATCAGTGTGTGAGTACAACTCATTAGGCCACCACCAATGGTGAATAAATAATATCCAATCTAAAAAGATTAATCATCAAAGTAAATAAATAAATTGTAGGATAAAAAAAAGAAAATTATGGTTATATATGGTAAGAATATTCACATAGTATATTTCCATTCAGTAATTCCATATCCATCATTTATAACAACATCCCTACTAATTTATTTTTCAATACATGTTTTATTATTTAGGACTTTATATCCTTTAAACAATTACATATGTAGGAATATCTCTACGAATAAGGGGATAAATAAAATTACATATCTTAATAGAAAAAAGTACCACAAACAAATACATTACACATACCTTAGAGACCTGCCGAGGTATTTTATTCCAATGAAACTGATATGGGCATAGACCCACATTCCAATTCCCAAACTCATGCATTATATGGGTTGGGATTAGAACCTCAGTCTAAACCAAATCTTAGGAATAAAACCTCATGTAAATACCACACATAATACCACGTCATGTGCACATTATTATCTATCCAGTTACCACATATTCTATATCACAAAACACTCAAAATATATAATCATAACATCCCTATTTCATAATCTTTTGACTTGTAGGAAAAAATCAATACATACTCATTAGTGTATATACAAATTACATTACATATCTCATTTGACCCATTTTGATTTCCCATGGATCTATCTATTTATGTGTATTAAAAAATTCCAACACATTAGCCTATTGAAATTAATAATCAATTCACTTATAATAAAACATTTAAAAACATGTCAATTAACCAAGTTTTACCCATTTATGATGTTTGACATTTCAAATTCATTGACCAACTTATGATTTTCAATTACATTTCATAAATAACTAAGAAAAATATTATTTATTACAATAACTACATTAATATAAATGCTATAAATAAATTCTTCCATTACCAATGTCTAGACACCGCAATTTATATTCCCTTTTTAATTAAATCTATCATACCAACATGTTATTCAATGTATCATCCTTTGAACAAATAAATTTATGGACTGGCTTCACTATTTTCTATATTTGGAGTCCTTACCTTACCCTAATGGTGGCCCTAAATTGCTATAGTCAACCTCAATGCACCCCATAGAGATCATGAGTTGTTAAAATCTCCATATATATATATCCATTTCTTCAAAATATTACAATGGAAATTAAACACATGGTGATTGCGAAGAAAACACACAACCATTAAAGAAAAAAAAGCAACATAAAGACTATTAGATATAACATTTAGACCACCAACATCAATTCTGATAATGAACACACCTTTCCACTTAGTGATAGAACTATATTAAATAACCCTATGAGTACCCAACCTATGTTACAAAACAAAATTTGGTTTTAGGGATTTTTAAGATGAATAAATAATCTGTATTCCATAATCTAGAAAAGTGATGTAAGAATAGACTCACCTGATGGTCAGATTCATTAGAAGTGGTAATCTAAATAGCCAAGAATTGAAAGATAAAGATCCCATAGATCCTAAAATGGTTTTTAGTAGTGGTGTTGAGGATGAGAAATGCTGAATCAAATAGGTTACTATATAAAAATAATGATTCGGTAGTTTGGTAATTTTTTACTTTTGAACGGGGAATGCTGTTTCACCACACGATTTTCAAAATTGTTCACCAACAATGAACCTACCTATATTCCAGGAAATTAAGATGCATAGTCACATGGGGAGGCATGTAGGGTTTGACAAACTGTGTTCAAACCATGTGAGAATCCTCTACATATGGTTTCATGGTATGGATTACCATTAATCATGATACTAATTAACCATATGTAAACTATGAAACATGCACTAATGGTATAATATCCCACATCTATCATGTCCTGATCCCTTATAACACCACAAAACCACCTCAAACACCCAATAATATTTTATTTACCAAAAAAACGTATTAAAACCAAAATTTACACTATAAAATACTTCCATGAAGTTGAGGATCTTATAAACCTAATTTTTCTCTAATTTTTATGTCTCTATTTATGATATATATATATATATAGGAAATGTGAGTTTTATTATTTTGATAGATGGTTTATTTAAAAACTTATTCCACTATCTTATATTGACTAATTTAAGAGATTTATAGTTCTTATGAAAAATTAATAATACATGTATACATTTTTGTATTGATTACTAACAAGTGTAATAGATCACAATTATGAAATATTACTCTCTAATGAATATATAAAATATATTTATCATGTTGAATAGATTTATTTAGTTTTCAGTGACTTATTAGAGATATGTATATCACAAGGAGATGGTATATGAGTAAGATATCTCAAAGGATACCTTTTTTGTGTTTTTAGGTGCACTGTGAGTTATTATTCATTTCATTTACTATAATTAATAACTTGTATATTTTAATAATCTTAATAAAATTGTTGTTTCATGTGTTATAATATTATTATTTTTTCGTTTTAATAGATGAAATTTCCATGTATTAATTCTTATAGAATTATATTTCTTAATTCCTGATGGATATTTAATATTTTTTTTAAAAACTAGTTTTTTATGATTTTATCCTTGAACATGATTTTAAGTTGATGCATTTTTTATGGGAATGTTTTTTAAATTAATGGGTATTAGTGATCATTTCAATGATTTAGTTACTTTTTTATTAGGTTAATCCTAAGAACATAATATAGGTTTGTAGTTTTCTTGGTCTTCTTATATAATATTTGATGGTTGTATAGAATTTCACTCTAATAATTTTTCTTTTACATCTATTACATGGAAATAATATTCATTCTTGAAAAAATGGAGTGTGATATTGCCTTTTTGGACATAAAGGATAGCATGAAAAATTTCATCTTCATTGATTATCAGTAGAGGAATTTTAGTTGAATTTTTTATTTGATATTATTATCTTGGATTTTGTTTTTTAATGAGTTAGTGGAGAGCGTTTATCTCATGTAGGTCTTTGTTGGTAAGTCCTCATTAGAGTAATTATGTCACCCATGATCTTGAGATAAGAATAGTTTTCTATGATATAAATTAATAGATAAATTATATAATAATATAATTTTTTTTAACAATTATAAAATTATGTTGTATGTCTTCATTGAGTGTGATTGAAATTTTAATATGTAAATATTGTTCATTTTCTAGAAACGATATGAATTTTCTCTCTAAATTAAACAAGGAAAAAACATTTTTGTCAATATATAGAGTTGGTTTAACATAGAAGAGTTAATCATTCGATTGAAGATGAATGTAGGATGACGGGGGGGGGGGGGATATTGTAGATTCATATATTGATATGAAGAAAATTAGTGTTCAAGATTGAATATATTAGATGAATTTTTATTCATCAATGATTCATCATGAAGATGATTCTATTTTGGGTAAATTTAAGGTAACATATTGGAGATATTTTGTTTTTTATAGATATTTTCTCAATTTATTTTAATAGGATGATCAATAGAAAGGGTTGTTCCATGGGATAGAGTCTGTTATCTTAACGATATATATTTTGGTTCGTCATGTGTTTAATATATCATCCCATGTAGTGAATCTATGTTTTTCCATGCCATCCAAGCTAGTAATACCAGATCTAGTGATAAAATATAACCAGCACAACCCTAGTATATAGGTTTTAATGTTATTACATTATTAAATTGGAAAAATATACATGATATCATATCCTAAACGGATAGAGAGTTTATTATCATTAGTAAACAAGATACATGAATGTTTCCCATGTTACTTTTGAAAACATGGGGGAAATCATAAATTTTTAAGACTGATTTTATTCCTTCCAGCATATCATTTCACATCAGTCATTTGGTAAAGGAAGAAAAATATATTTTATATCAAATGCTCTGTAAATATAATGTATAGTAATGTATACCTTGACTCAATAATCATATTAAACATTTCATGTTAAAAAACTAAACACACATTCCATTTAAGAAAACTTATTATTATGAGAAGGTAGGGCATTGTCAATATGGAAATATAAATATATGAAAATACATGAAACATAATAAATAAACATAGAATGAAATTCATTGATAGATAATATGATTGTTAAAATATCATAGATTATAATAACTAAAATCATAATGAATTAAATACTTAATTACTAGATTCCATATCTCATGAATATGATACTCTTATCATGAATATCTATCCATGATATATTTTGAATCATATGTTTATAAATAAATTTAAATAAAGTTGTCCAATTGAATCAACTCATTGGATATTTTGACGCATAAAGGGGATATCTATTGTTAGGCCCCACACATGTCTTCATGTCCAATGAATTCTTTATATATAAGATAACTGATTAAATTGTTGAAAAATGTTAGTTATAATAAAATAACTATATTAAGTAAAGTAGAAATATTTATAAATATTTCCCTAGATAAAAAATCAATAGTAAATGTATAACAGGATATGTATAATTGATAAATGGTTAAATAAATAAATATATACATAATAAATAATATGGATACGTATGGGAAATTTAATGTATAATCATCACATGTATGTGAATATTTAAATAGAAGTTAATGTGCACAAAAAACAACTATCAAAAGTGAGTTACACTACTTTTCTGGGTCAAAATAATCATAAACCATCATTATAATAAATAATAATAGTATCAATCAAACATATACCCATTTAATTACAAATAATTGGATTTGACATTGATGAATAGAGATCACATAATAATATTATTAAAAAAATTATTGAATAAAGAATCCTTTAAATTTTGAAAATAAATTTTAATGAAATTTTATAAAATTATAAAATTTTTATGTAAAATAAATCCTAGAATCATATAAATAGATATTTGAAACATTGATTGGTTATGAAGGTAGTAAAAATTTTATATAATAAGTGTGTTAAGAAAAATTCGATTCAAAATATTTATAAAATCGCATTCATTCATTTTGATAAACACAAGAATATTCCTTGGATAAAATTTTTGTTTAATTAAAAATTGTTAAACATATATTAAATAAATAATTTATCAAAGGTCAAAAAAATAATTTTTTAATGTAATGGTTAGGATGAAATCATATTTCTAAATGAATAGATGAATTAAGTTTGGGTTTCTTAAAAAGATTCTCTGAAATTTTATGTATTATATAGTGAATTTTTTTTAATATTTATTTAAAATTTCATTAATAACAAGGGAATTAGATCATTAATTTTTTATTCCTTAAATATTGAAATACATTTCATCAAAAAAATCAGAATGAAAAACTCATTTTTAAAGTGATAATACATGAAAAAATATCAATGATAATAACAAGGATGAGGGAATTATATAATGAATAGACTATGTGTATAAAAAATCCATAGAACAAAAGTGTAAATACAAAATAAAATAATAAAATTTCATTAAAATCAAAATATTATAATCTTATTTGTGAAGAAGAATTAATGTAACACAATTAAAATAATTTGATTTATTATATTCATTATATGTTGGTAACTTTAAAATTATCCCTGATATGTGTTGAATAATTCAAATTGAAATAAAAAATGTCATAATTTATTATAGAATTTTGATATTACATTTCAAATGGGATGTTATAATCTTTAAAAATAAATTATTGTATAACATACAAATTCACCTCAATGAATGAAAATTGAGACATAATTCATTACGTCACGATTCCATTTGATTAAACATGCCTTTTAACCATTTATATTGGTTTTAAATATGTTATAAACTAATAAAAACCATATTAAACTCATACATTATCTTATAATAACATTTTATCATGTTTTGGGAAATAATATTTCATTATATGCATTGTTTGGTGTACTAATATCCTAGTTTTCTCATTCGTTCATTATGATGATAGTTCAATTTTCTAAGAATTTAATATAGTTTAGTCACATGCATAAAAATAATCAAAAAATAATTATAATATCTAATTTTATATTATAATTTTAATTTAATTCATGAATGAATTTTTCTATTAAATTATATTCATTACAATCATGGAGATGGTATGTCTTTTATATGCATGAGTAATTATTCCATTCTTCAACGATTATTATGGTTAGAAGGTAAGTAATATATCACTATTATATATTGATAATAATATCATATTATTTATTCGAATATTCTTATACATATCATCCATGTGGTTTGGTGATGAAAAGAGAGTCACATCATTTCGTAAATGTGGTAGTCCGCACATACACTAATGATTTTATCATTTTTCAATGTTTGAAATAAAATGATATATTATATTTTCAAAATGATAAAATTTTTATGAATATAATAATTATTTCTATTATATTATGTATATTAATTATCATTATACTTATTACCTTTTATTTTGAGTGTTAATTAATATGGAATCACATCTCCTTGCGAGCCTTTATTCTACCATACACACTGAGGACATTATAGTTTCCAATAGACAATTTAATATAAAGAGATATAATTGATATAATAACTTAAAATAATTATCATTATATATTTATATATATCTCTCTCAAATATATATATATATATATATCTAATTATGCCTAACTTTAAGAGGATTCCATGGAATATTGAATGACATCAGTTCACGAGGTGGTACTCTGGTGTACAAATTAATGGTGATTTTACAACGAAGGTGTTGGAAGAGGTGATGGTTTTTATAAATTCATTTAACATAAATATGAATATTATATGTAATATAATTATTATATTATATAATCATTGTTCAATAAAAATTTATCGAGGTTTCGGACGAAATTAAATAAAAATGCTCCATGAAAACATTATATTTTTTCACATAACCTCTTTAAGATTAAACCAAATTCATTATTTCTATAAATAATGACAAAAAATTTGGAGTAAAGTATGAAATTATGGAATTATATAATTTTTTAGTGTTAGTATTAGATTATCTAAATGGGGTTTAAAGTGTAATGAAAAGAAGATTAGTGGTGGCCTTTTAGAAGTGAGGATAGTTTTTCACTTGTAAAATTTGAAATGAAAAATATATAAGAACGTTTTTCAGATGAAAAAATGTCATAAATGAATTATTATCTATATATTGAAATTATACAGTAAAAAATGGATGTATAATATTTTTTATATTTGTATTTCTGTCTTTATGTTGAATATCATTTTACTTTAGGCATGAGTAAATTAATTTTTACCTTAACCGCAATAAATACTTTTTGTTTTTTTAGTTTTTATTTCCGTCAAGAAATAATTTTTATTTATTTTATAATATATTATAGATATTTTAAATACATAATATAGTTTTTATAATATAATTCATATATGATTTCAAATTTAATAATTTTTTTAATCCCACAGTCATGTTGAGGAAGAGGGATTTCAATGAGAAAATGTTCAAATGTTTCAAAACTTTTACATCACAATCGAATGGGAAAATTATATAAATGATCAAAATTGGATTAAATGATATATAGTTGAAAAAAATACTTTTAAACCACTTAAAACAATAATTAATAATTATAAATACTTTAAATGAAAAGGCATTATTCAATTAAAATTTACTATTTACACTATTAATTAGAAAATAAAACACTTCCAAAGAATCAAAAAATACACTGTGAGATACTTTTCATATTATAATTTAAAATCTGAATTTAATTTTATCAAATAAATTTTATATAATTGTTAAATATTTATAAAAATTGATTTGTAAAAACCATGTCTATATCATCATTTAGAAAAAAACAGGTTTTTAGGAACCATTTAATACTATTTCCAATGATTTTTTTAACATATGATAAATATATGTCCATATATTTAATAATTTAGTTATTAATATTCATACAAATAATTTAATATCTAGGATATAATATTATAACATATTATAGATCATTTTTCCTTGGTGTTTCCGATTCTTTAGACTATTAAAGGGATTAAATTTAAGGAAATATATTTCTTGGGTTGATTACATTTAGTGTTGCATGACTCATACGATATAAAATTCAATGTTTTTATTTAACAAATTTTGGGTTTAATATTCTTCCCAGTAAAAATAAATTTCATCCTCACAATTTAAATAGGAACTTTTTAATCTATGTTTTGACATTTGTAAATACTAATATTTAAAAACAAATATCATTATATGGGTTAGAAAAATGTTATCTTAGTAATGGATAAAGGGAAATACAAAGGTAAATTGGAATGAAAAATAACTATGATTATATATTAGAGAATTTTAAAAAAATATATATAATATAGACAAGGATGAAATGAATAAATCATTCTAGAGAGTGTTTTATGTTATTGAAATTAAGAAAGTTAGTGATAAATGGATTTTTAAGGACATTAAAAATATAAATCCTTAATTACTTAATAACCATTTTGTTAAAAAGTTATGAATATAATACGATAATTTTTTTTGTTTCAAGATCTTTTTTCTAATGTTAATGATTTTTGTAGTGTCTACAAATATATTGAAGTATGTATGCTTTATAAGATTTTTTTATGTGAATTATTTCATCATTTTGTTATGGTTTAATATATTTCAAAACTACCACTTATTATATGGATTTGTTATCCAAACAAATCATTTTTCAATGCCTCAAAAACAATTTTTTTTACTGATTTTAATATCCAAAATAGAACAATAAGTCCTTATTTTATCTATAGTTATTATTGTAAAAAAATTCAGAGCACATTTTATCTAATATGAATAAATATCCATATGATGATTTAATATATTAATCTCTAAAAATCATCCAAATATCAACATAATGAATTTTAAAAATCGAAGACCTTATGGCCCTTCAAAAATATTAATATATAAAAATTTAGAAAAAACGTAACAACATTTTAAAAAATAACTTTCATTAATACTCAAAAATTTATATAGCTCATAATCATCACATACAAAACATGTGAATACCACTATCATATATTTTATAAAAACATGGTATTTAAATTAATTAATAGAAAAAATTTCCGAAATCATGAAACCAACTTTAATTATTATCTAAATGATATATTACTCTATATGATCATTAAATACAAAGATACTGTACGCTATGTTAATGATACAAAATCCACTTTTCAACCATTCATTAATTAGTCATAATAAAGTCAATATTATCTAATTTAAATTATCAATGTCAATCATCTTTTCGTCCCGTCATCATTAACTTTAAATAAGGAACACGTTACATGTTATATTTCCCCCTACTATGGTTTTTAATGAAGTTATACTTGTCATTGAATAATTACTCATAGTCATTGGTACCATTCCATATATACCTTAAAATCGTCAATGAAAAAGTACTATTGTATGATCCTAATAAATACAATAATTATTATAACCATTATATCATTGGCAAAATACAAATATTATATAATTTGTGAATCGAAACACAATGACATAAATAATTCTATTAATTCTATTTTATTAAAATAATATTAACTGTGATCCATTAAATTATTTTGAGGTATATTCCATTGATTCTTGAGACATTAATTGGCACCGTTCCACATATTTATTTATATGACAAATTGTAACATGGATTTTTTTCATTCCCATGCAGTAATAATATTTGTGTCCAATAAATATATAATTCTAATGAACTTATATTCCATTTAATCAAGAACTAATGTGTTTCTTTACACAATTAAAACATGATAGAAAATCCTTATTTCTTTTATCCAATTAATATTTATTTTTCTATCCCATAAACGTATTCTATATCCTCCCATTAAAGACATAATAAATAGATAGTTACTTCTCTTTCATATTAGAATGTGATATTATTTCATCATATGATGAAAGTATTTGTCAGGTGAGTTTGTTTTGAATGATTATATTAAGACCATAAAATAATAGATCATTATTACTATATGAATTACATGAATTGGTGTGGTTTCCATTCCATATTCATGGAAGTATTTTTAAATGATTCCATACACTTTACTAGATTAAACCAATTTGAATCAAAATGTATAATCACAAAACTAGTGAAATACTCAACATAAATGGAAACTTTTAGTATATCTAATCTCATAACCATAAAAAAATTCATTTTAGATATCTATATTTTAAAATCCTTATTAATGGTTTGTAATTAATATGGGAATTATCATATGAATATAACATTGGAGTGTAAAACTAGAAGTTATGTAAGACCCATTTTCACAGTTCAGTTGATGATCGGGTCATGCCCAGTGAATTGTTTTTGGAGTTATTACCCCTAGGTACTATTTTTATTGTACCAAATCCACTTATATTATCAACACGTGAATATATTAATATGAAAACTAAATAATCACTTACATATGTATATAAAATAGGATAGTAAAACACTGTAATCACATACAAATAGGGTAATTTTCTTATGTGAATGTCGATGAAAATGGCTAGAAGATAAATTTTACATATAGAGACAAAGTACTCAAATAAAGCTAGATATATGTTGGGCCATCACAATCATTGAAGATATTAAAAAGACCTAAAATGATTATTATAATATCATGCCCATAGTGAGTACTTGGTCTACTCCCTTGGTTACCAGAATTCTGATTCACTCCAACATGTTCTCTTGATTGAGTAAGGATTCATATTGGTATGATGATGATGCATATCATTTTTATTATGAATTTTAATTATTTGTTCTAATGGTCAAACAATTTTTTTAGACATTGGATTTTGGTTTAGGGTCTAAATTCTTTATTTGACCCCTTAATTTCATATTTTCCTATACTTTTTCTATTTTTCATTAAAAAATTTAACTACCCCGAGGACTTATTCATAATATGCTTAATGCAAATTCTCTTTTTCATTTCTTTGGTGTGTTTTTTTAATTTAAATTTTCCAATTATGTAAATTTAATTGGTTAAAATGAATTCTATATTAGGAATTTGATGTATGAAAGATTTTTAATAATGTAGTTTTCATTTATATTCATCATAAAATTATCATTGTAAAAAAAATTACTATGTTATAGGTAAAATAATTAAATAGACAATATTTAAAAGAAAAATTCTAAGAACCCTAAGTACTAAAATATTTAATTGGTGGGTTATTTGTTTATAGTTTACAAAGAGCATATTACATTAATAATTATTAATAAATTGGTATTAAATTAATGCCACCCATGTTGTGTTGGATTTAAATATAAAATAATTATTATTTAATCACATAAAACCACCCATCAACATTTATAAATATCACTTCTCACCGTCCCCCTTTCTCCTCACAAGACATCAATATCTTAAATTCTCTAAAAAATCCATATCTTATCTAATATACCCATGTCCATGTGATTCTAGTGTGACCAACATTTCATTTACAAGGTCCGTAAGGGGTACTTCATGGAGGAAATTTTTAAGAGGAATATTTTTCATAGCACCTATCCTAATTTTTTTTCATCTATATTTTCCTCACCCAATCCATCCATCAATGAATATTAACACTTATATAATGTATATTAGAGAGTTTTATTTTCAAATTTAATGTATTATACCCATTTAGTTTCTCATTAATTCTTAATAAATGAAATGAAATCAATATCCAAAATAGGGTGGTTAACCGTCTCCGTGGATAATGATTATATGTTTTTCATAAACGCCTTCATGGATGGTAATTAAAATATTATTATTGTAATATAATAATGTAATTATTATATTATATCTTATATTAGGTTCTTAAATAAATATATATATAATATACAATTATATGAAACTATTTCATGATGGTACAAAAAACCCAAAATGAACTAAACATTTATCATTATTATTTAATCATATAATTTATCCTTATGATAGAAGAAAAATGATATATATGGAAATATATAATTCTTTAAGTGAATTAATTCCATTTAATTACACTAAAATAATATAATTTCAATTTTCAAATAAAATCCCTAATTATACAAAAATATACTGATAATCAAACTGTGAAATGAATGCACCTGAAAAAATGTGAAAAATGAAATACTATAAATGAACGGGTAGAAAGATGTTATTAAACGATCATATAAGGTATTATAAATATAATATAGTACTATAATAAATTAATAACATTGTTTGAACTTTTATACAATACTTTTGAACATGGTTTAGGGATTTGAAACATCAGGTAAGGAATTTATTAACTCATTTACATCAATTGGGTCAAACATCTACTTCATTGATTATTTCATTCTATGATTATGTGTGAAATAAATTTTTTATATTATGTTTTATTTATAATTATTAACTGGATTTTTATTATATACACATTTTCAAATATTTCATTAATTATCACATTAAACACTATATCATTGTAAGTTATTTCATCACAATCTTCTTTTATTGAGTCATTTATGATGTTATACAGTTATACTCATTTAAGAGGTGTATATTAATACCCTTTGACATGATATTCATCAATTTTTTCTTTTCTCATGATACTTTTAAATTTTATTATTTATATTTTTTCATAATGGTTAATATTAAAATATTTCTAAAATGATAAGGAAATATTTAACAAAAAATATATATTTAATTTTTTATAAATATTTATTTTATTAATCATTCTTTTTGAGGTACATGTTTTTAAAATTGTTTTCAAGAATAAATTACTATATAAATTAATTTTTTTAAAAAAATAAAATTTTACTCAAATTATTTAAATAAGGAATCATTATATGATTTTATTTGTTGGGAATTCTTTTAAAACTTTTTTAATATTCATCAAACACTTTTTACAAAATTCAAAAAAAATGTTTCTTAAATATAATGAATGAATGGAATCCCCCTATAAGGCCCCAGCCTTAAACCTTACTTAATCTTGGGTTATTACAAGATTTTGCCTTGAGGATATTTTCCGGTTTAGAGTTTTAGAGAATTAGATCATGAAACTTGCATTACATTCTACATATAAACAAAGTGGTTGCATAAAAGATAGTATTCATTTTTTTCCATTAATGGAAACATATTCAAAATAAAACATGGATTCTTTCTTGACACTTCCTTGACACTATCATCATATCATGTACCATTCCCTTGACCTGTGAAAAACATTTCAAAAACATTGGATGAGCATAAAAAGCTCAGTAAGGGATATA
Organism: Viscum album; assembly: GCA_963277665.1. Classification (NCBI taxonomy): domain Eukaryota; kingdom Viridiplantae; phylum Streptophyta; class Magnoliopsida; order Santalales; family Viscaceae; genus Viscum; species Viscum album. The sequence continues at coordinate 685,446,875 of OY728145.1, read as the reverse complement.
AAAAATGGAAAGAAAACATGAGCACATGTACACATAAGAATCAATGAAATCATAATTTACTCATAAAACATTAGCACTTTAACATACCTCATCAAATCATGAATAAATCATAGAAATCATAATACATAAAGGTAACTTGAGGCATTCATAACATTCTTATGTAGGAAGTAACCCTCTTGGTTACGTTTGGAATACCCATCACAGTATATTCCCTAAATATCTTTGGAGAAACCATAACATTTCACTCCTTCGCGTTACCCAATGCATTGGAGAGCTATATCGGGCTCACCCGCCCTTAGTTTATCACGGAACCACCCGTCTTCATAACAATGCCCAAGAACCATAACATAATCATATCAAATAAAATATACATAAAGGAAAAATAACATTTCCACATTTCAATCACAAGATATCAATAACAGAGTGATATAATAAAAACATTATCAAAACCATTTTAAATACCATAATAAAATAAAAGTAAAACATGGTATTTGTTTTTTTTAAAAAGGTATGGCTTTTAGAAGAAGCCGAAACTCAAATAATGGTCATGGCGGCGGAGAAGTCATTGTCGCCGCATACGTATGACAAAAACATTCCATTGTTTCATTTAGTAAAACGCTTAGTATAAAAAAGATTCTTTTTGGATAAACGTAAAAGTCAAAGGGTTTTATACACCGTATAAAAGAATGTTGTGTATAAAACAAAATATGCCTCAGTGAAAGGAGATTGAGACGAAGTCCCATACCTCGGGTCTGACTTGACTCGATCGTTCTTTAATCTCCTGAATAATAAACCTTAGTTAATTTATAATTTCTTAAGAACCTTTTTCAAGTTCATTATTCCTTTTATATCACTTATTACCATGTCATTAACACTATGTAATTATTTAAGTTAATAATGGTCATTTTAACGATCATTGGTGCTTGAGTCAAAAACATGCTCTTTATAATTACAAGTTTTTCATGTATCCATTATATCCAGAGTTATACTCATTATATATATATCATATATATAATATATATCCAGTATCTACATGCATTTATAATATTACATAACGTTTAGAGGTAAGAAATGAAATTCACCGTTCATGGAGATGGTAAGCCGTACGTACGCATGAACGCTACTTTCATTTCTATTTCGTATTTTATGGAATGGAAACATAATGATATAAAGTTATATTATAATTCTATTATAATATAATATATAATATCATAACTCCATCCTTTATACATCTCATATATGGTATTAACGAATCAAATCACTTTGAGGGGGCGGTAGTCCGCACTTCCTTAAAAGAAGATATCGCATTTACCCATAATGGTAACCATAAAGGTATGCCCAAAATGAAAAATACAGAAGCTTAAGGAAAACATAAACATAATATATTTCATATATAAATATAGTGTCATCATAATGTCCACCTTTGAAGGTGATAAATGAATGTTGAACAATCATCGTTTCGGGTGGCAGAAATTCACCATCCACAGAAACAGTTTGTTCTTTAAACATTAGATGTAGGTGTGTGTAAGTGTAGTGCTAATACTTCTTATAACAACATACTAGTATATTTAAGATACTGTAGTTGTTACAAATGAAATGAATAAATATAGTTTTGGGTGTTGGAGAAGCAAAATAAAACAAAAGGACTCAAGTGAAGACATTACCTTAAAATCGGATAACTCCCTTTGGTTTGAGCTCAAAGGCTTCCTTGGGAAGACTTATGTACAAAGTGAGGCTTCAAGGAGTTATAGAGGGATGTGGAGATCCAAAATGGGCAGGGGTTGGTAGAGCCAATGGCTTCTGAAGTGTGGGTAAGGAAGTAGAGGTGGGGGCCTTTTATAAGAGGAGAGGAGGGGCACTCTTGGAAAGTAAAGAAATGTTCCTTTATTTTAAAATGAGTTTCAGATTTAAAAGGTCCCACATTGATATAATTAGAGGATAAGCTGATAAGGGTTCGATATATACCCATAAAATAGGTTGTGGACATGTGTAGTTCATAGATTGTATATTATATTTTCATTTTATTTAAATCCTTTATTAATGAGGTAATCGCTGCATCATCATGATGTCATAAATAATTTAATATATTTAATGTCTAAAATTTATTAAACAAATATCATGATGTAGGAAATCGTTTTATCTTTCTAATTAATATTTATAGTCAAAAATCTGACTTTTATAACCCCATGTTTGAATTGTTTTAGTAAAACATCTCATGTTTGTGTCATTTTTACTTTAACATTAAATAAAAAGTTATTCATGTCATTTCCCAACCAAAGTGGAACCATGGGGTCCCCAAGTTGACCCATGGATTGTATTGGTCAGACATGTCACATCCAATGAGGGTAGGACATGTGTCAATCTCATCTCATATTATTAAAACATTATTTTTACCTTAAACTACAATAATTACCTCTAATCGCGATTAAAATCATAAAAGTTACTATTCACCAAAAAATTATTTTAATCCCATTGAACCACATATTACTTATTAATGAAAACCATGTATGTCGGATTTCTGAAACTCAAAACATAGAGGTGGTAAAATTTCATTTAAACGAAAAATCAGTTTCTTAAGTACCACTTATCGGTTTCACTATTCATCAAAAATTGAAGTTTTCCAGAAAAAAACCAAAACATCACCCTAAGCTATATTTGATATTCCGAATTAAAAAATGATTTCTATTTTAGAAAATTAAAAACATATAAGTTTCATTAATTAATTTAATAAGTAATTCCCACTGTCAGAGAAAATTTCGTGTTTTTATGAAACAATAAGTATCAAAAGATTGACAATAGTTTAAGTCCAATTTCAAAGTGAAATTAATTACAACGACCACTATTGGTTTAAATGGTAAAAATATATTCTAATTTCACTTTGAAACCAATTCAAAATATTATATAATCATATAAATAAATTAGATTAAAAGGAGCTTTTGAATTAAAATACAACATTTTTCATTATTCATTAAAAAAATAAACTTTATCGGAAAAATACCAAAAATTCACACAAAGTAAATTTTGATGTCCCAATCATAAATAATAAGTTTATTTTGACAAATAGAGCTTATAAAATTGTCAAAATATATATTTAAAGTATTGTTTTCCATCAAAAGGCAGTAAAACAATCTTTTTTAAAAATATTGGTGTATTCCATTTTTAAGATTGGATTTATTGTCATTTTAAGCCTATAAAAAAACTATATAATTCATTAATAGACATTGATAAAAATATATATTATTCATTAATTACTTGGGATGTTACATCCTTCCCCCCTTTTGAAAATTGCATCCCCACAATTCATTTACTTATTAAATAAGTGGGGGTATTTATCCCTCACTGCATTTTCAGATTCCCATGTTGCCTCTTCAATCATGTGGTTTTTCCACGAAACCTTTACTTGATGAATCACCTTATTCCGTAACACTTGCTCCCTATGATCAAGAATCAGGACTGGTTGTTCCTCATAAGATAGGTTCTCTTCCAGCTAAACTACCTCTGGACTCAAAACATGAGATGGATCTGGCATGTATTTCCTTAACATTTAAACATGAAAAACATTGTGTACCTGAGATAAACTCGAAGGTAAAGCCACTCGGTAAGCAACTGATCCAAATCTCTCTAGAATTTTATATGGTCTAATGAACCTTGGACTCAGCTTTCCTTTCTTACCAAATCGCATCACACTTTTCCATGGTGATACTTTGAGAAAAACATGATCACCTACCTCAAAAGAGAGATCCTTCCTCCTATTGACCACATAACTCTTCTACCTGCTCTGAGTTGTTCTCATGTGTTTCTATATCAGCTGAACTTTTTCTGCGAACTCTTTTACCAATTCTAGTCCCATCAACATCCTTTCACCCACTTCATCCCAGAAAGCTGGAGTTCGACACCGCTTCCCATATAATGCCGGAAAATGGTGTCCTCTGTATACTGGAATGAAAACTGTTATTATTTGAAAACTCAACCAAATAATGATGTTGGTCCCAACTTCCCTGATAATCCGTTGAACAAGCTCGTAGCATATCCTCCAAGGTTTGAATTGTTCTTTCCGAATGCCCATCTGATTGAGGATGAAAATCTGTACTAAAATTTAATTCAGTACCCAATGACTTTTGAAGGCCCTTCCAAAAGTTAGAAGTAAACCTGGGATCACGATTGGATACAATGGATAAAGGAACTCCATGAAATATGACTATCTCTTTATGGTACAATCGAGAATGTTTATCTAGAGAGAAAGTATCTCGAATAGGAAGGAAATGAGCAGATTTAGTCAAGCGATCAACAATAACCCAGATTGCATTATTACCTCGAGATGTCTTTGGTAATCCCACAACAAAGTCCATGGATATATTCTCTCATTTCCACTCTGACACTGGTAGAGGCTGAAGCATCCCTTTCGGTAACTATCACTCTGCTTTAACCTACTTACAAGTCAAACACTTCACAGTAAAATCAGCAATATCTCGTTTCATTCCATCCCACCAGTAATACTCCTGCAGATCTCTGTACATATTAGTACTGTGAGGATGAACTGAAAATGGAGAACTATGAGCTTCACATAACAACTCTCTCTTCAACTATGAATCACAAGGCACACAGAATCACTTCCCAAATCTCAAAACACAATCACTATCAATGTTAAATTCAGGCAACTTGCCCCTCTAAACCAGATCTACCTTTTTCTGCAACTCACTGTCTTGCTTCGGTGCTTGCTTGATTCTGTCTGATCGAAATGATTTCACTGATACCTCAAAAAAAACAGACGGACATCCTACACTAACAACTTATATGCCAATGTTCATCAAATCCTTAACCAAAGGATCAAATTCCAAACGCAACATTGTTAACGAAGCATTACTTTTTTGACTCAAAGAATTAGCCACTTAATTTTCTTTTCCCGAATGGTAATGAATTATACAATCATAATCCTTGATTAATTCTAACCATCTACTCTGTCTCATGTTCAATTCTTTCTGAGTGAATATATACTTTAAACTTTTGTGATCGGTATATATTTCACACTTTACTCCATACAAATGATGCCTCCAAATTTTTAATGCGAAAACAACAGCTGCTAATTCCAAATCATGTGTAGGATAATTTACCTCATGAGCTTTCAACTGATGTGAAACATAAGCAATTACCTGATCATTCTGCATTAGGACACAACCAAGTCCTTTCAATGAAGCATCACTGTATATAACAAACTCACCATTCCTGGAAGGTTGTGCCAAAACTGGAGCATTCACCAATATTCTTTTCAGTTCCTGGAAACAACCATCGCATTATTTTGTCCAGATAAACTTAACACCTTTCCATGTTAGCTTAGTCATTGGACTAGATAACTATGAAAAATTTCTAACAAACCTTCGGTAATAGCCTACCAAACCAAGGAAGCTACAAATCTCAGTTACATTTGTGGGTCTTGGACATTCTTCAACAACCTTTGTTTTTGCAGGATCAACAGTTATCCCATCTTTAGAAACAATATGACCAAGGAAACAAATTTGTTGCAACCAAAACTCACACTTGCTGAATTTCCCATACAATTTGTTTTCATTCAAGGTTTGAAAAATAACCGTTAAATGTCTTTCATGCTCTTATTTACTTTTAGAAAACACCAATATATCATCAATGAAAACAACCACAAACTTATCCAAGAACTCATGGAAAATTCTCTTCATTAAGTCCATGAATACAGTAGGTGAATTGGTCAGCCCAAAAGGCATTACTAAAAATTCATAATGGCCATATCTTGTATGAAACACAGTCTTCAGAATATCTGCTTCTTTAACCTTCAACTAATGGTACCTTGATCACAAGTCAATCTTTGAAAAAAACTGTGCTCCCTGGAGCTGATCAAACAAATCCTTGATATGAGGAAAATGATATTTGTTCTTAACAGTGATGTTATTCAAGCCTCTATAATCAATTCAAAATCTCATAGAACCATCTTTATATTTAAAAAATAAAACAGGAGCACCCCATGGTGATGTGCTAGGTCAAATGAAACCTTTATCTAATAAATCATGCAATTTCTCCTTCAACTCTAACAGTTCAATTTGAGCCATTCGATAAGGGGGTTTTGAAATTGGTTTAGCATCAGGAACTAAGTCAACAGTAAACTGAATTTCCTGATCTGGTATTATTCCAGGAAACTCATCAGGAAAAACATCAGGATACTCATTTACCACTGGCACATCATTAATCTGAACAGTTCCTTTATTTTTAACAATGTGTGCAAGGTAGCATTGATTTCCATCATTTACAAGTTTCTTAGACTCTTGATATATTATCAACAGTAAGGGTTCATTATTGTACACAAACTGAAAGTCTTTCTAAAAAGAAACTTATTTAGCTCTACAGTCAATCTTAGCATGGTAAATAGAGAGCCAATCCATATCCAGGATAACATCAAACTCTACTAGAGGTAAAACAATAAGGTTTGCAAGTAGGTTCTTTCCACGAATAAGGATTGGAAGATTCTTATAAATTCTTTTTGCCTCAACATTTCCCCCAGGTGTTTTTACCACAATTTCAGGAGTCATTTCTTGAGATGGTATTCCCATTTTACTAGAAAAGGTTTCAGAGATGAAAGAATGGGTAGACCCCAAATCAAACAACACACTGGCATAATCTGAAAAGACAAACCAAGTACATGATACAACTTCATTTGACGGCCTGACATCTACTGAAGTGGTTGCAAAGGATTTCACCACACCTTTCTGCTTGTAGTCTAACTGCTTCCCATCACTCAAGCTCTTTGTCGGACACTCATTTTCATAGTGACCCATCTCATTGCACTTAAAAAATTTCACTAACTGTAAATTAAATTTGGTCTTACCATCACCCTGATCTTTTTCAGTGCAATCACGAGCCTTATGTCCCATCTTACCGCATCAGTAGCACTTTCCAGAATTCAGAAGACATTCTCCAGCATGCCTTTTACCACATTTATCACAAACTAGAAACTTAGTTTTCTTACCATTATACTTTTTTGAAGAATTATTTCCTTTCTCCTGCCACCTCAGTCTCTTCTTCTGCTGGTTTTTATAGAACACTCGATCATCGGAAAACTCCATTTCGACCTTCTCAGCACATCAAACAAGCTTTTCATAACTTTTAAACTCACGAGAAGCTAATTCCCTTCGATATTTTGGCTTTAATCCTGAGTAAAAATGATTGATTTTACTATCATGGTCTCGGATAAAATTTGGAGCATACATTGCCAATCGAGTGAACCTTTCTTCATAGGCGCCCAATGAGTCTTCCTCTTGCCTCAATTCCAAGAATTTTTTTCAATACTAAGTCAAACAGCCTTAGGAAAATACTTCTCAAGAAACATTCCTTTGAATTAATCCCAGTCGAGAGCATCAATCTCTTCAGTGTCCCTGATATTTTTAACCATCGACCACCACTGATCTGCTTCACCCTCCAAATGGTAAATAGAAAGACTAACCTTTGATTGTCTGAACACCCCATGACATCGAAAATCTTCTCCAGTGCTTTAATCCACCCTTAATTTAGCACATGGTCAGATGATCCTCTGAATTATGGGGGATGTTTCCTCATGAAATGTTCAACCACTAATATGTTCCTCTATGGTTGATCTGTCTGATCTCATGCATGGATAACACCGCCATTTATCACTTGAGTCAACTGCGCCATTAGTGCAACAAACTATTCAGTTCCAATTCCGACCATCTCATGATGCTGATTCGGAAGGTTATTTCCTTCAGCAAGCCTTCCTAGCACTGCTTCCCTGTTTCCTCTGCGGAAAACCATTCTGAACAAACATGTCTTAGATGAATCAACATGGTAATCTTCAAATGCTATATCACTTCAATTTGACCATAAAAAATTTTCTTGGATAATCATTTAATAGAATTATAACTCCTAATTTTATCTAAACTGACCACTGATACCAACTATAAGGCCCCAGCCTTAAACCTTACTTAATCTTGAGTAATTACCAGATTTCACCTTGAGTATATTTTCAGGTTTAGAGTTTAAGATAATTATATCAGGAAACTTGCATTACATTCCACATTTAAACAAAGTGGTTACATAAAAGATACTATTCATTTTTTCCATTAATTGAAACATATTCAAAATAAAACATGGATTCTTTCTTGACACTTCCTTGACAGTATCATCATATCATGTACCATTCCCTTGACCTGTGAAAAACATTTCAAAAACATGGGATGAGCATAAAAATCTCAGTAAGGGTTATAAAAAAATGGAAAGGAAACATGAGTACATGTACATATAAGAATCAATGAAATCATACTTTACTCATAAAACATAAGCACTTTAACATACCTCATGAAATCATGAATAAATCATAGAAATCATAAGACATAAAGGTAACTTGAGGAATTCATAACATTCTTACGTAGGGAGTAACCCTCTTGGTAACGTTTGGAATACCCATCACAGTATATTCCCTAAATCTCTTCGTAGAAACCTTAACATTTCACTCCTTCGCGTTACCCAATACATTGGAGAGCTATATCGGGCTCACCCGCCCTTAGTTTATCATGGAACCACCCTTCCTCATAACAATTCCCAAGAACCATAACATAATCGTATCACATAAAACATACATAAAGGAAACATAACATTTCCACATTTCAATCACAAGATATCAATAACACAGTGATATAATAAAAAATTATCAAAACCATTTTAAATACAAAAATAAAAGAAAAGTAAAACATGGTATTTATTTTTCTTTTAAAAAAACGTATGGCTTGTAGAGGAAGCTGAAACTCAAATAATGGTCACGGTGGCGGAGAAGTCGTTGTCGCCGCATACATACGACAAAAACATTACCTTTTTTCATTTAGTAAAACGCTTCGTATAAAAAATATTCCTTTTGGAAAAACATAAATTTCAAAGGGGTTTATACACCGTATAAAAGAAAGTTCTGTATAAAACAAAATATGCCTCAATGAATGAATATTGAGACGAAGTCCCATACCTCGGGTCCGACTTGACTCGATCGTTATTTAATCTCCTGAATAATAAACTTGAGTTAATTTCTACTTTCATAAGAACTTTTTTCAAGTTGATTATTCCATTTATATCACTTATTACCATGTTATGAACACTATGAAATTATTTAAGTTAATAATGGTCGTTTTAACGATCATTGGTGCTTGAGTCAAAATATGCTCTTCATAATTACAAGTAATTCATGTATCCATTATATCCAGAGTTATAATCATGATTCATATCTCATATATATCATATATATCCATTATTTACATGCATTTATAATATTACATAATGTTTAGAGTTATGAAATGAAATGCACCGTTCATGGAGATGGTAATCCGTACGTATGCATGAAGGCTACTTTCATTTCTATTTTGTATTTTATGGAATTGAATCACAATGATATAAAGGTATATTATAATTACAGTATAATATCATATATAATATCATAACCTCATCCTTTATATGCCCCACATATGGTATTAATGAATCAAATCACTTTGAGGGGGTGGTAGTCCGCACTTCCTTAAAAGAAGATATCGTGTTTACCTATAATGGTAACCATAATGGTATGCCCAAAATGAAAAATACAGAAGATTAAGGAAAAAATAAACATATTATATATCATATATAAATATAGTGTCATCTTAATGGCCACCTTTTAATGTGTTAAATGAATGTTGAACATTCATCATTTCGAGAGGTAGAAATTCACCATCCACGGAAACAGTATGTTCTTTAACCATTAGATGTAGGTGTGTGTAAGTGTAGCTCGAATACATCTTATTACAAAATCCTAGTATATTTAATATACTGGATTTGTTACAAAAGAAATTAATAAAAAGAGTTTAGGGGGTTGTAGAAGAAAAATAAAACAAAAGGACTCAAGTGAAGACATTACCTTAAAATCGGGTAACTCCCTTTGGTTTGAGCCCAAAGGCTTCCTTGGGAAGACATCTTCCCAAAGTGAGGATTCAAGGAGTTGTAGAGGGATGTGGAGATACAAAATGGACAGGGATTGTTCGAGCCAAAGGCTTTGGAAGTGTGGGTAAGGAGGTATAGGTGGGGGCCTTTTATAAGAGGAGAGGAGGGGCACTCTTGGAAAGAAAAGAAATGTTCCATTATTTTAAAATGAGTTTCGGATTTAAAAGGTCCCATATTAATATAATTCTAGGATAAGGTGATAAGGGTTCAAAATATACCCATTCAATAGGTTGTGGACATGTGTAGGTCATTGATTTTATACTATCTTCTCATTTTATATAAATCCTTTATTAATGAGGCAATCGCTGCATCATCATGATGTCATATATAATTTAATATATATAATGTATAAAAATTATTAAAAAAACTATAATGATGTAGGAAATATTTTTAGCTTTCTAATTAATATTTATAGTCAAATATATGACTTTTATAACCCCATGTAAAAATTATTTTAGTAAAACAACTCATGTTTGTGTCATTTTTACTTTAACATTAAATAAAAAGTTATTTATGTCATTTCCCAACCAAAGTGGCTCCATGGGGTCCCCAAGTTGACCCATGGATTTTCTTGGTCAGCGATGACACATCCAATGAGGGTAAGACATGTTTCAATCTCATCTCATATTATTAAAACATTATTTTTACCTTAAACTACACTAATTACCTCTAATCGCGATTAAAAACATAAAAGTTACTATTCACCAAAAAATTATTTTAATCCCATTGAAAAAAAATTTACTTCTTAATGACAACCATGTATGTCGGATTTTTGAAATTCAAAACACAGAGGTGGTAAAATTTCATTTAAACAAAAAATCAGTTTCTTAAGTACCACTTAGTGGTTTCACTATTCATCAAAAATTGATGTTTTCCAGAAAAAAACCAAAACTTCACCCTAAGATATATTTGATATTCCGAATTAAAAAATTATGTCTATTTTAAAAAATTCAAAACATATAAGTTTCATTAATTAATTTAATAATTAATTCTCACTATCAGAGCAAATAGCGTGTTTTTATGAAACAATAAGTATCAAAAGATTGACACTAGTTTTAGTCCAATTTCAAAGTGAAATTAATTCCAACGACCACTATTGGATTAAATAGTAAAAATATATTCTAATTTCACTTTAAAACTAATTAAAAAGATAATCTAATCATATAAATAAATTAGATTAAAAAGTTGTTTTGAATTAAAATACAACATTTTTCACTATTCATTAAAAAAATGAACTTTATCGGAAAAATACCAAAAATTCACACAAAGTATATTTTCATGTTCCAATAATAAAGAATAATTTTATTTTGAAAAATAGAGCGTATAAAATTGTCAAAAGATAGATTTAAAATATGGTTTTCCCTCAAAAGGCAGTAAAAAAATCTTTTTAAAAAATATTTCTGTATTCCATGCTTAAGATTGGATTTATTCTCATTGTAATCCTATAAAACACTATCTAATTCATTAATAGACATAGATAAAAATATCTATTATTAATTACTTACTTGGGATGTTACACCCCCCCATCATAAAGCCTTAATGAATTAAATATTCCTCTAAATCTTTGAATGGAAATTTTCAATAAATATATTTCATTTTAATGTTCATACTATTTAAAAATAATAAATGATTTCATAGTGAAATTTTTCTTCATAAAAATTTTATTGATATCTTCCTTAAAGAAAATCCCTAATTAAAAAAAATTTATTTAGTTAATGAACAAATTTTTTTGGCTGAAAATGTTTATTGATATTAGAAATTAATTTTCATATGGTTTTAAAATTGTTCGTCAAAGTGGTTATGGGGAAAAGGTGAAATCATAAACTATTTTATTCATGATATTTTACTTGATAATTTTATAAAATGGGTGGGCATTACATACTTTAGAATACCCATTATATACCATTAGTGATACCAATATAGATTATTCAATGGGTTTATCTCTATTATAGCTCGTGGGTCCGCCCGACATAGGTTATATAAGAGGATGAGTCCCATTATAGCTTATTAAGATATGGTGAGACCAATATAACTTGTAAGATGTTTTGGACTTAAGTATTGCTCACTATTGAGCCCTATAATAGCACAGACACAATCTTTATATATATTATATGAAGGGATGACACCATTATAAATATTCGATACAATGGGTAATAATTGTATTATAATGTGGTTACATCGTTTTTTTAATTAAATGGGTTTTGAATGAGTTTGTGAATGTGATACTCTGAGTTTACAAAAAAGAATAATTTTATTAATATGGATTTTAATTATATAAACATGTGTGTTTTATCTTGTGAATGTTTTGTATTTCATTAGCTAAAATATTTTTCACATAAAGGTAAATACTATATGGTTTTTTATATTTTTCATTAATGTAATTGGTTTCATTCTTTTATGTCACCTTATGATCTTTTTGTTCTCATACCATGTTTTGAAAAAAATTCATAGTGTTTAAGAGATATTATAGGCAATGATGATACAAAGTTGAATATTATGATGATTTTTTATAAAGATAAACAATGTTTCAGTTAAAAAAATTATTTTTCTGCAAAAAAAGAAATTGTGTATAAGTTATCGTATGTAATGTATTGGATTAATATGTGAATTTTAGTTAAAATTCTATAAAACTATAATCCAATGATATACCTAATGTTTTGATATTTTTAATTCTATTATAAAATCAAAATAATATGTAATCTATATCAATGGGTAATTATAGTTGGTATCGTGGAATGGTTTATATTGATTTAATGAATAATATGTTTTCATGTGAGTTTCTCACAAGAAATTTAGATACAATAATGGGTTTACAATATTGTATTGATTATATATACAATGTCTTAGAAACAACTTATGTTCCTTAATTTGATGGATTTAAATGATATTATTGATAATTTTTGGATACTGGATATATAAAGTAAATAGATTATATTGTGAAGGATTTGATGGTTAATGTATTGTAGATTTTATATGGAAATTTAATGAAAATTACTAACTTTTTTTAACATGTAATAATTAAATTAATTTTGTTATTATTTTCATTTCTATAGATTAATTATCATTTAACAAGATATAAAGAAAGATAACTTTTTAAACCATATTATCATGTCTGGATGATTTGAATATCCCTATTATCACAAACACATATTCATAAAAAAATTTATACATTTTTTAGTATTAAAATCACCTGTATGAATTTTTTTTTATTTTCTAATACATTTTATTTTCTGTAAAAATACTCTTGGTCATGATATCATTTTGATTTGATATAAAAATCGCAAAATTACGACTTGTCTTGATAAAGAAATTTCTATAATAGAAATGAAATTTTATATTTCAGATGTTTCCCACCATGTGATAAGATAATGGGGGTATCATTAAAATCACAATGTCAAGATTCATATTATGATTTATTTTCTCAAGATCTATGTATGAATCATTTTTTGGTTCATATTGATTAGTCATATGGATATAATTCATATCAGTGATTGTAGTAATTAAATATTAATGAACATGAAAATGAAAATGGTTAATGGTTTAAGAATAGAGTTAAATATAGGTTAATTTTATATAAAATGTATTCAAATATATAACATATTGGAATTTTTTAAATTTGATAATAATTATGCAAGACATATGGATTCCTCTATAGTATATTTTAACAATTAATTTGGAAACATATATTAGATGAAATCAATACCTATTAAACATTGTGAAAAAGTAATAATATTTGGTAGGAATTTATTTAGTTTTGATGTAAGTTTTAGATATGAAAATATTTTAATTGAGGAATAATTTAATTTATTTTTGTGGACATATGTTTTATGGTAATGGTGTTTTTTGTTTTATATTATCTGTAAATTTTAGGTAAATACTGGTTTTTAATAATTTTTGGACAAAAACAAAATATCAGTGATAAAATTATAGGATAAATGTATTAATCTTATTTTTAATATGTTTCTGACATTATATTTAATTTTATAATGATTAAATTAAAATATTTTTACATAAAGAAAACTTATTAGATGGTTTTCATCCCATCACATATAAAAAAGCCACGTGAATTGAATGTACAACTAAAGGGTGACATGGATGAATGGCCTACCACTATTCCACATGTTGACCAGATTAATATGATTTTTTTAATTTGTTTTAATGATATGATAGATAACAGTTATATTCATTTTGGGAACATTTCTTTTATCATAGAATATAATTTTATTTGTAGATTGAGTGATCCATTTTATTTCAGAATATGTAAAAAAAATTAGAAAAATCTTATGATCATGTTAAAAAGAATATTAGGAAAATTTATTTTAGAAATAATAGTTGAATTGTGTTTTAAAGAAAGATAATCTTTCATTGGGTATTTATTGCGAATTAGTTTTTTTATAGAAATAATTAGAAAATCATCTTGATTATCTAACTTTATAAATTAAATTTTGTTATGAGAATTTAAGTGTGATTAATATTATTTGTAGATAATTATTAAATTTTTCTTGAAATACTATATACCAAATTTTACCTATTTTTTATTAAATGTTTTTTGGAATGTTGTGATGAATTTTTTGTAGAGTTATTTGTTGAATTATCTATGATGAAAATTGGGTATTGCTGTTGAATTTTGATGATTAATGTAGTTTTTCATCACATGATGATTTATTCTATTCAGGATATTATATTTTTAACAAACCCTTTTTTAGTTAACACCTATCGTCAAGAAGATTATATAGTTATAATTAAATGAATTTTCTATCCATATTAGTAGATTAAAAGGATAATTTTCGAAAATTCATCTTCGACCCTCTTTTTTTTGGAGAAATGATGTAATTGGGGTGGAAATTGATTAAAGGATCAAATTATAATGTCAACATTGGTATTTTTACTTATTTTCATAATCTAGGTAGTAAACTAATTCAAAAAATTTAGGAAACATGAATTTTTTTAATAAAAATATTATAAGTTAACTTTTTTCCCAAATTAATAACTAACTTCTATCCCATATCAAATATAAGGTTTTCTAATCGTTAACTTTCAAAAAATAATGTTCTCTATAACTCTATATCATTCTTAGAGAAATAAAATTTATCTTTAGTTTACACATTTTCTTAAATTGAAACACAGTATATGTTATTCTAGGAGATCATCATACTTTTCCTGTTGTGTTTTTTAGGGGTTGATTTATTGATTCTTTTTATAATGTTGGATTTAAAAATAGTAATTCTAAAATTTCAAACCCATGGTTTTTTATCTGAGTTAAAATTAATTTTATTAATATATTAATTTGGGTGGGTGTAATGTAACATCCAATGATTTAAGATTGAATTAATATGTTCAATAGCATTAAAGATATTTAAAATCAAGATTAGGAAAACACCGAGATATTATTTTTAAATTTTGAACATTATTACATAAACATTAAATTGGATTGAATGTACAATATTAAAGAAATAATGAATTATATAAGAACAATATCTACTTTTTAAATTAATTTATTTATATTAAGTATAGTATATTGAGAACAATCATTTTATTCATCAATAACGTATTTCTTTTAAAATATGATATGTATTGATTTGAATATATAAATTATATAATTAATTTCTATAAAATTGAGAAAAGTTATTTAATAAAATGAAATTAATTTCTAGAATCATAATATTTAAATTATACTATGATGATGTATTGATTATTTTTTAAAAATATTATATTTTTAGTAAATAGTAAAAAATACATGATTTCATTAAAATACCATATGTTTTCAATATATTAATAAATTTAAAAGTACGATTATATTTTATCTTTGTTATCAAGTAAATTAAGTATTATTTATTTATAATATATTCACTTAAATTTTAATGAATCATATTTTTATTTTATTTTAGAATAATTTTTTTGGGTTTAAAAAATGGATTCTTCTTAAAAACTTTTAAATGTACATAATGTTTAACCTTTTTAATTTCATAAATTATTCCCTAATGGGGAAACATTTTAAAAAAAATTATTATTTTATATTATTAAATATTAATTTAATATCATACAATTATAATTATGAGTCATATAGTTAATATAATATACACATTTCCATAGAAAAGGCATTTCAAGAAAATCCTCTTTTTCATCGCATTTGTACATTTTGATATAAATTTAATTTTTCATATTCAGTGAATTTAATGTAGAAAAATGGATTAAATATTTGTAATAATATGTTCCCAATTATGTAATATGGTTATTTTTATTTTTTACTAATAAAAAATATCATTATAAAAAAAATATATAGAAAATTATAGGTAAAATTATGAAACTACTTAAAGCTAAATAATAAAAGATTAAAATAAATAAAAAATAAAACTTTAAATGGGTGTTTAATTTTTTTATATTCCTTATAAATAATTGAAAACATTATTTATCATCCAATTTAAGTGGAATTAATTCCTACCAAATGTGGTTGGCATTAAAACTAAATTTATATATATATATTATTTAATTAATTAAAACCACCCTTCCGTAAGTTTAAACACCAAACCTCACCACACCCTTTTTCTACACAGGCCATGGTTCCTCTAAAATAACTTCCAAAACAAATACTATTATCTCTCTCCATAACTATGTTTTTTTGTCTTAAAAATTTACAATTTTCAATGTATTTATGTGGTCCTTAAAGAATGTTATATTCAAGAGGTAACTTTCCCAAACCACCTACCTGAATTTATTTTTTTAATCTACCTTCTCATCACATTATTTATCCAAAAAAGAGAAATAACTCCAATATCATGTTTATAGTAGAATATTATTTTTACAATGAGATATCTTATATCGATTCATTTTTTAATCTTCTATTGTTCATAGAAACAAAACCATTGTCCAAATTATGGTGGTTAGCCATATCTATGAAAAATGATTTTTCATATTTCATTACTGCATTCAAGGATTGTCAAAAACATTATTATGATCAAATAATAAATTTATAAATATATTATAACTTATTTATAGTTTTGAATCTAATAAATAGATATTAAGTTAAATAAATCGATTGTATATCTTAATGGTCGAAAAAACTGAAAAATTAAAATAAACATTTATCATTAATACTGTAGAAACGAATAATATAAATGTTAGAAAAAATGATATATGGGACCAATTATTCTTTTTTAATTACTTATATACCATCTCATTCAAATTATAGTGTATTATTTCAATTATAATGCAAAATCCATAATTATACACAATTTAACTGACCATGAAACCCAGAAACAATGTCACTAGAAACAATTCAAATAATGAAATATAACTCATTAACGGGTGGTATGAAATTATAAAAGGATAATATTATTGTTATAAATGTTAATATAGTTCTGGAAGAAATTAAAATACATTCATTGTATAATTATATAGCATTTCTAAACCTGTTTTAATGATATAAAACCTATGGTAAAGAATTTCTTAACACAATTTCCATCCATTGGGTTAAACTTATTATCGACTAATTATGAAATGCTAATATTATGTGTCAAATTTATATTTATTATATTATATAGAAATAAAACTTTTTTATCTAGTTTTCATTTGATACACTAAATCTTTATATTAGCTAAATTTTTAAAGACTCGGAAATTTCAAGGGGAATTTGTTCTTAAATTAGTTGAAATTTTACGAGTCCTTTGTTTTTGATGGCAGTAGATTCCGAGGCCCGGTGAGCCCAGAATCAATTTCTAAAGTTTGGTTCGGGTACGTTCAGTAAACATATGTGTGGGTTTTTCTATCTTATGAACCGGTGCTCAGAATTGAAATATGAGGACACCGATGAACTTGCAAAACCGATATTCGCTTAGGGAGACCTTTTCCGCAGTTGTGTTTGATCAGTAGGAGAATTTAATTTTTTAAGATTCATTAAATAATAATAAAAATTATGTGTAGATAAATTTTATTTGATGGTGGTTATTTCCTCCAAAGAGGAGTTGAATGTGGGGCCCAGACCCCACATAACCTCCCATGGGAGGATAATGGTGGTGGGGCCCACATGAGCCCTAACCCCTTCAAATCTCCTCTTTAACTCCCTTTAACCCCATCTCATAACTCTCCACCTCCCACATTAATTCTAACTCTCCACTTCCCTTCTCTCAATTAATTATGCCAACACCCAAAAAAATTAATTGTCCACCATGCAATTAATTATTTGGCTCAACTATTTGAATTATTTTGAAAATTCATGTTGAGAATAAAATAATAGCTTAGGCTATTATTTTTTCTGTTGGCTTTTGTTGTGTTGGGGAGGCTCTGGAGAATTGGAAGGACAGTGTTTGTCTCTCGACAAAGTACGGTGACGACCACAAAGAACAATGCCCTATTCGACTCAGAATGCCGATTACAACAAAGAACGATGACGTGTCTTATTTCCTCTTCCTCTGTGACAAGCGAGAGGATATCACTTCCTCTTCGGACGAACCCTGACATAAATGGAATCGACGTCCATAATCCGTGACGCCCGACCTCTACGACGCTCATCTTCTACGGTTCTTCGACATGCAAAGTTCTTGAGATCGAGTAAGGGGTTTTTATAATTTTAAATTGAATAATAATTATACACTCGTTCTTGATGTGTACTTTAGAAACGTCTTGTCCTCTTGATATCACCTAACACGGAGGGAACGGGCTGAACAAACATGGCCCGGCGACCCTCTATTGATCCATGTTTATTTTGGCGACGAAAGCGGTGTCTGAGAGACGACGACGACTGAAGGCGGCAGCGGCAATGTCGGCCGCGTGCCGGCCCGAAGAGGACCACGACACCGAGTGTCACGTGGAGAGGGAAAGAACGCGACCCGCAACCACAAGCCACTCGGACGACAAAGAACCGTCTAGTTAAAGCTGACCAGACTTAAGGGATCGCGGCGCCACGAGGGCGCCACACTGAGGCAGACCTTGGCATGTGTTCCACGGTCTGATCAGTGGAAAACTGGCTAGCAGGCGGCCGACCGGGCTGGGAAGACCTCACTACCCGAGGAGGGTGCCACACTGGGGGTACAGTGGTCGAGCCATGCTGGTCGCTCGTGCCAGGAATTTCAGTAGGCTTCAGCCAGCCAGACAAGTGGGTGCTGCTTCTCGGCACCGCCTGTTCGTGAAGTCGAGGGGCCCACACCAGCTCATCCGGCTGGTTGAGCCACGGCCAGCCGTGGGCCAGGCCGCTTGCCACTAGCTGGGTTGTGCCCCACCGGGTTGGGCCGCGCATTATCGAGCCAGGCCGCCCCCTTAGTCGGGTCAGACCCGCCAAGCCAGGATGGGCTGACCCGCCAGCCCAGAGGGCTTGACCGGCTAGGCCCGTTTCACTTTAACAGGAATAACTTCAAGATAGCGCATCTGATCGATGCGCCATCTGCGGCATCGGGATTTTCGTGACGATTCAGTCCTTTCGCGTTACTCTTAATGAGTTTTGGATAACTTTGGAAAAATGGCCAGGTTTGTTTGAAACCGAAACCAACCGGGTCCTCAGAGAGGAAACACTTATGACATGAAGACCAGAAGTTCGATTGAAGTACCGTCAACTACGTTGGTTTCCTTTTGATGAGACGGTTCGTTTCGAACACTCCACTTGAGGTTCAGATGTTTTTTGAGTACAATCATGTTGGTTTGAGCCTAAAAACCAATTGGGTCCTTGTAACGGAAATGCCATAAACTCACAGATAGGGGGTATGATTGACGCGCCCTCTGTTGCATTGAGATGCCTATGACATGGCGGTCCTTGTGTTACCTCTAAATGATATTTTGTGACACTTTTATTAGAGGCTTGTGGCACGTGGAGCGGACCCTCCCTTTGACAAGAGAGAAAATTGGAGAGACCTTGTAGCTAGGTAGGACTTGACGACTGCTGATTGATCGACTATGAGTGATTCGGATGGCAGAGTGGGGAGATTTTGGTTGTAGAAGAAGACTCACGGTAGAGGAGCACTTGGTTTTAGTGGTAGACCCATGGTACTTGATAGAAGGAGTACATTTATAGGCTATGAGGGTGAGTGCTTAGTTGTAGCAGCAGACCCACGGTGGGAAGCGCATGGTTATAGAAGCAGGGCCACAGTACTCGACAGGTGGAGTACTTCAGCAGTCCAAGGTCAGTGGGAAGCGCTTTTTTGTAGCGCCAGGACCACTGTACTCAACAGAGGAGGAGTTCTCCAGCAACCATGGTTTCGACTTCATGAATAAAAAAATCCTGGTTTGAGCTCAGTCAATGACCTTTGTGTTTTTCTCCTGATTGAGATGTGTTACTTGATAACTTAGGTATATGTATGGGAATATACCTAAGTAATGTTTATCTTTTGAAATCATACTTTTTGGATTTTCCTTGTTGGATTTTGTTTGACCTTGAGAGTCTCAAGGTCCATACTGAGTATCATTATACTCACCCCGGCACGGGCTATGGCCACACCTCTTTGTGCTGGATGAAGATGATGGACAGCACTGACCGAGGCAGATTTTATGAGGACTGGATGGTACCTAGAGTTGGATCTCACGACGATATGGTACTCAGAGGAGACAGACAGACATGGAGCACTGAGGAGGCTATTTTTACATACCCTTCAGGTAAGAACCCTGGAGGACGATCCAAGAGCAGATTTCACCTTCCAACTGTTTGTCCCTTTTTAGTTGTACTTTCTTTTAGTTGTATTTTTACTTTACAGTTGGGATTGTATTCTACCCCCTTTAACTTCAGTACTCTTTTTATACAGTTTTAACTTAGTGTTTTCTTCTGCTTGTACTCTGGTTCTGTTTTTTTTCAGTTATAAAGGCAATGTCTTCTCAGTATTTGGGATTTACACCTTTGGTCCAAGACGGCAGCCCCTGGAATAACGAAGGCGGCCTTGGGGTAGTCACGATAGGGGCCCTGGGGGATGGGTCATGACAAATTGGTATCAGAAGAGTCGGTTCTACCGCAGAACATCGGACTTTGATATTTCTTTTCTATGAAACAATAGTGTTAAGGGTACTAAGTGTGGTTTTCAGTTTAGGGAGTCATGTGTTGGTGAGGGCGGCCGACATATCCATACACTAGGACCCTGACTTCTAATTTCTGACTCAGTGCACAAAAGCATTGATTGCATGTGTATTTTCAAAATTATTATTTATTTCAGCTCAAACCGGGTCATGTCACCATGTATAGTCTTTTGACCATGTCACATCTGTTTCTTTCAGGATGCCTCCCCATGGACGACCAGCTAGAGCCCCAAGAGTTGTAATTACTGACAGCCCGTCGAGCAACGAGGCCTTCGTACAGGTCCATATTCTATTTGAGGCACCAGTGGTACCACTTTATGTTGGGCCATTGATGCCACCAGCCCCATCAGTAGAGAGTGCATGCCGCTTGAGTGCGCTGCACGAGTTTCAGCACCAAAGGCCACCCAGGATCATGAGAGAGATGGACCCACATGCGGGTGAGGATTGGCTGGAGTTTATGGTGAGAGTATTTAGACAGGTAGGGACACTAGCCGACTTCATGGTGATCCTTGATGCCAACCTCCTTCAGGCATTAGTAGGCAGATGGTGGAGCCTGATTCTCCAAATGCATGATGAGGTATCACTTCTATGGACAGACTTCGAGTGCCTGTTCCAGCTGGAGTTTGTCCCAGCCTCCCTTTGTGCAGTGCGGATACAGGAGCTACTTCATCTGTAGTAAGGAAGAATGACAGAAGAGTTGTACTCAGAAAGGTTCACAAACCTCTCACGCTACTCTATAGCTATTGTGTGGGACCCATTATTTAGGGCTCGAACCTTCGATCAGGGGCTCAGGTGAGAGATCAGATCTTCATTTATCTCCAACAGCATCCCAACGCAGACAAGGGTGTTGGAGCAAGCCCTCCTGGTGTGGAGTTTCCTTACAGAGTAGTCACCAGTAATGAGACCCACTACTAGTCAACATGCAGGGGATTCTTCTGCAGGTGGCAGTAGATAGATGAAGCGGATGTCTAAGAGGACCATAACCACAGGTGGTCGACCGCATGACTCAGGATAGTATATGTGAGGCACCCGGGTGGAGACAAAACTACCATGAGCAGACAATGTTACTCATGCGGCATACAGGGTCACATGGCACGTGACTGTTCGACCCACCCTACAGACGATTATAAGTCACTTGAGGGACCTCCTTGACAGAGGTAGAGGTTCAATCGTGGTGAACCGCAAGGAGCAGGCATCCGTAGAAGAGGAGTGGGTCATGCATCTTGTGGTGGATGACGCTTTGAGGTGTTGCCACCACCCCCTCCAGGAGGTCCACCTCGACCACAGGGAATAGGTGGACAGGGAAGAGCACAGCTTTGGGCAGCTGAAGCATACGGCCATGGAGCTCCGGAAGCAGGTGTACAAGAGAAGGACTGGTTCCAAAAATATAGGCCTTTGTTCATGATTCTTCTAGCTTCGTTAATGTCATTGTTGTGGTTTATTTTTTTTTTCTTTTGTACTTTTAGATATAGTAATAAAATACAATTGTCCTTGTGACATTTTCTTTCCAAAATTTTCTGTGGTTAATGCTATGAGGTTTCTGTTAAAACCTTTCACTTGACCCTCACATTCTAGATTCTAACTGGAGGAGACCCAGTGACCACACACTAATTCCGACAGTGTGACTCAACCCTTGGATGCGAGAGTAACGGTTGGATCTCTTGGAAGTAGTGTTGAGGCCTTACAATGTCATTCATTCCATGAATTAGTACCATTCATGTCAGGATTGACTGTATTAGGCAAAGGATGTGGTTCATCCAGGGGATGAGACCGGATTTCTCTTTTCGGAAAAGGGAAAATCTTTGCAGCTCTTATAGGACCGGAGATTGTGTAGGCTATGACAGAAAAGGTGCAGATCATCCATGAGCTAATGAAGACTGCACAGAACAGACCGTAGTCCTATGCTAATAGGATACGGAGACCACTGGAGTTTGAGGATGGCGACCACATCTTCCTTCGGGTCTCATCTCGATGAGGTCTACGGAGATTTGGTCGGGGTAGAAAGATATCCCCGCACTTCATCGGACCTTTCCATGTCCTCAATAGAGTAGGCAAGGCGGCTTACCACCTGGCCCTTCCACCTCAGTTGTATCGGGTTCATAACGCCTTTCACATATCTCAGCTGAGGAGATATGTACATGACCCATACCACATCATTGACCTCGGGGAGTTGTACAACGATGATGGTGTGACATTCAAGGAGGTCCCGATGGAGATCAAGGATCGACAGGAGCGGGTCCTATGTGGATGGTCGATTTTTCTGGTGCGCATTCGCTGGCAGCACAGGAAGCTCCTAGAGAGCACATGGGAATGGGTGGCTTAGATGTGTGCTTAGTACCCCCTTTAGTTTCCTTGTTGTGTGTTGTAGCTTTATGAGGGAATAAAGGCCTATGGTTGGGGTAATCTAAAGACCCGGAAATTTCAAGGAAATTTTTTTCTTAAAATCATTGGAATTTTACGAGTCCTCAGTTTCTGACGACACCTCATTCTGAGGCCTGGTGAGCCCAAAATAAATTCTTGAAGATTTGTGCATGTACATTCAGTAAATGTACATTTTGGTTTTTCTTTATTTTTAACGGGTTTTCGGAATTGAAATCCAATGAAACTGATGAACTCGCAATGTTGGTATTCGCTTAAGAGACCTTTACCATAGTTGCGATTGATTTGGAGGAGAAGTTAATTTTTAGAGATTCATTAAAAAATAATAGAAATTATGTGTACATTATTTTTATTCGATTGTGGTTATTTCCTACAAAGAAGAGTTGGATATAGGGCCCACACCCCACATAAACTCCAATGGGAGGATAATGGTGGTGGGGCCCACACGAGCCCTAACCAATTGAACTCTCCTCTTTAACTCCCTTTACCCCCTCTATTAACTCTCCACCTTCACTTTAATTCTAACTCTCCACCTCCCTTCTCTCAATTAATTATGCCAACACCCTTAAAAAATTAATTGTCCAACATGCAATTAATTATTTGGCTCAACCTTTTTAATTATTGTGAAAATTCATGTTGAGAATAAAATAATTGCTTAGGATATTATTTTTGGGGTTAACATTTGTTGTGTTGGGAGGCTCTTGAGAATTGGAAGGATAATGATTCTCTCTCGATGATGAACGGTGACGACCACGAAGAACGACGCCCTCTTCAATGAAGAATGTCAATTCCACTGAAGAATGATGACATGTATTCCTTCATCTTTCTCCGTGACATGGGAGAAGACGATGCTTCCTCTTTGGACACACCCCAATGTCAACAGAATCGATATCCTTAATCCACGACGCCTGACCTCTGCGACGCACATCTTCTGCGGTTCGTCGACATGTAACGTTCTTGAGATCGAGGTAGGGGTTTGTATAATTTTAAATTGAATAAGAATTATGCACTCGTTCTTGATGTTTACTTCAGAAACTTCTTGGCCTCTTTATATCACCTAACGAGGAGGGCGCGGGTTGATCAAACACAGCCTGATGACCCTTCGTTGATCCATGTTTATTTTGGCGATGGAAGTAGTTTCAGAGAGGAGACGATGGCCGATGGCAGAAGTAGTAATGGTAGCTGTGTGCCAGCCTGAAGAGGACCATGTAACCGGGTACTGCACGGAGAGAGAAGGCTGTGACCCGCAACCGCGAGCCGCTCGGGCGACCAAGAACCTGCCGGTTTAAGCCGGCCAGACCGAAGGAGCCACGACGCCACGAGGGCACCACGCTGGGGGGGGGGGGGGGGACAGCGGCCCGCCCAGGCTGGCCGCTCGCACTAGGAAGACCGGTCGGCTTTGGCTGGCCGGACATGAGGGCGGTGCCTCTCAGCGCCACCGGTTTGGGAAGTCAGGGGTGGTGCTTCGTCTCGGCTGGCTGGCAGAACCGTGGCCAGCCGGAGGTTGGGCCGTGCCCTGACATCCACGAGTCGTGTCGTTCCCCACTAGGTCGGTTGGGCTGCACATTATCGGGTCGGACAGACCCCTATGTCGGGTCGAACCGGCCGAGCCAGGACTGGCCGACCCGCCAGCCCAATGGGCTTGACCGGCCGGGCCCAGTTCACTTAAATGGGAATAACATCATGACCGCACATCCAATCGACGTGTCGTCTATGGAACTGGGATTCTCGTGATGAGGCAGTCCTTTTGTGATACTCTTAGTGGGTTTTGGACGACTTTGGAAAAATGGTTGGGTTGGTTAGAAACCGAAACGAACTGGGCCCTCAGAGAGGAAATTCTTCTGAATTAAGAGCCGGACATCCGATTTAAGTGTAGTCAACTACGTTGTATTACTTTTGATGAGATTGTTCTTTTGGCATACTCCACCTGAGGATTGGACGTTGTTGGAGTACGGTTAGGTTGGTTTTAGCCTAAAAACCAACCGGGCCCCTGGAACAGAAATACCAATAACACACAGACCGGGCGTCTAATTGACGTGCCATCTGTTGTGTCGATACCCCTATAACGTGGTGGTCTATGTGTTACTTATACGTGATATTTCATGACACTTGGAGTATTGTCTTGTGGCACGTGGAGCGGACCCTCCTGGTGACAAGAGAGTAGATTGCAGAGACCTAGTAGATGGCTGAGACTTGATGACTGCTGATTGATCGACTCCGTGTGATTCGGATGGCCCAATGAGGACCGCTTGGTTGTAGTAGAAGACCCACGACAGAGGAGATCTTGGTTGTAGCGGAAAACCCATGGTACTCGATAGAAGGAGTTACATTGTAGGATATGAGGGGGAGCACTTGGTTGTAGCGGAAGGACCATGGTATGAAGTGCTTGGTTGTAGCAGCAGACCCATAGTACTCGACAGGTGGAGTACTTCAGTAGTCCAAGGTTATGGTAAGAGCTTGGTTTTAGCAGCAAGACCATTGTACTCGACATAGGAATAGTTCTCCAGCAGCCATGGTTTCGACATAGTGAATAAAAAACCTGGTTTGAGCTGAGTCAATGAACTTTGTATCTTCCTAATAATTGAGATGGGTTACTTGATAACTTAGGTATATGTATGGTCATATATCTAAGTAATGGTTATCTGTTGAAATCTTACTTTTTGGATTATCCATGTTGGATATTGTGAGACCTTGAGGGTCTCGAGGTCCCTACTGAGTATCGTTATACTCACCCATGCACGGGCTATGCCCGCACCTTGTTGTGTTGGATGCAGACGATGGACAACACTGACCGAGGCGGAGTGTACGAGGACTGGACGGTACTCTTAGGTGGACCTCACGACGAGACGATTCTCGGAGGAGACGGATGGACATGGAGCAATGAGGAGGATATTTGTACCTACCCTTCAGGTAGGAACCCCGGAGGATGATCCAGGAGTTGCTTTCACCTTCAAGCTATTTTTCCCTTTTTAGTTGTACTTGCTTTCAGTTTTATTTGTACTTTACAGTTAGGCTTGTATTTTGGCCCCTTTACCTTCAATACTCTTGTTATACAGTTTTTACTTTGTCTTTTCTTCCACTTGTACTCTGGTTGTGTTTTTTCAATTATAAAGGCAATGCCTTCCTAGTACTAGGGATTTACGCCTTTGGTGCTAGTCGCCAACCCCTGGCCTATGGAATTCGGGCTTCGGGTAGTCATGATACAGGCCCTGGGGGATGGGTCGTGACAAAATTAATGATTCAGTCATTATATCATTGTAATGGACTTCACCTAAATCTCATTTCATTAAGTTATTTTTTATGGTATACATTGATACATTTTTATAGGGTGTATATACAACCCCTTAGACATGATATATCTTGGCTTTATCTATTTTCATTGTATTTTTTGTTTTGTTTAATTCATTGTTTATGTGGATTTTGATTCAAATATTTGAAATTCACAAGGAACATTCTAACAAAAAAATAGGTGTTAAATGTTTTATAGATTTATTTTACAAATTTTTATCATTCATGTAATTTTTTTAAATAATGATATTTATGAATAAATAAATACGAAAATAAATTTTTTTTAAATGAATTTTTTAAATTTCTTTTTGTTGTTTTCAAAAAATATATACTTTTAATGGTTTATTTGAGGGACATTGTTTTAAATCAATTTTTCCCATTATTTGTTCAAATATATTTTCAAATGTAAAAAAGAATGTTTTTTAAATATACACCCTGAAATATTTTTCCCACCATCATGAATAAATTATGAATTAAATATTCTATTACAAGTTTAAAGGGTTGTTAAAATCCATTCATTTTATGTCTGTTGTATTTAAAGAAAAAAGTG
Source organism: Viscum album (assembly GCA_963277665.1). Classification (NCBI taxonomy): domain Eukaryota; kingdom Viridiplantae; phylum Streptophyta; class Magnoliopsida; order Santalales; family Viscaceae; genus Viscum; species Viscum album. The sequence goes on along the minus strand of OY728145.1, from coordinate 685,419,676 downwards.
ATTTTAAAATAAAAAAATTATTTATTCCTAATGGAAACCCCCATTAAATTGTTTTGATTATTTTTTTACATAAAATTTTTCTTAAAAGTAAAAGTGTATTTTGATATCAGAAACTAGATTTTATGTGGGTTTAAAAAAAATTCAATGAGTTTTATGATGAAAATATTCGACAATAATGTGTTTTAATCATGGAAAGATAATTGGGAATTATATAAAATGGGGGGAGGATAATATATCATATATATATATATGTATGAGCCCCATAATTGGTCATAGGATATCCTAATATAGATTATATTAATGTTTGATTGCAACTATATAAAATAAGTGAAGCCAATAAAACATATTTGAAAGGTTGATCCACATTATATCTCATGAATTATGGGTGAGCCTAATATTGATTTAATGTAGGACTGATCGCTTTTATAGGTCACGGGTGATCCCGATATAGCTTATTGGAATGAAGATCCCAATTATAGCTATCTAATAAATTTGATAATGATTATATAGCAATTAGTCCATATTTCTATTGTAAGTAAATATATATATAAAGGGATTATGAATGTGTTACACATAGTTTAGAAAACCTATTTTTTTCTATTAGTTTTAATGATTTTTATTGAGCTAAATATTTGTGTATTGTCAATTGAATGAAATTTATGTCATTATATAATATTTCTTGGATATAATTTTAAATACAACAAGGGATTTCATATTTTTTTATTTGACTAACAATTTTCGTTCATTTATATCAATTTCTATTTTTTGTGCTCATACTATGATTTAAAATGATTATTAATAGGTTTTAAGGTTACTATAGAAAATGATGAGATGAAGTAGAATATTGTGAATATTTTTCATTAATAGATACAATATTTTTTAAAAAAGCATTTTATTTGGTGGAAATAATGTGTACTAGGTATAAGTGTCAAGTTGTAATGTATGGGTTCACTATGCAAGAGAGAGTACTGATTCAATGAAACTCTAAACAAAAAAGATTGAAATATTTTTGAAATCTTAATTCTTCTTCAAAATCACTAGAATATGAAATGATTAATTTTTGGTCCTTAAAAAACGTATCGACAAAGTATATTATAGGGTTATGATCCCTAATATATTTTTTCCTAAATCTAGTTTCCTGAGTTTTATTAGATTTCTTCTAATTTATTCTATAATAACCAAAACCCTATTAGCCTGGAGTATATTTATTCCTTTATTCTAGTGGAATAAGATAAAAGAAATTGTATCCCAAATAAATTAGTATTTTAATATTATTGACAATTTATATAAATATATGATTTCATATTATATTTGAAAACACAAATTATAACATAAATATATTCTTGGGAATGAAATAAATACCTCTAACATATCCTCCCATATCAGACATGTTAAATGTCATGGATTCTTGATAAATAAAACAAAATAAGTGGAATCCTAAATGATAATAAAGAGTTGAGTATAGTTGAAGCTATCATGTTTCAACAAGCGCAATAAAAATTTAAAGGTAAATAACATCACACAAATTCCATTTTATAAAAATTTCTATCATGATTAGATAAGGAAAAAACAATTTAAAATGTACATAATAAAAAACATGAAATTAAATCAATTATAATTGAATAAAATCGATCCATAGATAATATCATTGTGAAAATATCCATTATAATAATTTTATAATTCTTACAATATAGAATGTTTAATTATTGGATGTAATGTCTCAGGAATATAAATCCTTTACCATCTAGATCTATCCCCATGATTATTTAAAATCTAGGGGTAGTAACCCATTTAACTATTTCGGGAATATAGATTCAACTTGTGAGACTTGTCGATATATCGAGGGGCTGTATATTATTGTTTCCCTACCCATGTCTATACATCCAAATCATTCCTCCTATATCTAATAATTGATTTAATTCATGAACATTTTACCTTTTAATAAAAAATTTATATTTAGTGATGAATACATATTTTTAATTACAACCCATGATAAAAAATGGTATTAAAATTAGAACACCATATTTATAAGTGATGTATGTTTTAATAATAAAATATATTATTGATAATTACAATATATATTTAAAGAAAATTTCATATCCAATGATCAGAGTTAAGTAAATATTTAAAGGCAATCTAATTACAAAATAATAAATCCATAAACTGAGTTTGAATATATTCCTTAGTCAAAATTATTATAAACTACCATTAATAATAATAAGTATAGTATCAATCCAATATATATCAATTTTCTTAAGAATAACGGGTTGTTTTCAATAATGCATAGAAATACCAAAAAATATCATTAAATTAATTAATGAGTAAAATATAATTTTTTAACTAAAAGTTCTCAAAACATTATGAAACTAATTTTATTTGTGAATATTCCTTGAAATATATAAATTATTCTTTAAAATGACGAGTTTTTATGATATTAGTAAATTCTATACATGTTTAGTAAATTTAAAAAAAAATACACTTTTCACATTTTTTGGTAAAAGCTAAATGGGAACTGTTTTGAAAATGACATGAAGATTTATATAAAAATAATTATTAAAATATCTAAATGGGTAAAAAAATTCCATAAAACATTTCATATTTTGGAAAAGACATTACAAAACAATTTTTTAATACATAGTTTCAAAAGAAAATAGATTTCCACTTGGAGTGGTAAATGAAGTCAAAATTTATGAAGAAGAATTATCAAACAATATAAGTACATAAGAAAATTAATATGAATAAATTTATTTAAAATATTAATAATAAATAAATGGGACTAATATTTAAGTGTTTTAATATAATATTTTCATATAATTTCATTCATTTAAAATTTAAGAATAAATAATCTTGATTGGAATGAGATAATGATGTAAATAATTAAAATGACAATAACATTGATGGAAGAATTATTCAATTAAAAAAATATTTGGATATACACTGAATTCATATAAAAAATCATAAATACAACATATTATGATCAAAAATAATTTCAAACACAATATATTTTGATAAATAATAATTAATAAGTAATATAACCTAGTGAAAACAAATTATGTTATGAAAATATTTACCACATGGTATGTCCAAGTAAAAATCCAATGGATTAAATAATTAAAACAGAAAAATAAAATACTATTATATATTAATTAATCAAGTTATTACTTGTAAATAGGTTCATACATACACTATATAGAAGAAATTGGTTCGTAACCAAGAAATGTGCATCAATGAAAAAACAATTGAGTGAAAATAACTTATATCAAACATATTTTTGGTTGAACATGACTTAAACTCATGTATAGTGGGTTTAAACATTTTATTAACTAATAAATGAACCATATTAATAATTATAATATCTTATATGAACCTCCTATAATATCCATAACACTTTTATTAATAATATTTCATTATTTTCCTTATTTTGAATGTTAATTGCATTGTATTATAATTCATTATTTGGGACTAATTTTTCAATTATTTTGAATAATATATAGTTTTATCATATAATTAATATTAATAATAATGATATATTTATACTTTTTATATATCAATTATTCTATTAATACAAACAAAGAAGGTATTTTTCTGGGAAATGAAGAATGTTATGATCATAGAGATGGTAGGTCGTATGCATGAATGCATATTTTTTATACATTTCAATAATAATTATAGAAAATATTAATGTAATATATATCGATTAAATAATGAAAATATTAAAATATTATTTTTTATATACAATTATTCATATCATTCATGTAGTGTAGCGATGAAAATAGAGTTCTATCGCTCTGTGAAGTCGGCAGTCTACATATACATGAACACTATTATCATTTTTCTATGTTAGAAATAAAATGATAAATTATCCTTAAAAATTAATATATATATATATATATATAATTAGTATCATATTTATTAAATTAATATAACATAAGTTATCTATCGGTATCCTTTTTTCATTCATGTAATGTGTTTGTGAAAAATGAATCGCATTGCTTCACATTGTGGTAGTCGGCTGTAAAAATGAGTGACAATATCATATACTTACAGAATAAAATGTAGAGAGGTATATAATGTATAATTCATAAAAAGGTATAATCAGGTTAAATATATTATTTATATACTTTATATCCATCATCCTACGAAACAATGAGAGGTGGTAATGGTATAACTATTGAGATCATTTCATGAGTGGAATTCCATTGTACACATGAACAATTATTTTATAACACATATAATGGAATTTAAGATGATAGTAGTTAATTTTGATAACATTAAAAAATATCATTATATTCTAGATACATATCTTGATATATAAATATTGTTATAATTTAATATATGGTGTTGGAGGAAGAAAAGAAATCTTATTGATGAATGTTACCACTTCTTCAGGCATCTTCATTAGATTTGAAAAAAAATCCATATTATGTAAAATTTATGTGAAAATAATGATTTATAGATGCTATTAAGGAAATATGGATGTTATTTGGGATATAAATTTATTAAAAAATCAATTTAAGCAGTGAATAATATATAAAAGTGGAATACTTTAATAAAAAAGTTTACTGGTAGACTTTTAATTGTTTATAAGAAAAAAGGAGTGCCCTCAACTTTCCAATTATAAGAGGGTTAAAATTGATTATTATAGAGAAGTATGAAGTATATTTTCTTATTATTTTATCTAATATAATTTATTCATGTTTTAGGGTTTTTTCACCTATCTTTTTTTGTTTATCCTCGTGTAAATCATTTTTACCTTATGTATGATAAATAATAATTTTTTACTATTTTGTTTGGTCAAAAATCAACATGACCTAAATAGTTAATATACATTATTATGATAAATATTATATTAAATTTATTACAAATTCCCCTCATATAACTATAAAAAATTATTTTAAAATTAATCAAGCAGATACATTGAGGAAGTGAGTTTATGAAGATAATATTTTCAAAAGCTTAAAATATTTTATATAAAAATTCAAATTAAAATGGTTTTAATGATCAAAATTGGATTAAATGATTTAAGAATTATGTTATTTTACTTCAAAAATAATTCTAAATATAATTTATCTTTTTAAATAATATATAAAAAATGATCATTTAATTACTATTTAATATTTTTTAGAATTCATTAAAAATTGAAATATTTCGGAAAAATAATATAAATACACCAGTAGATAATATTGATATTATGATTTTAATAATAGAGTTAATTTTATAAAATAAATTTTTAAATAGTGTTTCGAATTATATTTAATTTATATGGGGACATGTTACTAAAAAATCTTTTAGAAAGGATATGGTTATTCAGAAATAATTTCATTTTCTTTTAAATTATTCATATTTTATTTCTAATAAAAATTTGAAAATATTTTGAATAACTTATTTATTACTAGTAATTACTATTAGTTAAATTTATTGGTTATAATTTAATACCATATTATTATTCACATAGACTTTGAGTTACATGATCTACAAACTATCGAAGAACATAAATTTAAAAAAATATATTTCATTTGTTGTTAATGTTCGATGTTGTGTGTCACATAAACTATCAACTAAAATATCATTATTATAAGGATTATTTTTTAAACATTAATCGTGAGTTACGATAATAATTTTACAATTATTTACACTGAGGATATTTTCATTTTTAGGGCTTTAGAGAATTAGGCTATAACTCATTCATAACAACATAATTATTTCAATGTAGGCACTTCTACTCACAATCCATTTTTCATAAAGAAAAAACGTTTAATTATAAACATAGTTTCATTTAATGTTTAAAAATAATAACTTTTCTGTGATCCTATCCTTAACACTATTCTCCTTTAAAACATGTGAAAAAAAATTCAAAACTAGGGCTGAGCATAAAAAGCTCAATATGGTATACACAAATAAGGAAAACTATTAGCCTTGTGAAAAAAATTTAAACTATGATTAATTAATCTCATTGTAATAAATTTCACCTTAATAATGTAGTAAATACTCTTAATTATATATAAGATCATAACATACCCTTTTTGTAACCAAATGATTACCATAAAACCCATAAAAATAAAATTAAAACATATATTATTAACTTAAGATATAATCATTCTTAAATTTAATAAATATACAGTCTACTTCCACAAATATCACTCAATGAAATATCCATAAGACTGACTTCCATACTCAATACATTGGAGTTTATAATATAACCAACCTTGGTTTATCAAAGAACCACATGTACTGGTTTTATCAAATAATTACTAATCTTTTTTAATGACATAACCAAAATTCAAATAAAATTAATAATCATATAATCATTACACATAAAATATTTCAAATATCACAATTTCAATCATAACATTTGAAATATCAAGGAATCATTACATGATATTGATATAATCAAGCCATTTATAATACCATTTTTAAAACAAAATTACCTGAAAATGTAATATGGTATTTATTTTAATTTAAAAAAAATACTTGTTGAGGATGAAAAAAATAGTAACGGTGGAAGAAAATTCATTTTTACGATGTACATTAAAAAATTAATTTTTTTGTTTTTTAAAAAAAAATAAATTGATTTGTATAAAAATATTATTTTGAAACCATTTAATGAAATTAAATGATACACATAAAATTACATTTTCAATTATTTTATATCCATTAAAATAAATATTTAAATTTGTATATTGAAGACAATATTTGATAATTAAATCTCTAAATGTACAAGGATTCTCATACCACATTGATCATTTAAATATTATTCTACATGGATGAAAACATTTACCCAAAGAATAAATAACATAATTATAGATAAAATATTGATATGAAATTTAATAATAACTATATATACTATTTATAAAATAATAATGGTTTATATACTTATGATATTCATCAATAAAACAAGATTGAGACAAAATCTCTTACCTTCTAATAAAATCATCATTTATACTCCTTGTTTTTTCCTAAATAATAAAATTATATTAATTTCAACATTAGTGATAACCTATTTCATTTTTATTATTTAATTTATATCACTTAATACCATGTAATAAGAATTACATAACTATTTTAGTTCATATCAGATATTCAGTCGATATTCTATAAATGAGACAAAAATGTACATCGATTGATGTAAATAGTCCATATGGTCAAAATTTCATAATCCCAAAATAACATTAATGAAATAAAAATAAATTTTATAAAACAATTAAACTTTTTAAATTAAAAAAAATATATGTTATGGAAAATGAACAATGTTATAATCATGGAGATGGTAGGTCGTATGTATGCATGAGTAACATTTTTATTATTCATTGATCATTATGGAAATAAGTTGATTATTATTTTACCATTTCAGAATGATCATAATATAATTATAATCATAAGAATAATTTAAATATTCATATATATATCAAACTAGTTATGGGGTGAATTAAAACAATTCACATAGCTTCGTGGGGGAGGTAGTTCACACGTACGCAAGAACGAGGTTACCATTGTTTGTGCATGGGAAGTAAGAGAATAATTGAAATATAATTATATAGAAAATATAAATATGTCATATATATCATATATAAACATTTATTCCATAATTATAACTTTTATTGGTATACGTTAAGGAAAAACAAACTATATTAGATCATGATGTGGTAGCCCGTTATACACATGAACGAAATGTTCATTTCCAATTTGATGAAATTAGAGATGGATTTGGGTGACGAAATTAAAATAATAACATTATATAATATTCATGATACTTTTTTATTATATTATCAAATATATAGTTGATTTAAAGGATTATAAAGAGGAAATAAAATTGAAACACTTAAAAATGACACATCATCAATAGTTGATCACCTTTGAAGAACAACATAACACCCATATGGAGGGTGTTATTCCTTAAATAAGGACTCAGTAATGTGTGAATATATTATAGGAAGAGGTTTAGTTTGTTTTTTTTAAATAATAAATACTTTGGAAGTGTATTAATTTGATATGAGTAGACACTTTTTTATAGGGGAGGGGAGGGGTGCGTTGAAAAACTCGTAAAATATTAAACTAATATAAATTATATTTCAGTTTCAAATGGTACTGAAATTATTTATTTTTAAGATAAGATGTTTTTTGGTTGAATTGAAAAAATACATTTAAAATTAGACCTTTTTGATAATTTTTCAATCATTATCTTTTTTGTTTAACCATTATATTACCCATTTTAATCTTATCATTATATCATATTATTTAGACTTTGTGGGTTTGTTTATATACTATAACATGACATTGAATCAAAAAAATTAGATTTATGACATATTAGGAATTATCCTAACCATTTTTCTAAAATATAATTTTTCGAGGAAATTTCTAACAAATAATAAACTATTTTATATTTTAAAATACCAATAGTCTCATTTCTGACACTATTCATTGGTTTCCTTTTAGAATATATCATAATAGCAATATAATTTTAACCCACTCATCTAAATAGTCACAAAAATGTACAATATATATATATAATCAGTTCATGACATAAATCATGTCATATAACATTTATTTAATAATTAAAAAACCTTTTATTTGATTCATTCTTTAATTAATAAATTACTACAACATCTTTATGTCATAATTATATTTAATTATTTAATATTTAAAATTTATAATTAAATTATCATGTTATATGTAATATTTTTAGACTTCCAATAACTATTTATATTCCATGATATCCCCAGTATAACTCCATATTAAAATACCTTAATTTTTAAAAAACTAAAGTAAATCAAAAATTACTAGTCATTGAATATAATATTACAAAAGCATTACAGTCATCAAAGTGGCTCCAAGTGATCCTAAAATCAACCCAAGTATTATCATGGTCTATATACACTCATACAACTAAATTAGGACATGTGTTAGGGTAATTTTATATTACCATAATAATATTTTTAATTTTTAATTACCACATTTATCATTAACCATGATAATAAAATTTATTACCAAAGTTACTATTCATAATTTCCAAAAATAAAATTTACCTATTAATATATTTTGGATCATATGATTGAAAATATGGAGTCCATTTTTTAAATTAAAAAATATATAACATTCATAAATTAATGAAAAATTAATCCTCGTTATCAGAACGAGAAAACAATTTAAAAAAAAAGTAAAAACAATAATAATATTATGGTGTGTTTATGTCTAATTTCAAATTAAGATTAATTAAATTGAAAAAATTGGAGTAAATGAAAATAAATATTATAATACATTAAATAAACTTGAAATGAGAAACCAAATTTATAAATATGTTAGAAGAAAAAGCAGTGTTGAATTAAAATTCATTATTTGTCACTATTAATTAAAATATTAATTTAATCAAACAAATATGAAAAATTAAATCAAATTAAATATTTATGTCATTATTCCAAATAAGAAGTTTATTTTTTTCAAATTGAACATATAAAAGTGACAAAACAAGATTTATAATGGGTTCTCCATCAAAATGTGGTAAAAATTCATTTTTAGAAAAATAGCCATTTTATTAGTAAAATAGTTATTATCCTTATATAATGTTTAGAAAACATATAAGATTAATTTTAGTTATCATATTTAATTTATTATTTATAAATATAATACAAAATATGGGATTTTATTATTTTATAAACCCAATTATTTTCACATAAATAGTTTTTCATAAAACAAATCCTTTAAATTCAATTAGTTGTTATTTAATATAATAATTAATTTGGTCACTAATGAATCATTATATAAAATTTATTAATCCATATTTCAATAATTAAGTTAATGTCATAAATTACTATCATTCCAAAATCTATTACATTACTATAACTAAAAATAATATTATTATTTACTCAGTCTTCTGCGTAATATACGATTTTGGATAAACCCTTTATTATGTGTCGGGTATGCAATCATAAAAAGTATTCTATTTAAAGTAAAATTAGAATATAAATCATGAAGGTTAATAAATATTTTTAAAATATTATTTTATAAATACCTAGAATGTTACACAATTTCTCCCATTCTGTAATGTTTTTCCACACCATTTTAAATTTGGTCTCTATAACTATGTTTTCACATTTCAAAATATCATCATTGAAATACCACATCTGGAAAGGATTCAATAAATCATCCACTTTAAAGAATTAAAGTAAAAAAAAAGGTCACATGAGAAAATATATACTATGATTTTATAACTAAAACATGGATAGGGAAGAAAAATGAACCATCATCTTCTGATGGAGAGTGATATAAGACATGATCTAGAGAAAGTTAAAAATTAGAAAATGAAAAACAATGTGATGGTTTAAACAGTATTTGAATTTTTATTAGGAAAAATAAATAGAAAACGTTTGGGCTTAAGAATCCTTTTCATAAATTTGTGCATTTTATACTAATACAAATTTTATAAGTAAATAAACATACTTGAAAAGTAGAGTATCATCTCCTAATCAAATTCAACGACAAAGTCATCTTTTTTATAAAAAAATGAAGTGTATATAAGAAGAAACATATCACAAATGAAAAACTATAATCAACTTCTATAGACTCACATAATCCTCAAAATATTACCGATATATTTATCCTCTCTTGAAACCTTAACCAAACCCAATGTGGATAGGATAAGATAAACCAATTATGAAAAAATAAATAACTTTTAGATGATGAAAAACTGCTTTTAATCTCAAAAACTCAACTATAAAAACCAATATTATCGATAGACCATTGAAAAAATTACTATCATAAATTCTTTTTAAAATAATTGAAATTAATATTGAAATCCAAAATGTAGATGGATTTGATCACATAATCATTTAGGATAAGTTTTAACATTTTTCTTTAAATAACACAAATAACTATTATTGTCTTCTACCAAAATAATCTTTAACCATATCAAATATTCTTCAAGATTGGATAATCATTACTATAAATAACCAAAATAACCATAAGTACTCAAAAAAATAATAGATTAAAATGAATAATTACTCATTAAATAATATTCTATAGTATTCTATTTTTTTAGGCATATACTGTTCTAAAACAGTGAACATCTTCCCAAAAAACAATTATCACGTATTCCCCAAATCATTTTTCCTATACCATGGATTTCTATATGATAAAATATAGGTTTTTAAAATAAATATTTTTATAATCCACCAACATGTTTACCTAATAAGAAATATTCATACCCTGTAGGGATTTTAGGTATTCTAGTGGTAGGTGATGCACCTTTATCGCCCTTCGGTTGTGGGTTCGATTCACATAGTCTTGTCAGATGGGATGAGTTTTCTCTCATCCAGTGGGTTTTCTTTCTTCTAAAACTATATAATTCATATACCATTCCAAAAATGAGATAAAATCTTTCAAAATTACCATAATATGTTTTAACATCCCGGTTTATCTCATATCTTTTATTTTGAAACCTGAAATGAAATACCACATAATTTACTCAAAATAAAATATTAGACACATCGTAATGGTTATCCACAACATTGTAATTATTTCCAAAAAAAGAATAGATATTTTTTTATCAAATAAAAGTTTCACAAAATAAAATTTTGGGTCACAGAAACTAGAATAAATTCTTCCAAAGTTAACCCATCATTAGAAGATCATTCATATTTTTAAACATTTCAACATCACAAAATATTCCATAACTCTTGGTTCCCTTTATGGAGACTTCTTAATTATTATGTGATTTTCATGATACCCTGACCATAATTTTCAATATTAGTCCATAATAGTTCATTCTCATAAAAAACATTACTCATGTACTATGAATGAATAATGTCAAAGCACGATTCAGGAAATAATCCACACCTTTCATATGACATTTTCAATTTCCTAGCCTATAATTGGAATATAATTAGGTATTTATAAACATATTCTTGTTCGGTTCTTCTTATACCATTCCCAATCCCTCTCGTATGTCATATATTTACATAATGTATATACTCCACACATTTAAAACATTCAATTAATAACTCATAAAGAACTTATTTCCATTTCTATGAGTCGAAATAGTGTTTCCTTTTTACATATCGGGATATTGCTTTATGACCTCAATTATAACATATAACACATAATCTCATCCATTTTAAATATTTACAAATGTGTTTCATTCCTTATACATTACACATATGTTGATGAAAATTCTCGCCTTTATGATCATTACATGAACTTACATAAGGATTCATTTCCCTCATATATGATTCATCTGAAAACACAACATGGTTCCAAATTCTAACCATGGATCCAGATAGTTGGTTTAGAATAACCACGAGTGTTCTCATTATATAACATATTTCATTTGGATTACAATACATAGAACCACCACATTTTCCTTCACATCCACTGTTACTTTGGTTCTTTCTTGATCCATCAATTTACTAAAACCAAAAATTTTAGTTTGAGTATAGTAACCAAATAATCTTAACAACATATATAGAAGATAGGCACTAAGATACAATTATTCATGTAATCACAAACTCATTAAATTTATCTAAAATAACTATGAAACTTTTAATTATTCAAAAATTTGTGGTTATATATTACTTAAAACTTATGCATAAATATCACCATAATATCTAATGATGTCTAAACCATCCTCTCATACCAACTATAATGTCTGAACCATAAACTGTACATAATATTGTGTTAATTCAATAATTTGACATTTATTCACAGTGAGGATATTTTCAGGTTTATAGATTTATATTATTAGACTGTAACTCTTAGATAACAAGTTCAATATTACCATGTAGACACTTCTACTCATGATCCATTTTCATCATAAACCAAAAAATTTTAAAAATAAACATGGATTCATTTCATGTTTAAACATAATTACTTTTCTATGATCCCATCCTTTGAAATATTATCGAATAAAATTCTTAGTAAGGGATACACAAAAAATAAAAACTATTATCCATGTGAAAACATGTAAAATTTGAATAATTTATCATAAAGGAATATTTTTCACATTTTTCATGTAGTCAGTACCTGTTACTAAATAGATTATAATTTCATACACTTTTTATAAAAAAAATATTACCATAATACTCGTAGAATGTAAAATATAACATATAATGGTAAATTGGAACCTAATCTTTCATAAATGGTATAACAATATAGTCAAAATCTGCATATATCACTAAATGAAATAGTCATACGACTAACATCCATACCTAATGCATGCTAGGTCATAAAGTAACAACCCATCCTTGGTTTATTAGGGAATGACCTATCTTGGTTTTATCACCTAACAAACCACCATCGGATTACCATGTAATCACCCATAAACATTAATAGTACCATTATATAATTTTAACGCATAAACATTCTAGTTTTTCAACATTTCACTCATAAAATTTTCAATCACATGGAATCATTGCGAGGTATTTATATAAATAAAATATTATTGAATCTATTTTGAACATAAAAATTCAAGAAAAGGGAATATGGTATTTATTTTTCATTAAAAATATTGTCTCAAAGGGGAATACAAATACCAAAATGGTTATGGTGGTGGAAATGTCAGTCACCGTGTATGACAAAAATCTTCCTTTTGTTATTTTGTAATGAAAGTAAATGATAATTACATAATGATTACTTTTGAGAACTATAGAATGAAATTAAATTATATACATAAAATTTCTTGTATAATCCTTAAATATATATATATATATATATAAATAAATATGTTAATTAATATCATGAAGAAAAGATTTCATAATTAAAGAATTAAATGTTCAAGGTGTCTCATACCACTTTTTATATTTAAATCTTAACCATTATTAAGTGATGAATTTACAAAAACAATAAATAACATTAGTATATATAAAATATGGATATTAAATTTCATAGAGACTATATATACACATTATTAAAAAATAATGGTTCATAATATCAAAAAACACCTCAATGAAAGTAGATTGAGACGAAATCGCATACCTTAAGTTTGATTCATAACACATGTTCCTAGTTATTCCTGATGAATAAAATTAGGTTAATTTATACATGAATGATAAAATGATTCAATTTTATAATATATTTTATATCACTTATTACCATGTTATATTTATTAAATAATAATTTAAGTGGATATTGAATGTTCTGTCGATATTCAGTACTTCAGAATAAAATGAACATGAATTGATGTATGTAATCCATGTGGTCATTCGTCCATCATATAAATAATAACTTTTATGAATTATTAATCAGGTTTATATATCATATATAATTTTTAAATTAAAAAATTCATATATGGAATTAAAATGGAAAATGTTATAATCTTAGAGAGACTGTAGGTTGTATGTTGGCATGAGTAACATTTCCATTTTTCATTGATCATTATGGAAAGAAGTTAATTATTATTTTATATTTCCAGATTGGTCATAATGTAATTATAATAATAATAATCACTTAAGATACATATATATATATATAATTGAGATATGGTGAAAAAAAATTAGCATCACTTCATGGAGATGATAGTTCACACATATGAAATTATGACGTTATCATTTTTATGTTCATTGAAAGTGAGAAAATAATTTAAATATTATTACTTTAAAATGATACATATTTCATAAAAATCATAAATAAAAATGATTCCATCATTATATCTTATCTTTATAAATGGTAATGAATGAAAAACTATATTAGTTTGCGAGGCATGTAAAGACCCATAAATTTCAAGGAAATTTTTTTTCTCTTAATTTCTTTTGAATTTTACAAGAACGTAGTTTCTGATGGCGCCTGATTCTGAGGTTCGGTGTGCCCGGAATCAATTTCCGAAGTTTAGCTTGGGTACGTTCAGTGAAAGAAGGGGCGTGTTTTTCTAAATTTTGAACCGGTGCTGGGAATTGAAATCCGAGGACACCGATGGAATCGCAGCGCCAGTAATTTCTTAGAAAAACCTTTTCCGGAAAAGGTGTTTCTAAGAAATTACCGACGCTGCGATTCCATCAGTGTCCTCGGATTTCAATTCCGAGCACCGGTTCAAAAGCTAGAAAAACCCACTCAGCTTTTCCCTGAACGTACCCGATCTAATCTTTGTAAATTGATTCCAGGCACACCGGACCTCGGAATCAGGCACCGTCAGAAACTGCGTTCTTGTAAAATTCCAAAGAAATTATGAGAAAAAAAATATCCTTGAAATTTCTGGGTCTTTAAATCAGACTTGTCACTTAAAATATTTATCTTCCGGAATAATAAGCATAGGATAATTATTTATTTTCATGATATACTTTTTAACTTGTATTATTTATTTTATATTACTTATTACCATGTTATTACTATTACATAATTATTTAAGTTCATGTAATACATTTTGATGATATTCAATAACTGAGTCCAAAAATGACTTTCGTAAGATTTTTATAGTTAAAGTGGTAATTATTACATCATATAAAGAATAATATTCATGAAATACTAATAAATTTTATACATAAATTATATATTTTAATGAATCAATTACATATGGATATGAAAAGTGAACTAGGTTACAATCATGGACACAGTACATCATACGTACGCATGAGTAACATTTCCATTTTTTAATGATCATTAGTGAAATTAGATAAATATTTTTTGATATTTAGATAATGATAATAATATCATTAATATCATATAAATAATTTAAATATGACTATATATATCATCAATGTAATGTGGGGATGAAAAATGAATCACTTCTCTTTGTGGAGGTGATAGTTCACACAAATGCACGAATGACAATTTCTTTCTTAATTTCAAAGTATGGTAAGAAAATAAATGATATAATATTACTTAATAATTATAACTATGTAATTAATATAATATATAAACAAATAATTCCATCATTATAACCAATCTTGAGAGACGTTTATGGAAAATGAATTATATCGGTTCGTGAGATAGTAGCTGGCCACACACACAAATGATTAATTCTTTTCCCATTTGATTGAAGTGAAGGTTAATTTAGGTGATGATATTAATATAATAAAATCTCACTATATTAGTTATATTTAATTTTCTATTTCATAATGTATTGGGAAAATTTTAATGAATTTGATGAAGGAATAAAATAGAAATACTTGATTTAAATAATACATCCTCTATGGATGATTGCCTTCTCCTAAAACCTTAAGACCACAAATGGTGGTTTTATTACAAACATTAGTGATCTAGAATGTGGGTAGGGATTCTAGGAAGGTATTTGGGAATATATTATCTAATCGAATTATGTTTTTAGGTGTTATGTAATGATAAGAATATGCTCCCTTTTATAAGAGAGGGGAGGGGAACTATTGAAATTCTTCAAATTATTAAATTATTATAAATTAATTTTCTTTTTAAAATATCTCAAAAATTATTTAGTTATAATATATGGTTATTATGGGTGTAGGAAAATTCATAAAAGAAAAATTATATAATATTTTACTATTTTTTTAATCCTTATATTTTAGATTTAAATCTTATTTTATGTTTTTAATTCTCATCGTGATTACAGGTAATTTACATATTGAGGATGGATAAAATTACTATAAATTTATAAAATAAATAAATAAGTAATTAATGAACCTTTAATATTTATACAACTCATTTTAAAGATTTTTATATTTTTATTAATGGTTTATCACTTAATAATATATTATTTAATTTTTAATATCATTCATTTAAATTTTGAAAATATTCATTAAATGACTTTTTAAAAATATATATAACAACAAGATATCTATAGAAAACCCTATTTTAAATTATAAATAACATTTCATATTCATCTATAAATTTCTTGGATGACATTAATTGTGGGATATTATATTTATTTTCAAATTTTCAATATCATTTTTTTGATATTTCCTTTAATTAATCAATTTCTACATCATCATTGTGTAATACATTAATTTAATTATTTCATCCCTAAAATTTAACAATAAATAATCTTAGTGAATTAAAAATACTTATATTTCATAGTACTTTTTAAAGTCAAACCTATCACTTATATGTCCCCATACTAAAAATATTTCACTTATTAAAAGAAAATGTATGATAAAATTGACTTTTCATCGAATTAAATACTATTAGTGACATAAAGTCATCCAAGTGGCTCCAAAAACTCAAAAAATAGTCCTAATTATATTTTTGGTAGATAATTAATTATAAAATAAATTTAGTTCAGGTTTGTTTCGATTTTTTATTTATATTAGTTATTTTACCCTTGATTACCATATTTATTATAAATTATGGTAATAAAATTTACTAATATTTTTGTTCAAATTTTGTCCAAAAATAAATGGAAATATTTAATAAATTAAAACCTTATGATTCCAAATATGGAATTTATTTTTATAAACACATAATAAAAAGTGGGATAAAATTAATTAAAAAATCTCATTAATAGAAAGACAAAATGTGTTTTAAAAGTAAAAACCATCCATATATTTAAATGTCTTTATATCCAAATTAAATTTGAAATCGATTCCAATGGCCTAAATTAGATTAAATGATAAAAAATTGATATATTTATACTTTTAAAACATTAAAAAATATAATTTATCACTATAAATAAATTATATGAAACATATGTTCTCAATTTAAAAGTAATATTTTATTACCATTCATCAAAACATGAAACTTATCCAAAAAATTACAAAAATTAAACCAAAGTAAACATAATTATTCACATTAAAATAATAAGTTTATTATTAAAATATAATTCATTAAAGTTTAATAAATTAGGTTTAAAAGAAGTTCACCATTAAAATGTGGAAAAACTACCTTTTTAAAAAATACCTCTATTTTTCATAGAATATCATTTGTTCTTGTGAAATGTATACAAAACACTTAATATTAATTTTTAATATTATATGAGATATTATATATATATATATATATCATTAATACATTATGCAAAAAGATATATTTGTTTATTTATTTATATAAAATACATTTGTGCACATTAAAATAGTTTTTCTAAAAAAACCTTTCCATTGAATTTAAAAAAGGCGCTATTTTTATTTGTAATT
Source organism: Viscum album (assembly GCA_963277665.1). Lineage (NCBI taxonomy): Eukaryota > Viridiplantae > Streptophyta > Magnoliopsida > Santalales > Viscaceae > Viscum > Viscum album. The sequence goes on along the minus strand of OY728145.1, from coordinate 685,401,656 downwards.
AATCAATCACTGAATTATAATTTATAAATACATGTGTCAGACATATTTTAAAATTTTAGTTAAGATTCATCATTCCCACCATCCTAATGACTATGTTATAATGGCGATAATTAAATTATATTATACAATTTTTTACTTAATCTTGATGTGGAATATCTTGAATGTTTTCAAACACAATATTTATTTTAAAAAACACAAGGTGTTAGAATAAATTAAAATAAATATTTAATTAAATCTAAAATATTAAATTTTCCATAATGGATAAGTAATTATATAGTGAAACCATGAATTATTCTTTGAAAAATTAATCTATATGCTCAAATGTCAAATGATCTGAAAGAAGGGTGACCTTATATACCCTATGAACATTAAAACTAAATATTATACCAAATCCCTACTAGTGGAGGAACCATTGTTTCTAACTATTCTAGGAATAAATAATATTAAAAAATCAATAATATCAAGGATTTTATAAATGAAAAATGAATAAGGGAGAGGGGGTTGTTGTGGAGTAACTATCATTTATCACTAGTATGTTATAATGGGATATTTTAGGGTAAAGGGCCATATATGGGTGAGTAGTAGTTTGTTTTTAGTGAAATTGGTAATTATAAATAATGTTTTATATGGTTTAAAATAGGTATTTGAATTTCTTATTCTTGTGAAATTCACAATGATTTTGTACACAGTTTGGGAAATAGTGTGCGGAACCTGAGTCATATTTTTTTATTTCATGAAAAGATAAATGGTTCAGTATAATTGTTAGGAAAACTATATTCTAAATTTAAATTTTCACATATAATTTATAACTTATTTTAAATGATTTGATTATATAGTTATCACTAATTGTGTTCTAACTATATTCCACAAACTTTCATCCCAATGATTGGTTTTTTAACTCTTAAACAACCAAAAAACTCTAATGGTAAAATAAACACAATAAATAAACTAATATTGTACAGGTAAATTTCTTCACTGTTGTCCCGATTATAAATATAATTCCACATGATACGCCCATAAATACATTAATTATCTTGATTAGAAAATAATTGAATATTTAATTTCTTTATCAAAACCCCATTCTTTCATGTCTCATGAATATAGTTAAATATATTTTACTTAACAATTACACTGGAGTTTATATTCCCAGAAACTCAATATTCAGATATTTAACACTGTATACATTATACTCAAAAAGAATTGTTTCTATCTCCAAATCCAAATATTCCCACAAAACAATGGAATACGGGTAGAGATGATAATTCTTTAGTTGAGATACATAAAATACATTATTAATAGATTTTTATATGGGGTGGTAAAACTATTTAGAAAGAAACATTATAGATCTTTTCATGAATATCAAATGGTTTGGAACAAAAAAAACATAATATTTCATATTTCTAAATATTTTTTTCCTATGAAAGGATGATTATATGAAACACCATATCATAAATAGTAACATCCATGTTTCAACACTGATGGTAAATATGTAATTTCTGGTTAATGTATATGACCTATAATGATTTTATAATAAAATAAAAAATATTCTATATCTATTAGGTAATTATGGATATCGATAAATGGTGCCAACCAATCGTAGCCTTGAATGAGATGAACGGTATGACAATCCACTTACAGTACAAAAGGGATATATTTTTATAGATTATATATCTAAATTATTATACATAATTTAAAGAAGGATTCATGTTCCTACCAAGATCCTATAATTTCAAAAAAAAATTCAAAAATCAGGTCCCAGACACTATAACTTTCTAAAAGATATTGGTTATCAATTTAAGGGTGATAGTCCTTTCTCAACTATAGTTGAGATCCCAACACATTGGGAATTAATTACCAAAATATGGATGTAATGTATTGGTGTTGATTAGAAATAATAGCATATTCCACCCCATATGATATCATGATCTCATATATATTATTTTCTAATCTCTTTATCTACAGTAAATAATTTTATGGGATGAAAGTATGTTATTTTTTTCAAATATTTAAGAAACACCCAATTAGAAATATTCCCACAAGGAGACTTTGGTAAGCTAATAAAAACATCATTAGATGTTTCATTAAACATTATTAGAGGAGTGGTATGTGATTAAAATAATGCACATGTTTATAATACACATTCATCATGTCTGGTAAGGAAAATAAATGAGACATATAATAAAAATCACTTACTTATTCTTGGGATAAAAAACCATTGAAAATAATATAAAATATATTTGTTTTATTGGGATAATCTTCCTGACTATGTTTATGTACATTTCTCATTATATCTTCATTGTAATATTTTTAACAATACATTTATTCCCAAATGAAATGACATCATTATGATACCAAAACACATCTACCAATGTCTCCCCGTTATTTTGATTCCACTATTTCACTAAAGATATTAAAAATTGGATTTATAATGAAAAATATGATTATCCATGAAATGTGTGGCTTGAATTTATTCCAATAATACTTGAACACATTCCTCGATAATATTCATATATAATTTACCATACTCAATCATAATATTCCATTCTTCCTAAGACTTTTTTAGGTCATGAGTTAGTATTTTTTTTACAACACATAAGAAACCAAATTCCATTTACATAGTGTATTAAATAAGATAATATAAAATTTTTAGAGGTAGTTTATTTAATATATATTCAGGAAATTTAGTTAATTTTAGGTTAATAGATATTTAAAACAAGTCTGGTAAGTTAATAGAAGGAACACCAACCAAAAGAATTAGTGGAACAATGTAGTCAACATGTACATTATTATTATTAACTAAAATTTATGATAAAACTCATTAGTCTTGTGTGGTTACAAATTAAATGATATATATACAAGAATATAATCATATAAATTTTTTTTATCACAATAAATCATAGAGTGGTTGTATGATTTCATTTTTTTGTTAGTTTTAGTGAAAAATATAATGAATTAGACAAATGGAAACCTAAAATATTGTACAGGGGATAATTCGCATATTATTTATAATTAATTATAAAAGATAAACACCTCAATAAAATAATTATATTTGATAAATTTTTAAAACCATTCTAATCATATTACAGTTGTGGTAGATAATCATATCAAGGAATCTAATATTTTAATCCACATGTGCACCATGAACCCCTTAAAACATTCATGGTATCATTAGTTCATAGATAGAGGACCCATGGGAGTTAAATCATTCAACATTTAAAAAATAAAAGAGATCACATTTTCTATAAATGATCTTGTGAGGGTGGGTAAATTGTTTTCTCTCATAGTATTGATATAATTTTTAAGGGGATTTCCTTTTGGTGAATCAACTCTATGTCATGGATATTTTTATTTTTTGGGAATTTATAGTTTGGGTTAGAATTAAAAAAAATTTGAATTATCCCTTCATACAATATTCAATATATGTAATTTTGAAAGACTACTAATATTTGTGAAAGTTTTACTAAATCACATTAACTGTTATTATAAAAATATCATTTCCTAAAATAAATAATTTTTTTATTTTTTAAATGATATTAATTGAAATATGTCTTTTCCATCGGGGCCTTAATGAAACCCATCAATAATTTATGGAATATATATAACCATTGAAATATTACTTTTTTAAAATAATATATATGTTATTTGTTCAATAAATAAATAATTATTATAATCACTTTCCTCATAAATAAATTATTAATTTTAAAAGAATACTGTGAACTAAATATTTAATTTAATATAATTACTAAATATGTGAATAAATATACAATTATTTAGTTAATTTTGAATAGTTAATAAGAGAAGAAAATTAACTCACATATTTTTAACTCAAATGTCACTTGATTAAATTTATGTGATCAATAATAGTTAATTAACTATTACCTAACAAGATGGTGTTGATATTTTTTTCAGTATTAAATATTATATATTTTAATGATATTATAGATAATGTTACTAAATGATCATCCATGCCTCTTTATATTTTGAATTACATAAACATACCTAATGTCTACGATCTGTGTCTTGAAACACAATGAGGCTCTGATAGGAAATGAATAAAATTTCACTATAATATCATCTTTAATGTAAATGATACTACATTAGATGAGGCATGTATATCAAAATTTTGTAATGTAAGATATATAAATATATCAAAACCATATAATTTTTGTTTATCATTAATAAAATTTCTAAAATAAACATGATGGTGAATTATCATGTCCATAGATTTAATTATATAGTTTCATTCTAATAAAATGGTTAGATAAGTCTTCATCCATTAGAAATTATTAGAAAAATAAATAATTATCTTATTCAATTAGTGTAATATCAGATACATTACCCTAAAAATATGTTTCTTCTCTACAATAATCTATCCTCCATCTCTTCAAACATTGAACATCGTATAATTTTCATGATATAAATTAATGATAATATAAAATGTAATGAAACGTACATATGTCCAACAATATGAATATATAATTACACATTAATATTTTATAGATCCTATTATATTATTTACCATAGGAACCTATATTATTGTAGATTACCATGATATATGTTCTTTATAAGAATTATAAATTTATTATGATCCCCGAACACATGATAATCAAAAATCATTTGTTTCCCATTATAAAAATTAAATATAGATCATTGTACATATTTTTATAGATATATTAATTTAATTTATAGGTTATAATTAGTCTATGAAAAATATATAACATATCAATGTGATAAATACTTGACGTAAAATACCGCATTACAATTATATAAAAATTATATTGTCATTAACCTGTTAGGGATGCACTCCAACCCAGAAGCTAACTAGGATAGTGGTATAGACCGAATGGTGTTCTGGACCCCCATGACATAAAAACTAGTTTCTGTGCATCAAAATTTCCCTTTTTGATAACAATTTCACCCAATTTAAACAACCATAAACAATTCACATGAGTCATGCATAAAATAATAAACCATAACCATATTTAAAATAAATAAAACAATCATTGTTTAATAGTTTATAATTATGAAAAAAACAAAAATACCAAAATGGGAGGGAAACCAACTAGACTAAAACCCAGAAACATTCATGCTATAAGAGGAACATCAACCTTAATCCACCACCACCAACACATGAAAGAGATAAAAATGAGGAACCAGATCCACTATCACTGCCATAGAACACCTTTCTTTTACTCGGGTCAAACATAACCATGAATATATACACCCTAGTGTGTATGTTTGGTGTGATTTAACGCCCAATAATATTCCACCCATAAGATGGTTTATTCCATTACATTATCATTCAAATAAACATGCATGTTTTAAAAAAATAAAATATAAAATAAATTAATAATTTTGTTATGAAATCATTTTAAAGATATTTTTGCATTCAAATTAAATTTAAAGTGAGGTTCACCATACAAAAATGGTATAAAAACATCATAATATCACAAAGGGGAGTCCCTAAAGTAATTTTTACTAGTGGGAAAATAGGAACCTCCTACATCAGTGGAACATGATATAGCAACAATAACCCATATAATCCTCATGCACGAGCAACTAGAGGGGAACACATACCAAGGTCTAGTGGTCTTCAATCATCATCATAGTTTAGATAGTGTTGTAGAATCAATCCTATTAGTGTAAACCATGCCTTATCCCCACCAATATAAGTAAAATAATAGTCCTAGTCCACACACCTAGATATCTAATTTTACCTAGGTTCTCAATTTCCATTTCATATGTAAAATAGATCAGCACTTTCACATAACCACACCAAACATTATGAATACACATGAAATTCACCATTATTCATAAGAAACAGCTCTTTCAAATCCATATACACTCCAAATCCATTTTAAAACATGCTTCTCACCACATATATGATTTATATAACACATTAAAAATGAATAAAAAATTAGGAACACATAAAACCAAACCAATTCCCTTTGTAAAATCATATCTCAACCTATATGCACCTCAAAACCCTTTAAAACATATTTCACACAATTCAAACTTTTCCTATAACACATTTATGAAATAAAGAAAGCATACCAAAATCATCTAATAATTATAAAGACTAGAACCCCTACCTCACGATTGAAATCTTCTTAAATATGATAGAAAACCGCATCCACACCCCAATAGGACACTACAAATGAAATATCAAAAATAAATTCCAAAAAGTAAACACAAATAATCATTGTTAAATCCATTTTAGGGTATACAAACCACTGGGGTGATAATGACCTAGTATGGAAGAAGAAGGATGAAAATAAAAAGAATAAAGTGATGAAATGAATAACTTACTTGATGATTTTTTAAGACCCCACAAAAAACACCTTAAATTTAGAGTTCCAAGGGAGCCCAAATGAGATGAAAAGGAAATTTGGGAATGAAAACCCCAGTGGAAAAAGAAATGGGTATAATTGGGGTTAAATCAGGGAATGGGAAAACATAAAATTCCACATTTTTTAATACATAGACAAGCCACACGTTTTTTCCATACCATTTGGAAATCTGTGAAGAAACTGTACATCCCACTCAATCCATGGTGTAAAGATGTTTCATAGATCTAATTGACCTTAGAATGAACTTTGATTCTATACCAAATTGATGGTGACATAAGTGAGTGACCACCTTAAAAAACAAAAGATCTCTCACCTAGATTAGTGCCTATCTTACATCACCATGTTCGATAATGAAAATAAAATCACTACACAATCCTTGAAACAAAGAATCGCATCTGTAGAAAAACACCATTCACTAGGAACATCCACACTATTTAGGAAAAACATATACTGCTATAATATCCTATCACCAGGATTATCTGGGCAAATATACTCTATAAAGGAGATGTTATATGAAATATTGAAAAGAAATCACTTTCACCATGATCTTTTCTCTCCATATTCATATGGGGAAAACCACTATCACGGTCCATTTATCGCTGGATTCTTTCTAATATTTCATTGGTATATTTCTTCTCAAATAATCGGCTACCACCTTACCCTGGTCTGGGGTATACACATTATCAAAATTGAATCCTTGAAGGTACTCAACCCAAAGTCGCTTCTTATCATTTAGGTCCTTCTAAGAGAAAATTTAGGCCAAGTGCTTAGGATCTAAATAGATAAAAAACATCTCCCCAGATAAGTAATGATTCTATGACCTCAGAGCATGCATCATTGTCTCCAATTACAATTCTGTGTTGGATATTTCACCTAATGTGTTCGATGTTATAGAGAAACATATGCCACCACATTTTAATCCTATATAAATAGACACACAAGGCCCATACATGCAACATCAAATTAGACCACATAACCCTTTTTAGAATCCAGCAAGATCAAAATAGGGTATATGGTCAACCATTGGTTAATCCCCTAAAATTATTCCCAATCTTTTGGGATTCATTAAACCATTACCCCTTTTCTAGGTAAGATACATCATGGGTGAAGCGAGTGTTGATACATTTCTAACTAACTGCCTGTAATACCCTCTCAGGACACAAAACTCATGATTTTAAAAACATTCAGTAGTATCTCCCATGAAATCACTACACTAGTATTCTCTAGATCAAATAAACCCCATCCTTATGAGATCAAATGACATATAAACATTACATCCCTGATCCAAAAGGTCTACTTGGATACCTTATCATAGAGATTATGATCTTAAAGAGTCCCCAACACTATCCTCAAATTCCACTCATGCTCCTCAGCAGTCCTAGAGTAGACTAGGATATCATCCAAAAAAATGACAATATAAGAATAAATGAACTAGTGGAACACCCTATTAATGAATTCTATAAAGATCATTTGATCATTTTTAAACCCGGAAGGCATGAAAAAATACATAAAATCTTCATACCTAGTTCAGAAATCTATTTTCAGAACATTCGTGTCTCTGAACCTAATTTTTTGATACCTAGATCATGTCTATCCTGAATAACCAACTTTACACCTTAAAATGATCAAATATTTCATAAATATTGGGAAAGGGGTATTTATTCATGATATTATCCTTATTCAGGTTCTTATAATAAATATATAACAAGAGAGTTACATTATCCTTCTTTTCAAACAATAATGGGGTAGCCCAATATGAGTTGATTGGGTGAGTGAATCCTTTGGATTCTAAATTGTCCAATTGAATAATTAAATACCTCAATTAAATGGGGGATAGATGGTATGAGGGAATATATATGGGTTGTGTTCCAAATTCCAAATCAATGGTGATCTCCATGTCTCATTCCCGAGGAAACCTTGAAAACGCCTCAGGAAATACCTCTGGAAACACATACATGATCGGAGATAATATATCCTTAGGAACACTATCATCATCCACCAACCTGAGTAATGTGATTTACATAACAAAACTACCCAAATTGTGAAGTGGAGGTCAAGAACGTCCCAATCGAGTATCACATTCACCTTCAAAAACCTAGGTACTCTAATCAGGTGACAAAAAACTCATTCACCATTGATAACAATCGATGTGAACCTAATAGTTAAACATCCATTTTATATTAAAGATCAATTAAAATATTTCCATATCTAAAACTCGAAAATACAATTATATATAGAAAAATAATATTGTATGTTCACAAGATCAACACATGAAACCATGCTTCTACTTTTTCTAAGTGGTGTCACAAACTCTATAGAATACAAAATGAGATCATTTTTATATTTCTACACATCTCTGAAATGGGAAGTGATAAATGAATCAGAGGTAGATATATAAAATAGAGAAGTATCTATGGATGATTCCATGAGAATTATTACTCATACCATTTTAGGTCTTGTATCTATTTCAACTGTTTCATTATCCAGAAAATGAGGATGCATCATCTCTAACTGAGCCTGAAAATGACCACTGACCTATGGCTCTACCTTAAGATAACTCTGAACAGAGGAAGATCCAACTCTAACACCATGGAAACCAAACCAAGAACCCATCATCATGGATGGTTATGAAATGGCTCACATTACCATGGATTCTATGCAACCTACACCATCCTGATATGGGCATACCTAATCTAAAAATTTCTACAAGTTACCCATGGTTTCATAGTGATTGAAGGGTATAGGGGTATTTGAACATGTAAAGCACATATGACCATCCTTCCCACAGTGTTATCATATAACATAAATAGCATATGAATCATTTGACGAAATAAATCAGGAAGGATGACCTAAAGTTCCACCTCCCTTCTTATCCTGCTTATCCCACTACTTTTTCCAGTTAGATGAACTTCCTCTTCCCATGTATAGTAACTGGCCTAGAAAAACCTAACTTGTTGGAGTGGTCAATCTTTACCACTGAAGCATGATCAATAATGTCAATATAAATATTAATCCTAATAAAGAATAACTAGGGTCAAATATTCATCCATAATACAATTTTTAAATATTGATCCTACAACTTTTCATTGGAAACCACTTCGAGTGGGAACCAAACGTACTTTACGCAGCAGTTGGCCTACTCCAACATAGTCTGATCTCCCTGGTGAAGATATAATAACTCTTAGGTCTTGGTGAAGGCCGTGTTATCAGGTAGATATTTATTGATGAAGACAAACTCTAAATACTTCAAACCCATATAATCGTACTTCAATGCTAGAACCACTATGTCTCATCACCTTCATCTGGGGCCTCCCAATAAGAACAAATAATATTTTACCGTAACTACCTTAGGAGTTTTAGGTAACACAAAAAATCCACTCAGTATTATCAATTTAATCCTCTTATTCCTAGGGATCTATGTTTATTTGGAAGGATTATGGCTTGTTCTTCAAAAACTCATGAGCCTTTTCCTTTCCTGGACATGTTTGACTTCCTTGACCTGAGTAAAATTATAGGCAACTCTCTGTGCCAAGGCTTAGATAGCCCAAAACTCCACTTCCACTAGTAACTGATCAACTTGTGAGGGATAACCCTCTCTAAACTCTTACTATGGCTTCAAAAGATGTCTTTATAGAGGCATGATTCTACAAAAAAAATGATAAACACAATGCAACCATCCATACAATTATCAGTACAACATTTTAAAAAAAATCAGCAACAAGAACAATTTCCAAAAACATCAATAGATAAATTAACCATAACAAACCCAATAACAAGAAAACTCACTCCATCCTCACTAGGTGTCCAAACATCGTCTACATATTTTTTTCTAACATTGACTAGAATTAAATCCATGTACCCAACATCTAATGAAGACTCAAGGTATATTGTAAATTGTGTTGTCAAGACACTACATTAACAACTAGAACCTTAATCTCTGATAGTCCAAGATCTTTCCCATCCAGACTCTCCCAAATAACATGTCCCAACAAGGGTGAAACCTTATCTAATTACATTTTTTCAGAAACTTATATGGGATGGCATTGAACTTGACACTAGACCCAATCTGTGGTATGGACCAAAGGGTGTTCCCAAACCCCATAGGTAGGAAACCAATGTCTGGGTATAATAATTTCACTTTTAGGTGATGATTTAACCCAATGTAAATAATAATAAACAATTAAAATTAATCTATCATCACATAATGAATCATAACCATATCTTAGACAAAAAAATATTATAGGTTTATAGTTTATATGTTGGAATAAAACCTTAAATACCAAAATAGGGAGGGAAACCACCTAGAATATGACCCAAATCCACCATTAAACTTGATTTTTATCACCATAAATCCACCACCACCAACCCCTGAAATAGAGGAACCCTAGAAACTAGATCCACCATCACCACCATGGAACATGTTTCCATTACATAGGTCGATCATAATATGGTTTTCATCACTCAATGGTGAATGTAGTCTGTGACACAATACCCAGTGGGATTCCACCTAGATGAGATTAAACTACTTAAAATTATAATACAAACTCACATGAATGTTTTAAGAAATAAATTGGAAACATTTTTACTAAAAAATTTTATATAAAACGTTTTCAAGAGAATGATGCGTTGAATATAAAGTGAAATCATGATCCACCATATGATGATGGTAAGAAAAAAATCCCAAGAGAACCATAGGTAATCCTTATAGGCTCTTGAAATAATGTGATCATAAGAACCTCACACCTCGGTGAATCGAAGTATTGAAACCATAACCCGAAGCATCCTATTTCATGAGTAACTAGAGAGGAACACATTCTGAGGCCTACTACACTCCAATCATCATCATTTTTTAGTAAGTGTTGTATTATAAATTTAGTTTTATGGAACCAATCATCATCCTCTCTAATACAACTAATGTACTAGTACTAGTTTTCCCAACTAAATACTAGGTATTGCCATTATTACCAATTTTATTTCACATGTCACATAGATCCCCACATTATTATACACAAACCAAAAAGTATAAATAGGAATGAAAACAACCATTTTTCATATTAAACCCCTATTTTAAATCTAGACGTACACCCAATACATTTTGGCTGTGAAGACTGTTTGAAGTGATATGTGTGGTTTAATTTGGTTATTTTGGATTTTAGACTTTGGAGTTTGGATTGTGGGTGATCGGTTGATGTCTGTAGGTTCTCGTTAACCCAGGAAGTGAATTATTTGAAAATCAAAAAATATAAGTTTCAGTCAGTACACCAAATACATTTGAAAACATGCTTCACACCAGCTACATGATTCATGGAACATATTTAAATGTAATAACAAATAATACACACATGAAACCAAACAAATTCCCTTTGTAAAAACATCTTTCCAACAATACACACCTAAAAACCATGTGAGAACATATTTTCCACTACTCACACAATTCATAGCTCAAATAATGTAAACAAATAAATCATACCAAAATCATATTATAATGATAATGCATTGAACCACTTATCTCAAGCTTAGAAATATCCATAATTTAGTAGAAAAAGACAATTGCAATATAAGAAGACCCTATAACTGCCATATCAAACCATAAAAATATATATTAAACCCAAATAACCATAGTTCAAACAATTTTAGGGAAACAAAACCATTAGAGAGAGATGAACCCAATAAAGAAGAATAAGGAATCCATAACAAGGAACAAAATGATGAATAGAGGAAAATAATTGATGATTATTCAAAATCCAACACCAAAACCATCCCCATTATAGAGATCAAGGAGATAAAAAATAATAGTTAGAGGTCCCAGGGTTAGAAATACTACGTAAGGGAAGAAATGGGTAAAATTGGGTTTAAATCGAGGAAGGGAAATCTGGAAATTCAACATTTTTATTGATATGGATAGGTTGTATGGTTTGGCCACATTGGTTTCCAATATGGGATAAATTCATGTGCCCCTATATTTATAAAGAGGAATGAGGCTTCACAGTTTCTAAGGGAGGTCTCACACCAAGTTGGTAGATATTTCACCTTACTCAAACCCACTGGTCTGGGTGCATAGTTGGTTATAGGCCCATGGGGCAGGCCATAAGGCTTTAACAGTGCCACTATCTGGGGTGCACGACCTCTAATGGGATAGAAAATAGTTTCTAATAAACATGAACCCACTATAAAATGCCTTATACTAAGTCTAAAAACTCTATTTTTAACCAAATATTCCCAGTAATGTCGATGGAGAAACATAAGTCCAAAAATAAACAAAATAATACCTCAAAATAAAAGTTAATATGTCATAAAAATAATAATATGCTATGACATTTATTAATCATGTACTAATTAGAAGTACAATATTATCTAATTCTATGAAATAAACTCATAACGACTTAGGAAGACACTACATACAACTATTAACTAAAAACATGTTATCTCTTATATGATAAATATTATTCTATTATGGAATGGGTATGGAGGTTGCGTATTCCACATACTTTTTTAGATTCTCTACTTTATGTGATTTTACATCCATAAGAAAAACTCATATAAGGAGGTATAACATAGTATTTACTGAATATATATTTTCATAAGCATTATATACTATTTAATAATATAGTTATCATTTTATCTCAGATTGTAGTATTAAAATTATTTTTTAATTTTGTCAAAATTATATGATCTAGAAATAATCATGACATAACATTTCATTTTACGTTTTATCAAAATCAATGCCATGATTTTTCAATATAGATACTGTAAATATAAAATCTAATAATATTGTATTGATTATTTCCTTAATATATCTATGATACCAGATAAAATGAATTTGATGTAATATTTTTTTTTTCTACCCATGCTAACTAATATTCCCACTTCACTAAGTACTAATAATTTTCATTTTCACTTTCTCAGATACAATTTGATATTTTAACTACTATCACATATATTTATCCTAGTAATATTTGATATTTTCCTATATTTAATTACCTATATCATAGATCCCACATTTTCTATGTTATATTTGTTATCAATTATCATTAATATTTAATGAATATTGATGTAAATATTGAATACTGAATAATTGTATTAATAAAGAATACCATCGAATATTCTTAAATAACCATTAATTATTGTAATAAATAGATCCAAATTAATTTATCATTTTATATTATATCACTAAATAATGAAAATCGCATATTGGAAATTATTTTCACATTTATGTTCATTAATAATATTATATTGTAAGAGGAACTGTTTTTAAAGTCATCGAGATACAAAATATTTAAGGTAACATATGGTTTAGATTCTTGAATAATAGGATATCCATATGAAATTTATATTGATAAATATTATCCCTCATATAATATTTATTTTTAAAATAAAATATTTAATTTAGTACATTTGGTTTCAATATTATTGGATTTCTTTCATAGATTCTGATATTTTTTATTTTGGAAAGGTATTGAAATAATTTATTTGAGAACTTTTTCTATGAAGTGGTGGAGTTTATAAATTTTATTTTGTGAAGTGATATTTTAGAAAATGGTTTTTATCACTTTATAATATCTTTAATAAATCATTCAGAGTGGATTGATCTTGACAATAAGATGAAGGTTAATAGAAATCAAATGAGTTATCTCAAATAAAACACGCAAATACATGTTGTTAGGCTACAAATGGGATATGTGGCCATGATAAAATATAGAATCTATCCTCAAGTGGTATTTGGAGACTTATAGCCTATATAAGGTAGTTCATAAATGATGGGTTACCATGTGAGATGAATTAATAGACATATTGGATAGTTCAGCATAAGGGATTTTATTTAGACATCAATAGATTGTACCATGTAAAAAAGTATGTATCCACTATATAAGAACAATTTTGTGTAACATTATTAGTACATTAATTATTAACCATTTAGGTGTCACAAAACATCTTGCTGATATATCGTAATTTAAATCATCTTCAGAAGATGAAAAATTCATTCCATTCTTAGTTTAGATTCACTATCTCATAGAGGTCATATCAACCCTTAGATAGAGGAATTAATCCATATTTTAAGATCACAATTTCCTCATACCACAATCAAAATTATTTTTAAGAAACATTAATTGACATATATCCCAGAAGTTTCATCAAATGTTTATAAGATTAATATTCATTGACCTCAGAATAGTTTTATTTGGAGTTCATGGGATCAAAAAAAATCATATTAGTAATTTCAAAATACATTGGAAGAGTAACGTAGGGAGTTCATAAGAGTAACATCATATGAAAAAAATCAATGATTGAAAGAAGATAATTATGTCTCATATAATAACTTCATAGGGTATAATGAAACATTTTATGGAACATTACATAGATTATACCAATCATCCTATTGTGTAACTGAAAATTAATATGGTACAAAATGTTATACGGATGATAATTGTAGTGTTGATCTGTGTAAGATTCAACATAATTTGGATTATGATGAAATGATTTTAACATAAATATTGAAAATTATAATGAAAATGTATAATTAACATCAAAAATATCACAATTATATCTATAGTGATTCTACTAGGTGAAGATGTTATAGGGAGACAAAACCATTATTATCCTGAATGCATGCATATATTATCAGGTTGTTTTAAATGTTGGGGATTTTTTGAATATGAGGGAATTATTTGGATAATTTATTATAAACTAAAATAAAGATGTCATGTGGAGTATTCATAAATCTTTAGATAGTTTTAAAGAGGTGCAGTGGGAGAATTGAAATTATGAAATCTAAGTTATTTTACATATCGAATATAAGAGGGAATAAAATCAAATATTCTATTCTATACATTATGAAAGTTCATAGAGAATAATATAACACAATTCTTCATGTTCTATCCCACTCATAAAGAAAATGACAAATAAGAATACGAATGTTGAATTTCATGATGTATTCATATAGTGAAAATATGGAAACTTTCTATGATGATTGTAATGAAGTTGGAGAATAAACCCTTGGGATCCCTAGTATAAATAAGAAGAATATTTTTGATGAATTGTTTGGTGTATACTATGAAATGGTTTCACTTTAATGATTTTATTCAAAAATTAGAATAAACCAAATATATAATGGTTTTATATTCATAACCCACCATAGTCTATATTTGTGAAATAATATAATTTTTTTTCATGTGTATTTTATAATTTTATAGATGTATTAAAAAACAATCATGATTATAATTTTGTGAATATTGTCTTATACACTTTTATGAGATCTATAACATGTGTATTTGAAAACCCATTATCATCTATTTTACACAAGATAAATTTTCTGGGTCATTTGATCATGTGATTCTCCTAATCACATAGAGGTATAGCCTTTATTTTGGTATTTGTAAGCTTATAAATAATATGTGACTCTTACATATGTTTATCATGACATTTTTTACAAATATTTGAAGGTTTCCATTAATAAATAAAATGTTTCATTCACTTTAACATGTTCATATATAAGTGTAATGAGATAAAAAGTATTTTATTTTTACAAAATTCACCTATAGGGACTCACTACACCTCGTAGTGTTAAAAATATTTGTAATCAGTCACCTCCATTGATATCAATTCCAGATCCACCTTTGAATTGAATCAATATTTATAAAGATTGGAATTTTTTTAATATATTATCATCTTTTTAAATTTTTAATGATGTCTCGTTTTTTGATTATATATTCATTTCATATCAAAATTAAATCTCTATCAAGACCATGAAGGAAAATAAAAATAAAAATTTAACAAATATTTGAAAAAATACCTCTTAAGAAAAGATATTGAAGGATCGGTTTCTCTATGTCACATTTATTATCAACACTAAAATGGATGTGCAGGAGAAGAAATAATGGTTCAACCTTTCAATAATGTGGTGGAATGTCATTCTACCTTTAAAGAGACACATTATTTATATGATAAATACTTTAGTGAATAATATTTTTATTATTTTTCTACATAATATCCACAAATTTCTTGTATTGATCACATGTCAATATATTTCTCATTTCATTCATTTATGGGAACGTTTCACTCCTTCTAAAAAGTATTATATTTGAATAATTGTACGATCGTTGAGAAAATATTAAAATAAATCACTCATAATGATGATGGAAAAAAATAAAGATAAATCCCTTAATAATATTATAATTAGGTTCATAAATATCTCAAAATACATATGATCTGAAATTGAATTTTTTATAAAACATAAAGATAAAATATCCAAGTCTGAGAATGAGTGGATCAAAATATTGCGAAGAAGAAGAGAATTACATATATTATTTAGTGTAACTTTAATGTGTTGGATGATAATTTAAAAAACTTGATGTCAAAATAAATAATTAGTTGACAAATCAATGATTATTATGGATTTTGACACATTTTTAAAAAATGTGAGAAATTTTCTGGGTAAAATTGGCCAAATAATTAATAAGAAAAGTGTAGATAAAATAAATTTTATTAAGTATGAGAATGATATTATCAATATAATGAATATTGATCTTGAAATTTATATTGACATTAAGAAATTATGTAATTTTTTATATAGATAAGAATATAAGGGATAAATTATATCACACCACGTATTCCTAAGAGAAATATTTATGTTAGAAGACCTACTAATAGAAGAAAAAACATTATGACATCAGCCAATGATCATACCCGTATATGATTTATGTAAGGTATAATATAAATAACTTAATATATTATTTTAAAAAATATTTTTTTCACAAATATTATAGTTTTATGTAAAAAAATTAATAAAAAATATCAACATAACTATTTAATATAATACCAACATATCATTCATAGATATAAGATGTTCTACGGGTGTAAGATTCTTATGAGAAGGAAATACATAGGAAAATAATTACATAAATTATTATTCCTTAAAATCTTAATATTCTAAAAAAATACAGTTCAAAAAATAAAATCACGATTTGTATGGATGAGTTAGTTTTGAAATGGTTTTGGTTAGAGGGAATTGGATTTTTTGAGAAAAAACATTTATTTCAAACTATAAAATGATCTTATTATAATGGGGGAATGTTTTAAAAGTTTAAACAAAAACATATTAATAAAAAAATTATTTTACTAAAAACAGGATTTAAACACTTGGTAATATCCATTTTTTATAGTAGAAGTTGTCATATCGATAGAGAACACACAAATAATAATGAATCAAAAATAGTAGGACTATAAAGACAATAAAAACTAAGAGGATAAACTAAAACAATCATTTCAAAAAAGATAAATGAAATTTCTACCCATGATATTGCTATAAATTTAAAAAAGAAGACTAAATCATCAATGAAAAACAAGAATATGGACAATCAGGATCAAACGAACTCATAGAAGTTTAGGATGAGTTTTATATCTAATAGAAAAAAATGTAGAAATAGTTTTGACAAACAATATACAATAGAATCAGTCAAAAACTATATATATATATATTAATTAAGGTAATTATTATCATAAAGGAAGACTAATATAATAAATAAATAATGGGAGTAATGTGATAAAAGAAACATGTAAGAATCCATGCTGTTGTTATAAAAAGGCTTCAAATGAACAAAATTATTTTATTTCCTTTGAATAAATGATATAGAATATGATAAAATAATATAACAATATCATTTCAAAGATAGTAGAAATTGAGAATAAAAATCCATATGATGATGTAAATTTTCATGAGAGCTTTTCTTAAAATGAAAAACCCAAGGGATAATAAATATCTTCGTTGTAGACATAAAACGGTTGTATATAATGCGTAAGGTTTTTTATCTATGCTACCAACATAATAAGTGTCCATTAAAATAATTTATATTTTATTAGGAGGGTAAAATTATTTTATTTACAAGAAACAAATAAGCACACACATAATAAAATATTATTTTTGAATAATTGTATGATTCTCAATGAGAATACTAATTTTAAACATTAATGGTTATAAATAATGAATTATTACATACTGTAGATAAAATAATATTAACTATGATATTTACATTGATGAAAAAGTATTTCCAACATATTATTTGTAATAAAAAATTTATTTATTTTTTAAAAATATTTTGGAATTGATGAAGAATCATGTTCTCAATGGTAGATTGTGAGAAGTAAAATATAATAATACTAGACATAAAAATTAAGATTACACTATCCTAAAATGATATATAAATGTATTCTGATGAATAAATAACGGTAATATCATCCTTATTGAAGCATTTTAAGTGGGAAAATATAGGAAACTAGTGGAAGTGATTCATTTTGTTTTATTCTAAATAAGGGAAATTATAAAACATAAAAATTAATGATATCCACCATAATGTGTAAAATATGGAATGAATCATTAATAGATATAAAATTTGAGAATCATTTGATAAGAATCTATAAAATCTGAACATCATGTAAATCAAAAAAATTAGAAGACTCCTGAAAATAACTAATTGAAGTTATTATAATCTAAACACTCTTCCTACCTTATTTAAAAGAGTAATATACTCTAATTATGATATATAATTTATTGTAATAAATATTATCAATTTTACTATTTGAATATTATTTAGGTATAATTTCTAATGTTTAAATCTATTTATATAGGTTTGAATGTTTTTAGACTATGTGTTTGTGTGAGTGTATGAATTAATGTTCAAAATAAAAATAAAAATAGGTTTATTAGTTTGTATTTTATATTTCATATAAAAATTTATTGGAAAGAAATTGTGAAAGGTGAATAATATTATCATTTTAGTTTTAATCATATGAATTTTTAACAAAACAATTATATCTAAATAAAACGATTATGATTTCTATAATTATTATGTCTTTCATTGAATTTGAATTTAATGGTTGATGAAAACATATATCAATTTGAATTGACACCATCCAATCTCAATATATTTGTACATATTTTCATTAAGGGGTAAAGAGAAAATAAAAATTTTGGTTACTAAAAATTAAATAGGTAATTAATAGGGAATAAATTATAAATTGAATTACATGTAATGATATATAATTTTCATTTTTATTAATATGAAACACATAAGGATATTTTTTTTCAAATAAAATTATATGTGTTGTAATTTATTTCAATTATTAAGGGGTATTAATGAAGATTTTTTTCAGTATACAATAAAGAAGAATTTAATTTATGAAAACAAATTTATTTTTCTTAATTATATGATGATGATTGTGATGAAGAAATATCAAGTAATGTGTATATTTATTATATATGATTAATTAATTAATAACACAACTTTTTATATGGTTTAAAATAACCTATGATTTTTTTATCAAAATGAAATTTTAATTTAAATTAAATTCAAAGAGATCTATTTATATAAATTTTAATAAATGATTGGGATTATTGATGAATTTGTAATTTACAGAAAAATTATAATGATGAATATTATCTCTCAATGAAATATACTTTTTATAATCGAGGATGGTGTTTAGGGATTAAGGTTTATAATTTGAAGGATGTTTTGTTTCCATATTCAAATATTTTGTATCTGGAAAATTCATGAATATACATTATAAGAGCATGTGTTCTGAGAAGAATAAAAAATTTGAAATCATGTTTTATGAGGTTCTATTTTAGAAATTATTTTCTGATATCATGTGATTATTATATTAACTCATTCTAAGTTAGAATTTCATAAGAATTCATAAATTTTTTACAAAAATAAGTTATAGATCAATTCCATTACATCAACTAGAGTAAACATGCTATTGCTAGGATAACCATACAATATCAAATGTAGTGACTAGCCTCAAGACACGTTGGGGAGGTATATATTTTAATCATGATCAAATTTTTGGGAAGAGAAACTATGCTACTAAGAAAATTACACCCACACGTTAGTTTATAATTATGGTATTTTTTATATCCATCAATAGAGTATTATTGGTAATACAAAAGTGTCATATCTAAAGAAATATTGATGTGAGTCTAATAAAATATTCACATAGTTTATCATTTTATTGATGTGATATTTTGGGAAGATACAATTTAATTTTAGTCATCATTCTCATGTGATTGATTCATGGTGTTCTTAATTAAAATTCTATATGCTCATGGTGTATTTCATTTTCCATCGATTATAGAAGTAATCCACTATCTAAGATCATGAGTTTCTCGTGTTGTTATAATAATGTTTATACTAATAATTTTAATTAATTTAATGAAGTTAAATAATATCTATAAAAATATAGTTAATACAAAATTAAATACATTATGAAGAGTTTTTGTGAGTTAGGAAGATTAAAAATGAAATTGGACAAAGTAATATCTGAATAAAAAAGAAGAGTCGTACAAGTATTTCTGTAATGATACATTATAAGATTAATTCAATGTTTAGAAAAATATGATCAAGTTTTATCATTTATATTCATTGGGTAAAATTAATCCCATTATGAATCATAATGACGTAACATTGAAGCGTACATGGAGATCATTGTAAGGTACAATTAGATCTTTTATGGTGTTGAAAATTTTATTGATGAAAATAATATGTAAAACAATCATAGGTATTATCATTTTATGGTCTAATTATTTGCCTATTTTATATAATTAAGTTATACATGAAAGCTATTATGATTCAATGAATGTAAATTTTATGATATATAAATATCAGAATGAAATTATCATTATTATATTATCTAATGAATTAGAAATAATCCATAACAAATTCCTGCATGAATGAATGATGATATTTATAGTATTTTTTATATATACATTATTTTCATGGATATAAAAAGATGATGCTAAAGATTATGGAAAATTATATTGATGGATAAAAACTGCTTGGGCATATAGTTACAGAATATTATGATGGGGAAAAATAGATATTTGGAATGTTGAGATATTTAGAATATTTAATTTCAAAAAATTAAACTACTAATAATAATATATTCATGTTGTGTAGTTAATATAGATAAGAATAAATAAAAATATAATAATAAATTTGAGAATATATATATAGATTCGGCAGGTTGAGAAAGAGAGTGTCTTTACGATATTAATATATAAAGGATAATGTATTTAATATAAATGAGAAGCGTGAATAGTCACAATTCATATATTACATATATTATAATGATACTATGATAATACTGACTCTTCTAGTGTAGTCATGTTCTATTACATTAGAGAAGAAAACATTGAAGATAATAATAGTGAATCATATGTGCATGCATGGTTCTTGAAATGAGATAATGATGGTTTTATTTTTCATAATTTAAAAATATGGTGAATCACTAAGGTTTTCCACTTTGAAGAAAAAAGGATGTTTAATTCCTTTTTTATATATACAAGAATATGTTTTTCATTGCACGCTACTATTAATGAAAATTAATATTGAGATAGAATAGAATCACAAGGACTATATAACAATGTTTATATTGGTTATATAAATATCTTTTTTATCATTAAAATATTATAAAACTCTCAGGATGAAGTATAAATATATTTTTGAATAATATTAACATGAGGGTGCACTATACACCTCTATAGGATTCGTGAAATGAGGGTTATATAGTACCTTTTCATTTGGTTCTCAATGATTTATTCTAGTGGGTCGTGTAATTTTTAGTTTTTCTCAATCAACCTAATGAATATTAATTATGTTTAATGTTAAATATTTTATATTTTTATGTATATTATTTTTTTACATTTATATATTATTCATATAATGGATATCATAGGAAGAGATAATAATATATACATTCCCTTTAGATAGATTAAATATTAATGAAAATGAGATTAAAATATTTAAATTTATCAAAAATATGCCACCGTTGATTCACCCCTCAATATTTTTGACATATCATTAATTTTTAATTTCACATATAAAATGTTAATTATATTTTTATATCATGGAATATGTCAAAAATAATAATTTTTATGGAATATTTTCATCATAATAACATTTTCGTTCTTCTTAAGACAACATCCTATATAAATTATTACATCACATGATATAGAAAACAACTCACACATAAATAATATCATCTTGAATTTTTTTCTATGACATCAATATTTGTTTTTAATAATGGGATTTATTTATCCCCATTGATCTATCCTAGTATATCTTATTCCTATAAAAATGGGTCGCTTTATTAATTCTATTGAGGTAAATATTTCCACCTTGCACAAGACTATATGTTTGACTCAAAATTTTCTCTATATTCTATCAACATATTTGACATGGATAATAATATTCCTTAAATTGAATACTTATATAAACATAGTATAAATTCATTTAGTACAAAACTTGGCTTTATATTGCAATCATCAAAAAAATCCATGATCATGATTCATTAATTAATACATAAATGGATATCTACCACTTAAATTCCTTACTAGAATTTCATGGTGTAAACAACCCTTTTGGTTGAATCATATATATGACTTATAGAAGTATTTCACTAAAATAAGAGGTATTAATAAATGTTTTCAAAATTTAATGATCATTTAATTTATTTATGAATAGTAGAATTAAAATTTAATTTGTCATAAATAATGGTGTAAATGATTCATCAAGGACAATGCATTGAAGTCTCTTAAATCCATAAGTAATCAATCATGATTTATAGGCATTAGCATTACCATCCATGTCATGTTTCATCTTGAATTCCCACAAATGAATTTATACATAAAATATATATTTTTATTGAAAGGGAAAAAGGAAAACTAGGGTAACAATAAGGGAAAATAATAAAGGATGCCAGAAAATGTAGACATCGAGATCACCCCCAACAACACTGTTAACACCTCATAATGGAAGGGAACAAGTGATAGAGAACACCATGATGTAGAACATATGAGAGGCCATAGATTCCATAAATTCATAAAAATGATTTGTTTTTTACCACATGTGAAGAATCCCAATCTTGTTGGTGATTAGGTTCTTTCAATTGAGAATCAATTATATGATGTTCCATAGAGTTGAATTGAGTTATTTAAGGGATCCCCAACTGATCTTTGATTCGTTCTCTACTTGTAATATCCCAGGTAAATAAAGAACATGAAATTTCTCATATTTATTGATATTTTTTAATTAAATATTAATTTTACGTTAAAGGGGATGCTAGGTTCGATGGCATACCCGATACGCAATAATGGGTTTCTTTGAAATCTTACGTTGCGTATTAATAATATAATATTATTATTTTAAATGATAGTTAACACCTATCCGTTGTAATGGCGAGAAAGAAAATAACTAACAAAAAAAATGATTATACATGTTTTTTAAATGTTTTCACATTAATACAATAAAATTTAGAGGCTTAAAATTAGAAAATAATTCAATTTTAAGAACAAATACTCTAATATTCACTTAAAGGTTGATTTACCACCTTTCAATGGAGAACCTCCATTAAGTATTTCTTTGGTCAATTTTAAACATTCTATTTGACCAAATAAATTTTTTATTTAGAAACGGGACACCAAAATTTACTTTGACTAATTTTTTGGTATTTTTCTCACAAAATTCATTTTTAAATGAATAGTGAAAAATACTGTTTTTTAATAAAAATCTTCTTTTTCATATAATTTATTTATATGGTTAGATTATATTATTAATAGGTTTTAAATTTTAATTAGATTATATTTTTACCATTAAATCCAATGGTAATCATTGGAATTAATTTTACTTTGAAATTGCACATAAACAAGTGTCAATCTTTTGGTAGATATTGTTTCTTAAAAAACACTATTTGTTTTGACAAAGGGAATTAATTTCAAATTAATTAATGAAACTTCTATGTTTTTAATTTTTTAAAATAGACATAATTTTTAAATTCAGAATATCAAATATATCTGAGGCTAAAGTTTTGTTATTTTTCTTAAAAACTTCAATTTTGATAAATAGTGAAACCACTAGGTAGTAGTTAAAAACTGACTTTTTCATTTAAATAACATTTTACTACTTCTTTAAATTTAATTTAAAAAATGTGACATACATGTTTCTTATTATTATGTAAAATATGGTTCAATAAGATAAAAGAAATTTGTGTTGAATAGTAACTTTTGACTTTTATATATCGTAGTTAAAGGTAAATATGGTAATTAATTGTAAAAATAATATTATAATAATAAAATATTACCTTAACACTTTTCTTAACCTTATTAGATGAGTCATGGCCGATCATGGGCATCCTTGGGTAGATTTTGGGACCCCATGGATCCACTTAAAAGTGATAATGACACACTAGATTAATTAATATAATGTAAAGATAAAAATGACATAAATAAATATCTTTTAGTAAATTAATTTTTTACATGGTGTTATATAAGTTATCCTTTTGACTGTAAATATTATTTGAAAATCTAAAATGATTTCATAAATCATGGTATTTTTTTATAATTTTTAGACATCAAATAAATAAAATTATTTACGACACAAAAATTAGGTAGTATTTAGCTCATTAAAAAATGATTTAAATAAATAGGATTATTAATATTAAAAAAATTTCCATAACCAATACAATTATTATAGGATGATTTTATTTCAAACATGAGTATTCCTATATTAGACTTTAATGAGTTTTTGACCTTTTGAAACAAAAGATAAGTTTCAAATAAAATAATTTTTTTAAACATTCCTAAAGAGCCCCTCTTCTCCCTTATAAAGGGACACCACTTATAACCCATTCCTCACACCTCTAAATCCCCTTGGCTCATCCAAAATCTGACCAATTAATCTCCCTACATCCATATTCTCCTTTTATAATCCTTAACTTATCCATAAGGCACTTCAACAAACCCTTTAGGTTCAAACCAAAGGGGGTTACCCGATTTAAGGGTAACATCTTCTCTTAAGTTCTTTTGTTTAATTTTATTTCTAAAACCCCCTAAAAACTTTTTATGTAACATCCCAAGTAAGTAATGAATAATAGATATTTTATCTATGTCTATTAATGAATTAGATAGTGTTTTAGAGGCTTAAAATGAAAATAAATCCAATCTTAAGCATGGAATACACTAATATTTTTAAAAGATTGTTTTATTGCCTTTTGATGGAAAACCATTTTTAAATCTATCTTTTGACAATTTTATAAACTATGTTTGTCAATATAAACTTATTCTTTATGATTGGGACATCAAAATTTACTTTGTGTGAATTTTCGGTATTTTTCTGACAATGTTCATTTTTTAATGAATAGTGAAAAATACTGCATTTTACATCAAAACTGCTTCTTAATGTAATTTATTTATATTATTAGATTATCTTTTGAATTGGTCTTAATGTGTAATCTGAATATATTTTTACCATTTAATCCAATGGTGGTCATTGGAATCAATTTCACTTTGAAATTGGACTTAAACTGGTGTCAATCTTTTGATACTTATTGTTTTATAAAAACACGCTATTTGCTCTGACAGCGGTAATTAATTATTAAATTAATTAATGTGACTTATATGTTTTGAATTTTTTAAAATAGACTTAATTTTTGAATTCGGAATATCAAATATATCTTAGGGTGAATTTTTGGTAATTTTCTGAAAAACTTCAATTTTTGATGAATAGTGAAACCACTAAGTGGTACTTATAAAAACTGATTTTCTGTTTAAATGAAATTTTCCCATAATTGTGTTTTGAATTTCAAAAGTCCTACATACATGGTTGTCATTAAGAAGTAAAATGTGGTTCAATGAGATTAAAATAATTTTTTGGAGAATAGTAACTTATTAAGTTTTTAATCGCGATTAGTGGTAATTAGTGTAGTTTAAGGTAAAAATAATGCTTTAATAAAGTAAGATAAGCTTGACACATGTCCTACCCTCATTTGTTGTGTCATGGCCGACCAAGACAATCCATGGGTCAACTTGGGGACCCCATGGATCCACTTTGGTTGGGAAATGACATAAATAACTTTTTATTTAATGTAAAAGTAAAAATGACACAAACATCATATGTTTTACGAAAGAAAATTTTAACATGGGGTTATAAAGATCAGATTTTTGATTATAAATAGTCATTGGAAAGCTAAAAAGGTTTCCTACATCATAGGCTTTTTTTATAATTTTTAGACTTTAAATAAATTAAATTATTTATGACATCAGGATGATGCAGCGATGACCTCATTATTTAACGATTTAAATAAAATGGAAAGATAATGAAAAATCTAAAACCTACACATGTCCAAAACCAATTGGATGAGTGGATTTAGAAGACTTATCACCTTATCCTCTAATTATAGCAATGTGGGACCTTTTGAATCCGAAAATCTTTTTAAAATAAAGTAACTTATCTTTACATTCCAAAAGTGCCCCTCCTCTCCTCTTATAAAAGGCCCCCACCTCTACCTCATTTCACACACTCCTCAAGCCTTTGGCTCGGCCAACCCCTGCCCATTTACACTCTCCACATCCATCTCCTCATCCTAGAGGATTTCCTTTGGGAATAAACCTTTCAAAGGAAGCCTTTAGGGTCAAATCAAAAGGAGTTACACTTTTAAAGGTAATTCATTCTCTCATGTTCATTTGTTTTATTTTTCTTCTCCAACACCCTAAACTCTTTTTATTTACTTTTTTTGTAACAAAACCAGTATCTTCAATATACTAGGATGTTTTTATAAGATTTATTCGAGCTACATTCTCACACAACTACATCAAATGGTTAAAGAACATACGGTTTCCGTGGATGGCGAAATTCTGCCTCCCGAAACGATGATTGTTCAATACTCATTTAACACCTTCAAAGGTGGCCATTATGATGTAACTATTTTTATATATGATATATAATATGTTTATGTTTTCCTTAAGCTTCTGTTTTTTTTCCATTTTGGGCATACCTTTATGGTTTCCATTATGGGTAAACACAATATCTTCATTTTAGGAAGTGCGGACTACCTCCCCCTGAAAGTGATTTGATTCGTTAATACCATATGTGGGATGTGTAAAGGATAAACATAATGATATTATATATGTTATTATACTGTAATTATAATATACTCTTATATCAATATGATTCCATTCCAAAAAATACGAAATAGAAATGGAAGTAGCGTTCATGCGTACGTACGGCTTACCGTCTCCATGAACGGTGCATTTCATTTCTTACCTCTAAATGTGATGTAATATTATAAATACATGTATATGATGAATATATATGATATATATGTTATCCAAATCATTAATATCATTCTGTATATAACGAACCTTTGACCAAATTAACAACATATAAGTGTAAGAAGTCTATTTTTGACTTAAGAACCAAATACCGACAAAATGAACATTATTAACTTAAATGATGACATGATGTTCATAACATGGTATAAAAGGAATAATGAACTTGAAAAAGGTTCTTAAGCAAGAAGTGATTAACTCAAGTTTATTATTCTAGAGATTAAAGAACGGTCGGGTCAAGTCGGATACGAGGTATGGGACTTCGTCTCAATCTCCTTTCATTGAGGCATATTTTATTTTATACACAACCTTATTTTATACGGTGTATAAACCCATTTGAGTTTTACGTTTATTCAAAAGGAATATTTTTTATACAAAGCGTTTACTAAACGACAAAAGGGAATGTTTTTGTCGTACGTATGCGGCGAAAACGACTTCTCCGCCATCGTGATGGTTATTTGGGTTTCAGCTTCCTCTACAAGCCATACCTTCTTTTTAAAAGAAAAATAAATACCATGTTTTACTTTTCTTTTATTTTGGTATTGAAAATGGTTTTCACAATGTTTTTTTGTGTTTTATTGATATCTTGTGGTTGAAATGTGGAAATTTTATGTTTCCTTTATGCATGTTTTATGTGATACGATTATGTTATGGTTCTTGGGCATTATTATGAAGACGGGTGGTTCCGTGATAAACTAAGGGCGGGTGAGCCCGATATAGCTCTCCAATGCATTGGGTAACGCGAAGGAGTGAAACGTTAAGGTTTCTCCGAAGATATTTTAGGGAATATACAGTGATGGGTATTCCAAACGTAACCAAGAGGGTTACTCCCTACGTAAGAATGTTATGAATGCCTCAAGTTACCTTTATGTCTTATGATTTCTATGATTTATTCATGATTTGATGAGGTATGTTAAAGTGCTTATGTTTTATGGGTAAAGTATAATCTCATCCTTAGGTATATATGTACCCATGTTTCCTTTCCATATTTTTATATCCCTTACTGAACTGTTTATGCTCATCCCAAGTTTTTTTTTTGAAATTATTTTCACAGGTCAAGGGAAGGGTACATGATATGATGGTAGTGTCAAGGATGTGTCAAGAAAGAATCCATGTTTTATTTTAAATATGTTTCTATTGATGGGAATGAAGAATACTATCTTTATGTAACCACTTTTTTTATATGTGGAATGTAATGCATGTTTTATGATCTAATTCTCTAAAACTCTAAACCCGAAAAGATCCTCGAGGTGTAATCTTGTAATAACTCATGATTAAGTAAGGTTTAAGGTTGGGCCTTATAGTTGGTATCAGAGGTTGGTTTAGATAACTTTAGGAGTTATAATTCTATTAAATGATTATCCAAAAAAAATTGAAATGATATAGCATTTGAAGATTACAATGTTGCTTCATCTAAGAAATGTTTGTTCAGAATGGTTTTCCGCAAAGGAAACAGGGAAGCAGTGCTAGGAAGGCATACAGAAGGAAATAAGCTTCTGAATCAGCATCCTAAGATGGTCGGAATAGGAACTGAACAGTTTGTTGCAGTAATGGCGTAGTTGACTCAGGCTATAAATGGTGGTGGTATCCATGCATGAGATCAGCCAGATCAACCGCAGAGGAATATGTCAGTGGTGGAACATTTCATGAGGCAACATCTGCCATCATTCAGAGGATCATCTGACCCTGTGCTAGCTGAAGGGTGGATTAAAGCACTGTAGAAGATTTTTGATGTCATGCGGTGTTCAGACAATCAAAAGTTTAGTCTTTCTATTTACCGTTTGGAGGGTGAAGAAGATCAGTGGTGGTCTATGGTTAAAAATATCAGGGACGCCGATGAGATTGATGCTCTTGACTGGGATGAATTCAAAGGTAAGTTTCTTGAGAAGTATTTTCCTAAGGCTGTTCGACTTAGGATGGAAAAACAATTCTTGGAATTGAGGCAAGAGGAAGACTCAGTGGCTGCCTATGAAGAAAGGTTCACTCGATTGCCAAGGTATGCTCCACATTTTATCCGAGACCTTGATAGTAAAATCAATCGTTTTTACTCAGGATTAAAGCCAAAATATCGAAGGGCATTAGCTTCTTGTGAGTTTAAAACTTATGAAAAGCTTGTTCGATGTGCTGAGAAGGTGGAAATGGAGTTTTCCAAGTGTTCTATAACAACCAACAGAAGAAGAGACCGAGGTGGCAGGAGAAAGGTAATAATTCTTCAAAAAATTATGATGGTAAGAAAACTAAGTTTCCAGTTTGCGATAAATGTGGAAAAAGGCATGCTGGGGAATGTCTTTTGAATTCTGGAAAGTGCTACCGATGTGGTAAGATGGGACATAAGGCTCATGATTGCACTGAAAAGGATCAAGGTGAAGGTAAGATCAAATTTGATTTACAGTTAGTGAAATGTTATAAGTGCAATGAGATGGGTCACTATGCAAATGAGTATCCGACAAAGAGCTTGAGTGATGGGAAGCAGTTAGACTACAAGAAGAAAGGGGTGGTGAAATCCTTTGCAACTACTTCAGCAGATGTCAGGCAATCAAATGAAGTTGTATCAGGTACTTTGTTTTTTTTTTCAGATTATGTTAGTGTGTTGTTTGATTCGGGGTCTACACATTCTTTCATCTATGAAACCTTTTCTAGTAAAATGTGAATACCATCTCAAGAAATGACTCCTGAACTTTTGGTAAAAACACCTGGGGGAAATGTTGAGGCAAAAAGAATGTATATGAATCTTCCTATCCTTATCTGTGGAAAGAACCTACTTGAAAACCTTATTGTTCTACCTCTAGTAGAGTTTGATGTTATCCTGGGTATGGATTGGCTCTCTATTTACCATGCTAAGATTGAATGTAGAGCTAAAGAAGTTTCTTTTCTGAAAGACTTTCTGTTTGTTTACAAGAATGAACCCTTACTTTTGATAACATATCAAGAGGCCTAGAAACTTGTAAAAGATGGAAATGAATGTTACCTTGCACACGTCGTTGAAAATAAAGGAACTGTTCAGATTGATGATGTGCCAGTGGTAAATGAGTATCCTGATGTTTTTCCTGATGAGTTGCCTGGAATAATACCAGATCGGGAAGTTGAGTTTTCTGTTGACTTAGTTCCTGATGCTAAGCCAATTTCAAAACCCCCTTATTGAATGGCTCAAATTGAACTTTTATAGTTGAAGGAGGAATTGAAAGATTTATTAGAGAAAGGTTTCATTCGACCTAGCACATCCCCTTGGGGTGCTCCTGTTTTATTTGTTAAAAATAAAGATGGTTCTATGAGACTTTGAATTGATTATAGAGCCTTGAATAACATCACTGTTAAGAAGAAATATCCTTTGCCTCATATCGATGATTTGTTTGATCAGCTCCAGGGAGCTCAGTTTTTTTCAAAGATTGACTTGAGATCGGGGAACCATCAGCTGAAGGTAAAGGAGGGAGATATTCCGAAGACCGCGTTCCGTACGAGATATGGCCATTATGAATTTGTAGTAATGCCTTTTGGTCTAACCGATGGACCTTCTGTATTCATGGACTTAATGAATAGAATTTTCCATGAGTTCTTGGATAAGTTTATGGTGGTTTTCATTGATGATATTTTTGTGTTTTCTAAAAGTAAAGAGGAGCATGAAAGACATTTAAGGGTTATCTTGCGAACCTTAAAAGAAAATAAACTATATGGGAAATTCAGCAAGTGTGAGTTTTGGTTGCAACAAATTTCTTTCCTTGGTCACATTGTTTCTAAATAAGGAATAACTGTTGATCCTACAAAAACAAAAGTTGTGGAAGAATGGCCAAGACCCACAAATGTAACCAAGATTCTTAGCTTCCTTGGTTTGGCAGGCTATTACCGAAGGTTTTTTAGAAATTTTTCGTGGTTATCTAGTCCAATTATTAAGCTAACTCGGAAGGGTGTTAATTTTATCTGGACAAAAGAATGTGATGATTGTTTTCAGGAATTGAAAAGAAGATTGGTGAATGCTCCAGTTTTGGCACTACCTTCCAGGAATGGTGAGTTTGTTATATACAGTGATGCTTCATTGAAAGGACTTGGTTGTGTCCTAATGCAGAATGATCAGGTAATTTCTTATGCTTCACGACAGTTGAAAACTCATGAGGTAAATTACCCTACACATGATTTGGAATTAGCTGCTGTTGTTTTTGCTTTAAAAATTTGGAGGCATCATTTGTATGGAGTAAAGTGTGAAATATATACTGATCACAAAAGTTTAAAGTATATATTCACTCAGAAAGAGTTAAACATGAGACAGAGGAGATGGCTGGAATTAATCAAGGATTATGATTGTACAATTCATTACCATCCGGGAAAAGAAAATAAAGTGGATGATGCTTTGAGTCGAAAAAGTAATGCTTCATTAACAATGTTGTGTTTGGAACGTGATCCTTTGGTTAAGGATTTGATGAACTTTGGCATAGAAGTTGTTGGTGCTGGAAGTCCTTCTGTTTTGTTTCAGGTATCAGTGAGATCTTCTCTATCAGATAGAATCAAGCAAGCACAGAAGAAAGACAGTGAGTTGCAGAAAAAGGTAGAGCTGGTTCAGAAAGGTAAGTTGCCTGAATTCAACATTGATAATGATTGTGTTTTGAGATTTGGGAAGAGATTGTGTGTTCCTTGTGATTCACATTTGAAGTGAGAGTTGTTATGTGAAGCTCATAGTTCTCTATTTTCAGTTCATCCGGGCAGTACTGAGATGTATAGAGATCTGTGGGAGTATTACTGGTGGGATGGAATGAAAAGAGATATTGCTGATTTTACTGTGAAGTGTTTGACTTGTCAGCAGGTTAAAGCAGAGTGGCAGTTACCGAAAGGGATGCTTCAGCCTTTACCAGTGCTAGAGTGGAAATGGGAGAATATATCCATGGACATTGTTGTTGGATTACCGAAGACATCTCGAGGTAATAATGCAATCTGGGTTATTGTTGATCGCTTGACCAAATCTGCTCATTTCCTTACTATACAAGATACTTTCTCTCTTGCTCAACTTTCACATTTGTATCTTAAAGAGATAGTCAGGTTACATGGATTTCATCTCTCCATTGTATCGGATCGTGATCCCAGGTTTACTTCTAACTTTTGGAAAGGCCTTCAGAAGTCGTTGGGTACTGAATTAAATTTTAGTACGCCTTTTCATCCTCAATAAGATGGGCAGTCAGAACGAACAATTCAGACATTGGAGGATATGCTACGAGCTTGTTCTATGGATTATCAGGGAAGTTGGGACCAACATCTTTCTTTGGTTGAATTTTCATATAATAACAGTT
The DNA here is from genome assembly GCA_963277665.1 of Viscum album. Classification (NCBI taxonomy): domain Eukaryota; kingdom Viridiplantae; phylum Streptophyta; class Magnoliopsida; order Santalales; family Viscaceae; genus Viscum; species Viscum album. The sequence goes on along the minus strand of OY728145.1, from coordinate 685,368,879 downwards.
TTCATTCCAGTATACAGATGGCACCATTTCAGGCATTATATGGGAAGCGGTGTCGAACTCCAGCTTTCTGGGATGATGTGGGTGAATGGAAGTTGATGGGAACAGAATTGGTAGAAGAGATGGCAGAAAAATTTCAGCTGATTTAGAAACACATGAGAACAGCTCAGAGCAGGTAGAAGAGTTATGCGGATAACCGAAGGAAGGATCTATCTTTCGAGGTAGGTGATCATGTTTTTCTCAAAGTATCACCATGGAAAAGTGTGATGCGATTTGGTAAGAAAGGAAAGCTGAGTCCAAGGTTCATTTGACCATATGAAATTCTGGAGAGAGTTGGATCAGTTGTTTACCGAGTGGCTTTACCTCCGAGTTTATCTCTGCTACATAATGTTTTTCACGTTTCGATGTTGAGAAAGTATATGCCAGATCCATCTCATGTTTTGAGTCTAGAGGTAGTTCAGCTAGAAGAGAACCTATCATATGAGGAACAACCGGTCCAGATTCTTGACCACCGGGAGCAAGTTTCACGGAATAAGGTGATTCACCAGGTAAAGGTTTTGTGGAAAAACCACATGATTGAAGAGGCAACATGGGAATCTGAAAATGCAATGAGGGATAAGTACCCCCATTTATTCGATAAGTAAATAAATTGCGGGGACGCAATTTTCTAAAGGGGGGAAGGAGGTAACATCCCAAGTAAGTAATGAATAATAGATATTTTATTTATGTCTATTAATGAATTAGATAGTTTTTTAAGGCTTAAAATGAAAATAAATCCAATCTTAAGCATAGAATACACTAATATTTTTAAAAGATTGTTTTACTGCCTTTTGATGGCAAACCATTTTTGAATCTATCTTTTGACAATTTTATAAACTATGTTTGTCAAAATAAACTTATTCTTTATGATTGGGACAAAAAATTTACTTTGTGTGAATTTTTGGTATTTTTCTGACAAAGTTCATTTTTTAATGAATAATGAAAAATACTGCATTTTACATCAAAACTGATTCTTAATCTAATTTATTTCCATTATTATATTATCTTTTGAATTGGTCTTAATGTGTAATCTGAATATATTTTTACCATTTAATCCAATGGTGGTCATTGGAATCAATTTCACTTTGAAATTGGACTTAAACTGGTGTCAATCTTTTGATACTTATTGTTTTATAAAAACACGCTATTTGCTCTGACAGCGGGAATTAATTATTAAATTAATTAATGTGACTTATATGTTTTGAATTTTGTAAAATAGACTTTATTTTTTAATTCGGAATATTAAATATAGCTTAGGGTGAATTTTTGTTAATTTTCTGAAAAACTTCAATTTTGATGAATAGTGAAACCACTAAGTGGTACTTATAAAAACTGATTTTCCGTTTAAATGAAATTTTCCCATCATTGTGTTTTGAATTTCAAAAATATGACATACATGGTTTTCATTAAGAAGTAAAATGTGGTTCAATGAGATTAAAATAATTTTTTGGTGAATAGTAGCTTATTAAGTTTTTAATCGCGATTAGTGGTAATTAGTGTAGTTTAAGGTAAAAATAATGCTTTAATAATGTGAGATAAGCATGACACAGGTCCTACCCTCATTGGTTGTGTCATGCCCGACCCCGACAAGCCATGGGTCAACTTGGGGACCCCATGGATCCACTTTGGTTGGGAAATGACATAAATAACTTTTTATTTAATGTAAAAGTAAAAATGACACAAACATCATATGTTTTACGAAAACAATTTTTACATGGGGTTATAAAGATCATATTTTTGATTATAAATAGTCATTGGAAAGCTATAAATATTTCCTACATCATAGTATTTTTTTTTATAATTTTTAGACGTTAAATAAATTAAATTATTTATGACATCATGATGATGCAGCGATGACCTCATTATTTAACGATTTAAATAAAATGGAAAGATAATGAAAAATCTAAAACCTAAACATGGACAAAACCAATTTGATGAGTGGATTTCTAAGACTTATCACCTTATCCTCGAATTATAGCAATGTGGGACCTTTTGAATCCGAAACTCTTTTTAAAATAAAGTAACTTATCTTTACATTCCAAAAGTGCCCCTCCTCTCCTCTTATAAAAGGCCCCCACCTCTACCTCATTTCACACACTCCTCAAGCCTTTGGCTCGGCCAACCCCTGCCCATTTACTCTCTCCACATCCCTCTCCTCATCATAGAGGATTTACATTGGGCATAATCCTTTCAAAGGAAGCCTTTAGGCTCTAATCAAAAGGAGTTACACTTGTAAAGGTAATTCATTCTCTCATGTTCATTTGTTTTAGTTTTCTTCTCCAACCCCCTAAACTCTTTTTATTTACTTTTTTTCTAACAACACCAGTATATTCAATATAATAGGATGTTGTTATAAGATTTATTCGAGCTACACTCTCACACAACTACATCAAATGGTTAAAGAACATACGGTTTCCGTGGATGGCGAAATTCTGCCTCCCGAAATGATGATTGTTCAATACTCATTTAACACCTTCAAAGGTGGCCATTATGATGTCACTATTTTTATATATGATATATTATATGTTTATGTTTTCCTTAAGCTTCTGTTTTTTTTCATTTTGGGCATTCTTTTATGGTTTCCATTATGGGTAAACACGATATCTTTATTTTAGGAAGTGTGGACTACCGCCCCCTGAAAGTGATTTGATTCGTTAATACCATATGTGGGATTTTTAAAGGATAAACTTAATGATATTATATATGTTATTATACTGGAATTATAATATACTCTTATATAATTATGATTCCATTCCAGAAAATACGAAATAGAAATGGAAGTAGCGTTCATGTGTATGTACGGCTTACCGTCTCCATGAACGGTGCATTTCATTTCTTACCTCTAAATGTGATGTAATATTATAAATACATGTATATGAGAATATATATGATATATATGTTATCCAAATCATTAATATCATTCTGGATATAACGAACCTTTGACCAAATTAACAACATGTAAGTGTAAGAAGTCTATTTTTGACTTAAGAACCAAATACCGACAAAATGAACATTATTAACTTAAATGATTACATGATGTTCATAACATGGTATAAAAGGAATAATGAACTTGAAGAAGGTTCTTAAGCAAGAATAGATTAACTCAAGTTTATTATTCAGGAGATTAAAGAATAGTCGGGTCACATCGGATACGAGGTATGGGACTTCGTCTCAATCTCCTTTCATTGTGGCATATTTTATTTTATACACAACCTTCTTTTATACGGTGTATAAACCCCTTTAACTTTTACGTTTATTAAAAAGGAATATTTTTTATACAAATATTTTACTAAACGACAAAAGGGAATGTTTTTGTCGTACGTATGCGGCGACAATGACTTCTCCGTCGTCGTGACCGTTATTTGAGTTTCGGCTTCCTCTACAAGCCATACCTTCTTTTTAAAAGAAAAATAAATACCATGTTATACTTTTATTTTATTTTGGTATTGAAAATGGTTTTCAAAATTTTTTTTGTGTTGTATTGATATATTGTGATTGAAATGTGGAAATGTTATGTTTCCTTTATGCATGTTTTATGTGATACGATTATGTTATGGTTCTTGGGCATTATTATGAAGACGGGTGGTTCCGTGATAAACTAAGTGCGGGTGAGCCCAATATAGCTCTCCAATGCATTGGGTAACGCGAAGGAGTGAAATGTTAAGGTTTCTCCGAAGAGATTTTAGGGAATATACTGTGACGGGTATTCCAAACGTAACCAAGAGGGTTACTCCCTACGTAAGAATGTTATGAATGCCTCAAGTTACCTTTATGTCTTATGATTTCTATGATTTATTCATGATTTGATGAGGTATGTTAAAGTGCTTATGTTTTATGGGTAAATTATGATCTCATCCTTAGGTATATATGTACCCATGTTTCCTTTCCATATTTTTATATCCCTTACTGAGCTTTTCATGCTCATCCCAAGTTTTTTTTGAAATGATTTTCACAGGTCAAGGGAAGGGTACATGATATGATGATAGTGTCAAGGATGTGCCAAGAAAGAATCCATGTTTTATTTTAAATATGTTTCCATTGATTGGAATGAAGAATACTATCTTTATGTAACCACTTTTTTTATATGTGGAATGTAATGCATGTTTTAGGATCTAATTCTCTAAAACTCTAAACCCGAAAAGATCCTCGAGGTGTAATCTTGTAATAACTCAAGATTAAGTAAGGTTTAAGGTTGGGGCCTTATATTTTATTCCTTTATTTTATAACAACATCAGTATACTCAATATACTAGTATGTTTTTATGAGAAGTATTCAAACTACAGTTACACACACCTCCATCTAATGGGTAATGAACATATTGTTTCTGTGGATGGAAAACTAATGCCTCACGAACTGATGATTGTTAAATTATATCCTATCCCCTCTCATGATGTCCATTAAGATGGAAATGTATTTATATATGATATATATTATTATTATGTTTTCTTTATTCTTCTGTATTTTTCATTTATATCATACCTTTATTATCTCCATTATCGGTAAACGCGATAATTTCATTTGAGGAAGTGCGTACTACCAACCCCTCAAAGTGATATGACTCATTAATGCCATATGTGGGATGAATAAATATGGATTTAATGATATAATATATGATATTATACTATAATAATAATATTCCTATGTATAATTATGTTTTAATTCCATTAAAATATGAAATAGAAATGATTGTAGCATTTATTCGTACGTATGACTTACCGTCTCCATGAACGGTGCATTTCATTTCTTACCTCTAAATGTTATGTAATAATATAAATACATACATATACTATGTATATGTGATATATATGATATCTAAATCATGAATATTATTCTGGGGAAAATGGACTATTAACCACAGGGACAACTTGTAATTATAAGAAGTCCATTTTTTGACTCAAGTACCAAATATCGACCAAATGACTGTTATTAAATTAAATGATTTTATAATGTTTATAACATGGTAATAAGTAATATAAAAAGAATAATAAACTTGAAAAAGGTTCTTAATCAAGTATAAATTATCTTTTATTTTATTTTTTAGGAATAACAAGGAACAAACATGTCATGTCGGACACGATGTAAGGGATTTCTTATCTCACTTTAAATTCTGTGATATTTCAATTGTTCGCCACTTATTTATTGCATGTGGTGTATTTTTTAATTCCATTTGATATATCTATCATGATTCACTTTATATTTATGTTATTATGTTAATAATTTCATGGTTGTTAACTGTTGGTCATACAACTCGATTGATTATATTGTGGTAAGGTTTTTTTATCTCACTTTTTTTCCAATGATATTAATGTTATATTGCCACTATTTCCTTTTGTGTGGTTTATGTACTACACATGATTATAGTCATTGTTTAATATACTTAAATTTATGGGTATTTACATCTTCATTGTATGATTCATCTTTCATGGGGTGTATGTTTCATAAGTTACCAAATGGGTATGTGATCCTTTCACCGTCCTCTTTTTAAAAGACTTATTTTTGTTATGTCTTCTAATTTACATCTTATTATGGTGGGATATGTTATTTTTTATCTTATTGATATATATTTTATGTCCATATGATGAGAAACCATTTTCTCTCTCATCAATTCATTTTATAAATTTTAATGTGATGTCGTTAGGCTGTCAAATTTCAGAAAGGGAACTTTTTCACCCAATTTCAATACATTAGGTTAAACTTATACTTCTTGATTATGTCGTGTTATGAATATGTGTGAATAAACTCTGATTGATTTACATTTAATTTCCCATATTATTGAGTGTATTCTTATTTATCACACATTATTATTTAATTTATTTATCCTTAATATAAGGATATTGTTTTTATAAGGGATTTCATCTCAATTTACATTCTATTGAAACGTTATTGTTGTTATACACCATTTCACTCTTATGTGGTGTATATAAAATCCTTCAGAATATTATATCATGAATCCCTTTATTCTCATGATATTATAAATTTCTGATTACATTTTATTCCTCAATTATTTTTATTCAAGCATCTCTGATTTTGTTAAAAACTCTTTAACTAAAATATCGTTTTAAATATTTTAACGATTTATTCATAAAAATATTTATCATTAATTTTCATGTTTTCAAAACGTTTTTTAGGATTTATTTATATGGACATTAGTGTTTTCAAATGATAACTTATTTAAAAGATTCAAAGTGGTATGGGACACATTTATTCAAAAATCCCATTATTAAAGGTTTTAAATGGTTTTGAAAAATATTTGATAAAGCATTTTTTATTTCATTATCTTGATTTGATATATTTTGATTGGAATTTGGAAATGTTATATTTCCTTTATTATTGTGTTATGTGTTATGAATATGTTATGCTTATTGGGAATCTTTTACATACATGGGTGGTTCCATGATAAACCTCGTGAGGGTGAGCCCGAGAGAGGTCTCCAATGCATTGGGTGACGTGAAGGAGGTAAACTTGAATGATTCTCCTTCGTGATTTAGGGAATATATTTTGATGGGTATTCCAAATGTTACTCTCTCTATAGAAGTTACATCTACAATGTATGTATGATATGGATGACTCAAGTTACCTTTATGATTTATGATTACAATGGGTTATTCACAAATATTATGATTTCAGAAGGTATGTTATGATTGAACCTTTTGGAATAATTTATTTGTATTTATTGATAGGTTAATGTTTCCTTTAGTTATTTTATAACCCTTGCTGAGCATTTTATGCTCATCCAATGTTTTTGAAATCTTTTTCACAGGTTATAGGGAAGGGTAAGAGAAAAGAACTATACACGAATATTTATATCAAGAAAAGAACTCTTGTTTTTTAAGGAGTTATATTATTGTGAAAATTTTGATTATAATAGAAGTGTCTAGTTGGTAATATTCAAGCTCATGTGTAATAGTTATGGATTAATTCTCAAAAAATAAAATCTTGAAAAGATCCTAAATGTGAATTATAGCGACCCGGAATTTTCTTTTATTACTATTACATCATTTCAAAGATAAACAAAATAATAGTATTACACATGGAGGATTCAGAGGTTTAGTGTCTTGGGAAAACTAGGACTACACATAACAAGTACAACATCAAGCATAAACATTCTTTTAATTTCCTCTTCTATAGCTTCTTAGTAACACTTGTCCTCTCCTTAGTACATGTAGCCACCAGAGGATATACATCCAAAGGGGTGAGCTAAAATCCATGTAAGAGGATAGATAAGAACAATATATCATGGGGTGGGCATAATCATGACATATGCAAAAGATCATGAACGTGAGAGGAGCATAAATAATAAACGTGAAATGTGGCAATGCATAAAGATGAAACATCAGGTCTTTGTGGTTAACAACCACACATGCTTGTGAAAAAATCTAGCATCTTGTTCACAGATCATTTCACATTTACTCATGAGATTCATCACTTTACCAAATGCATTAAAGCGCTATATAATTCCAGGCGCACCCGTCACATTTAAACATTCATATTGTGCTATATAATTCAGGGCGCACCCGTCAAATCATAACATTATCATTATCATGATTTCCACATAGAACACATATCAAACATGTACATAAATAACCCATGTAATGGAATGGGTTTCATCTCATAATAACACATTCATAAGCTTTGGGTTCCCAAAAGAAAGTGGGAACACCATACATGATACAAGAACCATCAACCTTGAATGAGAGGTAAAAGGTGAGATCTTGAAAGAAGAGTTATTTTGGAAAAATTTTTGATGGAAATAAAAACTAGTGACAAACATTTATATACCAGAAAATTAAAGTAAATTATGAACAAATGATCTTTGAGGATTAACCATATCAAGAAGGGAGTGAAAGAGGGAGAACCCGAAGGAAGAAAATTGGGTTCGAGATTTCCCCATACCTTGTACTCGAATGCCTCCTTCTCTTTAATGTCCTGTATAATGACATTATATTCATTAATTAGAAATCCATAACCATTTGTAAATTAATAGGGTTCATTCTGGTTTAATTATGTTATATTATGTTCCTTTGGATGACTTATAGTGTTTAAAAACATTGATCGTGGATGTTCATTTTCATGGTTTTCTTGAGCGGTCCACTTGTATTCTTAAATTGATGTTTGGGTAGATCATGGATAAACATCCCAAACTGATATTACATGTTATTAATGATATTACATAATCTTAAATGATTTTATAATGAGTTATATTAGATCCATGTGGACGAATCATTAGATAAGATTTTAATGATGTAACCTTTGGGTTAATTTGTGCGGTTTTTGGATCACAACGAACTTGTTTTAACATTTAACTTAGTAATGTGGCCATAGTTTATTTCCATAAAGTAAAATAGAACATAATACATATAACATATTCTGGTTCAACCATAAAAATGGTTTCATTACCAGATCTGAAGTTAGAAATGGATGAAGAGAACATGTCGTTTTTTAAGGTGATAAATTTTACACCTCATGAACAACGTTCTCTTTAATAAAATAAAAGGAAGAGGGAAAGGGTGTGGGGTGATATAATATAAAATTAGAATCATACTATTACAGTATATTTATAATACTGGATTTACAAAACAATTTTTATGATGATAGGTAGGGGAGATCAAGGAAGGAACTTGAACTTGAAAGGAAATTAAAGGAGAAGAGGGAGAGAAATTACCTTTAAAATCCTCCTCTTGAGAACCTCCTTAAGGGCCTAAGCATGGTCTTTTGATGAGACCAGAAGGTTTTGAACGTGGGGAAGGGGATAGGGAAGGTTTTTGGGAAGAGTTTAGTGAAGGATTGGAGCTTGAGAGCTGTGAGGAAAAGAGAGAGTTAAGGGTGGCTTTTATAGTGGAGGAGAGAGGGGTTTCCTTAATATAAAATTGATTAGTTTATTAATTTCACCTATGATAAAGAATAGCGAGTCATGGATGACTAATAATAGTAAATAAGACATGTGAGTTCGGTATTCGGGTGCTTACATCACTTTTGATGTCAGGAATAGTGGGGTGTAATTAAAATGTATTTATATGGTAAATTAATGTATTCTACTATTCACCAAAAATTTAGGTTTCTCAGAAAAATCCAAAACATTTACCCCAACCATTTTTCGACCTGTAGAATCCAAAAATGAATTCCATTTTTCAAAAATATTTTTATAAATATTTTTAATTTAATATTTAATTAAAATCATAATTTACTTCAAAAAATAGTTTTTAAAATTAAAACTGATTTTGTAGTTCTTTCAAAAATCACGTAGGATCTTATAAAATTATCTAAAACTATTAGACATTGATTCAATACTATATTAATACATTTCATGGGAATAAATATTCTTTTAAATTAATTAAATAATTATAATTAATTATTTATGACTTATAAAATACCAAAAACGTTTACTAAGGTCAAATTATCAATTTCTACGATGTCTAAATTTTATTTTATTATTCATAGGTAATGATACTCTTATTTACTATTCAAAATGGTCATATTACTATTAATAAGGGTAGGTTACTATTCATAAGGGTAGGTTACTATTCACCAAAAATTATTTTTGTTTCATTAGACTCCAAAAACCATTTTGAACACAACTGTGTATGTCGGATTTTTAAAATTCCAAACAAAGGGGTGACAAAATTATGTTTAAAGTTCACTTATCACTTAGTAGTTCATTATTTTGTGTTTTTATGACATAAATATATGAAGGGAATTTTCCATTGAAATACATTGGGTCATTACATTTTCCCCCCTAAGAAATTTTGCCCCCGAAATTTCACTTTACACAAACAGGTGTGGGTACTTCTCTTTCATTGCCTCTTCTGGTTCCCAAGTTGCTTCCCCAAACTTATGGTTCCTCCACAACACTTTGACAAGGCAGGTTGTCTTGTTGCATAGAACATTATCACTTCGGTCAAAAAAAATTATCGACAGCTCCTCATAGGAGAGATCATCTTCCAGCTATACCACCTCTGAGTTTAGTACATGTAAGGGGTCTGGTATGTACTTCCTCAGTAGTGATACATGAAACACATCATGAACTTGATTCATATTCGGTGGAAGTTCCAGAAGATAGGCCACAGCTCCTATATGATAAAGGATCTCAAAGGGGCCAATTTACCTTGGGCTTAGCTTCCCTTTCTTCCCAAATCACATGACTCTCTTCCATGGAGATATTTGAAGGAAGACTTTATCTCCAATGTCGAACTCCATGTCCCTTCGACGGTTGTCAGCATAGCTCTTTTGCCGACTTTGAGCATCTTTGATGTGTTTCTGGATGACTTGAACCTTCTCTGTCCTTTTTTGAACAAGATCGGGACCAAGTAGCTTTCGTTCTCCCACTTCATCCCAACAGGTTGGAGTTCTTCATCGCTTCCCATAAAGAGATGCATACGAAGCCATATGAATACTCGAGTGGAAGATATTGTTTTATGAGAACTCAACCAATTGGAGATGTTAATCTCTACCACCTTTGAATTCAAGAGAGCAGGCTCTTAGCATATCTTCAAGTGTCTGAATAGTCCTTTCAGACTGTCCATTAGTTTGGGGTGATAGGCCGTGCTGAAATTTAATTTAGTACTCAAAGCATGTTGAAGGCTCCTCCAGAACATAGATGTGAACCTTGGATCACGGTCAGAGACAATCGAGAGTGGAACACCGTGCAATCTCACTACTTCCTTCACATATATCCTTGAAAGTTGTTCAAGTGATAAGTCCTCCCAAATAATGATAAAATGGGCAGTCTTGGTGAGTCGATCAAACACAACCCATATTGCATTATTTCCCTTTGACATCTTCGGGAGACCCATGACAAAGTCCATAGTAACATTTCCCATTTCCACATGAGTATAGGTAATGGCTGCATCATACCTTTGGACTTTTGTCACTCATCTTTAACTTGCTGACATACCAAGAACCTTGATATATATTCCTTAATGTCCTTCTTCATGTTATCCCACCGGAAGTGATCTCGGATATCACGATACCTTTTGGTACTTCCAGAATGGATTGAGAAAGTTGAGATATGTGCATTATCCAATAGCTCCTTCTTTATCCTGGGAGTTTAAGGCACACAAAGTCGTGTTCCAAACCGAATCACACCATCATCATCGATATGGAACTCTTGTAGCTTCCCTTCCTTTACTGCATCCACCCTCTTTTGTATCTCCACATCATCCCTTTGTGCTTCCTTAATCTTCTCTTGGATGGATGGTTGCGCAATCATTTGGGCAAGGTAGGATGTATCCCCTGCCCTACTGATTCCCAAATCCATCCTTTTCATATCCAAGATGATAGGGTCTTTCTCAATCCTCAACATGGATAGAGTAGCAGGTTCTTTTCTACTTAGAGCATCAGCTACCTTGTTCTCCTTTCCAGGATGATAGTGAATAGAGAAATCGTAATCCTTGATTAGCTCTAACCATATCCTTTGATTCATGTTGAGCTCCTTTTGTGTTAATATATACTTTAGGCTCTTGTGGTCGGTGTATATTTCACACTTCTCGCCATAAAGGTAGTACCGCCAAATTTTCAAGGAAAAAATCACAGCTGCCAGCTCTAGATCATGCGTCGGGTAGTTCTGCTCATGGATCTTCAACTGTCATGAGGCGTAGGCTATCACATTATCATTTTTCATGAGTACACAACCCAAGCCTTTCTTTGTTGCATCACTGTATATCACAGAACATTCTCCACTTTTCGGTAGTGTGAGTACAGGTGCAGTGATTAGTGTTTTCTTTAGCTCCTTGAAGTTTTCTTCACATTCTTCCATTCATACACACTTTACCCCTTTCCTTGTTAACTTAGTTAGCGGGCTTGACAATCATGAGATGTTTCTCACAAAACATCGATAGTACCCAGCTAATCCAAGAAAACTATGGATTTCTGTGACACTAGACGGCCTGGGACATTCCTCAATCACCTTTGTCTTTGAAGGGTCCACAGAAATTCCCTCGCTTGTGATCACATGTCCCAAGAACGTGACTTGATTCATCCAAAAGTCACACTTGCTGAACTTGGCGTACAACTTCTCCTTTCTCAATGTCGCCAACACAAGTCTTAGATATTCTTCATGTTCCTCCTTGCTCTTGGAGTAGATGAGAATATCATCAATAAACACTACCACAAATTTGTTGAGGTAATGTCTAAAGACACTATTCATTAAATTCATGAAGATTACAGGGGCATTAGTAAGTATAGAGGGCATCACCAAAAACTCATAGTGCCCATACCTTGTACGGAAGGCAGTCTTCTGAATATCATCCTTCTTCACCTTTACTTGATGATATTCAGAACGAATATACACCTTTGATAAGTATTGATCTCGTCTTAACTGGTCAAACAAGTCATCAATCCTTGGGAGAGGATACTTGTTCTTTATGGTGATCTTGTTGAGTTCCCGATAATCGATACACAGCCGCATGGTTCCATCCTTCTTCTTTACAAAGTGAACTGGTGCTCCCCAAGGTGATTCACTAGGGCGTATGAACCCTTTGTCCAGATTCTCTTGCAGCTGCTTCTTTAACTCCTCCAGTTCGATAGGATCCACCATATAGGGGCACTTAGAGATAGGAGTAGCTCCGGGTATGAGTTTAATTGATAACTCTACCTCACGATCCGGGGGAATTCCAGGTAACTCTTTGTGAAATACATCACTATATTCTCTCACGATGGGCATTTCCTAAAGTTTGGAACTTTCCTTCGACTCAACCATTTGGGCGAGGTATGCTTCTTCATAGAGAATCAACACCCACACCATTGAAGGATTTTTCAAAATATATTCATGATCTTCCTTGCATTTTTAGAGGAGCATGGGAAGGTTCGGAATATGAAAATATATTTCCATTTCTCGACAATTGATATGTGCTCTATATAACGAGATCCAATTCATTCCCATTATAGTGTCGAATTCTACCAAGGGATGTATTACGACATTTGCCCGAAGAATCTTCCCACATACGTCAACAGGAGAAGAATCAATCACTTGGGTTGCAATGATTGCACCACTTGGTTTTTTTAAAGATATCTCTACTTCAAGGTTTTGGGGCTTCGATTCTATAGTTCTAGAAAACTTGCATGATATAAAGGAATGTGTAGAACCAGAATCAAATAAGACTTTTGACATTCTTGAGTTAATAGGAAGCGTACCTTGTATGACTTCATTGTCATGTTCCACCTCCGCAGTAGTGATGGAATAAGCCTTCCCTTGTTCCTTTGGCTTTGGTGGTTGTTGGCGCTGATTACACTCAAGAGCTCGAGGTTTAGTGCACTGGTTTGAATTGTGCCCTAGCTCCCTACAGTTGTAGCATTGATCCACGAGTGGTTCTCTCCTTTCATCGGCTACATTATCCTTCCTTTTCATGTCTTTTCGACACTTGTGAGCTTGTTGTCCTTCCTTCCCACACATAAAGAATTTCGCCGTACCTTTGAGGCAGTTCCCATGGTGCAAATTCCCACATTTTTGGCATGTGGGTCGATTTTTCTTCCCACCTTTGTCACTAGATCCACCAGCTTGAAACTCCATCATTCTTTTATTATCACCATAGCCATGGGATCATTCTCCAAACTCCATCTCCACTTTGATAGAACACCGAACAACTTCTTCATAACTCCCAAAGTCTCGAATTGCAAGAGCCTTTCGAAGATGTGGTTTTAATCCACTAAAGAATCTATCAATTTTTCTATCATTGTTGATAACAAAACCCAAATCATACCTTGCGAGCCTTGTAAAATTTTCTTCATAGGTTGTGATAGATTCTCTTTCTTTTTTCTTGAGCTCTATATATTCTCTCCCCATCATCGTGTGAAGATTTTGTTGGAAGTACTTATTAAGAAACATTATCTTAAAGTCTTCCCATTCCATCTCTTCAATTTCCCCCCTTGTCTTGGTGTTCTTAATCAAAGCCCACCATTGATCAGCTTCTCCATCTAGACGATAAACTCCTAGAGTCACCTTCTCCATCTCGGATGAGTGAAGAACATACAAGATCTTCTCCATGGAGTTAACCCACTATTCTGCAACTAGTGGATCGGAAGATCTACAAAACTTCAGTGGTCGTTGCCGCATAAAACATTCGATACCTAGTTGCTCCCTCTTTGGTGAAGAAGGATGTTCCCCATTATTATGGTTATTATTCATAACCCGAGATAATTGGGTAAGAATCACCCAGAGGTTTTGAACTCCACCTCCAAAATCATTGGGGATGTCATTCGGGCAATCGTTGCATTGGCCCTCGCAAGAGTTGTTGGCCTGATTTCTCCTGGTTCCCACCATTTTTTAAAATAGAAAAGGTTAGAACAAAACATAAGTAAACAAGTCATGAATAAATCATTAATTTAAAGAATTATACCAAAAACGTAACATATGGTATCCCTAGGGAAATATTCTTGTGTACATATTTGTACTTATTCTCATGCGAGAGGTTTTCTCTAGGGTTTACTAATCCTAATTCCCAAATTTACTAAACCTTTCCTCTGATACCAACTATAGAGACCCAGACATTTCATTCATTAATATTAAATCATTGCAAAGATAAAAAACATAATAGTATTACACATGGAGGATTCAAAGGTTTAGTGTCTTGGGAAAACTAGGACAACACATAACAAGTACAACATCAAGCATAAACATTCTTTTAATTTCTTCTTCTATAGCTTCTTAGTAGCACTTATTCTCTCCTTAGTAAATGTGGCCACCTGAGGATATACATCAAAAGGGGTGAGCTAAAAGCCTAGTAATAGGATAGATAAGAACAATATATCATGGGGTGATCATAATCATTACATAGGCAAAAGATCACGAACGTGAGAGGAGCATAAATAATAAACTTGAAATGTGGCAATGCATAAAAATGAAACATCATGTCTTAGTGGTTAACTACCACACATGTCTGTGAACTAAGTTATCATCTTGTTCACAAATCATTTCACATTTACTGATGAGATTCGTCACTTTACCCAATGCATTGGAACACTATATAATTCTGGGTACACCCGTCACATTTAAACATTCATATTGCGCTATATAATTTCGGGTGCACCTGTCACATCATAACATTATCATTATCATGATTTCCACATAGAACACATATCAATAATGTACATAAATAACCCATGGAATGGAATGGGTTTCATCTCATCATAACACATTCATAAGCTTTGGGTTCCCAAAAGAAAGAGGGAACAACATACATGATACACGAACCATCAACATTGAATGGGTGGTAAATGGTGAGATCATGAAAGAAGAGTTCTTTTGGAAAACATTTTGATGGACATAAAAACCAGGGACACACTTGTATATCCCAGAAAAGTAAAGGAAATGATGAACAAATGATCTTTGAGGAGTGACCATATCAATAAGGGAGTGAAAGAGGGAGAACCCGAATGAAGAAAATTAGGTTCGAGATTTCCCCTTACCTTGTACTCGAATGCCTCCTTCTCTTTAATGTCATGTATAATGAAATTATATTCATTAATTAGAAATCCAGAACCATGTGTACATTAATATGTTTCATTATGGTTTCATTATGTTATATTACGTTCCATTGGATGACTTAAAGGGTTTAAAAACATTGATCAGGGATGTTCATTTTCATGGTTTTCTTGAGCGGTCCACTTGTATTCTTAAATTGATGTTTGGGTAGATCATGGGTAAACATCCAGAACTGATATTACATGTTATTAATGATATTACATAAGCTTTAATGATTTTATAATGAGTTATATTAGATCCATGTGGACGAATCATTAGATAATATTTTAATGATGGTTATTTGGGTTAATTTGGGCGATTTTTGGATCACAACGAACTTGTTTTAACATTTAACATAGTAATATGGCCATAGGTTATTTAAAGAACGTAAAATAGAACATAATAAATATAAAATATTCTGTTTCAACCATAAAAATGGTTTCATGACCATATCTGAAGGTAGAAATGGATGAAGAGAACATGTCGTTTTTGAAGGTGACAAATTTAACCCCTCATGAACAACGTTCTCTTTAATAAAATAAAAGGAAGAGGGAAAGGATGTGGAGTGATATAATATACCATTAGAATCATAAGATTACAGTATATTTATAATTATATATTTACAAAACAATTTGGATGAAGATAGGTAGGGGGAGATTTAGAAAGGAACATGAACTTGAAAGGAAATTAAAGGAGAAGAGGGAGGGAAATTACCTTTAGAATCCTCCTCTTGAGAACCTCCTTAAGGGTCTACGCTTGGTATTTTGATGAGACCAGAAGCTCTTGGACGTGGGGAAGGGGCTAGGGAAGGTGTTTGGGCAGAGTTTAGAGATGTCTTGGTGCTTGAGAGGTGTGAGGAAAAGAGGGAGTGAAGGGTGGCTTTTATAGTGGAGGAGAGAGGGGTTTCCTTACTATAAAATTGATTTGTTTATTAATTTCACCTACGACAAGGAATAGTGAGTCTTGGATGACTAAGAATAGTAAATAAGACATGTGAGTTCGGGATTTGGGTGCTTACATCACTTGTGATGTCAGGAATAGTGGGTTTTAATTAAAATGTATTTATATGGTAAATTAATGTATTCTACTATTCACCAAAAATTCATGTTTCTCAGAAAAATCCCAAAATTTTTCCCCCAACCATTTTTCGATGTGTAGAATCCTAAAATTAAGTCCATTTTTCAAAACTAATTTTCTAAATATTATTAATTTAATATTTAATTAAAATCATAATTTACTTAAAAAACAGTTTTTAAAATTAAAACTGATTTTGTAGTTCTTTCAAAAATCACGTAGGGTCTTATAAAATTATCTAAAACTATTAGACATTGATTAAATACTTTATGAATACATTTAAAGGGGATAAATATTCTTTTAAATTAATTAAATAATTATAATTAATTATTTATGACTTATAAAATACAAAAAACGTTTACTAAGGTCAAATTGTCACTTTCTAAGATGTCTAAATTTTATTTTATTATTCATAGGTAATGTTACTCTTACTTACTATTCATAAGGGTCATTTTACTATTCATAAGGGTAGGTTACTATTCACCAAAAATTATTATTTTTTCATTAGACTCCAAAAACCATTTCGAACACAGCTGTGTATGTGGGATTTTTAAAATCCCAAACATAGGGGTGACAAAATTATGTTTAAAGGTCACATATCACTTAGTAGTTCATTATTTTGTGTTTTTATGAAATAAATATAAGAAGGGAATTTTCCATTGAAATACATTGGTTCGTTACATGAAGTCTGGATTTAACTCATGTTTAAGTAATGTTTAAGGTCGGGTCTTTATTGTAAGTATTGAAGGTCGGTTTAGAAAACTTTCGTATTAAGAGTTTTTGTTAGACACATAGTTAGTCCCTATATATATTATTTAAGTAAAATCCATGTTTTATAACTTTTTCATATAAAGGAAATTCAGTTACAAATGGAAGGAGCAAGATCTCAAATGACATTCCAATATCTTCTTGATTACTGTCATGCAATAATTATTGCAAAGTCAAGTTCGGATGATTGTGAAACTTTTTCTAGCATACAACTCACTTGTAAGAAGTTGTTTGAGATATCGAACACCTCCACTATACCGCGTTATCATCATGGATCATGGTTTGTATTTAAACAAATACTATTTTCACAATATTCTCATATTTTAAAGAAAGGAAAATATTATGAAGGCAATTTCAAATATTTTACCTAATCATAAGATTTTGAATCATATTATGATTTTGAAACAGGTGATATAGAAGGATACCCTTGCGCAACTTATTTATATTTTCTTTTACAATATAGTCTCTCAACACTTAACAATGGTATTTTAAAAAGACCATTAATTTACTATTTCAACTCAAATTCGGTACGACTATTTTATAGAAATCATGTTTTATAAGATGTTTTAAAATTATATGTCATACATGATTATTTTACAAAACTGTGTTTCTGTGAACACCCATATGACCCATGTTGTACAAATTGTATTCGGATGAAGGAATCAAATGATTTTGAAGGATCTATATATCATTGCTACAATTCATGGACCTTCTACCTATATGAACAAGATGATGATGAAACCAAGTGGACACTATGATCAAGGCATGATGTTATTTATTTTGGGGATTGTTTTATTTTATCATATGGTGGTGAAATAAAAAAATGACAATATATATAAGACTTCAAGAATTAATATGTTGAGATCATAATGAATTGGGATGAAAATGAGTGGTATTAGAAAACCATTGAAGTTAAAATATATTAGGGTTATTTTTGAGTTTTATAAAGACAAAAACACACAGACCGTGCAACAACTCATCTCTTCAGACAAATCTATGGGAATTGAACCCACAACCAAAGTGTGATTGGGATTTATTGCCTACCATTGGACTACGTGAAGTCCCAGGTCAGTATGACTTATTATTTTTAGTTAAATGATTTTATTGATCAAGAATAAGTTGATTTGGGATCTTATGTTTTATCAAATATATATCCTTATTATAAGAAAATGATTTGTTTATTAAGTGGAAAAAGTGATTTTGGAAGACATTCTCTCTTTTGGGAACACTGTATGCTTAAGAAAAATATAATACTATGGGATTACATTTGTCGAGTAATGGTTGAAATTTTATTTTGGATGAATATGTATTTGTATTGTGGATATATAGTAATTTGGGTTATATATAGAACTGATTAACCTATCATAGAGAATATGTGATTTGGTTAATTATGCTTCAGTATGAGACATTAAGAGTATTCTATGTTTTTGGAGTTAAATGTTAAGACTTACTGTGAAAGACTATGTGATTAAATCCTCTGAGTTTTGGGATTAAATCTTAGTTTGGATTTCCTGGAATAATTTTAAGGATAATTGTGTATTGAATGGTATTTCTTGAACTTTGGGTACTTTGTTGAATTTTGGATATTAATAGTTTTATTTCTTTTTATAAAGGATTATCCTTTTGGGGATTATATGATCTCATACTAACCATTTTGGTTTTAATTGATTTCTACTGACAAGGGAAATATATAGTTCTTCTTTTGTGGAATATGTGATTCTCTAGAAGATGATTATTGTGCTTTTGATGTGACCCGGTCTTTTTTAATGCTCATTGTTTGGAGAAAAGATTAGTTTTTGGTAGAAGCTTATTAAAGGAAGAATATCTACTTAAAGGTAAGTATATTTCCTTATTTCATTACTCTATGTAGTAAATGAATTCCTTAAAATTATGAAAAGGAATGTAAAACAAGAATGTTTATGGTTTACATTTCCTACTAGGTAATCAAATACCATTTAACACATCATAAGTTTGTGATTTTATGGTGGTTAACTTTATCTTAATCATGTTTTCTATCACTCTCCATCAGAACGTAACGGTTTGTTTTCTCTTCCATATCCATGTTTTCTTACATGTAATCCTAGAATGGGTTATCTCGTGTTTCATTTTTACTTCTCTTTCTATATTTTAAAGTTATAGTTTTACCTACACTTTTCTGATATGGGACTTTCAATGAATTTTCCAATCCCATTTTTAAAATTGTGAGGACACAATTCCCAAAAGGGGGGATGGATTTAACATTCTAGGTAAATAAATAACATGAAATGTTTCAAATATATTAATATTTTTGAATTAAATATTAATTTAACTTTAAAGTGGATGCTATGTTCGGTGGCGTACCCGATACACAATAATGGGTTTCTTTGAAATCTTACATTGCACACTAATAATATAATATTATTATTTTAAATAGTAGTTAACGACTAGTCGTTATAATGGAAAGAATAAATAGATCGAACTAAAAAATGTTAATACATATTTGTTAAATGTTTTTACATGTATCCAATAAAACTTAGTGGCTTAAAATAAGAAAATTATTTTATTTTAAGCACAAATAACATATTATTCACTAAAAGGTCGATTTACTGCCTTTTGATGGAGAACCCTCATTAAATCTAGTTTTGGTAACTTTTATACATTCTATTTGGCCAAATAAATTTCTTCTATAGAATTGGGACACCAAAATTTACATTGGGTTATTTTTTTGGTATTTTTCTATTAAAATTCATTTTTAATGAATAGTGAAAATACTATATTTTAATTCAAATATTCTTTTTAATAAAATTTATTTATATGGTTAAATGGACTTTTTAATTGTTTTTAAAGTGTAACAAGATTATATTTTTACCATTTAATCAAATGGTGTACATTGGAATTAATTTCACATTGAAATTGGACATAAACAAGTGTCAATCATTTGATAGATATTATTTTTTAAAAACATGATATTTGTTTTAAGAATGGGAATTAATTTTAAAATAATTAATGAAACTTCTATGTTTTTAATTTTGTAAAATATACATCATTTTTGAATTCATAATATCAAATATATCATAGGCTGAATTTTGGTTATTTTTCTGAAAAACATCAATTTTTGATGAATAGTGAAACCACAAAGTAGTAGTTAAAAACTGAATTTATCATTTAAATTAAATTTTACTACTTCTGAGAATTGAATTTCAAAAATCTGACATACATGGTTGTTATTAGTAAGTAATATTTGGTTCAATAAGATGAAATTAATATTAGGTGAATAGTAACTTTTGACTTTTTTTATCACGGTTAAAGGTAAATAGGGTAATTGAAGGTAAAGAGAATATAATAATAATAAACAATTACCTTAACACTTGTCTTAACCTTATTTGATGAGTCATGGCCGACCATGGTCATCCTTGGGTCGATGTTGGGACTCCATGGTGCCACTTAAGAGTGATAATAACACTTTAGATTAATTAATTTAAAGTAAAGACAAAATTGACATAAACAAATATCTTTTAGTAAATTAATTTTTACATAGTGTTATATAAATTATCATTTTGACTATAAATATTAATTGGAAAGGTAAAACTATTTACTACATCATGGTAATTTTTTATAATTTTTGGACATTAAAAAAATAAAATTAATTATGACACATAAATGATGTAGTATTTACCTTATTAATAAATGATTTAAATAATTAAGATTATAAATATTAAAACAGTATCCAAAACCTATCCAATTCTTATTGGATGATTTTATTTATAACATGAGTAATCTTATCTTCTACTTTAATGTGTTTCAGACCCTTTGAAACTGAAGATAAGTTTATAATAAAATAATTGGTTCAAAATTTCCTAAAGAGACCCTCTTCTCCCTTATAAATGACACCACTTTTAACCAATTTATCACACCTATCAAACCTCTTGGATCGTCCAAAATCTGACCAATTAATCTCCCTGGATCCCTCTCCTCCTCTTAGAAGCCTTAACATATCCAGAATGCACTTCAACAAACCTTTTTGGTTCAAACCTAAGGGAGTTTCCCGATTTAAAGGTAACATCTTCTCTTAAGTTCTTTTGTTTTATTTTACTTCTCCAACCCCCAAAACACTTTTTATTCCTTTATTTTATAAAAAAAAAAGTAAACTCAATATACTAGGATTTTTTATGAAAATTACTCTAACTACACTTACAGACACCTCCATCTAATGGGTAAAGAAGATACTGTTTCTGAGGATGGAAAACTAACGCCTCACGAAAAAATGATTGTTCAATTATCTCCTACCACCTCTCATGGTTTCCATTATTATGGACCTGTATTTATATATGATATATATTATGATTATGTTTTCTCTATTCTACTGTATTTTTCATTTATCACATACCTTAATGGTTTCCATTATGGGTAAACATGATAATTTCATTTAAGGGAGTGCATACTACCGCCCCCTCAACATGATATAACTCATTAATGTCATATGTGGGACATATAAAGGATGGATTTAATGATATCATATATGATATTATACTGGAATTATAATATAATTATATATCATTATGTTTTCATTCCATTAAAGTATGAAATAGAAATGAAAGTAGCATTCATGCCTACGTACGACTTACTGTATCCCTGAATGATGCATTTCATTTCTTACCTCTAAATGTTGTGTAATATTATAAATAAATAAGTATGCTATAAATATATGATATATATTATATATAAATAATGAATATCATTATGGATATAATGGACTATTGACCACAAGGACAACTTGTAATTATAAGAAGTCCATTTTTCTCTCAAGTACCAAATATCGACCAAACAACGATTATTAACATAAATGATTTCATAGTGTTTATAACATGGTAATAAGTAATTTAAAAAGAATAATAAACTTTAAAAAGGTTATTATGAAAGTATAAATTAACTTTAGATTATTATTCAGGAATAACAAGGAACAAACAAGGCAAGTCAGTCACGAGGTAAAGGATTTCATATCTCACTTTCAGTTCTGTTAGATTTCCATTATTCACCATGTATTTATTGCATATGGTGTATTGTATACTGCCATTTGATATATATTATCATGTTTTTCTTTATTTTCATGGTATTTTGTGTTTTATATGGTGGTTATTAACTTTTGGTCATACGACTCGATTGATTACAACGTGGTAAGGGGTTTCCATCTCACTTTTTATTCCTGTGAGATTCATACTATATTGCCATTATTTCCTTTTATGTGTCTTATGTACTACCCATGATTATATTAATTGTGTAATATAATTAAATTTATGGGTATTTACATCTTCATTGTACTATTTTTCTTTCATTGGGTGTATGTTTCATAAGTTACCAAATCGTTAAGGGATCCTTTCACCCTCCTATTTTTAAAAGACTTATTTTTGTTATGTCATTTAATTTAAATCTTCTTTGGTTGGGATATGTTCTTCTATATCCTTGTTGATGTAAATTTTATTTCCATGTGATGAGATACCCTTTTCACTATCATCAATTAATTTTCTTAACTTTAATGTAACGCAGTTAGGCTGTCAAATTTCTGTAAGGGAACTTCTTCACCGAATTTCAATTCTTTGGGTTAAACTTCTACTTCTTGTTTATGAAATGTTATGAATATGTGTGAATAACCTATGATTTATTTACACTAAATTACCAATCTTACTTAGTGTATTATTATTAGTCATACATTATTTTGTAATTGATTTATCCTTAATCTAAGGATATCATTTTTATAAGGTATTTCATCTCAATTTACATTCCATTGACACTTCATAGTTGTTATGCAACAATTGACTCTTATGTGGTGTATATACTTTCCTTTGGAATATTATACCTTGAATATATTTCTAATCATGAAATTATAATGTTATGATTAAATTTTATTCAACAATTATTTTTATTCAAGCCTCTCTCATTTTGTTAAAAACTCTTTAACTAAAATATCATTTTAAATATTTTTAATATTTATAATTATAAATGTTTCTCATTAATGGAATGTTTTAAAAATGGTTTTTAGGATTTATTTATATTTACATTAATGTTTTTGAATGATTATTTATTTAAAATGGTTATTTTGTTATGGGAAACATTGATTCAAAAATATCTTTATTAAATGGTTTTGAAAATTACTTCACAAAGCATTGTTTATTTCAATATATTGATTTGATATATTGTCATTGGAATGTGGAAATGGTATATTTCATTTATGCTTGTTTTATGTGTTTGTAATATTTCATGGTTGTTGGGAATTATTTACATATACGGATGGTTCCATGAGAAACCTAGGGCTGGTGAGCTCGAGATAGCTCTCCAATGCATTGGGTAACGTGACGGAGGTAAACGTGAATGTTTATCCTAAGAGATTTAGGGAATATACTGTGATGGGTATTCCAAATGTGACTCCCTCTATAGTTGCGATATCTACAATGTAAGTATGATATTAATGCATCAATTTTCCTTTATGATTTACGATTACTATGTGTTATTCATAAATATTATGATTTCAGAAGGTATGATATGATTGAAAATTATAGATTCATTGATTTGTATTTATTGACGGGTTAATGTTTCATTTCCTTATTTTTTAACCCTTACTGATCTTTTTATACTCATCCTGAGTTTTTGAAATATTTTTTCAAAGATTATAAGGAATGGTAGGAGAAAGGAAGTATTCAAGAAGGTTTATATCAAGAAAAGAACTCTTGTTTTATTTAAGGAGTTTTATTGTTGTGAAAAATCTATTATATTAGAAGTGTCTAATTTGTAATATTCAAGTTGATATGTAGTAGTTATGGCCTAATTCTCTAAAACTCTAAACCTAAAAAGATCATCAATATGAATTCTTTATTTAACTCAAGATTAAGTAATGTTTAATGTTGGGTCTTTATACTTCTATAATCAACGAAATGTTATTAGAGAGACATAAATAAATGAACTAGAGAATGGAATTATCTTCCACACTGAGTGGGTCACCCTTTCCATATTATGTAGTATAAGAAAAAATCACTGAACCAGTGGAATCATAAACAAAACCTCCCCAACCCCCACCCCAACATCTCTCCATTACTAGAAGAACCATATACATTAACCTTGTGGCCACATGGGTGGGGGAGTCCATCAAACCTAGTGACCCAATACGTATGGATGGAGAGATGGTGCAGAAAACCGGTAAACATGAAAAATATTAAAGAGGGGGCTTACTCCAAGTGTTTCATGAGGTGCACCAGAACCAAAAAAATATTTTTCCTCACCACCAATACAGTACCAAAAACTAGTTCCAATATGTCAATACTTATTCCTTACATTCATTACAAACCAATAACCAGTCACAAGGATGAGATACATATCTTTTTTGTCTTGTTTGTTTCTTCCCACCCCACTGACCATGGATGAAGGCACTCATCGAAGCACCCAACATGAATATATAAATCATGAAAAAATCAAATAAATCCCCAAACCTTATTTCCCCAACCACGTTGGAAATCCACCAATTCCTTTACAGTTTTAGGAGAAAACAAAAACAATTATAAAAATATTTTAATAGGAGTGGTCCATTTAGGAATTTTTGGATCATTACAATCATTGCATGATTCAATTTACCTCTTCATTATAGAATATATTATTATTATTGAATAACGTATTAAAATTAATATTGGATATAAAACTACTTATTTGGTTTAAAATTTCAAAATATGTAATTTAACTAGGACCACACCTTTGAAAAAAATTAGAGTTTAGGTTTCATATTCCAACTCATGTGAATCTGGATCCCTCAATTCATTGAATCATATCTTAATCCCATTTTCTAAAAAAGATGTGATGCCATCTTATAGAAAAATAGTCAATTATCACAGTTAAAAATTTCAATCATAGGGATCTTCATTTTCTATTTAGATTTAATTATAATTTATTGAGATATATTTAATGTTTTTCATAATGTAAGTTTGTAGCTCAAAGATTATTTAACATATGGTTATATTTAAAACAAAAAATTATTTAACTTAATTTATTTTCATTATATTATAATATATATTATTTTTGTTAGTAAATACTGAAAAAGTATTTTTATGTGTTAATTATTATGTTATTGAAACCACTCAATACATGAATTATGAAATACTTTCAATAGGTATGTGACCCGACATCGAACCTCCTTTTCCTAAAATATTCACTATGAATTTTATAAAGTAATGTGATTTTTTTAAGAAATACACACCAAATTTTACTATAATTTTAAATATTCATAATTAATTATTTATAATAGTTGTCTTTGAATTTTTTTTATTAAAATATTAATTATGATTGATATACCAAAATAAAATCTATCATTTACCTGAAATGGTGTCTCAATATGTGTTAAACAATACACTTTGATACTTGTTTTAGTAACACACAACAAAAAATTATACTTTAATAGGAATTAATCAATATATTTATCTAATGTTATGCTCTTAGCTTATATTAATTTTGAATTAACCTCTTTCAACTACATTAAAATTTCACCTTAATTAAAATTAACATTTTTATATGCCTTAATTCATGTATTTTGAAAAATATATATATGTTACATATTTTACTTCATAACAAATATGAAAAATAGATAATTTTAATTAGATAATTATTATAGATGATATATAATCTTCTACTTGTTTTTTATTTTATCCATTAATGTTTATTTTCTAGAGGCATATCTTACCACATGTAAAATAAATAACATGTTGTTTATTTCCCACCATCTAATAAACATTAAAATATTTGGGGAGTTGAGATTGAACTATTGAATCTATACAAGTAGTCTTATTTCCAACTTGATCTCTTAGATAATTCACCTTATATGGAGATGAACTAGTTTCTCGGTAATCCCAATGAGGCTAGAAATGGATAATCACATGTTTCTAGAGTGGCTTACCTGTACTAGTAATTTTTTTATTCTTAATGAATGTAGATTATAATGGTGGAAATTATTATAACATGAAATTAATGGAAAATTTATTATCCATGTGGAATCAAAGAATGTCAAACTAAGAGATATAATTCAATATATTAAATTAAAATTCACTCACTAGTCTTCAATTTAACACCTATATAGTGTTTTCAAAATATCATTTATCCTAACAAAAATTAAATCAATTTCATTCTCTTAGATATCTTCTATCTTTGTCAATTAAACCAATAACATTTATTCCATCATGATATCTCTAGAAATAGATGGTTATATAAGAGAATAGACATATAAATCACCTTCTATGTGCCTTATGTATGCATTCATTACCTTTACTCACTCATTGAATGGGATGATCATTAATCATAAAATATAAAACATAAAATTTATTTTTGTTTAGTATATCATTATACAATATCTTATTTTCAACCTCCCCATAAAACCTATTAGCTTAGGATGGGTCATAATTGATAATAGCATTAAGTGAAATCCCAAAGACACCAAGTATTGTAATAAATTCTAATGAATTAACAAGGACTTTAAGGATTACTTTATATTTAAGAACAAACATATCCTAAAAATAAATAATAAAAATGACCAAACCAACTATATGATGATTGAGTATATATGATATTAATAAAAGAAAAAATAATACCAGGGTGTCAGTGATATGTTATGTAAAATAAAAATATAAAACAAAAAAACATCAGGATACAAAAAACACTGATGTGTAATCACTCCAACCATTCCACGAGAGAACTCCAAACTCAAAACAACATCACATTGAAGTATCATCCTAATGATCCACTATAAAAAAATTAAAAAAAATCTTTACCAATGTTATGATGTTAAAAATATTTATATGTGTCGCTGTGAATATGTAGGGGTGATTAATCATATCATGTAGGCTTTCCCAAAGAGACTTTCCACAAACACCACTAGGACCCAAAACAAGATAGCTCATAGTTTATAAAAAAATAATTTTTAAAATATTAAAATAGTTTACCATAAGAAAAAACATTTATTTAATACACATGAACTAAATATATTTTTTCATTATTTATTCCCACTTCAAATACCCTTCTTTATTTCACACACACACACATACATGTGCATTATGAATGAAAATTAAAATACATGTGTGGGGTTATTCACACTCTATAAGTCATCACTTGTAGGTAAATCCAATGTGAAATTCGAGTCTACCACTATAAAACAAGTCTTTACTAATTCATCCACATACAATGAACTATGAACACAAAAAACCATTTATGCCAATACCACTTTCAAAAAATAATTTTATCAAAATAAAAACATTTCTCAACATTCCCAAATTTATTAAAAAAATAATTTTTTATCCATTTAAGTTATGTCTTCAACAAGGGTCAATTAGATTCCTTTTAGATGTAGGATTTTGTTTCAAACAATTAGTATGGAAAATTAAAATCTATGGACCCAAAGATTATTAAACCAAAATACGACAAGGGTTTCCATTGAAAATTACATTAAGATATTTTATAAATCTAAGACATGTATTTCTATAAATATTCATGTGATAAAGAAACTACCATCCTAATGTTAACCAAAAAAAATAACAATAGAGAGATATATTTATCAAATACAACCCAAACAACATGCCTCCAAAAAACAGCACATTTAACTAAAAAAATTTCATCCTAAGTAATTCCTATGAACAAAAGAATTGAAGCACCTAACATGGTAAGAAAACTAAGGGTTTGAATATTTTATTTTCTATCAAAACAAAACAAAATCCCTTACAATAATATTGAATGAAAAACATGTAAATTCAAACCAATATTTTAATTAACAAACATCCATTTAAAAAATATATTCACCATCCCCATGAAATGGTGGAGCTGAAATAGTTATATTACATTAAAATTGGTGACAAGATATAGTAATTTAATGGCTGTCCCATCTACCCTAGTGTATGAAACTCAACTATTTTAGGTTCATCATTCCC
The DNA here is from genome assembly GCA_963277665.1 of Viscum album. Taxonomy (NCBI): domain Eukaryota; kingdom Viridiplantae; phylum Streptophyta; class Magnoliopsida; order Santalales; family Viscaceae; genus Viscum; species Viscum album. The sequence continues at coordinate 685,340,622 of OY728145.1, read as the reverse complement.
TACACTATGGTATTATAAGGTCTCTTTTATTTTTTTACACATTGGTTATCTATGTGTTTCATAACCCCAATCACCCCCAATAACTCACCATTCCCTCATCCCCATGCTTCACAGGGACACACATATTCAAACTATGTCATACGAGATATTTTATGTAATTAATAAAAAAAATTATATTTTAAATAAATATTTTTATAAAATATTTTTATAAAACTATGTGATTTTATTTAATCAAAATGAATTTTGTTTACTTTAATTTTTATTTTTTCATCATGTCACTATTTAATTACAAGATGACATATTAATATAATATAAATGAATTATATGAGATATAGTATTCATGATGTAACATTTTCCAAAACAATGTTTTCATAAATAAAAATATTTAAAATTAATATTTTATAATGTGAAAAATAATGTTATGAATAAAGAATAATGTTTATAAATATTTGAGAAGAAAAATAATTGTAAGAAAAATATACCATTTAATTTCTTTAGAATATTAAATAATGATAATAATTATTGATGTTCTTTGAAGGATTTAATTCTTTGAATATGTGTATTATTTTTCTTATAAATGTATATATGTTAATTTCATTATGATTTGATATGAAAATAAGTTTTTTGAATATTAAAATAACTAAATGAAATAAATCATTTGAATTATTAAAATTATATATATATATAATCTTAAATGAATGATCAAATTAAAATTATAATTATTTTTTATTATTTTATGTTATTATATTTTATAAACAAATTAATATTTTTATTACAAATTGAAATAATTAAAATAATTTTATTAAATTAGAATTATGATTTATGATATTAAAAAAATAAATTATATATATAAATGATAAAAATGATACAATATAAATAAAAAAAGGAAAAATATAAGAAGAGATGAAAATCGGGATTCGAGGGTTTGGGGTTTCGTTTCCGGATTGGTACGATTTGAATGAGATAAGGTCTATAGGAGATGAAGTCGAGCATCGAGAATTAAACTGTGAGCATGGTAACAATTATTCTTTATATTTGGGAGTTTAGGTTGATGAAGATCCGAGTAAGGCAGTGAGATCTGGTTTTGAGCATCGAAGGGAGTCAAAGGTGAAGTGTGTTCGTGATGGGATAAAGATCGTGGATGGTTCATATTCAATCAAGGAAGAATGAGTCTAGGTTTTTTTTCAATCGAGGGATTCAGTTTATGTTTTAGACTAAGAAGTCAAGCTTAAGGTGTATATGTCATTTGGGTTCCGACCATCTGGTTTGAGTTTATCATATCTTGTATTTAGGAGTTCGATTCTTCCTCACATGGTCATTTTTAATGCATTAACTTATTTATTTTTCATCTTTCCAAAATTTCATCATTGGTCGATATATGTACCCATTTTTTGAAATTGATTTTTGAATTTATTCATTCCAAATTTACACTATATTAGATTAAAATGCATTGAAATTGATTTGTCATTTTCTTGGTTTATGTTAATTTCAACAATTAGATTTTATTCCTTCAAATAAAATATCTATCATGTTGTACCATTTTCAAAAAACCTATAAAATATTATATGAATCTATGATTTTTTCACATGCATTATAATATATATTATATTCTCAATCATACGTATGATTTATCTGAATGATTCACTAGATAATAACTACTTTGGAGATTTAGATCTATCTCTGATTCTTCAATGGCATTATATGACCTACGATAAGCATGATAAGTATTCTTTGCGTTTCTCAATAGTCCATGAAACAGCTATAGAAGTAGTGCCTTGGATATTTTTTCTTCCACTTCTAATAATATGAGAGTTAGAGAGTGTGATAGGAGTTGTTCAGGGATATTTATACTATGAATAAAAATACCTATTCTACAATTACGTAAGGGAAAATTATTTTACTTTAAATTTATATTTCCTTCTGAGAAAAAATTACATTTATTATGATTTCTAGTTTTTCATAATAGATAAATATTTATTTTCAAGAGAATGATTATTTTAACTATTATATTTGTAAGGAATTACTTATATTTGTTTTTTCAGTTATTTTTCTTCACAAATTATTATTTTTTAATGGAAATTTATTTTTTCCATGTGTTCTTTACATAAAAATAAATATGTTTTGAAATTTTTAAATGTTGTTAAATTATAGTAAGGTATTATTTTATTAAAAATATTTATGTTTTATGATATAAAACTAGATTATTTATTTTAGTATTCTACTTTTAAAAATTTTCAATATATAATATTATGTTTTTGTAAGGGGAGTCTTTTCATTTCAAATTATAATTCCTATTTTTTGTGGTTTTATAATTATTAAAGTATTCTAATTACATGTTTTGTATATCTATGATATCCAAATCTATACTTTTAATTCAAAAATTAAATATATAACTATTTCATTTTTGTATGATATATATATATATATCTGAATATATATATATATATATATATATTTATTTATGTTTATTGTTAATATAAATATATATTGACTTTTTATTGTTCATACACTTCAATTGCACCATCCAAGTATCTAATTGTGGGTAAAAGATACATGTGTACATGCTAATAAAACACATATATATATAAATGATTTATTTAAAATTAAAGATCATTGGTTTCTAATTCTAATTCTATGATTATGTATATATATAAGTACGTCTTAAAGTTGTGTTTATTAAAACTTAATTACATATATATATATATATATCCATGAAAGGATGATTTCTATTTGTAAAGAAATTCTACATTGATTTTTTTTGCGCGGCATATATTTATCTATTTCTTATGATTAATTTTAATAATGAAAAATTATATGTTCACAATTATTATTAGTTTATACCTTCATGTAATTAGTTCATGCATAAAGGAAATTAAACAAACATATCTTTGAAATTATTAAGTATGTGAATGATAATTAATCTTCTATGTGGTTAAGAAAATTTTATATATCATAAGATTAGGTTGTACCAAGTCTAACATATAATTTCTAATGAATATTTTCATTTATATAACTATATATAAATAAAATTGAACATGGTCATTTTATGTATGATTATATATATATATATATATATTTATTTATTTATTTAAAACTCTAGTGAAACTGTATATATATGTAAGGTATGCGTAAAAATAATTTTTATAAAAGCCAATAATTGAATGTTGTCAAAATGGTAGGGAATTAGAGATTGACCCCAATCCCTCAATAAGTAAGTAAGCCTAATATAGCCTTCAATGCTTCAAGTTTACAGATTTTTTTTAAAACCTTGCTTAGTATTTTACAAAAAAAATAATTATATTACTTTTAAAGAAATTTTTGTACTTAAGTAATTTCAAAGGTGGTATATTATTTTAAACGTATGTAATTTCAGTTAAAATTTTCAAAAGGATTTCTCAAAGTTATTTTCGAATATATATTTTCTAAAAAGTATTTCAATGATTTCAAAACTACTTACTAAGCAATTGAATGCTCACCCTTTGTTTAAAACTAATTTTTTGCAAGTATCTTATAAGTTTTAATCTAAAGAGAATATCTTTTAGAGTTAGTGCATAGAAACATAGTAGGCATATGTCTCATTTTTGTTTCAAATTTGATAAATGTAAGGTTTTGTCTAATCCTCCAGAACGTACACAGATGAATTTTACTCATTTTTGTAATATTTTTTGTAATTATTATGTGTCTTTTTATAAAAATAATTACATAGAATTTTTAATCAATGAGTCCATAAAAGTGGGCTCGGGCTATTATACTAACACACCCACCACCATTGTGTGTTACTTTCTATGGTGGACCCAAAAACATCAAAAAAACTCCCAAAATTAAATGACAAACTATGAGGCTCTGTCAATGCTACTATAAAATGAAACTTTCATAAAAAATCATGGATTTTAAAGATCATAACACAAATAGCGTGAGTTTCACTCTCCTAACCATTAGTCTTTATATCCTCAAAAATAATGATATCATTATTTATTTGGAAGATATTGGTATATTATTTCAATAACCTAGGTAAAGGAAAGATATAAATTTATTTTGTTTTATAATTATTAACTAATTATATTTTTTAGAGTTGAATATATTATAATATTATTAAATAAATTTTCATCCAATTGGAAAATAATTTATTTCTAACAAAATTTATTTTTGATGCATTAAATTGTTTTAATTAAAATATTTATTTTTAAATCATATAATTTTAATCTGAAAAAATTAAAATTTAAATATTAATCTATTATGAAAAAAATATCATATAAATGTTTTTGTGTTTTCTGAAATGATTTATTATTTAATATATATAATGAAAAATAACATGTTTTATTTTATGTTTTACTTCATTACATATATATAAAATGTAAAATTATTATATTAATATTTATAATAAAATATTTAATTTTGATTTAATATATTCCAATTAATGTTTTTAAAATAAAAAATTTGTTTTTAATTAGGTATATATAAAAACTGTTTTTCATCTCTTTTTGAATAATTAATTTTAAATTAAATTTGACAAATTCCATGAATTTTTTTTATTGAATGGATTCTATATTTCTTATATTAACTAATAACAATATATAAAAGGACTAACATTATTTTTTTTATAATTAAATGTGGAAACAGTAAAAATTTGTATTGTAGTGAAAGTTAAAACATAGTTATTAGGAGGATAAATTAAAGTGTTATGGGATAAAATGAAATAAAAATTTATAAAACCAATTTTATGCCAATATTTATACCATATCTCCTCTCATATTTATAAATTTTAAATTATGGATCCACATTTCTTGAGTAAGGAATTATTATATTTTAATATTTCTAAAAACTCAATGTCTGCCTCTGCCACAAATTATAAAATGAAAACCACTCTTCTATCATATACATGATTTGTGATCGTTTTTAATGACAATATAATAAAAGTAATCCATTATTAATATCCCTACCTAGTTTCTAGAGGATATATTTTGATCATAAAATAAACATGGAATTTTTTTTGGTGTAAACCTAAAGCTGTTATCTTTAGAACATGTATAGTTCTTAACTAAGTGTTTTCATTTAATTTCTTTTAATTACAATATATAATATATTTCAAAAATAAAGAAATAAAAAATAATTATATTAAATTGAATATGATATTATTATGTTAATTTAAAAACTCATATCCATATATGCTTCCAAAAAATGTGAAATAAATCCATTATTCATTCTTACTATGAATGTTGGGCTTACGAAGAGATGAAATTCATTCCCAATAGTTCCAATAATTTCTAGTCATAATGATGGATTATATATATATATATATTATTATTAATGGAATAATTAAAATTATTCAATTATTATATTTCCTATATTTTCTTACCATTCATTCCATCATATGATAACATCATTAATGCATACATTATTATCACCACATCCATGAAGTGATGCGATTTTTTTCCATAAACGTATCATACAAGAATTATATATAAGTGAATTTAGCAATATAATGTGCTATTCATAAAATAATCATTATATTATAATGATAAAATGATACTTACCTTCTTTCTTTTAAGTTGTCTGAAAATTAAAAATATTTTTTTTGCATATATAAGACCTAAAATCTATATGATTGTTACATAGATATTTCATAACTATCTTTCATGGTTGGTGTTAAAGGTATAATTAATCTACAAAAATGATAATTATGTTATAAGTATTTTTTTATATGATTCATTAATGTACTCTTTGACTATAGGCAACCTACCTATGTTATTTTGGACCTATGAATGGAATTTCATCAAAATGTCTCATGGAAAATTAACAAATTATGTACTTAAAATAAATTATATAAATGTTTTAAATATAAAATATTAAACCAATAAAATGTTCTACAGAAATAATATATTTTACAAATTTTTATTATATAAGAGATAAAAAATATACATGAAATGTATGACATAAAATAAGGGACACTTTACCATAGGAAAAGTATTTTTAATGTCTTAAGATTTATTTTCTAAATATTTTTTCCCATTCACATTTTCAAAAATTATTTTGTGGATGAATTTATTTTTACATTAATAAATTCTGAAAGACATTTTTTCACTTATTAATTTATTTAATTTTTTTTAAAGAAATATTTTTACATATTTTATATGAGACATTTTAAAAAATGATCAATGTTATGTTCTATTTTAACATATATTGTGTCAATGGTTTTACCATTAATATAGTAAAGAACCCAATCCTAGAATCCCATAGTTGGTTATTAAAATATTATATTTAGACTATATATAAGTAATATCATACTAAGGAATCAAACAGTTTAGTGGTATTGGAAAATAGATATATAATTGAATTATAAATTACATTTACGAACATGAAATACATAAAATATTGAATGTAAATATTTTTATTCATTGAACTCATTCATATATTACTTCTTAATAACTAAGGGAAAGGAAAAAAGAATAATTGTGAGCTTCTATCCTCAATAAGTGTTACCTATAGTGGAACCTGTAATGATTAAATGAGGTATTACCAATCTATCAAAGTAAATAACTGAAAAAATGTCAATTAATCCATAACATGGCAATGAAGAATAATATAGTACAATTTAATTATTACCATATTATTACATATAAATTATCACATGATCATGAAACATATTCATGGATATCATAATTATTAAAATAATAACAAAGTAATCGATAATAAATCACATAATTATGGGATGCATAATTCCATACATTCTAAACATACTATCAAGGGAACCATCCAATAAATCTAACATAAATCTGTATAGCCTTGTCTAAATACCCAAGCTATTTTGTTTCATTAGACCTATGGATGAATCAAGAAGATATATTGTTCCCTTCCATCACGTACTAAGTCTAATTCATTTCTCCTAGGAAAGGGTTGAACAATAGTTAACAAAAAACATTAAAACTTAAAAACTATCATATGAAATTTTCATAATTAAGATATCAATAAAAATAATCAACATCCATCAAGAGTAATATGGCCTAGTTGAATTAATTATTAAATCCCCAATCAAACAAATACAAAATCATTAAGAGAAATAATAAGAATGTATTCAATAAAACATATCTATAGTGGATTATAAATTGGATAAATGTTTTTTATCATTAAAGGAAAAAAATACATTAAAAACATTACAAAGAATATTCATGATAAGAATTTTCTATTCATTTTGAAATACACTTTTAAATAATTATAATTTTTCAATTATTGGGAAAATAATTTTCAATTAAAATATTGACATAATATTTTAAATTAATCCCTAATTTAATGGGTTTTTAGGATGGTGGGTAATTTTATTCATGCTGATTATGTTAAATTAAACATTTTGTTCTCATTTTTGGTGAAAAGTTAAAATGTCCTAATTCATAAAACAAAAAGATGATTCGATTTAGAAAATTTATAAAAATATTCAAACTAGGGTAAAAATTTCTTCAAAAAATCATTGTATAATATTAAAAACATCTATGAAAACATTTTCATAAAAATATAGATATGAATGTAAATGGATTATTGATCGAAGAGAGAAAACAGATTTCTTTCCTTTAAAGTATTTTTTGAATCATTTTATTTAAAAAATAATATAAAATGGTAATATTAATTAAAAATCACAATAATAAATAGAGGATAAAAATAAATTTTTTATGATATAATTATCAAAAAATTCACCCACCATAAACCTAAATTTAAACAATCTTGATCAGTTATGATATAATGAAATAAACCCATACCATTTTAGAAACATAAGAATTATACACCAAATGAAATAAATAACATAAAATGAAAACTTAAACATAACTATTACAAAATTATTCATGATATAACATATCTAAAGATATATATAAAAAAATTGAAAATTTTGGTGAATATGGTATATGTATCAAAGGAGTGAAAGTGATATGATAAAACCATTAACTTAGGTTTGACAACCTTATTATGTGTCTAAAACCCATGTAAAATAAATATAGATTTATTATTTATATTTTACATAACTTTATTCATATAAATCATAACAAATATTATTTACTTATATTATTTTTCATCCATTTATAAAAAATTCTTTTTTAAAAATCACTCTACCGGGAATAACTACTTCATTTTTCATGTACATTTTGGTTTGGTAGTTTTTATATACTTAAATATATAATGATTCCATAATATACATAAATTTAAATTTGATATATATCATATATTTTTAATATATTTGTATATTTTGAATCCCAAAAGGATAGAGTAAAAAATTCAAATGACATTGTTCAAGGAGATGGTAGGTCTTATGTGTGCATGAATGGCATCTTTACATTTCAAAAAATGGAATGAAATAAATTCAAATTTTAATTAAAAATTAAAGAATAATTATTATATATAATAAATATTTTATATTCAATAAATCTATAATAATTTTCATCCAAATAAAATGGAAATGAAAATGAATGACATTGCTTCATGGAGGTAGGAGTCGACACGTACACATGAGTGATGTTATACTTTTCAAGTGGATTAAAAATGTAAGAACTCATATAAGTTATAAAAATTAAAAAATAATATATATCAAATAAATATCTTATATATTCAATAGTTAAATAATTATACTTGTGCAAGATCAATGGTGACGAAAAATGAATCTCACCACTACGTGGAGATGGTAAACCATACATATTAATGAGGGATGTTTTCTCTTTTCATTGTATGGAAAGGAGATGGAATATAATTATTCCATAATCATAATAAAATTTCAGTATATTTATTCAACTAGTGAAAAATATGAATATGGGTACAATACATTATGTTGATATAGAATAAGAAATAAACTTAATGGACTTAGTAAAAACTACTACCTCTTTTGTAGAATTCCTTTAGATCTACTCTTAAGGGACCAAAGGAAGGTTCATTCAATAACTAAAACCTCTTTAAAATGTATAAGGATATATATAATATATATTTTATGGTTTAATTGAGATATATGTCTCCAAATGGTGATAATAATTGTGGGTAAGGTGTCCTTTAATAAGTTAGGCAATGTGTATTCATAGAATTTTGTAAAGTATTGAATTTATTTAATTTCATTCAAATGGGTAAGAATTTAAATAATTAGATTATATGATTATTATTAATATAAATCCACTTGTAAAATAAAATTTTTATATTTCTTACTTGTTTCTATATGCTTATAACTTAGTTTTGACCACCCGTTTAACATTTTAGAAATTACTCGAGTATTAATATTTATCTTCATTTAAGGATAATAAATATTACCATAGGTGGAGAAAAACCCATAAATTAACCATGGTTTAATTTTTTACACATAACATTAATTTATCATATTATTTTATTAATTTTATAATTTTTATAAAAATATAATTTGTTATAAATTATCAGTACTCTCATTTTTTAACTATTCATTTATTATTACATTAAGTATATCCAGAAAAATGAAGATTTAGAATTTAATCACTTAAAAATTCCCTATATATAATATAGATAATTAAAAATAGTGTAACACATGTATTCATTTAAATTATGATATTTTCATTATTTTTTAAATTATTTATATTAATTGTTTTTCATTTAAAATTTTTTTTGTGTCGATGTTGTATAGGAATATAATGTAGTTATTTCTTCAATAAAATATATAAAATAACTAATATTAAAAAACATAATTTATCATTAAAATATCTATTTATAATATAACATGTCTCTTAATTATATTTTTGTAAACATATATAGATAGTAAAAAAATTGGTGGATAGTTTTTGTTTTTCTTTGAATAAAATAATATAATGGTCAAAAAACCTTGTAAATAGAACAAAAATTATCACATATTCAAATATATTTTGAGTATAGATGAATTATATTCATCCAATTAAATTTAGGAATGTTCAATAGTAATTTAAAATTCCTTATCATGTTATTTTCAACCATAATTACCTAATTTACCCTTACCATGATGACAATTATTTACTATAGAGACTATTTATAATGATAAAAAATAAAAACAATCTAATTAATTAATATGGACTGCTAATATAAAGTATAACCTCTATTTTTTTACTCAATTAATATATGTTAAATATATTAATTTTAAATTTAGTTTATAAAGCATCACAAAAAATCCTTTTAATAAAAAACATAATAAGGGATTTATTATCATCTCATACATTATAAAAAAATATATTTATGTCAAAACATTTAGTGAATATATAATTTATAATTTTTATTAATACCATTCATCAATAGTTAATATTTTAGTTTATTGAGATCAAAATATGTTTCTCGCATAAAAATAATTTTTCAAAAAATTACATTTTTATATATATAAAAAGTTTAACACAAAATTACCCAATAAAATTTATTTCATTGAACATAATTAAATTAATAATAATATTATAGAAAAAATATTACATTGAAATAATTTTAAAATAAAATATAATTTTCTAAATTGTTGAATGAAAAATGCACTTATCAATAAAAATCATTATTTTTCACTATTTACAGGAAAATCAATCTTTTCATAATAATATGAAAATATCAACTAAGGGTGTTTTTTATATGATGATTTGAAAATTGTAATTATTTTTTTTAATAATATTTTATCTGTTCATGAAAATTATTATAATATTTTCTCATAAAAATAAATAGAATCCTTTTTATAGAAAATATTTTATTTAAACATAATATAAATTTTCCAAAATTGAATGTTTTTTTAAATGAATTTATATATATGCTTTTATTTAGTGGTATATATATATCATAATTTTTTTATTTCTATTCATACCATCTAATTCTAGGTTAGGTTATATCTTTTATATTTAAATAATAATATTTTGGTGTTCGTTTAAATTCGACGATTCATGTCATATACTATATAAGATGTGGTGTTCTTATTGTAAAATTGTATAGTGTTACAACTATAATGTTTATTTTATTTTTATAATCCTATAAAAGTTCTCATTTTTTTCTAAAAAAGTCTATTTCCCATTGTTCTGAGTTTTTGAAAATTGGATTGAAATGATATGTTTGTTTTGATATAAATAATTGTTTTGATATTAGTGAAAAGCCTATTTTTATGAGTATTGTGATATAAATGCATGATTTATTGTGTTATGATATTGTTTTGGTGCATGGAAAGAATTTATGATGAATTTTGAGCCCAATATAGCTCATGATAATTAAGGATAATGATAAATATCTTCAATTCATTTGGTAAAATGAAGATGTTAACTTATTAAAATTTTACCTTAAAAGATTATTGTAATTTACCAAGTAGGTTATTCCATTTTCAAGAGTGATTGAAAGAGTTGTATGAAAATTATTTCACATGTTTTCGGCATGATTTATCTTTTCATTATATAGGATTTTACGTAAATATTAGGATTTCATGTGGTATTAAAAAGTGTTTAGGTTTCAATAAAACATTATTCAACTACATATTTATGAAAAATATAACTTATTGAAAGAAAAAAAAACTTAGCTTTATTATTATTGAAGTGAAACTGTTAAGGTTTTTTCCTTTATGATTTCTTATGAAATGTCTTACCAAAAGCTTTTGGTAGGGATGTTGTTTCTTGGGTAAGAATATGTTTACTTCCATATAAATAATTATTTTAAAAAAACAAAAAATTATTATTATTATTTGAAAAAAATGATAATTTTGTTTATTTCAACATATCCCATATTGATCTTTTTCTTCGCAACCGAGATTTTAAAAAACAATTAACATAGTTTTAAGGATTAATATGTATAAGGATGAGGGTAAGATAAAATTTTTAAGGACACTCCCTAAAGAATAAAACCATTTATATCTTAAATTATTTTATTGTTTTAAAAAATGATACTAAGTGAAAGTTTACAATTTATGATCAAATATATATTTATAAAAGGTTGATAACCTAAAAAATCTTTTCAAATTTTTAAAAATGAATTCTTTTTATAAATAAATAATTTTAGGGATTGTTTACACTGGAATCCTTATTATTTTGTATCATAATAAAGGGATATATATTTTTATTGGATAGGATAATATATGTAAATACCATTAATAAATTTTAATTAATGGCCAATATAACATTGAATTTGAATGTTACTATATTTCTCTATCTAAACGATGTCTATTAAGAATATTTCACCATAGTGAAAAAAATGAATTTAAAGTAGTAAGGCACTATGAGGTAAATATCCTTCTAAAAAAGAAACCACCAATTGTTGCAATTAGAACTCAGAATTTTACTTCATTGTTGGTTTATTTTATATAGGTAATAAATTGTGGTGCTATTATTTCTATTGATAAACAATCTCTACCATATAAGAGAAAATTGATAATGATGAATTTTATTAGTCAATACCCTCCATCATTTTGGGTAACTTTTTTATAAATGGTAGCTATGGGGTTGAATAAAGGATCTGAAAACATATTAAATTTCATGGTTTTATTGATTCATCAAACATTAAGTCTTTTTATTTACCATTTCCAATGTACTGTGGATCTATCGTGGTCATTGGTTTTGAATACAGGAGAAATAGATGAAATTAAATCCATGTTATTAAATAATTTCACGGTTATTTTTCTTAAAAAATATTATATTATGGTTTTTTGGAATTATATGGATATGTAATACTTGGAATAAATGAAAAATGAGAAGGATTTAATGGACATTTATGATGAAAACATCACCTGATTAGAAATTTACAAACTAAATTTCATCTGGGATATTTTTATTAAAAATAATATATAATAATCAGGATTAAACACCCTCGTATAAATCATATTTGGCCCTCTTGAATTTAAATTTTATAAAAAAATAATTTATGTTGAGATGGTGGAATTGGATTTTTTATAAGACCGTGTTCCATATGAAAACATGTTGAAAAGGGGATATAGATGGTTTTCAAAATGAAAAAATCCATCAACAAAACATGAAGTTTAGAAACTATAGTTTTTTGAGATATATATAGTAAAAAAACCATGGTTAATGTACTATTAAATTTGGGAACTACTTGTGATGTAATAACTTTGGAAATATGCATTATGATTGGAAATTAAAAAAAATGGTAGTTGTAAAACCAATTTTGATAAGAATAAATTAATTTCTTTTAAATATAATTAAATGTGTCATTTTGTGGATGTCTGTATAAATAATATAATGAATGATGGGATATAATATGACTATAGGAATAATTATGTTGTGAAAATATTTCCAACTACTTCAGAAGATATTGATCCATCAAATGTAGTTGTAATATTTACAGGAAATGTTTATTTATATTATCTTAATGCTTGTTTGATTTTGGGTATAGATAGTAAATTAATTTTGGAAAATGTTCTGGTAAATTATAAATTCAACTTGATGAAATGAATTCAATAATTTTATTTCAAACACCATGGTGTCATATAGAAACGTGAATTTATAGATACCTCCTTGTTATAAAATTTTTGTAGGTTTCCCTATAGTTCATGTTTTCTTATTCATTATATAATTTGGTGTTATTGTGAGTATAGAATGGATTTAAATTCATTATGCTAAGGTTGATTTCTGATATAAATAAGTTATTTTATGAAATGAGTCTACATTTTTTAAAATATTCAATTCATAACCATTTTAACAAATCAACAATATGCTATTCTTTAAAAATATTGAATTGAAACTTATATTTACTGTATTTTTAAAAAATATGGACCTATTTTGATTAATGAATTATCAGTAGTAAAATAATATCTAGATGTTTTTTCAAATGATTAATATGGTATTATACTATGTTAGGTATATGAATTTATGATTGAATTAGTGAATGATTATAATCTGATATCAAACCCCCTTATCAAATAGCTCAATTTAAATGTTTGGTATTGAAAAATAAGTTATTATAATTCCTTCATAAATAAATCATTCCTCCATGAACATAACCATGGGGTGCTCTTATTTTATTTTTTAAAAATAAATATGGTTTCATGAGGATTGGAATTGATTATACATAATTTAATAACAACATTGTTATGAATAATTATATTCCACGACATACTGATGACGTGTTTTATTAGATCATGGTAGTAATGAATTTTTCAAAGATTGATCACAAGTTTGGGTAAAACCAATGGAACATGAAGGATGCCATAACATCCAAAAAAAATAGTTTCATACATTTTATGTGAAATATTAGTTTTTGGATATGCTATTATGGTTGATAAATGTATTAGTTATATTAAATAATATGTAATAATTGTGTTTTCCATGAATATATCAATATGTTAGTGGTTGTATTTGTTGGTGAAATTTCAGTTTATTATAAAATTATTTATGATAAAAAAATCAAACTTATACTTATTTTAAAAACCCTAAAATAAAATAGATTATATCAAAAATTTATCTAATTTCATTTCAGTTTAAAAAATATTTTATTCCTTGCGTATATCATAAAGAAATATGTTATAACCATTGATCTGGCTTAAACTAATGTGGTTAATAAAGGACCAAGACCAATAAATTTTTTATAGATTCATATAATTATTAGATTAATAGTAAATTTTATACAACAATAAATTTTATGTATAATTCCCTTTAAAATAAATTGAAGTCTTCAATTGCTTTTCTAACATGCAACTCCAATCTTTAGGAAAATTAAGATATATTATAAAAACTATTATAATTTACATTTTATAACATAGGTTTTGAATTTAGGGGTATGAATAAGAGTATACACATTATAAAATATATTTATTGTGTCTCATATCAATAAAAATTCAATTATTAAATCATAGTAGATACCCACTTAATTTTTTCGGATGTTATTTTAGACTTAAAAATGCATTTTCTTATAAATGATTTTATTGCATTTAATGTGTGGAACCTATAATTAATTTTTTTTTAAAATTTTAGAAATTATATAATATTAAATGAAAATAATTCTATAAATAATCATAAAAAAATTATCTTAGAGTAATGTTTTAGTACTTTTTTGGAAATTATTATTTTTTTAGTGAATATAAAATAATATCATTTTTTAAATACCCTAGTTTACTAAATAAAATAATTAAAAAGTACAATTGTATTTTGATTTTTTTTGAAAAGTTACATATAACCCACCTTAATAATTATAATATAATTATTAATAATTTTACTATTAATATTCATGTTTTTGACATAAGATAATTTTTCTATTTAAAAAATTTATAAAAAAAATTCGTTATGTTTTGTGAATTTATAATAAAATTTGTTTCAAAAGGTTATGGAGAAGTATTATTGAAATATTGGTTAAATATTTGTAATTATGAGGATTAAATTTGGAATATATTCCCCTTTCAATTATTTCATTATGAATAATAATATTACTGATTATTTTTCACCTCGGCCAGGGAAAAAAATAGTAAAATAGTATTTAATCCTTGGGATAAGTATTATAAAATCATCTAAATATTTTATCTATCATATTGGATGAGAGTATATTGGACATTTCCATAAATATTTCTTAATATATTGCCTCAAGGATATATTTTTCATTGATTATGACCTTTAGATTTTATTAATAAAAGAATAAATACAGAATGTCAATCTGTTGACCTTATTATCTGTAACTTGTTTACATTAGGATAAAATGGGGAATGTTTTATCTCTAAAATTTTAAATGATATAATAATTAATATTTTTATCATGGTATTTTTTAATAAAAATTATTTAACGTAAAATTACATTTAAATCTCATGTGACATCGATTAATTATATTATTAATTTATAGAAATATATGATACATGATTTTACAAATGTTAACAGTAATACAATTTTGATGAATTAATGGGGTCAATAGATTATATATATATATATTACATAATGGGTATTTTTAAAATGTTTAAATTATAAATAAATATTTTTATTAATGTATTTGATATCAAATTAAATGAATAGTGTCAAAAATGACATTACATATATCCTGTGAAAATAATATTTAATTAAATTATTTGAAAATCATAAAAAACATTAAATAGGAAACGGTGTGTAAGAAATGGTAAAAAATATCATCCATTTTCAATTTATGAACCAATTCCCATCTTATGTTTAAAATTATTACTCTATAATATTGAAATAGTAGAAATCGTGGATTTCAATAAGAATGGTTAACAAAGGGGTTAAACCGAAATATAATGTTTAAAATGAAATAGATCCTTTATAAATTTAATTTTATGATGATATTTAAATGATATAATATATTCCATTGATTTTATGTCTATTTGGAATCATCATACCAAATAACGTGGTTAATTTTATTTTAATATATTTTCTAATTCCATGTGTGTCATTTCCCTCTATTAAAAAAGGGCACCTCTTTCATCTCTTATTTAGGAAACATTGAGAATATTACAATGACCATCCCATCTTAATTTTCATATTAACTTCCCTATACATGATTTTTATTTGATACTATTCTTCAAATAACATTCCAACAGTACATGATGAGGGATCTAATGGATGTATCGTGATTAATAGTTGATATTATTTACATAGTATTTCAATTTTATTTTCATTCTATTTCATATAAATATATTTTAACCATAATAAAATACTAAAATTAGTATCATAAATTATTTTAGATATAATTATTATTATAGGAATAAATAATTTTATCTATTTTCTGTCCTACAATTAGAAAAAACATTACACATGCATATGTAAGGGTTATCTTCTCCACTAAGAGATGTAATTCATTTTTCATCACCACAATATAATGATGGAAATACAAATGGTCATAATTATAATATATTGTATTTATTTAAATTTATGCTTATTCATTTATGTTATCATATATACATTTTTACCATTCAATCTATTCAAAAAGGATAACATTGCTCGTGTGTACGTGTAGACTACCACCTCTGCGAAGCAATGTTATATGTTTTTTTGATTTTCATTTGCATAGATTATAATAAAGATAGATTTAATGAATATATATGATATTAGTTATTTAATAATAATTATTTATTGGTTTATTATTATTTTCCTTTATTTTATGTGTTCCATTGAAATGTGAAAAAAATGTTTATTCATGCAAATAACATGTCATCTCCATGAACAGTGTAATAATTTTTACATCTATTCCATGTCAAGGATAAGAAATAAATATAATGAATATATATTATAATAAAATGATAAAAATCATAATATTTTATAATTGTGGTAAATATACCTGGACCTGAACTACTTAACAAAAATTCTCATAAAAATCTAAATAATTAAACACTCAACATTAACAATTTTAACATATAATTGTTAATATATGAGTGTTGACATATTAAATATGGATAATATAAGATAATATATGTATTTATTTTTTCTATTATATAATTATTATAAAATTTAATGTAATATATAGTAGTCCAAACACACTTATTAACAAAGACATACCTAATTTAATTTTTCTCTTGTCTCAATTTTGTTCCCATGATACATATTCCATATTCAATATGTAATTATTTAATGTGTTTTATATATTATATATTTTATATCATGAATCATTTTCTATTAATATTATTTAATATTTCATTTCATTTTTTTCATGGGGACTATGATTCCAAAGATACCGAATTAGTGAGGGGATTATGTCACAATCTCATTTTAATTAGGATTTTTTTATCCTTGAATATCCATTAATGAAATTTATATGATCATTTCTTAATAAATAACTTTTAGTTTTTTCTAATATATTTATTTATATATTTTATATGTTTTCCATTCATTTTTCTCTCTTTAAGAACTCAATATTTTGAAATAATATTTGAAAGGAAAAATATATTTAGTTTTCTAATCTTTTGAAAATCCATTTTACTCAATTCGTGTTTTCTAAAACTATTTTAAAATATATATTTATATTTTTATAATATTTTTAAATTTGTCTTTATGGAATATTTATTTCTGTATATTTTTCTAAAAGAATCTTCTTATTGTTTTCTAAATGAGGTATTTTATAATTTTTATCTAAAATGTGAATGGAATAATTTTTTTTAACATACAATGAATGAATAGAAAATCAGATCATCAAGAACACTAAATGATATGAGTATTCATTTACATTTTTTATAATTTTTTTTAAATATTGTTTTCTTTTTATTATTGGAGAAATTTTATTTTAGTTATTTGAGTTATAAATTATTAGGGTATTATCCTCAAAAAATGTTAGAGTTGTCTTTTAAAGGCATTTTAATCATTGAAACATTTGTTGATGTTACTAGGGATATGATGCAATGATAACTTCTTTACTATCTCTATATATGGTCTATAATGACAGGATTTTGATGTTCTATATTCATATATTAATATAGATAATTTTTTACTTATAATGAATTTGAGAATGAATCATATTGATCATTCTAAATATGAGTAATGAATTGTTTGTGTATGTGAATGGTGAGGATTGATAATAGAAATAACCTAAATGCATCAATATTTATCATGAGAAAGAATAATTTATCCTGATATATAGGAAGAGGTTATAAGATCATGTCATAATGGTTGGGTATTTTGTGTATTACTTTATATACAATGATAATTTCGCAGTTGATAGTCTTTGATTATAAGATAAGGTATTAGTTGAGAGGCCTTATTGGTAAGATTTGTGATTTCTTATATGATATTAATTGATCATGAATATTAATAATTATTCATTTATATCAGTAATAATTCAGTCATGATTATCTGTGTGTGGTCTATATTGATATTATCCATGGATACTCATTTAAATAGAGTTACCAATTGAATTTTATTATTATCCACTCTACCATGATAACTATTTCTTATTTAATCAAGATTGTTTCAACTGTATGTAATCTTCATTGAGCATCTGAGCACAATATTTATCCATTTCCTTTATATTGGATATTAATAAATATAATATGAATGATATAAAGCACAAAAAAAATTTCTTATTCTATGATTTTATATTTCCTATTTAATATGGGATTCATATATATATTTAGTCTACTCATACTACTAAACAATTCATTCCTTCCATATGTGATCACTTATGTCTACTAAAAATTTAATTAAATAACTACTGATTATGGGCTTGCAGGGTTAGTTTCTTTATAGGTTTTACTATAGAATGTTTAGTAGAAATCATGGGATCAATATTTTAAATCAACATTTTTAATATTATAATTATCATAACCACTTATAGTAATTGATATATTTTATAGTATGGGTTTTGCCAATTTATTGATAAATATTCATGATTATTATGATCTAACTCATTATGTTGAATTTTTTAGTGATGTATCATACTAGATGAATTTGAATCAACATTGTTAGTGTATATTAGTATTATGTTTCTGAACAATCCAATACAGATGGTGTTGGAACTAAGCATGTCATGTATATATTAATATATTTGAGTTATTTTATGATTCATAACCTTTCTTATATGTAATAAAATATTGATCTACAAAATGATTAACCTATTTTGGATCACTTCATGTGATATAATACTCAATATTTTAATGGAACTATTAATGCATTGATGGCTGGAAAATGGGTTAAGCCTCTAGATAAAAATATTTCTTTCCTTGGGATGTAATGAATGTGAATAAATTATTTGGGTAATTTATTATATGATAGAATATACCAATTAATTTTTCTCATTGATCAATAATACAAAAATTGTTAAAGAAATTATAAATCATTTAATAGATATCATATAAATTGATATTCTTTATGAAACACATTACACAATAAAAAAGATCTAATATGGAAAAGTGATTCCTTCATCTAGTATAGATGGAATGGGAAAGTGTTTCTAAATTTAACTAAAGGATTAAAAGATTAGACAATAATTTTATATACTATGTACTTAATATAGAAATTAAGATCGATAGTTTCATGGATGGGCCTAATCTGAGACATTGATAGTAACGACTCTATCATAAGTTATTATTATATGATGTTGTGGCATCAAGTTCAATCAAAATGATACAGAATTCTATATGTCATATATTTTCAAATAAATCATTAGAAGAAGACTATGACAGAGCACAAATAAAAATTAAATTAATTGAATGAAAATAATGGAAGGAGGGAACTTGCCCCATGTTATAATTATACTAAGAAACACCTCTTTATTTTCTTAATGCTAATATGAGTTTATTTATATTACAGAGAAATTGTTCATAAGGAGTCTTAATTCATCCAAAATAATGACACCTATGATATAAAATACTTCAAAATTAATGAAATGTTCACTTATTCAAACAAATGTTCCATGAATCAGGGAAAGATTCGATAGAAGATTCAATGAGGATAAGGCCTTGGTTATGTGATTATTATAACTAATTCTAAAATCACTTCACATGAAACAATGTGCATCATAATCAAATACATTATTTTATTATAAACCTTCAAACTATTTTCATGGAAATTAAATGAACCCATAACACTTTAATAAAATAGATATCAGTCAAGACACCTATTGGGAATATGGTTATTGAGCTTTTACTTTTGAGATTAACAATTATTCCCTTGTTCAAATCATCATTTCTATACCTAGGTTTTCATTTAAAATAATCTTATTTATTTGATTTATTTAGTTTTAAGAATTTAAAATATAGAAGAAGATACATTAACTATTATAAGAATAGGATATTTAAATAAAAAACTTATTCTATTACCTTAATATCTAATAAGTTGGTGGTATTTTTACCCCCCCAATAATTTAAAGTTGTGTGGTTCTTAAATTTCACATGAAAATTTTCTATATTGCTCAATATTAGACCTTTTATGTTATTTTTGTCCTCAATGACTATATTATAACTTCCTATAAATGTTCTACATGTCTACAAACTCGAATATGTGATAGTTGTTTCCATGAGAAACCTTCACCAAGATGAGGAAAGGGACAGAAAACTTCCAGACCCTTCCTTCTTCATGTTGGAGGAGAGATATTGACCCCAGAGTCCCGCCTTCAATAGGCCTCGGAGTGTCGACTAGCACCAAGGGTATATAATCTCACATAAAATTAAAGGCACTCCCCTTTTTTATTTAATACGATCGAGAAATAAGATGGTAAAGCCTAAAAATCCCCAAAAACATAAAGTAAAAGTAAAGCCAAAAATTCATTCCCATATTCATGTTCAAAGTAAACTGATACAAGGTAAAAGAAAACTCTGATGAAAAAATACCAAAATAAATAAAATAAACAATGAAAACTCCCTAAGCCTGAGCTAGTAAGGTCTGGAACGGTTCTCAAAGTCTTCTTGGAAACCTAAAAGTAGTTTTATATAATTTGGGTGAGTAAACAGGTATACTCAGTTGGAAAAATGAAAATACCTTGTGCACAAGTGGGGAGGAATTCTAATGCCCCATGAGAACTAGTGATAACCAAAGCACCTAGAAAGGAAACTATCCACCTAGCCTCACCAAGACACACTTCCCAAATAATGCAAGTAAGGTAATGTAATAGTAATAGTACATCAATATTTGGGTACCCCTCACCACTTTCTAACTGGTTATTTATGATATCATACTCATCAAACCACCCCCACAAGTCCCATTTCAGTCCCACTATCGCTCCACCAACAACCTTATGGGATATCACCATACATCCTGCTCGCACACACCTGGCCTACCACAACCACACATAACCATGCTCGCAAACTAATAGGCCACCACACCCATTGCCACACCTAAAAAGATGGGACAGAACAACCATTATCATGCCTAAAGACACTTGGGCCTCATCCTGAAGAAACATGGGAAAAAACATCCCACAGACACCTGGGCCCACCACCACAACACCCAATGCCTGAAGAGTCTTAACACATAATATGCAGTATTCCTTCACAGCCTTCCCGAAGAGACTTGGGCTACCTGGGAGAGGGAGAATAAAGATTCAAATAACCATCCACTCATATGAATTATTGGAAAAAGGCTTCCCCCATGAAATGGGGGTGTTCAGCACAGAGTGCTCAATATTGGTGGGTGAGAATAATAAACACAAGAAATAAGTTTATACATATAATTAAAAAACTCATCCCAGCCTAAGGGTTCAAAAATAGACAGATGTTCCATACATAACCAGAGAAAAACCATCCTCATTATTATCCCTACATGCACGAAGACACAACAACTACAACTAGAGCACAACCCTTTTCTGGAAAACAATCCCCCAGTGTACCTATTATCATTATCTTTTTCATGTGATTCCATTTAAATATTTCTTCACAAAAAAGAAACTAATATCCATGACACAAGCCAAGACAAAAACTAAAGGAAAATATCCAAGAACCAATTTAAGCATTAAAACCTAGTTCTCTTGTAATGTCACAACAACAAAATGGACCAGTGACACCCCTCAAAGTATTGAAACCAAACCAATCCCAAACATATCTCCCCATATAGCCTCAAATCCACAACAAAAAACTAAACAGGATGAGATCTCATCCCCATCCACATCACCTCAAAATCATCAAGCTAAACAACCATATTTATTATCAGAATAGAGCAAGGGAACTGTCTAGATTTAGCCACACCATTTATCAGTTCCTTCATTCCATTTGATTAATTGGGGTGATCACACTAGGATTCTTATTTATTGTTCATCCATTTAATCAACTAATATTACATGATTAATCGGCTTCCATGTTATAACCATTCAATCATGTGATTATCCAGAAAAATAGAGGTTTATTAGTGCCCAAGGAAGGACCACCATGGACCACAATTTTTAGTGGGCATAAGCCAATAAAATTCACAATATAAAAATAAAATAAAAGAAAAACATCATCATCATCATCATTCACACCCCTGCATTCTTTAAAATTCTGTTTATTATCTTCGTTATGTTTTGGTTTCATCAATGTCTAGAGGGAGACATTATCATACCCACCCCGTGTGATACACAATAAAGAGATATGAAGGAAAATACAACTTGGATGATCATAGATCAAAGTTTTCTCCTCTCTCAAAGAACTGAGGGTGCACAACTTGTAGGAAAGGAATACTCATGGGCTTAAAGGCTGAGTGGGAAGTGCTCCATCATGGGCACATGATTCATCTCCATAGTATGTGCTTAGGGTGTACTTTAGTGAATAGAAAATAATTATGATGGGAGGATACCAGCTTAATAAAAATATAGACTCTAAAATCAGGGAGATGATTTTGATGTACATAAAAGTTGGATCGTGGATTGAACATGTGATTGGGTGGTTTAACACATTGGGATTAATTGAGAATTAATAATTCTCCTCATAGATTGTGGAGATAATGATTGTGAGTTAATAGATTCCCATCAAATGGATAAAAATTCTTAATAGGGTAAAAACTATAAAACATGAAAAATTTGTGACACTAGGGAAAAAGGCCACAAGTTTTGGTAACATACGTTTAACCCAACTATTGGGGGTTTAAAAAATCTATTAATAGTTTTAAATGGCTTTGAAAGGGGTATTAAAACACTTTTACCTCAAAAGATACATTACTGGGGGAAAACTAGAATTTCCTAGAAAAACAGGGAAGGACGCTCTATTAGGTGAGTCACTGTCACCCTATCACTGCTGCCCTAGAACCATCTCCCTAGATCCATCGCCCTAACACCGATGTCGATTAGTAATATGGACGACCCATCAGTGCCACCGATAATGCTCAATTCCACTGATGCCCATCAGTGACACCAATGCTCATCGGTGCCTCTAATGCCGATCGGTGCCACCAACGCTCTTCGATGCCACAATCTGTTCAATCCAGATATTTGGAGAACCCCTTAATGAGTCACTGATAGTCCCCTAGACAGCCCAAACACTAGAATTTGGAAAAGTAATGGACTAGGAGGTTTCAAGACATTACATCAAATATCTCTCAAACTATTCTCGTCCTCGAGAATTCAAGTGTAAACCCAAAGAAAGATATGGGTCCGAACAACCACATCGTAAGATACCTCTCAGGTAAAAGCCACCCAAAAGTTGTTAGAAAGCCAGAACAAACCTCGATATCTAGGAACACCTCTCCTTTATCTATATCTTGAACAACAATGGATGTTCTACCACTCTTCTCCAATGAAAAAGCACAAAAACATATAAAGGTCACATGATCCATGCATATGGGTTAGAGAGTCCCTTCTTCCATGTTATGATATTATCCGCATTTGGAAGCACTAACTCACCTTCCTGTATTTAATCGCATCCACCATAATGTGTCTTGATTAGGGATCAGGTATACCCCTCCCCAAATTGAGGAATTTTACACACATTCTAAGAAAGGAAATCATCCCATCTTATAGTTAACTAGGTCAGACACTACATCACAGTCAAGTAAAAAACAAACACAAAAAAACTCAAAACACATCTGGGTACTGGGAATACATCTATGCCTCCCATTCCCAGGTACTCTCCTTGAGGACACCATGCATCATCAAAACATGAACCAATTGAATGGTTCATCCACGAAGAATATTCTCCTCACGATACTCAATCCCCACTAGTTTCTCCACGAACGTTGTATCTTCCTTGATATCTAACTCTCCCCAGTCGAGGACGTGCAGTTATTGTGTAGATACTGACAGAGTTGAGACACATGGAAGGCGGTGTGGACCCTCTGTAGCAGTGGTTGTAGTACCAGCTGATAATATACTTCTTTGACTTGCTGTAACACCTATAAGGGCCCGACGAACCTGGGAGAAATATTACTCCCCCTATCGAACCTCAGTTACCCATGCCGAGGGGAGACCTTTAAGAATACGTGGTCCCCAACCACGAAAACCAAGGGAATACTCCTATGATTTCCATATGACTTATGCCATTCTTGAGATGCCTTCGTACTCTCACGCACAATCCAAACCTTCTATGTCATGCTCTATACAACCTCTAGGCCAAGAACACCTACATCCACAACCTCGGTCCAGTACAAGGGACAACAACATGGTCTTCCATACAAGGCTTCGAATGGAGCCATGCCAATGGTTGAGTGGTGGTTATTGTAGTAGGAAAAAACTACTAGTGGTAACTTCTATACCCATGATCCCCTGAAGTTCAAAACACATTCCTTTAACATTCCTTCTAGCATCTAGATGGTCTTCTCTATCCGCTCGTCTGTATGGGGGTGGAATGTGGTACTAAGGCATAGCTGGGTTCCAAAATCATGTTACACCCCCTACATACTTGAGAGGTAAACCATTCATCCAGTTCCGAGACTATACACCTCAGAACTCCAGGAAACCGCACCACCTCATCCATGTATCTCTATGTTAAGTCATCCACCGCACTTGACTCCTGGATCACCGGTAAGTGAGCTGATTTCATCAGCCGATCTACCACTACCTGATAGCATCGAATCCTCCTAGAACCCTGGGTGGTATTGTGACAAAATTCATTGAGATTTCATCCCACTTCCACTCGGTAATGTCTAAGGGTTGCAACATACCACCTAGAACATAGTACTCATCCTTCACCTGATGACACATGGGGCACTTTTGGACAAAATTTACCATTACCCCCTTCACCCCAGGCCACCACAACTAACCCCTCATGCCCCGGTACAACTTGTAAAATCCTATTTGTACTTCCAGGGGTCAGTTATGGAACTCACCAAGAACTCTCTCGTGCATTTCCAATGGTAAAAATAGCATTCCATGATATAGAATCTGATTCTAACCATCTTCTGACCATCCTACCAAAGCATCACCCTGGCTAACATGATCATGCATAACATTATAATCTAATTCCCCGAAATGAGACTCCTCCACTTTTTGTACCAAGGAAGAATGTGCCATCATATAGAATAGACAGCCTCTATCATCCTCCACTCTCATGCTTAGATGTAAATTAGTCAACTCCTCCATTGCTTTCAAAGCATTTACTGACTCCCAAACCACATCCTCATACGACTTCATGCTCAAGGAATTGGCAACCACATTTCCATTTCTTGAGGTGTAGAAGATATCTATGTCGTTGTCTAGAATAAAATCCATCCACATCCATCACCACATGTTTAAGTCTCACTAGGAGAATACATACCTTAATCTCTTGTAATATTTGAAGACCATGAATCATTACCCGATGAGGTAATGTGAAAAACAATTTAGCCTGAGCACTACTTCCAGAAGATCTAGGTCATGGGTGGAATTGTTAGGTTCTTAATGTCATAATGTTCTAGACCCGTGATATATCACTCCTTGTTGTTGCATCTTCACACACCCCAAGCCTAGACTGGAAGAATCACATAACACTTCAAATTTTCCCCTTCCTCTAGAATCCTCAGCACTGGGGCACTGACCAGCTTCCCCTTCAGATAACTGAAGGCTACCTGGCAATGCTCACTCCAAACAAAATCCTAGTCTTTTTTGGTCAATGTAGTCCATGGTTCTGAAAATTGAGAGAATTTGGGAACGAA
Source organism: Viscum album (assembly GCA_963277665.1). Taxonomy (NCBI): domain Eukaryota; kingdom Viridiplantae; phylum Streptophyta; class Magnoliopsida; order Santalales; family Viscaceae; genus Viscum; species Viscum album. The sequence goes on along the minus strand of OY728145.1, from coordinate 685,314,253 downwards.
CCTCCAATATTAACTTTCTAGAACAAGGAAATTGTGATCCTATACCACATTCTTGGGTTCTTCCCAAGAAAAAATTGCTTCGACCTTCACTGGGTCCACTTTTATTCTTTATTGAGACACCACGTGTCTCTGGAAGTGCACCTCTCGTGTCCAAAACATTCACTTGGACAAATTCTTGTAGAGCTAGTGGTGTTAGAGGACCTCTAAAACCAACCATAGATTCTTGGCGCGACCTTCATCGAATCTTGAGTAGATCAGGATATCATCGATAAAAACAACTACAAATCGGTCCCAATATTCATAGAATATAGAGTCCATTTGTCTAATGAGCATGGCTAGTGCATTTGTAAGGCCGAATGGCATGACCACGAACTCAAAGTGCCCAAATCATCACCTGAAAGTAGTATTCAAGATGTCACCTTTATTCACCCTTAACTGGGGATATCCCAACCGTAGGTCTATCATAGAGAACCAACCTACTCCCTTTAACTAGTCAAAAACATTATCGATCCTCAAGAGGGGGTAACAGTTCTTGACTGTCACATAATTTAGCCTTCGGTGGTCTATACACAACTTGAGACCACTGTCTACCTTCACTGTAAACAAGACTGGAGCACCCCATGGTGACGCATTCGGTCGTATAAAACCCTTATTCATCCTGTCATCAACCTATATTTGCAACTCCCGCAAGTCAGAGAGCGTCATCTGAGAGGGATCCATCGAAATAGGATGGGTGCCAGGTTGCAAGTCAATCTCAAACTCAACATAATGTTGAGGGGTAGAGTCACCACCTCCACATGTAAGACATCTAGGATCTCACTGAAGATCCCTAGGACTTCCATCATCTATGTGTCTGCTGACTTCACTGGTAGCTCAATTAACAATGAAAGAAGGGGATCTACTCAATAGCTACCCTTCTAGAAACCCCGCCTTCCAACAAAATGTACATAATGGACACCCATATCTAAAAACACAACCCTTATTTGGAAGAGGTTGATATTAGAAGACATAGAGAACAACCATTTGATTCCTAGAATTACATTATATGGCTGCATCTGAAAAAAAAAGATGGTTCTCACTAGACTGATGTGTCCCCAACATAATTCTACATCCCCAGAAAACATAAGACAAGATGGTATGACCTTCAACTGGCATATTCAAAACCCGTTACATGTGAATTCCCTCTTTGTCTATACCCAGATCATGGGCTAGCCTGGGTTTAATGATGGAGTGCGAGGATCTTGAATCAAACAAGGAAGAATCAAGAGTACTAAAAAAGTTGATCGTACCTCGAATGACCTCCAGCCCTACTAGAACTGTTGCATGTACAACGTGAAAATTACCATGCAAATATTCTATTCCCCATGTATATTGACCACCTCCATGAACATGACCTTTTTATGGTCCATGAGGAGTGATTTGAGGTCATCCTCTTCCTGTAACATCTGCTCTCAGAGGAACAGGAGCTCACTGCCACTGATGCTGCTACTAAAAAAGCATGGATGCAAACTACTACTACTGAGGTGGGTATTGTGCTTTGCTACCCCCACCATATTGTATTCTGTCTTGGAACTGATTAAAAATATTCTCACAACATCCACAGATAAATCATCTCAATCATAGGCCTATAGGGAAAGGGTGAGGCCCGAGAGATCAACACTTGAACTGTTGGGGCCTGCACCCCATCAGACAAAACTTGGATGGCCCTGAGGCTGGATGTATGCAGCTAATGGTGTTTCTCTTTGAAAATATCAACTAGATACCCTCTCCCATCACACATTACAGTGTTTGAATCCTCTCCACCACATAAACTTTCTTCTGAACATCCATATATGTCGATAGAGTGAAGTGATTAACAGCATACTATAGGGAAGGTTAGAGTGCCTCCTCTAAGCTCCATGTCTGTGATTCCATGCCCAGGAAGAGGTATGAAGTGAAACGAAGGAGATCCATGAACTTGATCCCCAAATACCTCACCGACATACTCCCCTTTTGAATGGAGAGTAGGTCCTTCCACTTTTCATCCTTTATTGTGTAAGATAGGAATTTCATCATAAACTCCCTCTCAAAGTCAGTCCATGAAACCTCAGCCTCCTTCTCCTCGAAATAGAGTATCCACCAATAACGTGCCACTCCCCACATCTCACTTACAGCTAGAGGAACCTATTACTTGGTTAGAGTTTGGATCAAGATAAAATTTATCACTAAGTCCCCGAGCCAGCTCTCTCTCTCTCTCCATGTCTGAGACGTTTCCCTCATACTTTCTGAGGGTCTGCCGCTGAAAGCCACAAAGGTTCTGCATCCACAAGTTGTCCTCATCCTCCCAATCATCCCTCCGATGATCAGTTAAATCAGGCTCCCTGGCCCCAATCACCCGCACTACTCATGGTTGCCATCCGGGCGCTATAGTTGCAAGGTAAATAAGGAATTTCTAATCCCGAGTTGCGTAGAATATATTTTTTAAAATTATTCTTAGACTTTTTATTTATTTTAAACTCCCCAAAAACCAAGAACACACAAAAATACAAGTCATTATTATGAATGTACCTTTCATAGGGTATCTTTCCAAGAATCAGTGTCTCCTCACATGGTCGTTCGGTAGGTCAGTAGTCCTTACATTAGATCACGGGGGGGCTAAAATCTCATGACCTATCCAGTATTCTCTGGCCTATTTCATACACCAAAATATCATAACACTTTTTTTCTACCATCCCATACAATACTCATTATGCCTAACAACAAAATCCATCCTATATCTCATCCATCACCTATGATATCATTATGTCACAACCCTAATTCACCAAGATTAGGAAAGGAACATAAAACTTTGAGACCCTTCCTTATTCAAGTTGAAGGAGAGATAATGACGCCCGAATCTCGTCTTCATTAGGCCCTGGAGTGGAGACTAGCACCAAGGGTATAGAATCTCTCATAAAATGGAAGGCATTGCCCTTTTTTATTTAATAATATTGATATATAAGATAGTAAATCCCAAAAAACATGAAAAACCTAAAGTAAAAGTAAATTCAATAATCAATTCCCATATACATATGCAAAATAAACTAATACAAAGTATAAGAAAACTATGATGAAAAAACACCAAAATAAAGAAAAGAATCAATGAAAACTCCCAAATTCTGAGCTAGTAAGGTCAAGAATAGTCTTCAATGTCCTCCTTGAAACCTGGAACCAGTTTTATATATATAGGGTGAGTATACAGGTATACTCAATAAGGAAAACCAAAATCTGTCATGCACAAGTGGGGAGGAACTCTAATGCCCCATGAGAAATAGAGATAACCAAAACACCTAGCAAGGAAACTATCCACCCAAACTCACCAAGGCACACTCCCCAAATTACACAATTCAGGTAAAGTAATAGTAATAGCACATAAATAATTGGGTACCCTACAACTCTTTCCCACTAGTTATTTATAGAATCATACATGCCATACCTCCCCACATGTCTCACTGCAATCCCATTATTGCCCCAAAAACAACCTTATGGGCCATCACCATGAATACCACCCGCACACACCTAGGCCACCACAATCACACATAAACACACCTACAAACACCTGGGCCACCACAACCACTTACATTCCTAAAGACACCTAGTCCAGAACAACCATTGTCACACCCAAAGACATTGGGGCCTCATCCCGAACAAACTTAGGAAACAAACCCACCTGCACACTCCTAGGAAAACCACCACAACACACCCTGTCTAATGATTCTTGGGTCATTATATACCTTGGGAATTCACAACCTACCTGAAGAGGCTTGGGATACCTGGGAAAGGGAGAAGAAAGGTGCAAATTACCATCCACTCAAAAGAATGTTGGGAAAAACACCAAACCCCATGAAATGGGGGTGTTCATCATGGAGTTCTCAACAGGGATGGGGTGAGAATAAGAAAAAAATTACAAAATTTATACATATAAAAAACACTCATCCCATCCTAAGTGTTCCAAGAACAAAAACCAGCTCATACACAACCAGAACACAACTATCCTCGTTACTATCCCTACATGCACGAACCCACAATAGCCACAACTAGAGCATAACCCATTTTTGGAAAACAATCCCCCAATGTACATATTCCTGTTATAATGTTCAAGTGATTCCATTTAAATTTAGATTCACTATAAGGAAACTAATAGGAATATCCATAGTCCAAGACAACAACTAAAGGAAAATAGCCAAGCAACATTTTAAGAATTACCATCGGTTCTCTTGTAAAGTCACAACAACAAAAGGATGATAGAGATCCCTAAATGTACTGGAAGAAAAACAATCCCCAACATACATCCCCACCTGTCCTCAAATACACAATCAAAAACTGAATGACAGGTGATCCCATCCACATCCATGTCACTCCATAAGCATCACGAAGAACAACCATGTTTATTATCAGAACAGAGCCAGGTAACTATCAAGATTTAACCACACCATTTATCAAGTTCCTTCTTTCCATTTGGTTAACCATGGTGACCACACTAGTATTATTATTCATTGGGAATCAATTTAATCAAATGAGTTTACATGACATACTAGTTTCTATGTTACATCCATTCAGTCACAAGATTATCCAGAAAATTGAAGTTTGTTAGAGCTCAAGTAAAGATCACCAACAAACAGTATTTTCAGTGTTTATAAGCACATACAATTCACAATATAAAAAAGATAATATAAAAACACCAACACCATCATCATTCAAACCCCTTAATTCTTTAAAAGTTCATCTTTTATCATTGTTAAGATTTGTTTTCATCTAGGTCCCGAGGGAAAAATTATCAAACCTGTACCATATGATACACAGTAAATAGATATGAAGGAAAAAATTACTTTTATGGTCAATGATTGAAGTTTTCTCTTCATGCCAAGAACTGAGGGTGTGAAACTTGCAGGATATAAAAACACTAGGGAATCAAGGTTGAGTGGGAAGAGCTCCAGTGTAGGTTCATGATTCATCTCATGAGTAAGCCTTTAGGTCATACTTTACAGAATGTAAAGGAATTATGAAGATAGGATCTCGGATTAAGAAAAGGACAGATCCTAAAATCAGGGAGAGGATTTCAAAATACATAATAGTCAGATTTCAGCTCAAACATGCAGTTGGGTGGTTTCAAAAATTGGGATTAATTGAGATTTAATAATTCTCCTAGGAGATGGTTGATATAATAGCTATGAGATAATATATTTCCTTTATACGTAAAAAAATGTGTAGCAGGGGAGAACCTGTAAAACAAGAAAAAGTTGTGACACTGAGGAAAAAGGCGACATGTTTTGGTAACTCAAGGTTTGCCTGAGAATTTGGGTTTTAAAACAAATTTTACTAGCTTAAAATGGATTTTAAATGGGATTCAAAACACTTTCACGTCAAAAGATGCGTAACTGGGGGAAAACTGTAAGGTCCTAGAAAAATAGGTAAATACTCACTGTTAGGCGAGTCATCGTCACTCTAGCAGCATCGCCTTGGCACCATCGCCTTGGAACCATCGCCCTGGCACTGATGCTGATTGCTATAATAGATAACCCATAAGTGCTAATGATAACCCTCGGTGCCACTTACACCCTTAGGTGCCACCAACACACATTAGTTCCACTGATACTCTTTGGTACCACTGATTCCCTTCAGTGCCACTAAAGCATAATTGTTTCACCATTCGTTCAATCCTAAAATTTGGATAACTTTTTAATGAGTCACTGATGGTCCCATGGACACCCTGAACACCAGAATTTGGAAAATTAATGGACCAAGAGGGTCCATGACATTACAGATTTGGTAACCATTATGTTTCCCACATCCATTTTTAAATGTTTATTCAGTATCCCATTGTATAATGAGCGTTTCGAACAAAGTTTGATCATTTGATAAAAGAAATAAAAGTTTCATGGAAAATTATATTTTATGGTGGGGTAATGATACATCTATAGACATTATTATATATTTATTTTTCAATAATTTGATGTGTTTAATATCATGGTTAACATGTAACATCGATCTTTAACTAAATTGAGAAATAATGTAAAATATTATTATTTAACTGTGATTACAAGCTATTGAATTAGTGGATTATAATTTTAGTAAAAAAAAGTTATATAATATAGGTATAATTTTTCTACTTAATAAAAATTATTTGGTTAATTCTTAAGAAATAGAAAATAAATTTTTAATAAAGTAATTTTTTAGATTATAAAATAATTTTATTCACTAACGATTTAATTAAATTTTCTATATTGAAAATATAATTAATTTATTCCTTTATTATAAATTATATAATATATAATTAAAAAAATTTAATTCACCATGTAAAAATTATCTGAGGGTGAAATTTAAGGTTTTTTCTTAAATGATTTATTTTTCAATGAATACTAAAAAATATGAATTTTTAAAATTCCCTAATTTATTATATCTGTTAATTTAAAAGTCTTATTCTTTTGAATTTTTTTTAATATGAGATATGATCCATTTGAATTATATTAATAAAATTAATTCTATTTTAATCTAAATTATTCCTGTTTTTATATCAGTTTACATTTTTCTAAAAACTCTTTTTAGTGTAATTTTACTGATTTATATTAAAATTGATTTATAAAACTTATAGTGATTGAATTAGGAAAAATGGATTCTATATTTATAATTTGGATCATCATATATATTAAACATGTCACTTTTATTTTGTTTCATTATGAACAATAACCTTATTAAATTAGTGTTACCACTTCAATGGTAAAATGAGTAAATCACGGTTAAAACCTTAGAATAAGGAATTAAAATTGGTTGAAAACATTCCTCGATCCAATATATGATCTAATTTTGTATATGTATAACCAATTCTAAAATAAATTTGAATCTAGTTCAATTTTCCATTTATTATAACATTTATATAATTTAATGAAATGAATTAATAATAATTTCCACTCTATATACATTAAAATATCCAAAAAAATACAGTTTAATACAAATGGAAAAATTATAGTTTTGAGATATTATTAAGTAGAGAAATTAATTTTTTTCATCAAAATAATTTATTTTTTATTTTAAATTATTGAATAATAACCATAAATTCCTATGTGGTGTTGATGTTATATTTATTGATTAATAGAAATATAAAATAAATGTATTTCAAAATTATTATTTTTTTAAAATTTGAATGAATTAAATGGATTCGTGATTTTTTTTTAAAAATATAATACATAAAATATGTGTGAAAGTTCAGGTTAAAATTCCATATTTTTCATGATCAATTTAAAGTCAAATTAATTGAATAGTTTAAAAAATTACATTAATCATATGTTTTAAAAATAATATTTAATAAACTAAATAAAAATAAACTAAAATGATAACTAGTAAATCGGTGATAAGATATAGTTTAAGATTCTATAACATGGCCACTTATGATCCAATTATCATCTTATAAGTAAAATTAAATCTTTTTAATTTTAAAAAAAATTATTGGGAAAAATGTTAAAAATTTATAATGAAGGGGTTAAATAAAAATAAAAAGATTGTAAATGACAAAAAAATATACAACATTAATTATATAATAGTATTTCAAAAATATATTCATTTTATTATCTCTAATTTCAATTGGAATTCAGTTTACATGACAATTAAATTAATTATATTATTTTTATTATTGTATTTCCAAGTTTGTATTTTCCCTAACATATAAATGGATACCCATCACCTCTCTTATTTAAACTCCATTAAGAAACCTATTAATACTATAACTTACAAAATTATATTTTATTAATTATTATCCATGTATTATAATATTTTTTCTTCTTACAAGACCATACCAAGGGTTCGTATAAAGGTATCTAATCAAAGTCTATCAATGAAGAGGTAATCTTATTTCCTAAACCTTGAGAATGTCATTATGACAATATATTATATAAAACTTTTTAACCATACAAATAGAATAAATTCAGTACAATGAATATAAATAAATATTATATTTTTATGAAAACCTTTTTCTATCACTTTTCCATCCATATAAAAGATTAAACATCTCTTGTGTTTATGTATGCCTTAATGTATCCACATAGTGTGGTAATTATTTTTTCAAAATAAATTTTTTTAGATTGATAAAAATTTTGAAATAATTAATATATATTCAATTTAGGGTATAATCTTATCTACCTTCTTACCTTTCAATACATTGAAAAACTATAATGTTTCTTAGGCGTACATGTGGGGTACCAACTCCATGAAGTTAAGTGATCTGTTTCCCATGTATAAAATTAATTTATAGTAATAAATATATATTTAAATAATTTTAATGATATGTATGATATAATAATAATAAATTTTTAAAAGGTAAAATATTATTAGTTTTACTTTCTTTTTATCCTTCCAAAAGTGAAAATGATGTTCATGCGTATATATGGCATACCATCTCCATTAACAGTGTAAATCATTTTTTTGTCTACACCTTTTATATATGACTATATATATATTATTATTATATATTAAATTTATATATTGGATATTATTGTAGAGATTTTTGAAATATTATAATAGTAAAATAACCAGAAGAACCAAAAAACATTTCAAGGAAAACAAAAACATTTAACAATATGTAATTATAATTATTATAAACAATTTTCAATAATAAAATTTCAAAAAATATAATTGTATAATATATTATATTTTAATTTCATATAAAATTATAGAATATAAAAATAATAAATTTAAATTTATTATAAATGAGGCTAAAAAAAATACAAATCATGATTGATATAAGGTAAGGGTTTTCTTCTCACACTTTTTTCATATGATATATGTCATATTCACCACCTATATCTTTTATATTGTGTAAATACTATTCCATTTATTTTTTATATCATGAATCCCCTTATATTCATGGTATTTAAAGGTCTAATTTTTATTTATTCCATTTATGGGGTTATGATTCAAAATATTCCAAAGTGGTATGGGGTTTATGTTTGAGTATTATTTTAATCCGGATTGATTATGCTTGAATTTAAATTGAATGAAATTATATGTTCCTTGCCTAATAAACTAATTAGCTTTACATATACTATGGTTATTTCATGAGAATAAATGTTTTCCCTTCATTTTCATCAGCTTAAAACTCAATAATATTAAATAAGTTTTAAAGTAAAAACAATATTTGTTTTATCTTGAGGTGGAAATAATTTTTCTTCTATACCAATGTTTTTTAAAAATAATTTCAAAAAATATCATATTCTTTTATTAATTTTTACAGTTATTTATAATCATGATTTTATTTTTTTATAAATGGTTGGAATGGAATACACTTTTTATTATCCAAATTAGGAATGTTCTACTTTTTATAAAAAAAATTGAAATGAATCATTATATTAATGTGCACATCATGTACATAATATCCAATATTAATGACCACTAAATTATTTTAATTTTACATTAAATGATTTTGGGGTTCTAATCAATAAAATATTTTATTTAATATTTTGGTCTTTTTATTTTAAATATGTGATTTCACAATAAAAAGGGTATTTTCATTAATAATTTTTACATTAATCCTTTTAAGGTATTTTAAACCTTGAAAATAGACATTTTTATTAGTGGGGATATGATCCAATGATATCATTTAATATATTTCTTCATAACGGTTGGGTATTTGGTGTATTCAAGCACATATAGTGATAATGTATTATTTTATAGGCCTTGATGGTTAGATTCTTAGTTTCTTAGTTGAGAAGACTTGATCATAAAAATCTAGAATTATTTAAGTTAGTTATTAAGAATTCAATTTTCATAATCCATGTGTATGAAAATTTGATATTATCCATGGATGGTCATCAAGAAGAATTTAATGACTAAATGGAATTTGTTTTAATTATCCCCCTGTCTTATTAATTATTTTCCATTTTTTCATTATATTTTCCACTCTACATAACCCTTACTACGAATAAAATCTCACCATTTATTTTTTCACAATGATATGAAGAAGGATATTATTAATTATATCAAACATGTAAGAGTTTTTACTATGATATTTTTTTATATTTTAAATATAATATGGGAATCATGTATGTATTATGTATACCAAGATTATAAATCTATTTGTTCCTTTGAGATGTAATCACTTGTATATATTTTCAATGTAATAGAGTAACCGCCAAATTAGTTCTACTAGGGTTGGAGTATTTCAACTTTTAATCATGGTTTTTTGAAAATATTACATTGTTATCTATCCCACTAACTATGTTAAGAACAAAAAAATTATATTATTTTGGAAAAATGTATGCTATTAAGTTTTCCAATGATTCAAAATAATATTATTGAAGGGTCCTATCATATATATTCAATCAAGAAATGGTGAATTTTATTCTACAATGATACTATAAATAAGAGACTATGTTTTTTGATTCATAATGATCAATTAATTCCTTATAACCGCATTTCAATTAAAATAAATTGATATAAGTTATCCTACGCTTGAAAATAAACTAGATGTTATAGTATTGGCATTAAAAATTTAGGGGCAAAATTTTTATGGATTATTGTATGAAAAAAATAACGATCATAAACCCATTAATAATATATTTTATGATATATAGTAGAATATTATATAAGGATATGGATTGAACTGATAAAAAATTATGAATGCACTATTCATTACCAATCATGAAAGGAAAATAGTGTGGTCGGTGGTTTGAGTAGCAATGATATTGAATCATTAACTAAGATAAATCTATAACATATTAATTTTTTTAATAATTTGATAAATATTAGTTTTAAATTTTCCATTATTGAATGACCTTTATTTTATTTTAGGTGGTTGTACAATTATATTTTTCAGAAATGATTATACATGCTCAAAATGAAGACATTATTTTACATGATTATGTTTTATTGGTAAAGAAATCCAAGTTACCTAAATTTAATATTTAAAAAATTTAATTTTATATTAAAAATGGTTATTTGTTTCATGAGACCCCGAACTAAAAAATAATTTTTTTTATTAATGGTCATATATCTCCATTTTAGATTCATCATTATCTCCCAAAAATATATTGTGATCTTTGCAAACATTTTTGGTGGGAAGGAATAAAGAATGATATTGCTAATTTTTTTTATGAAATATTTGAATTTTTAATACATTAAATCAAAATGAAAATTTAAAAAGTAGTCTCTTATATTATTGGAAGTGAGTTAATTGAAATGAGATAATATATACATGGATTTCATGGAGTAATTACCAAAGATATCATGAGGTAATAATGTTATTTGGGTAATTTTATATTGATTAACTAAAATTAATCATTTTATTCCCTATTATTATAATATGTATTTTAATTAAAAGTAAACAACTATAATTCAAGGAGATAATTATATTATATAGAGTTCTATATTGCATTGTATTACATTATTGTCCAAATTTCCCCACTAATTTATAAAAACGACTATATAAGACATTTAGTACAAAATTATTTTTAAGTATAGATTTTCATCCTCAATCAAATGGATATTAAATGAGAATGATTCATATATTTTTATACGTGCCTCAAGATTTTTGAATATATTAATAGGGATTTTGGGATCATCGTATTAATTTGGGTGAGTTTTCTTAAAATGATGGTTTTTATTCTAGTATAAAAATCACACCATTTGAAGCATTATATGGAAAGTGGTGTTAGACTCCATCTTGTTGGGATGAAGTTATGGAATGAAAGGTTTTCTAAATACAATTGTGTATACATGGATGATAAGGTAAAAATGGTTCAGAAATAAATATGGAAGAGTCTGAGTAGGAATAAAATTTATACAAATTACATGAGGAAATATCATTCCTTATAGGTATGATATCATGTCTTTATTAAAGTTTCTCCATGGAAAATAATTATATGTTATTCTATGAAAAGGAATGATAATTCCATAGATCGTTAGACTATAAGAAATTATGGAAAATATTTGATTGTATTATTACTAAATTTCATTTCCATTGAGTTTATCTTATGTTCATACAATATTCCTTATTTCATTTTTAAAAAAATCATGTTCATGATGTATCTCATATTTGGATCCCTAATTTAGTTTGGTCGGAATAAAAAATTATTATGAGGAATATATAATACATATTATAGACCATATAGATCATGTTTTATTTATAAATTGATTTTTTTTGTTAGAGTTTTGTGTAATAACCATTTGATTGGAGAAGAAACATTGGAATCATATAATGTTATGAAGGAGACATATATCTACTTGTTTAATTAAGGAATTAAATTACTAGGATATAAATTAAAAAATGGGGAAATATTCTAAAAAGCTAGTCAAGGACAATTTAATTCTTTTTAATGTCTTATGAATAGTTATTTATTATATTTTGTTTTGTTCTATTTCATATAAAAAAATTTGGTAATTTTTCTGTAAAAATATAAAAGATGTATTTATAACCTGATTAGAATTTCATATCATATATGGTTTTACTAAAAAGATTCATTTGAAGATTATAGTAATTTATTTTTACCAAATGAAATTTTTTTCTTATTAATAATATTAAAAACACTTGAGGATTAATTTTTTTCAATTTAATGAAAATATTGGGTTTTCAATGAATAGTGAACAATAAGGATTTTTATAAAAAATAATTTTTCAATTCTTTTATTTCCAAATTCATGCTCTATTTTGTATTTATTTAAAAACAATTTATTTATTTTTGATTAAGATAATACAATTACTATTATTAGAATAATTTTTATAGTTTAATTTGATAAAAAATAATTTAATACATCAAAACTCTTTTTTTAAACCATATTTTTTCTAATTTCACCGGTATAATTTTATATAAATTGTTCTTATTATTTGAATGGAATTTGATAAAAAGGATTAAATATTTTTCATATTAATAATTAATATTATTTAATATTATAAAATTATGTGTTCTTCATAGTTAATTATAATAATATAATAAATTTATTGCCATGGTTAATGTTAAAACATGTTTACTAGGGGATAAACTAAAGAGATAAGGATTAGAATGACCTAAGTCTATAACAATTCCCATTTTATGTCAACATTTGAACCTTATCTAAACACATATTCATAAATGGTACATTTTATATACATTTTTTTATTAGTAAACTAATTTAATTTAATATTTTTTAAAATTCCACGAGTGTCCTCTCCCATATTTATAAAATAAAACTCCCTCTTCCCATCACTCAACACAACAAGAGATTTTTGGATCATATAATCCATGAAAAATAAATTCCAAATATACCAATGTCAATATTAAAGTCCATATTTTTATATGAAAACTATCTTTTGTAGGAATTGTGTATAAACCTAACGAGGTTTTTCAAAAAGTGGTATAATTATTAAACTAGATTTTTTATTTTATTTCATATTTCACAAATTAAAAATATTATTAATCCATTATAAAATAATAAAATTATTACATTCCATTAAATAATATGTAATTATCTTAATGTAATAACATATATTGATTTTTCTTCCATTGATTAGGAAAGTGATTCATCATTTGTCTGTATAGTGGACTACTACCTCATGAACCCATGTAATTAATTTTCTATACCCACCTTGACATCTGGTTATACTGATGAACTTCAATGATATATATATATATATATATATTAATGACATAAGAACTATTCTCATATATTATATATAAATTATTTTCCTACCTTTTCTCTATTTTTAAATAATGATGTAGTTCATGTATATGTTTGTATTACAACCTCTACAACTGACATGATTCGTTTTTCATCACCATATCATATAGATGACATATATATATTGGTATATAATTTTATAATATCATAAATATATATGATATAATATGTTGGACTCCCCATGTATTAATCATGTTTTAATGATCATGAATCTTATTCTATCTATATACCAATTTAACTCTATGTAATCTATCCCACATTAAATGTATAGTTGTTTATTAAAAGCTATCCAAAGATATTAAGTGTTATACACTTAGTTTGGTTACTATACACTATCTTTTGATTCACTTTATAATGATTTCTCTAAAAAATTATTTTGTTTAATTCATTCCATAAATATCACTGTTTAAGTCTGAATAAAAATATTTGCCAAATTATAAAGCACTGTGACCATGAGACACCGTGACCATGATACATCGTGACATCCAGACACTATGACATCCAAACACCATGACATCTAGACACCATTACATCTAGACATTGTGACATCCATACACCATGACATCAAGACACTATGAACTAGGCACTGTGAACCAGACACCATGAACCAGACACTGTGATTTCAAGACACAATGACATCGAGACACCCTAAACCAGACACCATTTCAAGGAGACACCGTTTTCATGAAATACTGTGACACCATTTTTTAATATTTTTTGTCGCCTTTCAATTTAATTTCTAACAGTCATATTTGAATATTTTAATGCACTAACATAATTAAAATTTCTTTTGTAGACAAGTATGAGGTACGAGGTGTAGAATAAAAGCAACCTATCAGCTCAAACATGTTCACTCCAAGATAAAAGATTAATGTGGCCCAGGAAAAAGAAAGAGTGTGGTATTATACTAAAACATAGAACAAGATGGTGTGCATTAGCACGAAAACAGAATACAATTAGAGTATTCTTGAAGAAAGAATTGCCTCATGCAACTCGGCACTACTGAAGAACACATGAAGCATACTGGAATCCCGAGAACATATTCACACTTTCAAACATCACTAATAACACAAGACATATCTTTCTGACTTATGAAACTATGTTTTCCATACAAGTACTTGAGTTATTCATCTTTTTTTATCTCTAGTGGTCTAGAGCTGCAAATACTAACACTCATAGCACTTCTAAACCTATCTCAATATTTCTTCTCTATTGTGTATCATTCTATTAACTTTCGAGCAGTGTGTGTATCTGTATTACAACACACTCTATCCCCTGCATTTAATAGAATAATACAAGATATCCTTACTCAAACATCTTTTTACCCTTTTTTATACCCACTGATAAGTGTGGAAGAGGACCTTGTGTGGCCTAGTTGTTTGTACCCACGAAAGAACTGTGGAAGTGGTTCCTGTGTGAGTTGGATAGTCCTGTATACTATTTCTAACCCCAATATAGGGGTTGATCAGGTTTATTTATATAAACTTCTTGGTGGTAGGTGATCACCAAGTGGATTGGATTAGGTCTTAGCTTGAGACTGAACAACTTGTGTCATATCCACTATGCTTCTTAATTTAGTCTTCTCTGTTTTACTGCTTTAATGTATAATTCAGATATCACTAAATTCACTTTGATAGTTACTCTTGGAAAAAAGTTATAATGGTATAATATTATTAGAATAGATTAAAAATTATTGTTAATATCTGACATTAAAATTATTGAGAACTAATAAATCTTATAAGAAGTTATTTAAACAATGAAATCTTATAATAGTATAACCATGATCAACTGGGTTGTTTTCAATATTTTGGGGAAAACTTTTAGAAATACCTTTTGACCAGAATTTTTTATAGATACTCAAGTCACCCCCTCATGAGTAATCTACTCTGACCAACATTTGGTATCATAGGTTTTTTATTAAGACTGTTTTTAACCTTATTCAACTGTGATTATTGTTTTACTTTGAAGATCTGAAAATTTCTCTTGATTGTAAATGTCAAGCTCTTTTAATGTATTTCTGTATCATGGATAATAGATTTGAAGGTGCTGCAACCAATATACCACTATTACTTAATTTATCCAAATATTCTCAATGCAAAATTAAAATGAAAATGCATTTATAGAGTATGGATTTTGAAATTTGGTCTTCCATTATAGATTAATATAAGATTATTGATTATGATAGAATCACATGGTAAGAACCTATAAAAACTTCCTAAAATTAAAATTGAAAATCTATGAATTCTTTATACTACTCCTTAGGAGTTGAGGAATTCAATAGAATTTCTGCTTGTAAAACTGCCCATGAAATTTGGGATACCATGTCTATCTCACATGAAGGAACATATAGTGTAAAATAAATGAGACTTAATACGTATACCATTAAATATGATAACTTAAAAATGAAACCTGATGATCCTATCTCTGACATGTATCTTAGGTTCAATAATATTGTCAACACAATGATTTCTCTTGGAAGAGAAGTCACTGCCAAGGAGTAGAACATAGTAATTCTCAGATGTCTTCCTGACAGATGGAGAGGAACCCTTGTCTCTATTAGAGAATCATGTGACATCAGTAGGATACCTGTAAAAGAACTCATTGGAAAACTGATGATGTATGAAGAGGAACTGAAAGTCAACAAGGAAGAGGAGGATGAACTAAAGAGGAAATCTATTACATTCAAGACCACCACCTCTAAACACAAAGACAAAGGGAAATTTGAAGCTTATGTAGAAAGTCATTGTAATGAAAAATCATCACCTGATAGTGATGAGGAGATGGCTCAATTATCCAGAATATTGAATAAATTTTAAATGAAGAAGAACTGTTTCTGAAATATGAACCTGAAGGGAAAATATGACCAAAAAGGAATTTGGATGAAGGATTGGAAAAGAAGTGACAAGACTAATTAGATTGTCTACTATGAATGTATGAAAAAGGATATATCAAGGATAACTGTCCAAAGCTCAAGTACAAAAAGAGATATGAGGACAAGGACATGAAGTATAAAAAGGAAATGAAAAAAAACCTAGAGTGCTTCTGAATATAGTTCAAGCGACTCAGAATCATAATATCATGAACAAACTAACAAAGACAATATGTGTTTTATGAAAAACACATCTGAGGTAACATTGGAATCTCTTGTACATAATTCACAATATTTTGGAGATAAGAGTGACGCTGAAAATATGAATAATGAAGAAATTTTTGAATAATGTAACATGATGAAGAAACATGCAATGAACTAAAAGGAAAATATAAATCATTGAATAAATAGTATTCTCTCATTGTGATTGTTAAATCTGAACTCACAACTAAAAAAGAGAAAAATTCTCAACTGCTCAAAGATAATAATGAATTAAAAATGTCTAATTAGCAATTAAAGAATGACCTAAATAAGATTAACAATGGGAAAAATAACTTTACTCATATTCTAGCTAAACAAATGGCCCTTAAATGCAACACTGGAATTGGTTATCAACCTGGAAAAAGAAATATTGGTAGAAAAAATTCTGTTTATAAATCTACGACATATAGTTTTACTCCCAGTTCTGGGCACAAATAAACTAATTTAGTTTATGAGTCACCTTCTATTGTTTCATGTTTTTCTGGACCAAATAGAGTTTATTTTTCAAATACTTTACTTAATACTTATAGGAAACCTATGAGTCAGATATGTGTTCTTAAAGCACTTATTACTAATATTAGTAGTCCCAAACAAGTATGGGTACCAAAATCTATTTTTTCTTAATCATTTTGTAAGAGCACTTCTTAAAGAGTTCCTGTAAAAGTTTATAGTACATGGATAGTGGATGTTCAAGACACCTAACCGGAGACTACTCATGCATCAAGAACCTAAAAAATAGATATAGGATATGTCACATTTGGTAACAATGCCAAAGGGAAGATCATTGGCCTCGGCCAAATCAGTAACTCTAACTTAGTTTTAATTTCTAATGTACTATTTGTTGATAAATTAAAATATAATATTCTTAGTATCTCACAATTATGTGATTATGGATTTCATGTTAGATTTGAAAATGATGATTGTAATGCCATTAATTCTAAAGATGAAATATTATTTTCTGCATTAAGAAATTAAAATGTTTACTCTGTTAACATAGATTCCTTAGCTTCTCAAAATGATTCTTGCTTAACTGTATATCATAAAGAGTCTTGGATCTAGAATAGGAGTCTAGGACATTGTAATATTAACTCCCATAGAAAGCTAACTAGAAAAATATTAGTTAAAGACTTACCCAAATTTGAGTTTCCAAATGACAAAGTGTGTAATCTCTATCAAAAGGGAAAAAAATAAAAACTTTCTTTCAAAACAAAAGAAAGAAGTTTCAACTTCTCAACCTCTTTAATTGGTTCACATGTATTTGTTTAGACCATCTAGCATTTATAGTTTATATTTGACAAAATATGTTTATATTCTTGTAGATTACTTTTCTAGATATACGTGGACCTTCTTTTTGGCTCACAAAAGTGAATCTTGCTCTTATTTTACTAAATATTCCAAGTCTGTGGAAAATCATAGTGGACTTAGATTTAAATATTTAGGAAGTGATATTGTTCATGAGTTAGAAAATCAATTTTTTGAATCCTTTTTCTCACAAAATGGTTATAGTCACAATTTTATTACCCCTAGAACACTTCACCTAAATGGAGTTGTAGAAATAAGAAATAGAACCTGGCAAGAGATTTCTAGAACAGTGCTTAGTGAATATGACCTACCTATTTATTTTTGGGATGAAGCTATCAATACAGCATTCTACATAATCAATAGATTGTTGATGAGACCTATTCTTAAGAGGACTCTTTATGAGTTATGGAAAAATTGAGAACCCAAGGTTAACTACTTCAAAGTTTTTGGTTGCAATGTCTATATTCTTAATACTAAAGATATTCTAAAGAAATTTGCATCCATGAGTGGTGAAGGTATATTATTAGGATATTCCATCTCTAGTAAATCCTATAGAGAGTTCAATAAAAGAACCAAATGTGTGGAAGAATTTGTCCATGTCAAATTTAATGAAGCAGATCCACATGAGCCGAAAACCATTCTACAGAATCAGGAGGATGATGTATCAAGTCTAAAAATTAATTCAAAATCCTCAAACTCTTCTATGAAATAATCTCTAAAAACATCCAGTTCTGGAAATTCTTTATACTCAAGTCACTATGATCCTGAACCTGTTGATGAACCTAAAATCACTAATCCCTCATTTTCTAGAGTCTTTAAAACTCTTAAAAACTATCCTTTAGATACTTCTGTAGGAGACCTAGAAAAAATAACTTCAACTAGAGATTCTCATAGAAATTAGGTTGAACATAAAGTCTTCTTGTCACAACATGAACCTAAAAACATTATTGATGCTTTAAATGATGAATTTTGGGTGATGGCTATGCAAGAATAACTTAATCAATTTTAAATTAACAAAGATTGGAAACTTGTTGAAAACCCTAAGGACACATTCACCATAGGCATGAAATGGGTGTTCAGAAATAAGTTAGATGAAGCCGGTAACATAGTTAGAAACAAAGCTAGATTGGTTGCACAAGGCTATTGTCACGAAGAAGGAATTGACTATGAGGAGAAAATTTTACCCGGAGTTAGACTTGAAGCCATTAGAATCCTTCTTACCTATGCTACACATCTAAATTTCAAACTATATCAAATGGATGTTAAGAGTGTATTCTTACATGGGTATATAGTTGAGGATGTATTTGTTGAACAACCCCCTTGTTTTACAAACCCCCATTTTCTAAATCATATTTTTAAATTATCAAAAGCTTTATAGGGTTTAAAACAAGCTCCAAGAGGTTGGTATGATAGTTTGAGTACTTTTCTTATTTCCGAAGGTTTTAAAAAAGGAATAGTTGATCCTACCCTGTTTATAAAATGAATTTCTAATGATGTGTTAGTTGTCCAAATATGTGTATATGACATTATCATTGGATCTTCATGAAATTATTTATGTAATTATTTTTCTAAAATGATGAAAAATGAATTTGAAATGTGTTTAATGGGTGAACTAAAATTCTTTCTCAGATTTCAAATATTTCAAAATAATGATGGTATTATTTTAACTCAAAGTAAATATACTAGATATCTTCTTAAATGTTTTGGATTGGATAGAACTAAATGTAGTAACACTCCCATGAGTACCGCTTGTAAGTTGGATCTTGATGAAGATAGAAAATCTATTGATCAAACCACTTATAAGGGAATTATTGGAATTTTACTCTATTTAACTTATAGTTGACTTGGAATTTTGTTTAGTGTGTGTATGTGTGATCATTTACTAGAAAATCCTAAGGAATCTCATTTAAATGCTATAAAGAGATTTTTCAAGTACCTCAATCATACACCCAATCTAAGACTATTTTATCCAAGAGGAAAATCATTTGAATTAGTTATTTATTATGATGCTTACTTTAGTGGTTGTAAGTTACACTACTGGAAAAATGACCTATACCCACGGTTCAAAACCGTGGGTATAGCCCCCAAAACCGTGGGTATAGCCTATACCCACGGTTTTGGGAACCGTGGGCTGGAACAGCATCGGGATAGGGGTCTTGACCTATACCCACGGTTTTGTAGAACCATGGGTATAGGTGTTTCACACACCAAAATGTTGGTGTACAGCGTGGCAGGGAACTATCCCCAGGGTTTGCAAACCGTGGGGATTTTAAAATTTTCAAAAAATCGCATGCAGGGGGTTTTGAACCCGCGCCACACGTAGGGATTCCGCAACACAATGCAACAGCGGACCAATCGAGCTGAAATATTTTCACGTATATATAGATAATTTTATTATAATATATTAATACCAATACTGTTATCTAAAAAAACGCGATCGGCGGGTTTCGAACACGTGACCTGGAGGGAAATAATTCAGCGGTGAACCAACTAAGCTGTTGAATTTTTATTAATTACTATTGGTATCGGTATATTTATATTATTTAATAAATTGTTCCCGCATAAAAAAATTTTCATCCCGCCCAATTTTTTACTCATTTTCCCCTCGCCATAATGCAGGAAACCTATACCCACGGTTTTTAAAAACCATGGGTATTGGCCTTTGAAAAAAAACCCCTATACCCACGGTTTTTAAAAACCGTGGGTATAGGACTTCACAAAAAAACTATGCCCACGGTTTTGGCAATACCTTGGGTATAGGTCTTCAAAAAAACATATACCCACGGTTTTGTCAACAACCGTGGGAATAGGGGACTTATACCCACGGTTTTTACAAAACTATGGGTATAGGTTCCCATACTATCTTATACCCACGGTTCTGGAAAACCGTGGGTATAGGGGGGACCTATACCCACGGTTTTTTACAAAACCGTGGGTATAGGCCCAATTTCCAGTAGTGATAGATATAAAAAGCACCTCTGGAACATGTCACTTTTAAGGAAAGTCACTAGTATCATGAGGTAGTAGGAAACAAGATTCTATTGAATTTTCCACTACAGAAGTAGAATACAAAGTTGTTGGCAGTTGTTGTGCACAAATCTTGTGGATGAAACACACATTACTAAATTATGGATATCAATTCAGGCTTGTACCTATAAATTGTGAAAACACAAGTGCTATTAACATTTCGAAAAATAATGTTTCACATTCTAGGACAAATCATATTGATGTAAGACATCACTTTTTTAGAGATAATTATCAAAAAGGAGATATCACATTGGAATTCATTAGTATTGAGTATCAATTTGCTAATATACTTACCAAACCATTAAATTATGAAAGAATAGAATACATCATACATGAATTAGGAATGACAAATCTTTAGTAATTTTCTTACTTTTTTTTATCTTACAGTTTCATGTTTATTGTCTCACTGTAATAATCATTCATTGTCTCATCGTAAAGACCCGATATGGTCTCACTGTAACGATTCTTTCTGATTGTTATTTATGAATAAAAAATAGTATCACAGTAATTATTCATTTCATATTTTTTATTTCCCCAAGATTTTTTATTTTCAATGTTTGGTATTCTTAAATGATAAAATAAAGTGTCACTTTTCCTTCACTTGATCTTTCTTCTATTCAATCAATTTTTAACCCCTCTTCAAACCATCAATCCTTCTCTATCTCAAACCTTTTGTGATTTCCCAGGATGAAACATCATTCATCTTCGACTCTTGAGAAACATATCCCAAAGAAGAAGAAAATCACACCCATGCTGCCACCAGAAGATCCTCTAAATCCAAATCTAGTGAACCGAGTAGAAGTACCTGAGAAAAAGTTATTCCTAAGTGGCTTATGTCAAGTAACTATCTTCTTTTTAATGTTTTAAAAGAGAAAGGCCGGTTAGAATGGTTTTCAAAGAAAGATAAACCTATCTACCCTAAGTTAGTGGCTCAATTTTATAAGTATGTTCAGTTCTCCATTGATTCTGAAGATGGTTATGTTGGAGAAGCTGGATAAATGGTCAGAAATGCTCCTTCTCTTTGAGGTTATGGGTTTCATGCCTTAGGATACCTCATGAATTCATCATTGAAGCCTATCAGAGAGGACCTCCACCTTCCTGTGAATTCTTTGTTTTGGAAGATGCTCTAAAAAGCATAACCGGAAATGGAACCAAGAGGAGAGTCATTGCTACTGAAATGGATGGAGAATCAAGACTTATATATATGTTTATACAGAACTAGATTATCCCCAGAAAAGTTGATTTTACTGTACTGAAATATCAGGATGTTTTTTTATTCATCTTATGAAAAGTGGGCATAAGATCAACCTTTGTAATTATATCATACACTATATGTGTGAGCTGATCAAAACCACATCTAAGTTAACCTCCCTATTTTATTCTCGTCTTATCTCATCCTTGCTTCATTCCAAAGGTACATATGGACCTAATGAGGATGTTATCAAGGATTTTGAGTATTGCCTTCAAAACTTCATTATCAAAAGGATGAAAATCAATTGGAATCCTTAGAAAAAAGCATGGGTGGAAGATAATGATAAGATTTATGAAAAGTTAAATACAGTGGAACATCCCTCAAGACCAAAAGATATTTCTGATCCTGGTTTGGAACCAGATGCAGTTGTTGAGTATTCTACAGAAGAAGAAGAAGAAGAAGAGGTTGTTGTGCCTCCTATAGAAACTATTTCTGATAAAGAAGACAGTACTCATGTCCCTCATGTAGTAAGTGAAAAATATTTCCCTTCTACTTAAGATATTGTTAATCTAGAAGATCACCCCTAGGTTGAAATAGAATCTTCTGTCTAAGAACTCGAAAATAATGCTATGGAAGAACCTATAGAAGAAGAATTACCTACCATACAAGAAGATGACCTTGAAGAACTCCCAGTGGAACAATTTGTTCCTAAAGTCATTCCTTCGACTGTGGAAAGGCTAGAGATGGCTTTTCATCCCGCAAGACAAGAAATGAGAGAGGATCTAAGAGTTGAATTTGTGGAATTAGATCAAGAACCTAAGTCTCTGAGTCTTGAAAAGGATGAAACTGTTGAGGGGTAGAAACCCCCAAATCTTTAATCTTTTGAAGTACCAAACTCGATCACTTCATGACCTGTAGACACTCAGTATAAGTTCCCCAGTTATTATGATCTGAATGACTCTTAGTAAGTCTCAATAAAAGGCCTTGACCTTTCTACTATATTAAAATTCAAATCTATCTCTAACATTGCCCCTAAAAAAAGAAAATGAGATTCTATTAGTCCCTATCTCTGAACCTTTACCAGAAAACCCATCCTTAGTGAGTAAAGATGATCTGAAAGAATTTGGAACTACCCTTTGGTCTAGAGTTGAAAAACTCACAAATTCCCAACCTCCTCTTGTAACACATGTAAGTGAGAAAGATTCCTCACTATTTTTGGAAAAAGATATTTGGCAGATCCAACCAAAAATGCTTCATGAGATTCAGAAAGTCATTATTGACAACAGACTGCTTAGGGATGAAGTGAAGACCCTAAGAGGAATTATTGAAGACATACAGAAAGTTATGAATTTGAGATTAGAGCTTGTTTCTCATCCTGTGCAGTTTGTTGTTCCTCAAACCCCACAGAATGTTGTCTCTCAAATTCAACCTCATTTAGCTTCCTTAGTTGAAAATGTCACTAAAAGAAACAAACAAATTGTGAATGAAATGAGAGAGCTTGTTTTTAATCTTAACAAGCTCACTGATGAGTATATGCAGTGCCTTCAAAAAGTTCTAAATCAACTAAAATATCTTACCTAAGATTTAAATGATTTTAAGGAATCTAGATAATCATCCCAACTGTATTTATACAATAACCTACTTAGAAAAGTGTTCAAAGAATATCTTCAGACTGTGCTTAGTTTTTTCTATAAAGATTCTCTATATGAAGTTATCAAGAACAGTGATAGAGTCCTTGATTTGGTCAAAATCCATTCAGAAATTTCTAATGATTCTTAGAAATAAATTTCCATGAAATTGGATTTCTACTTCAACCAAATCTTCTCAAAAACTAACAAGACCAATAATTTTAATTATCTTGTAGAAAATCTGAGGATTCCTCCTATTACTCAAGCTTTCAAGACTCAAGTCCAAAAGCTCATAGAGTTCACTCATCTGTTGGATAAGTTAAATGAAAACAATGATGTCTTTGAGAAATCTATGTAGTATGGTGGAGAGATCATTGATGAATTTATTAACATTCTGAGACCCTATATTCATGTACAGAGTACAACCATTATTGCTCTTGTGGCTGCTCCTCTGAGACCTGGTTTTCCTACCTTTACCTCTTCCCTAGCCTCCACTTCTATGTTTTTCAGTTAGGCACTGGGTCAAATCAGTAATCCTTGATCAAAAATTACTATAGTCTTCTAATACACCTACTCTCGATCCCTTGGTCTTTTAAGGACTTCATTTACCTTCTCTATCAACCAACACACTCCCTTCTTCTACTTCAACTTCTGCTCACATGGCTTCCTCTTCTGTTGTTGCTGCTACTAAATGCAATGTGAAGACCAGCCAGTGAAGAAGGAAAATTTTTACTCTATTTTGATGGTAATCTTGTAACATTTGTTTTACTTTTTATAATGCCCCTCTTTCTTTTCTCTAATATATTATACACATTTTCTTGTCTCTCTACTCTTTCTTTTTCCTACTACTTTTTTATCATCCCAAAAAGGGGAAAAATATATGGGAAACAAATAAGAAAAATATATAAACAATATAAGGGAGAATCATAGGAGAAATATAATAGAAATATAGTATAAGAGAACACTCACTGTATATATGTTATATGTACATTCGAACAATGTTGTTAGAACAAATATACACTCTAAATATACATGATTTGTGGTCATAATAAAGGGGGAGATTGTTAGACTCCTCATATATTAGTCATGTTTTAATGATCAGAAATCATATTCTGTTTATAAACCATGTTAACTCTATTTAATATATCTCACATCAAATATACAGTTGTTTAGTAAAATCTATCCAAATATCTTAAGTGTTATACACTCAATTTGGTTACTATACACTATCTTTTGATTAACATTATAATGATTTTTCTGACAAATGATTATGTTTAATTAATACCATCAATATCACCGCTTATGTATGAATATAGATATTTTCCTAAGTCTGAGACAATGTGACCATGATACATCCTGATCGTGAGACACCATGACATCTAGCCACCGTGACATCCAGACACCGTGACATCCATACACCGTGACATCAAGACATCGTGAAATCTAGACACCGTGACATCCAGACACCGTGACATCCATACACTATGACATCCAAACACCATGAAATCCATAAACTGTGATATCCAGACACCGTGAACACGGCACAATGAACCAGACACTATGAACCAGACATGGAGATATCAAGACATTGTGACATCAAGACACCGTGAACGAGACACTGTGTGAAGGAGACATTGTTTTCATGACATACTGTGACACCATTTCTTAAAATGTTTTGTCATCTTTAAATTTAATTTCTAATGGTCATAAGTGAATATTTTAAAGCACATACATAATTAATATTTCTTTTGTAGACAAGTATGAGGTACGAGGTGCAGAATACATGAAACCAGTCAGCTCAAACACGTGCACTCCAAGATAAAAGAGTAATGTGTCCCAAGAAAAAGAACGAGTGTGGAACGATATTAAAAATCAGAAAAAGCTGGTGTCCATGAGCATGAAAACATAATACACATAGAGAATTCTTGAAAAAATAATTTACTCATGAAACCTGATGATGCTGAAGAACACATGAAGCATACTGGAATCCCTATAATATCTTCACACTGTCTAACATCATGAATAACACAAGTCGTATCGGTATGACTTATGACACTCTTTTTTCTATACGAGGACTTGAGTTCTATATCTAAATCATCTCAAGAAGTCCATAGCTGTATAGACTAACACTCAAATCACTTCTAAACTTATCTCAATATCTCTTCTTTGGTGTGTATCATTTTATTATCTTTCAAGAAGTGTGTGTATCTGTATAAAAACACACTCTTTCTTATTCATTAAACTGAAGGATAAAAGATATCCTTACTCAAATGTTATTTTACACTTCTGTATACCCATGGATAAGTGTGGAAGAGGTCCCTATGTGGCATGGTTGTTTGTACCCATGAAGAACTGTGGAAGAGGTCCCTGTCTGACCTAGACAGTCCTATGTACTATTTCTAACCCCGATCCAGGGTGAGGATCAAGTTTATTTATATAAACTTCTTGGGGGAAGGTGATCACCAAATGGAGTGGATTAGGTCGCATCTTGAGACTGAACCACTTGTTATATATCCCCTATGTGGCTTAATCTAGCCTTCTCTATTTTGCTGCATTACTATGTAATTCAGATATCACTAAATTCACTTTGATATTTACTCTTGCTAGGAATTTATAATTGACTTGTCTTAGTAGAATATTTTAAAAAGTAAAATTAATATCCATCATTAAAATTACTATGACCTAATCAATCTTATAAGAAGTTATTTAATTAGTAAAACTCTTATAATAGTATAACCTTGATTAACTGGGTTGCCTATAATCTTTTGTGGAAAACTTTTAGAAATACTATTTACCTAGAATCTTTTATAGATACTCAATTCACCCCCCCCCCCCACCTTCTTGACTAATCTACTCTGACCAACATAATCCTAATTTTGTAATTATAAAATTATACTTTCCTTCTTTTCATCATGTTCGTTGATCAACGAAAACTTTACTCAAATGTATGTATAGTCTATTATCTCCATGATTATAAAAAAACTAATTTTTCATTATTATACTTAATAATTGGTTTTTTAGAAAAGTTAATATATATATAAGTGACAATAAATCCTCTCTATTTATTAAATATATGATCAAAAAATGAACTCTTTGATCATATTAAACGTACCAATATCTTTTTGGTCTTATGATTCAAATGTCATCAAAAAATAGAATGTGTACTTAACCATTTATGAACTTGAATGAAATGATATAAATGGATAAATGGTAAGTGATAATATATGTAAAAGTATATGAATAATTTAAATAATTGATAAAATCATACTATATATGATATATTGAATGTATTAGACAATTCATATAGAAAGTAATAGACACTTTATATTAATAAATTAATTTTAGTTGATTTAAAGAGTAATTTTTTAAATATTTTTCATCCATGCCCATATTACTAAAATAATTTTATTGATGTTTTTTGGAAATAAATTAATAACAATACATTTTTTGTGTCACTGTTTACTTTCTTTGAAAGGTTTTCAAAGGGAGTCCATTAAAGTATTTTTTATGGGGAATTTTGACAAAAAAATAAAAATGAATGTTGTATTTTAACATATAAAACGTAAATGTTTTTACCACCTTCATAAGCATTAATTGATTTTTTGATTCATTTATATGATTTCATGTTTTAAAAATCAAAATCATATATTCCTATTTTTTTAAAAAAAATATTTTTATATGATATGGATATTTAGATATTCAAAAATAATATCTTATTGATACAAAGAATATTTGTATGAGTATGTTGAATGAAATTGAAGTGTTCTTGTGTTGTGGTTCAATTATATATATTTGTAAATCAAATTGAAGGTGGTTCAGCCTAATATATCTCACGATGATGGGTGAGAATTATATAGTTATTTAATTCATTTGAAAAATGGATATTGTTAAAGAGTTTTAGGTTTATTTTAAGAGATTATATGAATTTACTAGGAATGTAATTCCATTTCTAAGAATTATTGTAATAGTTATATGAAAATAATATATTGTGTCGCCTATATTATTTATCTATTATTTATATTGAATTTGATGTAAATTGTATGATTTTATAGGATATTCTAATGTAATTGTGTTTAAAGGAAATTTTATTATCCTTTTTTTGGGAGAAATTTAAAAATAATTGATAAACAATTTATGATCTTTTCATGATTTCAAACAAAAAACAATGGGTACTATATTTCAATTATAAATTCCTTTGCAATTCATCATGATTTTTTTAGGTCGAGGTGTTGATCTCTTGGGTAATAAAAATATTATTTTAATCACATAGATTATTTAAAAAAAACATTATTGCATATCCATGGTCAAATATGTCTCATTTTTTACATTTATACTTCCACTACTAAGATTTTAATTATCATACCACATTTTAAAATAATTTTTTCACATGGATTTAAGGATGTTTTTGGAAAATTATTACGTCAATATGAAATTTGTGAACACAATTAATGAAAGAAACATATTATATCATGAAAGTTATATATTTTGGTAATGTGGATATTGTGTAGGAGTATCCACATTATGATTTAATATTTATATATTTTTTTTGATAACAAAATAATTTTAGAATCTAAATCTAAAAGATCTACTAATATGATAGGAAATGAATTATTTTCTAATAAACCAATTTTATTGATTCTTTAGTGTGAGGTATTAATAATGGTTTTAAAATTTATTTCTTATATTCCCATGATTACTCTCGAATCTAGACATGGTTCAATAAAACATTCCCTAAATAAATTCTCAATCCCAAAAAAATGATTTAATTTATATCTAGAAGATACTTTAGTATATTTAGAAAGGAAGCATCTAGGGAAGGATAAATGTGGTCCCATAAAATGACATGGTTATGATCTTGTTGGTAGTTATTATACTAAGACACATGAAATTCAATGTATACAAAGCTACTTTGATGTGGTATTTTTGACCAATAACACACATCTCAAATTCTTTCTAGTATTTTATAATGGGTCAAAAAACATAATATAATTTAAATTCCATACCTAAACATCAATTTCATATCCTCAAAAGGATTTAGGGACACATTATCTCTAACATCAGAAAATAACAGTTCATAACATCAATCCACATAATTTTTTTGATGACTCTAATTCATCACCATATTTTTAAAAAAATTACTAATCTTCACATCCTTATCTTGAAAAATAATAGGTCAAAAAAATTACATTTCCTTTTTCCCAATAAGAGAAGTGGATATCAATGAGGACGACCCTAAGATTATATAAAATGAACCATATGTATTGAGTGTTAATAACCATTTTTCTATAGGAACTCAAATAATGAAATATTATTCTCACATGAGACTCTAAAATACATATCACAAGCATAGAGCATGTCATCTAAATTTAGATAATCCATTATTATTGTATATCTATTTAAGGTAGATAATTCATTCTCATGGATAACTAAGTACCCAATACCTGCTGTAAAGAACGGTAAATTCAAATGTATAATGGAGATCTTAAACTGAGACAAATAAAAATAAAATTAAAATTAATTTTATGACTTCTTGAATATAGTGTTTTGACATACCTTTCACTATATTGGGCACACATATATGGATGTAGTGAAGTTACATTATGATCAAATCCACAATCACCTACATGTCATCATGTGTTGAATCTATTCAAGGTAGACATGTAACAAAATACATAGCTATGTGTTAACTTTTCTAGACATGGATATGTAATTTTGGAAACATGCCATTTATTCATTGGTTCTCATCCTTCACCTAATAAAAAAATTTATACTTAAAATATGCCCTTACACTTTCTATATCATTCCTTCCAACTAGAAGTGAGTTTTATATAGCTTACTTGGTTTCTCATACATAGGTATTACGTCTTTCTGGTGAATATTTAATACATTACAGAAACAGATGCCTAGGGACCATAATAGTTTATTTCCTTTGGAGACTACAGAAATAATATTCTAATATTTTGAAATATTTCAAAATTTTCAAACAATAGTCTTGTTATTTATTACTCTTCATTAGAATACCTGAATTAAAATATTTTTATATAACCTTGTTATAAGAAATATAATAATGTTATATATTTGATCTCAATATGGGAAAAAAGTTATATATCTACATAACATGATAATATTGGTATGATAACATGAGAATAACATTTAAAAACCATACCCTTTATATCATATATCATAAAAATGAGACATAAAATAAATATTGGAAGTTCATAAGACATAAATAATAATGGAATCAAGTCCCACTAGCTATGATAACATATAATTGAAATAAGAAATAAATTTTTTCTATATAAAATAGTATATAAAATTTTAAACATGTTTAAATAAATAATATTTCAGTCAATAAGTTAAGGACCTAAAATGAATCCCTAACATAAACATAACGAATAGAAACCAGGTCTATACATTAAATTATGGACCCGAAAGGAAGATACATGCATAATATTGTGAACATGTAATCTTGTTCCTGTATAACATTGTGAACATGTAAT
Organism: Viscum album; assembly: GCA_963277665.1. NCBI lineage: Eukaryota > Viridiplantae > Streptophyta > Magnoliopsida > Santalales > Viscaceae > Viscum > Viscum album. The sequence continues at coordinate 685,283,816 of OY728145.1, read as the reverse complement.
CAGGTTCATCTATAACATCTTGAATTGGAAATCAAGTTCTCACATAACATTTTCAACATATATTATAGTTCACACATTACATTATCAACATCTAATCTAGTTAACACATAACATTTTGAACAGGTAACTATGATCATGCATAACATATTTACCCATGAATTATCTATCTTTAACCAATGCATTGGAGGGAGATATGGGCGCCACATGTCACATAATTAAAATCGTACATATGTTTTCTATAAGATTATAAAACATTCATCATATAATAACAAATGAAATAAAATGGTTTTAATTAACATTTCATCATATCATAACCAGTGGAGAAGAGGTAGGATTCATAAACATTTCATAATTTCATCATAGCATAATCATATAAAAATTAGTGTGTTTAATAAGAATTTTATCATGGAATAACTCATAGAAGAGAGACTGGTTTCATAAACATCATGTCATAATGAACCATTTAAAGAAATAATAACACTGATATCCCTAATTCATAAACCAAGAAAAAAAATAAGATACATGATTAGATGTTGTCTTATATGGAGAATCATTTTAACAAAAAAATTGGAAGTTTTCTTGACTAAATTAACTTTTCATGGAGATGAATTTTAAAAACTAAAAATTAATAAAAAAACATAAAATTATTTTTCTTTGAAAATAAACATGGAATATTATAATGGAATTTAAAAAAAATAATGGTCCGGATGGAAGATAATTATTTTCATGTTGTACACATTACTATAATGATTTCTTTTAAATTTTAGATAAAATACAAATGAGAATTATTTAGAAACTGACCTTAATAATTCATTTCAAGAATGTTTTAAAAAGTAAAACATGGGTAAAATCTCTTTAATAAATCATTTTACTTATTCCAAAAACATTTTGAAAAAAAATCAAATATGTTTTTTGAAATCATGTTTTTCGATAAAATGGTTTTTGAGAAAAGAATGAAATGATGATGATTTTTCTTTAAAAATATGAAATATTTTAAGTAAAAAATGAGATAAAAAAACTAATATTTCTTTAAAATATCATGAATAACCATAGAATACAAAATTATTTAAAATTATTGTGAGGAATATAGTAATATTTCATTTTTTAGACTTAATGATAAATAATAAAAATCAATGATGAGACATTAACATAAATGAATCATCGCATTGGTTAAATTTTAAGCATAATACTCATTAATGAGAGATCCAAAAATGGATATGTATTCATCATAATTTTGAGGATAATAATCAAAAACTGTATTCATGTAAAATATATACCCCACATTAAAGAGATATGTGGGGAATATTGCATGTTTCTCATTGGGGTAAAACATGTAACATAAAAATACCTTACCTTATGTCTCAAATTCATTCATACGCATTAAGAAATAAGGTATAATAAATATAAATTAATTATAAATAAATTATATAACTATAAATATATATATTATACTATATAATATTTACTTATTTACATTTATTACCTGGTAATTACCAATTCCTTATTAAAATCATGCTTCAGGTAATTATCACATTATTTTTCATATATATTTTGATTTTTTTATCTTTATTCCTCTTACATTGATCAGGGATCCATAACCTAAAGAATAATAATTATAAAATAATTATCAAATCTATAAAATAATTACACTTTTATGAAAAAACATGAATGTAATTTTTGATAAATGAATACTGTTACGATCATTGAGATGGTAGGTTGTTGGTATGAATAGGTATAATTTAAAATTTTAAAATATCATTATAGAATGGAGGTAAGTAATATTTTTTCTTTACATAATGATAATAATAAAATAAATAAATTATTATTAAATTTAATATACTTGTAAATATGATCCATATTGTGTGGTGATGAAAAGAGAGAGTCGCTTCGCTTCATGATGGTAGTACTCTACATGTATATAAATGAAGTTATAAAATTTTAGTGAGTTAAAAGGTAGGAAGTAAAATGATATATACTCTATCAATAATGATAAATGTGTCATTAATATCATAATAATTTTATTTATATCTAATATATTCATTAACATTAATATTATTATCTTCCATGTAAATCCTTTGTGAAAAAGGAATCACATCGCTTCGTGAGGTTATAGTCCGCCGTACACATGAGTGAATTTATCATATCCCCAATGGAATGTAAAGTAAAAAATGTTTTTTTAAGACTAAAATTGATCATATATTTATTATAAATATTATTATTCAAATATTACTGAAATAAAATAATGATTAATTCCATAATTCATTAGTTCTAGTGCCTTCGGATACACTGGTACAAAACAAACACGGTCATAGGTGTGCTACATAATCTCCCACTATGTTCATCATATCTATAACCCTTCTTAGAAATATAATACATAATTAATATGTTCATATCATATTTAAATTAAGCATAAGAAACGGGGAGGTTAGTTTCCTAGTAAGGATAAAAAATTGAGATATGTATACATAGTATGAACATAAGGTTATGGGAACATGACAATACATATGAAAACCGTAACCAACATATCAAATATCATAATATGGTGTCATGGAATAAATAATGGAAGTTAATAATACAATAATCATAAGAAAATCAATGAACATTACCCATTCTAACATAACATTGGCATAAAAATAGATTTTTCCCATATGCATAAGTATATATAGTCATATGTTAGGGATACCCACCAAGACATTAATAAAATGTGAGTATTGGGATAACCACTCATGACCCTATTTTAGAACATGGTATAACCTCCTATATACCCACTCTCATACTTGGGATAATCTACCATGTACCCTTTAATCTCATGTAACCTTAATCATTTCCCAATGAATTAGAGGGAGATTTAGGTCCCAACCAACACAAAATGTAAACTATACATATGTGTTCCACAAGATCATAAAATTAAACATATAATAACCCATTAAATGAAATGAGTTTATAAAAAAATTATTATATTAGAACCCATGTAAAATATATTGGTTTCATAATCATTTAATCATAGCATAACCAATGAAAATTAAGGAATTTAAAAATAATCTTATCATGGCATACCCCATAAAAAAGAAAAGGGTTTCATAATAATTATTCCATTAAAACAAAAATAATTCATAAAATTTTTAATAATTGTATCCTTAGACCAAAATGATAGTAAAACAGAAATAACATCGACAGATTTCATCATATTTGGAAAATAATTTTAAATGTTCATTGAAAATATTTATTGTTGAAAATATCTTTTCTAGTTTTAAAAAATGATTTTAGAAATTGTAAAAAAATTAAAAACATTTTTAATTTAATTTAAACCTGAAAATTATAAATAAATATTCCAATAAATTATTTTTCAAGATGTTGGATGACTTTTTTCATGTCATACATGTGAAAAAATATTCCATTCAAATTATTGGTAAAATCCGAACAGAAATTGTTTTTGAAAATTATAAGAATATTCATTTCATAACATTTAGTAAATATTCATACACTGATAAAAATATAATTTTAAAATCATATGTAAGATACCAACCATTTGAGATATGCCTTGTTCGCATATTTTATATAATCTTTCAATTTTATTTTGTTATATATTGGTTAGGTTTTAATTTGCTGGTGTTGTGGGTTAAACTGGAGAATTTGGGAAGACATAGGGATAGTGAACGATTAGTGCATATTTCAGGGAAATGGTGGAGACATCCCAAGGAAACAGTGTTCTATGTTTTGGAGAGATAGTATGTGGAGTGTATTTGGTGCATGGTTTGGAAAAAACTGCATAGTCTCCATCCCAAACCTTGTATTCCCATCAGAGGGGATGTACATGATTGGCACATGGTTTGTTGAACCGTGCACCACATAAGAGAAATCATGATACCCCTAGGATGAGGTAAAAAATTAAGGCACATGGATTGACAATCCTTGCACCCCATCAAAGTAAATCATGATCCTGAGTTATTAATTTCCTTAAATTTTATTTTAAATTCTTAATCCCTTGGTTTAACCCCTATTCACCCCACTCAAACCTAACCAATTTCTTCTGATTATGGAATCTCACAGGATTTTCCCAATAATCCTCAATCCCCTTTAATAATGCATAGATGATCCAATTGAAGGACCATCACCCCATTATTCCCATTTTAGTTTCCTCTCTCTCATGTCGCACTTTCTAGATGCATAGGAATCATTGATCCTTTGTTAGAGATAGTTTAGATATAGGTTTTTATTCTTGTGTTATATTGGATATTTATCTTAGGTTTTGGACGTACATCTTACATTTCGTTGTGATCTTCATCATTCCACTTCAACTTGGGGATCACAATTTGGAAAACTTCTATTAAAAATCATTATGTAGATGGTCTAGATTTCAGTTCAATTAGTCTTGATTTTAATTGTGGTTCTGTAATTACACAAATTTAATTCCCACATTGGTAAATCACATCCTAATATTGAATTGATTAATTGATTTAAATTGTGAATATGAAATTTTTAAATGTTATTTTAATGAATTTTATTAGAATTTTTATTTTGAAATTGAGGAATAACATGTTGATGAAATGTGGTTGATCATTGGAATTTTTAAATTGGTAGCCAACATTAGGATGTTAATTTCATATGAGAAATATTATTTGTAGTTTTTATTTATATATAAAAGAAATTAAAAAATATATTAATAATGATTTATTACAATTTATGATAAATGGATGTAAATATGGTACCATGTGATGTGATATATTCGATTGACTTTTGGTACATGAACTGATGCTCCAAATACCCCTAGGTTAATATAGTGCCACTCTAGGCCCCCAATACATTTATTTATATATGTGATCACTAAGTTTTGGGATAATGACTATTGCTCTAAATAACTACATGTTGATGGACTTCTTGTCTAGGCCCTATTGTTTGAATATGAAATCATAATGATTTGATTAATAAAATCCCATGGTGAATCAAAATTTGATATCCATTTTCGGATGGTTTAGAACATGGTACGGACCAAAGCGGGTACTGGTAGTTTAGGTGTCATCATGAACACAAGGAATTATGTGGTTAAAAAATGAATAATGTAATGTGGAAATTGTTTAATTTATATATTTTACATTATTATTTACACAATTTTATAAATTTTTATGGAGTATAAATTGTTTCAAATATCATTGGTAGTTTCCTACTATTTTTTCCTCATACCCAACTCAAGCTACCTAGTTGTTACCTTAATAGACTTCATGTATGCAAGATAGGATAGTGAAAATAGCCCTATGATATGTATATATATATATGTGATTGTATGGGTCATTGGTGAGGGAACAAGTCCTAATTTCATGAACTTCATTATATTTTTTGTTTCATTATTTTGGTTGTTCACTTGACACTTTAAATATATTTGGCATTACATATCTTCTACTTTGATTTGGACATTGTTTTTTGATTTGGTTTATCATGTTATACTGATCTATATTTTTTATGGATTTATAATATTTATTGTTTATTATTATTTGTCTATTTGTTATTATTTCTATTGTTCTTCAAATTTTATAAAGAGTTCTCATGTTTTTCTCATGTCCTGGTATGGGAAATATAGTTAATTATACATTCATCATTCTGGGAACTTAGGATTACTACGTGTCATGAATTATTTTAGGTACACAAAAAAAAGGTTTTCGGTGATTAGTTTAAATGAATGTTATTCTAATTACTTCTGTAATTTAACATAGAAAGGTTCTTAATAAGAAGTTTAAAAATATAAATGATGTCAAATTTGTTAAATTTTAGTGGTCAAATGGGTGTCTAATGAGAAATTTGCTTTATAATAATGTTTTACCCTTTGTTTTCCATGATCCAGTAGGGAATTAGTTGAGGGTATTGTTAGTGCCTCAGTTTTGACCATGCTACAGGGTTATAGGAATGACTTCAGATGGATTTATGTGAAACCCTCTTATATGAATATGATAAATGTTTTATGTTTCCTAATAGTTTATTTTTATTATAGATATATACCTTTATGACAACAATTTTTTATAGGAAGATATGAGGAAATGGTTGGAAATGTGCCTCTAATAGTGGAACATGAGGCTCCAATAGTTCTAGGTGAAGGAGTTGAAGATAATTTCAATGAGAAATTTTATTGATTTATGTAATATATGGAGAGATAGCAATGGTGGGTTGTGAAATTCATGTCTGACTTGGCATGGTAGTTCTAGTTGTATCACCCTACAACATTAATCGGAGAGGGTGGGCCTGAGGTAGTATAGTTATATATTGATTCTATACAGATGATCCATGACCATTTAGATACTCAGGATGAAAATTGGGTAAATTCGATGTCTTATATGTTACTTGTTCATGATAAGCATTGGTGGGATATCCTAAATCAGGATAGGGAAACTAGAGAACTTTGTATAGATAGAATTATAGTTGAATTTATTAGATCAGATAGACACTAAGAATCTTAGGCAGAAGATAACAATGAAAATTAGAAGATTAACTTAGGGTATTATGGGAATAATTGACTATGTTGCTTTATTTACTAGTTTTAATTTATTTTTCATGAGTTTGTAGGAGATGAGGATGCTATAGTGAAATGTTTTGAAAATTGTATTAAATATGATATTAAGTCCCCTGTAAACATATTTTGGTTGAATAATTTTTCAAAAGTGTGGAATAAAGCTCTCTCATTAGAGGATAACATGAATGTGGATTCCAGTGGAATGCAATTGGTTTTTCCTAGATGGATAGGTGGTACCTATTCTAAAAGAAGGAACCATTTCTTTGATAATGTGAGTCAGGGAGATTGTAAAAAATGTGCCCAAAGAGAAGGATCGATGACACAAGGAAATATCCATATATACTTCCACATGTGTGGTAGGTCAGGTTATATTTATAGAAAGTGTCAAATGCCAACAATATGGTGTCTAGTTTAGGAAAATGGGGCATATACAGATGTATTGCAGAAACAATCAACCTATGGGTAGTGATAGAGCAGTGAGATAGACCATTAACAATAATAGGTGGTATTCAACCCTATATAAGTGAGGATGATGGAGTTATACTGGCCATAGCAGTTGAGGTGGAAGACATCGTACTTCAGGGCAATAGAGCTTATATCAGTAGATTGGTGCGGCTCAGGGAACTCATACTATAGTAAATGGATTAGGGATATGGAATTTTCATGCAGTTCAAACTAAACTTATGGATAAAAAGGATGATCCATCGACTAGGTACCAATCTTATAGATTCTATGATTTTAAAACCATACTTGATTCATGGGTCCCTAAATATTTTCAATCCTGAAAACTTGTGAAATTATTGATTCTAGTGGTGGAGTATTTGAGTGTAGTTATGATGATTGATACATATTTGGCTATATGAGTGAGAAACATATTCTTGGGAAAATGGTTCTCTCTTGAGGTTGGGTAGTTTTATTTTATACTGGAGATCTAATTTAACATATTCTAAGGGTGACAGTTATGTTAATCATAGAGAGTGGATTGTCTTGGAAGGCTATGAAATGCTAGTACATCAGAAAATGTGGGAGTTATCCACTCATGTCGGAAATTTTTTCTATATGAATAGGGGTTAAAGCATGATTCTTTTCCACTCATAGTGGGATAATTTCAGGATTCATTTGAAAAGGACTTCTAAGGGATACCACCTAAGAAACAATTTTAGTTTACAATTGAGCTCATGCCTTGAGCTTATCTGGTTTACATTCCATCTTATATAATAGCGCTAATAGAGATTAAAGAGCATAATACTATGCTAAAAGAGTTTATGAATAAGGTATTTATCCCCCCAAATATAGGTACACGGGATTCCCTAGTCATGTTTTAAATGAAGGATGACTTTACATTGCATTGATGTGTTTATTATCGGATGTTCAACCAGATGAAAGTGATGAACCTCTATCTTATTTCATGTATTGACAATATAAATAACCAGATGATAGGAACTTGTGTTTTCTCAAAAATTAACTTGATATTGGGGTATCTTTAGTTAATATTTAGGCCTTCTGAGATACGATGGATAGATTTTAGAAGCATGTATGGCCTATATGAGTTCTGCATGATGTCGTTAAGGCTAACAATCACCCAATATGTATTTATGGCCTTGATGAACTGAAACCTTCACCCATACTCAGACTATTTTGTGGTTAATTTTTATGGATGAAATCTCGATGTACTCCAAGACTCATGATGATCATGCACAACACCATGATTACATTATGAGTACACTAAGAGAGAATTTTCTATATTTCATTCTATCAAAGTTTCAATTTTATATTAAAAGTTTACATTCCATGAGTTGCACCATCTCTGAGTAAGGTGTGTTAGTGGATCCAAATAAGTTGTAGGTAATTGCTTATTATGAGTATCATAAGAATGTTTTTTATATCTAATTCATTCTGGGGTTAGCGAGGTATTATTTTATTTTTATCCCTGACTTTTCCTGCTTTGAATCACCACTTTAGAGATGGACTAAAAAGATAATCATGTTTGAATGGTCTGGAGCATGTAATAAATCTTTTCCAGATTTTAATAAGTGTTTCACTAAGACACCGAGTATGATCCTACCTGATCCAGGAGAGGCATATCAATTTTTATTTTGATTCATCTGGGATAGGACATGGAGTAGTGATGATTTTGGGGGATTGGGTTTTGGTGTATGGGTCACATCATTTGAGGACACATGAATGAAACTAACCAACACATGACCTTGAGATAGCAGTAATATATATTTCCTTCAAGTGTTGGTGACATTATCTATTGGGAAAAAATAAAAATGACTATACCAGTTAGTAGATTTTAAAATATATCTTTCCACGATAATATTTGAATCTCTATAAGAGAAGGTGCGTTGAGTAAGTGAAGTCATTTTATTTTGAGATAGTATATACACTCAGGAAGGAAAATATTGTTTCTAAATCTTTGAGAGGGAAATAATAGAATCATGTAGTTCAGGATCCTAGTTCTGAATGGAAGATGATGAATTTTCTAGATGATATGCACATTGTATTTAAGAGGGATTAGAGTAGACGACTCTCATATCATTGTCAATAGATTCTACATGTTTGAGCTAGAATATAGATAGGATGTATGATGATTTAAAGTGCTTATCTTTTGAGGGTAATCCATTAAGGTGGGGAGTCACATTATTATTAGACCATATATGAGGATGTGATCATATATTTTTGGAGTTTAGTTGTTATTTATATGAGTATGTGATAAGAGATGATGTGTGAGCCTCATCCCTCTTTGTGGGTAGTGAGTCCTATTTTGAAAAAAATATACCTTGACCTATGCCAATAGTATTGGTAGACAGGAATGAAAAATGATATTGTAGGGTTCATAATATAATGCTACGCTTGTCAATAGGTGTAGGTGGAGTGAAAACATCCCGATGGTTTACTCAAACTATAGAATATTTCGAAATGTAAGTGATATGACGTTACCATGGATATTTTGGTATTCCAATCATGGATGTCTCGAAATAATGATTTTATATGGGTGATATTAGATTGGTTGATGAAGTTATCTCTTTTAATTCCTATAAAACAAACATTCTTATTGGATCAGTTTGGAGACTTGTACATTTGGGAGATAGTCATTCGGAATGGGGTTTATTGGATTATAGTTTTAAAATATGACTCACATTTCACAAAACACATCTCTCAAGTCTTGCATAAGGATCTTGGGTTTTATGTATTTTTTAGTATGTATTTCCTTCTACATAATGATAGGAACTCAGAATGTACTACACTGGTATTGGAGGATATTCTATGAGCTTTTTCCCTAGATTTTGGTGGGTCTTTTGAGAATCATTGGTCACTTGTTGAGTTTTCTTATAAAAATATTTATAGAGAAACTATTTAGATGGAACAATATTTGGATTTTTATAGTAGGCCATGCAGATCACCACAATATATGATAGAGTCAATTGAGTCATTATAGTTTGGACTGAGTCTTATGATGGATACATTAAAGTAGGTTCAGATAATTCAGAAACATAGGGCTACGACATAGAGAAGGAATAATTCATTTGATAATCTACATCATCAACCACTAGGGTATATATTGGGATATTTTGTGTTCCTTAGGTTGTCTCCTGGACTAGGTCACTATATTATTTAGAGACATGGCATGTTGGTGGCCAGGTCTGTTGGACCTTTTGAGATTATGGAGAGAATCAGGTCAGTGACATAGTGATTGGATCTTCCAAAGAGGTTTAGGGATAAGAATGATGTCATTCATGTGTCACATTTTAAGTGGTATCACCCATACCTTATCATGTGATCGATGACGTTGAAATTTATCTTGAAGCTAATGCATCCTTCGAGAATCATTAGGTGCATGTTATGGATCATAGTGGGAAATTTTTGTAGGGTAAGGTCATGCTGATAGTTTGGGTTTTTTGGAAACATAGATGTGTTCAAGAGGAAAAATGGGAGAGATAAGATGATATTTGGGAACAATTTCCATACCATTTTACCTTAGTTGCACAAATATTATTATGATTACATGTCAGCCATAAGCTATTATAAGGTGTTGATATTTTATGATCCCAAACTTTCTGTAGATTCCTAGATCATATTTTCTAGGAACTCATTTACCCTCATTTTAGTATATCATGGTTGGGTTTTAATTTTGGATGTTATGGGTGAAACTGTATAATTTTGGAAGCTAAATGAGTTTTTTATAGTTTGTGAATGTTTATGGAAAATCATGTGGCCTTCCCTAGAAACGGTGTGATCTATTTTAGTGACACATTATGTGGCACACGATTAAAACACAGGTTGGCTAAACCCTATGACCTCCCTCCAAAACCGAGCACCTTCAAACAGAGAATTCAATCATGGTTTTTTCCCTAGTTATAAAAATATTTTCCACTTAGGAGAAACCATGTGACCCTAATGGTGAGATTCCCAATTGAGGCACGTTGTTTGAAAAACCATTCACCAATTCCTAGGAAACTGTGTATATGAGTTTTTAATAAACTGAAATTTTATTATTAATTCCTAAACCACGGAATCTTAACCCCAATTCACCCCCACTCAGATCTAACCTATGTTAAATAATTTTGGATGAGTCTAGGAGGATCCCAAGGATCCTAGAACACCTTTCAAGATGGATCAAAGATTCAATTGAAGGATAATCTCGTAATTATTAAGTGATGTATTCCATATTTTTTTCACTCTCTCCACCATTCTTCTTACCATATTAATAGGGATGATTTATCCTCTATTGGATATGGTTTATATCTGGTTTTTATGGTTACATTTTTAGGATCTTTATATTTGTTTTTTGTATAATATATTTTATACTGATGTGATCTCGATCATCTTGCATCAATTTGGGGATCTCGGTTCAGTGAATATCCAAAAATATTATTGAGGTATGTTGTAAAATTTTCGATTCCCAAAGTAATTATTTTAATTACTCATATTAAATTTTGAAATAAAAATATATATATTGGTAAATTTCATTTTTAAATTGAATTTATCAATTTCTAAAACATGTGACTATTATAATGGTAAATCATTTAATAAGGAAATTTGATAGAATTTTGATCATGAAATTTATGAATAATGGGTTGATGAAATGTGGTTGGTAAATGTATTTTTGAAACAGGTATCCACCCTCGGGTTGTTCCAATATGATAAAATGATGATTTCTAATTTTTTATCTCTTGATAAAAGAATGTGTGAAATGTGTGAATAATGAATTATGATAATTGATGATAGATGATTTGAAATATTAAACCATGTTATGTGATATCTGTTACTGAATTGGGAGATAGGTAATTCTACTCCAAGTACCCATGGGGTTCCAGAATTCTACTCTTGGCCCCAAAAGTATTTTTTGTATATATGTGATCATTTAGTTTTAGGATAGGGAATTATACACCAAATACACAAGGGGTACTAGACTATAGCACTAGGCCCCCAATATTTGAGTTTGAAATTTTAAAAAATTTATTAATGAAAACATAATCAAACTAAAATGGGATAACCATTTAGGGATGGTTCTATTCCAACACGAGTCGAAATAGATATTTATAGTTCAGGTTTCATCATAAAACTGGGGAATTATGTTGTTCAATTAAAGAATAATGTAAATAAAATACTATTGACTTTATATATATTACTTTAATCTTTATGCAACTATATATGATTTTATAGTATGTATATTTTCTTATATTTCATTGGTGGTGGCCTACTAAATTTTACTCACACTATACTTAGGCTTCCTGATCTGTACACATATTGACTTTATTTATGTATGATAGGATAAAGGATAGGGTCCTATGATAGAAGGTTGATTTGAGATGGATCATGGATGAGGGGACCATAAATGATATTAGGATCATCCTGAGAGTTTCCATGTATTTGTTTTTTTTCATTTGACACTTCATACATATAGGGCATGACATATCTACTTCTTTAGTTTGGATATTTTTTCTTATTTAGTTTTATCATGTGATATTGGTTTGTATTAGTTGTTACATTATTCTATTTATTGTTTATTATCATTTTCTCATTAGATATTGTTTCCAATATTTTATTACTTTGATAATGAGGGTATAGTCTCCCAACAATATAATATATTACACACTTCTTTCTAATCGGTAGCCTCTAGCGTACAGGGAGGCATGCCTAAGGTCATGTGACCAACATGCTCGATAAACATCCATGTGGAACCTAGTTTGGGATGTTTCATCATAAGATAGTAATAAAAAATTGGGTAAAATATTATTAGAAAACATGGATTTTGAAGAAAATAGATTTCCCACTGAAGAGAGAAATAAATTCAAATTTGAATAAAAACATTTTCTTAATAATTGTATGTACCAAAGAGTGTAATGATTTTTCAATTACATTAAAATATCATGAATACCTAGATTAAAATAAAATTTTATCATATTTCTAGATAGTTATATCATGATATTTCAACAATGGAGACTAATTCATAAACACTCTCGATAAATGATAATTTTGTAACATTAATATTTACTTCTTTAGTAACATTAAAACATTATCCCCCTAAAGGAAGAACATAAAATGGAACATTAAATCATTTGATGATAAATAAATTTATTATATTACATGTTAAATGGAATTTATATACATCTCATGAAATAACATAGGATCATAACATAATGTACTCCTCAAAGAATGGAAATTGAGACAAAAAATCAATTCCCTCAAGTCATGGATTATGTAGTACTAATTAAATCCTCATGTTTAGAAAATTGAGTTTTTTAATACATATATTATAAAACCATATTTTCATATATAATACCATATATTATTTTCATAATAACATTTATTAACTGTTTATTTACAATTCCATGTTAATGTTTGATTTCAGGTAATAAATTTTTTTTCCTATATGTTTTGATATTCTTATGTTTGGTCCGCTTAAATTGATCAAATTTACATAATATAAAAAATTAAAACCATAATATTAATATCATATATAATAATTATATATTTATTTATATTAATCAATAAAATTTTGTGATATTAAATGAAATACACCATTTAGGGAGATGGTAAGTTGTATATATGCATGAACATTGTTTCCATTTTCATTTCAGATTGAATGAAAGAGAATGAAATGGTAAATATTTCCATTTTAGTATCATGTTTATTTAATAAATATCAAAAATTATTACTAAACCTTCCCTTAATATATTCTATATAATGTGTGAATTGATAACATCGTTTTGTGAGGTAGTAATTTGTCGTACACTCAAATGGCGTTAACGTATTCTCATAAAATGGAAATCATTATTGTATATTTGAAATAAAAATATATATAATCATAATTAAATAATAAATATCATATATATCATATAAAAACATACATAATTATGACCATCCCTAATAGTTGTAAATGGAAAAATGAATGACATCGGTTCGCAAGGCCATAGTTCATAGTACACACAAATTATGATTTTGTAACCCATTTGATTGAAGTGGGGGTTGTTTTACCTAATTAAATTATCATAAAAACATCTTAGTTTATATAATATAATTATTAATGAGGTAATATTGATATAAGGATACTCTAAGTATTTGGAGAGTAAATAAAACAATAAAACATATTGATAAATTTTACCCATTTTTTAGGTATCCTCATTATGTTTAATAAAAATACATCAGAAATGGATTTAAGAATAAAATAAGGATTATACGATGAGTTTGGGTAATTTAAGAAGTTATTTGGGAACTTGTGTTTCAAATAAATTAGTTTTTAATGTTTGAATAAGGAAGGAGTGGTGGTGGACTTTTATAAGTAGAGGAGGGGATACACTTGGTATTTTTTAAAATTATTGAGTTCTCCCATGTTTTTAAATGCCACAACTGTAAAAATTATGACATTATGAAATATTATATATTTAGATTTATAAATATTTCTAGAAAATAGATTTTACATATTTTTGTACGTAAACAAAACCCTTATTTTATTAGTTACCCCCAGGGTACAAAATTTTTTACCTCAACCGCATTAATTAATTTTTTAATCCATTCAATTTTAAATTTAGTAAAAAATTAATTATCCCATATTAGACATTATAAATTTTTCTAATTAAAAATATGGAATATATTTTTACAAATTTCATTCGTATAATTTGACCAAATTAATTTAAAATTAATCTCATAGACGTGACCTAAAATGGGGGTTTTAAAGCGAAAATGATCAAAGGTTTACAATTTTTTATATCCAATTTTAAAAATAAATTTATTCTAATGACATAAACTAGATTAATTGATTTATATTTTATCCATTTTTTATTTATCAAAAAAATTAATATAATTTAACAGTAAAAATATTTTAAACAAAAGAGGCAGTTTTCAATTAAAATTTAATACTTTTCTATATTGATCAAAAAATAAAACTTTTCAGAAATATTAAAAACATTATAACTAAGATAATTTTTACATTATCAATTTAAAAATGAAGATATTTTTAAAAAATAATTTTACACATGTGTCAAAAATTTAATATTGTTATTGTTTATAAATTGACTTAAAAATCTGTTTTTTGAAAAAAATATTATTTTCAAAACATATAACAACTTTTCCTCAAATTATGTATTTTTTTATCAATATGTTTTCATTATAAAACCCAGAATAATTAATATTTTAAATGTATTTTTTACTATTTATATTGATATTTGTAACGACTAGGTTATAACGTTCACATATAAAATACTAAATTATTGAGATATCATAGTTTGTTTTACTTAGTGTTGTGTGTAACATATGATAAGTCAATGTTGAGTTTGGAATAATCATAAAATTGTGTTTAATATGAATAATTCTATAAAACAAATTTATTTATTTGAAATAATAATAATTAAAACTTTGGATGTTGCATTCTACCTCCCATAAAATGAATTTATCCCACAAAAGTTTTCACTTTGATACAAAAAAATGAGGATAATTCTCCCTCATCATATCATCATATTCCCATATAGATTTCTAAAATTATTGGTTTCACAAAAAGAACATTTACCAACCATGTTGTCTTTTTTCATAAAACATTCTCCGTACAATCTAGAATCTCAATCGATTTTTCCTCATAAGAAAGAACTTTATCCCATGGTATGACCTCTGAGTTGAATGAATTTCAATGGTTAGGTAAATACATCCTTAGGAGATATACATGGAAAATCGTGGACTTTAGATATGATTAGTTGAATTTCCAATTGACAGACTACCATCCCTATATGATTAAGAATTTCTAACATACCAAAATACCTAGGGATGAGTTCCACTTTATTCCCAAATCTTATAACATTCTTCCATGGAAAAATTATTAGAAACACCTTATCACTAATATCATATTCTAGATCACTTTTATTATTGTATAAATAACAGTAATGCCTACTGTGAGTTGAATTGAAGTGTTCTTGAATGTATTTAAACGTCTCTACCATTCCTTTATCTATCTGGGGTCACAAAATATTTCTTTATCTAACATCATTCTGGAACCATTCACCATTGTGCTTCATTCCGTAGAGGGATTCTTAATGATCCAATTGAATAACATAGTCAAATCTATTATTGTAAAAAAAATCCACTATATGAAGTTGTTGATCCCAACCATCTTATAAATCCCAATAACAATATCTAATAATATCCACAAGAGTGTGAATTATTCTTCAAGAATGACTATCTAATTGGGGATCATATGTAGTTTTGAATCCCAACTCTGTATTAAAATCTTTTTGAATAATTTTATAGAACATTTAGGAAAACCTTAAATCCAGATTAGGAATAATGGAATGTGGTACTCCATCAAAAATTACCACTTATTTAATATATATAATATATAAATGATCTAGATAGAAGTCTTAATTGATAATGATGAGTTGTTCTAATTTAGTATGGTGATCGACTACAGTCCATATACCATTATTCACTTTAGAAATTTTGGGGAGTGAAATGACAAATTCTATGGTATTTTTCTCTTATTTCCATTCTGTAATGGGTAATGTATGTAACATCCCCATAGAATTTTTACTTTCAACCTTAACTTGTTTATTTTCCAAACACTTAGATAAAAACTCTATGATATCACTCTTCATTTCAACCCACCAAAAAACACTTAACAATATATATAAATATTTGTACTTTCAGGATGAATAGAAAATTATGAACTATGAAATTCCATTAACAACTCCTTATACAAGTCTAGTATGGACAAAACCTATACACTATTTCTCAACCTTATCATTCCATCATGATCAAGGTTAAACATATGAGAATTTTGAACCTTCTTTTACATATCACCATCATTTAGTATTTCCATATACATCCTTGAAAATCAATAAAAATTGGAACTTTTTTATCCTCATCATATATATTCTTGCATAATACTTTTGAATCAAATCATTGTCCACCTTTTTCCCTTTCTAATGGTGGTAATGTATTGAGTAGTCATAGTCACTAATTGTCTCTAACCATATTTTTTGGTCCATATTCAACTCCTTCTATATGATTATATACATTAATCATTCATGATCAGTATATATATCACACATTTCACCATGTAGATAATGCCTCTATATATTTAATATAAAAATTATTGATGCTAAATCAAAAAAATGAGTTGGGTAATTTTTCTAATGAACCATCAATTTTTGTGTGACAAAATCTATAACCATGTAATTATACATAATAAAATATCCATATCATTTCTCGTATTCATCACTATAGATTACATCCCCTTCTCCAATATTGGTTAATATAATCATAGTTGTGCTGATTAATTTACTCTTTAGTTCCTCGTAATATTCATCACATTCATTGGCCCAGAGGAACTTGGATCCCATCCTATTTAAATTGGTCATAGGATAAGATTGTTATGAAAAATAGCCTATAAATTTTCATTATTATCCATCTAAGATAGCAAAACGGTGGATCTCAATCGACGTAGTTGGTATAGTTCAATATTAAATATCCTCCATCTTTGATATATCTACCGATATACACTCTCTTGAGATTATACTACCCAAAAATAAAACCAATTTCATCCCAAATTTATAATTTGTAAATTCCTCATATAGTTTCTCCTTCAATAGTGTCACTAGTTAAATTCACAAGTTGTATTGATTCTCTTCCTTTATATTTGAATATATTATAACATCTTTTATAAATACATCGAAAAAATGGTCAAGGTAAACTTTAAAGAGACTATTCATTAAATCCATGAATATAGATGGGGAAATATTAAGAATTAATATAATTATCATGTATTCATAATCTACATATAATTTATTTAATTCCATCTTGTGTATATCCACATTGATGACCCTCAATTGATGATATCAAAAATGAAGGATAATCTTGGAAATGTATTAGGCTCCAATAATTTGATCAAATATGTCATCAATATGGGGAATATGATACTTTTTTATTATTATCTTGTTCGACTAACAATAATCAATGAAGAGTCTAGTTAATCCAACTTTCTTTAAAAAAATAATTGATGCATCCCAAGGTGAAACAATTCGTTGAATGATTCCTTTGCCATGGTTTTTTAAGAGTTTTTTCTTTACTTCCAACAACAAAATCAAGGAAATTCTATAGAGAGTAATTGAAATTGGTGGGGAACTAGGTATTAGTTCTATTGAGAACTCAATATAAAATTTTGGTTTATGGAAATGAAAATCTTCTGTAAAGACATCAAAATATTCTCAAACAACATGCATGTCATCGATGTCATGGTTCTCACTAACCATTTAAGATAAAAAACCTTTATGAATTAAAATTAAGACATGATTAATTGATTTAATCTCTAAAGTAATTTCATAATTATAGTTACATTTATTTATGATGATATGTTAGTTTGAAATAACAATCACAAATTCCCTACCTCAAAAATGGATGTGGGTTTTATGAAAGTAAGTTAAATCCATGACTAATATGACATAAAATTATGCCGAATAAATAGTGAAAAGATATGCAGGATCACATTCTAATCAATGCCAACTAAAAAATAATCATATAAATTAGATGTGTTCATCATACCATTTGGGTTTTTCACTGATAATTCTGTATCTTATTATTTGGTTGGAATATTTATTCCCTTAACAAATTCATTATATATGAACAAATGGGTTGATCAAGAATCCAATTTTACATTATTAGTTCTAGAAAGTATTGTAAGAGTTCATTTCACCATTTTTATTATCAAATCCCTCATAAGAATAAGTGATTTCTGTATATTTCCTCTTCTCCCTCATCTTAAGACGCTATTGACATTGTAAGGACCCAACCTTAAAACATTACATAATCTGGAAATAAATGGATAATTCACATTGAAGATCTTGTTAGGTTTAGATTTTTAGAGAATTAGGCCATAACTATTACATATCATCTTGAATATTTCAAGTAGACACTACTAATTAGTATCCATTTTTTCAAAAAAAAATAAAAAATAAACATGTCTAGTTCCATGTTTTGGACAGCATGACATTTCCTTGATCTCATCATTAACCCTTATTCATCATTAATTCATGTGGAAAACATTTTAGAAACTTGGGGTGAGCATAAAAATCTCAGTAAGGGATATAAAATAATAATGAAAACATTATCCTATCAAAAAATAAAAAAAAATGAAGCCATACTTTTCAATCATAACATACCTTATGAAATCATAAGATTTGTGAATAACACACAGAAATAATAAATCATAAAGGTGACTTATGGCATATATAAAATAATTACATTGTAGCTATCACAGATATGTAGGGAGTTACTTTGGAATACCCATCATAGTATATTCCTTAAATCTCTTAGGAGAAACATTAATGTTTACCTATGTCACATTACCCAATGCATTGGAGACCTTTCTCAGCCTCACCTGCCCTAGGTTTATTATGGAACCACCCATATATGTAAACAATTCACAAGAACCATGACATATTCCTAACACTTAAAATAAGAATAAAAGAAATATAACATTTCCATATTGCAATAACAACATATCATTTCCAGATATATACATAATCATGGCTTTATCATACCATTTTCAAAACCATTTAAAACATTTAATAAAGATATTTTTGAATCAAAGTGTCCCATACCACATTGAAACTTTGAAATAAATTATCATTTAAAAAAATTAATGTCCATATAAATAAATCCTTAAAACAATATTTAAAACATGGACATTAATTATAAATATTTAGAAGAACAAATCATTCAAACATTTAAAATGATATTTTAGTTAAAGAGTTTTTAACAAAATGAGATACTCTTCAATACAAATAACTGAGGAATAACATTGAATCCAAACTTTATAATATCATGATAATAAATAAATTCATGATATAATATGTCTAAGGACAGTATATAAACCATATAAGAGTGAATTGGTTCATAACAACAATGAAGTCTCATTAGAATGTAAATTGAGACAAAATCCCTTATAAAAATTATATCCTTAGATTAAGGATAAATATATTACATAATAATGTTTGAAAAAACTAAATACACTCAATAAGATTGGATATTCATTGTAAATCAATCAGATAACATCCACACATATTTTTGTAAAAACAACACCAATGACTTGGATGTTTAACTCAATGAATGTAAATTGAGTTAAATTTACACTTATCAAGTTCATATCGATGACATGAGAATTTATAAATGGATTGATTATGTGTATCAGAAGTATATCCACACAAAGGGGATTGTAAATTACTACATAAGTAAATAAATATATAATTTACACTTAATCTTGGAGTAAAATAATCAATAAATTATGGGTAAATCCAAATGAGTGGAAATTTAAATTTGAAATTCACTAACCGATTTGGTAACTTACAAAACATACAACCCATGAAAGAAGGGTCATACAATAAAGATATAAATACCCATAAAGTAAATTATATTTCACCAAGAATACAATCATGGGCAGTACATACACCACACCAATGAAAATTGAGGCTAATATAGCATGAATCTCACAGGAATAAAAAGTGAGATTAAAAACCTTTACCACGTTGTAATTAATCAATTCGTATGAACAAAAGTTAATAACCACCAAATTAAACACAAAATACCATGAATATAAATATATTCATGAAAATATATATATATCAAATGGCAGTATACAATACACAACATGTAATAAATAAGTGGCAAACAATGGAAATCTCACGGAATTAAAAGGGAGTTATGAAACCCATTACCTCGTGTCCGACTTGACTTTTTTGTTCTTTGTTATTCCAGAATAATAAACATAAGTTAATTTATACTTGATTAAGAACCATTTTCGTGTTTATTATTCCTTTTATATCACTTACTACAAAGTTATATACATTATGTAATCATTTAAGTTAATAATGGTAATTTTTTATATTTGATACTTGAGTAAAAAATGAACAGATTATAATTACAAGTTGTCCATGTGGTTAAGATTCCATTATCTCCATAATGATATTCATGATTAATATATAATATATATTATATATATCTTGTATATATATGTATTTATAAAATTACATAACATTTAGAGGTAAGAAATGAAATGCACTGTTCATAGAGACAGTAAGTCATACGTACGCATGATCACTACTTTCATTTCTATTTAATATTTAATATAATAAAAATGTAATGATAAATGGTTATATTATAAATCCAGTATAATATAATATATAATTTCATTAACTCCATCCTTTATACATCCCATGTATTTCATGAATGAGTCATATCACTTTGAGGGTGCGGTAGTCTGCACTTCCTCAAACGAAATTATCGTGTTTAACCATAATAAAAACCATAAAGGTATGATATAAATGAATGAATAAAAAATAATAAATAATATATAAAAATAATATATATATATATATATATCATATATAAATATATTTCCATAATAATGGCCACCATGAGAGGCAGTAGAAGATATTTGAACAATCATTATTTCGTGAGGTTGTAGTTCGTCGTCCACAGAAACAATATGTTCTTTACCCATTAAATGGAGGTGTGTGTAAGTGTATTTTTAATAATTCTCATAAAAACGACCTAGTATATTGAGGATACTGGTTTTGTTATAAATTAAAGTAATAAAAAGAGTTTAGGGGTTGAATAAGTAAAATAAAAGAAAATAATTTAATAGAAAATGTTACCTTTAATTCGGGTAGCTCCCATCGGTTTGAACAAAAAGGACTTCTTGAAGTGTCTTCTGCCTAAGTTAGTTTCTAGGATGAAGAGAGGGATATTTATAACTTATTTGGTTAGTGGTTGGATGAGCTAATGGTCTGTAGAGGTGTGAGGAATAGGTTAGAGGTGAGGGATTTTTATAAGGGGGAGGAGGGGCTCTTTAGGAAAGTGTAAAAATATTTTTTTATTATATAATGATTTTCAGTTTCTAAATGTCCAAAACATTTTAAAGTCGAAAATAATATGAATAATGATCGAAGTAAAAACATCCAATAAGAATTTTATAGGTTTTTGATATTATTTTAATCTTTATAATCTTATTTATTTATATCATTATTAATGAGGTAAACACTTCATCATTATTGTGTCATAAATAATTTAATTTATTTACGGTATAAAAATTATAAAAAAATACCATGATGTAGGAAATATTTTTATATTTAAAAATAATATTTATAGTTGAAAATATAACATATATAACTATAT
This sequence comes from Viscum album, assembly GCA_963277665.1. Taxonomy (NCBI): domain Eukaryota; kingdom Viridiplantae; phylum Streptophyta; class Magnoliopsida; order Santalales; family Viscaceae; genus Viscum; species Viscum album. Next base: position 685,261,654 of record OY728145.1, on the reverse strand, counting down.
GAAAAAATTAATTTACTAAAAGATATTTGTTTATGTCATTTTTTTCTTTACTTTAAGTTAATTAAAATAAAGTGTCAATATAACTCCCAAGGGGCCCAATGGGTTCCCAAAATTGAGCCCCAAGGATGTCCATGGTCGGACATGACTCATTAAATAAGGTTAGTATAGGTATTAAGGTATGTTCGTATTATTAGGATATTCGTTTTACCTTGAATTACCATATTTACTTTTAACCACGGAAAATAAATGTCAAAAGTTACTATTCACAAAAAATTAATTTCATCTTAATGAACCATATTTTATTTACTAATAAAAACCATGTATATTAGATTTTTTAAATTCAATTCACAAAATCAGTAAAATTTTATTTAAATGAAAAATTCAGTTTTTTTAAATACTAGTTAGTGGTTTCACTATTCATCAAAAATTGATGTTTTTCAGAAAAATACCAAAAATTCAGCCTAAGATATATTTGATATTATAAATTAAAAAATAATACATATTTTACCAAATAAAAAACATATAAATTGGATTAATTAATTTAAAATTAATTCCCGTTGTTAAAACAAAAAAGCGTGTTTTTTAAGAAATATTAACTATCAAAAGATTGACACTTGTTTATGTCCAATTTCAAAGTGAAATTAATTCCAATGACCATAATTTTATTAAATGGTAAAATAATAATATAATTACACTTTAAAAATAATTAAAAATATAATCTAACCATATAAATAAATTATACTAAAATGCGTTTTTGAACTAAAATACTGAATTTTTCACTTTTCATTAAAAAATGAATTTTATCAGAAAAATACCATCAATTTACCCAAAGTAAACTTTGATGTCCCAATTCTAAAAAAGAATTTTATTTTCTCAAATATAATATATAATGGTGACCAAAACTAGATTTAAAGAGGGTTCTCCATTAAAAGGCGGTGAATCGTCCTTTTAAAGAATATTAGAGTATTTATGCTTATAATCAAACTATTTCTTACTTTAAGACTCTAAATTTTTATTGGATAAATGTAAAAAACATTTAAAAATGTGTATAATAATTGTTTAGTTAGTTATATTCATTACCTCTATTACAAAATCAAGGCATTAACTACCATTTAAAATAATAATATTATATTATTTTTTAGTACAACTCAACATTGTGTGCAACTAAGATTTCCAAAAAAACTCGTTGTTTCGTATCAGGTACGCCATAGAACATAGAATCCCCTTTAAAGTAAAATTAATATCTAATTCAAAAATATTTATAAATATGAAAATTTCATATTCTTTATTTACTTGGGATGTTACAGTCATGGGTCACCATGCTTAACCCTTGAATTTCTACACTAGTTAGGGTAATTACCAAACTCCATTCAGTTAAAACACTGATGTATGATCGGTGAATTCTATAGATATTTCTCATTATTCTTATCTTTAGCTAGATTTGTCCCATTAATTCTTAATTCATATTCTCTATTACATTCCCTTACACACATAATGTGTTTAGTAGTCCCCTTTGAAAATTTCCTCCATGCTTCATCGTACACTTCGAGAATAAAGAAATCATCTTCTTCTTCTCTCAATGTTTTTTAGATTTTCATTTAAACTCCATCTTCCTAGTATTTTCCATACTATGATATTTATACTTAACTCAAACTCCATTTTGAGATTACCATCATATAGATTAATCTCTTCATACCTACAGAATTCCATTTGTATAATTCCCTTTAGAGATGTGGTTTTAAGCAATTAAAGAATCGATTAACCTTACTTTCAGTTATGATGATAATACTAGAATTATAGGTTGAAATTATTGTAAAAGATACCTCATAGGTACTGATGCATTCATAATCCTTCTTCTTTAGCTAAAGGAAGTCCTTTATAAGGACCCATCCTTAAACATTACATAATATTGAATTAAATGAAAAATTCACATTGAGGATCTTTTCAGGTTTAGTGTTTTAGAGAATTAGGACATAACTATTACATCTCAAAATATTACAAAGTAGACACTTCTATATAGTTTCCATTTTTTCATAAAATAAAAACTCTTGAAAAAAAGTTTCATGTCTAGTTCCATGCTTTAGACATTATGACTTTTCCTTGATCTTATCCTTGACCCTATTCATCTTTATGTCCTGTAAAAACATATCAACACTTGGGATTAGCATAAAAAGCTCAGTAAGGGTTATAAAACAAAGAAAGAAAACATTTGTTCATAAATAAATACAGAACATAAACTCTTTTACTTACCTCATTAAATCCTAAGATTTATGAATGACACGTAGAAATTATAAATCATAAAGGTAACTTGTGGCATCCATAACAAACATACATTGTAGATATCATAGCTACATAGGTAGTTACCTTGGAATACCCATCATAGTATATTCACTAAATCTATTAGGAGAAACATCCACGTTTACCTCTGTCATGTTACCCAATGCATTGGAGAGCTATCTCAGGCTCACCTGTCCTAGATTTATCACAGAACCACCCGTATACATAACTAATTCCCAAGAACCATAACATGTTCCTAACACATAAAAGAAACATAAAATAAAGATAACATTTCCACATTTAAATCACCATATATCATTTAAATATATTGACATAAAAAATCCATTATCAAAACCATTTTCAATAGAAAAATAAATAAAAGAGTATATGGTATTTATTTTCCTTTTAAAAATATTATGGCTTGTTAAGGATGCCAAAGATCAAATAATACTCATAGCGGTAGAAAGGTCGTTGTCACCGCTTACTGACTGAAAACTCATTTTTTTTATTGAAACACTTTTAAGGACAAAGTGAGAAACCACCACATCCAGATTACAACCAAACCAACAAAACAAAAACAACCCCAAGAAAAACCAGGCTCTACCTCTCCCTATAAAATGCACCGTGTCAAAAAGCTGTCACCATTGCATAACCAGTTGACAAGAAGTCTCGTGCAAAGATGCACGGGCACAGAACCGATGGCATAGCCATACCCTCTCAATCGTCTATTCAACTAACATGCAAAAGTGGTGGCCACATGCTCTGAACCCCATCTGACACAGAGCCTAGTAAAATGCAGGGAACCCAAACAACACCTCCATAAAAAAAAGGTTAAACCAAAAGAAAACTCCAAAAGAACCATAATGGTTCTCAACCTAGGAATAAAACCCACAAATTTATCAAGGGGCATTAAAACGTAAACTAATATTACCTACAATTGGATCCCTGAACAACTTCAATGAGATAGAAGTTCGTTTTCTTAGAGACACTATCATCATATTATCAATCTTTGATGCCAACAGGTCCCAAGACTGAATACACCCCTCAATGCTAATCACCATTCTATTGAATCCCCTGAAAAGAATAAGATCTTGTTTGTCAACCCAGGTGTATTGCTCCTCATTCAGGGATGCTCCTAAAGGCCTCTCCATCAATTTAGCAACCTCATACTCAGACGCATTATTCACTAAGACCTTCTCAACCTATTCCTCATCAGAACATAACAAAATATCCAAGAATTGTTCACCCTGATTTCCTAGCCTTTGAGGACCCACATCCCCAATGACATCATTTTTGGTGTTTGCCTTTCTAGTTGATAGGGTCTCCAAAGGTGGAGGTAAAGAAGAGTAGTCCTTCCTACTCTTCGTCCTCCTATTACCCATACTATTTTTTGTACTTGAAGCTTCACCAGTCGATAGGCTGTGATTATCTTCTATGCATTCTTACATGCACCCCCAATGGCCTTTGAAGAGATATCATTAGTATAGCTCAGTCCAACTTCTACAAGTCCCTCGAACCAGTTTCTCAAATGAATTGAGGACCAGTTCCCTGCATCAGAACCCCCTGGAATCCCAGCTCTTCATGGGAAGGCTGTCTCCAGAACAGGCTCCTACATCCCTTCCCACATATTATCTCTTCCTAAGACATTCTCCTCTCGGACTTCCATCCATGCCACGGCTAATTCACTTCTAATCACATTGTGGCCAACAAAAACCTTGTCCTGCGGAGTCCAACCTTCCTCCCTCACTCCATCGTTGCAAGAAGGTGGACCAGCCAAAGCCTCCCTCAACCTACTAAAAACACTTGAAACCATTTGATCGACTTGAGAGACAACTGGAAAACGAGCAAAATTATCCAGACCCACTTTTTCCTTAATGGGCGCATCACAAACCCCTAGAGTCTTAATTGATTCCCTCTCCTCTTTTAACAGACTACCATCTTGTTCGCCCCTACGAAAATCATTTGGAAAACCTGGAGTCCCCTCCTCCATCCACTCTGCCTCTTCAATAACCTCAGCCTCTCTTCCACAGCCATAGCCCTTCCGCAAGGCTTTCAACTACCTTCAAAAGTAGGCCCACGAATTCCCCAGTTGTCTGCATCCAGAATAGAAGTCCATCCAAAATTCATAGACCACTTTTTGTTTTCAACTGTACTCTTCACCCACTGTGATCTACACATAATCAAATGGGACTCTTGAAACATCCATTTCAACACATATACGTGGTTTAATAGGATGGAAAAGGGCCGCAGTGCGGCTGTCAGAACACATGTATCTACCAATGAGGTTCCCTAGAATGCAAAGAATCGCAAGATTTTGAAACGGAAGAGGAAGATTTGGAAAGCTAACCCAGGTCTCCATTTAAGAGATATCACGCTTCATGTGTAAATTGAAGGACCAACGACATAGGTAGAATCTGAATCTGTTGAAGCTATGAGGTGCGCATGAAAAGGCTTGGATGAGGTCGGCTTCCCAGGAAAATCGAATCATAATTTGATGACTATCTAGAAGGTCCACAGTCTCCCTATCTTGCATACCCCAAGCGCCAAAGACATGCCTATCAAAGGAGTCCACAGAGGGGAGTTTCCGATAAAACTTAGCCACCATGGTGTCCTTTAGGAGATCTGAGGATTTCGAGAACTCAGCGATCGACAATGATAGGTTAGGGATGCCATTGAGCAACTATGAGACCTTCGGACCGATCGAGATTTGTAGAAAATAGGGGAAGAAGTCATGGTTCGAAAAGGGTATGAAAGAAGGTTTATCACCATTGATGGAAAATGAGGGTCCCTCCCCCGGCAGTGGGGGAGGGACCAACACAGAGTCTGCCTTTGTCACGGCAAAGGAACCCCTTGAGGTTTTGGAAGACGACGCTCCGCGACCGACGCTCCTCCTTGGTTGTCGCCACTTACGTTAAAAAGAAACATTATTTTTTTCTTTAGTAAAACTCCTCATAGAAAAATATTCCCTTTGAATAAAATTAAAATTCAAAGGTTTTAATATAGCGTATAAAAGAAAATCATGTATTAAAACAAAATATGCCTCAATGAAAGGAGATTGAGACAATGTCTCTTACCTCGTGTCTGATATGACTCGATCGCTCTTTAATCTCCTAAATAATAAACTAAAGTTAATTTCTACTTGAATAAGAACCTTTTTCAAGTTTATTATTCCTTTTATATCACTTATTACCATGTTATAAACATTATTTAATCATTTAAGTTAATAATGTTCGTTTTGTCGATATTTGGTACTTGAGTAAAAAATGAACACCTTATATTTACAAGTTGTCTATGTGGTCAATAGTCCATTATATCTAGAATTATATTAATTATTTAGATATCATATATATCATATATATCATATATATTCAGTATATATATATATATTATATTTCATATCATTTGGTGGTAAGAAATGAAATGCACTATTCATGGAGACGGTAAGCCATACGTATGCATGGACGCTACTTTCATTTATATTTCTTATTTTCATGGAATAAAAACATAATGATACATAGTTATATTATAATTCCAGTATAATATCATATATAATATCATTAACTCCATCCTTTATATGTCCCACATATGGCATTAACGAGTCATATCACTTTGAGGGGCGGTAGTCTGCACTTCCTCAAATGAAATTATAGTGTTTACCCATAATGGTAAGCTATAAAAGAAAAATATAGAAGCATAAAGAAAACATAAACATAATATATATCATATATAAATATAGTGTCATCTTAATGGCCACCATGATAGGCGGTAGGAGATAATCGAATAATCATCGTCTCGTGAGGCGTTAGTTTTCCATCCACAGAAACAGTATTTTATTCATCCATTAGATGTAGGTGTCTATAAGTGTAGTTCGAATACTTATCATAACAACATCCTAGTATATTTAGGATACAGTGTTGTTATAAAATAAAGGAATAAAAAGAGTTTCGAAGTTGTATAAGTAAAATAAAAGAAAATAAGTTAAGATAAATTGTTACCTTTAATTTGGTTAACCTCCTTTGGTATGAACCAAAAGGACTTTTCAATGTGCCTTCTGCCTAAGGTAAGGCTTCTTGGAGGAGGAGAGGGATTTAGGGATCTTAATTGGGTAGAGTTTTTATGATAAAAAAGGCTTTATATGTGTGTGTAATTGGTTAGAAGTGAGGGCTTTTTATAAGGGGGGAGGGGCTCTTTAGGAATGTGTGATAATATTATTTTATTATATAATGATACTCGATTTCAAAAGGTCCAAATATAATTAAAGTCAAATATATGATGAATAATGGTTGAAATAAAATCATCCAATAATAATTGGATAGTATTTGGATATTTGTTTAATATTTATAATCTTATTTATTTAAATATTTTATTAATGAGGTAAATACTGCATCATTATTGTGTCATAAGTAATATAATTTATTTTTTGTCTAAATTTTTTTAAAAAAAATACCAGGATGTAGGAAATGTTTTTATCTTTATAATTAATATTTATAGTTGAAAAGATATTTTTTATTACCCCTTGTAAAAATTAATTTACGATGATATATTTGTTTCTGTCATTTTTTCCTTTACTTTAAGTTAATTAATCTAAAGTGTCATTATCACTCCCAAGTGGATCAATGGAATCCCAAAATCAACCCAAATATTCCCATGGTTGTAAATGACTCAACCAATATGGTTTGGAAAAGTGTTAAGTTAATTTTGAATTATTATAATATTCTTCTTACCTTGAATTACCCTATTTACCTTTAACCGCGGTAAAAATGTCAAAAGTTATTGTTCACCAGAAATTATTGTCATCTTATTAAACCACAATTTACATGATAAAAACAACCATGTATGTTGGATTTTGGAAATAAAATTCACAAAAGTGGTAAAATTTCAAAATTCAGTTTTTTTAACTACTACTAAGTGGTTTCACTATTCATCAAAAATTGAAGTCTTTCAGAAAAATACCAAATATTAAGCCCAAGAATTATTTGATATTTCAAATTCAAAAAGGATTTATATTTTTCAAAATACAAAACATAGAACCTGTATTAATTAATTTAAAATTAATTCTTGTTGTTAAAACAAATAGCGTATTTTTAAGAAATAATAACTATCAAAATATTGACACTTGTTTATGTCTAATTTCAAAGTGAAATTAATTCCAATGACCAAAATTAGATTAAATGGTAAAAATATATTCCAGTTAAAGTTTAAAACCAATTAAAAAGATAATCTAACCATATAAATAAATTATATTAAAACACATTTTTGAATTAAAATACAATATTTTTTATTATTCTTTAAAAAATGAACATTATTGGAAAAATTCCAAAAATTTACACAAAGTAAATTTTGATGTCCCAATTCTAAAGAAGGATTTTATTTTTAAAATATATTGTATTAAAGTAACCAAAACTATATTTAAAGAGGGTTCTCCATTAAAAGGTGGTAAATCAGCCTTTTAATGTAAATTATGCTTCAAATTAGATTCATTCGCATTTTAAGCCTCTAAATTTTATTAGATAAAAGTAAATAAATTTAAAAAACATAAATAATCATATTATAGTTATTTTTTTCATTCCCGCCCATACAACGACTAGGATTTAACTACCACTTAAAATAATAATATTATATTATTAGTTTGCAACGTAAGATTTCAAAGAAACTCGTTGTTGCATATCGGGTACGCTATCAAACATAGCAACCCCTTTAAAGTAAAATTAATATTTAATTCAAAAATATTAATTAATATGAAAAAATATTATTCTTTATTTACATGGGATGTTACATCCTTCCTCACTTTTGGGTATTGCGTCCTCCCAATTTTACTTATCAAAATAAGTGCGGGTATTTATCCCTCATAGCATTTTCAGATTCCCACGTTACCTATTCAACCATATGGTTTTTTCAGAAAAACCATTACCTGGTGAATTACCTTATTCCTCAACACATCCTCTCTTCGATCAAGAATCTGGACTGTTTGTTCTTCATAAGGGAGATTCTTCTCCAACTGAACTACCTTGGGGTTCAAAACATGAGATGGATCGGGCATATACTTTTTTAACATTGAAACATGAAAAACATTGTGTACCCGGGATAAGCTTGGAGGTAAAGCCACTCTGTACGCAACTGATCCAACTTTCTCTAGGATTTCATAGGGTCCAATGAACATTGGACTCAACTTTGCCTTATTACCAAAACGCATCACACTTTTCCATGGATAAACTTTCAGAAAGACCTAATCACCAACCTCGAAAGAAAGATCCTTACTTCATTTAGCTTCACAACTTTTTTATCTTCTCTGAGTTGTTCTCATGTGCTTATAAATCAACAAAACTTTATCTACCATATCTTCTACCAATTACAGTCCCATCAGATTCCTTTCACCTACTTCATCCCAAAGTTGGAGTTCAACAACACTTTCCATATAATACATCTGATGGATCCATCTGTATACAGGAATGAAAACTGTTATTATATGAAAATTAGGCCAAAGAATGATATTGGTCCTAACTCCCTTGATAATCCATTGAAGAAGCACATAACATATCCTCTAATGTCTGTATTTTTAGTTTTGATTGACAATCTGATTGAGGATGAAATGTTGTACTAAAATTTAGTTCAGTACCCAACAACTTCTGAAGGCCTTTACAAAAGTTAGAAGTAAACCTGGGATCACAATCAGATACAATGGAGAGGGGAACTCCATGAAACTTGAATATATCTTCAACATACAACCGAGAAAGTTGATCTAGAGACAACGTATCATGAATATAAAGGAAATGAGTAGATTTAGTCAATCGATCAACAATAACCCATATTTAATTATAACCTCGATATGTCTTCGGTAATCCCACAACATAATCCATGGATATATTTTCTCATTTCCACTCTATAACCAGTAAAGGCTGAAGTATCCCTTTAGGTAATTTCCACTCTACTTTAACCAACTGACAAGTCAAACACTTTGCAGTAAAATCTGCAATATCTCTTTTCATTCCATCCCATAAGTAATACTTCTGAAAATCACTATACTTCTTAGTACTACCAGGATGAACTAAAAATGGAGAACTATGAGATTCACATAACAACTTGTTCTTTAACTGTGATTCACAAGGAACACATAATCTCTTCCCAAACCTAAAAAAATCATTATGAATGTTAAAATCGGGAAACTTACCCTTCTGAACCAACTCTACCTTTTTCTGTAACTCACTGTCTTCCTTCTGGGTTTTCTTAGTTTTTTCTGATAGAGACGATCTCACTGAAACCTGATACAAAACAGAATATTTTTATGCACCAACAACTTCTATTCCAAATTTTATTAAATAAAAAACCAAATGATCTTGTTACAAACGTAATATGGTTAATGAAGCATTTCTTTTTCGAATCAAATCATCATGCACTTTATTTGCTTTTCCTGGATTGTAATGGATCGTGCAATCATAATCCTTGATAAATTCTAGCCACATATTCTATCTCATGTTCAGTTCTTTTTGAGTGAATATATAATTTAAACTTTTTTGGTCAGCATATATTTCACATTTTACTTCATACAAATGATGCCTCCAAATTTTTGAAGAAAAAAACAACAGCAGCTAATTACAAATCATGTGTAGGGTAATTTAACTCATGTGGTTTCAACTGACGTGAAGCATAATCAATTACATTATCATTATGCAAAAGGACACATCCATGTTCGTTCAATGAAGCATCATTGTAAATAAAAACTCACCATTTCTGGAGGGCAGTGCCAAAATTGGTGCATTCATCAATCTTTATTTCAATTACAAAAAACAATCATCTCATTCTTCTGTCCAGATGAACTTAACACCTTTTCGAGTTAATTTAGTCATTGGAATAGATAACCATGTAACATTTTCAACAATCCTCCGGTAATAACCAACCAAACCAAAAAAACTAAAAATCTCGGTTATATTTGTGGGTCTTGTCCATTATTCAACAACTTTTGTTTTAGCAGGATCAACCATTATGCTATATTTTGAAACAATGTGACCATGGAAAGAAATTTTTTGCAACCAAAACTCACACTTTCTGAATTTCCCATGAAGTTTCTTTTCTTTTTAGGTTTTTAAGCCAACCCTTAAATGAATTTCATGTTTCTCTTTACTTTTGAAATAATACAAAATATCATCAATGAACACAACAACAAACATATCCAAGAACTCATGGAAAATGTTATTCATAAGATCCATGAATAGATCAGGTGCATTGGTTAAACCAAAAGGCATAACTAAAAATTCATAATGGCCATATCTAGTAAAAAATGATGTCTTCGGAATGTATTCTTCCTTTACTTTCAACTGATAGTACCCCGACCTCAAATCAATCTTTGAAAAATACTGAGCTCCTTGGAGCTGATCAAACAAATCATCGATATGAGGAAAAGGATACTTATTCTTAACATTGATGTTATTCAATGCTCTATAATCAATGAAAAGTCTCATTGAACCACCTTTCTTTCTAACAAACAAGATAGGAGAACCCCATGGTGATATGCTAGGTCAAATGAAACCTTTATCTAATAACCACTGCAATTGCTTCTTTAACTCTAAAAGTTCTATTTGAGCCATTCGATAAGGGTGTTTTGAAATTGGATTGTCATCAAGAACTAATTCAACAGTAAATTCAACTTCCTGATCAGGTATAATACCAGGCAACTCATCAGGAAAAATATCAAGGTACTCATTTACCACTGGCACATCATTAATATGAACAGTTCCATTTCTTTCAATAATATGTGAAAGGTAACATTAATTTCCATCTTTTACTAGTTTCTCAGATTCCTGATATGTTATCAAAATCAAGATTTCATTCTTGTACACAAACTATAAATATTTCCTAAATGAAACCTCTTTATCTATACAGTCAATCTTAGCATGATAAACATAATGTCAATCCATACCCAAAATAACATCAAACTCTACAAGAGGAATAACAATTAGGTTTGCAGGTAGATTCTTTCTGCACTCAAGGACAGGAATGTTCTTATGTTTTCTTTTTATCTGAACACTTCCTCCAGGTTTTTTTACCGTATGTTTCGTATTCATATCTTCAGATGGAATTCCAAATTTTTAAGAAAAAATCTTATAAATGAAAGACTGTGTAGACCCTGAATCAAACAACACATTGGAATAATCTGAACTATAAAATAGTATACCAGATACTACTTCATTTATGGCCTAACATCTGCTAAATAAGTTGCAAAGGATTTCACCACCCCTTTATGCTTGTATTCTAGATTCTTTCCCTCAGTTGAGTTATTTTTTGGACACTCATTTTCAAAAGGGCCCATTTCATTGCACTTAAAACATTTTACTGACTGTAAATCATATTTTGCCTTACCATTACCATGATCTTTTTCAGTGAAATTATGAGCCTATGTCCCATTTTACCACATCAGTAGCACTTACAAGAATTCAAAAGACATTCCCCAGCATGATTTTTACCACAATTTTCACAAACTATAAACTTAAGTTTCTTAACATTAGACTTTTTTGAAGAGTTCTTACATTTCACCTACCACCTAAAACTCTTATTATGTTATTTTTCAAATAACACTTGATTATCAGCAAAGTCCATTTCCACCTTCTCTGTACAACAACCAAGTTCTTCATAACTTTTGAACTCACGATAATCTAAATCCCTTTGATACCTTGGATTTAATCCTGAGTAAAAATTGTTGATTTTACTATCAAGATCTCATATAAAATCTGGAGCATACCTTTCCAATCAAGTGAATTTTTCTTCATAAGTAGCCACTGAGTCTTCCTCCTACCTCAATTCCAAGAAATTGTTTTTCCATTCTAAGATGAACCACCTTAGGAAAATATTTCTCAAGAAACATACCTTTGAATTCATCCCAATCAAGAGCATAAATCTCCTCACTATCCCTGATATTCTTCACTATAGAACACCGCTGATCAGCTTCACCTTCAAAACGGTAAACATCGAGACTAACCTTTTGATGTTTTGAAGAACCCATGACATCAAAAATCATTTCCCGTGCTTTAATCCACCCTTCATCTAGCACCAGGTCAGATGATCCTATGAATGATTGGGGATATTGACTCATTAAAATGTTCCAATACTAACATATACCAATGTGGTTGATCTGGATGATCTAATACATGGATACCACCACCATTTATAGCCTGAGTCAATTATTCTATCACAACAAAAAATTGTTTAGTTCTGATTCAGAACATCTCAGGATGCTTATTTGGAAGGTTGTCTTCCTCCTAATGTCGTCCCAATATAGCTACCCTATTTCCTCTGTTGAAAAAACATTATGAACACAAAAATATCTTAGGTGAAGCAACATGGTAATCTATAAATGCTATATGATTTCAATATTAACAAAAATTACTTTATGGATATTAATTTAAAAATACCCTAACTCCTAATGTTATCTAAACCGACCTCTGATACCAACTATAAGGACTCAGCCATAAACATTAGATAATATTGAATTAAATGAATAATTCACATTGAGGATCTTTTCAGGTGTAGAGTTTTAGAGAATTAGGACATATCTATTACATCTCAAAAGATTAAAAAGTAGACACTTCTACACAGTTTTCATTTTTTTCATAATATAAAAACTCTTGAAAAAAAGAATCTTGTCTAGATCCATGTTTTAGATAGCATGACTTTTCCTTGATTCTATCCTTGACCCTATTCATCTTTATGTCCTGTGAAAACATTTCAAAACATGGGATGAGCATAAAAAGCTCAGTAAGGGTTATAAAAAAAAGAAATAAAACATTAGTTCATAAATAGATACAGAACATAAACCTTTTTACTTACCTCATGAAATCATAATATTTATGAATGACACATAAAAATCATAAATAATAAAGGTAACTTGTGGAATCCATAACATACAAACATTGAAGCTATCACATCTATATAGGGAGTTACTTTGGAATACCCATCATGGTTTATTCCTTAAATATCTTGGGAGAAAAATCCACATTTATCTTTGTCATGTTACCCAATGCATTGGAGAGCTATCTTGGGCTCACCTGCCCTAGGCTTATCACAAAACCACCCGTATACGTAAACAATTCCCAAGAACCATAACATGTTCGTAACACATAAAAAAACATAAAAGAAAGATAACATTTCTACATTTCAATAAACATATATCATTTAAATATATTTACATAAAAAATAAATTATTAGAACCATTTTCAATACCAAAATACATAAAAGAGTATATGGTTTTCATTTTCCATTTAAAAATATTACAGTTTGTTATGGAATCCAAAGATCTAATAATACTCACGGTGGTAGAAAGGTCTTTTTAGCTGCTTGCATTAAAAAGAAACATTCTTTTTTGTCATTTTGTAAAACACCTTGAAAGAAAAGATTCTATTTGAATGAAATGAAAAGTCAAATGTGTTTATAAAACATATAAAAGAAAATCATGTATTAAAACAAAATATTCCTCAATGAATGGAGATTGAGACGAAGTCCCTTACCTCATGTCCGACTTGACTTGATCCCTGTTTAATCTATTGAATAATAAACTAAAGTTAATTTCTAATTGATTAAGAACCTTTTTCACATTTATTATTCCTTTTATATCACTTTTTTCCATGTTATAAACATTATGTAATAATTTATGTTAATAACATTCGTTTTGTCGATATTTGGTACTTGAGTCAAAAATGAACTCCTTATATTTATAGGTTGTCCATGTGATCAATAGCATATTATATACAGAATGATATTAATTATTTAGATATCATATATTTCATATATATCATATATATCCAGTATATATATTTATTTATTTATAACATTTCATATCATTTGGAGGTAACAATTGAAATGCAACGTTCATTGAGACGGTAATCTGTACGTACGCATGAACACTACTTTCATTTCTATTACTTATTTTTATTTAATTAAAACATAATTATACACAGTTATATTATAATTACAGTATAATATAATATATAATATCATTAAATCCATCCTTTATATGTCCCACATATGGCATTAACGAATCATATCACTTTGAGAGGGTGGTAGTCCGCACTTCCTCAAATGAAATTATCACGTTTACCCATAATGAAACCCATAATGGTATGCTATAAAAGAAAAATAAAAAACCATAAAAAAACATAAACATAATATATATCATATATAAATAGGTTTTGACCTTAATGGCCACCGTGATGGGAAGTAGAATATAATTGAACAATCATCGTCTCGTGAGGCGTTAGTTTTCCATCCACAGAAACAGTATGTTCTTCACCCATTAGATGGAGGTGTCTGTAAGTTTATTTCGAATAATTCTCATAAAAACATTCATGTATAATGAGGATACTGGTGTTGTAATAAAATAAAGGAATAAACATATTTTAGGGGTTGGAGAAGTGAAATAAAATAAAATAAGTTAGGATAAACGATTACCATTAATTTGGGTAACTTCCTTTGGTTTAAGCCAAAAGGACTTCTTGAAGTGCCTTCTGCCAAAGGTAAGGCTTCTAATAGGAGTATAGGGATGAAGGGATCTTCATTGGGTATTTTTTGGACAATAAAAAAGTCTTTAGATGTTTGAGGAATTGGTTATAAATGATGGCTTTTTATAAGGGGGAGGGGCTCTTTAAAAAAGTGTGATAGTATTATTTTATTATATTATGATATTCGATTTCTAAAGGTCCAAAACTAATTAAATTCGAATATAGGATGACTCTTGGTCAAAATTAAATCATTCAATAACAATTGGATAGGTTTTGGATATTGTTTCGATATTTATAATCATATTTATTTAAATCTTGTATTAATGAGGTAAATACTGCATCATTATTATGTCATAAATAATTTAATTTATTTGATGTATAAAATTTTTAAAAAAATAACATGATGTGGAAATTTTTTATTTATCTTTCTAATAAATATTTATAGTAGAAAATATAATTTATATAACCCATAGTAAAAATTAATTTACTAAAATATATTTTTTTGTCATTTTTACCTTTACTTTATGTTAATTAATCTAAAGTGTCATTATCACTCTGAAATAGCTCAATGGGATCCCAAAATTGACCCAAAGAATCCCATGGTCATAAATGAATCATAAAATAAGGTTTGTACAAGTTTTCCGATAATTGTGAATTATTATAATATTTTTTTTACCTTGAATTACCCAATTTACCTTCAACCGCGGTAAAAATGTCAAAAGTTACTATTCACCAAAAATTATTTTCATCTTATTGAACCACATTTTACTTACTAATAACGACCATATATGTTTCATTTTTGAAATAAAATTCATATAAGTGGTAAAATTTCAAAAGTCAGTTTTTTTAACTACTACTAAATGGTTTCACTATTAATCAAAAATTGATGTTTTTTAGAAAAATACAAAAAATTCAGCCTCAGATTTATTTTATATTTAGAATTCCAAAATGATGTCTATATTGAAAAATAGAAAACATAGAAGTGGTTTTAATTAATTTAAAATTAATTACCATTCCTAAAACAAATAGCATGTTTTTAAGAAACAATAACTATCAAAAGATTTATAGTTGTTTATGTCTAATTTCAAAGTGAAATTAATTCAAATGACCAAAATTAGATTAAATGGTAAAAATATATTCTAATTAAACTTTAAAACCAATTAAAAAGATAATATAACCATATAAATAAATTATATTAAAACATAATTTTTAATTAAAATACAATATTTTTCACTATTCATTAAAAAATAAACGTTATCAGAAAAATTCCAATTAATTACACAAAGTAAATTTTGATGTCCCCATTCTAAATAAGTATTTTATTTGATCAAATAGATTATATTTAAGTGACCAAAACAATATTTAAAGAGGTTTCTCCATTAAAAGTTGGTAAATCATTCTTTTAATGTAAATTATGCTTTAAATTAGATTTATTCACATTTTAAGCCTCTAACTTTTATTAGATAAAAGTAAATAAATTTAACGAAAATATATAATCATACTGTAGTTAGTTCTATTCATTCCCTCCCATACAATGGCTGGGATTTAACTACCATTTAAAATAATAATATTATATTATTAGTGTACAACGTAGGATTTCAAAGAAACTTGTTGTTGCGTATCGGGGTACACTATTGAACATAGAAACCCCTTTAAATTAAAATTATTATTTAATTAAAAAATAATAATAAATATGAAATATGTATTATTCATTATTTACCTGGGATTTTATATCCTTAACCATCTTTTTATGAATAATAAAAAAAATATTTTATATAAATATGTTCTTGAACTAATCATAATCCATGGAGTTTATTTCATCTTTTTTCCTTGTATTCTTGATTAGAGTCCACCATTTATCCACTTCACCTTCCAAATGATATAAAGGAAAAAATTATTTTTCATGTCTCTAATGTAGAATAATGGAAAATATATTTGTATTGGTACTTGTCCGTTTCTCATCAACTAGTGGATCATTTTCTCCACTTACGGAAGGTGGAAATTTACTCATAATGTAATGAATAAAATTTTATCCCCCATCTCTCATTTTTAATTATAGTATGATTCATATCATGAAAAATTACTATGATAATTCAAATTGTGTTTTTGATTCAAACTCCCATAAAATTTGGATTCTTAGGATGGAAACCATTTCATTATCTATCAGACTCAACATTAATTTGGTTGTTTCAGGATCAATCTATTGACTAAAACAAAAATTCATATTGTGAGAACCAAAGAAGAAGTTGGGGAACTACATAACCATTAAATCCAGTTATATTTTATCTAAATCATGAAATTTATTTTTAATCTATGGGACTTTTGGTTTGTAATATGTTATTCATATTCATATTCTATTTAAATCCTTCATGATGGTTCATAATGAGTTTTTTGAATTTCCAAAGTGTATCCTCCATGAGGGTCAATATATTTGTGCAACATGACCCATTGTCGTACTCAAATTATTGATTGATTCCATATCAATATGGTGTTTTTGTGTTGATAACCCTAGGTAAATCTATTTTATATCCACTTCCAATTATAGTATCCAGATAAGGATTTATTTAATGTAATCCATACACTTTATCATTTACTGAGATTCTGGGACATTTTCCTATACATTGAAACATCCTTAGAATTGTCCTTATTAACCACACTAAGGTTTTATCATCCTAGTTTTAATAGTTTAACTAAAAAATACTCTAATACCAACTTTAAAGAACCATATTTTTCATATATTAATTTGAATTCTGATTAGAATAATATTCATTGAATAACATAATGATCCAGACCATAATAATTTAGGTCCACTACCTTTTGATATAGGGATAAAAAATAAATAGGTTCATAGGTGACCTATTTATTCTCCCACCATTTTCTTCACATATTTCACCAATTTTATATGAATAATATATAAAAAATATCTTCCTAAACAAGGGAAAGGAAATATAAGAATGGGTGATCCATGATGATAAGTATGGATAAACAAGCCAGATTAGTAATAAAAATTTTAACATAAGGGTATTGGAACATGAGTATAAATATGAAAACCATAACCTGCATACAAAATAACACAATATTCAGTCGTGGAATAAAAATGGTACTTCTTAGGACATTAATCACAAGGAAATCAAAGAGCATCAGCCTGGTGATTATAAAGATGGAATAAAAAATAGATTTATGGAATACACATAAGTATAGAAAATCTAATTTCATGGCTACCCAACAAGACATTCATAACATTATAGGATTTTTCTATTCACCCTTATACCTTATTTGGTCTTTATATGGACTCATGTGTAATTTAGTTCTGGTTTGGATAACCTCTCATATACCCTTTGAGCACATATATCATTAATCATTACCAAATGAATTATAGAGAGATATAGGTAACACACATCACATAATAGGGAAACATAAAAATTTGTTCTATTATATCATAAAATTTATCATATCATAACCCATGAAATTATGTCACTTATATATAACATATTTTATGGAAAATAATTTTAAAAGATCATTTAATAAATTTCTTGAAGAAAATATCCTTTCCACTTTTAAACAAATTATTTATTTAAACATAAAAAATGTTGGAAACATTTTTATCTTAAAATAAAAACTAAAAAATGTAAATTAATCTTTGAATAAATGATTTTTAAAAATTTTATTTGAATCTATTCACTCCATACTCATTATAATGATGATTCCAATCACATTGTCGGTAATATATAGATGATCATTTTTAGGAAAATTAAAAGAAAATTCCATTCAAAAAATTATTAAAAAAGAAATACATGGGAAAAAATGAATTTTAAAAATCCTAAGAGAGAAATAAAAAAATTGAATATTATTTTTTGAAAAAATGGTTTTGGAAGAAAAATATATTCCCATTAAAGAGATAAATAATGTTAGATTTTTATATAAACTTTTTATTAAAACTTTTAAGCACCAAGATGTTTAATAATGATACTATTACATGAATTTATCATGAATAACATGAAGAATAAAAAATCATGATAATTATAGAGATTTGGGTCATGATATTCAAATATGGGAGACTTAATCATAAAAAATCCCTGTAAATGATGATATTATAACAAAATATCTTCACCACATTGGTAAATTAAATCATAATTATCAAGAAGGGGTAAAATAAAATGAAACATTAAATATCATGTGTAAAATAAATTTCTGATTTTACATGTCAAAGTGCTTTTATAAAGACCTCATGGAATAATATTGGTTCATAACATTACATACGCCACATATAAAAATATTGGAGAAAAAACCCTTACAATAATTATTAGCATCTGTAATACTTGTTTAAACATACTTTATAATAAATATGAGTTGAATATAAATCTATTTCATAATTATATTCACATATATCAAATCATATATTGTTTTTTATGACCATTTATCACCCTTTTATAAATAATTTCATGTCAATTTTTTTGTTTTGGGTAATAACCTCTTTATTTTTCATATATGTTTTGATTTATTACATTTTTTACCATCTTACTATAATCAATGTTCCAAAATATCCATAATGATAACCAGGATATTAATATCATATTTATTTAGTATATATGTATTCACATTAATCAATTAATTTTTTTGATAGGAAATGAAATAAACCATTCATGCAGACAGTAGGTTGTACTTATGCATGAACATTTTTTCTATTTTCCTTTTGTATTTAAATAAAGATAATTAAATGATATTCATTTTCATTTTTAGAATTGTGGTTCTATATTATATATCTTAAATTTTTATTAACCCAATCTTTAATACATTCCATGTAAATAATGAATTAATCACATCACTTGGGGAGGCAGTAGTCCGTCGTACATATGAACGACGTTATAGTATTCCCAAAAAATGGAAATCATAAAGCTATATGTGATATAAAATTTAAAGTGTCATAATAACATCATATTTATAATATTTATCATATATAAAAACATTAATCCATAATTAAGACCATCCTTGAGTGGTGGTAATGGAAAAATGAATGGCAATGGATCGTGAGGCGGTAGCCTACTCTAAACATGGATGTTGCATTTATTAAAAATAGAGATGCTTTTTTGAAATTATATTTAAATAAAAACATCTCAATATATGGAAAATATAGAGGCTATTATATAACCATATATATAAATAAAATTTTAAGGTGTGGAGGTGGAAATGAATAAACAACCATTGATGAATGTTACCTATTCTTCAGGTAACCTCCTTAGGTTTTCACCAAAATCATTCCAAGGATGGATTTATGTCCAACATAAGGCTTCTAGTATGAGGGTAGGGAAGACGGGAAGCAATTTGGGTATGTCTTGTAAAATACAAAGTGTTTTTATGTTCTGAATAAGAAAATAGATTGGGTGTCATTTTTTAAGGTCGAGATGTCACACTTGGTATTTTTTAAAAGAATTGAGTGCTCCCATGTTTTTCATATGTCATAAGGCTCCAAATTAAGACATTATTACACCATTAAGAAAAAATGGTTGAAATAAGGCCATATAACAGTTTTTATAAAAAAAATTAGGTAAATTTATCAATTATATTTATATCTTAACCCATGTTAATCCCATTTTTACCGTAATTGTGATAATTAAGTTTTTATTACATTCACTATTCATTTTTGTGAAATTTTATATAGGTAATATTAGAAATTATAAATTAATATGATTACATATATGGATTCCATTTTTTATAAAATTACATTTATATAAGTGGAAAAATATAATTTAAAATTAATCTCATAGACATAACTATATATCATGTTTTTAAAGAGAAAATGATCAAAAGTTTACAATGATTTAATATCCAATATAAATATGAAATTGATTCTAATGACCTACATTCGGTTAATGAATATATAATTGAACTAATTTTTTTAAAACCAATTTAAAATATAGTTTGACATTATAAATAATTTAAATTATATGTAGGTTTTCATTTATAATGTAGTATTTTTCAGTATTCATCAAAAAAATTAAACATTTCAAAAATTAACCCAAAAATTCACTATAAGATAATTTTGAAATTATTAATTCAAAAACAAATACTATATTATCTTATAAAAATTATAATAGGTTAAAAAACTAATTTTATTGTTGTTAAAAAAATAAAAAGGGCGGTTATTTGATATTATAGTATTTTTAGAACATATAAAGGTAGTATCGAAAATTGTGTATTTTATTATCAAATATGTTTTCTTTACAAACCCAATATACTTAATATTTATAAAGTATTTATTACACTTTATATCACCTTGTTTATTGGAAATATTATAAAATATGTATATAAATAACGAAATTAATAATATATCATTGTTTTATTAAAACTTAGTGTTTCGTGTAACCAAATCTAAGATAGTGCAGTATGTAGTTCATAATTAACATGGTAATTCATTTAACACAATCTACAAATGAAATTTAATTTATTCCAGAATAAAATAAATTGATAAAAACATAGTTTGGTACAGGTATATATGAAATAATTACTCAAGAGGTATAATTATGTTAAAAATATAATATATATACTACAGATCAATTATTACACCAAACTATCATAGGTGATAATGGAAAAACTAATGAATTGATTTTTGGGGTGGTAGACTTCCGTACACATGAATGATGATTTTCTAAGCTAATTTATGGGTGATGAGATGGTTTGAGATCATTAACATAAAATAAAAACACTTCAGTATATGGGAGATTCTGAGGTTATTATATCATCGTGGGTTTAAAAAAATTTAGGGAAAGGACGAAATTAAATAAAATAATCACTCAAGAATGTTACCACTTCTTTAGGTAACCTCCTTAGGTTAGAACCAAAATCATTAATACAAAGGATTTATACACAAAAATAATAATTTTAGGATCATATGATGGAATTTGGGAAGTGAGTTTTGAAGGGAATAGTTGAATCAAATTTGTTTTAATGTGTGTAGAGGTGGGGAGATGGGGTGGCCTTTTATAAGTAAGGTGAGTGGAAAACATGTAATTCTTTGAAAAAGAAAAAGGTATACACATGTTTTTTTCATTATAAAAGACTCAAAAATGAATTATTCTAGATATTTATGTCTTATAATCTTTAAATATTTCTAGAAAATATATTTTAGAGTAGTTTTTATGTCATTTTAACCCTTATCCTATTTAATTAAACCACTCGGTAAACACATTTTTTACCATAATCATGGTAAAACATTTTTAATATTTTTACTAATGATTATAGAAAAAAACATAACTTTCCCTTATTAGATAATATAAATTATTTTGATTCCAAATATGGAATCAATTTTATTAAATTACAATCATTCTAGTAAAAAAAAGTAATTAAAATTTAATCTCATATATGTGATGAGAAAGCGAGTTTTCAAATAGAATATTTTCAAATGTTTAGAAGTTTTTTATATAAAAATTCAATATTAAAATGATTAAAATATCCTAAATTGAATTAATTGATATATAATTTAACTAATTTTAATTTAAAACCAATTTATAATATAATTTTTCATTATACATAAACTAATCAAAAAGGTAGTTTTATATTGAAATTCAAAAAAATCATTATTTTGTAAAAATTAATATTTTAAATAAATTGAAAAAAACGAAAACTAATATAATATTTAACTGATGATTTCAAAAATGAAAAAAAATTAAAATATATTTTATAATAGTGTAATAAATTAAAATAAGTGTCCAAAAATGAGGTAAAACTTATTTTCAGAAAAATTATAGTTTTTAAGAATAAATTTTATTTCATTCTTATCTCTTATCTAAAAAACATATAAAATAAATGTTAAAATTTTTATTGAATATATACTATATATATTTCATTAAAATCATTTAGTAAATGTTATTTTGTTTAATTTATTGAGGTAAATTGGGTTTTCTGAAGTTAAATCATTTTTCGAAAAAAGATTCATTTATTTTTATATTACTTTTCTTTTAATTAATTGTTCACCAATGAATTAATTTTATATACATGAGTATATAATATATTTTCATTATTTTGTTAATACTATTCAAACACACAATTCCAACAACTATGTTATAACTATAAAATAATAATATTTTAATAATATGACATGTTTTGATTTTACTATGTGTTGTCTATAATATCTGTTAAACTTGATGTTATGTGTAACACAAGTTAAACTCATTCTATCATATAATGAAAAATATAAAAATAAATAAATTTATTTGAAAAAAAATTCATAAAATATTGCATTGATTTTTTCCCCCATGAAAATAATTTTTTCCTCTTAGTTCATCATATTGGTACAAACAACATAGGATAGTTATACCTCATTCTATCCTCAATATACCATGTAGCATCTCCAGGCTAGTAGTTTCACCAAAAAACATCAAACTAGTGAATAATCTTGTTTTATATCACTTCCTATATTTGATCTATAATATCAAGAGGTCATTCCTTATTATACTGATTATTCTCTAGTAATATGATGTCTATGTTTGGTAAATGGTATGGATTAGGTGTGTACATCCTTAGGAGAGATACATGGAACAAATCATCAACCTGATAAATTATTTGGTGGAAGTGTAAAATGATGATATACAATCCTAATATGATAAATAATTTCATAGGAACTTATATACCTAGACCTTGTTTTTCCCTTCATTCTCCAGAAATAATTTAACAGAAAGTTCATCTAACTAATTTCAAATTCCTAATCACGTGGACGATAATCTATAAACAAAATTCAACATTACCATATGTTTTGTTAAATGGATTTTAACTTCTATTAAAATATATTAGCTATAACATTTCCCAATAGAATTTTTTCATATTCATCCAAGTACTGTTGAGTTTTCACTTCTTTACATAAACATTTTTATATTACGATATCTAAGTGCTCGAGTAAAATCTATTGTTGTATGAAAACTCAACTTGAGGAAGTTTTTCATCCCAGACACCTTTTAAATCCATAAAATAGGGTCTTAGAATATCCTTTATGGTTTTAAATGTTCCCAAAAATAGATCAAATATCTATATATGATATGTAGTGTTTGAACTCAACCTTATATTAATATCTTGTTGAATACTTCACCAAAACATTAAGGTAAACTAAGTTTCCTGATTTTACACAATTGAATGTGGTACCTTATGAAACTATACCACATAATTTATATTCTTACAAGATAATTAAGAGAGAAATACTCAATGGGAGTAAAAAATTATGTTGACTTCATATTATGATAAACTAAAACCCAAAATTATCACATCATAAAATATAAGATAAAACCAAAAGGTTACTTTTACCATTAATCATATATCCAAAAGTGTATAGGATGTCAACATCAAGTATCATTGTTACTATAACATATATGAATATAATGGGATGTATGTCAATAAATATCTCTTAACATATGTTTAATATGGATAAACTCCCATAACATAATTCCTCAAAAAGGATTTTAATGAATTTGAAAATCTAATCAACATTAAACTAATTAAATCATTATGGTTTCCATAAATCATATGTTAATGTTTAAAATAGATATATAAACTTCCAAAAGTTATTAATATATAAAAATATCATTATAAGTATCAGTTCATCATTAGAATGTTAGCATATAATATCTGACTTCAAAACTCTATATTCCAGATAGAAGAAGATAATCTCTGGAAATTTCACTAAAGGATGAACAATTTTATTTTCAAAGGGCTCATTCATAAAAACTAAAACTAAAACTCCCAATAATGATGTTCTAGATAATTATTCCCTAATATTAATGATTTGTAATGGTTCGGACCTCTCCAATCCATTACCTTACTAAAATCTTTTTTTTGAGGTGTTTTGGGAGGTCAAAGAGACTTATCCCCCAAAACGTTTCCAAATTTCTAGTTCTATGAAGAGTGTTCCTAGTTTTTTGAATAGTATCATCGATGAGATAGATGTGAACAGTTTCATAAGTAAGACATATTTAAATAGTTTCATCAATGAGACATATTTGAATAGTTTAATCAGTGATTCATTTATACTATTGATGTTGGTATGTCATTTGTATCGTCAGCGTTGGAGAGTCATTTGAACTGTCAGTGTCGGTGACTCATTTGTACTCTCAACATCGGTGATCCATTTGTATTGTCGGCATCATTGAGCCATTTTTATAGTCATCAATGGTGGGTTTATAGATCTTACATCCATTGGTAGGTGTGCATTATTTCCAGCCATCAATAGGTGTACAGTGTTTCCAGCTTCCTACAATTCATACATTTAACGTTTTCTTTGACAAAAAATGAATTCAAGGCCTTTTTTAAGGTATTTATGTCCGATTCAAATCCCATAACTCTTATCTTAATATTTATAAATCTTGGGATACCTTTACTTGGTCAAATAGTGTAGTTTAATGCAATTAGTCTTTAATTGGAATTTAGTGTATCTTAAACCGCTAATCCATTAAATCTTCTAAAGGGATAAGATATCCTCCACCCTTGTTCAACCTTATTGTTCCCTGGTGTGAGATTATCAACCATTTCTGTCTTCCTAAAGTAGTGGTGAAATCAAACCTTAATCCTTGTATCATTTCTCATTGAAGTTTCTTCCAGCTGGATATGCACCCCCTATTTTTGGGTCAAGAAGCAAGAGTCGATCTGTCATCGATAGAAGGTTTGATTTACCTCTATTCTTGTATTTATTTGATCCTTCTCATCCCATTTCTACTTTATATGATATGGAAGTTGATATATATGTTCCTAATAGTGTATTCTTTGGTGTCAATTGGTGTGGTCATGTCGTGGCATCCTCGGGTGGATGCAGTTGTGGCGGTAGGAGGCGATCGTGATCCATTGTGTGGATTGTTTTCATGTAAATAATTTCAAGAAACTTTTGATATAGGGGATTCCTTGATTCTCTATTCTTTTACATGGAACTGTAGATTTATCATGGTTTATCCCACTGGATCAAAAAGGAATTGACGTAATAAATATTTGAACAAAATAAATAAATTGTTATAGATCGTAAGTTATTGCTACTTGTTTTGTTAAATAGTATGATATCGATACTTTCATTGTTTTTCATGTAGCTCTTAAAAGAAATTGGAAAAGAACATAAACTAGGATTAATTGTAATAATTTTTTTCAAAGATAAAGTGGAATGTAAATTAATCTTGTTATTTTAGTAGTAATCAAGTTTGATTTAACTAATTGATGATATATAGGCAAGTTGATGCTTGTTGATAATGAATTAAAATCATGTCAATTAACTATTTAGTTAATTTATGATAGATTACTATTTATTTTTCCAATATTTGGAACCTACAAATAATAAATTAGTTATTTCCATATGTATTAAAGAACTAGATGTTTGATAATAGAGAATTCTTAATAGGGTTTTGAGTTACCCTCTTTCTTGAAAGGCTGAGTGCCTTGTGATTTAGAGCCGTGAGTGGTCATTATGTATAAAGGCTGGATGACTTGTTTACGATCCAAGATCCCAGTTGATATGATGTTTGTTTCTTGCTTCTTGTGTTGTGATATGAGCCTAGATGGTTGTTGTGATATGTTGGGGGAGGGAGACCCATTGGTTGTGGTAACAGTTGATTCCTTGAGAGGCAAGATGCATTTATTTTTTCATGTGGGTTCCAAGGAGGACACTAGAGAGGAGGAAATATATTGGATGTGAATGATTGGATACTTGCTGAATCTTTTTGGTTATTTATCTGCTTTACTTTCCCCACTAGCAAAGACAGCAATTCTGGCTCACCGTCCTTCCAAAAGGGGTGAAGATGCACAGGGTATACCATGTGCTTTCTGTATTTAGCTTCCTAAGTGAGGATGGGCCTATGCTCATTCTATAGGTGGAAAAGACTTTATGGGTAGTCCATATACTCACCATGTTGATCCCATTATTTTTGGTATATTATAATTTTTTCTACAATTCTAGGGAATATGTGAAAGTGATAGTTCTGTTAACAAATGATTCAATCAATGATGTTAACCCACAAGGTTGGTGCTTGCTGGGATGAAATATTGATATTACAATTTAAAGGGACAGTGGACTTTGGGTGTGATTCTAATGAAATATAATGTGTAATTGATAATGGTTAATTAATGTTTTAATAATTAAATAATGTAATGTGAATCTAATAAAAAGGAATGAAATAATATAATAAATATCTTTAAATGGTTGTCTGCTTCTAGGATACCTAGTCTTAGTAGTGGAAGTTGGGAGTCCGAGAGATGTTAGCTGCAGCTGAGTCTAAGACTAGGTTATGCCTATATTGTGGTTGTGATATATAGTATATTCTTTACTTTTTATGTTTTTATACACTACACCGCCCCCTCAGTTAGGGCAACTGACACCCCCTGGATCTTGAGCTCTTGGGGTTCTTTTTCCAACATTCTATTGGGAGAATGGATGGCTGGCTACCCCCCTTTGTCCCTGATCTCTTCCCTTGGTAGTTACTTATATTGGTAGGCACAACGGTTGTCTTCTATATATATGTTTGTAGAGGTATATAATTTATTATGGTTATTCACACACATATATTCAGGATATAGTTTCATATGGACTACTATAAGTATAACAGGTATAGGTTGTGATGGCTTGAGGATGCTTACTCGATGTATGAGTTGTAATAGCATGAGGTATAATGCCCAATGTTTGATACACATTATGAGAGTTTTGATGGCTCCCAGAAACTACCTGGTTACTTTGGTTACGTGGACGTAGTGGTTGTGTTTTTTGAGGTGGATGTTGTGGTGTGTTGCTCAAATGTCTATGGGAAAGCCTTTTTGGGGAGAGATATTTATGACAGGAAATGTTGGGGAAAAGCGACAAACCTGTGAGGTAGTGGTAGAATGGTATCCTTGATATTCATTATTATATTATATACTCTTGTATGTGATACTTAGTGAGAGTCACCATGGTGAGGCTAGGAACATAGTATACATATTTGACTAATGATATAATTTCACTTGTTGTTCATTGTGATTCAGCATGCTTTCTTTAATTTTTCATGAGAGGCTTCGGGTAGGATCCTAATGAGTATACTATTATTATCACCATATGTATATATATATATATATATATTGTTTTTTAGGTCACTAGGAGAAGATTTTAGATCAGGATGGTTACAACTAGATTGGGGTTGTAGGAGCTGTTCGGGTTTCGTGGTCACTTCCATTTATATTTTATTTTGATACTTGAAGTTTTCAGTTTTAGTTGTATTAGCTTTTTCGTGAAATTACATATGTGTACTTGGGATTTATTCTATATTGTAGTATGAGTTGTATTTGGTTGGTGTATTTTTTATCTCTCTCTTTCACATTCGTTCCCTTAGAGATTAATGCCTCCCATTTTTGGGTTTATTAAACCCTTAGTGCTAGTCACCAACTCAAGGCCTACTAGAGGTGAGAAATGGCGGGTCATTATCTCCCTTATCACATTTCCAGCCTAGAAGGGGTAAACGTTGAGGGGAGAGGTTCATGATAAAGTAGTATTAATGGAATGTTGAGGGATTGGATTGAGTTTTGTGTTAGGAAAAGGTGAGGTTGCATGGGTTGGTAGGTAAATAGTGTCATTTAAGTTTGGAAACTGATGTAAACACTAAATACAAGATGAGACATAGGTGTTTAGGGCCCCATGTGATTTGATTCACAAACCATTAAGTTTAGAGTGGCTACAAAATGAGGTGATACTAGTTGCGGGGTAGAGACCTTGGAAACGAGCATGCATCATTCTTCTTTGTTCCTCTATTTGAATGGGTATAGCATGTGATAAGTTAGCCTAAAATGAATAAAAGAAAAGAATTAATTAATTAATTGTGAGTCTTCTATATTCCATGAATAGGAGATCTAACTATTTTTTATTTTGTAGGTATGCCTTTAGGTTGACATCCTCATCAAGTTCATGCAGAAGATGTTCAGCTGGCTCCACCAGAAGATCGATGCATGGTAGAGGCTGACGATAACGGTACATGGGCAGACACTATGAGATTTTTAGTGCCAAATTCTATAGAATTATTAGAGAAATTTTTTAGATGCAGTCATATAAGACTGGTTGGAGGAGGTTTATATGCCTTCATTTTGATCTATACTCAGAAAGAGCATTGGGTGTCTTTGGTTGTGATGATACTATGTAGGGCAGTGAGGCAGTGATGGTTATTATTCCCCAGTGACCATGAGGGGTTGTAGATATCATGGTAGGATTTTCAAGACAAGTTTAGAGTTGATTTTCTTTCTTTGACCATGAAGGCATCTTGTCCCCAGGAGCTACTTACCCTTCGATAGGGGATCTCCAGTTTGCGAGAGTTTGGAATTCATTTTAGAAACATTTTATGATATGATTTGGACATGTTTCCAGATAAGGAGGCTAGGGAGAGGAACATTGAGGATGATTTTCATCGATAGATCTAGCACTTGGTCACCCCATTTGTGCTAAAAACAAATCTCTAGGAGCTTGTGAGGGAAGAGGTCATCGAGAAGACGTTAGTTAGAACCAGATCATTACAAGAGGGGAGTTTTCAGGATTCCTCACGAAACAGAGCTATGGTCTAGTGTTCTTGATTTTCAGGGAAGAAGAGTTTTCATTCGACCAGGGGTAGATCCCAGCCCGCATCATCTCATTTCTCCGGGGGCGGCTGCAATGACTACGACAAGGGATTAGGTTCATGGTTTTCTTATGGAGTCCAAGGTTATCAGTAGCAAGAATGCCCGACCATTTAGATCAGTCCTCATGCATCGGGTGTTCCACTCCAAGCTCCTATATTGAGGAAGTTCCAGTCGAGGAAGTAGCAGTAGGTTTCACCAACTTTGGATTAGCATAGTGAAGATGTGGTAGGAATAAGAAAGCCCGATGATTCTCCCAATCCTTAGTGAATATATCATGTTTGTGGTGGTAGTCGTCATCAGGGTCATAGAGTCTGTAGAGGAGGTTTTGGTCAGCTTCATGCTTTAGCTTTTCCAGCGCCAAGCAATCTAGACATCATTTAAGGTACCATTTGCATATTTTATACTTTCCTTTATGCCTTTTTTGACTCAATATCCACACGCACTTTCATATCACCTACCCTTTCCCATGATTTTCGACTTTAGGTAGACAGTCTTTCAGGGCCCATGGTGTTGACTACTCAAGTTGGAGTTTGAGATGATTGTTTGATGTATGTAGAGATTGTGAGCTAGTTCTGGAAGCATCGATCTTTTGGAGATTTACTATGTTTACAGATACAACCATATGATGTCACGCTTGGTATTTTTTAAATGTATTTAGTGTAGGATATCATATATTTCATTCAGAGTTCGGTGGTGTACTTCAATGCTGATGGAGGTCCAATGGTGTTTGTTGGCGAGCAAGACCCTCGAATGGGTTAGAGGGATGTTCTATCCTTATTATCCTTGATAGTCGAGATGATCATGAGATCCTTAGAGGTTCAGTAGTTGGTGTTTCCCAGGGTCATAGAAGAGTACCCAGATATCTTTTCAGAAGAGGTTGTAGCATTAACCCCTCGAAGAGAGATCAATTTTCGGATCGAGATATAGCCGAAAGCGTCTCATATCTCAATGTATCCATATCGTATTGCCCCTCTTGAGTTATGAGAGCTACATATATAGATCGATGGTCTGTTACAATGTGGTTTTGTTCGGCCAAGTGTGTCACCATTAGGCACACCGGTTTTTTTTTCACGAAGTAGGCTGACAGTAATTTGCAGTTGTGTATCAATTATAGTCGCTTAAAAAAGTGATGGTGAAGAATATCTATCCTCTTCTATGGATTGATGATTTATTTTATCAACTGAAGGGTGAAAGTTAGTTCTCAAAGATCAACTTGCTGTTAATATATAATCAGATATGTGTGAATGATGAGGATATCCCAAAGACTATTTTTTGTTTTCATTAAGGGTGTTAAGAGTTCATTGTAATGTCTATCGGTGTGACAAAGGATCCAAACATGTTCATGGGATTGAAGAATTCCTTGTTTTGTGAGTCCCTCGATAAGTTCATGGTGGTTTTCATCAATGACAAATTTGTGCACTCCGCGTTTGAGGAGTAGAATGCATAGCATCTGCATGCCATTTTGGGAGTTTTTTTTCGATAGCATTTATTTGAGAAGTTGTCTAAGTGTGGGTTTTGGGCTCTAGATGTTTGTTTACTAGGGAATTTAGTGTCCTAGTAGATGGTAAATTTTGATCCATTAAAGATAGAAGCTATTTTTGACTTGAGAATCCTCCAAGATAGTGTCTGAGGTGTGAAGTTTACTAGGTCTCAAAGGCTACTAGATGAGGTTCGTAGTCGATTTCTCTATGGTTGTGACTCCTCTGACAGCATTGACCAAGAAGGATCAGGTGTTCATGTGGATTGATCAGTTTCACGAATCTTTCGAGTATCTTAAAGAGAATTTGGACAGTTCTATGATACTTTTTCTTCAAGTAGAGGGAGTTCAGTTTGATGTTTTCTATGATTCTTCACATCTAGGGTTATGTTGCATTCTAATGCAACATAGATCAGTTGTTTCTTATGGTTCTCAATAGCTTCTCCCCTAATAATGTAACTATGCCACCCATTATATTCAGTTAGCTGTAGTGGTTTTTTCTCTGAAGTTTTGGATACATTACCTCCTTGGCGAGCCCTTTGTGGTTTTCCCTAATCATAAAAGGCTGAGATATGTTTTCTCCTAGCGTGAATTGAACTTACAAAAGCATTGATGGATGGAGTTATTATAGGAATACAACATTTAAATATTTTATACACCTAGAAAGTATAATTTTGTAGTTTCTACGATGATTTGGATGTCGTGTAGTGATGCAGTGCGTGGATCTAGAGGTTATTAGAGAGTAATTCAGTATTATATCTTGGTAAGGGAGAAGTTGGGGGGTACAGGTTTTCATTTTCATATGATGGTGCAATAATCTTTAGTGCAGTAGGTGGAAGAGTCCTAGTTGGGGGATTTAGAGGTGGAGGTCTTGAGAGACTGAGTTGTTTGTGGTGAGGCCCATGATGGTTGGTTTGTGGATGACCAACATTAAGTATTGTATTAGGGATGTATTTTCATTCCATTGGAGATGTATGATATGGTTCTCATATGGTTCCATTTTTCACCTTTAGTGATGCATAATGGAATGACAAAGATGTACCAAGCCTTGGAGAGTCACTTTTGGTTGCCTGGGTTACAGCGTGCAGTTGTAGAGTTTGTGTCTTGATGTTTTGTATTCCATAAGGTGAGGTCTGAGCACCATGTCACTGGTGGTTTTCTCCAGCCATTATATTTTCATCTGTGGAAGTGGGAGGACATATAAATGGCCATTGGTACTAGTTTACCTCGATCTTGGGGAGGTAATGAAGATATATGGTTGCTATTGGATCATTTGAAGAAATTTTCCCATTTCCTAGCAATCCAAGAATCGAGTACGATGTAAGTTTTGTCAAGGGAATATCTTGAGGAAGTGGTGAGACTCCACAGAGTCCCGATGAAGATAATTTCTAATTGATATCCTCGTTGTACCTCTAGGTTGTGGAGTGGTCTCTATAATGCTTTCAGATCTCATCTATTCCTTAGCCCAACATTTCATCCGAAGACAGACAGTCAAATAGAGTAGATCGTCCAGTGTCTTGAAGACATGTTGAACTCTTATGTCCTAAATTTTGGAGTTTTGTCGATGAGTCACTTATCCTTGGTGGAGTTCACTTAATAAAATAATTTCCACTCCATGATCAGTATGGAGAAGTTCGATGCCTTGTATGGTGGACATTCTCATTATTTGTTGTGCTGGACTGGGGTTATAGAGTCAGCAATTCTTATGCTAGAACAAATACAAAACACGACAGAGATGGTTCTGGTGATTCATGAGAGGTTGAAGGCATCGCAGGATTGTCAGAAATCATATTCCAATAAAAGGATGAGACCTTTGTAGTTTGATGTTGGGGATCATGTGTTTTTAAGGTGACTATCCTTCATGGTTAGTGAAGGTTTGATCATGGGATTAAGCTTTCTCCCTTATTTTTATGGACTTTATAATTGTTGGCTTGTGTTGGATCTATGTCTTATTGAGTATCACTTCTCCCACATATGATTCGGATACATGATGTTTCTCATGTGTCACATATTCTTCATTATCTTCATTATTACTCTCATTTCATATATTGGGGCTAGATCGATGGTCACGATGATGCGACCTTCGAGGATCGGCATGTGGAGTTCCTGGACCACAAGGAGAAGGAGTTGCACGGGCATTCTATTCCTATGTTCTGTGTCTTGTGGTGACACAGTGGCGTGTAAGAGAGTACCTGGAAATGTGAGTCACAGATATGTACTCAGTACCCCATGTTGTTTTATGTTTAACTCTTTCCATATAAAAATATTTTTTGTGATTGGATACCTTTCATTTTTATAATATGGCTACCTTTTTTTATTTTATGTATTTCTCTATTTTGAGAGGTCTATCTATGGGTGCTTTTTTGGACCCCTTTTTTGTTTCATTTTATGTTGGGTTTGAATTCTCGAGTATGAGAATGTTTGAGAGGTACCTGATGTAATGGGTTGGACCTCTCTAGTCCATTCCATTACTGAAATCTAGTTTTTGAGGTGTTCAGTGATGTCAATGTGACTTATCCCTAACACTTTTCCAAATTTCTAGTTCTATGAACAGTGGTTCTAGTTTTGTGAGATGTTTTATTGGTGTGACAGAAGTGAATAGTGTCATTAGTGAGATAGATGTGAACAGTGTCATCAGTGAGTCATTTGTACTTTCGGTGTCAGTGATTCATTTGTTCTATCAGCATCGGTGAGTAAATTTTACTGTCAGCATCGGTGAGTCATTTGTACTATTAGTGTCAGTGAGTCATTTGTACTGTTGGTGTCAGTGAATCATTTGTAATGTTAGTATCGATAGGTTTACATTGTTTCCAGCAATCAGATGGTGTATAGTGCTTCCAACCATTATTAGGTGTACAATGTTTTCAACCATCGGTAGGTGTACAGTGTTTCTAGCCATCGGTAGGTGTACAGTGTTTCCATCTTCTTAGACTTCTGTCATTTAACGTTTCCTTTGACAAAATAGGAATTCATGGCCTTTTATTAAGGGATTAAAGGCCGATTCAAATCCCATAACTCCTATCATAATTTTTCTAAGGCTCGGTGTTCCATTACTTGGTTATACCGCGTGGTTCAATGTGATCCACTTTTAATGGAAAATCTAGTGTATCTTAAACTACTGCTTGGTTAAATATTCTAAAGGGATGTGATATCTTCCTTCTTGTTCTACCTTCTTATTCCCTAGTGTGAGACACTCAAACATTTCTTTCTTCCCGTAGGATTGGTGTGATTGAACCATAATTCTTGGATTACTTCCCCTTGAATTTTCTTCTTATTGTATGTGCACCCCCTGTTTTGGTGCAAGAAGTAAGTGTCGATCTATCATCGATAAAAGGTATGATCTACCTTTGTTATAGTGTTTATTCAATCATTATTATATGGTTTCTCCTTACCATGTTATGGAATGTGATCTCTATGTTCCTAATAGCGTTTTCTTGGGTTTCAGTTTGTGCGGTCGCGTTGCAGCATCCCTGGGTGGTTGTAGTTGCTATGGTGGAAGGCGATCATGATCCGTTTCATGGATTATAATTGTGTAAAGAACTTTAATAACCTTTGGAGGTAGGGTATTTATTTATTCTAAATTTTTTTACGTGAAACCATAGAGTTAGCCTGTTTTATCTCTATATATCACAATGGAATTGACCTAATAAATATTTGAACTGGATTAATAAATTGGTATCGATCATATGTTATTTCCTCTTGTTTTTCTAGAAATTATGATATCTATTCTATCCTTGTTTAGCATGTCGTTATTAATAGAAGTTGTTAAAGAACAGAAACTGAGATTAATTGTAATTATTATTTGTCAAAGATAAAGAGGCATGTAAATGAATCTGGTTATTTTTTCAGTAAGCATGTTTGATTGAACTAATTAATGGACTATATTCATATTGAGTCTTGTTGATAATGAATTAAAATCATGTCAATTAAATTTTTAGTTAATTTGTGATATCTTACTATTTAGGTTTCCCATAGTTTGAACCTAAAAATAATAAATCAATTATTTCCAGATGGATTAAGTAACCAGCTATTTGAAATAAGATAATATCTGGTAGGGTTCTAAGTTACCCTCTTACTTATAAGGTCGAGCGCTTTGTGCTTTGGAGCCATGAGTGATCATTATGTATGAAGGTTGGATGCCTTTTTTAAGGTCTAAGAGCCCAGTTGATATGATGTTTCTTTCTTGTTTCTTGTGTTGTGATGTTAGACTAATTTTATTTTGTGATATGTGGGTTCATGGAGGCCCATTGGTTGTGGTATCAGTTGACACCTAGAGTGGCGAGATGCATCATTTTATGCATGTGGGTGTTGGGGAGGACACTGAAGATGATGAAATAGGTTGTATGTGAATGATTGGATACTTTCTGAATCTTTTTGGTTGTTTATCTTATTTTTCTTCCCCACTACTCAAGGCAGCTGGTCTTGCTTACCCTCCTTCAAAAATGGGTAAAGACATGCGGGGTATTCCACATGCTTTCCGTGTTTAGCTTCTCGATGGAGTATGGGTCAAGTTCCGGATATATGTGGAAAATATGTGATGAGTAGTCCATATACTCACCGTGTTGAGCCCCTTGTGTTTGGTAGCATAGAATGATTTTCTAGAATTCTTGGGAATATGGGAAAGTGATAATTTTGTTAATAAATTATTAAAGAAATGATGTTATCCCATGGGTTTGAATATTTCTCGGATGAAATGATGAGGTTACAATTTAAAGGATCAATGGACTTTTTGTGTGAATCTAATGAAATATAATGTTTAATTAATAATGGTTAATTAATGTTTAAATAATTAATTAACATAAAGTGAAACTGATAAAAGGGGGTGAAGTAATATAATAAAACTCTTTAAATGGTTGTGTGGTTATAGGATACCTAGTCTTAGCAGGGGCAGACAGGAGTCAGAGAGACGTTGGATATAGTTGAGTCAAAGACTAGGTTATGCCCATAGTGTGGTTTTGAGATATAGTATATTTTTTACCTTTTGTTTTTATAAGTGCTACTCCACCCCCATTAGTTAGGTAAACTGATACCTCTGGGATCCTAATCTCTAAGGGTGTTTTCCCATTCATTTCAGTGGGAGGTTGGATGTCTGACTACCTCCTTTAACCTTACTCTCTTCTCTTGGTAGTTTCTTATGCTGGTATGCACAATGCTTAATTTTCCTCATATATGTGTGTAGAGGGTTGTAATAGATTATGGATATTTGCAAACATATATTATGGATATAGTTTTGTATGGAATACTATAGGTTCAGTTTTTATACGCTTTGATGGCTTAAAGATCCTTACTCAGTGTATGGTTTGTAATGGCTTGAGATATAATGCTCGATGTATGATAAACATTATGCATGCTTTTGTGGATCCTAGAAACTACCTGGTTACTTTCATTATATGGATTTAGTGGGTGTGTTGCACAAGGTTATTGTTTTGGTGCTTCACCTAGGTGTCTGTGAGCAACCCATTTTGGGGAGAGATTCTTAGGACGTGCGTTGTTGGGAAAAAGTGTAAAACCAGTAGGGAAGTGGTTACAGGGTACCCTTGATATTCCTTGTTATATTATATAATCTTTTATGTCATACTTTGTGAAAGTATCCATGGTGGGGCTAGTAACTTTTTTTTCATGTCTAGCTGATGAGTTAGATTCACTTGTTGTTCACTTTACTTTAGCAAGCTCTCTTTGCTTTTTCACGAAAGTCTTCGGGGAGGATCCTACTGAGTATACTATTATGCTCACCCTATTTATATATAAAATCTATTATTCATGTCACTTGGAGCATGTTCGAGATTAGGACAATTACTACTAGATTGGGGTTATAGGAGCTGTTCGAGCTTCTTGGTCACTGTCGTTTTTATTTTCTTTTGGTACTTTTAGTTTTTGATTTTAGTTGTAATAATTTTTTCATGACAATACATATGTGTACTTGGTATTTCTTTTAAATTTCAATTTGAGTTGGAGTTGGTTAGTGAATGTCTTATCACTCTCTTTCACATGTGTTCCCTTATAGGGTAATGCCTCTCATTTGTGTTTTTACTATACACTCAATTCTAGTCGCCAACCTAGGGCCTACTGGATGTGGGAATCAGGGGTCACTATCTCCCTTCTCACATTACCAGCCTAGGAGGGGTACACCTTATGAGAGGGGTTCTTGATATGATTCACTCTTTCCATTATGATTTCAAAAAAAAAATCACATTTTTTCATTAGAGGGTGGTGTGGCTTATAATCCATATTATCCTATGGATTGGAGAGTTGATTCACATAATTTCTAAACTAATTAGACATGAATCACTAGTGTGTGGGCGGTTTATTCGAGGGATCTATCTCTCTATTAATTTTTTTATTGTTCTATTTACACTTCTTATACATAATTTTTCTTGAAGGAAATTATTCCTAAACATGAAACAAATTCTTTTTCATTTTAGGCACTCAAATAAGTTATCTTTCTCACTATTTTTACAAGTAGGAGTTTGAAAATATTTTATCACACTATGTGATATCTCGTTGGAATTTCTATGGAACCCCATATTCCTTTTCCAATCCCTAGATACAGGAATTTTATATCTTCTATTTCCACATTTAGTTGATGTAGGAAAATTTATTTATAGAATCCAATGTCCCTTATTATTAAATCCCTTCTGATATTTTGATTTAATCCAGTTATGAGTAGATTAACCTTAATTTTAGAAAGGATTAAAATAACCTAAGAGAACATCATAATCCCTTTAAAATTTTCTTCATATACACCAACAGATTCGTCACTCATCTATATAAGATCAAGGAATTGGTTATCCATTTCATAAAAACAATTATAGAAATTCACTTATTGAAAAATATGATTTTAAATCATCCTAATTGATATATTCAATTTATTCTCATTGCCTCATATTAATAGTAATAGTCCACCATTGATATACCTAAACATAAAAATGGTAAGTTTCCCAAATGTAATCACCCCAATCCTAGTTTCAAAAAGTTAGTGCCTTACATTATTACATTGGTATAATAAATAAGGAATTCACATCCCAAAGGTCCTAATAGATTAGAAGTTTTGGAAAACTAGATACAAACATAAGTTTTACATTACAACTTGAAATGAAAAGTAACATAACAACTTCACTAGTATCATCCATTTCACAAAGATTATCTCTACAAGTCATTTATAATATATATATTTGCATATAAGAAAAACAAATATAAGAAAGGGGTGATCATAGATGATCAATAAGGCTGAGTAATATAGTGGAAGCTATCATAAACAAAATCAATAAGGCATGGTGAATAAACCAAACACCTGCTATTAAAAAATAATTTTGAGCATGATAAGAAAGGAATAAAAGATGATAAAATTATTACACAATAAAATATCATCATGGATATTATAATAGTTGGATAATCACATGGAATATCAGTTACTATATTCATAATGAGGGAAATAATAATTCCAAACATCATAAACATACTATCAGGGCCTCTACTAAGACACCATATATAATTGGGAAAAACTCGGTCTAGTTTGTCTCATTAGACCTGCCGATGCATTGAGGGACTATAGTGGTCCCTACCCATCAAATTCTATGCCCAATACATTCATAATGTAAAAAGAGTGAAATATAAATAGTATAAACATTCATATTGAAAAACTGGCATAGGAAACGAGTATACATTAACAATAAAACATGAATGGTATCAAAATAGAACATCCATAATCAAACTTATCTTGAACCCTTCAAAAAAATATCATTGATGGTATCATAAGGGATAAAACTAAATAAATTAAAATATTAAAGAATTTATTTTGACATATATGAAGATACTTTACTATTATACAATACAAAATCATGAGAAAATAGTCTCTAAATGTCTTAAAGTGTCCCAATACACTTTGAAACATTTAATTCATAATTATTATAAAATAGTAATATTAAATGATACATATAATATCCTTAGAATAATAGAATTCATGATATAATTTATCAAATGTAATTAAATATACCACACACTAGGAATAAATGGTGAATATGGCACATATCTCATAGAAGTAAAAGTGAGATAAGAAACCCCATTTTACATTGGAATGAAGAGTTATTTTTAAAAATTATTTATATTTTACATACAATCATATTTTAAGCATGTATATACCAAAAAATAAAATGGAAGAACAATGAAATTATGTTTTAGGAATAAATGATGTTAAACATAATTGAGAACATGTAAAAAAGAGTTTTTAAGAATCATTATAAATGACTCACATTAGTGCAATTTAAGGGAAAATACTATGGAGTCTTTAAAATTGATAACGTCATAATTTGTATATCAAAATAGAATTTAAAAAACATATTTTTTTATGATAAAATTATTTATTTTGTAAATAGAATTGTCGATTAAAAAATAATATGGATTTCACTTCAAAATGGGTGACAAATCATGATGTTCCCTTTAATTGGGCATTCTTATTAAGATGAATTAAAATGGAAACTTAGAAAACATGAATTTCCCCATCATAGAATGATAAAATGATATAGATACAATATTTTATAACATAAAAACAGAATTTAGAATTATTGGATACATGTATTAAAGGATTACATTATGGTAAAGTATGATAAAGCGTAACCAGAATTAAAGATGTAATTTCATAGAGAAACCCTTTCCACTTTGTAAACAATCGAATCATATGAACCAAAGTTAATAATCATAAAAATATACATTAAATACCATTAAAATAGATAGATTTAGGATATTATACATAAAAGTGTGGTATACATACCCCATACACTAGAAATACTGGTAAATAATGAATATCTCACCAAACTATAAGTGAGATGAGAAAACCCTTACCTTATGTATGAAAGTGTTTTGCACATGATATTAATGTCTTGTATAATAAAATATAAATCCATTAATTAATTAATTAAAAACTTTATATATATATATATTAAATTTATTATAATTTTAATATGTTTATTTATGGTTTTTTTGATGAGTTATACAATACAATTTTACCATTTAGGAGCATTCGTTTTCCTTCGTTTTCTTGATCGGTTTTCTTGTATAAGAGTGTGAAAGTTCATTTAAAATGGAAAGAGATATCCATAATTGAAGTTATATGTCATTAATGAAAATTAGTAAATTTTAGTGGTTATATAATTTATTTGGTTATTTTTAGTGAGTACAAATAATTATATAAGACGTTAGAGATAATCATTTAGATTATTTTGGTAGTTTTTTTATGATCACAAACTAGTTTTGTTTAATTAAAATAATGAATATATAATGGTTCCTGAACATTACATAATATTTAATCCATATATTATAATTTGGTTCAACCATGAAATTTTTTTCATGAATATATTTGGAGGTGGTAATGGAGTTTAAAAACTCTTCATCCTTGAATGTGATAATTTAACACATCATGGACGATGTTTGCATTTTTAAAACAAAATGAGAGGGAAGAGAATTGATTATTGATTATTCCCTCAACAAACTAAAATTTCAGTATATAAATGATATTTTAGATATAATGTGACTTGGGATATATATGTGAGGATAATATAAGAAAATAAATGAACTTGAAAAGAAATTAAAATAATAAGAAAGAGGTTTTTACCTCTTGAATTATCCTCCTTGATAACCTACTTAAGGCCCTTGGTTTCAGACTTTTTGTGGGACCAAAATGTCTTCATCATTTTGAAGATTCTTGGGAAGAGTTTTGGGTAGAATGTTTATAAGCCTCAAATCTTGTAATCTATGAGGAGAAGAGGTGGTGAGGGTGGTATATGAAGTTGAGGAAAGGGGTGTTTTTTTAATATTTTATTAATTATTTTATTATTTTCTCTTAATAAAATGAATACTTTGAGAATTATCACCAACTATATTAAAATAATTAATCGAATTTATATATTATGGTTTTTACATAATTAATTACTTGAGTAATAGTGTATTTATCTAAAAATGTATATATATGGAAAATTATTGTATTTCATTAATCACCAAAAATTCAAGTATTTTAGAACAATCCAAAAAATTCACGCTAACCATTTTTAAATGGTTGAAAATAAAAAATGAACTCCACTTTATAAAAAATATTTTTCTAAATATGAGAAATCTAATTTTTAATTTAAATAATCATTTACTCAAAAAATACAGATTTTATATTTATGAATGAATTTATAACACTCTGAGAAATTTACTAAGGTATCATAAAATTGTCTAAAAATAATAAGATAAAAAATTAATTTATGAATAAATATTTGGAAAATAAATTTTCTCTTAAATAATTTATTTAAATAAAAAATTTGTAATTAAATATTTAGGACATAAAAAAAATAAAAACTCTTAATTAATAATTTTTAGAATATTCATTTACTTAATATATGATATAATTATATCATACATTAATTTATAAGATTCATAAATATTATTTATACTTTCATGTGTGTGATTACTATTCATTTTACCATATTACTATTCATAAAGTTTATATTACTATTACTAAGATCATGTTACTATTTCATCAGTATATATTTTTTAACTTATATTAATATCTCTTATTTCATATATTATTCATTTGTAATATTTGTATTATTTTATTTCAATGATTTTGTGGGATTTATGAAATAATTATAACAATAGAAATTTCATTGGTAGAATAATGGTTTGTTACATTCTCCCCTCCTAAGAAAATTATCCTCAAAAATTGAAATTGAACTTTGACAAGAGGATTTCTTTCTTGAATGTTGTTTTGTGGGAACCCACATCAAAAATAGTGTTAATAAAAATTTATCTTAATAAAAGGGAAAAGGGAAAGGTAGGGTTCACTACAAAATTAGCCTTTAAAATAGGATAACATTAGCATGAAGTAAAAACATGGTCATGGAAGAAAAATACAACTATCATGTTCTGATGGAGAGTGATAAATAACATAGTTATTATAAATTTAACCATAAAAAACCATAAATATTGTGATTGGGTAAAATAACATTCATTTTTCAGTAATAAAAGTAAAAAAAGAATGTTTTTCTTCTAAAGTAATTCTCCTAGAGTTATGGAATTAATTTATATCATTGACTAAGAACATAAGAAAACATACTTAGTTGTCAATTATAGTTTCATATTTTAATCCATTTCTATATCAAACTCATTTTTTCTCCAAACAATGAGTGTTTAAGATGAATTTTTCATGCCTAAAAAATTAGAATCCACTTCTACATATCACAAAATACACAAAAGTATCACCATATATTCCACTTACCTTTATACATTAACTAAAAACAAAATGGTTAGGATAAGATAATATAATTCCCCAAATTAATTATAAAACAATAAATAGTAAAAACCCCAAATTTCTATATTGATAATTCAAAAAATAGCTATCCTTCCTCAAAAATATTCTAGACATAGATTGAAACCCAAAAATAAGAAAGAATTAATCATCTTTTCATCCAAACAACATCAATTACTCTTAATTTCTTATTATAAAAATTTATTTCCTACACCTCATAATCTCTACGGTTTTTTAACCATTTCCATAAATAACCTAAATAAACATAAGTCCATAATAAAATCATATTTGACTCCAAAACACAATTTAGCCTTTATTCCTTATAATATTACTGTTTAAGATACCCAATAGAGGGAAAATATTCTGAAATAACATCAATCACTTAATCATCAAATCATTTTATAATCCTAAGGTTATCCATATGATAAAACAAATATCCCTAAATTCAAAATAAACATTATCGATAGGATATTGTAATTAAAGAAAGTCATATTTACCCGGACATCATGTATGCTACTAGAAGGCATTGCACCCTTGTCTCCCTTCAGTTGTGGGTTCATGCCCCATGACCTTGTCAAACATGACGGGTTGTCACCCGGCCCGTGGGTTGTACTTTTTCTAATACTATATAAATATAACATCTAAAATACTTATGATGGACATTATTAAAATTATTTTAATCACTAAATATCTTTTTAATTAATGTTTCTAGTATACCATCAATACATAGATACATCATACATTTATTTCCATAAATTTCATTCCATGTTCTAGAGGATATCCTAGAAAATAGGGGATTTAATCAGTTAACACTCAGGTCCCATACATTTAAGCTAAGGAACTAAAAA
This sequence comes from Viscum album, assembly GCA_963277665.1. NCBI lineage: Eukaryota > Viridiplantae > Streptophyta > Magnoliopsida > Santalales > Viscaceae > Viscum > Viscum album. Next base: position 685,218,700 of record OY728145.1, on the reverse strand, counting down.
TGGATTCTAATGATTAGTTTTATTTCCTTCCATTACACTCTTTATGTTTCCTTGAAAATTATTCTCTTTATGTCCTTTATTACCACACATAAATAATTTTCTCATTCCATTAAGACACTTCCCCGAGTGTCTACTTCCACATTTCTTACATGATGGAAATCGAGCCTTATTTTCTCTATGGTCTCCAGGACTATGGAACTTAGAAAACTCCATCCTTCTCTTCTTTGGGGGGTTCAGGAGATGGTGAAGATATATGTTGTTAATAATATTTTGGGGAATTATTATTAGGCATGAAAATGATATCTTTCACCCTTATTGGTATCCCATTCATTTGTGCATCACCACCACCATTCCCTCCATGTAAAATTTTAACATGAATCCTTCATGTTCCATTGATTAACTAAAACCAAAAATCATTGTGTGAGTAACAATAGTTATAGTGAGAGAAATGTATTACCATTTATAGAATATCCTGACACCTTATTTTCAATTTTAAACACCATATGTTATTCATTTTCCTCATATATTAACATCATTAATAATGGTTAGTAAAGAAAATTTTAATTTCCCTAAGAATATCCTCCATGAGTGTCAAACTAGGTTAGAAGTAAGGACCATTTTTTTGTACAAGGTTACCCCAGGTCAGGCATGGGATAACTAGTTAGAGTTGTTTCCCCTAGGTATATCTATATTGGAACCACATCCACATGTAGTATCCAGATAGGGATTTATTTCTATGAATACCCACATAATATCTACCTTACCAAAATTCTATCATTATATAATATTCTTATATTCAATGTCTATCTTGGGGTTGTCTTCCATAATCTATGTTTTATAAATCTAGCTTTTAACGTCTCTACTAAATTACACTGTGATACCAACTATAAAGACACTGACCCTAGTTTCCTAGAGTCGGTGCCTTACATTATTACATTGGTATAATAAAAAATAATTTTTCATCCCCATGGATCAAATAGTTTAGTATTTTTGGAAAACCAGATACAAACATCTATTTTATATTATAACATGAAAGGAAAAAAATATAACAACATCATTGGTAACATCCATAACTCCTAGACTATCTCTCCAAGTCATTAATAATATAAATCATTACATCCTAGTAAAAAAATAAGTCATAATAATGGTTTGATCATAGATTTTTTGTAAGGGTGTGTAATGCAGTGGAATATATCATTAACGTACACAATAAGGCATGGTGAATAAAAAGCACATTCAATTAAAACATTATTTTAAGTGTAATATTGCAGGAATAAAAGATAATAAAATAATTCTATAATAAAATATAACCATGGATATTCAACTATTCAAATAATCACATTGACTATCAATTTATAGATTTATAATGATAGAATGCATAATTTTGGACACCATAAACATACTTTCAAGGCCTCGGCCAAGACACCATACATAATAGGTAAAAACCCTGTATATATTGTCTCATGGGACCTACTGATGCATCAAGCATCTATAGATGGTCTTTATCATCACTTACTAAGTCTAATACATTCATCATATGAAAATGGTGACACATAAACAACAAAAACATTCTTATTGAAAAATATCATATGAAATGTGTAAACATTAACCATAAACCATGAATGGTATCAAAATACCACATCCACAGTCAAAATGATAATCAAAAATTAAAAAAAAATATGGATGATGGTATAATTAGAGATAATCCAAAACTAATTACAATATATAGAAAATTATTTTGGCATAGACGAAGATAATTTTAAATTATACAATTGAAAAAATCTTAAGAAAAATAAATTTTAAACAACAGAAAGTGTCCCATTTCACTTTGAGACATTTAAATCATAATACCTATAAAGGAATAACATTAAATGAAACATAGAAAATAATGAGAATAACATAATTCATGATATAATATATAAAAATTATGTACATACACCGCATACATGGAATATTTATAGAACAAGTCATATATCTCACAGAAGTAAAATTGGGATGTGAATCCCCTTTTTAATTTGGAAAGAAGATTTATTTTAGAAAATCATTTGTATTTTTCATAAAATCAAATTATAACATGTATATTCCATAAAATAAAACGTTAGGAAAATTAAATTATGTTTTGTTCCTAAATTATGTTCAACTTATTTGAGAACATGTAAAAAGAGTATTTAAGAAAATTTATAAATGAGCCACTTTAGTACAGTTTAAAGGAAGATACTGTGAAGCCTTTAAAATCGATAAAGTCACAATTTTTATATAAAAATAGAAATGAAGAAACATAGTTTTTCATTATAAAATTAGTTATTTTTTAAAAAAATTGATTAAAATAGATTATGTAGTGAACTTTAAAATGGGTGAGAAATCAGGAAGTTCCCTTTAATCGGGCTTTCTTATTGGGTGGAATTAAAAATAAACATTATCAAACATGAATTTACTCATAAAATAAAGATAAAATAATCTAGATAAATGGTTTTAGAAAATATATACAAAATTTGTGATAACTATATAAAAGTATTTAAGGATTATATTAGGGGAAAGAGAGAGAAATCCTAAGGTAAATGAAAAATGGAAGTTTGGGGAGAATCCCTTGCCACTTTATAAACAATCAAATCATATGCCTTAAAATTAATAATCCTAAAATTATAAATTTATTATCATGAAAATAATGATATTTATGATATGATATATCAATTTTTATTATATATACACCATATACAATAAATAGTGGTGAATAAAGAAAATCTCTATAAAATGGAAGTGAGATGAAAAAATCTTTACCTTATGTATGAAAGTGTTCTGTACTTGATCTTAATGTCATACATAATAAAATTAAATCTCTTAATGAATTAAAAAACCTTATATACATGTATTATATTTATTATTATTTTACTATGATTATTTACGGTCTTTTTGATAAGTTATAAGATTCAATTTTATCATTCAAGAGTGTTTATTTCCTTGGTTTTCATGATATGATCAATTGTATAAGATTATAGAAGTTCATTTATAATATAAATAGATATCCTGAATTGAAATTATATGTTATTAATTAAAATCAAAAAAAATAAATGGTTATAAAAATCATTTGGTTATTTGGGGTGAGGATGAGTCCTTAGACAAGATGTTAGTGATAATCATTCAGATTATTTTGGTTGTTTTTCGATTATCTCGAACTAGTTTTGTTTTATTAATTAACATAATGCATATATAATGGTTTGAGAAAATTAAATAGGATTTAATATAAATATTATAGTCTATTTCAACCATGAAAATGGTTTAATGACCATATTTGGATTTGGTAATGGAATTTGACAACTCTTCATCCTTGAATGTGATAATTTAACACATCACATGTGATGTTTTAATTTTTAGAAAAAATGGGAGGGGAGAAAACTAATGATGGATTATTCCCAAAACAAAATAATATTCCAGTATATAAAATATACTATAGATGCCATTTCACATGTTATAGGTAGTTCATGTCAATAAAGAACATGAAATTAATTTAAAATAAATTGAAATAGGTTTCTACCTCTTGAATTCCTTTCCCTGAGAACCTTCTTAAAGGCCATGGTTTGGGTCATTTGGTGAGACAAATAGGTATTGGACATGGGGAATATTCTTTTGAATTTTATTGCAAGGAATTTTGATGAGGAACAAATCTTGGAAGGTGTGAGGAGAAGAGTTGGTGAGGGGTGGTATTTATAGTAGAAGAGTTGGTGTGAGGAGAAGAGTTGGAAAGGGGTGTTTTTTGAACATTTTATTTATTTGTTTATTATTTTTGGCTCAAGACTATGAATATTTTGGGAATTATCCCAAAATATATTAATTTAATGAAGTTATGTTTGATATTTTGGTTCTTACATCATTCATGTCTCAACTAATAGTGTATTTATCTTATAATGTATATATACCGTAAATTATCGTATTTCACTATTCACTAAAAATTAAAGTATTTCATAAAAATACCAAAATTTAACACTAACCATTTTCTAATGTGTATAATTCAAAAATTAACTCCATTTTATGAAAATATTTTTTTAAATATGATAAATTTAATAATAAATTAAAATAAACAATTACTTGAAAATATATATATATTAAATTTATAACTAAATTTATAACACTTTGAAAAAATAAATAAAGTATGTTAAATTTATCCGAAATTCATAAGATAACAAAATATTAATTCATGATTAAATTTTATAAAAATAAATTATCTTTTAAATCATTTTTATAATTATAAAATTGTATTTAAATATTTCTGGCTTATAAAAATATGAACACTTAATTAATAATTTTTAAAATATTCCTTTAATTATAATATCATATAATTATATCATACATTAATTTATAAGATGCCTAAATTTTATTTTATACATTCATGTGTGTGGTTACTATTCACTTTCCAGTTTACTATTCGTATGTGTCATTTTAAAATTCCTATGGTCAGCTCATTATTTCATTAGTATAGGTTCCTTGACTTCTAAAAATACCTATTATTTCATTGATTCTTCATTTATGAAGTTTGTATTGTATTATTTAATTGATTTTATGGGATTTAAAAAGAAATTATAACAAGGTTAATTTCACTGATAGAATCATGGGTCATTACACAAGATGACTTTGAAGGCGCTGGTCATGGGTGAAGGAAAAAAAATCATCTAAGTTGTATTGATCTATTTCTCACCAACTATAGATCAGAAAATCCAGTAAAATAAGGTTGGTGTTACCTCATGAAGGAATAAATATTATTTTTTCCATTAATTTTTCATTTGGATGTTCTAAAAGAGTCATATGTTGAGAAATATCATTGATCATAAAAATAATTATTCCATTATAGCTCTCATAACATTTTGTTTATAAGGAGAACAATAATTTTATTTTCAATTGAATTTAGTTTTTTCATTGTTCCATCATATTCCAACCACAAAATACAACCAAAAATCATATTGTAATAAAAAATAATCATACTGGGGAACCACATAATCATGATATATCATATATAGGGTGTGTAAATCCTAACACCTTGTTTTTTATATATGAAACTTTAGGTTTATCCTAATTCATTCATAGTCATCGTCTATTTAAATCCTCCATGATAGTTTTTAATGTTTTTTTGAATTTCTAAAGAATATCCCATGAGAGTGTTAAACCGGGTGTGCATTAAGGAATGTTGTTGTGAACCAAGTGATAATTAATTCCAACTCAATTTTTAATTTATGAAGTTATTTCCACTATGAAGATCTTTTTAGGAACTATATCCACATATAGTATCTCGTTATTGATTGAATTTCTTATAAGACATGAAATATATCCACTAAAAAAATTCCAAGAAGTTTTCCTATACTTTCTCTCATCCTTTACTTATCCTTGGACATATCCCTAGATATATTCTTAGGCATATCCCTATGATGAAACTATATGGTTCTCAACATATTTTCCCAATGTTAACTAAAAATTAAGTTTGATACTAATTATAGTGAACCTGGATTCACATATATTTATATAGAATTTTTTTAGATGAATATTCAATACATTACACAAACACATGGTTGGGGACTATAATAATTTCATGCCTAAAGAGATTAGGTACAAAATATTCTAATCTGGTGGAACATTTTCAATATCTATGATAAATATCATCACAGAAATTACTCTTCATATACATATCCTACAAAAAACCATTCTTAATAACTTGAGTGTATGGAATATAAGAAAGGATTATCATAGATCACTAGTGAGGGTAAATAAGGTATGTATCCATATAACATGAGAACATAGGTATGATAACATGATAATGACATTCAAAAACAATAATCTACATAGCATAGCTCATAAACATGATCCATAGAATAAATCTTGGCAGTTTTTAAGATATGAAACATAATTTAATTAATGAACATGACCAATTAGAACACAAAATTAGAATAATACATTGATTTTTTCTATACAAAATATCTTCTAACACAATGAATATGTATAAATAAATAGAGATTCTATAATTATGTTAAAGACATGAAATTTTCCCCTCGCATAAACTTATTGAAATGAACCTAGATCCATGAATATGATTATGGAATTGAAAGATAGATCTATTAAAAAAACTTTGAACTTGTACTAATTTTTACAGATTATATTGTTAACATGTAAAATGGGTTCAAGTATGAAATTTTGATCAATTAAACATGATGATGCACAACATTGTCAAAATTAATATGGTTCATGTGTAAAATTGTGAAAATGTAATTAGGTTCACACATAAAATTTTGAACATTTAATAAGTCTCCTGAAAAACATATTTATTCATGAGTTATCCACCTTTACCTAATGCATTAGAGGGAGATATAAGTCACACACTTCACAACATTAAAATAACACATATATGTTCCACAATATCCTAATAAATTAATCATTTCATAACCTATGAAATGAAATGTGTTTCATAAACATTTAATCATATCATAACTTATGTAAAATAATAATTTTTCGTAATCCATTCATTATTTCATTATAGCGTAACATTTCGAGAAAGAAGCTAGTTTCGTAATACTTTTATCATGGTATAACCTGTTGAAGAGAAATAAGTTTCATGAACATCTCATAATGATATATAATTTAGAGAAAGTAGAATAATGTTATCATTGGTTTATATCATCATCAAAGACAAGTTTATATCATATGATTTCATATTAGATGGATAATTATTTTCAAATATCACTTGGAATATTAATTCAGTGAAACAAATTTCACAAAAAATCAATTTTCACAATAAAAATTCATAAAAAAAATTAAAACTATTTTATTTTAAAATAAATGTGAAAAAAATATAAATTTATATTTAATTAAAATATTTTTCCTGATGGTGGAATATTGAATACATTCTATACATGTTAAAAGAATTATTACAATAATATTTTTGGTAAAATCCAAACTAGCATTGTTTGACTTGAAGATTAAATTCAAAATAATTTTTAAAAAATAAAATAGGGGTAAAAAAATTTAACAAATTATTTTGACAATTCAAAAAATATTTTTTAGAACCTTTTTATAAAATATGGTTTTTGGATGAAAAATTGTTTTTGACCAAAGAGATAAATAATGTTTTTATAATATTTTCTCAAATATTTTAACATACCAATGAGTGGGAAAATGGAACTATTATTTTAAAATATCATGATAAACTAGAGTAGAAGGAAAATCATGAGAATTCAAGAGAGTTATATTATAATATTTCTACATTAGAGACCTAATCCTAAATAGTCTTAATAAATAACAAGATTGTATCATAAAACCATTACCACTTTGGTTACATTTGAAACATAACCCCCTTAAATGATATATCACCAAATTGATATTACGTACCAATAATATTTTATTAAATAATAACAAAATAAATTAATTGGAAATATATACACCATATAAAAGAAATAGGTGTTGAATCTAAAATGTGTCTCATACATGAAAAAAGTGTGACACTAATCCATTACCTACATAAACATTCAGACCTACTGTATAATTAATATTTGTTTATTATAAATATATTATGTAATAATAAATATATATATATATATATTACTATATGTGACTTACATAGGACCATTTATTACCCATTTATTTCCAATTCTTTGTTAAAATCCTCTTTCAATTGATAACTGTATTGTTTTTTGTATATGTTTGGATTTGATATTTTCAACCATTTTATATTTATCATTGTTCAATAAAATAAAAAATAATAATCATTAATAAATTATAATATTAATAGATCAATTAAAAATTTAATACAAATAATGAAACATGGTTTGGATAAAGGAAGTATTTTATGATAATGGATATGGTAGTTCATACATTTGTATGACTATTATTTCCATTTTTTAACAATCATTATGGAAAAGAGTAAATTAATATGTTATCATGTAACATCCCAAGTATTTATAGAATAATACATTTTCATATCTATTAATAATTATGAATAAGATATTAATTTTATGTTAAAAGGGATTCTTTTTCTGAAAGTGTACTCAACACACAATAATGGGTTTCTCCGAAATCTTACGTTGCACACAACATTGAGTTATACCGAAAAATAATACAATATTAATATTGTTATTTTAAATGGTAGTTAATAACCAATCATTATATTGGTATTAATGAATATATATAACTACAAAATTATTACACATGTTTTTTAAATGATTTTACATTTATCCAATAAATTTTATAGGCTTAAAATGAGAGTGAATCCAATTTTAAGCATAAAATTATCTAATATTTTGTAAATGTATTTTTACCACATTTTGATTGAAAACACTTTCTAAATATATTTTTTTCACTTTTATATGTTTAATTTGAAAAAATTTACTTCTTTTTTATAATAAAAACATAAAATGTTACTTTTATTTAAATTTTGGTATTTTCTGAATAAATTCATTTTTTAATGAAAAGTGAGAAATATTGCATTTTAATTCAAAATTGCATTTTCATATGATTTATTTATATAGTTATATTGTATTTTTAATTTTTCAATGTGTAATTGGATTACGTTTTTATCATTTGATCTAATTTTTGTCATTGTAAGTAATTTCACGTTTAAATTGTATATAAAAACATGTCAATCTTTTGATCGTTTTTAATTCTTAAAAACCCACTTTCTGGTTTTGGCAATGGGAATTAATTTTAATCTTATTAACGAAACTTCTAAGTATTGAATTTGTAAAAATATATTCCATATTTCTAATCATAAGGTACAAATTATGGAAATATATACCTTTTATTTTTGAACATTATGAATAGTAACTCTATGGTTAAAGGGTAAATCAGGTAAATAAGGGTAAAAAATAATATTATAATAATATAAAACTACCCTAACATGTGTATTAATCCTATTTTATGATATATTTAAGACCATTTTCATCCTTGGTTCTATTTTATGACACCATTTATCCACTTCGATGTGATAATGATATGTTATAATAATTAATTTAAAGTAAAAAGAAATATAACATAAACATGTATATTTTATTATGAAATTTTTAATGTGGGGTTATATAACTGATTTATATGACTATAAATAGTGATTAGAAATATAAAAATATTTCGTACATTATGGTATATTATTTATAATTTTTAGACATTAAATAAATAAATTTATTTTTGACACAATGATGATGTAGTGATTACCAAATTAAAAAAATATTCAAATAAATGATATTATAAATATTAAAATAAATTTAATTTGAAAATTTTGATTCCATAAAATAATTTTATGTATTATTATGAATATATTATATTCTATTTAATTAATTTGTTTCTAAGTAATAATGTTCTTATGACATTTAAAAAAATTAATTTCTAAATAGTGTCAAAATTGATATAAATAAGTTTGTAAAAAAATATTGTTTTATTAAATGATATAATAGTCCTAAAAATATAATATTTGGATAAATGACTTATATAATGTTACAAATGTAACTAATTACCCACTTTTGGTTCTCTTAGAATTTTATAGTAACTTTAGTGACCATATATTGTGAAAATACAAGAAGACATGGTAAGAGTTAAATTATTTAACTAAGGGTTAAATCTAAATGATAAGGTTAAATTTGCGACCCAAACTTGTCTAAAACAAATTTTTGGGATTATTTATACCCATACTCATATTATACAAAAAATATATCACTTTTTATCTATTGTAATTCTAAAATCAATTTAAAATAAAATAATATTTCAAGACTTTCTTAAAGTGACCCTCCTCCATCTTATAAAAGGCCACCACTTCTACCCACATAATCCCACCTCTCAATAACCTTGTTGCATCAAACTTGTACCAAAATAATCTCCCACTATCCCTCAATTCCTCTTATAATCTTTACCTTTGAAGGAAGGAAATTCAAAAAATCCTTTTGGATCTAATCAAAAGGAGTTACCTGATTTAGAGGTAGTGTCTTCTCTCAAGTACTTTTCCTTTATTTTCCTTATTCACTCCTAGATATCTTATTATTCTATGATTAAATAAAAAAAATATTATCTTGAATATATTATATTGTTTTTATGAGAATTTTTCAAACCACACTTACACACACCTCCATCTAATGGATACGATCATTTTGTTTCGGTGTACAGAAAACTACTGCCTCACGAAATGATGATTATTAAAGTTTTTCCTACCACATATCATGGTGTAAATTATGATGGAACTTTATTTATATATTATATTTACTATATTTACATTGAATCTATTCTTCTGTAATTTTTATTTACAACAAACCTTTATTCTTTCCATAATGTGAAAATACGATAATTTCATTTGAGGAAGTGTGGACTACCTCCCACTAAAAGTGATAATACTCAATCATGTAATACATGTATTTTATAAAGGATTGATATAATGAAATTACCTATGTATCATTTAGTTTTCATTCCTTTAATATGACAAATAAATGATAGTATCATTCATGTGTATGTAAGGCCTACCGTCTCTATGAATAGTGCATTTCTTTTCTAATCGCAAAATGTTAAGGACTATTCTAAATACATATATATATATATAGGATATTTATGATATTTAAATCATGAATATTATTCTAGAGATGATGTAATTTTGACCACATGGACAATTTACATCAAAACGAGTTCATTGTCAACTCAAGTACCGAATATCGACAAAACGACTGATATGAACTGAAAAAATTATGTAATTTTTATATCATGGTAATATGTGATATAAAAGGGATAATAAACAAGGAAAGGGTTTTTATGAAAATAGAAATTAACCAATGTTTATTATTCACAAACATAACGATTGTATGTGATGAGTCGGACTCAAGGTAAGGGAATTTCAAAACTAAATTTCAACTCAATGGGTTTTATGCATACATCATTGATTATATTATGCCAATATTATCTATGGAATCACTATTTATTTATTTATGTTGTAATTTACAATTCTTTTTTATATATAATTTTTCTACACATAATCACCCCATTAAAAAATTATTATGTCATTTATACAATCTTTGTAACGGAAATCTCAAGTCAATATCCATTCATTTAGTTAAATATCCATGTCATTGGTTTTTCATCCAATGAATATGTACAAATTACCTCTGGTTGTTTTACATTGAATATAAACTTATATTGGGTGTATTTTTATTTTCATAGATAATAATTTCATTTATTTATCCTCAATCTAATGATACAATATTTATAAGGGACTGCATCTCAATATCCCTTCATTAAGGCATATCTTGATATTGAACGCCTTTATTTTCCTATAAGGTGTATTTGAAACAATTTTAACATGTTATATCATGAATTTATATATTCTCCTGATATTTAAAGTTTTGTTTGATGTTATTCGTTAATTATTTTTTTTCAGGTGTTTCTCAAGTGGTAAGGGATTCTTTATCTAAAACATCATTCTAAATGTTTTAAATATAAATATTCTAAGTCCTTCTATTTAATTTCCATGTTTTAAAAATTATTTTAAAGACTTATTTATATGGAAATGAATTTTTTTAATTGTAAATTCCTTTCAAAAGTTTTAAATTGGTATGGGACACTGTGATTCAAAAATCTTCTTTTAAAATGTTTTAATTGAGTTTTTAAACGAGATTTATTATTTCAATTACTTTGAATGTTTTTTTATATTAATAAGTCAAGAATGAAATTTCATTCTTTTATGTTTCAATTAAGTATTGATGTTTATATTACATGCTTAAAATTTTATTTTAAAATAATATGTATTTATTTATGAGTGCATGGCTTGTAAAGATGAAATGTGATTTCAAATTAGAAATGATATTTTTCCTTTATTCATGGTTTATTTGTCATGATTATGTTATGGTTATTTGGGATTACATAATTATATGGGTGGTCCAATGATAAACCAAGGTCGGGTGAGTTCGTGGTAGCCCTCAAATGCATTGGGTAACATGACTGAGGTAAATGATAAAGTTTATCCTAAGTGATTTATGAAATATACTATGATGGGTATTCCAAACTAAACCATAAAGGTTACTCCCTATGTAGCTGTGAAATATGCAATGTGAGTATGATATAGATGCTGAAAGTTACCTTTATATTTTATTATTTCTATAAATATTTGTAGGAATCTTATTAATACATGATGTAAGATATGTAGTTTATGTTTTATGGGTGATAGGTATGATTTTTTCAAAATGTTTTCATGGGTTTTAAATATTAGTGGACTAACATTTTTATTCATTAATTTATATTCCTTAATGATATTTTTATACTCATCCCATGTTTTTGAAATGTTTTTTACAGGACTTAAAGAAGATTAGAGTCAAGGATGGAATCAAGGAAAAGTCATGATTTTTAAACCTGAAAAGAACACTATTTATTTTAAAAAAATTATGTTTCATGAAAAAAATTAGATAGTGAGTATAAGTGTCTACTTGTAATATTTAAGTTATTAGGACCTAATTCTCTAAATATCTAAAACTAAAAAGATCCTCAATGTGATTAGAAGTCAAATTATTTAATTAACTCATGATTGTATAATTTTTAAGGCTGGGGCCTTATATATGGTTAAAAGTTTATGATAATATCACAAATAACATTGTATTATATTAGATATACTTTTAAATATCATCCATGATGTTTAGTAATGAAAATTAAGAGTCACATAGCTTCCTAAAATAGGTAGTCCACATATATATGAACAACATAATCATCATTCAGTGAGTGAAATGTTTATAAATAAAATGATATAATATATTTTTAGAATGATAAATATATCATTATTATTTATTTTATATTAAATTTATTCATTAACATCATCGTTATTATCTTCCATGTAATGTGTTAATGAAAACCAACAACATCGCCTCGTGAGGCTATTGTCCTTTGTACACATGAGTGAAATTATTATATCCCATACAGAATAGAAAGTACAAGAGTTATTTATGATATAATTACCCAAAAGTTATAATTATTTTATAAATATAATTTATATTATTTAGATCCATCATCATACAGAACTATGATAGGATGTAATGGAAAAAAAGAATAACATTGATTATTAATCCAGTTGTATGATGTACACACGAATGATTAATTAATAAAACATTTGAGGCATGTGGAGGTTGTTTTAGGTCATCAAATTAACATTAAAACATATATTTTTATGTATTATAATTATTTTATTAAATAAAATTCTTTTAATAAAAATTGAAGGAGTTGTAGGAAGAAGTAATATAAAATAATCATTGAATAACATTACCCCTTCTTCAGGTAACCATATTAAGTTACCACCAAATCCCTCTTATGATGGATTTATTCTAAAAATAAGGCTTCTTGGATGTGATATAGAAAATTTAGACAATATTTTGGATGGTATTTTCTAAAACAAAACTATTTTATGGTGTGGAAAAAAGCAGAGATAGGTGGCCTTTTATAAGTGAGGTGAGTGGAACACTTTTAATTTTTCAAAAATAAAATCACTTATATAAATTGTTTTCATGACACAAGGTTCTAGAAGAGAGTATTATCAAGAATTATACATTATATGGTCGAAATATTTCTATCACATGGATTATGAAAAATGTTTTTAGTTAATTTTAACCCTTAAATTTTTAGTTTAACCCTCAGTAAACCCATTTTTACCTTACAATGGTAAATAATATATACATTTTTTAGTATTAGTGTAAAAAAATTATTTTTACTTATTATATAATTTAAATTATTATTATTAAAAACATGTAATGTTTTATTCATTATTCTATTCACCTATGAAGAATTTTCTTTTATTTAAAATTAGTACCAAAAATGTGACAAGAAAACATGTTTTCAAGGTTAAATATTCAAAAGCATGCAAGGAATCTATATCAAAATTTAATTGGAATATTATTACAATGAACTAAATATTTTTTATACATTAATAAATATTTTTAACTAATTTTAATTGAAGACAACTTTAAAATAAAATTTAAATTTATAAATAATTTAACCAACAATGATTTTCTCAACTAAAAATTTATATTTCTCTCTATTTATCAAAAACATAACCATGTCATAAAACACCCAATATTTAATTATAAGATATTTTTTATATTTTAATTTTAAAACATTAACATCATTTTTTCAAATAAATTTTCAAAAAGGTTCAAAATATTATTTTAGAATTAGTGTCAAAAAGGTGAAAAACTATATTCTAGAAAGTACATCTTTTAAGCATAAAATTATATTAAATAATATCACTTGTTTTGAAAACAAATAAAATAAATGAAAAATATTTTATTGAATATATAATTTATAAATTTCACTAAAATAATTCATCACAAAGAGTTTTTTAAATTTATTTTTGTCAAACATTTTTTTTCATAGAAATAGTTTTTCAGAAAAATATTTCTTTTATTTTAATTTTTTTTAATTAATTGGTCACCAAAGATTTCATTCCATATACATGTGTAAACATTAAATTTTTATAATATATTTAATCTAATTTATAAACTCTATTCCAATGTCTTGATGATCATAATAATATAATAATATTTAAATAATATGGCACATTTCTTTTAAAGTTAGTGTTGTGTGTAACATAAGTTAAACTCAATGTTATGTGTAATGAAAGATAAAAAAAGCATTTCATATAATGAAAAATATCAAAATGTTTTTTTTTAAAGACATTATTTCTCAAAATATCATTGTGTTATATTTTGAATGCATTGTACATCATTTTAATTCTAGGATAAAAGTCATTTAGAGTAGTGATAAGAAAGTATTTTCACATAACATAATATGTAATGGAAATTACAAATTATAAATGAAACATAATGTTACCATTTTTTTGATCTGTCAATTGCCTCCCTACAATTGAGTTTTGATATAATGGTAATGAAATCCAAATCTGATAATTGATTGGCCTTTAAATTCTCAACCAAATTTGGTATAAGAGTTAGTGTAATGAGGATGTTGACTTAATTATGCTAAGTGAAATCCATGTTGACCTATGTTTTCATACTCATCGATTTACATTAAAAAAAATTTCTATGGATAATTCATTTTATGAGATTAACCATAAATAATATAGAATAAAATTTCATTTTCCAGATATATAAACCATTTAAACATCTAAAATTTGAAGAAAATCCATCCATTTACATTGGATAGGGATTGAATGTCTTTGTGAAAATATGTGTTTGAATCCCTTATAATATGTTAACATAGTTAATATCTCACCAATGAGATAATGACTTCACATTTTTAATGAATGGACTAACACAGCTAATTAAAAATCATGGGTTGGATAATTAATTTCACGAATTCAAAATTTTCATGATCCATAAGCTATGAAATGATACACTTTCATGATAACACAACTAATTCTAGGTTTAGATGATTTAAAAATACACCATAACCATTTATATTTTTTCAAAAAAATGATATTGAATTTAGCCTTTCATTATGTTCTAATTATGATACTTTTTAACCACTCTATAAAAGAATGAAGTTTATCTTCTCATGATAATTTTCCTCAGAGTTTCACATCACAATAATTCCTCAACATTACATGTGTAGTTACATTCTAGGATTGGAAATATATGTGTCTCAAAGAATCTATTTAGAAGTTTCCAATTGGAACCATCAACTCTCATTTTAGGGTATAATGATACACTATTAAAAATGAATACATGAACAAGGAATATAACTTCTTATTTAATAAATTATAATTAGTTAATTTTTTATATAATTTGAGATCTTGAAAATGAATAACACATTCTATAAGTGGTATTCATATTTGTTCTGATTTTGAGAATATACTAGAATATATTCCTTAAATACCATAATAATAGAGTCTATATACCACCAAAGGAAATTATTCATCAATGTAATAAAAATGATGGTTTATTTTTAATCCCAAAAGGAATGAAAAAATATTCATAATTATTAAAATGAATCCTAAAATCTATTTTAATAATTTATTCTTTCTTAGACTGATGTTGTAGATACCCTTAGTATAGATCAATTTTGGAGAACCCTTGGGATACCATTAATAGATCAAAAAGGTCATTAATAAAATTTAGTTATTATCAAATTTTTATTTTAAATTGATTATATTTATAATAATCAAAAAATTGTCATAATGAACCATCTACACTATCAAAAAGATTATTAGATCGTCCCATCTAGATGTACTCAATATTATAAACCCTGTATTTTCTAACTCTTCTAATTGGAACATGAAATTATTTGATTCTATCAATTCCATTATATATGATAGAGGTAAAATATTTTTTTTCCATGGTAGGAGATCAATGAAAAATTATACTTCCCAATTAGGTGGAAACTACTTAAATCATTGTGAAACATATTGTTATAGAGATCTATAACAGTGGAAAAAATATCTGGAACTAATTATTTCATTAGTTTGGAAAGTGACTGGAGTGAATTTATATTAAATTTTTATAACCATCAGTCCAAAATTTAATACTCTTAAACCCTTCATGTACCAATCTTATTTAAATAGAGATAAATTATATATTTTTATTTAAAAATAAGTCATCATGACAGCATGTCATGACACAGAACTATTACTGGAAACATGGGATCATAGAGGCCTGAAAAAGTGAAGGCCCAGAGCGTCTCTGAGAGCGATGTCCACACCACCTATGGGCAGAGATCTGAGGGAGTTTAAAGTCAAGAGGGGAGATTCTTGGGTCGCCCTGAAACCAAAAAAATCCACCAAACGGTTACCCTCACATTGTGTGTGGAGGATCTCATTATCATGAGGGATGAGATCCATGCACTTGCGAATGAGATAAGTGATGTTCCAAGGTGGGGGTGTCTCCTTTAAGAGATCTCTAGATGATTTCTAAGTCTGTTTCCACAATGGTGAGAGGGATAGCCTGATATACGCATATCTCTAATCCAATGTGCATGGCCTTGTCTTAATCCACCAGAGATTCACCCATCCCAAGGTATGCATTGAATGAAAGATGACTGAACCAAAATTGGACCTAATGGCCCCACCTGCCCTCATGATGCCCTGGCCACAAGCCCCATCTATGTTGAGTTTGAGACCATCGGAAGGAGGGAACAATCTGTCCCACAACCTAGTGGGTGAATGAGATGGAGGGTCAGGATGCCGCAGCATTATAGTGAAACATCTAAGGGAAGGCACTGACTCCATTTGTTTATGGAGGAGACCCAGATCATAGGCAAGAAACCAGGTCATAACACCCAAAGCGCGGAGGGAGGGAGGAGACCCGTGGTGTCTTGCCTGATTGTGCACTTTCCAAATGCACCAAAAGCTAGTGGCAATCAGAATTGACCGCCCATCAGCCTCGTGTCTGGAGGGGGCTCTGTGAAACCATTGGTGGAAGAAATCCTCAAAATAAGGGGACTTTAGTGAATACACAGTGTGTTTTTTCATAGGGGATTTTCATCCAGGGGACTGAAAGTAAAACTTGGGGTTAGGCCCAAAGACTTGGGGCCAGATTCGAGGGATACTCGAACGTTCCTACATATCCCATAAGTATGGGAGTCAAGACGCATGTAGTTCTTGAAATACCCTCTGTAGAGATTCAGTTCGTACATATGAAGGGTCAAATGGGACTTTAGTGCAGTGATGGTTTGAACCAAGATAAAAGGTTCAGGCATTGCGATGTATGTATGTAGTCATTGGAATATAACATGATTGGATATCAATGTAAATAATTATTCCCTCTCAGGTAAGGGTGTCAAAGAATGTTGTATTTTATTGTCATAGAGGACAAAAGTGTGAATAGTTTAAGGTCATATGCATGGACCGGTGGTGAACCAATGTAAAAATTATTGGTTCTAGGGTTGCTTCAGAGATCAACATCATATGAGATGGTAGTAAACCAATGTGAAGAGATTGGTTTTGGGCTTTAACCACGGGAGGTTGCATACGTACCCAGCCTAGAAGTCAAGGATCAAAGTCTGTGTAGTTCAATTAAAGAATGAATTGGGGATAAAGTTATTATTGAGGACAACAACCTAAAAAAGGGTGTCGGTATTTACACATGGTTAGCGGCCTAGACAAGGTGTTATGGTTGAAGTTTTACTCTAAACTCATGTGAGTCATACTCGGTGTGAGAAACAAGAGGTAGAAACAACCTTAACGATGCACAGTTTAAGGTCATGCAGGACGTATGAAGGGACTATGCAGTTTAAAGACTTGCAGTGAGGACTATTGGTGTTGTATAGTTTAGTGTCATGTAGCAAGGACAAAATATAGTTTAACATCATGTAGGACATATTAAGGGACTTTGTTCAGTTTTAAGTCATGTTGGATGAATGATCAGTACAGTTTGACGTCACGTAGGACAAATATAGGGACATAGTTTAATGTCATGTTGGACATAAGGGTGTTGTATAGTTTAGTGTCCTATAGCTAAGCTGATAGGGACAATACAGTTTAACGTCATGTTGGATGAAAGGGGGACTATGTAGTTTAATGTCATGCAGTAGAGACAAAAGAGGACACAGTTTAACATCATGTTGGACGTTGGTGCGAACAGTTTCAAGTCATATGCATGGACTAGACATTATGCAGTTTAACGTCTTGTTGGACGTAAGGGACTTTTGTATAGTTTAGCATCATGTAGTTCGGACATCACAGTTTAACGTCATGTTGGACGTAAGTTCCAATAGTTTAAGTTCATATGCATAGACCGTGGATGATGTAGTTTAACGTCTTGCTGGACAATGGAATTTGGATTACACAAAATACTTCTTCAGAAATCGAGCATTGGTTGGAGTAGTGATGAGTTCTCTATCCATTGAGATTAAAGAATAAGCTCCATTGGAGTAGACCTTATGTATTGATTAAGGTCCTTCCCATTTTGGTTCTAGCTTGGGAGGTTTCTTTCCTGGTATCATTAGAGTTATAAGAACCAATACCAATTCTCCTTGAATGAATGAACGAAGATGAACTTTTTTTTAAAGCTCATGCTATTCGATTCTGATAGACTTCCAAGTGGTGCAGGGCTCACAATATTTTCTCATCTAACCATTCAAATTAATCCAATCGCTTTTGAGATTGTTCATCTATAGATGACTGATCACAAATGGATACTCTGAGCAATGGTAATTAAACCTCAATGGGAATGACTGCTTCTATTCCATATACCAATGAATATGGAGGTGACCACATTGCAGTGCAGGTGGTGGTCCGATAAGCCCATAAAGCATGAAAGATTTTATCAGACCATGATTTATTATCTTTATCCACCATCTTTTGTAGTATCTTTGAAAGAGTCTTGTTAAAATATTCTATCTGGCCATTGGCTGCTGCATGATACCGAGATGAATGATTAGATTTGATGTTGTATTCTTGATACAACTTCCTCACCTCTAATGAATAGAAGTTAGTGCCATTGTTCGTCAATATGGTATGAGGGACACCAAATCTGGTAATGATGTTAGACTTGATGAAGCTAACAATGCATTTAGAACTGACTTCTTTGAGATGCATTGCCTCTTCCCATTTGGAAAAGTAGTCAGTAGCAGTAAGAATATACTTAAACTACTTGGGTGTAGACGAAGGATAAAGTCCCACTACATCCATTCCCCATGTAGAAAATAGCCACGATTATTTAGCTTTATGAAGCATCCCTAGGTGTTGATGAATGAAGTTGGAATGTACTTGGAAATAATGACACTTATTTGGGAAATCAACACAATCTTGTATCATTGAAGGCCAAAAGTATCCAAGCCTTATAATTTGATCAGATAGTCTATGTCCAGACTGATGGGCACCACAGACTCCTACATGTACTTATTTCATGACTGCCATTGTCTCTTCACCATCAATGCATCTGAAGAGAACTTCATCAAAACCTCTTTTGTAGATAATTTTCTCAGGGTGATACAAGCTATCATAAAGAGTAGAATTGACCACACGTCGCCAGATTTGTTCTTTCCTAGCTCTATCAGGTGGAAGTGTTCCATTTTGAAAGTATTCCCTGATAGGTGTCATCCATCCTGTAGTATGACCATACGGTTCAGGAATAGGACTAATTTCATTGATTTCCTCTGTTTTGATTTGAACATAAGGTGAAATTGTAAGACGGTGGTCAATCTTGATGCTTGTCTCATCCTGATTTCGATCTGCCAGAGCTGTGGCTATATTAGCCAGTGCAACAGATTGGGCATTTTGTGATCTTGGGACATAAGAAAATGTTGGTTCCAAAAGAAAATTCTACCATTAAATCTCTGATGTAATTATAAAAAGGGATTATTTATTCTTTTCTAATTGTATAATCCCCATTGACTTTTTTGATTATTGGGTCTGATCACCTTTCACCTTTAAGTGATTCACTTGTGCTTGAAGTGCCAACTCCAATCCTGTGATAAGAGTTTGGTATTCTGGTTCATTATTTGTACCGCCTCCCAATAATGAGAAGGAATAAATTATCACTGCTTTTTCCAAGGAAATGAGTACAATTCCTAACCCAAATTTGTTGAATTTAGGATCTTCCATTTCCTCCCCTGTTGGACTTCTAGAATCACCATCAAAGTACATTTCCCATATTTGAAGACTATCTTGAATAGAAAAGACTTCCTCATTAGGAAGTTCAATATCTGAAGATGTATCTTCTACTGAAGGATGTTCAGAAAGGAAATCAACCAGATCTTGGCCCTTTGTTGCCTTTTGAGACACATACTGAATATCAAATTGCTACAAATTAACTGCCCACCTTTCCAGACGTCCTGTAAGCATTGGACGACTAAGTATGAATTTTAGCGGGTTATTGCGAGATACCAATTGGACCTCATGATGTTACAGGTGGTGTCTCAACTTCTGAACTGTAAAGATTAATGCTAGGAAGCACTTCTCAATATTTGAATATCGGGTTTCTGCTTCAAGCATAGTCCGACTGAGATAGTATAGGCTGTTTTCATTCCCAACACCATTCTTCTGAGCGAGAAAGGCACCCAATGATCGCTCTAAAGTTGTCACATAGATGATAAGTGGTCTCCCTTCAATGGGTGGCATTAATATCAGTGGACTCAATAGATATTTCTTTAGAATATCAAATTCTTCTTGACATTATTTAGTCCACTGGTAAGTGACACCCTTCTTCATCAATTTGGTGAAGGGTAAAATTTTGCCTGCAAAATTGGCGATGAAACGCCGAATATAGGCTAAGTGTCCTTGAATTCCTCTCAATTATTTCAAATTCAGTCGAGGTGACATACCAAGGATTGGAATTTCCTTCTCAGGATCATCTTTGATACCACGATGGCGTACAATAAAGCTGAGAAATTTTCCTGAGGTTACCCCAAAAGCATATTTTAAGGGGTTCATCTTCAAATTATGTTGCCGATGTTTGTGGAATATAAATTCCAAATCAGCCAAGTGATTAGAACTTTTCCAGGATTTAAACACCAAATCATCCACATAACATTCAACAAACTTCCCTAAAAAGGGTTTGAAGATACGATGCATGGAATGCTGATATATTGTG
This sequence comes from Viscum album, assembly GCA_963277665.1. NCBI lineage: Eukaryota > Viridiplantae > Streptophyta > Magnoliopsida > Santalales > Viscaceae > Viscum > Viscum album. Next base: position 685,197,239 of record OY728145.1, on the reverse strand, counting down.
CCTGCATTCTTCATGCCAAAGGGAATTACCCGATAGCAAAACACACCCCAAGGGGCTCTGAAGGTTTTAGATTCCTCATCTTTTGGAGCCATTCGGATTTCATTATATCATGAATATCCATCCATGAAGGAATTTTATTCATATCCAGCTGTTTCATCAATTAAGAGTTTTATTATCGAAACTGGAAAATCATCCTTAGGACAATGTCGATTAAGATCTCTGAAATAAATGAAAACTTTAATTTGTTTGTTCTTATTTTTCACAGGGACAATATTATCCAACCACTTGGGATATTGAACTTCTCTAACAACATTATATTTGATAAGATTATCCACTTTAGCTTCAATTTTGGAAGCATAGGTTGGGTGTGTTCTTCTTGCGTCTTGCTTAAATCCTCAATGTTCTTCTAGAAAACCCAAATGATGAGTTGCAACACCAGGATCAAGGCCTGGAATCTCTGTATAGTTCCAAGAAAATATATCTCGATTTTTCTTTAAAAATAAAATATACATCTCTTGCTCTTCAAGATTCATGGCCACACTAATTAAAGTGGGGCGTGGATCTTCTTTTGTACCGAGATTTATTTCTCTGAGTTCATCCACTGTGGTAGAGATACCCTCTTCAAATGCTGAAGGAGCATCCCTGAGATCTTCCTCTTCTTCTTCAACATGTGTTATCTCTTCTGCTTCTATTTTCATAGTATATGATGAAGCAGAATTTCCATGATTAAGAGAGATGTCAAAATTCGAACATCTTGAATAAAAGGCTTTCATTTCTGACCCTATTGATGATGAAGGGTCTTCCTTGGGTAATAAAGAGGAGATGATGGATTGATAATTGACATCATCATTCCCCTCTGATATTTCTATAACTTCTTCTATCCTAGTTGGCGAAGTATAGACTTGTTGGATTTCAGCAGATGAAATGAAGACATCCCCATTTGAGCTTTCATCATTGCTTGGTGAATCACCAATTTCTACCATGTTGTCTGGATTGATTGTCGTAATTGACATTATGGAGGTTTCCATAAGAGTATTGTGATTTGGGTCTATCCTGTCAATTTGACTAATAGGAAACACATAATCTGTACTCACATGTGTAAATGGATTTACTATAATCTTTTCCAAACCAAATGGAGCATTAACCTTGGTAACCTCTCTTGCTGTGTATGTATCCTTACCCTTCATGTGATAGAATTCCGCCTCAATGTATTGAGATTCAAATGTTTTTAAGGGGGATTTATCATCATAAAATGTCCCAATTTGACCATCGAAACAATATTTGAGGAATTAATGGTATGGAGAAGGGATACCTGCATGTTGATGTAGCCATGGTCTTCTAAGTAAAACATTTAAGGTTGTATCATGATCAACAACCATGAAATATGAATTGGATACAAGGTCTCCAAACTGAATTCTGAGTGTAATCTTGCCCCAGTGGTTCTTGTTCATTTTTATCATATCCTTGCAATATCAGAGTAAAAGGAGATAAATCAGATTCCTTGAGGCCCAATCGACGAAGTGTACGAATGGGGATTAGGTTGACTCCTAAACCATTATCAATGAAATCTCTTCGGACGTCTACACCATTGACCTTTCCATATAAGTATAAATGTCTAATATGTCCATGAACGACATGATATTCATCTTCATCTATGAAAGATATCACTACATGGAATTCTACAGGATTATTCTCTACATGGTAGACTTCAGCTGCAGCAATTTAGGTTTCAAATTCCTGAGGACTTGACAAAGCCTAAATGAGTGCCTACCGAAGATCCTTTGATAAATTTAAGGCATCCAAAATTGGTAACTTGGCTGGTACTTGGGCCAAGTGTTTCAATACATCATACTTTTGATCCAAAGGTCTGCGTTTCCCAACAGGAACATGTGATTTTGCAGGTACCTTAGAAGTTTATGATTTGGAAGTAGATGCATTTGTATCGGGGTAGGAGTTGGAAATACTCCTGGCTTTGGAAGATTAGACTGAGTAGGTCTATTTACTTGCTGAGAGGAAGAAGGTGAAATCTCTAACTGATCCTACAGAATAACTATGCCAGGACTGAGTCTGCTATTGGTGGAAGAATTTTCTTGTTCTTTTGAGCCCGTTGAAGGGCTCTGCCACAAGTTTCTGCTGCATACACAGTTCTAGAAGGGGTAGAATTAGAATAGTAGCTTCTGGGATATCCACGTCTTCCTCTGTATCCCAGACCTCTGGATCTCCCTCTATTTCCTCTATTTGACATAACGAATTTAGGCTCATCAAAATCAAAATTGCGACTAGCATAATGATCCGTTAAGTGAATCATATTAACAGAAGCAAAGATAAACACTTCATCTGATAAAGACTCTACCTGATTAGCCAATTTAGGTTGTTCTGTTTGGTGGGGTGGTGCCTGTTACTCTGAAGTATATGGCATAAAATCTGCCAGAGTCAAAGAAAATTTGGGATTTGACACGACCTCATCTTCTTCTGATTTTTCATCTTTCTTTGAATTATGTCGTTTCTTTGAGGATTTTCCCTCTGATGAAGAGGGCTTTGCTGTCACATTAATAGCAGAAAACACAATTGTTTTCTTAAATTGCGTGCGCAAAATAGAATGAGTTCGGTTGATCATTTTTCTGAACATCCAATCATCATATTTTTGTGCAATTTTGTTCTTGTCTTCTTACCACTTGCCTTCTTCCTCTGGATTTGTAGCAGTAACACATGCTACTTGAGCTAAAGAACCTTTCAATTTGACTTGTCATGAGTCCACCATTTTTTGCAGGATGTCTTTGAAAAAAAACACTCATGAATGGGATGCCCCAACATCTGATGAAATGGGCAATAATTGAGATGGTCTTCATCTCCTTCCTTATTCGGCATTTTGGGCCATGGAAATTGAACCAAATTTTTTTCCAGAGCTGAAATGAAGTAATCGGGAACTTGTTCATTTTGAAAAGAGTAAGAATTGATCTTGATATCCTAAAATTGTTTTCGTCTTTGATCTATTTGATCATCTTGACGAAACGACCTCTATTTTTGACGCTTAGGATGTGGAGCCCTTTGAGAAGATGAAGGCCTTAAAGTAGAAGCAGGTACAGATTCTTGTTGAAGCGTAACTGTAGCAGTCTCTACTTTACCCATTCTCCTTCCTAGAGCTGATGGAATTACATGAGATTTATCCTTAGTCTTTATAAGAGAGTCTTCAATCTGTTGAGAAATTTAAGTAAGGTCTTGAAACCCTCCTGTGTATTTTACGGGGATCAACGGCGTGTGTAATTAATCACGCAGATTTTCTACACAAATTGGCATCAAATCTTATTGAGGGAGTGCATAGCTCAAGGAATATGTTAATCCCTTCCAGCGAGCATTGAAATCTAAAACCCTTTCATTCTCCCTTTTCTAATAATTTTTAAGATCAAAAACTATTGTCTTTGGAAAAGTTGAGCTGAATTGAATAAGGAATTGTTAACTAAGATCCTCCCACTCGGTAATTGACTGGGATTGCAAGCTTGTATACCAGACAAAATCAGACCCTTGTAATGACTATACAAAACACCTGAGCTTAACTGCTTCTTGTTGTTGAGGGGTTCCCATAATTGGATCTCAATGGGAAACAAAATGTGTTAAGTGTTGCTATGGGTCTCTTGAACCATTAAATATTGGGAATGTGGTACTTTCAAAATTTGATGGGGGAAGAATTGCGTCTACACATTTTGGGTAAGCTCTCTTCTCCGGTTGAACCGGTGCACGCTTTCCTTCCATAGATTCCAACCGAGCTATTAATGACTCAACAGTATTCATTAACTTTTGAGAAAAATATAGTTGATCTTGTACCTGTGTAGGTGCAATAACTAGTGCTTGGATAGGAGTAGCGACTAGGACTGCCACTGATGGTAGTATTGCTGGTTTTTGTTGCGTATAACCCATAGGATTAGACCTATGAGGGTGTACTAGTAAAGGAGGATACTCTTGATCCATCTCAGTAGCTGCAACAAATTCCCTTGGCTGACTGACTCCAGCACGCTTAGGAGGAAGACTACTTTGAATTAGTTCTGCATTCAACATCCTTAATTCCTTCATCTCTTTCTCTTGTTGTGTGAATCATTGCTCTAGTGAGAGTGATTATCCTTCTCCAGAGAAAGGGTATGTAACATGATTCTCCCATTTTCCTTTATTGTATTCCTTTCAAAGAGGGGGAAGTTGGTTATTTGAAGGAATACCCAGATTCTGGGTAATCCTTTGATTTTGTGTATGCACACCTTCTTCATTTGTGTCTGTCCATACTAACTCTTGAGCCGGAGATTCCTCATCTGATCCCTCTGAGTGAGCCCCATCTGGGGGATCGACAACAATTTCATTGATGACATTAGTTGATTCGTAATGCATTACATCTCTTTTATAAGAATTTCTGCCATATTGTCTTCTTCCATGTCCTTGTTGAGACACTGCCTTTTGCTGATTTGATCCCTCAGGAACTTCTTGATGAATCGTAATTTGGATGGAATCTCCTGATAATTTGTCTCTTTGTTCCACTTGGGGCTTCTTCCCTAATCAAGAGAAGACTGACTTTCTCTTAGGAAAATATTTAGGATTTGAAAAAGTCCCCAGTCCGGTCGACTGGGGCTATTCCTGCTCAACTCCTCGAATTCTATTTGTTGATTCTGAGGGTGGGGTTAAAAGAGTCCCTAGTCTAAAAAGTTGGGGTGGTTCTTGAGTTTCTATATCTGAGACCTTCTTAAAATCTCTCCAGATCTTACGTACTTTAGTCCGAAAATTGGCTGGAATCATTAACTTTCATCCACTCTTATCACCCGGGTCAAAAGATCATTGGATTATTTCTGACACTTCTGTCACTTGATGATCTGCACGCTCTAAAAAAGAATCATGATCGATGTTCTCATTTTCCAGATGAAAAATTAATTCAAAAAATTTTTCTCTATATTCCTGATTTTGAGAAGAACTAGTTGAGGTCTGTTCTTGAGCAGGCCTTTGATTACAAACAAAACCAATTGGTTGTGGCTGGCCGTGGGCAATAACATTGCATGAGACCACTTTCAGTGGGCTTTGTTGACTAGAGAGTACAGTGAAATGCAGTGCTCCATGAACACCCCATCCCCTGATATGAATACCAGATGGGGAAGTGGAAATTAACTGGCGCAATCTTCTTAGTGCACCAAGGCAAGAACGTTGAAGGGATCTCTGCTGCTTTTCAGCCTTTATATATCGAGAAAATGAGAGAGATGCCAAGTCAATTTGGCATTGTAGCCCTTCTATTATCTTGACATGATTTTCATATTTATCATAAGATAATATTTTATTTTTCAACTGACAAAGAGTTTTCCATATGTTGAGAAGAATATCATGAATTCCATCTTCCGTCAACATCTCTGGAAAGTCATACTGAGAGTCAGTCAAAGGCCAAAACATAACTGGCACTTCACCTTTTGCCAGTTGTTTTCTTATATTTAGTACTTCCTTCTTATCATTTGATGAAGATTCTTCTTCTTATTTAGACCAAAGCTGGTGCTTCTTTGTTTCTTCAACAGATTTAATAATATCGATAGAGAATTCATTTATCAAACTAGAAGATGCATGACTCAGTGGTGGCTTAGAGAATTACCTACACCCCGGGCTATCTTCTAATTGAGAAAGTATTTCACCTACTATTGGTAAATAATCAAACATGACTGGCTTCATATTTGCAAGTTCCTCAATATAAGAGTGCTTTCTCATCACTATGTTTTCCATTGGAGCATTTTCCAGGCAATGTGAATTACTACTACGGAGAGGACTTTCGTAGATAAATTCATCATCATGGGGAGGTCCACTATGGGGGGTTACAGCAAAAGATGAAACATTTTTCTCCATGATCTTTTGTCCATGCAGAGGGTTATCGTGACTCTCATCTGAAGATGAAACTTCGAGATTGACCGAACTGTCATGAAGCAAGACTTCCTGAGGAAGTATCTAATGCAGACCTTCAGAATTAATGTTCCCACTATTGGTAACTGAGAGAGTAGAATCTTGAGTTGCAACAGATAATTGTCTGAGTGAATCAAAAACTCCAACAATGATCAAGGCCTTATTATAGATTGGCCCTTGATTTCTTAACTGTGGTAGATGGGTCTTTTTCTTTAATTCCATCTTACTCACTTTGAGACCCACATGTTGATGAATGTCGTTATTATGGGCAGGTGTATGTGCCTACTCAGGAGAAAGGATCAGGTTAGGCTGATTATCTCCACTCAAATTCGGTGTATGTTCCTGACTTGGTTGTCCATATGATATGGGGGAGTATGCCCCACAACCCTCTTGGACTGGAACAGAGGTGTGTATCTGTTCCGGAGTGAACTTTTGATGTGACACGCCACTTGTAGGGATAGATTTACATTTATTTACCTGTGATGCTGCTGAAGCTGTTATAATATTCAGGAAGGCATCCAGACTATGATCAGGGATTTGCTTCTGCTCTTTAACCATTAATAAAATATTCTGGGTGACATTAGCTACCGGAACAAGGATATATGTCCATTCCGTGCTTGGAGTAGGTGTGTGTTCCTGCTCCTGTCCTCCTTTTCCTGACAGTGAATTCTGACAGTACTCATGAATGGGGGCAGAGAGTTAAGTATGCCTCCTGTTTTTCATTGGGGCTTTCCAATTGATTTCTCCAGGTGCTACCAAATGAGATTGTTGGTAGGCTTGATCAATAATAGCTGGTGAATGTGCCTGCTTATTGCACTCCGCTGAACATGGTTGATGAACTTCCTTTAATACTAGCAGACAAGATTGATGGCAGGATTGATGAGTGTAACCAGGTGTATGTGCCTGTTTACAAGTTGTCAACACCTTGGGTTGGTGGGATTCATTGTATTTAGTCAGACGAGCCTACTGATTAGCTGATGACTTATAAACAGGTGTATGTTCCTGTCTATAGTACTCTACCGGAATTTCCTGGAGGGATTTGCATGTTGTTTCCAGACGAGTCTGCTGGACAGCGGAATTGAAACCGACGGGTGTGTGTGCCTGCTCGTTGATCGCCACCAAGTTAGGTTAGTGGACTTCTTTGGAGATGGGAGAGAAAAGAACCTGCTCACCGTTGACCGGTCTTCGCCTCTGGTTGTTCGTTTTGCCTGCTCGGGGCCGAGGAACCTGAGCTGAATGCCTGGAGATGACACCGTCATCATGTTTTGGGCACACTTCCGCAAGAGTCTGGGGGAGATTATTGGTGGGATCTCTCAGGAAGGACTCTTGTTTCCATGAATAAATGCCTTGAGTGACCTTCTCATTAACATCCTCAGAATATGGGAGGAATTGGTTGTTGCGTTCTGGGGATAACGACCCGAAACGGTTGGAAATGTTGGTTAGCACCACGTGCTTCTTGATCGCCGGTCGTTGCTGTCCGGACGACCAGGGTGAATTATTGACTTGGAGGGCTTGTCTAGCGGCCTCCATAGTCGGAATAGTACCGTTTTTAAGGTATTCCTTAACCATCACATTTGATACCCAACTTTGAAGATGTTGATTAGGTGATGTCTTCCTCAGAATAGATGAAGATCCAGAAGGAGTAGCAGCAGATGCATTCACAGAAGAGGTATTCACAGTAGAGGTATTCACGGGCATGAACTTTAGAGAATCCATTTCTGTAACGCAGAAGATCTGGGAAAAGTGTTCCTGTTTGATATAACAGACATAATAAAGATAAGTTCAGCCACTACATCTTTTGGATGAGTACATATGTTATTGATTGTTTTGTTGGCCCTCCCATTGAGTTTAAATAGGGGCCTAACAAAATAAGTAAAACATCATTTTAACTTGGTTACAGATTCATGTCGGGTTCACCATTTTTTGTTTCCTCTACAAATGAGGATGACCTCATTGATTTAAGGTTCAGACATTATAAGTGGTTTCTAATGGTTTTTTCGTAGAACCGAAAACATCCAATAATTCTATATCCATTTAAACCTACTTTTCAAAGGAAGGTGCTCACTAGTTATGAACTGATGAGACTTAAGAATTTGTATTGGTCGAGAGGATGGGAGGTCGGACTCATCACACCTTTTTTGGGGGGAATTATTGTCTACTCCATGACTATCTTTATATATTTAAGTTATGTTCGTGAATCCTTATTAAATTACCAAGAATGAAAATGAGCTTTCCTTTAGATCTGGCAATCAATAATTAGTATGAAATGAGATTTAGGGAATCCTTTGTATCTATTCGAGGATTTTCATCGATAGAGAATTATATGTATTTGTTAGAGATTCTTAGTCAATTGTATCTTTCAACACATTATATAGAAACATCTTGGTCATTATGATAACCATATTGGTTTTAAAGCCACTCAGTGGGGCACTTGAAGTTTATTATCATCAGAAGGACATAGATTATTTCAGAGTTGGGATCGTACCCACAGATGGGCTACCTACGTATCCTTTGTTTTAGAAAAGGAATCAGAACCTGCATTGTTCGAGTAAAGAAGTATGAGGTTGATGCATGATTGATGGCTCAAATAAAGATTTCATAATTACTTTTACACTCTAAGCTCACGTGAGTCATGCTCGGTGTGAGAAACAAGAGGTATTGGTAAAACCAAACAATTTTTCCATGAAGGATGCAATTTATAAGAAATGATGTGGGGCTTATGTATATATGACTACCCAGATAGATGAAGATTAGGATTTACTTCAGGGAAGAAAACCAGGAACAAGGTCCATAAAGGTATATGTGCTTTATGGAGATTTGGATACTTAACATATGACTTAATCCTGATAAGGATGCCCAAATTAGAGAGGACATATGATTGGGTTTTACTCCTAAGAAGGAAGCCCAAATCAAAAATAAATTAAGACAGGTTAAGAGAAATTATGACTGGGGCTTACTCTTAAAGAAGAGGCCCATGTTAATGGGAATTATGACAGGGGCTTACTCCTGAAAAGGAATCCCAGGTTAAGGGAATTTGGATTTTGGGAACTTGGGGCTTACTCCTAAGGAGGATGCCCAAAATTAATGGAACATGAAGACTGGGGATTACTCCTGAAATGATGGCCCAGGTTAGGGGACTTGGAACTTACTTCTGAGAAGGAGTCCCATATTAAAGATCCTCTCATCTTTAAAGGATGAGGTTGAATGAAGGAAATCTCTAACCTTAGTGACATAAAGATATGTAAATCACTAGGTTTTGATAATTTTCCATAGAATTCCTTTCAGATATGGAAGCCAACAAAGGAACCATGTCATAAATGGCTTTGAAGAGGGTTCTAAATGCTAAATTTTGAAGAGGAGAGATGGATTTGAAGAAAGCAAGTGAATAGGTAGGAGTGGCACTCAAAAAGAGAGAGGCGTGCAAGTCCTGCGTGGGCGCGCAAGTCCTGGTCACGCAAGTATACTTGCGCGACACATGGGTACTTGCGCGACGGTCAATCCTTAGGGTAATACTTGGGCGAGACTTGGCACAAGCCCTTAGTATTATCCTTAAAGGCTTCCAAAAGAGTGGCGCGCAAGTGTGGCCACTTCCCTTAAGGGTTGGCCACTTATGCGTGCAAATGTTGATGAGTTTCAACACTTAGGCCATGTTTTCCCTATTTAGAGCTTCCATTCTATGTAAGAATTTACCTTAGAAGTGTTCGAAAGACTTCCAGAAGAGACCTGGACGTCGGGGGCTCGAATCTGAGTTTTGGAATTTTTCCGTCCTCGAAATGGGGGGCCCACAAGGGGTATTTATAGGCCAGGGAAGACCTTGGGTGAAAATCAAAGAGGACGCACAAGTCACCTGCGCGACCACTATGCGGCACGCACGTATACTTGCACGACCATGATGAAACTTGCGCGACCCAAGTGGGAAGAAATTCTTCTTCATGCCTTTGTCGATTTTTGATGTTTTTTCAACGGATAAATCCCTTTGGACTAAGGTATTTCTCTTTTTCAGTCTTTTAGACATTGTGACGGAAAGGAGCGTCAACAAATACTAATAATTAGCAATAAATACTAATAATTAGCAATAAATAGCAAAAAATAGGAATAATTAGTAATAATTAGAAATAATTAGCAATAATTAGGAATAAATAGTAATAATTAAAAATAATTAGAAATAATTCACAATAATTCGAAATAATTAGCAATAATTAGCAATAATTGGAAATAAATAGCAATAATTAGTAATAATTAGGAATAATTAGCAATAATTATCAATAATTAGTAATAAATAGAAATAATTAGCAATAAATAGAAATAAATATTAATAAATAAGAATAATTAGTAATAATTAGGAATAATTTGTAATAATTAGGAATAATTAGTAATAAATATGAATAATTAGTAATAATTAGGAATAAATACTAATAATTAGTAGTATTTAGAAATAATTAGTAATATTTAGAAATAATTAGTAATAATTATCAATAATTAAGAATAATTAGGAATAATTAGGAATAATTAGGAATAATTAGTAATAATTAGCTATAATTAGTAATAATTACTAATAAATACTAATTATTAGTAATACTAACTAATAAATACTAATAATTTGGAATAATTAGGAATAATTAGAAAAAATAAAGAATAATTATCAATAATTAGCAATAATTAGCAATAATTAGAAATAATTAGCAATAAATAGGAATAAACTGTAATAATTAGCAATAATTAGGAATAATTCGGAATAATTAGAACTAATTAGCAATAATTAGAAATAAATATCAATAATTAGCAATAATTTGGAATAATTAGGAATAATTAGGAATAATTAGAATTAATTAGGAATAATTAGTAATAAATAAGAATAAATTGTAATAATTAGTAATAAATTGTAATAATTAGAAATAATTAGTAATAAATAGTAATAAATTGTAATAAATAGTATTAAATATTAATAAATAGTAATACTTAGTAATAAATAGTAATAGTTAGTAATAAATAGTAATAGTTAGTAATAAATAGTAGTAATTTGTTATAAATAAGACTAATTAGGAATAATTAAGAATAAATAATAATAATTAGGAATAAATACTAATAATTAGAAATATTTAGCTATAATTAGTAATATATAGCATTAATTAGTAATAATTAGCAGTAATTGGGAATAATTAGCAATAATTAAGAATAATTAGCAATAATTAGTAATAATCACTAATAAATACTAATAATTACTAATAATTACTAATAACTAGCAATAAGTAGAAATAAATAGTAATAATTATATATAATTAGTAACAATTAGTAACAATTAGTAATAATTACTAATAATTAGATATAATTAGATATAATTAGATATAATTAGATATAATTAGTAATAATTAGTAATAATTAGATATAATTAGATATAATTAGTAATAATTAGGAATAATTTTTAATAATTAGTAATAATTAGAAATAATTAGTAATAATTAGTAATAATTGGATATAATTAGTAATAATTAGTAATAATTAAATATAATTATTAATAATTAGTAATAATTAGATATAATTAGATAAAATTAGATATAATTAGTAATAATTAAATATAATTAGATCTAATTAGATCTAATTAGATATAATTAGTAATAATTAGTAATAATTAGTAATAATTAGTAATAATTAGTAATAATTAGTAATAATTAGTAATAATTAGTAATAATTAGTCATAATTAGTCATAATTAGTCATAATTAGTTATAACTAGTAATAATTAGTCATAATTAGTAATAATTAGTCATAATTAGTCATAATTAGTCATAATTAGTTATAATTAGTCATAATTAGTCATAACTAGTCATAATTAGTAATAATTAGTCATAATTAGTAATAATTTGTAATAATTAGTCATAATAAGTAATAATTAGATATAATTAGATATAATTGTCCTTGCTTGGTTGATCACCTTGAAAGTATAATTTCAATAGGACAATGCAATTCATGACCTTCTTATCTATAAGAATTATCTCATATGAACCATTTCATAGACCATTCTCCCTTGAAAATTTAAGGGAAGGATACTGATGTCCCCTCAAATTTTTAAGGAAGAACGACCTATGTAAAGGGAGCGAGATGATTCTTAGATATGTGAATGACATTACTTTGGTCATCCTATTGCAACACTACTTGCGAGGTGATCAACCGTGCAAGGACAATTATAGAGTTTACATTGGACATGGCTGACACAAAAGTTTTATTGCACATGACCTAACAATTGGCGACCCTTTGATATTTGAACATTTTAAGAATAGAGAAAGGCCTGTTGCGAATACTGATAATTTTAATATTTTATAAATATTTTATTATTTTAATAATATTAATATTTTTTTCATAAATATTGATAATATAATTTTTTATTGGTAATAATTAGATATAATTAACATTAGTAAACGAAAATCGCTTGGATAATGAAGGGAAAATTTGTAATCATCTCCACAACGATGATTACCAAATTTTCTTTCATTATTCAAGTAGTTTCATTTTGCTTAGTATTGCTACGTATTGCTAAATTAGTAATAATTAGCAATAAATAGTAATAATTAGTTATGGAAAGTTAAAAGAAAATTTTCATAAATTTTAATAAATTCCATGAATCTGGCACAATTTCCAGTGGATCGACGACACTCCTTTTGCTCGATTACTTTTCTCCTTTAAACTTTCACTGACTCAAAACAATATGAAAAATGTGCTGCTACATAGGCATATTTAATCTCATATACAAAAGATTGGATATGCATTCGTGGGATCATATTTTTTATAATGTTTTCAGGCGGTGATAGTTGAAAAATGATGATTCATCGACAAAAAGGGGGCTCTTTTGTCCGACATGTCATTTACTTGCATCTTTATCACATAGAAATCACAATGAATAATCTGGTCGGAGATACGTATATTCATTCTTGTGAATATGAGAATGAATATGCGTACCTCTGACCAGATTCTTCATTGGGATCTCAGTGTGACAAAGATGCAAGTAAATAAGCCGTCGGAAAAAAGAGTAATCATCAATACACTGGAAATTATGTCACCTATAATTAATGGTAATTATTAAGAAGTAGTAGTAATTATGTATCTTCTTTTTTCAGATAGTATTTTTATAATTTCAAATTATTCAAAAAAAGTGATGATTTTATATTTTGTATAAAAATATGAAACAAGGTAGTTGACATCAGTCATTATTAGATGATCACGCTTGGATAAATCAGCACAAAAAACCAAATGTTTCTGGTTTAAATCTTGTATATATTGAGGATGTTGAATATTTATTAGCATTTTCATCATCAAAACCAGAATATGTTTTAGAAGGCACAATTAAGTGTCCTTATAAAAAATGTTTTCTGAGAACGTTTGACACATTTGATAAGGTTGGGGACATATCTTGCGGTTTGGTTTTCAACCCAATTAGGTTTTTTGGTATCAACATGGTGAACTCAGTTCCAATGAAGATACTAATAACTTGATTCTAGATCCATCACAATTCCAAAATTTAGTACATGATGTTGCAGTTCCATCTGTTCAATAAACAGAAACTCGCGATGATATTGATTTAACTCCTAAGTTGGCACCATCTGAATTTTATGATATTTTGAGGTCTTTTGAGCATGAGTTATTTCCTGGTTTCAATATAAGAATATTAGAAGAGGTTGCAAAATTTGTGGCTATTAAATCAGATAATTCAATGTCAAATAACGGTTTTGATCAGATATTTTGTTTGGTTAAAACATTGTTACTTGAATGAAATGTGTTGCCTATAAATTACTATGAGAGCAAGAGGTTGGTTCGTAATATAGTCCTTATTTATCGGAAGATTCATGCATGTTCAAATGATTGCATTTTATATTCTTTTGAAAATAATTTGTTGGATAGTTTTCCAGTATGTGGATAATCGAGGTATAAATAAGTTCAACTAGGGAAGTCTGGATCGATTCCTATAAAATAGTTCAGATATTTCCCCCTTACACACAGGTTGTAACATTAATTTATGTCTCATAACACAACGTCAATGATGTCATGGCACAAAACCAATATTTCAACCCATAAAAGCTTGAATCATCCATCTGATAGTGATTCATGGAAATATTTTGATCGTCTGCATCTATCTTTTGCTTTAGAAGCCTGAAATGAATGATTGGGTCTTTCTACTGATGGTTTCTGTCTGTTTAGTTCTTATGGTAGTCAATATTCATGTTGGCATATCTTTATAACTCCGTACAATATACCTCCATGGATGTTGATGAAGGATCCCTATATCTTTTTGACCTTATTAATCCCAAGACATCCGAAAAATAATATTGATGTTTATTTGAAACCATTTATTGATGAGTTAAATTCATTGTGGGGTAATGGTGTTAGTACATATAAAGTTGCTGCGAAACAAAATTTCACATTAAAAGATGCATTGATGTGGATGATTAGTGACTTTCTGGCATATGGCATGTTATCTGGCTAGGGTACACATGGTCCAAAATCATTTCCTTAATGTATGAAAGACAAAAAATCTTTTATGTTTGACATTTGAAAAAAACTTTTTTATTTTGAATGTCATTGAAGATTTCTTTCAACCGATCATCCTTTTCGAAGGAACAAATCTCATTTCAGAAAAGGAACAATTCAATGGGATGAACCTCCAAAAATGATCTCAGGTACAGAGTTAAAATCAGTTGTATTTTCATTACCTCCCATCACATTTGGGCCAACAGTAAACCAACAGAAAATTCATGGATTAGCGAAAGAACATAAATGGACAAAATGAAGAATTTTTTGGGATCTCCCATATTGGTCTGATTTGTTGGTCCGCCACATGTTGGATTTCATGAACATTGAGAAGAACTATTTTGATAATTTATTTCATACAGTTTTGGATACACCAGGTAAGACCAAAGATACTGTAAAAGAACGATTAAATCTTGCCCAAATTTGCAGGCATCTAGAACATGAACTATTTGAAAATGTTAGATCACAGAGGTTAATGAAGCCAAAAGAAGCTTATACACTGTCCAAAAAGAATAGTTTATTATTTTGTCAGTGGATTTCAGATTTGATACTTCCAGATGGTTATGCTTCCAATTTGGGAAAATGTGTTATGAATGGTCATATTACCAGATTAAAAATTCATGATTGTAATGTTATAATTGAAAGACTTATGCTGATTAGATTCAGAGGATTGTTGAATTATATGATTTCGGATTCAATAACAGTCATATCATAATTTTTTTGAGACATTTGTGTAGTGACAACTGACTACGATGCTCTAAGAAAACTATAAGAAGATGTTGATGTAATTATATCTAAACTGGAAAAAATCTTTCCACCTGCTTTCTTTGACTCAATGAAACATCTGATATTACATTTCCCACATGAAGATAAATGTGGTGGTCCAGTATAGTTTCAATGGATGTACCCATTCGAGAGATGCACGCAGAAATTGAAGAAAAAAGTATGTAACAAAGCATCAGTTGAAGGCTCAATTGCTGAAGCGTATTTTCAAGAGGAAATTACTTTTTTCTACTATCACTATTTTTAATATGAATATCCCTAAAAAACTGCATGCAAAGGAACGATGGAAATGTTAATGGTGAAATGGAGAATAATTTATCAGTATTTAATCTGCCAAATCTTGCCTTCGGTGGAGTTAAAGAACGATGGCTTTCAGACGATGAACATCACAGAGCTAATACATATGTTCTGCTCAACTATTAAGAAATGACGCATTTTTACTGTGAGTGATTCTATCACTTATTCTATAATTTCAGTTATAGTATGTAAACATATTTTATTTGTGGGTTATATGATAATCATATCAAGAAATAAGTTCCACAAATTACAGTAGCTTCTCTTGAAGAATGCAGACAAAAAAAATTTCTCAATGGTTTCAAAAGATGGTAACATAAATTATTTACGGTTTAATATCAATTCAATTTACTATTTATTATATTGATAATTGTTTTAAAAATTGTTAGGTGTCTCAACATTCTAATAAAATTGATAAGCGACTGTGTATATTGAGTAACCCGCCATCCAAAATAGTTAAATCTTATAATGCATATGTGGTAAATGGTTTTCGATTTCATACATGTACACATGGGGAATAAAAAAACAATGAACAATGGAGTTTGTTTGAGAGGATCGCATCATAGAGAAACTGAATTTGACTTTTATGGCATTCTAGATGAAATTATTGAGCTATGTTATCTTGGAAAAAATTACATAACAATGTTTAAATGTCGGTGGTTGGATACTGAGAAAGGCTTGAGTGTTCATCTGAGTCATGGAATCGTCGATATTAAATATAAAAGTCTTCTTGCAGTAAATGAACCATTTTTACTTTCTCAACAGGAACGTCAAATTTATTACGCAAAGTACTATTCTACTTCCAATGACCTGGGTAATTAGTGGAGCATAATAAAAATTAAATCTCTGGAAAATCAATTTACTCAAACTGAATGTGGTTTCATTGAAGTGGAAGAAATTGAAATTTGTTAAGAGACCACTCATAATCCATCTTTTTCACAAAGAAATTTGAATATCAATGAGAACACCCCACAATTATGGGTCCATGGTGACAAAGATGTTAATGATGTTACAAATGAAATTGAAATGACAAGGGATGATGAATGTGAAACACATATGGATATTGATGATGCCGAGGAGGAATATGAAGACATTGACATTTTTAGATATGAAGATGATGATGAAGGTGAACATTGGCATAGTTAAATGATGGTTGTGATCATAACTAATATATATATATAATAGTTATTTTCAACTATCTGCTAACAATAATCATTTTGTGTTTTAGATAGAATTTGATCTACTGCATGTGTTAGAGGAGGCTGAGCTACCTTTTAATGAGGGGGATATAGGATCATCTAACCCTCATCCTACTGGTGGTTGGGGAGGTACGCAGAGGGGGTGCGGTCTTGCGCGACTGATGGTTCCTGACCCTATCCCCGAGAGACATCCACTTCTTGGCTTTGATCCACACACACAGAGGTATGGTAACCTATAAATTTTAGTTATATTTCATTAATTTATTTATATATATACAAATTGTTTGATAATTTATTCTTTTTTCATAGTTTTTGTAACACCCCAAGATTTCATAGTGTGTTATTTCTTCAAAATAATTCAATAACTTGCACTACACGCAACACCGAGTTCAATTGCACCATGACTTACCAAAAAAAAAGCCATTAAAAGAGGTCATGAATAGTATTAACTAAATTTTAAACTTTATATAATCCTTGTAATTTTAGAATCCATATTATGAGTTTCTTAGTCATAATGCAAGAAAAGATTCATTTTCAGTATTGCACTTTTATCAACTTTTGATAGTGAAACCTTTTTAAATACAATATTTTAAACTTTTTGACTAAATGGATACATCAAAAAATTTAAAATGAAACATCCCAAGCTTCCACGGTACGCTTTCCGTTGAATAAAACAGTAGCGTGTGTTGTACGCAACTTCGAGTTCTAACACACCGTAACCAATCAAACTAGCCGTTATAAATAGTAATACCTAATTTTTGAAAATATATATATTTTATATTTCAAAATGGACTTCATTTTTGGATTCGAAATATCGAATTTAGCCTAAGGTGAAATTTTGGTACTTTTCGGATAACTTTCATATTTTGATGAATAGTGAAAATTACAAAATTTTAATTAAAAACAACTTTTTTAATCAAAATAATTAATAGTGATAAATTATTAATTTGAGTGGTTTTAAAGTATATTTAGAATATATTTTTACAATTTAATATAATGTTGGTCATTAGACATAATTTTACAATTAAACCGAACATAAACAAGTGTCAATCTTTTGATAGTTATTATCTCTTAAAAACACGCTTTTTGTTTTGACAGCGTGAATTAATTTTAAATTAATTTCTGCCACTTCTGTGTTTTGAATTTAGAAAAATGGATTCCATATTTGGAATCAGGATTTTCAAATTGTGTAAATAGGTAACTTTTATTTTTAGACATTTTCAATAATTACTGCGGTAAATATTTTATGTACCATGGTTAAAGGGAAAATCTGGTAAATAAGGGTTAAAAAATAATATTATAATAATACTAAATTACACTAAAACGTGTCCTAACCCTATTGGTTGTTACATGGTCGACCATGGGAATCTTTTTGTCAATTTTGGGACCCCATGGATCCACTTGTAAGTGATAATGACACTTTATTTTAATTAAGTCAAAATGAATACAAAAATGACACAAGCATATATCTTTTAGCAAAACAATTGTTACATA
The DNA here is from genome assembly GCA_963277665.1 of Viscum album. Lineage (NCBI taxonomy): Eukaryota > Viridiplantae > Streptophyta > Magnoliopsida > Santalales > Viscaceae > Viscum > Viscum album. The sequence continues at coordinate 685,179,040 of OY728145.1, read as the reverse complement.
GGGTTATATAAGTTGGATTTTAGATTATAAATATTCATTAGAAAGATAAAACGATTTCCTACATAATGATATTTTATTTATAATTTTTAGACATTAAATAATGTATTTTATTTATAACACAAAGATGATGCAGTAATTACTATAATAGTGAAAAATTAAAATAATTGATATTATAAATACCCAAAAAAATAAAATATGAAACTTTTAATGAATTAAACTAATTTTCTAGGATAATATGATATATTAGGATTTATTTAATTGACTTTTTTAGAAGTAATCAATCTGTTATGAGTTTCACAAAAATCAACTATTGAATAGTGTCAAAATTGACATAAAATAGTTTTTAAAACAAATATTATATTATTAATTGATATTAAATTCCTAAAAATCTAAGGTTCGGCCAAGAGACTTATATTATGATAGGTTCATCATTAATGTACCACTTGGGGGTCTCTTGGATGTATATTGTAAGTTTATTAACCATATTATATAAAAATACAAAGAGACATTGTAAAAGTGAAACTAATTAACTTAGAGTTAATACTTAAAGATAAGGTTAATATAAGTACCCAAACCTGTCTAAATTCTATTGGTTGAGTGGTTTTCGACCTATACCCACCTTAACCTTTGAATAATAAGCTTTGGAGCCATTAGAAACCGAATATGAATTTATTATAAATTAATATTTCTAGCTTTTCCAAAGGTGCCCCTCACCCCTCTTATAAAAGGGCACTCCTCCTTCTCATTTCTTCACACCTTCAAAGCCTTTTGGTTCGGCCAAACTCTGCCCAAATACTCTCCCAACATCCCTCACTACAACCTAGAGGCCTTAGTTTGATCAGAAAGCCAACCTAAGGAGCCCTTTTGATCAAATCAAAAGGAAGAACCCGAAGAAGAGGTAATGATTTCACCACCCTTCTCCAAGTTCATTTCTTCTTCCACTTCTTCTTCCTTTATTCTTACCATTCTAAAATAATAACTCCAGTATCTCACATATACTGTGATGTTATTATAAATATGGTACAATCATATTCAGTATTCTATCCACCCTTTGAATAACATGTCACCATACGTGCGTACGTACGGCTTACCGTCTCCACGTCGTGGTGTAATTGTTATTCAATATAATATTATTTGGATGGGTATAATAATGATGTGTAACTCATGTAAATAATAAATATAACATGTTAATGATTCTGTATATATGATATAAAATCCATTTATATATTATTTTAATATCAAAAGAATGATATTGTCGCTCGTGCGTACGTACGGACTACCGTCTCCACGAACGCGATGAGATTCATTCTCCATCGTATCCATTCAAGTATAATTATCATTTGATGATTTAAAAATGATGTTTAAGGACTGGATATCATTCTGGATATGAATAAGATACAACAAACATGGCTTATGTAACAAAACATATAAAAGAAAATGAGTAAGTTAACTCCCGAAACGACGATAATTCTAAGATATTATTAACAAATCAATATTAAAAGATCATATATGATATCATATTATTATATATGATTCTTGTATAATTTAATAACAACTATTTCACCATTATACAGGAGGTTAACCTACCCCAACCAAGGAAAAGTACAAGGTAAGGGTTATTTCACAATCTCTTCATTATCCGAGGTTGTTTATATGTAATAATCTACTGGGATCTCTTTATCATCCACATCCATGTTTCTTAAAAATGTATTTCAAAACATTTTTACTATTTACTAGAATATGATTTAAAGTCATTTATACCCTTTTTGACTTTTATAAGTGGTTTATAAAGGAATCTTTCCGTCGTTTTCAAAACAAGGTCCCTTTTTAACCTTTTCGACAGAATTAAGGTAAGAATGTTTTTTTTAACTTATACGGCGGGTGCGGCTAATTTCCACCGTTATAAAATCTTCAAAACATCCCTTACAAGCTTATAAGAATATTTTCAAAGAAAATGTTTTATTTTATATGGATCTTAAATTATTTCAAAATAAAAAGAGATATTTCTTTAAAAAGAATTTTGATTTCATCTATGTCAACATCCTTTGATGGATTTTACGCTTATTTGAAGTTGATTTATTGTAATACAAAGCTTCTATATTGTATTGAAGGTTTTGTGATATTTTTTGACTATGGATGTGCTATTTTTATACCATTCATAGTTTATGGTGAAATTATTGACATTTCGTATGCTAGTTTTAATACGAATGTTTATGTTATGTTTAAACCTTTTCATATGGGAATGCATTGGACTTAGTAAGTGACGGGTGGAGCCCGCTATAGCTCCTCGATGCATCGGTAGGTCTCATGAGACAAACTAGTGTCTTGGCACAAGGCCTTGACAAAATCTTATTTGTATTCTTAGCACGAGGCCTTGGCTATGTGGTTATGATAGTCTGGCATTATGCATTCCAACATTATGAAAGTGGTTATTGATTTTTGCATGTGATTATTCGATTAGTAGAATATCCATGTGAATAAGTAAATGACATTATTTCATTTTATTTATGCCATAATATGTTAAAAGTTCAAGTTTAAAAGGATTTTGTTTTAGTTATACATTTCCTTAAATGTTTATTCTTATTTATGAAAGTTTCCGCTATATTGTTATCCTTACTGGGCATTTGAGCTCACCCCTTTTCTATGTTTTATTTTTCCCAGGATGTGAAGAAGTAAGTTATGAATGACCTGCAGGGATTTTATGAGGGGTTAATAGTGTGGATTGTGGAAACATTATGTTGTTGTAGTAGTTTTTCATTTTATGATGTAATGTAAAACTTAAGAATATATCTAGTGTTTCCAAGGCTACTAAACCAATCGGTCTTTCGAGATTTGATCTTTCTTGTGATCATGCCAATGTTACGAAGTAATGCACCGACTCTGGGCAGCTGGGGTCGGGGCGTTACAGTTGGTATCAGAGGAAGTTTAGTACAAACCTTGGAAGCTAGATTTAGATAAACTCTGATTAGAGCACGTAGACCTAAGATTAACTTTGAGGATTAGTATAGAAGAACTTCCTAGAATTTTGGTATTGTAGAGATTTTGTGAGTTTTCCGAGAAATACATCCCTGTCTGGATACGAGCAGGTAGAGGCGGCTCTGGCACAGATGTACCTAGGGGTAAAACCCGAAAACACCGCTTTGAGGTAGAGTCGAACGGGAACTGGTGCACGACAACGGGCCTTGCTTCACTCTTGGTTACGACACTCCCGGGGGATATGCTTAGGATAATCCTCATTTTCTTTACAAAACATTATGAAGGGTTTATGAGTATATACTTCCTCAAAGAAAACATTTTTATGATTATGGATTATATCCATAAATAGTTCAATTTATGTTAAGTGTTTTATAAGTATGGGATTATGTATTTTGATTCATAAACTGATCTAGTGTATGCCATTGTTTAGAAATGGCGCCCAGTAGAAGGAATGAGAACTCCAGAAATGCACATGATCCAAAGAGAAGGAAGGATCATATCTTTCATGGTCTTAAGCTAGAATTTATAAGAGAAATAGGCTCCCATGTATTATCATCATATGAAGAAATAATATCATGTGTTGATAAGATAAGTAAAGAGTTTACTGAGTCCTATGGATTTGAAGGGAAGCAAGAGAAGAAAAGGATGAAAGAGAGAAATATGGATAAAAGTAAGAGGGAAAAGAAGAATTTTCCCATATGTGGTAACTGTGGAAAGAAACACCCTGGAACTTGCCTGAAAGGAATGAGAGTTTGTTATAAGTGTGGAGGAAAAGGGCACAAAGTACGTGACTGCAAGGGTAAGAAAATGGTTTTAAATGTACAATGCTTCATTTGCAAGGAGTTTGGACACTACGCAAACCTATGTCCCAATCATCAGACTATGCCACAAATGATGCTATTGGATAATAATCAAGTTATGATACTACCACAGATGAAGAGGAATGATTAGAGTTCTTATGTTGATTATGTCAATTGAGTGTTGTATCAACAATGTACTTGTTACAATAATCCTGGAGTATATAAGGATTGTACTGCAGTACTATTTCATTAAGGACTTGAGATTATGTGGAACAAAGAAAAGTGACTCAATAGCAGGATAAAATTTTGGAAAATATATGGTTGAGTGAATGATAAATCATAATATAGTTCTGATACTGAGGTAGTGATTTTGGAATAATTTGTGATTGTTTTGGATAAATTATATTGGATATTCTTGACTACCTTGGAACTGATTAATGATTTGTATATTCCATCATTGTTGGGGTTTAAAACATTTTTAGATTAATGAAGTATATCCAGCATTCTATATGGAATAAGGGAGCATGAATGTAATCAATAAGGAATATGGTAATACATGATGAAGGTATTCATATGCTATTACGGGGTAAAAAGGATCTATATTATGTTTACCTTCCTTATGAATGTTGGACTGTGAGTTTGGACAGAAGTATTTTGGATAGTTCTAGTTTGGATTATTTTGGATTGCCATAAAAGGACAACCCGGAGGTCGGGCGGCAACCCGTCGCGTCCGGCAAGGCTGCGAGACTTGAACCCGCAACCGAATGGCGACAAGGGTGTATCACCTACCACTGGCCCACGAGATGTCCTGGATTAAATAATGTAGTTTTTATTAAAAGATCTTTTAGATGAATTATAAATTTGTTTATTTTGGAACCCTATACGAATAGTGTAAATAGAATTTTTTTACATTCTATTATCTTTTAGAGTGAAAGATGAGTATGTGGTAGAAATTTATTAATGGATAAAACTCTAATTATAAAGTAAGTATATCTCCATATGATCTTATCCAATCTCATAAAAAATTCCTCAATATTAAGAAAATCAAATTAGAACATAAATGTTTTCCTAGATGGTACCTTAAATCATCACTAATTTATGGCTTTGGGATTGTTGGCCTTTTCATAGCCATGTTCTCTACCACTCTCCATCAGGTAATTGGTGGTTAGATTTTTCTTCCATATCCATATTTTCTTACATGGAACCCTAGTATGTGTTATTTTTGGTAATCTTCATACTTTCGACTCTTTATTTTAAATTGAGGCCTCGTTAATTCATTTTTCGATGTGGGATTTCAACTAAGATATTTTGAAACGTCAAAAATGTGTTATCCCAATACCCTATATTTTGTTGAACCGATGGTACTTCAAATCATCATAGATTGATGAGTTTAAGGACCTCAATTATACACTTGTTTGTGATTTATGACCTCAATCACTACCTATAAATATTAACGTTTTTCCTCCGATTATATGTCTCTAATTTCCACCAATGTTCTCCTAATCAAGATCATAATTTGGTGGTGACCCTTTGATTTCTCTTTTCCACATATTAAGACTAAATTTTAGTAACCCAATTTCCGATGTGGGTTTTCCCACAAATATATTTTCTATTTTCAACCTTTTATTTTCAAAGAACAATTTCAAATTGCGAGGACGCAATTTATTGAAGGAGGGGAGAATGTAACACCCCAAGATTTCATAGTGTGTTATTTCTTCAAAATAATTCAATAACTTGCACTACACGAAACACCGAGTTCAATTGCACCATGACTTACCAAAAAAATCCATTAAAAGAGGTCATGAATAGTATTAACTAAATGTTAAACTTTATATAATCCTTGTAATTTTAGAATCCATATTATGAGTTTCTTAGTCATAATGCAAGAACAGATTCATTTTCAGTATTGCACTTTTATCAACTTTTGATAGTGAAACCTTTTTAAATAAAATATTTTAAACTTTTTGACTAAATGGAGACATCAAAAAATTTAAAATGAAACATCCCAAGCTTCCACGGTATGCTTTCCTTTGAATAAAACAGTAGCGTGTGTTGTACGCAACTTCGAGTTCTAACACATCGTAACCAATCAAACTAGCCGTTATAAATAGTAATACCTACTTTTTGAAAATATATATATTTTATATTTCAAAATGGACTTCATTTTTGGATTCGGAATATCGAATTTAGCCTAAGGTGAAATTTTGGTACTTTTCGGATAACTTTCATATTTTGATGAATAGTGAAAATTACTAAATTTTAATTAAAAACAACTTTTTTAATCAAAATAATTAATAGTGATAAATTATGAATTTTATTGGTTTTAAAGTATATTTAGAATATATTTTTACAATTTAATATAATGTTGGTCATTAGACATAATTTTACAATTAAACCGAACATAAACAAGTGTCAATCTTTTGATAGTTATTATCTCTTAAAAACACGCTTTTTGTTTTGACAGCGGGAATTAATTTTAAATTAATTTCTGCCACTTCTGTGTTTTGAATTTAGAAAAATGGATTCCATATTTGGAATCAGGATGTTCAAATTGTGTAAATAGGTAACTTTTATTTTTAGACATTTTGAATAATTACTGCGGTAAATATTTTATTTACCATGGTTAAGGGTAAATCTGGTAAATAAGGGTTAAAAAATAATATTATAATAATACTAAATTACCCTAAAACGTGTCATAACCCTATTGGTTGTTACATTGTCGACCATGGGAATCTTTGTGTCAATTTTGGGACCCCATGGATCCACTTGTAAGTGATAATGACACTTTATTTTAATTAAGTCAAAATGAATACAAAAATGACACAAGCATATATCTTTTAGAAAAAAAATTGTTACATAGGGTTATATAAGTTGGATTTTAGATTATAAATATTCATTAGAAAGATAAATGATTTCCTACATAATTATATTTTATTTATAATTTTTAGACATTAAATAATTTATTTTATTTATGACACAAAGATGATGCAGTAATTACTATAATAGTAAAAAATTAAAATAATTGATATTATAAATACCCAAAAAAATATAATATGAACCTTTTAATGAATTAAACTAATTTTCTAGGATAATATGATATATTAGGATTGATTTAATGGACTTTGTTCGAAGTAATCAATCTGTTATGAGTTTCACAAAAATCAACTATTGAATAGTGTCAAAATTGACATAAAATAGTTTTTAAAACAAATATTATATTATTAATTGATATTAAATTCCTAAAAATCTAAGGTTCGGCCAAGAGACTTATATAATGATAGGTTCATAATTAATGTACCACTTGGGGGTCTCTTGGATGTATATAGTAAGTTTATTAACCATATTATATAAAAATACAAAGAGACATTGTAAAAGTGAAACTAATTAACTTAGAGTTAATACTTAAAGATAAGGTTAATATAAGTACCCAAACCTGTCTAAATTATATTTGTTGAGTGTTTTTCGACCTATCCCCACCTTAACCTTTGAATAATAAGCTTTGGAGCCATTAGAAACCGAATATGAATTTATTATAAATTAATATTTCTAGCTTTTCCAAAGGTGCCCCTCACCCCTCTTATAAAAGGGCACTCCTCCTTCTCATTTATTCACACCTTCAAAGCCTTTTGGTTTGGCAAAACTCTGCCCAAATACTCTCCCAACATCCCTCAATACAACCTAGAGGCCTTAGTTTGATCAGAAAGCCAACCTAAGGAGCCCTTTTGATCAAATCAAAAGGAAGAACCCGAAGAAGAGGTAATGATTTCACCACCCTCCTCCAAGTTCATTTCTTCTTCCACTTATTCTTCCTTTATTCTTACCATTCTAAAATAATAACTCCAGTATCTCACATATACTGTGATGTTATTATAAATATGGTACAATCATATTCAGTATTCTATCCACCCTTTGAATAACATGTCACCATACGTGCGTACGTACGGCTTACCGTCTCCACGTCGTGGTGTAATTGTTATTCAATATAATATTATTTGGATGGGTATAATAATGATGTGTAACTCATGTAAATAATAAATATAAAATGTTAATGATTCTGTATATATGATATACCATCCATTTATATATTATTTTAATATCAAAAGAATGATATTGTCGCTCGTGCGTACGTACGGACTACCGTCTCCACGAACGCGATGAGATTCATTCTCCATCGTATCCATTCAAGTATAATTATCATTTGATGATTTAAAAATGATGTTTAAGGACTGGATATCATTCTGGATATGAATAAGATACAACAACCATGGCTTATGTAACAAAACATATAAAAGAAAATGAGTAAGTTAACTCCCGAAACGACGATAATTCTAAGATATTATTAACAAATCAATGTTAAAAGATCATATATGATATCATATTATTATATATGATTCTTGTATAATTTAATAACAACTATTTCACCATTATACAGGAGGTTAACCTACCCCAACCAAGGAAAAGTACAAGGTAAGGGTTATTTCACAATCTCTTCATTATCCGAGGTTGTTTATATGTAATAATCTACTGGGATCTCTTTATCATCCACATCCATGTTTCTTAAAAATGTATTTCAAAACATTTTTACTATTTACTAGAATATGATTTAAAGTCATTTATACCCTTTTTGACTTTTATAAGTGGTTTATAAAGGAATCATTCCGTCTTTTTCAAAACAAGGTCCCTTTTTAACCTTTTCGACAGAATTAAGGTAAGAATGTTTTTTTTAACTTATACGGCGGGTGCGGCTAATTTCCACCGTTATAAAATCTTCAAAACTTCCCTTACAAGCTTATAAGAATATTTTCAAAGAAAATGTTTTATTTTATATGGATCTTAAATTATTTCAAAATAAAAAGAGATATTTCTTTAAAAAGAATTTTGATTTCATCTATGTCAACATCCTTTGATGGATTTTACGCTTATTTGAAGTTGATTTATTGTAATACAAAGCTTCTATATTGTATTGAAGGTTTTGTGATATTTTTTGACTATGGATGTGCTATTTTTATACCATTCATAGTTTATGGTGAAATTATTGACATTTCGTATGCTAGTTTTAATACGAATGTTTATGTTATGTTTAAACCTTTTCATATGGGAATGCATTGGACTTAGTAAGTGACGGGTGGAGCCTGCTATAGCTCCTCGATGCATCGGTAGGTCTCATGAGACAAACTAGTGTCTTGGCACAAGGCCTTGACAAAATCTTATTTGTAGTCTTGGCACGAGGCCTTGGCTATGTGGTTATGATAGTCTGGCATTATGCATTCCAACATTATGAAAGTGGTTATTGATTTTTTCATGTGATTATTCGATTAGTAGAATATCCATGTGAATAAGTAAATGGCATTATTTCATTTTATTTATGCCATACTATGTTAAAAGTTCAAGTTTAAAAGGCTTTTGTTTTAGTTATACATTGCCTTAAATGTTTATTCTTATTTATGAAAGTTTCCGCTATATTGTTATCCTTACTGGGCATTTGAGCTCACCCCTTTTCTATGTTTTATTTTTCCCAGGATGTGAAGAAGTAAGTTATGAATGACCTGCAGGGATTTTATGAGGGGTTAATAGTGTGGATTGTGGAAACATTATGTTGTTGTAGTAGTTTTTCATTTTATGATGTAATGTAAAACTTATGAATATATCTAGTGTTTCCAAGGCTACTAAACCAATCGGTCTTTCGAGATTTGATCTTTCTTGTGATCATGCCAATGTTACGAAGTAATGCACCGACTCTGGGCAGCTGGGGTCGGGGCGTTACAGTTTTGCTCATATATCTATTGGACAGGGGAGCGCTATCTTGTGCAATTATTTTTCTCAGCCATGGACCACATGGGAATAGATTCCTGTTGATGTGCAGCTCAGGATATACAATCATTGGCTGGTACGTAAATAAATAATATTTATTTTGAAATTTATTTTATTAATAAATTGATATTATAAATAATTTTTAGGTTTTATGGTATCCCATCAATGATATCATGCATGATGATATCCATGCAGCATGGGAGGTGGCTATGCGTGAGCGTTTGCGTCAGTTTTTGCATAATTTGAGAAAGACGGCCATTAAGAAAGCAGGAGCGACAGTATTTGATGAGTCTTGTAGAGCCCACCGACTAGAGTACATTTCATCTCAGGTTTGGGATTGATTATGTGTACAATGGATGGGTGGTGCATTTCAGAGGAGGTCTTGATTAGGTCGGCAGAACCAGGGGAGACATGAGGTGACACATTGAGCTGGTAGTCGTACATTCAGTACGCGTAGATAGCATCTGGTAAGTATTTTTTAAAAATATTGTATATAACTTCAAATATAAATATTTTATTTTATATTCATATAGGCATTCGAGCATCCCGATATTACAGAGTATGATGTTTATCGGAGGACGTATAGTGATCCAGCCACCAGATAGGTTAGAGGTGATCGCCAGTGTCAGATTGTGGTTAGTCTAATTTTTTCAGCTTGAAAATTAACTGCATATAATATTTTGATAATTTTATTTTCAAATTGGAATTGAAGGAGTCATATGAGGCTGCGACTTCTCAGACATAGGCTTAGGGTCAGGACGAGGCGACTGATCAGACAAGTGCCCACCATTTCGATGAGGCAGCATGGATGCAGGCGACTCAGTATGGCTTTGAGAAGGGCTAGGTAGTTGGTGTCGGCTCTCATGTGACTCCTGGTACTTATTATGGTACTGCTATGATGTCAGTGTCCAGCTCAAGAGGAGCTTGTGGAGAGGCATCACCATTTGCCTCATACTATCAGGAGCAGTTCTGAGCTCAGAATGACCTTATAGAGAGTTTGCAGAACCAGCAATAAGAGATACGTCAGCAACAGCAGCAGTAGCAGTAGCACGAGGAGGAGATGCATCGATGGCAGTAGCAGTAGCAAGAGGAGGAGATCCATCAATGGCAGCAGCAGCATCATGAGCAGATGGAGTACATGCGTCGTCTGACTCGTAGTTTAAGGATGGAGTTTCCTCCACCAGCTCCTTCAGCTCTACCACCTCCTCCAGAAGACGACCCCCCAGGGATTTTGTTTATGTCAAAAACATTTGAATTAAAATTTGTTGTAATATGAACAATTTACAATTTCTGTCTTTTATGTCGGTGCAAATATTACATAATTTAATTTTTAATATTTTATGATTTTTTTTTGAATATTGATAATTTTAATATTTTTTATTTTTTATTATTATTTTAATAATATTAATATTATAGTTTCACTAATCATAATTTTCTTAAATATTTTTTCCCAATATTATATTTTTTAATATTTGTTTATTTTACTAATAATAATAATATTATTATTATTATTTTACAATTTTTTTATATTTTTTTGTGAATATTGAGAATTTTAATATTTTTTAATTTTTTTATAATTTTAATAATATTAAAATTAATTTTTCAATAATAATAATAATATATTATGATTTTTTTTATATTTTTTGTGAATATTGAGAATTATAATATTTTTTTTAATTGTTTTATTATTTTAATAATATTAAAATTAAGTTTTCAATAATCATAATTTTATTAAATTTATTTTTAAAAAAAATATTTATTATTTGCGACATGATATTTTATGATGGGATCCCATCACAAATAGTGTAAATATTTTTTTCTTAGAAAAGGTATTTGCGACAGGATTACGGGCCTGTCGCAAATAGTTTAAAAAAAATATTTTCCAAAAACATTTTCAACGGGATTACGGGACCATCGCAAAAAAGTATCTGCGATGGTCTCGTCGAAAAAGAGCTTATATATATATATTATATAATCGGAGACTTATTTACGATGGTGAAGTTTCCTGTCGCTAAAAATATTATTTTCGATGTGCCCATCGCAAATAATATTTTTTGCGACGCCGTTTTCTACAACTGGCTATTTGCGACGGGCCCCGTCGCTAAAGCCTATTTGCAATAGGATCCCGTCACAAATAACCCGACCCAAATACCTTGGATTCTAGTATTAATGATTTTTTGATCCGTAAAAATCTATAAATTTTTCACCCAAAAGATAGTGTCTCCAACACTTAAGATCATAAACCATTGCTTTCAAGTTGAGGTCATGCGTAGGGTAATTCCGTTCATGTGGCCTCAACTGTCAAGACCCCTAAGTAATGACTCTATCCCCTTGCATCAACATAACTCCAAGCCCGATTCCAAAAGCATTACAGAACATTGTGTACTCCTCACCTAACTCAGGTACGATAAAAAATGGTGTCGAATTCAAATCATTCTTCAATTTTTGAAAATAATTCTTGCATACTTATATCCAGAACAACTTAATCCCTTTATTTTTCAAACTAGTAAGCAGTGATGACATTCAAGAAAAGTCCTAGATAAACCTCCTATAATAACCATCTACCCCCAACAAGCTTTAAATATCAAAAACATTCTTGGGCTACTCCCAAGTAATCATTGCTTGAACTTTTTTGGGTTCCACTGTCACACCTTCTTCCGAGATAATGTCCCCTAAAAAGTGTACCATGTCAATCCAAAACTGACATTTAGACATCTTGTCATATAAATGATTCTCTCTCAGTGTACCTAGGATGACGTCAAGATATTTATCATGATCATCATGATTCATAGAGTACACTAAGATGTTGTCCACAAACACCAACACAAACTAATCTATGTACAGATGAAAGGACTTGTTCATCAAGGCCATAAACACTGTTGGAGCATTAGTCAACCCAAATGGCATTACCACATACTCATAATGGTCATACCTACTCTTGAAAGTAGTTATTGGTATATCAGTGTTCTGAACTCTCACCTGATGATACCCTGACCTTAGATAGATCTTTGATAACACATTATCCCCCTTCAGATAGTCAAACAGATCATCGATACACGGAAGAGAATATCACTTCTTCATAGTCATTTTATTCAATTTTTGGTAATCAACACAAAAGAGTAAACTCTCGTTGGCCTTCTTTGCAATCAAAACAGGTGATCCCCAAGGTGACGTACTTGGACAGATAAATCCTGTATCCTTCAACTCTTCCAACTATGTTTTGAGGTCATGAAGATCAGTCGGTGCCATTTTATAAGGTGGAATAGATACCAGCTTAGCCCCGGACATGAGCTCAAAATTGAATTCCACGTCTCTCTCAGGTGGAAATCCTAAAATTCATCATGAAAGACTTCCTAAAATAGTTCTACTATTGGTGGAATAACGTCTTTCCTACCACTCTCATCATCCAACAAAAGACTAGAAACTTAGGCTGTGAGCTCTCCCAATTGCTGAGTAATTGGCCCAGCTCTGCCTTTATGGATATCCCATTCTCCATGGTGAACATACTGGTAACATTTAGGAGATACAAATTTCACTCTCCTATGATAACAATATATGATGTATCAGTATGCAACTATCGAGTCCATACCCATAATCAGATCGAAGCCCATTATATCAAGGACATAGATATCCCAAAGGAAACGATACTATCTGATCTCTAGAAAACTTCCGTTGCATAAATAGATATCCTTAGACTGTGTTCCCAATGGTGTATTGATATTCATCACCCCGCATAAAAACTCCACTTCCAGACTCAAGCCATTAACACTATTTTTAGATATAAAGGAATGAGAGGCACCGGTATCAAACAAGGTAGTAACTAAAGAAGAAGAAACTAGAATAGTACCTCTCACTGTTGATGGACCAGCCTCATTCTCCACATGTGTAGGCTACACTGCAAGTAACTGTCCATTCCCTCTTCCTTGTGGCGTCACCTGACTCCCCTGAGTAGAAACACTCTACTTATATAGGCACTCATTCCCTGATGAACCACATCCACTACCTCTACTGCATCTTCCAATAGAAATCCATATTCTAGACCTATATGTTGTATAAGACCCCATTATCACACTCTAAATCTAAGAAGTTGCTCCCTCTGTACCAGCCTTCCACTACTTCCTACAGAACTTCTGTAGGTGTCCGATAATACCACAAAACTGCCACTCCACTGGTTTTTAATGACAATGGGAACGATAATATACTTTATTACCACACTTGTGTCAAAGAACATGAGAAATATCTATTGTAACTGTTCTTCTTAACATTCCTCCTTTCTTTCCATTGTCCTGACTTAGATTCTTGTGATGGTGCTTCTTGCTCTCAAAAGGCACACTCCCTGATCGTCCATCTACCTATCCAGTACCAGAAACCTCCTTCAGATTCCCCTCAGAAATGAGAGAATTATTAACCACTTATTATAATTTCTTCAGCTTAATGATATTCACGTCGGACTTAATTTCACACATAATTCTATCCTGAAATTTTATTCTGAAGAAACCTCATCTTCTGCCAAGATGGAGAAAAATGTTGTAAATCTTTGAAATGTCCAGAGTATTCCATTATGGAAATGATTCCTTATGTCAGATGCATGAACTTTGAATCCTTATCTTGTCTCACTATGTCTAGATATAAGTTCTCTTTGAACTTCTCTAAAAAGTCCTTTCATAACATCTCTTCAGTCTGTCCAGATCGTACCTGAATGTCCCACTAGTGTTTCGCAGAACCCCGAAACATATAAGAAGCTATATTTACCCTCCTCATAGTTGGAGTCTCCAAACGGTCAAGTATTATCTATATGTATTCAATCCACAATTCATCTCCCTCAGGTCCACCCTCCCCAGTAAAAGTAAGAGGGTGCTATAGATGAAACTCCCTTGTCAAATTAGATATGCTTTTCTGAACCCGCCCTGTGTCTCTCTCCAGAAATTTTGTGAAATGAGGAAAGTTCTCTTGGAACTGTTCGTTGTCTTCCCCATCTTTCACCAATGTTGCTTCAAGCTCCCTGTCTAGAAGTTCATTTCAAGCCATACCCCTCGATCTCTCCCTCAACAAGCATTGTGATGCATATCTTAACAAGGAAACCACACGTCTTAGGTTTCATAACGCAACCTTATAACATTTAATTAAGAGGTGAAACTAACATGACAAGTTTCAACATATCCTTTCCCCATTTTTCTCACCACACGGTCAACACTGAGGCCTTATCACTACCCTTAACCATACTACTCCTAGGTCTTCGTTAACAAGGGTACATACATTCTCATTAATTAACTAAACCATTAATTAATCACATTATCTAAAATTAATTAATTAAAAAATTAATTAATTAATCATATCAATTTAATAAATCAAGGTTATCCTTAGACACACATTTATTCTCATTTTTAATCATTATTTCAATCTCAGAGCATATAAAACTTTTCATGTTCAGCAACATACCCATAACCCATTTCTCATGAGTTTCTAGAATGATTGATGATACAAAAACCATGAGTGCCTAAAATGATGTATACAGACTCAAGTATCGTGCCTCATTAGGTCATGAATCAAAGTTCAACAATTTTCATAACAAACATCACATCACACCACATGTTCTTCACCCAAGTTCAAATAATATTCAATTGTAACAACAAACAACAATCACAATGATCCCACCTTGGGTACTTGAATTTCCCCCCACACATGGGTTCTCAAATCCAATGCATGAGCCTGTTACCAAGCCTTGACTCTTCCTAGTCTCCTGACTACCATTCCCAAAATAGTAAGAAAAAATAAGAATAAAGAAAAGAAAATTCCTTTGATAACCCTTTGTGACATCGTGATCCAGGATCCACAGAATGGAGTCTTGATCTGGTTGGCCACATGCCCTCATGCATGCCTCCCCATATGCCTGAGGGTTCCAACTAGCAGCGAGTGTCTGGTAAGTCAGTCTTGGGGAGACTATACCCTCTATTATTAGAATAAAACACCAAAGCAAGAAAATAATAATAACCAAGAACAAATACATGTCATTTGATAACCAAATAATGAAAATAAAATACTCAACTAAAAGGTAAAATATGTTTTGATAATGAAAAATTCAAGTGTCTACCATGCAACTAAAAGTAAAGAAACAAAAACTCTCAAATAGTTCATAAACCATGTCTGTTACCCTCTCCCATGCTTCAATATCAAACTGTAACCTATCACAGGGCCTTGCTCTTATCCTTTCCTATAACAACAAAGTCTTCTTGGGTGCCGATCAGGCGGTCCAAATAGGGATTGAGTAAAACTAAGTAGGCCACCACCAACGGTGTCCAAAACGAGTCCAATAAAAAGATAGTGCATGAAGATTTATGAATAAATAAATATAATTCCAAATTAAAATAGTTAAAACATTGTCTTTTAATCTTTAATAATCACATTAGTCCATTTCAACTCAGGTTTCCCATTTTAATCATCATTCATTACTATCATTTGGTGTAGGTCATCATGCCTAGCACCCCAAATCTCGTTGAAAATTTATTCATTCTTATCATTCATTGGGTGTAGGTTTTCATCCCTAGCACCCCAAATCTCATTGAGTGTAGGTCAGTATGCCTAGAACTTGTTTTCTTAATCGGTACAGGTCATCATTTCTAACACCCTATAATCTCAATATTGGATAACTATTTGGGAGGAACGTTATGTCCAAGTCCTAACTTCTAATCGGTATAGGATGTCATGCCTAGAACCACAAAATCTTTTCCATTTAATCATTATTTATTTCATAATAATTTTCCATATTATTCCTTTACTAATCCATCAATTAGTTAAACATTTCAAAGTCCATTAGTTCACTCAAAAATTAAATAAGCACGTACCCATTAATTAATTCATCAATTAATTATTCAATCAATATCATTATCATTACATAATTAACTATTCATAATTAATTATCCATATCAAAGTTTAACTTTTCATAATTAATTCTCACAATTAATTATCTTTGATCACATCATGACACATAATTAATTATCTCAATTAATTATCTTTAGTCAACATCATGGCACATAATTAATTCTCATAATTAACTATCTCTCACATCCAAACATAATTACATAATTAATTCCCCTTAATTATTTATCTTATCACAACAATTAAATATCTCAATTAAAATATCTCTAGAAATATAAAATCTCCAAAATATCTATTTGGGAAAACCTCCCTAATTTGTTTCATGGTTCAATTATCAATTAAATCACCAAGTCAACTCCGTTCAATTTCACATTCTGAAATACACCAATTTAGGAAATCAATAATCAAGTGAATATATCATATCATAAACTCACATTCACTTATCATAAAACATGACTATGGGAGTTCGATTTAGATCACATACCTTGGTTTATTGATTGAAGTTAGCCTAACAGAAATCCCCAAAAATCTGAGCGTCACAATGTCATCGATCATGCTCTGGATTTAAATCCCTAAAGCTAAGGTTAAGATCCAAGGCATCAATATATTTACAATCCAAGATATAGATCCAAAATTTCTGATATATATCTTAACTCACAGGTTTAGATCCAAAAGAAGGTGGAGATATTCCATGAACATTCTTATAAAGGATAAGATAAAGAACATGGGAATAAATGGGATGAAATCCACTTACTGGGGGGAGAGCAGATCTTCAATTTGGAATTTCAATCATGAAGAACGGTGTTCAAATCACTTTAGAATCTCTCTGGGAGTCTTTGTAAATAAATATAATTTTTCAAGCCCAATACAAGGTCAAAAATATGAAATTCCCAAAGGTTTAGGTGGTTTTAAAAAGGATTTTCAGAATTAAAATCTTACGTGCACAGTTTCTTGGGAAGATGCGCATGATCAGTGAAAATTGTGCACCAATCGTGCGGACCCCTCTATCCATTTTTTCTTCGATGGCGTGGTTTTTCAAACCGTCTAAAAACTTTATGTACCTATCTGTCTAGTTTTTCACATTTGGCACAATTTGGTTTCATGGTTTTTCAAATTGTGCACAAACCGTACTCAACATATTGTCTTTTAGGTTTCCTTTAAATTTCACCCAAACGCACCCCAAGATGCTACTCCAAGTTAAAGGTACTTAAAAGCTTCAAATATTAACTGAAAAAATGCCTGAGATGACTCCAGAAAAGGTTGAGATCTTACAATTATGCTAACCTTAAATTTCTAACAAATACATAATAAAAATAATTCTGAATCAAAATAATTTTATATTAAACTATTTTATTTATGGTTATGTCCTTCATGAATTTTTATAGAGATGACCCATGCCAACTAAGGTTAAGTCACGCCTAGGGTAAATCCACCATTCTGAGCTCAACGGAGCCCAAATATTTCTAATCTGGTCACCCATTTAAGAGTTATTCTAGTTTTTTAGGAAAATAATGTGATCGTGCTATTAAAAAGATTAACATTTTTCAAACATTTTTTCTAAGCACACCTGTTCTCAGAATCACATGTTGCCTTAGTGCCTGGTCTTGAAATCAAACTATATAATATCTAAAAATAATACTTCGAAAATATAGTATGTTACATGGAATCCATATTAGAATTAAATGGTTCTTACCATCTTGCTAATTTTGATCTCTCTACTACCTATTTTTAGGGGAGGGGGTCATTATTTTCAACCAAAAAATAGTCCCCAACATAATTGACAACAAAACCATATCTCTATGTATCTATTATCTCTCAAATCTCTTAAATAATACTTGGGTATGATGAAAAACATCTTCCATAGGGACTTGTACAACTTGTTCCTATACCCACTCTTTTTTACCTTTAGCATTAACATCATCGATGTAAATATTTCTCTAGATATCCATCTCAAGGATGAGATCCTTATCTATAAATATGTATTATATGGTTAAGATTTATTTATTTTATAATGGGATGTGTATAAAATATACCCTTATTTCTATAGTATACCCCAAAATGATATACTTTGTTCCCTAGTGTTATAGTTTATTTCTAAATATTTCTTTAGCATGAACCCTACAAACCCATACACATGTTTTTTACAAAACTGGTATCTTTCCACTACACAACATGAATGTAATTTTTTGTCTCTTTAGTTAGTACTTAGTTTATAGTTTATGTTCTAGTTTGTAATTAAAATCCTTACAAGTTTAATTAAATATTTTCATAACTCATAATTTACCTTCATTTAACTAAGAACATTCCACTATAGTGTGTAAGGTGGATTGAGTTGAGAAATAATCTCAAATACCCATAAAATATCAATAAAATCTTGGTTTATATATTAACCACATTTATCATATCAATTATTCTTTATCTTATGTCCATATAGATTCTTTAAGTCATTTTTTGAAGTCATTTAATATCTCAATGGACTCTGTCTTCAATATCATCAAGTATATATAGACATACAAACTAAAGTCTTTAGTAAAAGTTTTGATGTATTAATACCCATCCCTAGATTCTATATGAAATGGTACATATGCATTATTGTGTGAAAATCCATTAATATCTATGTACATTTAATGTATTCCACTGAATGGTTGTTAGGCCATTTTACCATGTCAAAAAGAATGAAATATTTCAAGTGGTTTTATCTTAAAAGATTCAAAATAAATTTCATTAAATAACATTTTAAAAATATTCTTATTTACATGGAAATGATTTTTATTCCTTGACTACGTATTATATGAGCCGTGGAAACATGATTCATTATTAACTTCCAATAATAAATTTTAATAATTTAATTCACAAAGACTGTTATTTAAATGATCCCTAACATAACATATACTAACTTTATAAAAAATATTTTTTCCTTCCAAAAATAAAAAACAATATTTATATATGAAGGATATTGATTTTTTTAATAATTGGTACATAATAACAATCTCTTAAAACAAATATCATTCTAGTTTTCATTGAATGGTGGTATTAAAAATTGATAATGGATCCAGTCTCACAACATTATAAGAATAAATTTTTTCTTATACTCTAGTAATAATTTAAAATATACATGGTCCTTCATTTGGATAAAAATATGAACACCACTTGTTGTATCTAATACCCAATTTAAAATATTATAGTTGATAATGAACACTCCATTAGCTTCCCTTGATTATGGATGTAGTTCATCTTGTAGTGACCTTTATTTCCACATGTAAGACATACTTCTTCCTTTTCCTTTCCCTACCTATATATATTCCTCTTAATGGAAGGATGGTTCTCAGGACTATTAGGCTTGTTATGAGTCTAGAGAACCTTGACTTTATTCTTCATTTTTTTATTCACCATATAAACCATAGTATTTTCATACCACATTCCATGTCTACTTTGAAACTAAGTGTAAAATGTTATAAATGGATCTTATATTTATTTATCATGTTATAATTAATTTTAGAAATAGTTAATTTATTGGGTAGTGATGAATGTATGATATCTTTGTTGAACTCATTTGGGAATCTAATCACCAAGATGTCAAAACATTCAATGTATATACTAATCTTGGCTACATGTTTCCTAGATAGTACTGAATCTCCAATAAAGCATTTAAATAAATAATTATATATCTTTTATCTCTCTTTTATTTTCTTTTCATGATATAGATCCTAAAGGTTATTCATAAATCTATAAAAATAAATGTCCTCATGTTTAATTAGATTCTCAATGGTCATGGATGATATAATGAAACATTAAATATTTATGGAATCATTAAAATGTTTCTAATATAAGGAAAACACTTACAGAATAGTCTTTTAGATAGGTTCTTCATGAATATGATCATCGAGTATGTGAAATAGCATTTCACTATGTAGGATAATTCACAAGTGCCTTTTCCTTTTTAGGAAAATATTGCTACTAAGATGGCCATCCTTCACATGTATGGATAACAGTGATAGGATTAATGACATATTTATTATCCATTCTAAAAAAATAAGAGAAAAATATTATTACATTATCTGATAATAGTATATAATAAATGTTACATTATTGTAGAACCTCGAGTTTTTGTTGACAATTTTTTCAAATATATTAAATTTCTGTTTATTTCGTGCAATGAATTATGTCAAAAATTACATTAAAAAAGTAAAAACATGGTATACGTTACACACACCAACATGGAATACTATACATGGAACATCTACTCAGCATACATTAAATACAGCCCCAACTTGGCATACATTACATGGAACACTGATGTTTCTACAAAACATCATTTTGTTGTTATAATTATTAAAGTGAGATAATCATAACCTAGACATTAAACATAGTAACATAAATAGAAATAAATATTTTTTTAAATATTTTTTATAATGGTTTTATATAAATAAAACACATTTAAAATTAAATATATAATTTTTTGGTAAAGTCCTTATATGTTTAAAAATATTATTTTCTCGAATAAATTGCTTTAAATGTCCTTGTGTGAAAAATTATAAAATTATTTTTAGAAAAAATTATAAATTTAATTTTATAAAATAAACTTCATTTTTTAATTTATAATGTAAAAATTATCCTAGGTTGAGTTTTTTATATTTTTTTGAGAAACTTAATTTTTGGATGAATAGTGAAAAATATCGGATTTTAATTTAAATTTGATTTTTCATCTAATTTATTTATAATGATAAGTTATATTTTAAATTGTTTTGAAAGATTAATTAGATAAAAATTTATCAATTTATCTTATTTCGGTAATTGTAAAAAATTTCATGTTGAAAATGGATATAAAAACATTGCAAACTCTTGATCATTTTTACTTTAAAACCCCGCATTGTCGACCTAATTTTGGTATTAATTTTTAATTAATTTATGCCAAATATATTTTTGGAAGTTTAAAAATGGATTCCATTTTTATAATCTTCATAATTTATAATATCTAATAATTTCAACTTAGTTTTTGACCAAAAATATTAGTGAATGTAATTGAAATTAATTACATCTATTAAGGTAAAATTAAGCTTAACTAAGTACTAATACTTTAATTTAAGACCCAAAACGACCTAAAAACTTGTGAAACACCAATTATCTAGCCATATTTAGGCCATATAATCACTTTTTTCAACTATATAAAATTATTGGATCTAGTTTCAACATGAAAAATTTTGGTGGAATTCACTCTTCAAAATTTTACAAGAGTGACACTAATCCTCCGCTATAAAAAGGGATATTTTCCTACCAATTAGTCACACCTCTCAATCCCATTGGCTCACCAAAAATCTGCTAAAATAAGATCCCAGATTCCTTCCTTTACTATATTTATCCTCCCTTTATGAATAAATTCTTCCAAGGAATCCATTTTCTATAAACCAAAAGGAGTTACCCGATTAAGAGGTAACGTCTTCTCTCAAGTACTTTATTTTATTTTCCTTCTCCACCCCTACACTATCTTTATTCCATTATTTTATAAAACATATAATCAATATAATAAGATTTATTTATGCTAAATTTTCAAACTACATTTACACACAGCACCATATAATGGATAACAAACATAATGTTTATGTGTATGACGAACTACCGCCTCACTAAACGATGATTGTTCAATTTTTTTTACCACCTCTCATGGTCGAAATTATAATGGAAACTATATTTATATCTATTATAAATTATATTTATTATTTCTTTAATCTTATTTATTCCTGTTAAAACAAATATCTTTTTACTTTCTATTTGGTGTAAATAGGATAATTTCATTTGAGGAAGCGTGGACTATCACCCCCTCAAAGCGATGTGACTCATTCACAAACTACATAGAATATATTAAGGATGTGTTTAGGTAAATTATAAGATATATATGATATAATAATTATACTTTAATAATGATATATATATATATACATATATATACATATTTCATTTACCTTCTTTCATTCAATACGGTGATAAAAATGGAAATAACATTCTTGTGTATGTACGACTTACTGTCTCCATTAATGGTGTATTCGATTTTCTTACATCTATATTTTATAGATTATTATAATACACATATACTTAATATAAATAATATTTATATCATGTCTTACAATATTTATTTGTGATATATGTATAAGGACCAAATATATAATAAATTAACACGCATGCAAAGAACAAAGCGAATATTAACCGAAGTGAGACCTAAACATGGGATTGTTAACAAGAGATTAATGTATGGTCATAACCAAAAAATATATGGTATTATATATAAGAATATAGTTATGTAAAATATTTATAATAAATTTATATTTTTTATACAAGTGGTTTGAATGAGTATGGTGAAAGTCAACACACAAGGTAAGGGGATTTCATATCACTTTTGATAATTATTCTATGTTTCCATTCATATTATTTCTCTTAATAGATTATGTTTTGATGAAATGATTTTGATAAAACCCATTTCTCTTTCATGGGTTATATTCATTTAGAACCTGCTAATTTTCATGGGTTCTAATTTTTTTAGAATGATTATGAAAACTATATCTTATTCCATAGGTTATGATATGATTGCATGTTTATGATACCCATTTAATTTCATTGGTTATGATATAATTTTTTTATTATTTTGTGGAACATTAATATATGATTTCATTATGATATGGGTGGGACCTATACCTCCCTCCAATGTATTGGGTAAAGATTTATATCTCATGAGATAGACTACAACAGTAATTGGAATGAACCTTGACTTCTAATATGTATATGGGAGTGAACCATGACTATGAAGATGGTATGAGGAGTGAACTCATGATACCAAGATGGTCATGGGAGTGAACCATGACTACTATGATGGTATGAGGAGGGAACTTATACTACCAGTATGTTATTGGTAGTGATCACTTGGATACTATGTAAATCATATTATATTCTTATGTGTATACTAAAATTCCATGTTTTATTCCTATGTTATAATATAATAGATTATGTTATTTATTTCATTATGATTCATGTCTTACATACGTCAAATTTCTATACCAAGATTCATTTTTACGATCTTTGATATGTAGGGTATGATCTTATATTTTCTTAATCATGTTATCATACTGTTATACTCATGATTATGATTACATGTCTCTCATATTTACCCTTATTGAGCATTGAATATCACCCCTTCTTATGTTTCATTTTCACCATCTTATGGAGATATTTATTTTTTTATGGGTCTAAAAAGGGTTATAGTCATTAAGAGCCTAGTGGGAGATAAGGTAGATCACATATATACTAGTGTTTATGTTTCCATGTTTCCAAAGGCACTAGACTGGTATAGTCTTTATTCATGTATTTGTGTAATGTTTTATGTATTCTGAAAATGTTATGTAATGTTAATGTATGTCAAGACTGGGTCTCTGTAGTTTGTATTAGAAGAAAGTTTTAGTTAACCATTTGGATATAGAATGAGAAAACCTTAGTGAGAACCCTAAGGATATATCTAGTGATATGTATAATGATAAATAAATGTGTAGGAAAATGTCTTTGAATTTTAGTGAAGGATAGAGTGAGTGGTTTCCTAGAAATAAATCTTTTTCTGGATATTAGAATCAGATGTGGCTCTAGAATAGATGTACCTGGGGGTAACAACTTTGAAATGATGTTTCGAGCCTAACTTGGGGTAATCTGGTACACAACAATAGGCCTTGCTACACACTTAGTTTGACACTCCCAGGGGATATACTTTGGAAATTCACAAACTCCTCATAAACCATCATGATGGATTTGGAAATAAGTTAGATATGAATAACCTATGATAAACCTATGATGTCATAGATTAAGTAAGGTTCTATAACTTAGACATATTATAAGTGACTTTTCATGATTATGTGGTCCTTTATTATGATAATTGTTTCTTACTCTATGCTTTTGGTTTTAGTCAATGGCTGAAACCTGAAGGAACTACGTTAATGGTGATTCTAATAGAAAATGAAATGATTGTACTCTAACAAATTGAATGATATGTGAGCTGTAATGAAAAACCTCATTGTTATGCTTACACAACTTTCTCAAACAATGAATCATAGTGGACTTACAAATGAGAAAAGGATGTAACAACATTCTATTGAGTCATTCATGAGGCAATATCCACATTATTATCGAGGTTCTTCAAATACACTTTTTTTCTGAAAAATGGATCAGTACTACTAAAAGATATTCTCTATTATCCACTATTTAGAGCATGAGAAAGTCATTATGGTTTTTTATCAATTAGAAGGAGAATTAGATTAGTTGGGCACTCTAATAAAGAATACGAGACAACAAGATGATATTTAATCCATGGAATGGGATGAGTTCAAGAACTAATTTTTCAATAAGTTCATTCCTTGGATTCTACATACCAAGATGGAGAAATAGTTCCTTGAGTTGAATCAAATGGATGATGAATCTTTTGGTACGTGCAAGGCTAATTTCATGATACTTACATGGTACACTTCAGGAATTATCATCCAACCTGAAAGAAAAGTTGATAGGTTCATCAGTGGATTGAAGCGAATTATCACAAGCTAGTTGGCCATAGGAGACATTAGTATCTACAAAGAGATTTTTCATTATGAAATCAAGGTTGAAATAGATTTTGGATTCGCATATAAATCTCTTGGTTTTTACAAGAATATGAAGATGGTGTTTAAAAGAAAATCTAAAAACAATAAGGAGAAGTAAATTATCTTCCCTTTATGCTCTATATTTTTAAATAAGAATGGATGCAATTTACATAAGAGTTATAATAAATTTTTAAATTGCAGAAGGTAATTCCATCAGGGATTTGATTTCTGAATTGATTGGAAGAAGTTAGATAATTTTGTCAATGTGGAAAAAGATTCATAAAAAATTACCTACCATAATTTAGTGCTACAAGTGTAAGGATAACTTCTAATGTCATATATGATTCTAGATCTACCCACTCCTTCATATCTAAATAATTTTATAAGGGTATTAATATTCTACCAAAATAATTATACATGTAATTAGTAGTGAAAACCACTAATGGTACGATGACTATATCTCAAGTCTATGATTCATTTCCAATTGAAGTTTGTCGGAATATGCTTCCTAAAAACCATTACATTCTTTCTTTGACTTAATTTAATGTCATCTTAGGAATGGATTGGATTTCTCTACATAAATCCCACATAAATTGTAAAGGAAGGGATGTTACTTTTGATATTTCAAACACATATATGATCATCCATCCATGTTATGATAAGTATGAACTTCTTGTGGAGATTACATCTATTGTATGGGTTTAAGTCTCATTCAAAAGGGATCTTTATTTCAAATGGTTGGGGATAGAATCATCATCGATGATATGCCTATTTTTCAGGATTTTTTGGATGTATTTTTTGGAATAGCTTCCTATTCTTCCACAAAAATATGAAGTTGAGTTATCAATATAATTTATACCTGGTTCCACACCAATATCAAAGTATCCTTATAGAATTGATACAATTGAGTTACAAGAATTGAACAAGAAATACCAAGAAAACATTGATGAGGAATTCATTCATCCAAGTTTGTCACCATGGGGTTCACTAGTTATTTTTGTGAAAAAGAAAGATAGAGAAATGCGACACAGCATTGAATAACAAGTGTTAACCAAGATCGTAGTAAAGAAAAAGTATCATCTTCCTCGTATTGATTACTTTTTTATCAACTACGTGGAGATCAAAACATTTCCAATATTGATCTTTGTTCTAGATATCATCAATTAATGGTCAAGAAAGAGGGTATAACCAATATAAAATTACATGCAATGTATGGACATAATGAATATATAGTGTTGCCTTTTGGTCTTACTAATTCACCTACTATTTTTATGGATTTAATGAATAGATTCTTTAGAGATTACCTCGACTAGTTTTTGGTATTATTTATAGATGATATTCTTATCTATTATAATAGAAAAGAAGATCATAAATATCACTTGAGAATTCTACTAAAGACTCTAACAAAGGATAAGCTATATGAAAATTTTACAAAGTGTAAATTTTGGCTAAAAAAGGTTTTATTTTTAGCCCACATAATCTCAAGATATGATATATCAATAGATCCATCAAATACGGAGGCTATTGAATGATGGCCTAGACCAACCACGGTGACTGAGATATGTAGATTTCATGGTTTAGCTAGATATTATCAATAGTTTTAGAGAATTTATCATGAATATCTAATCATCTAACCAATTTAACTCAAAAAGTTTTCATGTTCTTCTGGATAGATGAATGTGACGAAAAATTCGAGGAACTGAATATAAGGTTAGTCGGTTCACGTTTTCTTACATTACCCTTTAGTGAAGAAGGGTTTGTAATCTTTTTTTGTGAATCTAAGAAGGTATTGGAATGTGTTCTAATGAATAATAACATGTATATCACTTATATCTCATGGAAATTGAATATTAATGATCAAAATTACCCAACTCATGGTTTAGAGTAAGCATTGGTAAAATTTTCATTAAATATATGGAGGCATTAACTTTATAGAGAAAAGTGTGATATATATACCAATAATAAAAGTATTAAATATATATTCACATAGAAGAATTTGAACATGTGTCAGAGAAGATGGTTGGAACTGATAAAGGATTATGAATTCTTTATACATTACCACTCTCAGAAAGCCAAAAATGTGGCTAATGATTTTAGTCAAAAGGATCAAGCTATCTTATCCATGATGATGATCACAAAAGATCCAATATTTCTATATTTTTAAAGGATAGAGCTATAAATCCTAAATGAAGGGGTAAATCGTATCTTTCTCCAATGAATGTTCAACCATATATCTAGTGAATATCAAATAGGGGAAGAAGGAAGATGAAGAGTTGTAGAAGAATGTCAGGAATGTTCCTGAGTTTAACTATGATCATGATAGAATTAGAAGGTTCACGAACCGTGTATGTGTTCCCTCCGTACAGATTTGAAGAAGTATCTATTAGAGAAAGCTCATAATTTTTCACTCTCTATTCATCCTTGAATTAGTAATATGTATAAGGACTCGAAAGAATAATTCTGGTGGGATGGCATGAAGAGAGATATCGTAGAGTTTGTATCTCTGTTCATGGTATGCCAATAGGTTAAAGATGAAAGACAAAAGTCTAAGGGGTTTTTGCAACCATTACCCATACCGGAATAGAAATGGGATAATACCACTATGTATTTTATCATTGGACTACCAAAAACATCTAAAGGTTTTAATGTTATATGGGTTGTAGTCGATCACCTTACTAATTCAACACATTTCATCTCTATCATAGAAGACTTCTCTACGGATCAGCTTTCCAAGATATACATTAAATAAGTGGTAAGGTTTTATGGAGTACAATATTCTATTGTATCAGATTGCTATCTAAGAATTACCTCAATGTTATGTCAAATTATTCTGTAAGAACTTGATAAATAATTGATTTTTATCATTTCTTATCATTCTCAGACATATGTTAAGTCTAAAAGAACAATTCAAACCCTATAGGATATGTTGAGTTCTTTTTCTCTAGAATTTAAAGGTGGTTGGGATCAACAACTTCCTCTAGTTGAGTTTTCTTACAATAATATATTTCACTCAAGAATTAAAATAGAACCTTATGAATCCCTTTATGGGAAGAAATG
This sequence comes from Viscum album, assembly GCA_963277665.1. Lineage (NCBI taxonomy): Eukaryota > Viridiplantae > Streptophyta > Magnoliopsida > Santalales > Viscaceae > Viscum > Viscum album. The sequence goes on along the minus strand of OY728145.1, from coordinate 685,150,914 downwards.
TAAATCTCCAATATGATGGGATGAAGTTGGATAAATAAATCTATTGGGACCTAATATTGTTAAAGAAATGGTCGAGAAGGTTAGAACCATTCAGCAGCATATTAAGGCATCTTGAAGCCAGCAAAAAAAAATTGATCACCATTGATGTGAACTAAAATTTTAAGTTAGTGAAAATGTGTTTCTAAAAATCACACCCTATAATAATTTTATGATATTCATGAAGAAAGGGAAACTAACGCCTAGGTATATCATTCTCTTTGAGATTCTTAATTGTATTGGGATGGTATCTGATTGCTTTGCACATCCTCCAAATATCTACCAAGTCATCGATGTGTTCCCTGTATCTCTATTGAGGAAGTACATACCTAAACCTTCACATGTACTGAACTCATAGGTTATACCACTAGAGAAGGACCTTTCTTACAAGGAATAACCATTTGAAATTATAGATCAATCAGAGAAAATTCTACGAAAAAAGACCACTCACATAGTCAAATATTTGTGGAGATTTCACCAGTTAGAGTAAGCTATATGGAAACTTGAGAATGTGATGAAGAAAAATTATCCTCATTTTTTTACCGGAGTGATGAATTTTGAGGGATAAATTTATTTTAAGGGGGTAGAATGTAACACTCCGAGTTTTTATGGACCTTTTTTTAATAAATTAATTTTTTATTCATTTCTTACAATGCACTATGTCTAACATTCCTTTCACAAGAAACCAACCTAGTTAAGGTTACGTGGAACCAAATTGTCTTATATTACATATAACATCAACTTGGAATACATTACATGCAACACCAACTTGGTGTACATCACACGCAACACCGGTGTTTCTACGAAACATCATTCTGTTGTTATAATTATTTAAATGATATAATTAAAACCTAGTCGTTAGACATAGTAATATTAATATTAATAACTAATTTTAAAATATTTTTTATAACATTTTTATATAAATAAACCACATCGATAATGAATGATATAATTTTTTGATAAAGTCCTTATGTATTTAAAAATATTATTTTCTCGAATGAACTGCTTTTAATATCCTTCTATGAAAAATAATAAAATTACTATGAGACACATTTTGAAATTTAATTTGATAAAATAAACATAATTTTTTTAATTTATAATGTTGAAATTATATTAGGGTAAAGTTTTGGGATTTGTATGAGAAACTTCATTTTTAGATGAATAGTAAAAATACCGGATTTTAATTCAAAACTACTTTTTCATTTAATATATTTATAATGATAGATTATATTTTATATTTTTTTTAAAGATTAATTAGATGATATTTTTATCAATTAATCTAAATTGGGTTATTGGAATAAATTTCACATTGAAATTGGATATAAAACTTATCAAACTTTTGATCATTTTTACTTTAAAAACATGTATTGTCTACCTGACATCAGGTTTAATTTTAAATTAATTTTTACCACTTATGTGTATGTAATTTGGAAAAAGTATTCAATATTTAGAATCATAATAATTTAAAATATCTAATAATATCAACTTAGTCTTTAACCAATAATATTAGTGAATGTAATTAAAATTAATTACATCGATTAAGATAAAATTAAGCTTAACGAAGGACTAAACCTTAAATTTAAGACCCATAATGACCTAGAAACTCATCCAAAACCCATTGGATGTCCATATTTATGCTCTATAATCACATGGATTGAATATGGACCATTATTGGATCTAATTGCAATATGAAAATTTGGGTGGGATTCTCTCATCAAAAATTTACAAGAGTGTCACTCATCCTCCACTATAAAAAGTGATCCTTTCCTCCAAATTACTCACACCTCTAAAGAACCTTGTCTCACCAAACCTCTAAAATAATAATATCCCAAATTCCCTAAATTAATCCTTGAATCATCCCTTTTTTCATAAAGTCTTATAAGGAATCCTTTTGTCACAAAATAGAAGGAGTTACCCAATTAAGAGGTAATGTCTTCTCTTGTGTCCTTTATTTTATTTTCCTTCTCCACTCCACCACTATATTTATTACATTAACATATAAAAACACCAGTATATTCAATATAATAGTATTTTTTTATGAAAAAATATCATTTTATAGTTAAAAACACCTCTTTCTAAGGAATAACAAACATGATGTTTATGTGTATGATGAACTACAGCCTCACTAAACGATGATTTTTCAATTTTACTTACTGCCTCTAATGGTAGAAATTTGAATGAAAACTATTTTTATATATTTAATATAATATATTTATTATTTCTTTAAAAAATTATTCCTTTTACAACAAATATCTTTTTTACTTTCCATTTGGTGTTAATATGATAATTTCTTTGAGGAAGTATGGACAACCGTACCCTCAATGCAATGTGACTCATTCACACACTACATGGAATGTATTAAGGATGGATTTATTGTAATTATATGATATATATTATATAATCATGAAACTATAATAATGATATATATATATATATTCATATTTCACTTACCTTATTTCTTTCAATATGACAATAAAAACCAGAAACATCGTTCATGTGTACATACGACTTACCATCACCATGAACAGTGTATTCCATTTTCTTACTTCTGTATTTTATAGATTATTATTTTCACAACCCAACCTAATTTGAGGATTTCGCCACAACTACCCTTAACCTGCCTCCATAGTCTAGGGGTGGAAACAAGTGCCAAAGGCACAGTAAAAGTTTGTAGGCCTTTGCCTAAAAACCTATACACGCACACAACCAACTCGTTGAAAAAGTGTAGAGGGAAAGAAATATAGGATGAAACACTATTATAAAATAAACCAATAATGAATGAAGATTTAGATAGTATGATATTATGGTAATGTAAACTGAATTTAAAGGGTGGAAAATACACTCCCAACTAAAAACCTATCCCAACCTAACAAAACTGGAAAAGTAAAACACATGAGAGAGCCAGCTCCTGAATCCCAAGCTATGACCATTGTACGTGATCTAAGAACCTCGTTTCCCTAAGATCATCTGATTATATGATTAACATATCCATCATCTAAAAATTATACATCATATGTTGGGTGAATCCCATACATGGGAGAGTATATACATACCCAGTAGAACACCCTGAAAAGGGTGAAGGGGACAATAAGAGTTACACTGAAGAGGAAACTAGTATAGAGAACAAGGTATGGTAAAAGAGTATATATCAACCCAAAAAGATAGTAAAATTAAACTCATCCAAACATAAGGAGCTCTAAATGGTGTCAATAACAACTTATAATCAATTATTCTCTACCTATATTAGGAGAGTATACTCATCCAACCATGAGAAGCTTGGCACAGAAAGCATGTGGCATACCCTACCTGTCTTCACCTATCCTGAAAGGAGAGTAGCCAAAACCCAAGGAGTGGGTACTAAAATAGGATATATATATATATATATATATATATATATATATATAAGTATTCTCATTCAAAGATCCGAAATGATAGATTAAAGGGACCTCTATCTCAAGGCTTAGTCTAAAAATAAAAGTAGCCAAAAATTCCAAGCTAAGTCCATATACAATTCCCAACACCTCATGTGTCTACCCAGGGAACACAAGTCAAAGGGAATCAATCACCACACCTTGATACAATCCACTTTGGGAGGCAATAACTCACCCTCACAATTTTAGGTCGCATCATAAGGATCTGTCTCAGTGGTAAAAGCACACCTCTTTATCATGATTCCAAAGGTATGTCAAACCATGTGTCATCATTATTCTGCACAGCCAAATGGGAAAAAACACAAATTAGGGTACTCACAACCTAGTGCATCAGGGGGTTTACATTCTTATAGTAGTCATAGAGGACCCACTCTCATGCTTATGGGGGGTTCCACTATGATAGTATTCGTATAGGACTCGCGCCCATGCCAAAGGGGGGTTCCACTCTAGTTTCATGGGGACCTGTGCCCTGCAACAACTGGGGGTTTCACCTTGGTTGTTGAGGAATTTCACCCTATCTGATAGGGGTTCCTCTCAGAAGTTAGAGGACATACTCCTATTCTGATGGGGATTCCACTCTAATGGTTGAGGATCCACACATTGGGATTTTAAGGGTGTTCCACTCTAGGGCATCGAGGACTTACACCCTACCTGGTAGTGGGGTTCCACTTGGAAGTAGCTATAGAGGACCCATTCCCATGTCCATGGGGGGTTACACTCTAGAATAAGTCCCTAGTGATCTTGCTTGAATGCTTCCCGATCATTTCCAGATCATTGTCGATGGGGATATGTTGCCCAGCTTAGTTGGAGGGTACCAACCGAAAAGCTCTGATATTCTAGTGCTTGATAACTATCATCATCAAACATCTCTTAAATAAGAGTCACACCTATAAAATCTTGCATTATATCTCAAAATAAACTACAGAGGAAATCATCATATTTTATGCTGAAAAATACTTAGGCTAGGCCGCTCACTGGAAAAAATTTGGGTACAAAAAAAGGAGATATGATAGGTAGAAGATTCATAATGAGGTACATAGTGTGTATGGGGTTTACACGACATGTGACCCCAACTCATTGCGTATCCATGTACCTAGAAATACTTGGGTAGTAAACTTTGTACATGTACCCCTAGGCATTCCATTGTTCTCCTAGAGTACATGGAATATTCATCCAAAAGGATGATAAATGCATCATTCTCTTCATTGGTCTGAATGGAAAAAACACAATTCCACTAACATTACTCCTCAAATAAGCCTATATAACCAAAAAAATTACACCTTTTCAATATTTTCAAAAAATCATAAAGGATCGACTATTAATTTTCCTGAATCGGTAACCCGGTGAAGAAACTACATTTCACCACGTTGTGTACAAATAGTGCCTCATGGGGCCCATATCTCAATCTTGAAATCAAATATACGGATCACACCATTGCGATCCTCATAGAAAAACTTACGGGGTTGACTATTAATTTGTTAAAAATGGGCACCCAATGAAAAAGACTCATTTCACCGCAACAAGCCCAAACTAGTCTTGGTGGGGGTTGCACCTTGGTCCTACATTAAAAGCCTAATATTGGTCTCAAATGGTCTGCCTCAATGTCAGGATCACAATTCTGCTGACAGCACATCAATTATATGTCGCATGAAAAAAAATTGGCAGGTCAAAGTTCTAATAATAATAATATGTTAATATTATTTGGGAATTTTGTGGACCAGATCTGCAAACCCAAAAAGGCATCCAACATCAGTATAAAAATGAATTTCTTGAAAATAGGTTCATGCTACCATAGACTACATGTCAATCAGATACTTCAAATTGGAGTTACGTACAAATCATAATTTGAAAATAATAATAATATATTTAATTTAGGGATTTTATAGGCTTAATCCTTGAGTTAGTGAAAGGTACCCAGCATTGGTCTTAATAAGACTGCCTTGAATATAGGGTCACATTGCTACTGAAGGCACGTCAAACGGACGCCGCATGGTGGAGTTACGGTGGCTAAACAATTTAATAATAATATTATTATTCTTATTATTCTTATTATTATTATTATATTTCATTTTATTAAAAAATTCATTAACCACCTCCCCCTTATTTCTTGCACGTTTGTCGTCTGACTGTGCACCGCTATCTATCATCCCTATTTCCCAACCTATACCCCCATGTCATGCAAACCCTACTCGCTGGACCACCTCTTACTACATTACCCTACCGTTGTGGGCCATCTCATCGGACCACTGCTTTGCCAGCTTCCTGGACTGTGCACCACCATCCTGGCCAACTCCTCTGCTCTCACGTCTCACACAGAACAATTGTACCTTCCATAAGCCACTAGTAATCCATTCCAAAATTGAAAATTAAAAAGATTGTAGATGTGTGGTCCTCAGGCCCTTATTCAAATAGATCTCTTCCCCACTCGATGATCTGTTGTCATTTTGACATTCCAAAGACTAAACGATAAAGAACTTGTGAATAATAGATAATTAGGAGAAAAATAAATGGAATCCAAGCATAGATCAATGGTCATGTTAGTTTGGACATTGATGATGATTTTCAAAAATGATAAAATCGATAAGGAAATAGTTTTATAACTACATATTGAGGAAAGGTATCCGAAGGAATAATCCTACATGTATTTGGATCTATTTAGCATCAACGAGCACATCTTCTAATGATTATTGTGATCCGAAAAATCTTCATCCTGGAACCGAAAAAAGGTGAAGAGGAGGAGAGCTCGTCATTGGTGGAAGAGTTATCAATAAACCAAAACCAAATCCTCATAATCACCTATATATAACCTTTTAATTGGGTCAATGTTAAACCACTTAACTACACCCACCAACGATCATGGGATCTGAACATCCTGCTCCCTCTCACATTAGGTTTCACTTAGGGAAAATACTACATTAGGAAATCAACTTTGGTCTCAGATTTCATATATGATCCCCCATTCATGAGTTATTAAGATTAGAATTAAAAAATAAAATTATTTTATTTAATTATTTAATTTACTGTTATGTCTTTGGTGATGTTTTATACAAATAACCTACTCCAACAAAAGTTATGTCATGCCTAGGGTAAATACCACATTGCAGACTCAAATGTTCCCTCAAATTTATGATCTGAGTTTTCATTTAAGATATATTCTATTATTTATGAAAAAATTCTTGTTCCTAATAAAAATATATTTAATATTTTTATAAAATTAATTCCAATCACATCGGGCCTTTTAATTGTGTGTTGTCTCAGTGCTTGGCTCCGAAAATATTCCTAGAAATATTCCAATTTCTTTCAAGGAAAAACCAGGGTCTCTAAATTCTATAACCAAATAAAGGATTTTAATTTTTTATCTTATTTTTATATTCCACTTCTATTCTAATTTCACAGTGTAAATAATGTTAAAATTTACCTTCAAACTTTCATAAGGAACAATTTATTCTTTACTTCGTATAGGCATCTCATGCACACAACCAATTTTATTTTCTTCACTTTATTCATTCCTTCAACTTTGGATAATCATAGAATATTATCTATTATTCAGATATCCATAACGTCTTCTCTTCACTTATACTTATTATTTTTCATCATTATTATTTTAATTAAATCTCATTTAGATACATAAAATAGTAATAATTTCTATATATTTATATATGAAATTGAAATTTCAATTAAAATACTCATCTTAAAAAATACCTTAGATCAAATTTTATTTAATATTAACCAAAAAAATTGAAATGGTAGTAATTATAGGATGAAATAACCAAAAAACCCCTCTTAGATAAATATAGGTAATTAGGATTGTTTGAAATATACAGTTTTGAACTTTCATTATGTATCATCCTCTTTTTCAATGTAGGATGTTAGTAAAAAAGAGGTATTTTTTAACTTTCTAAACACATCTCAATGTGATGATGATACTATAGAATACAGTTAAACAAAATTACAGTGGAATATAAATAAATTGATAAACAACTTTGTAGCATGAAATATTATCATGAATTATGAATCACCTTTCTCTCAACTAGTTACGGGATGGTAACTCACTCATGGTGATAGCTCATTTAAAATTCTAGCAACACCAAAAGCCACTAGTTCATCTTATTTATAGAATTACCCTTCTACAATGACATGGGAGTCATATTACAGCATCATTGTGATGTGTTTACTCCTTTATAGTGTATAGGTCCTCAATATTCTAGTGGAATGGAAAATATGAATGGAATTATTTCAGATTTAGCGACATATTTATGGCGTGTAATCCATAAAATAGGTAAAGCCACTAAAAACTAACCGAGTATACTTTATGTTGAATTATTTATTTATTGGGAAAAACAACTTCTTCAAAAAACATCTATAGTGTAAAACCATGATTTGAAGTGTGTGAAAACTACCTTCAACAAATTTCATCATGAAATATTTTCCTCATAAATGATCCTTATAAGCCCACATAATCATCATTTGAATTTATCACCAAATATATTCATCTCAAAAGATGTTTTTATTTGAATTTTATTTATGAAATTACAATAAAATATAAAATAATGAATCACATACACTCAAACCACTTCTTTAACAATCTACTCACAAAATAATCTCAACACCTATTAGTCTCAATAATCTCCCCGTTGTATTTTTTTGTCTACCAAAAAGTATAATTCCCTTCCAAACTCTAAATTTTTATCTATGGATCACCATACAATAATTCTAATCCTTTGTTAGTGAAAATGGTGTAGGTAATAAGAACATTGAATAAATAATTTAATTTTGTCGATAAGAATTGATCTATATTCATTACTAAACTTATAAAACCATATTGATGATGATATATGACTTGAAAACAGATAAACCATATCATAATAAATACATCATCATCATCCCTGCATCAAATAAAATATATTTATTAAAAAATATTTCATGCACTTCAATAAATAGTTATAATAATTCACAGATGAAAAATATTGTATTCAAATTTTTATCCGTTAAAAAACTCACCCTAAATATATTCTTCCCTTGAATATTTAATGAATGTATTAATGGATACTCTCAGTAATTTTTTTTTCATTTTCTACCCCATTCGAAATAATATCAATACATAAGATGAAAAAAGTGACTTGATCACAATAACTTGTCCCAGAGATGTGTCAGTTTGGACTCCCAATATTAACCTTATATTTTGATAACCATCCTTAGAGAAAGTGTATTGGTGAACACATCATCTATCTACTCCTTTATAGAAACATATTATAGATTTAATTAATTTTTTTCACTAATATCCTTGATAATCTAAAATTTAATTTCAATGGGATTATATCTTTAATGATGAATAAAATTATTAGTAAAATTGACAGCACTTTGATTATCACGGCCAAGAAGAAGTCACAACTTCACCTCAACATTTATATATTTTAAATATGTCTTCATCCACATTAACTGAGTTGTGTCATGAGTTATACCCACATATTATATATCATAATTATTCTTAAAGTTTTATAACTTAGATTCTATGTGTACCAACACACACACCTTTCACCCAATAAGAAAACTCAACTTTTTATGGATCTTTAGTCAACATCACATATAAACCAATCTAGATCTATATAACTAAACAGATCTAACATTCTTGTTCTTTCATATTTCAACCTAAAATAAACTATTCCATTAATATATTATATAATCCTTTTTTCACCCAACAAATGGGACTCATTGGGTGAAATTGAAAACCTAGAAAAAACATAACAACATAAACTAATTTTTTCCATAAATATGTTAGATGTGGAAGACATCAAATAAATTTTATAAAATATTTAGGATCAACAACCTTACCATTTTCATATTTGGGAAAACTTGTTCCCACTAAAATTAGTGTGTAAATTGGTTTCAAATATTCCATTCCAAATCTCTCAAGATTTCCTTATCATGCTTCTCTATAGAAATTAAGAATTTTGATCTTTCTTTTAAGATATTTTTAATCAAATAATGTACCTTATTTATCCCAACATAGGCATTTAAAATAATATATGTATAAAAAACTTTTCACATGTTTATTCATTATTCCCAAAAAATATATTGTCATTTATATAAAAAAATAAGTAGAAGAAATACTTATTTGTCATATTTTATATAGATATTTTTTTCTGCTCTTCCATTTATGAAAGTCAACCTCTTAAAATTAGAATACTTCTTAGAATAAAATGCTCTTGCAGATTAATCTATACCAAATAAATAATTCATTAACCTGTAAGAATAGATATTATTTTTTCCATGCAATAACCAACGTGGTTATTAAATTTAATCATCTTCTTCTAAATCACTTTTAAGGAAGACTGAATGGAATCCCAACTAAAAAATATTATATTTTGTTTATAGCATAATAGAAAGAAATATTCTAATATTTTTAAGTCTTGAAATCAGTGAAATATTTTTATCAAACTCCACCCCTTTAACCTATGAATATATTATTCATGTCGGTCTATCTATTTTCTCATTTTATATCCCTTATCATTCAAATATTTTTGGAATATCCACTTTTTTGTCATAACATTTTTCCCTTAATATTTGGAAACTAAATACAAATTATCATTCTTTTAAAGTTGTTCCAAATATTAATTTCTAACATTAAACCAATATTGATGCTTTAAAAATTCATCAATAACTTCTGGATCAAATTTAGAGAACAATGAAATATGAGATGTTTTCCTCATATTTATCCTTATTTTTACCTACAAAATTTGATATCTAATGATATTTTTCGGTTTTTTAGGCCTTATAATCCTACAATGAGATTAATTTTATTGTTATTAATCACATGAAATGGTGGAATATTCTTCCCCAATATGTATATTTTCAAAACTTTCATCTATACATAAAATTTATTCATTCTGTTTAAAAAAATTGCATCATCGTCAATTACTTAACCTTCTTTATAATATGCAGTTTTTTTATAATTACCACACATTTATATAATAATAATTAATGATTTTATAATTTATTTATTGAAATAGAGATAAACTCTTCCATTTTTAGGATAACCATGAATGATACCATCAAATTTTTTATTTTTATACATTATGAGATTATCATCTTTTACTTGATAACACAAGGACTACCAAACACACATAGATATTTCAAACATATAGATTTTTTATAATATATATCTTAAGGGGGTAAGTAAATTCTCCCTATATAAACATTATTTTTGGATATGATATACATTAATAATTTCTTGTCTACAAAAATTATTGGAAGTGTCGTGCTCGACAGTTATATTATGATCCATCTCCACCAAACACTTATTCTTTCATTTAACCAAACAATTTTGTTGTGGCGTGTAGGGTGCACTAATTTCTTGCCATATTACAACTATATCTACATAAAATTAAAATATAACACTTATAAACTTAGTTTTATTTTCTATCTAGATATTATTAAAAGAAAAATAACTCTCCTTTTTTCACTTCTTAAAAAAATTAAGAATTTTTAAGGCCTCAAACTTGTGTTTCATAAATAAAAACCATTTAATATGATTGAATTATTCAATAAAATTAATATATTACTTATATTAATTGTTTTTTCTTCCTCGTGGGACCACACACATCTAAATTAATGAGCTACAAAGGTTGAGTATATTAAATCTTCAATATCTTGTGAATGGAGATAAAAATCCTCTCTTTTTGGCTTGTTGAGCACATTTAGAAACATTATATTTTCAAAAAAATAACATCATGAACATTTTTTTCTTGAGAAATAATGTTCATATTATTTTGACAAATATGTAAAATCATTAAATAATTGATTCTCTATATTCATGTTTAAATAGCATGAATTTCCAATATCACCAGCTTAGAGTACATTCCCTTAAGTCCATTGTCCTTTGGTCCCAATTATTCCATCATCTATCTGCTAAAAAAGAACAAATAATTCTTGAACACCGCTTCATTACCTTCATCACAAATCTATGATATATTCAATAGGTTGGGTGTCCATCCATCGATATAAAGAGTTTTTTATTTCATCACTTCTTTCCAAATAACAATTGAGACAACTCTATTAACGTCTAGGGAACCATAATTTCAAAAACCTTGTTGAATAACCATTTAAATTCTCAAAATATTATATTATATTTAAATATATTTTCATATAGTATGAGAATTCAGTATCCATGATCCATGGAATTTCTCTTTTTGATGCATTAATTTCCACATCCACAACTATGGATTTATCATTTCCAATTTTATTCATATTCTGAGGATTTTCAGTTTTAGAAATCATAATTTTTGGGACAGTTAAAATATGATACATTCATTTAAATGGATACGAAGCAGGTCAAACCTTCCATAAACTTCTTCAAGTAAATCAAACACATGTTTTTTCTTCTTTATAAAATATTTAACTTGTTTCTTAACATCCTTCTTTTGATAAGGATTAATCCACATAAATATTTTTATCCCAAAACATCTAGTATTTTTTGATATGGTAGGTAAAACAACACATTTTTACCATATGTAAAAAACCTCTACATCACCAATTATAGCCACAAAAGGAACATTTTCCTAGAAAAAAATTCATGTTGTCCAAAACTATATTACAAAATTCAAACCTCATTCTCATCATTAATTATTATTGTTGGGAAAGAGAATTTTTTAAACTTTTAATATCTTATTATAAATATTAGACTTATTTTTTACCTTTTCATAGTCTTTAGTTAAGGAATATTTTGAAACATATTTTGGATTTATATAATTTATATATTTTTAAAAATCATTTTATTTAGCCACAAAATTTATATTTTAGACATGTTTCTTCTTATTTGACTATTTATAAAACTTATTAATATTAATATAATCGCAGAAATTTGATTTTTATTGATCTCTTTTTTCTTATATCTTCTTGGAACACCACCTAACTACTTGAATAAGTTTTTGAAAAATAATTCTAGATAGGTTCAATTATTCTTTAATATTGTTTAGTTTATTGAATAAGAGTAAGATTCTTATTCACGTATTTAAAATATCCTTAAAACAAGATATTAATGTAAATATCATCTTAAAGAAAATTTTTAAAATTAAATATCTCCTTTAACATCTTATATTTTCCTTCTTCATAACTTGTTATTTATTATTGAGTGATTTATCATCATTCCTCAATCTCAATTTTTCTTTTTCAAGTGTTGTTATTTTTTAAGAGACATTATTTCCATTATATTTTAAGTATAAAATCATTACAAGTTTATAGATCTACACTTAAGAAATTTTTTCATCCGTCACTAGTGAAAATTTTATCATTCCCATTAGCAATTAGATGTTTTTTAATAACATCACTTTTTTGTATCAACCTCTTCTTATTTACCAATGCTTTCATCATATTCAAACATAGATATTAAATTAGTCTTTTTGATCTTAAATAAATTAATACACTGTATCCTATAAGTTAATTTTAACCAAGATTAATTCTTCTTTGAAAATATTCATGGTCTTTTACTTTCTTCAAAACTGTCTTCGTTTTCATTTTATTTTGGACGGCTTGCTGAAAATGTCTATTATCTCTATAATTGAAGCATTTAACTTTTAAATTTTCCTTTAAAACTTCCATTACAACTTATCAAAAAAATTAGGTAAGAGAAACCATTTTATAAAACCTTATATACACACATTAAACTGATTATGAATATCCTACTTCATCATCTTCATAAATGGCCTTCTTACTTTTCTAAAATTTTGTGACATTAAAGGAAATATTCATTTCCACATTTAATTTTTTCTTAATAGCATTATCCTTCACAATTTAAAATGAAATAAGAGTATTATGAAATTTCTAAAGAGATATTTAAATGGGAAAATTTTCTTCAAGATTATATACATTTATTTCAAAAATAACAAGTAAGATATAAAATATCATCTCTATAATAGTGGAGTATTCTAACTTCTTATTCTAACCTCTGATCATGATTAAAACTTCATTTATCATCATGGATAATATTTCAATTTTCTCATTAGAATGAATCATAATATATTCATTTTTATGTCCCTAAAACTACAAATTATCTCACTTTACGTTGTTTTTTCCTTCATATATATGCACTAGTTAGTCTAAAATTCTTATTTGAGTTTTGATTCCTTTGATCTTCATAAATTCACTTTTTTAAAGGGATAATAAAATGAAATTTCTAGGTTTACCATCACTCTATGTATTCTATTTTTATAATAAAATTAAAATATAACCTTCAATAAATGGGTGAAATCCATCAGTTATAGATTCCAATGCTTCGTAACTAATAGAGAGATGATGTAGAAACATTCTATCCTTCCCAACATTGAATCATTTCCTATAAAAATGTATGAATCCTATTACTATTCACTGAATTAAAATTATCCATTTTTGATAATATAATTCAATTAATTGTTCTTATTCTTTAAATATTATTAACATAGAAAATCATAAATGAAGGGAACTTGTGCTCTGATACCACTTGAAAATCCACCTACAATATTTTTTGAGATCACTAAGAGGGGGTGAATTAGTGATCACGATTATTTTTATGTTCATTCAAATAAATAACTTCACCACTTGTTAAATTATAGTGATATAATTAGTCTCCACATCCACATGCACACCAATATGAGGTAATAAAAAAGATTAACAAGGAGTACCTTTAAATATTAGTACATTGAGTGATATGGATTCTACTAGGATCAAACTACCCACTATAATATTCATGTGAGTAAAAATGAGTAGGATATACCATTAATACTCTCACATACATGTATCCCAACTATTAGTTTGTGTATATTTCACCAAAGTGCATCTCATAATTTTTAAGGATAAATATTTATAATAGCTGAAGAGTCTTAAAACAAATAAAATTCCTTCAATTCATTGAGTTTGATGAATTTTTTTACATATCCACTAATTTCATAGTATAAAGCAAGTATAAATTCACCATAAAACATGTATAAGGACATTTGTTATGTTCAATTTATATACAACACAAATGATGACATTAAAATTTATTTTATTCTCCTTCTTATTTTATATTAAATTGGATAATCTTGAAATATTCTCTCCTTTACACGAATCTAGAACCTATTCTATTTAGTTACACATTTTTATTTTATTTTTATAATTTTTCTGAAAAAACATCCATATCTACACATGTAACACCCCATGATATTAAAAGGTTAAAAGACTAAATGATATGACTCATGTCAATAAGGTGAAAATTGCGTTTTAGGGGAATACCTAATTATAAATTCAAAGTTAAGCATGGTTGGCCTGAAGTAGTGATTAGGATGGGTGACCTTCTGATAAGTTTCCTAGGGTGTATGTGAGTGAGGAAAAAATAAAATTAAAGAATATGCATTATCATGTGGAGATATTCATTAGTTTGATAAGATACCCCAGTGAGTAATATCTAGTGGTGTGATAAGAAGGAAACCAATCTATTATACCAGACTCATGGTGTCAGCTGACTTGGTTCATGGATCGAGAAAGGTAGAGTCCTAAAAACTTGTATAAGGGTAGTAACATAGCCTCAAGTGTAGTGTAACTTCCTGGGTTGAGATGTAGGGTCCTTAACTAGGACGCTGGTCTCTAAATGGGGGGTGAATGTTACGCCCCAATACACTAAATGGTTATGATACTAAATGATATGACTCATTTAAATATTTTGCACCTTTCTTTTTTGGTATCCAACCTAATTAGAACTCCATTGTTAATCATGAATTGATTGGATTAGTGATCATGATGGGTGACCTTATATGATGATTCCCAGGGTGTGTGTGAGTGAGGAAAAAATACATTAAAATAACATGTTTTGTCATGTGGGGAGAGTAATTAATCTATTAAAAGACCCCAATGATTAATATCGTATGGTGTGATAGGAGGAAAAACAAGTTATTTGAGGTCTTATAGGATACCCATGGGGTTAGATGACTAGGTCCATGTCCCGATGAAGGTTGGGTCATGATAAAGGGTATCATATCCAATACCCTTCTAGAAGTGTAGAGGCACTTCTTGGGTTTGAGGCTTGAGGTCGACAATGGGGGTGTTGTGATTAAAATGCTGGAGAGTGTAACACCATTGGAAAAGTGGGACTTAAAAAGGATAAATTTTATTGACCATTCCAACAAGGTTCACCTTTAATTTAATAAACCTACCTGATTATGACTCCATAGTTAAGAATGATTGGCTTGGAATAGTGATCAGGATAGTTGACTTCTTGGGAATTTTCCTAGGGTGTGTGGGAGTGGGGATAAAGATTACTAGAAATAACATGTGTTGTCATATGGGGAAGTTATTATTCAAATGACTCGATCAATCATGTGGTTTTTATCCTGTGGGTAAAATCATTAGTCGGATGACTCATTCGAGCATGTGGGTGGGTCCAAATGAGGGGACCATGTGTCTGTGGGGAAATAGGTGGTACATAGATGCTTAGGACTAGAAAACCATGTTATGTTGGGGGTGTCTATACTATTAGTGGGGCCTAGTTGTTACATTGTAATTAGATTAGGGACTTTTATTTAAGTGTGGTGGCACTTCCTAGGTTGATATGTAGGGTCCACAACAAGGATGTTGTGATTTAAAGATGGGGTGAATGTAACACCACATGATATTAAAGGGTTAAAAGACTCAATGGTATGACTCATGTCAACAAAGTTCACCTTTATTTTATGGATCCTACATGATTATAACTCCATAGTAAAACATTCTTGGGTTTGAGTAGGGATAAGGATGGTTGAGCTTCGTGGAATTTTACTATGGTGTGTTTCCGTGAGGAAAAAAACACTAAAAGAAAATGTCCTGGCCTATGGGGGTAGTTGTTAGTCTAATAAGTGACCCTGGGGGGTAATAGCATGTGGTGTTCTGGGAAGGGAACCAAGGTATTAATGGGAGACACATGGGGTCATGTGATTAGGTTCATGGCCTGGGGAAGGCTAGGTTGTAAAAAATTGAGTAGTGATCAGGATGGGTGACCACTTGGAAATTTTTCCATGGTTTGTGAGATTAAAGACAAAGCACACTAGAAAAAACATTTTTTGACATATAAGGATCTTCAGTAGTCATATTAATCATTCAACCACGTGTGTGGGCTCCAAGGAGGGGACCATGTGTGTACAAGGTAACTACTGGTACCTATAGGGCCAGGACCTGATGGCTATGTTAAGGCTGGGTGTTTGTACTATTAGCAAGACCTAGTTGTTACATTCGTATCATAGTCGGAACCTAGCCTTATGTGTGATGGCACTACCTTGGTTGATTTTTAGGGTCCACAATGAGGACATTGTGTTCTAAAGGGGGAGTTAATGTAACACACCAGGATGTTAAATGGTTAAAAGACTAAATGATATGACATAGGTCAATAAGGTACACTTTTTTGAGAGAATACTTTATTAAAACTCCACATTTAAGTGTGCTTGGCCTAGAGTAGTGATCCAGATGTGTGACCTTCTTGTAAGTTTTTGTAGGTTGTGTGTGAATGAAGACAAAACTCAATGAAAGAACATGTGGTGGCCTATGGGGATAGTAATTATTCTGACAAGAAACCCCAGTGAGTAATAGTTTGTGGTGTTTTAGGAAGGAAAAAAAGGTTTTAAAGGAAACCCATGTGGTTATTTGACTAGGTTTATAGCTCAGGGAAGGCCCGGTTATGAAAAATGGAGTAATGATCAGGATGGGTGACCTCCTGGGATGTTTCCTAGATGTGTGCCAGTGAGGAAAAACGGAATGGAAACAACATGTGTTGGATTTCCAGGACAATCATTAGTCAGATGACCCGTTCAAGCAAGTGGGTGGGTCCCAGGGAGGGTACCCTATGTCTATGGGGTAACTAGTGATACCTTGTGGTCCATGACCCAATGGACATGTTGATTATGGTTTTATATCATGTTAGTGGACCCCATATGTTACATTTGTTTTAGAGAAGGAACACATATTTGTGTGTGGTGGTGATGCCTAGGTTGAATTGTAGGGTCCACAATGTGAATGTTGTGTTCTAAAGGGGGTGAATGTGACACACCAGGATGTTAAAGGTTTAAAATACTAAATGATATGACGCATGTAAAAAAAATTACCTTTTTTGGAATCCTATCAGATTAGAACTCCAAAGTTAAGCATGCTTAGCCTTGCGTAGTGATCAGTATGGGTGACCTTCTAGAAAGTTTCCAAAGGTGTGTCTAATTGATGACAAAACTCCTGAAAAGAAAATGTGTTGTCCTATTAGGATAGTAAATAGTCTAATAAGATAACCTAGTGAGTAATAGTTTTTTTTGTGCTATGATAGAAACCAATGTATTAAAGAAGACCCAAGGGGTCAGATGACTTGGTTCATGGCCCAAGGAAGGTCTGGTCTTGATAGATCAGATGTCCCAATTTTCATCTAATTTAGATTTGAACTTGAAATTCAAATTCAAATCTTCTTCTTCAAACATTTCCCCATGGATCATATTCCATTTAATCTGAACAATAAAATTTTAATTTGTTTTTATTATATACTGAAATAACCACCAATCCTCTTACATGAATCTAAGTTATCAAGGCTATTCAAACTACTTAGTTTTCAAATTTCATGACATAGCCTCATCCATTATAGTGTAGCATAGTAGTTCAAATTAATTATAATTTAACTTCTTGAAAACATTGTTGCATGATTATGTCACTATGATGTAGGGGTATTCTAAAGCACATTGTCACGGAAATAAATGCCTACAATCATTTTCAACATGTAGGTCTCTCTTGTGGCATGAACCACCCTACTATAAAATGGTTTAGGCATGATACATCACTAATGGAATAGTCTCCTACAAAATTCTAGAGGCACTAAAAACAACGAATTCTTCTCTTTTCTAGGATAATTCTACTTCCAATACCTGGGAATCAAATTACCAAAACATTGTGACATAGTCTAAAATGAGGATATTGTTTTCTATATTAGGGGTGAATGTAACACACCAGGATGTTAAATGGTTAAAAGACTAAATAATATGACTCATGTCAACAAGGTGAAACTTTATTTTAATGATCCTACCTGATTAGATCTACAAATATAATCATTATTGTCCTAGAGTAGTGTTCAGGATGGGTGATTGTCTAGGATGTTCCTAGGGCATGTGTGAGTGACGAAAAAACACACATAAAGAACACATGTATGTCCATAGGGATAGGAATTAGTCTAAAAAGAGTCCCCATTGAGTAATATTCTATGTTGTGATAGATAGGAAACCAAGGTATTAAAAGAGACCCATGGGTTCAGATGCCTAGATTCGCGGCATGGGGAAGGTTAGGTCATAACATCATAGTTGTCATAATTTCACCTAATTTAGATTTGAATTTAAAATTCAAATTTTAATCCTATTATTCAAAATTTTCACTAAGATCATCTTCCATTTATTCTGAACAATAAAATTTGATTTGGTTTTTATTATTGGATGAAATAATAACCATCCCTCTTACATGAATCAAAGTCATTAAGACTCTTAAAACTACCTAGTTTTCAACTTCATCGAATAACATCCTCCATTGTGGTGTAGCACATTAGTTCAATATATTTATATTTTAACTTCTTGAACACATTTTGACATGATTATGGAACTACAACATAGGGGTATTCAAAATAAAATTGGAATAGAAATAAATACCTACACTCTTTTGCAATGTGGAAGCCTCTCCTGCAGCATGAACCATCCTTCTCTCAAATTGATGTTGTGTGGTACATAACTTATGGTGTAGGCTACTTCAAAATTACTGATTCACTACAAACCACTAATTCCTCTCTTTTTTGTCATAATTATACTTCCACGACATGAGAATGAAATCAAAAAACCATTGTGACATCGTTACTTCTTTATGGAATACTGCTTCTCAAAATTCTAGAGGAAAGGAAAATATAATCAGACTTCATTATGAAATAGATAACTATTTACATCCTAGATTCCTTAAAATATATAGTTCCACACAAAAACTAACTCAATATACTTTATGGATTAGTATCTATTTTATGGTTCAAACATTCTTCTTCAATAACTTAGGCAAAAAACCAATATTTTTGGAGTCAGACTTCTTACTTCAATATCTAGAATCATGAACACTTTTTATGATATATAGTTACTATAAACTAGCTAAACCCTCACCTGAATTGGTCTCCAAACATCTTCACCTAAGAGTAAATGTTATTTTGAATAAAATTTTTATATTGAAGACAAAATAAAACACAATGAATCACATTCACTCCAACCAATTATTTAACAAACTCCTCACAAAATATTCTAAACAATACATGGTCTCAACAAGTTCTCTATATCTGTAGAAAAATAAAATTTTCAACATCCACTTTCAGGATCACCATGGTGCAAGGAACCATTTACGATATTACCTTTAATCAAATACATATCTAATAAATATATATATATAAACCTTCTCTTAAACCCATGAAATCATGAAAATATACTCTCAAATTCTTGTAAAACATGGAAGTATTCAAACTTCACTCATCCTATTGAAACCTCAAATGGTGTAGGAAAAAAATACTATCAAAGGATTTGATATAATTCTTTCTCAATCCACTAATATTTCAAAATATTCTATGGAAACGGATCCTTGAAATCATATCCATGAAAACTCCTTATTATTCATCTTCCTCCAATGGTACAAGAAAATACCTCATGTCACAAGTCTCTTCGAGGAAAATCATCTTAACACTCATCTCTAAAACTATGGTGTAAGAACCTGGTTCTTCTCTTTGAGGTATGGGCTTCTTCTTTTATCTTTTCCTTAAGTTCTTTTAATAAAATAGGGAAAATAGGGAAAATTCCTAAATTTTGGAACTACACGCAGTGTACTTTTTCCACACGCCTTGTACTTCTATCCGTGTTGGGATGAGTACACAGGGTGTGTAGCCACGTCGGTGACAAAGGGTGTAAGAACCGACTACATGTCGTGTAGTGGTCCTCTAAACACTATGTAGTCAGTCAGCAGGCCATAATAGTAAGGCGGTGGAGCAGCTGCCAGCTGGGCGGCAGTACACGCCATGTACTCAAGAGTACATGTCGTGTACTCATGTCGGCAGACGAACAGTGCCACGCTGGCGGAAAGCCGCCAAGGGAACAGTTAAATGAAAGGAGTACACGTCGTGTACTTGGAAGTACATGTCGTGTACTTTGTTTTTTTGGCTTAAAATAGTCAGTAGCCTCCTCATTTGGCAGAGGAGGCATTTGATCCGTTTTGGAGCCAAATGAGGAGGTCAAACCTTTTAAGATCCGCCAAGTGATCGTCTGGAATCGTTTTCCACACCGGAAGATCCCGTTGGAACCACATGGGTAAGGGCTTCCATCTCCTTGGTTGCTTCTTACCAATTCTTCTCCTAACGTATGTTATTTACTTTTGAGCAGGTTTTGTTCTTCGTCAGATCTACGCCATTCTTGGGCGTTTCTGGAGTCGGCATTCGGGTATAACATTCGTTGGCATATAAGGTATGTGTATTTGTGTTAATTTTTTCAAATTTCGTGTGTTTTGTGCATTTTTGTGCCACGAAACCATATTGGGGTGTCGTGTGGCTATGGTCGTGGCTATATTAACTACCTAGAACTATAAAGGTAATTGAATAATTTGTAAAAATGCTGGTTGGGATCATTTCTTGGATCTGGGACCACCCCGGGGGTGTGTTCCATTGTTTAGCCATTTGGCCAGGATACCCGAGGGTATGCATTTTAAGTAGTAATTATAGAATTTCCTTCAGAGTAATTGCTTGTTACTGCTTGTTTACCTGTTGGGCATGGCCCGGTTACCTGTTTATCCTAAGGGCGTTGTTGTGATGAGCCTGAGGGAACTGTACTGTTTAGCCTGAGAGCTGTAGTTATTTCGCCTGAGGGAAACCTTTCGTGCCTGAGGTCTAGACTTGTGTGCCTGAGGGAGACACTTCCTATGCCTGAGGTCAATTTCTGTTATGCCTGAGGGAAATACCTATGGGTTGGATTCTGATTACCTGAGGGTGAGGTTTTGCTTGACTGAGGACGCTGACTGCTTAATTAGGATTTCATTGTGGTGTTTTCTTAATATTAAATGGTTAAATGAATAATTAAAATGGAAATAAAACTGGTTAAGTTAGTTACTTTTGAGTACTTCTTAGTTTATTGTATTTACTACTACACGCTGTTGTTGCATGTTTACACACAGTTGAGCACGGGCCTTTCTGGGTGCCTGTTGAGATTATTTCTCACACCCTATTTGGGTCATGATTTTCGGCCCAAATAGATTACGTTTCTGTAGGTGTGGATAAGGGCAAGGGTCCCTATACAGGTACTTGATTGCTGCTGAGGAGTAGGGGAGCATGTGAATGGGCTTAGGCTCGCGATGCTACTGGCTATTTTGTTTTGTTTTGTTGTACTCTGTATTGTATTGTACTACTATGTAACATGTTATGGCTATTTTCTTAGAACATGAGATATGTTTCATAATATCTATATATCTGGTTGGTTATCTTTTACTACAGTTGTTGTATTAAATATGTATGGTTTATTTCTCCCGTTGTTGTTGTATTCTTTTTATTTTATTCTGCTGCGCTACACTTTGACAAATGAGGGCATAGTTTCCCCACTATCAGACCTGGGCCCTCGATGCTAGTCGGCAGCATCTGGCGTTTGGGGAAATGCACTTGAGGTCATGTGGCGAACCGGGTTCGGGGCACCCGTTGGGTGGCACTCAGAACCGAGACGTTACAAAGTGGATTCAGAGGGGTTCTTTTCTTTGACTTACTATTTGGAGCCTTAGTCAGGGATAGGACGGGAACAGTAGTTGGTAATAAGTTGTGCCCGGATGTAGCTAACCCGTGTACAGGTAGAATCCAATTTACCTCGTATTGCAATTTTACTGATTTTTCAATTTACAGTTGATTTGATTTTCACCGTTGGGTGACGCACTTGTGATTGTGTTGTTTATATTTTATCTATGGGTTCTATTTAGTTGCAACCTGATGAGATGAGGGTATGCCATCTCATGCATAATTTAGGCACATGCTAGAAATCACATGTCATGCATAGTTCCATGCCATGTAGGCGCATTAGAAATTGCATGTTGTTGTGATAGTTGATGTGATAGAAAAGCATGCTATTGTGATAGCTGCTTGATAAATACCTGCTATGTGATAGGGTATTTCTGTATAAATCTGTGGAAAGAAAGGATGCCAAACTTTGGTTTTTGGGGAGTATGGGCCCCCATTGACCAGAATTTGGTGGATCATTAGCTGTTTATTTTGTTATAACACAGATAAGATGTCAAACATTGATTTGTGGGGAGTATGGTCCCTCACAGATCAGAATTTGGCACTTAGGTGTTGTTTTACAGTATTTTTTGGGTTCCGGGAAAGTTTCTGAGGCATACTGTCCAGAAACCCAGTATACACGTCGTGTAGTACCTTAAACACGCCATGTATGTTCTTCTGTTCGGGAAGAAAAATAAACTTTTTTGTACACATCGTGTACCTAGAGTACATGCCGTGTAGTCTCTTCCCATGTCAAAAACCATGCGGGCGGCGACATGGGGTAGGGAACGCTTGGTTAAAACACGCCGTGTACCTGATATACACGCCGTGTAGTCTGACATAGGGACCCTGCCATGTAACTAACAACACGGGTTGGTGTAATCCTTTCTTGTACACGCTGTGTGTGTATAGAACAAACCATGTAGTGTGAGCCGTGTGCCCGACCGTGTAACTAACAACACGAGTCGGCGAAGCTCATCTAGTACACGCCGTGTACCCAAGGGACACGCCGTGTAGTCTTGTCCGAGGATAGACCGTGTGTACTTAGCTGTGTGGGTGGGAAACGGGGTAGTGTACACGCCGTTTTCGGGTGTCACATGTCGTGTAGTATCAGGCCGAGTCGTCGGCCGTGTCACAAATGACACGGGCAGTTGGAAATTACACCGTACACACCTTGTAGATGATATACACGCCGTGTAGTTTTGTTTAACGGGAGTTGTGTGGCTTAGCCGTGTAGAAGGACCTGGGCAGGGAAAGAGAAGTCAGGTACACGCCATGTAGTCAGTATACACACCGTGTAGTATTATTTTGAAAATTTTTAATTCCTTATTCGTCCTATTCCCTTTTGGGTTTCTTCATTTTCGGTCTTTGATAATCTTGAATCTAAGGCGTGCTTTTGACCTTATAGTGTCATGATGCCTAGACGAACACGCGTTGTTCGCCAAGAGAGCGGAAATGATTATACTCCGGAGATGGTGAGCCATGGGCTACGAGCTAATCCTCCAGTAGAGCCAGATTCGGCACCAGCTGCTATACCGGACACAGGCGCGGAGGCGCAGTTCCGTGAAGGCTTATTGCAGTTCATGTAGACCTTTCAGGGAGCACCGCAGGCTGCCACATCTATGGATGAGCTGACACGTATCTTCCAGCAGCAGTATCCGCCAACGTTATCAGGAGATGGCAGACCATAGGTTTCAAATTCTTGGTTTCGGTCGATGCAGACTATTTTTGAGCATCTTGAGACGCCTCCAGGGAGGAGGGTCAAGCTCATGACTTACATGCTGCGTGATTCCACCAAGAGTTGGTGGGATGTTACTACCCAGTCAGAGCATCACAGGGACATGGCGTGGGAATATTTTCAGGTAGTCTTCCATGATGTTTTCTTTCCTGAGATTCTGAGGGCAGATAGAGCTTGAGATTTCATGAATCTGCAGCAGGGCGCTATGTTAGTGATGGACTATTCTGCTCATTTTACGGAGCTTCAGCGCTTTGCACCCATGATGATGGGTGATGAGACGCTGAGAGCCAAGCGCTTCAAGTATGGTCTTCGGTATGATATTTGGGCACTGGTGAATGCTTTCAGGTTTCCTTTAGTACATGCTATTGTAAATCAGGCACTGATTACAGAGAGGAATTTGCGGGAATCTAGTGGTGTGGGCCAGGGCGTTTCAGCACCAGTTGATGGAACTATTTCTGCTGGCAAGAGGAAGAGGTAGATGGACTTCTCTCAAGGTGTAAGTACCAGCCAGATAGTGTCTTCATGTGGCCCGATCAGGTGCTACCAGTGTGGTAGAGAGGGGCACAAGAGACCGCAGTGTCCACGAGACCCAGTGGAGTGCCGATCTTGCGGCAAGATTGGTCATCTGCAACGCTTCTGCAGGGCGTTTCCACCAGTGGCCATTGAGAGGGGTTCTGTACAGACTTCACATGTGGGAGAAGGACTAGTGGCTTCTTACCAGTCCGGGAACTGGAATACGTTAGGGCGTGCAGGAAGAGATGGTGGTCGTGGTCGTGGTATCCAGACATTAGGATCTTAAGGGCAGCAGGGCGGGATAGCTCAGGGTTTCCAGGTTGTGTCACAGGGTCGCGGCACTGGGCAGGCATATACAGTGCAACAGACCTAGCAGGAGAAGGATCCCAAACCTTCTACAGTCAGAGGTACTATTCTAGTATCTCCTGTTCTATCTTCAGTACTTTTCGATACAAGTGCTACACATAGTTTCATATCTGTACCCATTGTGGAGAGCCTTGGGCTCTATGTTTCTACATCTTCTGATATCATAACTCTAGACACTAGTTTGGGAACTAGAACGGCTGGTGTGCGTGAGTGAAAGGAGTGCCCCCTTGAGGTTGGTGGGTGTCACTTCCTTCGGGACCTCTATGTCTTGGAGATGACGAGCTATGACGTCATTCTCGAGATGGACTGGTTTGTTCCCTTTCAAGACTTTGTAGAATGCTATCGTTATAGGGTGTGTTTCACGTCACCAGAGGGTGGATAGTTTCTATACAAGGGCGAGTGGGATGTTTAGGCGAGTCGAGCTGGACCAGAGCATTGTGGGCGAGGTGGAGTCATGGCCCAGATTACGAGATTATATCTGGATGACCAGGGGACTTGTCATACGGATTTCCCTACTGTTGTTGATCATTTCAAGGATGTCTTTCCGGATGACTTTTCAGGTCTACCTCCAGAGAGAGAGTTGGATTTATCCATTGAGCTTGTTCCAGGAGAAGTACCGGTGTCCATTCCTCTATAAAGGATGGCTACACCTAATTTGCAGGAGCTCAAGAGGCAGTTGGAGGAGTTGTAGGAAAAGGGATTTATCCGACCCAATACTTCTCCTTGGGGTTTTTCAGTCCTTTTTGCGAAGAAGGCGGACGGTACCCTCAGACTTTGCGTGGATTATCGGAAGCTAAATCAGTTGACGGTTAATAACCGATATCCCTTACTGAGGATTGATGATATTATTGATCAGCTTCATGGAGCACGAGTGTTCTCAAAGATTGATTTGAGATGAGGATATCATCAGCTGCACGTTAGACTATATGATATACCTCTCACAACATTAATGAGCAGGTATGGACTATACGAGTATACGGTTATGCTGTTAGGACTCACGAACGCGCCAGCAGTTTTCATGGCTCTGATTAATCGTGCGTTCCATCTGTATCTTGATTTTTTTGTGGTAGTATTCATGGACAACATCTTGGTGTACTATCACACATGAAACGACCATGCCACCCATCTTGATATCGTATTGAGTACACTGAGAGAGCATCGGCTATATGTTAGGCTCTCAAATTGCCACTTTTGGATCAACCAGATTAACTTCCTGGGTCATATCATCTCAGAGGCAGGATTTTCAGTAGACCTAGAGAAGGTGAGAGTAGTAATTTACTGGGAGAATCCTAAGAATGTATTTGAGATATGGAGTTTCTTAGTCCTGGCTGGTCACTACAGAAATTTCATACAAGATTTCTCCCGCTTAACAGCACTGTTGACAGGTCTGACTAAGAAGGGTATGAAGTTCATTTTGTTAGAAGCTTGTGAGGCATCTTTTCAGGACTTGAAGAGAAGGTTGACATCAGCACCGATCCTGATACTCCAAGAGCAGGGAAATATCTATACAGTTTACTATGATGCATCAGGTATTGGGTTGGGAGCAGTGTTGATGTAGGGCGATTAAGTTGTGGCGTACGGGTCTCGGCAGTTGAGGCCACATGAGAGGAATTACCCGACGCATGATCTCGAGTTAGCTGCAGTTGTACATGCATTGCGCTGTTGGAGACATTATCTATTGGGGGAGCATTTTGTGGTTTTCACCGACCACAAAAGTCTCAAGTATATCTTCACTCAGCGTGACTTTAATCTGAGGCAGAGAAGGTGGGTCGAGTACCTACAGTCCTTCAATTTTGATCTTGCCTATACACCTGGTAAAGGTAATGCAGTAGCTGATGCACTGAGCAGGAAGACTCAGATACATGCAGTGCAGGAGTCCAGCGGTGAGTGGAAGCTCAAGGCCTTGTTCTCTGAGATGCATCTAGAGGTGCATGACAGTCAGGGGCAGACATATCTTTCCTATTTAGCTGTGACATCTACCCTCCTTGATAGAGTGAGTATGAGACAGCTATCTGATTCAGAAGGCCTAGTTCTTCGGGAGTCAGTGGAAAGTGAGGACCCTCCTCTTGGTTGTACGATAGGCGATGATGAGGTTTTGCATTTCCATGGACGAGTACGAGTTCCAGGGGATATACGTGAGGAGCTGATGCGAGAGTTTCATGCTTCAGCTTGGGCAGTTCATCCCAGGGTTACCAAGATGTACCGTGACTTGAGACGTCAGTACTGGTGGCCGGGTATGAAGAGATAAGTAGCTGGTTTTGTTACGAAGTGTTCCACTTGTCAGCAGGTGAAGGTGGAGCATCAGAGACCAGCTGGGCTATTATATCAGTCACCCCTTCCGGGGTGGAAGTGGGGCGATGTCGTGATGGATTTTGTGATTGGATTTCCGAGATCACCTCATGGCAATGATGTCGTGTGGGTTTTTGTGGACAGACTCACGAAGGTAGCTCACTTTTTTCCGATCATTGAGACCTTTGGTGTTGACGAGCTCGAAAGTTTGTATATCCGAGAGATCGTATGTCTTCATGGGGTCCCTCGTTCTATCATTTTGTATAGGGAATCCCGCTTCACGTCTTGATACTGGCAGAGTTTTCAGAGGGTACTTGGTACACAGGTGCTTCTGAGCACAGCATACCACCCTCAGACCGATGGCCAGTCAGAGCGTACTATACAGGTTCTTGAGGACATGCAGCACGCATGCGTCCTAGACTTTGGGGGCTCTTGGGAGAATAATATACCCTTAGTCGAGTTTGCCTATAACAATAGCTTCCAGGTGACTATTGGGATGGCACCATACGAGGATATATACGGTAGGTTGTGCCGATCACCTTTGTGCTAGATGGAGGCAGGTGAGGCAGCTTTGCTGGGACAACGTCTCATGCAGGAGACTTCTGAGAAGGTCCATTTGATTCAGAATCGGATGGCTACTGTGCAGTCTCATCAGAAATCTTATGTTGATCACCGCAGACGACCTTTGGAGTTCATGGTCGGGGATCAGGTTTTCTTGCGTGTTTTGCTGAGTCTGGGACCCAAGCGGATCAGGAGATGGGGTAAACTTTCACCTAGGTATATGGGGCCATTTGAGATTTTGGAAGAGTCAGGCCGGTTGCCTACCGGTTGCAGTCACCGCAGCGGTACCGAGCCATGCACGATGTCTTCCATGTATCTCAGTTGTGCCGCTATCATTCTGACCCGTCTCACACCTTTCAGCCTAAAGAGGTTGAGCTAGAGGCAGATGTGTCCTTTGAGGAGCATCTGATTCGTATCGTTGACAGGAGCACGAAGGTTCTCTGAGGCCGGTCAGTTCCTCTCGTACGGGTGCTATGGCAGCATGGCCGAGTGCAGGACGAAACCTGGGAGCGGGAGACCGACGTACATGCTCAGTGGCTGGAGTTGTTCACAGTATATCTTATCCACCCTTGGAAGGGAAATTCGGGGATGAATTGCTATAAGGGGGGAAGTTTGTAAGAACCCGATTCTTCTTTTTGAGGTACGAGCTTCTTCTTTTCTCTTTTCCTTAACTGTTTTTAATAAAATATGGAAAATGGGGGAAAATCCTAAATTTTGGAACTACATGTCGTGTACTTTTACCACACATCGTGTACTTCTAGCCGTGTTGGGATGAGTACATGGGGTGTGTAGCCATGTCGGCGACAAAGGGTGTAGGAACTGACTACATGTCATGTAGTGGTCCTCTACACGCCGTGTAGTCAGTTAGCCAGCCATAACAGTAAGGCGGTGGAGCATCCACCAGCTGGGCGGCAGTACACGCCATGTACTCAGGAGTATATGTAGTGTACTCATGTCGGCAGGCAAACAGTGCCGCGCTGGCGGAAATCCACCAGGGGAACAGTTAAATGAAATGATTACACGCTGTGTACATGGAAGTGCACGCCGTGTAATTTGTTTTTTTCATCTTAAAACAGGCAGTAGCCTCCTCATTTGGCATCGGAGGCATTTGAGCCGTTTTGGAGCCAAAGGAAGAGGCTGAACCTTTGAAGATTTTCCGAGTGATCATCTGGAATCGGTTTCCACCCCGGACAATCCCATTGGAACCACACGGGTAAGGGATTCCATCTCCTTGGCTTCTTCTTACCAATTATTCTCCTAACGTAAGTTATTTACATTTGAGCGGGTTTTGTTCTTTGACAGATCTATGCCATTCTTGGGCATTTCTGGATTCGGCGTTCAGGTATAACATTCGTTGGTGTATAAGGTCGGTGGCTTTGTGTTAATTTTTCCAACTGTTGTGTGTTTTGTGCGTTTTTGTGCCACAAACCCATATTGGGGTGTCGTGTGGCTGAGGCCATGGCTATATTAACTACCTAAAACTATAAAGGTAATTGAATAATTTGTAAAAATTCTAGTTGGGATCATTTCTTGGATCCGGGACCACCCCGAAGGTGTGTTCCAATTTTTAGCCGTTTGGTCGGGATACTCGATGGTATGCCTTTTAAGTAGTAATTATAGAATTTCCTTCAGAGGAATTGCTTGTTACTGCTTTTTTACCTGTTGGGCATGGCCTGGTTACCTGTTTAGCCTGAGGGAGTTGTTGTGATGAGCCTGAGGGCACTGTACTATTTAGCCTGAGGGCAATAGTTATTTCGCCAGAGGGAAACCTTTCGTGCCTGAGGGCTTGACTTCTCTGCTTGAGGGCAACACTTCCTACGCCTGAGGGCAATTTCTGTTATTCCTGAGGGCAATACCTGCCGGTTGGATTCTGATTACCTAAGGGTGAGGTTTTTCTTGTCTGAGGATGATGAATGCTTAATTAGAAATTCACTTTGGTTTTTTCTTAATATTAAATGGTTAAATGAATAATTAAAAGGGAAATAAAACTGGTTAAGTTAGTTACTTTTGAGTACTACTTAGTTTATTGTATTTACTACTGCACACTGTTGTTACATGTTTACACACAGTTGAGCACGGGCCTTTGGTGGGTGCCTGTTGAGATTATTTCTCACACCCTATTTGGGTCATGCTTTTTGGACCAAACAGATTACGTTTCTATAGGTGTGGATAAGGGAAAGGGTCCCTATACAGGTTCTTGATTGCTACTGAGGAGTAGGGGAGCATGGGACCGGGCTTAGGCTCATGATGCTACCGGCTGTTTTGTTTTGTTTTTTTTCACTTTGTATTGTATTGTACTACTTTGTAACATGTTCTGGCTGTTTTCTTAGAACTTGAGACATGTTGCATCATATCTATATATCTGTTTGGTTATCTTTTACTGCAGTTGTTATATTAAATGTGTATGGTTTATTGCTTCCGTTGTTGCAATATGTTTTTTATTTTATTCCGTTGTGCTACAATTTGAAAAATGGGGGCTAGTTTCCCCACTATCAGAGCAGGGCCCCCACTGCTAGTCGTCAACCTCTGGATTTTGGGGAAATGCGCTTGTGGTCATGTGGCGAATCGGGTTTAGGGCACCCGTTGAGTGGCACTCAGAACTGGGACGTTACATATGGTAAAATAATATCATCATTCCTCAAGATCCCATTCAACCTTTAAAATATATATGATTTTTCTTATGGTGTAACTATAAATCCTATAATGCAGCCTTATCCATTCCATCTTTGTCTATGGTGAATATATCATGGCGATAGAATTCTACACCATTATAATTTCCTTATGATCCTAGAATATTGAGCTCTTCAATGAAATAGAATATCATAAAGTCATGGTATCTTTTTTATATAGGAATATTGTATCTAAAAGTATTTCCTACAGCCAATACTACTTGGCCTCCCTCGTGATCACACACTCCTATGAAATAATGAAAAATTAACCTAGCCATGATGTGGACCTATTTTTTTTTACATCCCCTAATGTATAGTAGAATAACACTAGTTTTTAGCTCCATATTAAAATAAAAAACTTCTTTGCATTCTTGTTCTACACATTTATGGTGCCTCTTAGCCTTCACAGGGTCATATTATCACTTTAGATAACTCATATGTGGTATTTGGGCCACCCCATGAGGTTTTTCCCAATCTTCTGTGCTGCTCCTCTAGCATTATAGGCTCATGTGAGCTCCATTAGCAGAATAAATTGTGACATTGTGGTCGTCTAGTGAAGGCCAAGTAAGTCAAAAGTGATAATGGCTTCTATCTGAGTGGAGGGAGGCACTAGTTTGTGAATATGTGATGTATCAATATAAATGAAGATTGTATGCATGATTGATTCCCACATAAAACATGCATAAGAAATACCTCCACTTGATAATACATCTCACATTATTTTATGGGAATAAAACAGTCATGGTCTTGACCTGTTCTTAAATATCCCTTCATTTGTGCCAACCCACATGCACGCACTGATATTCTTTTCCCTACTTATCTATCTTTCCTAGCTATATGTTGACCCATGTGTGGCCTTCCTTCACCCCAACTATTCCAAGATGACCTTTCCATTGTGTTTGGTCATCTTACTTTCAGATAACTAAGTGGATATATTCTATGTTGAAGGTTGGACAGGGTACTGGCCTATTTTTTGTCGTTATTTTGTCTCTATATTTTTTCAAATTTATAACATAACTTCTATATCCCAAATTATATTATTTTAAACCATAATACATCATTTCACCCAAAAATATTCAAAAAACATAAAACTACATAACATATGTTTTTTCCATAAAACAATGTAAATAATAATATTTATTAAATAATAGAAATAGAAAACATAGAATTAATAGTTAATATAAATATATATATATAATCTAGTTAAATAAAACTCTTATAGACTTAAGTAGTTACTATTATTTTAGAAAAAACCTCAACTTCTACTCACAAGGGTTCTAAACATCAACAACAAAAATTTTCAAATGATCATTCTCATAAAAACAATGTTATAACTGAATATTTTTTAAAAGCACAAAACTAACCCAAAATCAATTTTAAAATAATGATTTATTTAAAATTTCATATTCAATATATTTTTCTTTTTTCACTAACATAATTCAACTAATTATTAATTATTTATCTAATTTATGATTGACCTCAACAGAATGCATTTCACACATCAATTAAGTACCTAAAAAATTTAGTTATAATTAATCTAAAATATGTTCTCTCTATTAACAAGAAAGAAATATTTTTCAATATACCTTTATAAATTAAAATATTAATCATTTGGACCTTTCAAAAAGTCTATAATGTTTGTAAAATTCTAAGTGGGTGCATAATGATGTTAAAAACTAAAATTTAGAGGATTAAAAGGAAGATTAAACTTCCTAGAATATAATTAATGATATTAAATTAAATCCTAATAAAATTTTATCTTGTTCAAAAAATACATGAACCCGCTCCTCAAACTCAATATAAGACATACAATCTATCAATTAAATGAATAATACCCTCTTGTTTTTCTATTTAATTTTTTTTTTGATTTTTTATTGAACTCTCAATTCCATCACACAACCCTACATGATCACCTACCAACACTAAATCTATTAGTTATAACACAATCACAATTAAATTAACGGTAATTTTTTACTCATCTAATACACAAACCATTTTTTTAAAATTTTCGAAAAATATTCTTCATTATTTTATTTATTTATTTTTATTTTTTATCAAGAGGGGTAACATAGAAATAAAATTAATTAATTAATCTTTAATATTTTACCAAAATCACATGAAATCACCCCAAACATCATAACCTCAATCTAAGACATCTCATCCTCCATGGAAAACATCCCACCCATAATTAGGCTCTTGAATATTATGAAACACACAAAGAGAAGGGTAGGAAAGGATAAAATCATATAGTAATGTGGATTTTCTCTTAAAAGGTCATTCATGGATTATATAGGTTTCACAAAGTATCAAATGAAAGGTAGGTTTAAAATTCAATTCGTCTTAAATTAAATCAAATTATGGACCTGATAATTTTATGTTGTTTAAAATAATCAGGATTCAATAAAAATTAAAATTATAGTATAGGAACACATCCCTAAGAAATTTCAAAAATAGATTAGAATCCTCTTTAGAATGATAATTAAAAAGGTTATACAATAATTTCATGGTAATAATACTAAAATATATTCTAATAAATTTAACTTTATAAGAATCAAACTAAATCATAGAAATAAAATGAGTACTCATTTTTAGATAACTAAAAATTAGATTAGGAATTCATGTTTCATAAATTTGTAATTATATCGTTGTCATATATAGGAATTATAAATTAAAAAAATTATAATAAGTAGAAAAATATATATCTTAAGTTATGATGCCTAATATTTTATAAAAAGGAAAAAAAATGTGATTTATCTAAGGATTATTTCCCCCGCACTTTAATTGAACATGGTTGAAAATGTTCAACCATGTTGAGAAGGGTTACATTAAAAATTTGAATTATTTTTTGTATAAGAATGTATCAAAATAAAAATAGAAACAGAAATTATCCTCAGTTAAATTATCTTCTTTTCCTTGAACCTTGGATGAGTTGATTAGAATTTAAATAAAAGAATTTTTTTCTCCATCCACTATAGATACCCTAAATTTTTATAAATAATAGTAAATATTACTAGTGGAATATTTATTACATAACAACAAAATATATGATACATCCATAAAGTTTTAGTGTATTTGAAAACATAGATACATAAAAACTAGTAAATAAAATGTCTACGTAATTTTCCATTTGGTTTTTCACAATGAGAACACTTCTTAGACATATCATACCTAAAACTGTTATTCATAACATGGGTAAGGACAACATAATAAAGGGTTATCTTAGATGATCAGTAAGGGTAAACATAATATATATCAATCAATAATCATAAGATAAGAATAATACTATGATAATATGATATTAAATAAATAAAATCATATCCATTAATTCATATATCATAATTATGTGACATGACATAATATATTATCAATAAAAAGACATAAGATATAAGATTGTGGAATCATCAATTATAAATAATGATAAACGATAACATATCATAAGCATAAGTCATGTGTTTCTGGAAAGTGCATAAGTATATAAAATTATTTCCTTAGTCAAGGCTAACTACCAAAACTATTATAGTAGATTGATTTTACTCCCCATTTCAACATTTCTTTAGTCAAGGTTTAATCCTAAGACTATCTTATCATATATATTCCCTTACTGAACTGGGTTTACTCCTTATTCTAGTTTTTATTATATCATTATATATATATATATATATATATATATTCATTTAATTTGAGTTCTATATAATTCTACGCCCAACCATCACATAATGGAAACCATATATATATATATATATGTATCATAATATCGTAAATGTTCATCATAAAATCATATCACAACCCATGGAAAGTGTATTAGTTTCATAAGAATTTCATCATAATAATAATTAACCATATATAGAAAGAAATAAATATGTTGACATTAAATATTATCCCTAGTAAACCATAAGAAACATCAAATCATATTCTTATATATATAATTGCCTTTAAAAATCAATATAACATTTCTTCAATAAAATGAATATTTTATTTTAAATCACATATTTATAATCTAAATTATTTCAAAATATTAAGGAAAACATTTTCTTTGAAAATAAAATGGAAATTTATAAATGAATCTTTAAATAAAATATTATTCATGATAGTGGGGAAATTTTTTCATACGATATATTTAAAAATAAAATTTCCTTTCATGTTTTCGATAAATGGTCAAAAGTACCATGTTTTGAAAATGATTATAAGTTTCCTCTAAAACATTTCTATTGAAATTAATATATTTTTAAAAAAATTATTTAAATAATTTTAGTATAATGGAGTAAAAAATCTTGAAAACATTTTCAAGAAAATATTTTTGATTGAAGAGGAAAATTAGGTCATCTTTATCAGAAAGCTCAGAAATAGGAAAAAATCATAATCCTAGAAAAAAAATCATTAAAAAAAAGTCAGCAAAAGCGAAGAAACAGGGGGGGATAACAAAACCACACATACACATCACCACACGCATCCACATCCACCAACTCACAACATAAAGTTAGTGTGCCAAAGTACCAAAAATAACTAACCTCCTCAACGGCGTGTTTAGAAAGAGAATCAGAAACCCAATTCGCCTCCCTGTAAACATGAGTGACAACCAAACAGAACTGCTCCACAAGCATGAGACAGTCATCCCAATCTGAAATCATTCTCTATGGAACATTCCTTGATTGGTTTCGAAGAATGTCAACCGCCAAAGTAGAATCAGATTCCAGCCATAAAATCATCCAGCCATGATAAGAAGCATATTGGAATGCCTTAATCATAGCCCATAACTCAGCCTCAATTGCAAAACCATTTCCAAGAAAATGATAGAAACAGCCTTTAACAAAACCTCTGTAAGTGCTGAAGATGCTACCACAGCCCGAGGTCCGTGGTGCACCCGAGGGCACCCCATCAACGTTAATTTTCTGACACTGAGAAATAGGAGGTATCCACTTTATATACTTCATCACACGGGGTTGTTTGCATCTACCAGAAATCCCAAAGGACCTCAAAATCACCAGATCAGAAACATCATTCCGCATAACACCAATACCAGCATGAGAAGTCCCCATAACACCAATATGAAGCTCCCGAATTCCAACAGAAGTCGGAATAGTTCTGTTCTCAAAAGAAAGAGAATTTCGTGCTCTCCAAATAAGAGAAACAATCCCTGACACAGCAGAGAGAAGAAAATTTTTCACCTGAGTACTACAATAAACCTAATACACAGACGTCGTAAGCTGGACAAATCCCTCCAGTTGCAATTGAGATCCAAACACTCCCTGCAAGTATCTCCATAAACCAGATGAAAATTTATAGTAGAGGAATAAATGATCAACAGTTTCATCTGCCACGAGACAAAAATGAAAAACAAGTGCAAGAGAAAACACAGTCGTCTGCAAAGTCCGTTGCAAAGGAAGCCTGCACTTCCAAATCCTCCACATGGGAAAAAATGTTCTGGTGGAATAAAGGTAGTGTGAAACATCAACAACCAAAAAGGGACCAGTAATGGAGTAGCACACATAGATCTATAATCCTCTTTAGTGGTAAAGGATCTAAGAACACTAGGCAGCCAAATCATAGTATCCATAGCAGAGTAATGATAAAAATCTAATTCTATCTTCAACGGACCTGGAAGAAGCTCTTGAGAATTGGCATTGTTAAAAAATTCAGAAATAGAGAGACCCTTCAACAAAGGGGGAATGCCAATAACATAAGTAATAACAAAAGATAACCAAATATTCTGCAAAAAATTCAATGTCGAGTTTCTACAAACCACCCATTTTGAGGATTGGTAAAGGCTAAGATAAGCAATCTTAATGGAAGTCCAAATCGTTGAAGGGACATAAAGAGAATAACCATTTAGAATCCTGTACCCAATTTTATTGCACAAGAATTCCAGAGAGAAATCATTAGAATTCAAAATGGACCAATTAAACTTCTTAATGAGAGATTCATTAAAAAGATTAAGATCCTTGATCCCCATACCTCCCATGTCAATGAGCCTAATGCAATCACTCCAAGAAACTGCAACAATATTTCTTTCATAAATAGAGCAAGTCCAAATGAAATTACTAATCAATCCCTGAAATTATTTGAGAATATTTCTAGGCCATATGTAGAGAGAAAAGACATAAACACAAATGGAGGTAATCATAGAATTGACCAAACATACATGCTCTACCTGAGACATAGACTTCCCTTTCCAGGTAGCCAACTGATTAAGAATTTTGAGATAAATATTTTCAAAGTATAATCTTTTAAAATCACCCCAAAAAAGAGGAACCCCAAGATAATTAAAAGGTAGAGATCCCCTCTTAACCCCAAGCCTCTGTGCAATTTATTTTGTTTGTAAATGATAACCCCCTCCCCAAAAAACACAGAGGATTTCCCCCAGCTGATTACCTGACCAGAGACCTCCTCATAATGATCAAATATTGCCTTAATATATCGAATGGGGATCCTATCAGCCTTCCCAAACAACAGAATATCATCAACATAAAAGAGATGTGAGGGAGAAAGAAGGCCTCTTCCAAAACTCATCTGTTGTAACAATCCAGCATGCACAAGATCTGAAAGACAACAACTCAGATAATCTTCAGCAAGAGAAAAGAAAATTCCAGAAAACGGATCACCTTGACTCACTCCCCTTGAGCACTCAAATAATCCTCTAGGAGAACCATTAATAAGAACATAGAGCATAGTTCTTTTAAGAATATAGCTAATCAACCCGATACACCCATTAGAGAAACCATTCGTTCTCAACCTTGAAAAAATGAAACTCCACTTCATAGTATCAAAAGCCTTCGAAATATCAACTTTAAGAGACATATTACCATACGTCCCTATCTTCCTCATAATATTGACACATTCATTAGCCGTAAACAATTAGTTTTGAATGTTCCTTCCAAGCACGAAACCAAATTGATTGGTGGAGATAGGATCTTTAGCAATGCTTCCCATTCTGTTAGACAAAATTTTACTGATAACTTTTTGAAGAGTATTCCCAATTGCCACATACCTTAGGTCACAAATATCAAGAGCATTCTTCTTCTTTGGAATCAAATCAATAAAGCTATAATTGGAACAAAAAGGAAAATACACATGATAGAATAAATATCTAACAACATTAACAAACTCAGTATGAATAATATCCCAATAGGACGTGAAATATTTATTGGAGAAACCATCTAGCCCTACCACACTATTAGTATTCATTGAAAAGATAGCTTTCATGACTTCCTCCTCAGTGGGAACACAAGTGATCATGTCATTCTGAGAGACCTGAACCGTAGAAGGAATATTTCCAAACATTTTATGTGTATTATCAGTATCTGAATCCTTGTAGATATTTTCATAGTATTTTCAAACAGCACTAGAAATTTCAGTATCAGAGCTAAAAAAGAACCCCATCTACCATGAGAGAGTTCATACCACTTTTCACCTTCTTTTCCCTATGAAAGCAAAGGAAGAGTCTTGTATTTCGATCACCATCCTTATTCCACCTGAAATTGAATTGGGTCCGAGAAAGATTTTCCTTTAATGATAGGAGCTCATTAAATTTTGAAAGAGCAATGAGATCATCCCTAAAGATCACATCATAACCATCATTAAGTTGTTGACACTACAGAAGATTATCCTCTGCACTTTGAATATCCTGATCAAGGCCTGAGAAAGACTGTTTACTCCAAACTTTAAGCTTAGCCTTCACAGACTTAAGTTTCATAATCATAATGTAGAAAGGACTTCCAATGAAGGTAGTCTCCCCTGATTCAATAACAATCTTACTACAACCTAGTATAGTTAACCAGGTATTATTAAACTTAAAATTCAATGGAGATGATCTTACCTTATCAAAACACAAATCCACTAAGAGGGGATTGTGATCGGAATGAACTCTTGGAAGGGTGAAGCCAGAGAGAGAAAAATTCTGACTTACATCATCCATATGACAAAAGAACCTATCAATTCTACAATATTGAAGCCCATTTAAAGTGTATCTTTGCCCAATAATATCTTATCCCATGATTGGAACCTCAATCAAATTACAATCATCAATGTAAGAAGAGAATTCAGCAGCAACGAGTTTGTTGAAACTGTTCCCTGTCTTATCCTCAGGCCTAAGCACCGAATTGAAATCACCAATAATAACCCAGCTTTGTCTCATTTCAAGTGATAAATTTTCCAGAGCTGACCATAAATAACGTATTCCAATATACTAATTCAAGGCATAAACAAAGGTGAAAGACATAACATGCCCATCAATACCAGTAGATAAAGTGATCGAGTGTTGATCATGATGAGAAGAAATCAACAAGATTTTGTCATACTTCAAATCCCAAAGCAACTCTAAAGAGGAGGGAAGAGAAATATAGGAAACCATAGAGTACCCAAGAGTTGACCATTTAAATGCTTTCCATTTAAAGAAGGTTATTCAAGGCTCAGCAATTTCAATAAGACTAGGTTTCTTGGCCACAAGAAATTGCCTAAGGGTTGTAACCGTGGGAGAATTCCCAAGCCCCTAGAAATTCCAAAAGAAAATCTTCAGGGAAGAGATGATTTGGACCTAGTGATAGGCCCATCATCCTGGTGCAGCTACACGTTCTTGATATTTTTCTTAGTTTTCTTCTTATTTCCCTTACCTATAACAGGTGAGTTAGGAGCTGAAACAGCCCCAGGGCATCCCAAAGATTAAGGTAGCTCTTCATCAGAAGAGTCATCCTTATCATCATGCCAAAATAAGCCACTCAATGGAGTAAACTTATTTAAGGATTGAACTGGTTCCTAAATTCCCTGTGAAGAGGCCTTCCTTGCAACCTTAGACTGTGTAACTTGAGAAAAAGAACCCTCAACATTATGCAGCAACTCACCAGATCTCATATTATCAATAGATTGGGAAGACAAATCTATCACGACCGGCTGGACCAGATCCTAGACAGGAGGCTCAAGAGAAATTGTAGTTTCATTCTTATCAGACTCCAACACCTGACAAAAAACCACAGCATCAACATGACATTTTGATCCTGTAAATTCATCAGAAATATCCTTCACTAGAACCTCATTAACAGGGCCAGTTAAATTATCTGTCTGAAAAGGGGCCCTACACACAGAATCAAAAACAGCACTGCCATCAGAGGCCTGGACGGAAACCACACCATATTCAGGTTCTTCCTGTATTGAATCCTGTCCTAGGACCTAAAAAACCAACTTAGAGGAAAAGGGAGCCGACTCAGCATGGACCTGTACTAGGACCTACAGACCAGACCCAAGATCTCCCTGTAATGGAGCTTGAGTAGCAAGATCAGGCTAAGAGGAGTGATGGGGAGGAGAAACTATTGTCTATGCATGAGGGATAGGTTGAGCTCCCTGGATTGAAACTGGAGCAACTGATGAAGAAAAGAGAAAAGCGGGCTATGCAGGAACCTACACCGAGACCTTAACAACAGGTTCAATAAGAACCACAATAGCATGTACTAACTCCTGAATATGAGATGTATTGATGATTTTAATCGTCTAACTAAAAGACCCAGGATCCATCACCTTATTCTTCCTACAGAAAGCATTTGAGTTCCCTTTAATTTTGCACAATCCTCATACCTTATTTCGGTTGCACTCAAATTCCATATGCCAAAAAATGATAGTTCAAGCCGAATTTTGGTTTCCTCTCATACTGAATCTCCAGATTAAACTGATCATCTATAGTTGTCAAAATAACCTCCTCAACCAAAGTAACAGCCATATCCACCTCCACTAGAACATAACAAAGTAACCAAATCATGGATTTTTAGTTTTCTTATCCATACGAATTAGATTTCCCACATATGAGGCATTGTCCCATAAAATTCGAGGATGCCAATAAAACCAATTCAGATTCTAAATACATATCCATTACTGAGCATGAGTGTCCTTGACATTAGCAGGATTAAAATTCTTGTCCCACTCCTGGATTCAAAGGAGTCCTGGCTTCAATGAAACAGATCCAAAACTCCATGCCCTATGTTTGGATTCCTCATAGGAAAAGATAATATGATAATACCCATGGCCCATATAAATCATCCTCCAATCGTCAAACCCCCATATCTATGAGATTCGTTGCGAGAGATCATGGAATTTTAAAAGACTCCCCTCTTTAGGAAGAAGAACGCGAGTGATGATTGAAAACCTACAGATATTAACTCGCTCTTCAATAGCAACCAGATGAGCCGCAACATGAGAAACATGTACCTTCTTCATAAACCCCATGTAATAAATAAAATCAAATACAATATTTAGTACAATAAAAATATTTATTTTGAGGATAAAATATATAAAATGGGTATTTTATACACCACATAAAATAATATAGATGTTGAATCATAAAATATGTCTCAAATAAGATAATTTGATATGATAAACACTTACCACCTCGGTAAATTTTGAATTAAACCCCTCTGATGAAATAATTTTAATTGAATATTTATATACCTTAAATTAATAATTAATCAAGGTATAAAATTTCAAAATATCATTATATACACCTAATAAACATACATAGGTTCATAACATCAAATATGTTTCAAAGAAACAAAACTGAGACAAAGAACCTTTACGGCTTTAGTAATTTTTAAATAAAAAATAATTGGAATATTTAAAATCATATGGTTCTATAAAAACCTTTAATTAAATAAAATAATATTAAAAAATACATTCTTGGGTAGTATATACACCATAAATAATAAATTTGTGTACAACATTAAAACACATTTCAATGAAGATAATTTTATATATAGCCATTTCCTCAAGTTCATATTTCATCATA
Organism: Viscum album; assembly: GCA_963277665.1. Taxonomy (NCBI): domain Eukaryota; kingdom Viridiplantae; phylum Streptophyta; class Magnoliopsida; order Santalales; family Viscaceae; genus Viscum; species Viscum album. Next base: position 685,109,792 of record OY728145.1, on the reverse strand, counting down.
AGTAGCCTAAACTCCTATATAATACATTTAAATGTATTATATTTATATTAAAGGATAGTATTAATAAAAATAATAACATATATCATAAACTTATACCATTTTAACACCCTTTTATTAACAATTCTCTATTTAAGTCTTCACTTCATGTGTTAATTGTTTCTTTTCTCATGTTAGTCTTAGTTTGGAAGTTACAGTCCTTGCAATTTGATCATGGTTCCACAATATCGATAATATTAATAATGGTAAAAATATAATATATATTAATTATATACATATTTATAACCATTCATATTAATTGGTGATGCAAAATTAATTACATCACTTCATGGAGATATTAATTTGTATGTACACATGAGTGATATTTCTAATGTTCGATGGATAGAATGAAAGAAATGGAAAAGATAATTCAGTTATAAAAATAATTATTATATAATAAATATCATATAATTTCATTAAATATATCGTTGCTACTCTAAAAATTAATCATAAATGATAAAAAAATTACTTCTTTATAAATATGGTTGTCCATATGTACACGTGAGAAACATTAACATTTACCAATGGATGAGAAGGTAAAAAGGTGAATATGATATTTTAATTATAAAAGTATAATTTTTTCATAAACATCATATATAAACATGAAACTCATCATAATAAACATCCATTAAAATGGTGATTTAATATGAATCACATCACTACATGGATCTGGTATTCCACATGTACTAAAGAGTGATACTTTCATCCAGTTTTATTTAGAAGAGGTGGTGAATGCTTATACCATCATTATAATAAAAACTCATAATATTTATAACACATTATTTTTCATTTTTTATGGAGGAAGTTTAGATTTGGTTTAAGAACAAACGAAATTAAAATATATTTATTAAGATGTAAAACTCTTCTCTGAGAGGCCTCCTGTGTCTTACACCTAAATCCTTGAAGGATTAGTCTTAAAAGAATACAAGAATCTTTACGATGAAGGGAAGTATTTTTAGTAGTGATTAGATGAATTATAATATAGGATAATATAATGTTTAAATATATTCAAATAATAATAATAATGCATGTTAGGGTAGAAATATTACCCTTATCTCTTTATTTTACCCCCAGTAAACTCATTTTAACCTTTACTTTGGTGAAAAAAAATTATTGTTTTTACTATTGAATATGAACAAAAAATTAAGTTGGAAATATTATAATATATTTATTATATTTATTAAAAATATGGAATAAATTTTACCAGATTCTATTTCTATAAGTGGTAGATTTTAAATTTAAATAAGCACACAAACGGCAATGAAACCCCATTTTTTAAAAAAAAAATTAAGCATAAATCAAAATTTACTTAAATTAATTTCCATATAAAAGAGGTAAAATTAATTTTAAAAATATATTATTCAATATATAATATTTATTTTTCTTTAAAGTAATTAATTAATAGATATTAATTTAATTTATTGAGATAAAAACACATTGCAAGCATAAAAACAATTTTTTTTAGAAATGTGTTTTTAATCACAAAAGAATAACTTATACCAAAACCAAGTATAATGATGATTCATATGTAATTAATTATATTATTTATAATTAAGTGATTTTGAAACTAATTTAATATCAAATTAAATGAATAGTAGATCTTTTACTTGAAAAGAATTGGTGGAGTTTACAAAAATCGATAATTTTCACTATTCACTAGAAAATAAATATTTTTAAAAAACCAAAAAATTAACCCTAGGATAATATTTTCATTATTATTGTTTTGTGTCACTACGGTATGTGGTCTTGGGTTAAGGAATATGATTCTTCTCAAAGGAAGGCTTCAAAAGAGGTCCATTGTAAGAATATTTCACAGATCATGGCTTTTGGAATTGGATATTTGAGAGGGTATGGCATTTGCCATCGATTTCGTGCCCATGCATTCATACATGGGACTGCTTTTCGTGCAGTGATGTGTAGGTGTAAGCTCATCATTCTGATTTTGATACTGGGGAGGGGATCGTCTTGGAAGATTTGAATCGGATTGTTTTTGGTTATGGGATTGCAGACCGTGGATCTTGATTGTATTTATGTTTTTGATGTTATTTAGGTTCTCCCTAGCCCCTTAAAAGGGGGATTATCTTAATAAAAAAATTAATTTTCAGTAAGTTATCTAAAACCAAAATAATAACACCCAAAGTTCAACTTAAACCATTATAAAACTAGTTGACCTTAAAATTATGCTAAAATTAGTTTGAACAAATTTAAAACAAAACATAAATAAAAAGTTAGAAAAAGTTCAAAAATCAAGTTAACATTAATCCCCATAAAAATATAAAATAACTCTTAATTTCGCATTACAAACATGTGAATCCATTGACCATATATTATCCTAAAACATTATAATAACTTTATTTGCCATAAAACCTCCTCAAAAACATATATTCTTCCAAAAAAGTGACCTCCATATTTATTCCAAAAATAAAATGATTTACTATCTAATATATTCCATAAATCCAAAAATGATATAAACATAATCAAGGAAAACATAAATTTCTCTATTCTTATATAAATAATTATTTTCAATTCCATCAATACAATCCAATTTACTTTATTTAAAAAATAATCTATTTATCACAAAAAACATTATTACCACCACCATAGGTAAATATAAAGTTTTATGTATCCCTTGATCAAGTGTTTTCAAAAAACACCACTTTCCCACTAAATAGATTTTCTAGGTTTTCCATACCATTAAAAATATGGTTGAAAATCCTTAAATATGAACTTCTATTAAACAATCCTTAGATGTTTCATGATTTTTTATAACAAGAATATTATTAATAAAACCCTACTACAACATAATTATGAAATCACAATACATAAACACTTTAATTTTTTCAATTCGATGATTGGCACAACATATGATCTTCCTTGGTCTAGGATTTATCATTTGGATTAGGGCATGTGATAGGATAATTCCCAAGTTACATTAATATAAGAGATTAAACTATAAATGGTACCTTAGGATGTACTTTATTTCCCTCTATTGAACTCTTTTTCTTTCCCTAATAGTTACTTGATTTGTTTCCTTATTTTTCCCACATTAAACATCTTATATTTCCTTTAATAAATTTCCTTAGGTGATTCTTCTCACATTCTTTACATGTAAAAAGCTGAATCTCCTTTCCTATATATGCTTTGTAAAACTCTATTTTTATATTATTTGGTTCATTTAGAAACTCAACTATGTTCGGGTTTTTAATCATATGACAAGATAGTTAGTTAGGTATAATCATAAGATTTTTTATTTCATTTACCAACTCATTTGGTTTCTCATGAGGAAAATCATTGCATCATATATCACATTTTGTGTTATCATGATTCCCCTGGTTCAACCAATTATATAAAACCAAAATTATAGTATAGGAAACTGTAATTTTTAATCATATAATCATGAAAAATAATTCATAGGATTTCCAAAGAATAAAACATTCCTTTCAAACTATAACACTTTATTTTTAACCTAGGTCATCCATAGTAATTACCTATCCAAATCCTTAATAATTTTTTAAAAATAAAATATGAGTTAACCTAGGAATGTCCCCCCAAGAGTTTCATACTAGGTGTAAAGTAAGGGCACGTTCACCATGCACTAGAATTATGGTTGAGATATACTCAACCAACTCTTTTCGGGTTTATTACACCATGATGAATCTATGTTAAAACCATATCCACCTATAGAATAGTAAGAGGGATATAATTGTAGGAAAACCACATAATATCATCCTTAAAAAACATTAGTATTTTTTACTATACATAAGGTTATCCTAATGGTTCTCAATAAATTTTCCTCATCCTAGTTTCTAGAAGTTACTAAACCTTTCTCTGGTACCATCTATAGTGACCCCAACTTTTCATACATAAATACTACATATTAGTAGAGAAATATTTATTACATATCAATATGATCCATTCTAGAACTGTAAAGGTTTAGTATCTTTTGAATCATAGATACATAAATTACTGGTATATAAAATATATACAATATTTGACATTTAGTTCTTCACAAATATAACCCTTATTAGACATATCATACTTAAATACTTTCTTCATAACCTAGGGAAGGGAAAAAATAAGAAATGGTGATTTTATATGTAAGTAAGGTTAAACATAAGATATATGAATCTATGATCATAATATAGGTATAGGGTTATGATAATATTATCTTAACAATTAAAAATCATACCCATTAATTCATAGATCATAACCATGATACATCACATAATGTTTTATCAATCAAAATACATATTACATAATATCAATGAATCATTAATAATTAGTAATGATCCATGAGAAAATATAATAAGAATAACAAATAGGTTTTTTGAATTCATATAAGCCTAGAAATATATTTCATTAGTCATGGATAATTGTCGAGACTATCTTAGTGGACCAGGTTTACTCATTCCATAATTTCCTTAGTCCAATATCACTCCCAAGACTATATTATTTAATAGAGTCCATTATTGAAAAATTTTCAATCCTCATTCAATTATTTATTATCTCATGGGGTATATAATTTTACCCAATGCATTGTAGGGATATATATTTTCGATCTGACCCATCACATAATGAAACCAATACATTTGTGTGGCACAAGATTGTAAAATATTCATAATAACATCATATCATAATTAATATAATTGAAACATGATTCTTGAACATTTAATAACCGTAATAAAAAATCCATTGAATAAATAAATATTTTAACATTGGATCATATCCTAGTAAATCATAAGAAACATTAAATGATTTTGTTATGGATAAAATTACCTTTAAAATATCACTAGAATATTTCTTGAGAAAAATAACCATTTTATTTTAAATCACTTATTTAGAATCAAAAAATTTCAAAATTATTAAGTAAAATATTTTATTTAAAAATAAAAAATGGAAACATATAAATGAATATTTAAATAAAATATTATTCAGTATGGTGAGGAAATTCATTCATGTGGTGTTTTTTAAAATAAAAAATCCTTTCACATTTTTAGTAAAAGGCTAATAATACCGTGATTGGAAAAATAGGAGAAAGTTCCTTTCAAAACATAGAATTTAAATAAAAATATATTAAAATTTATGTTAAAAAATATTTATAGTATTTTAAAAACATTATTGAAAATATTTTAAAGAAAATATGTACATGGAAGAAAATATTCCCAACCGAAGGAAAAAACAAGGTCGTTTTTCCTTAAAAAGTTTCTTTAGGCCTCTTTATTAATTAAAGAGAGTAAAATTGAAGGAAAAAATTAAATATATATAAATATATAGTGGATAATAAAATAAATAATATTTGGGATAGATAGATCTTATAATTTCATCATCAGATAATGTAGGCATAAACAATCCTCAAAAAAAGATTTTAAAATAAAAACCATACTACTTTGATATGTTTTGATTCATAACCCCCATTAAATAAATAGAGTAAAATGAATATATTAATACCAATAAGATAATTTTATTCATGATACACTATATAAATGGGTCGATAGACCCAATTTAGAAAATAATATAGGTGTATAATCATAACATAGGTCCCCAAGTAGACAATTTGAGACCTTATAACTTTTATAACTTTCAAATAAAACCCCTTACATGAATCAATTTGAATTTTAATGTTATATTCCATAAATTAAGAATTATAAATGGAATAAAATTTTAAATTATAAATATATACATCTGATAAACATAAATATCTGTATAAAAAAATATTTCTCAACGAAACTAAATTGAGATGAAGAGCCCTTATGGATTTAGTAATTTTTGAATCGAAATTCATTGGAATATTGGAAATAAAATGGTTATGTTTTAACTAAATAAATTATTTTTTCAAAATATAATCTTGGGAATTATATAAACCATATAAATAATAAATTGGTTAATAACATTAAAACATGTCTCAATGAAGAGAAATTGAGATGAAGCCCCTAACTCAAGTTTTTCTTATTTCTTATGTTCTATAAACTACAATATAATAAATTTAAACTAATTATAATTATATAATATAGGCTTATAAATACATATAATGTCATATATGATCCACTTATATCATTTAAACACCTTTTTACTACCAATTCTCTATTAAAATATTTATTTCGGGTATTAACTACTTCATTTTTCATGTATGTTTTCCTTCGTCTGTTACAGTCCTTGTTCATTGATCATGATTCATCCATATCAATAATATTAATAATGATATAAATATCATATATATCTATTACATACATATTTATAATCATTAATATTAAGTGATGATGAAAATTCAATTTCATAACTTCGTGGAGATGGTCATCTGAATGTACACACAAGTGATGTTTCCACTTTTCAAAAGATAGAAAGAAAGAAATTTAAATGATAATTATCCTATAAATAAGAATTAAAATATCATAAATATAATATATCTTAATTAAATATATCAATTTTTATCATCCAAGTAAATTTAAAATGTTAAAAAGTCATGTCTCTTCATGGAGCTAGTAGTCCACACATAGGCGCGAGCAATGTAATCATTTACCAATATATTGAAACATAAGTAGGTAGATTAGATATTATAATTAAAAAGAATAATTATGTTATAAGTTTTATATATAAATATTAAACCCATAATAATAACTATTCATGAAATATTATGTTGCAAAATGAATTTAATCATTACACAGAGGCGGTAGTCCAAACGTATGCACAAACAATAATTTCATCTACCATCTAATTGATAGGAGGTGCCAAATGGTGATTATAACATCATAATAATATATAATAATGTTTATAATACTATTTTAAACATTTTATTTATATAAAAATATTATATAAGGTTCAATATGATATAAAATTGAACGATCTTCGTAAAGACTGATACCACTTCTTTAAGAGACCTCTTTTGGCTTAAACCTTAAACCTTGAAGGATTTTTCTTAAGAGAACACAAAAATTTATAGTATTAAGGGGATGATAATAGGTTATATTTTTATTATTTATTTTATGAGATATAAATCTCAAATGTTGTGAATAAGGGAGGAGGATATGTGCCCTTTTATAAGTGATGGGAGGATCACACATGGAATTTCATAAAAGATATCAATTATATACGATCACTTTCTTGAAAATGTCTGTCTAAATGAACCAAAATTAGAATCAATTAAAAGATAAATTTAAAAAATATTAATAAAATAATAACTATAAAAGTGTTCCTGGCAATAATACCCTCATCTATTTGTTTAACCCCCCCCCCCCCCTCGGTAAAACTGTTTTAACCTTAACAATGGTAATAAAATTTTAGTATTTTTACTATTCACTATGACAAAAAAATTCAATTAAACCTATTAAATTATATTAAATATGATAATTAAAAATATAAAATCCATATTATTAGATTAAATTTCTATAACTGTAAGATATTAGTTTTAAATAAGTATTCAAGACGTAATGAAACATGATTTTAGAAAAAAAATCATTTTTAAGCATAGATCATAATCTAAATCCAATCCTTTAATTATAAAGACATAAAATTAATGTCAAAATATATTATTGAATATATATTGTATAAATTTCCATAAAAACATTTATAAATATAGATTTTTCATAGTTATTAAGATAAAAAACATTTCACGCATTAAAATTGTATTTTAGAAAAATGTGTGTTTAAGCCCAAAAATTAACTTATACCAAATAAATTATAATGATTATTAATATATAATTAATTATATTATTTAAAATTAAACGAGTATTATAATAATTTATTATCAAATTCAAAATATAATGGAACTTTTACATGAAAATAAATGATAGTTTTTACAAAAAACTGATATCTTCCACTATTCACTACAAACTAAATAATTTCAGAAAAACCCTTAAAAATAATCCTAAGATAATATTGGAATGATGATTTTAAAAATTATGTCAATTTACCCAAATAAATTTTTAAAAAATTTAATAAATTAATTATAATATCACGTGTAAAAAATGATAAAAACATTTTTTGATGGAAACTTATTTTTAAGGCATAAATGGACATTACTGAAAATTGATTACTTATTTATTATGAATTAATAAATAAATTTTCATTATTTAGAACCTTTATATATATTTTTATAATTGTTTTATTACTACTCATACCTTCTATTTTGATGGATATCATATAATGGTTTACTATATCATTGTTCATCTAGACTCGGGGGTTGTGTGTATGGATAGTTATCGAACACTTAAAAAACTTTTAAGGAAAAAATATTGTAAAATATCATGGTCTTACATCTACTTTCATCCATATCTTCTCATTTTTCCTTTTTTGAGGGACCTTTCAGATTATGACCTTAACATATATTAATAAAGTGAAAGTAAAAGTTACATTCATTAACGTTCTAAAATAAATTAGAGTTAACATCAACCACTACAAATAAACCTAAATTTAAATGAAAATTTTAAATTTAAATTTAAAATAAGTCCTAGAAAAAAGTAAAAGTATACTTTACCTCCTGGAAGTGCTCTATTTTATGTCTTTAAACTATACGGGTACCTCATGTGTAACATAAATGGAGTGTGATATAATGCTATATTGTCTAGTTGTAGAAATGATTTTAAATTATGGTCATATGGTGCATGTGACCTCCTTCTCTTCCATTCCATCTTCTTAACAACTTCTTATAGTAGATTCTGTATTATGTAAAGATTAATTGAATGAATCATTAATTTAAAATATGACCATACTTTATAGATATTTTTTCCACCACTTAATCTTCCTTGTTTCTGTGGAATTTTGTAATTGATTTTTAAATTTTAACAACCCGCCCCTCCTTTAAATGTGTCGAAGGTCCCTATTTTTCAATATAATCAGTAGTTTCATAGTATCCTTCCCTTTAACAAAGTGTTTGATCTGTTTTTGCATCAATATTTCTAGTAATTTATAGGAAATACTCTCCCATCACTTTATCATATTTTCCTTCCTTGACTTATGTGGTGTGTACAAGAATCATTGTAATGGCATCATCACTTACTTGAATCCCTTATTCTTTATGCTGAATGAAATCAGCCCAGTTAAACACTTATTATTTCACTTATTCAAGTACAATGATGTGATGTTTAAATTCTAATGCATCTTACTCATCTCCTTTAGTGTTGGAATTTATTTTATAGAGAGTTCTGTTACTTAAATGACCTCCTACTCCAAGTGTTCCTTCACTAATTCATCAGTTTATTGTACCCCTTCATTGTATCTTTCTAATTATATAGTGTTATCCTTATCTCCAATAAAGGTTGTGATGGATTCCAGAATTTCTTCTTTGTTTTATTCATCATATAATTTTGGAGGTTCCTATTTAAAGATTTTACAAACTCTCAAGAACTCATATTCCCATATTTCTTTCTTTTTACATTACTTGGTGTTTTAGGTTCTACAACTTTGAAAATTTCAGCACCCTTCCTTCAATTATCATCCATGTCTTATCTCTATTCTCCATATTGTAATTTTATAATTTAATTTTTTGTTTCAATAATACATACTTATTTTAAAAGTAGTTTAGTATCATTATATTCAAACCATTCATCATGTTCACTAAAGATAATTGCATATTTCACTTCTTATCTTCATCTCTTTTCAAAGGTGGACTTAGCCCGTGACTACCCCTTCTTCTCAGACACTATCTCTTGGATGATATCTTTCATGGTATTTTTATATTTTTATTTTAAATTCCACAAGGAGTCTCATTCTCCTTCATATTCGATAATTATAATTAGGTTATAGAGTACTTATTCTTTATACTCATCTTTCTCTACTCCAGTCATGTGGACTTCCACTATCTTTATTATTTCTATATCCCCTTCATTAAAAGGTACAAATGTGTTAGTCATAATGGAATCCAAAACATGAATAATTTTTTCAATTATTTTTTCTTCATCCTATTGAATCCTAAAAAATTACTTGTATTTATTTAGCTATACCTTATTTTAAATGTTTTAACTATTAGTATATTATGTGAATTTCAATACTACATCCATAAAATCTGTACAATAATTATGCTCTTGAGGAATTTCAATGTTAGATAATTCTTGGTAGTACTACCCTCTCATGGTGCACCTTGATGTTTATGATAATTGGGAGTCCCATTGCATGGGGTAAAGTTGTTTTTAATATAATTATATCCTCTGAATTTATCATACCCATATAGGTAATTATCATTCCATCCTTGTTCTTAATTTTACTAGTAGTTGGAACTAAGTACAGACCACAAATTCATCTCATCCTGAAAATATGTATACCCCAATATTGAATTTTGATATCCCTGTAATTAGTAAACTCTCTGAAAAAAAATACGATGATAAATCCATGAATGTAAAATTGAAAATAAAAATTAAAAAAAATTAAAAATAAAAAAAATAAAAATTAAACCTAGGAAAAAAATCAAAAAACAAAAATAATGTAAGATTAGTCTTGACCTAGGAAATTGATTTATTAACCATTGGTTGTTTTTATTTCTCCCTTGAAATTGCACTAAAAACATCACACATATAGAAAAGTTTTTACATTCCTATGGAATTTAAAGTATGGAATTTACATTTCCCCTATAGTCACTAACCCTAATATTATAGTAAAGTGAGAGTTGGAGTCAAACCCACATAGAATAAGGAATCCTTGTAATGATCTTTAAACCGATGGTTAGGTTTTCTTAATATTGTCACTAAATTATGAAATATACTAAAATGAATTGAATAAATTTAAATAGCATAAGAAAATTAAATAATGATTAAACTAGGTTAGATAGGATGAAAAGAAGGGAATTATATTCCTGGTATGGTTTTACTAAATTTTAAACCATTTAAGTACACTGATGAAATAAATTATATTAATAGTCATGAGACTTCTTGAATTAACTAGTACAACCTCTAGGGATAAACTAGAACTGCATAAGCTTGTTGATCACTCTCTAAAGTTAATCTATAACCAGTCACATTTTTTTAAATTATATCTCTAAAGTTATAGTAGAAGTTAAATTTGATCTCGCATCACCACTCCCCTCTATCATACTATAATACATCCCCTAGTCTTCATCACACTCACTTGGTGATTAGAGGATATGATATTAATTAATCTAAATATGATACTAATTAAATTAGACAAACTCATGAGTGGAAAACAATGTACATATATTAATTTTGTGTCTCTTTTAACTCATTCTACCCTCTTCGACAACACTAGCCACTCATGGTCATGGGTTCATCAACCATGGATGAACTAGAAACTATAGAGGAAGGAATTAATACTAAACTAAAATAATAGTTTTTTTTAGTAATAGAAATTAACTTGAATTTATTTTAAATAACAAAAATATGAATCCATGGTTACATAGTGAAAATAAGAGTATAAGAAAACATCACTATGCGACAGCTTTAGTGGATTAAGTGACTCCCACTCTCCAGCCTCTAAGCAGTTGATCCCCAAAATTATTGTTAGTAATTTGTTTTATTCTTCCCTATATACTGAGGGGGGGAGTTCTTCCATGAAAGTTCTTTTAATTCATATCACAACATCTCTAAAAAATATCATCTTCAAACTTCTAAATGATTGCATCTTTGTAATATATTATTATCTTATTTTGGAGTTCCAACACATGGGAAAAGGAACTACGATGCAACCTTCACTAAATATGCAAAGAAATAATATTCTTTACTTCCTCTATAAGGATCATCACTATACAAGGAACTAACTATGATACATCCTTTAAAAAAACTTGATCTGAAAAATATAGAGAAAAAATCATTCTCTTAAATCCCTGAAAACACAGATATTCTCTCTTAACATTCAATGGAACTTGTCAATAGTCAAACATTGGATTTTTTTTAATATACATTTTTTTAAAAAAAAATTAAATAAGGTTATGGTAAAAAAAATTAAAACTATTGCGGAAAGGGGGAATCGAGGATTCTACCTTTCAGTTAAGTTAAAAGGCAGCACCAGCGATGTCACATTTCAGCCAAAAAAATAATTATTTTAAATATACATGTTTATATATTTAAATTTTTTATTTTTTTATTATATATATATAACTAAAAAATTATGTAAAATTTAACAGTTATTCAATATCTAGCATTACTGTCGTTAAAGCAGTTTAGAATTCTAACTGAAACCCTCACTCGATGATCCATTTTATAAGAGGGGCTTCCTTGGAAATCATTATGGATTTACAATGTGGGAATTGGGATCTCCATTTCTTACCCTAAATTAATAATACATTATTATTAATCATATTTAATAAATTATTATTCAATATTACGTACTAATAAATAATAATAATAATAATAATACGTAAAAAATAATTTACTATTAATATTTACTTTTAAATATTAACAATTAACTAAAATATATTAAAAATATTTTAAACAATACTAATTAATATCATTTATAACTATTTATTTACTAATAAATTTTAATAGTTAATTGTTATTAATTAATTATTAATTAATCATTATTTAATTTCTTATTAATAACAGTAATGACTAATTAACTAATAAATTATTAAATATTTAATAAATATTACTAATTATAATTAATCAATTACTAATAAGTATTTAAAAATATTATTTAGTTACTAAATTTTAAAATTAATTATTCAATTATTAAATTATTAAATTATTAATTGTTAATTAATTATTATTATAATAGTATTAATTATTTAATTATTTTATTCTAATTGATATTAATTAATAATCAATATTAGTTAATTTTTTTGATTGTATCATTATTAATTACTAATAAATATTAATTAAATAATATGATTTATAATTTAAAAATATTAATTTCAAATAAATATTAATTAATTGTTAGTAGTAATTAATAATAAATATTTAAACTTACTATTTAGTAACTTATTATTTAAAATAAATAAAATAATTAGTATTTATTAATTAATAAGTAATTAATAAATATTTAATTACTTATTAAAAATAGTACTTAATAATTAAATAATTAATTATTAATTAAATATTACTTTATTATTAATTATTATTAATTATTATTAACCAATTACTAATAAATATTTAACATTATTATTTAGTTACTAATTATTAACAATAATAATTAAATTATAACATTACTAGTTGTTAATTGATTATTATTTTATTAGTATTAATTAAATAAATAAATTTTTCTAATAAATATTAATTACTAATAAATATTATGTAAATAATATGATTTAATATTTAATAATATTAATTTCATTTAAATACTAATTACTAAGTAATGTTAAATACTAATAAATATTTAAAATTATTATTTAGCAACTAATTGTTGAAAATGGTAATATAATTATTTGTTATTAATTAGTTATTAATTATCAAATTTGTAATTACTTATTAATAATATTATGTAATAATTAACTAACTATTTATTTATTTATTAATAATTATTAATTATTATTACTATACTAATACTAATAAATATTTAAAATATTATTTAGTTACTAAATAATATTAATAATGATTAAATTATTAAAATATAAATGATTAATTAATTATTATTAAATTATTATTATTTAATTAAATTATTATTACTATTTGATATTAATTAAATAATATTAATTAAATAATATTATTTATTATATAACAATAATAATTTCCAATAAAAATTAATTAAAAATAAATATTAAAATTATTCTTTAGTTACTAATTAATAATTATTATTATACATTATATATTTACTATCTATCATTTAGTTTTTATTAATATTATTAATTATTAATTATATATTATTTAATTTCAACTAATTAAATCTTATTAATTATTATTAATTAATTATAAATTAATCAGTTCTGTATTAATATTATTAAATATTAATTAATAGTATTAATTAATATTGTTAAAAATATTATTGATGTAAATTAGTTAATTATTACTACTTAGTAGTGAACATTGATAGTTAATTATTATTTACATGTTATAATTATTATTTATTAGTAACTAATAATTATTATTAACTGATTAAAAAAGATTAATAATAATATATTATTAATTATGCCCAGGAAAGGGGGGCCCAAATCCCTATCGGAAGTCTAGAATGATTTCTAGGGAAATGCATCTCTTAAAAGTGAGTCATATGTGAGGGTTTCTATCAGAATTCCAAACTGATTTAATGGCTGTAATGCTAGATATTAAATAGCAGTTAAATTTTCATAAAACCTTTTTTTAATATATATATATATATTAAAACAAAACAAAATAAACTAAAAATAAAAAATTTAAATATACAAACATGTATATTTAAAATATGATTTTTCGCTGGAAGGTGACATCACTAATGCAACCTTTCCACATTAGTTTTCAAAATAATTTTAACCTACATTTATTTAAATAAATGTTTTTTCAAAAAAATGTATTAAAAAACTCTTTAAATCCACTCGTCCTCTTAAACCCATTCTATGTCATTGAAAAAATATCATGTCACATTCTCCTGTATAACCCTCTCCCATGAAACATCCATTTCTGGAATCTCCATGACCTAGGACTTCTATATATCATAACCATGCATCCTCCATATTCTCCATGTTTCTCATATGACATAGATCCTAAATCTCATCATTTCAACTACATTGAAAGTAAATAATACTCCCACAAGATCCCTTGTAACCTTTTAACAATATATTCTTCTTCCTATGACATAATTGTAAACCCTACACCACAGAATTCTCCATGACTGGTCTATCTATGGTATATAAATCATAGATATGTTGCACCAATGCCCCCATGGAATCCTCAAGTTTTTGGAATTTTAAACTCTTCCTTGATGTATGTATCATCATTTCACAACCTCTCTTCCACATAGGTATACTTCAACATTGAGGGCCACTTACTTTCTGACCAACTTACCCTCACTCATGAAAACACATGAATAGAGCATAATGAACTAGTCCATGATGCAGACCTCATATTCCTCACATTCCCTATGGAATAGTACTATAACACAAAGTTTCTTCTCCCTCCAAACATCAAGATCTCCTTCGCATTCCTTTTTCATGCTTGCATGGAGCCTGTCAACCCTGACAGTAGAATTTTCTCCTTAAAAATCACACATTCGTGGAATCCATGCCTTCCACTAAGGTCTTTAACAATCTCCCATGGTGTTCCTTTAGTTTTTTCAGATCCTTAGAGATTTATAGGTTGAGGCTATGGTGTAACTGCGTTGTTTGGGTGATGCATGAGCAGGTGGTAAGTGGTGATGGATTCTGTTCAAGCGGAGGAAGACTCATGTGGGTAAAACAGATATTTATCAATAAAAATGAATAGTTCCCTTATAAATTTTATCCAACATGGGAATTTTGGAGGAACCATATTTTTGGGTCACTCCCAATTATGGGTGTTTTTTATGAGAATATTTTTGGCAAGGAGAAGAATTCTCACTACCGCAGATCGGGGTAAGGGATACGCCTTCTTTTATCAGTGCTAATCATAAAATGCTAATAAAAGGATCACCTTTATTAGCAATAGCTAAAATCATTGATAATGGTCATGTTTATCATCACTAGAATTTTTTTTGATAAAGGTATATCCCTTATCAGTGATTTTTTAGTACTGATAAAGCATAGCATTATCATATCTATTCTTGGCACTAATAAAATATTTTAATAAAAAATATTATTATTGTATATATAATTATTATATTTATATTCAAAAATAAGTTTTATTTATATAAATTAATTAAAAAATCATGTTTATATTTAATATAAATATTATATATATATATATATTTGGTTCTTGGGGGTACAATTACATTCAAACACACACAAATCACACACACATTCTGAAAACGCTGGTCATGCCCCCCCAAGGAATAGTCCATCGATCAAGCCTTATTTATTTAGTACATGTCTTGTAGGAATAGTGGTAATAAATCCCTTTACCTGGCCTGAAAACACACAGTGTAGCATCATGCATGCATCATCCTTCTTGCGCCACTGCCTTCCAGTTTCACCGTCTATGTCACTTCCTCCATAGTACTGTAATATTACCTACTCCCAATAGGGTTTGATCCTAGGACCTCCAGGATGTTGTCCTAGAGGCTTTACAACTCAGGTATAAGCTCGTCGGTAGGTTATATTAATATTTTTTTTAAAGTTCAAGGTACAGAGACCCCTTTTATTGAAATATAAAAATACGTACAAAGAGGTACATAAAAAGCCTAATATATCTAATAAGAAAAACATGCTGACAGAATAGTGAAAAATCAAGTAGCTTGAGACATGGTTCTCATTCTATGGTGAGAGGATAACCCACCTCTTCCACGATAGTGTCTACCCCTTCACTATGTTTTCATCATCATCCATGGTCCACCTCCATCATCTGATAGACCAGTATCTTCAGCCTTGTTAATATCTTTTTTTCCATGTCCTTGCTCATCTTCTTGTCTGACCTCCTCGCTGATGCCTGCTGAAAGTAAGTAAAAAATAATTATTCATTCTTAATTTTCATTGAAATTTTACCTTCACCAAATTCATTTCATCTCGAGTTTTTAAACCAATAGGAATATTCAAATAAATCATGCCCTTGGAAGATTTATAAAACTTACGAGATGTAGGTTGAGCAACATTAGGGGAGCCACCTAGGCTGTAACCCGTGAAAAAAGGTTGATGGAAATGAGAAACCATATATTTTTATTCAATGTAAATCACTCAAATAGACATGTTTTTAATATAAACATCAATTTCTATACTTTTTTCATTAGTATAATCTTCTCTACCTTGAACTGAATCTATGACACATTCATTTTCTTGCTGAATATTCAGTTTATAGGTTATATAGATGCCTCAATATATAAGTCCCTTCCCTGTTCATTTGAAACCAACCCTGTGAGGGTTAGATAAAACTTGTCCTGGGTTTCATGCATCAAAATAGGTAGGTCTATATTTGTAGTTCCAACAATAGCATTTGCACTACCTTTTCCACGTGTAGTTTTTCACATTCTGTAATTATGAACAAAAGAAGAAAAACCCCTTTTTCTTTTTTTTCAAGGAGGTAGAAGACTCATATTTCTCCTTGCCTTTACGAACCTTTTATGAAATTAGTTTCTACTCCTTCCACAATTATGAATCAGTATATTCTTGTATGGATATTTTCCAATCTCCCTGATAGTTTACATATTCTTCCTTAGCCTGCTCATCCTCAAATCTAACTTCTTCGAAATGTTTGAACATATGAAACTCACTAACCATTTCATCACAATACATCTTGTGTTTATAGGTCGTCAATTATTAGTGATAGGACTTTATCCTAGTTTAATCATTAGGAGGGATAATGGTAGTTTAAGACAAGATCATTACACACCATTAGTAATTGTATGGCACTTAATGTCCCCTTCCATTTTCTGATCCTTCACAGTGACTTGATTAAATCCTTTATCAAGAGATTTTAAAATAGCCACTTCTCCTTGATCATTTTATTGGGAAGTAAGTATATCCCTATCATACATAGTAGCATGATTTAATCCTATATCATGAGATTTCTCAACATCATTCTCTCCTTGAGCATTGGTTTGGGTAGAAGGATAAGCCCTTTCATCGTTTATTTTCAGATAATGAGTGGAATCATGCCCTTTTAAATAAAAAATATGACATTTTATATTACCCCTTTAGTTAGACTTCACATGACAAATGATACCAAAAACCTCACATAAATGTGGTGTTATTCATATTCGATTTTAAGGCTAACCTCATCCTGAGGGGTTGAAAGCACTACACAATCAATTATAATAGATCATAGATCAATCTCAATTATCACCCTCATAAAGTGACCATAACTCACCATTTACATTGCATTATCCATTAATGTTGGAATCCCAATGGCTAAAATTATATCAAAGAGGATTCCAGGATGCCAAAGTACCTAATTTAGGCCATAAATCTTGACCCACACTTGTGCACAGATTTCCTTAAATTCATTGATGTTGAAATTCATGTTCCAGTAGTGAAATCTAAGAATACATGTCCTAATGTCAATCGAACCTACACCCCTTGCTATCTCATTCAATTCGTCATAATGAAAAATTATGTTGAAGAAACCATGACATAAAGATATGCATTTGAAGTATATAAAACCCCAAATGGAAGTCAATCACGAAAATAGGTCAGAGACCTTCTAAGGTTTTATTCCCTTCGATAATGAAATATGACTGATAAAGGAGTACTTACAAAGCTCAATTTGTTCATAAATAGCATCATCAGAGGCTTAAACCTATGCAGTAGATCCATTTCTAATAATCTGATGCACAACACGATCCTTTAGCGATGCAAAGTGTCTAATTTGGAAAGAGAAAGGTGAAAAAACTTTTGATTTATCACTATCATTGTCCTTGGAGATCTTCTTCTGATGCTCTTAATGAGGATTCGGGACATATTCATACAGATTGAGGCTTCGAGGGTGATTGGGAACTCAATTTCCATCCACAGGGTTTCATTCCCATTCATCCATCAATATTTTAATATATATATATAATAATAATTCAAATATATATATATTGTTTTAAAAAATTATATATAAGATTATATATATATATATATATATAATTATATTTATTATATTAATAATTATATATCTATAATTATATATAAATAATTTCTAAATGTATTTATTTATACTCATAATTATAAATAACTATTTAAATATTTAAATTAATATTTTACTCCAAGAAATTTGGTCAATATATTCATTGACATGATTGTTATTATTTATTTTCATATATTGATGTGTGAGTATAATTGATGCTATATGTTAATAAGTTTATTTGTGGACATGATTGTGGGTTTCTATGTTCCAAGTGTTAATATTACCTATATTAGGATGATAAATTCATATGTTGTGTATTCATCATGAATGTTCATTTATACATTGAAATGCTAATTATTCTTTCTTTTAATATTTGTGATGACTTGTTTTTGATGATCTATACTTTACTAGGTATATGATTCACTCATGTTATACCCATAAACTTATTATGTTCTCATAAATACTTAAAAAATTATAATAAATATATTTATATAATATTTATATATATATATATATTTATTTATTTATTTATTAATAATATTTATAATTATATTATTATATATAATTATATAAAAATTTAAAAATAATTATAAATATATTTATTATATATAATTAAAAATAAATATTTATTTATTTCTCATTATAATTGTAAATATTTATTTATTTATTATATAAATAATTTTATAAATATATATAATAATATAAAAAATTTGAATATTGTTCAAACATAACTTTTTTTCACCTTAATAAAGATCCCCATTTATCAGCACTTTTTAGCGTTGATAAAGGGATATCTTTATCAATGCTAAAAAGTGATAATAAAGATTAATTCTATCAATAATTTTTATTTTATCACTAATAAAACTGACCTTTATCATCACTTTTTAGAAAGCACTGATAAAAACCATATATGTTACTATAAATTTTACTCTAATAGAACCCTTCTGTTACTCACCCTTCAAGATTTTGTGTAATGAGAACTCTACTACTGCTGCTGCCATTATACATTCCTTAATAATTGATCTAATGAATGTAAATATTAATCTAGTTATCACCTACAACACTATTATTTTAGTGGGAGCCCTCTATGCATCACATCAACACTATCCTCCATCCTTTTTTACCCTTATATGACTACACTTCACACTCACACAGATTTATAAACCACACTGGACCTCCCTCTTGCTTCCACTGTGGAATAGGGATAAATCCCCATAGTCTTAGACCCACCATTTTGAATACCACGACACAGAAACCCTCTGTAATTTGTTTTATCTATCGCTCACACCCTCATCCCCAGCACTCATCACAAACTAGCATGCCCAACTCCTTGATCATTTCCCCTTTTCAATTTTATAGAGGTGGTAACTCCAAGAAAAACACCATTAGTAAAGGTCTCTCAGGTAGTTTCAGCCCCTGTGGTGCACCCAACTCCGCCCATGAAACTCCAAAATGATCACCCCCTTGAAATTCCTTTCCAAATAGTATTTCCCCATGATTATAGCTCCAATCTACACAAAATGACACACACCACACCAACTGTTATGATGTGGTGGTCCTCTGTTCTTATTACACACCATAAACCAGGGAAACCAAACATCATCGCCTATTTATTGGCCTCCATTGCATGTATATTGTGACCATCATAGCCCACACACCTTAAATCCAAACCCACAGCAAATCAAACCCCTATTCAGTGTCCCTCATTATTTTCACACCAACCATACATGCATTTAAATCCACCTTCTTTGAACCCATTTTTCATTCATTGGTTCATGTCAAGTTTTTAGTTTTTTATGGTTTTATTTTGCAACTCGTAGATTAATGGGTGATGATTTTCTTCTTAGGATAAGAGTTTAAGTTCTTTTACAGTGGTGTGTGAGACAATCTACACTTCATATCTAGTATTTTGTTTCTTAAATTTGGTCCAACCAATTTTTTTAAAATGTGATGTATGGCATGTGAGGAGACACTTGTCTTTGAAACTAAATTTTATACTATCATTTAAAAGAACAACCAGTTTTCTATTAAATAATTTTATATGCATTTAATAAGGAAAAAATTAATAATTAATCTATGATCCCTCTATCAGATATTTTTTAAAAAAATTAATGGAAGCACTAGAAATTCATTGTATGAAAATGTATTTTGTTATATTAAAAGTGTTTCAAGTTTATAATGTAACACCCCGACCCCTCTAGACCGGATTCGGTGCATTACTTGTTATATTGGTGTGGTTAGAAAGAATGAAAATTATGAATGAACCATCAGTTTACTAGTCTTGAAGAAACTAGATACATAAATGTAAATCAAATTACATTGGACAAAATAAAAAATTACAATACATAATAAATACTAAAAATTGCATCCACAGGAACTCAATAAATGATCTCCTATTCATCATCTGTTGAAGGTAAAAATGAAAGGGGTGAGCTAAAATTCTTATTAAGGGTTACAAATATCGGAATCATGAATAAATAATAATTAAATTTTAAGAAATTTGACATAATCTACAAGACATGGTGAATAAATGAAAAACTCAAGCCATTAATAAACTGAGAATGAAACTGCATCCATATATTTCATGGATTTTAATAAATGATAATAAATAAAGAGAATTATTATTAATTCGATGTCATGTATTTGGCACATGAAACCATAATACTGTTAAAACGGTTTAGTTCTGTGGGTAGAAACCCGTCATATTTTTGGATACAAACTCGAAGGGTTTATCGCCAAACTGATTTGTCTCATGAGACCTAACGACGCATCGAGGGGCTATAGGGGGCCCCACCCACCACTGCATGTCCAAATAATTCTTTATAAATTGATTCAATACAATATAAATATGCCTTTTCAATATCTGTATAGAGTAGAGTAAACATATTTATCAATATTTCCATAATTAAAATAACTTTCCAAATAAACACCATATGTAAAATGGTATACAGTTTAGAAAAAAAACATTTACATGACATAAGATTATGGATATTTAATTTAAATATAATGTCAAATGATAATTTATCTAATATGGGCAGTAGGTACACCATGTAAGGATTATTAGGTGCACTATACAAAGTTAGTCCCAACAAAATAGTAGTTGAGACAAAGTCTCTTACCACAATGTAATCACTCAAATCATATGACCAGAACATAATAAACCACAAATAAATCATTAAATAACATGAATATATATATAATAATGTTATTATATATAAAATTTCATAACACATATACCACATACAAGAAATAAGTGGCAAATAATGAAAATCTCATAGAAATGAAATTGAGATGAGAAACCCCATACCTTTTGCTCAAGTGTGTTATTTGTTTGTTTTAATGACTTGAATAATAAAATTTAGATTCATTAATTAATAATTACATAACCTCATATAAATTTAATTGATTTATTATAACATTATTAGGTTCATTAATTTCCATTTTAATGGGTTCAAGAGGTTCATTTTTATTGTTTCGGAAGCATTTTCTTCCTTGGTTTTCATGATTCGTTTACTTGATTTCATGAATGGAAGTTCGTTTGAAATGTGGTTAAACATCCCTAATTGTTAATATATATTATTTGTGACATTAAAAAGATATAAATTATTTTAAAATGATTATGGGTTATATATTTTTGGATGAATCATTAGTTAAATATTATTGATAAATGGTTGGATTAAGCTTGCCGGTTTTGTGAACAATGAACTTGTTTTGTATTATTATTCTATATTATGAGTGTGTAGGGGTTATAGAACATTAATTATATGAAATACATATATTATGATCTATTTAAACCATAAAATTGGTTTCATGACCAGAATTGGACATGGTAATGGAAATTTAGAACCCATCGTCCTTGAGTGTGATAAATTAACACATCTCAGACGGTGTTTTCATTTTTAGTTTAAGAGGAGGGGGAAAGAGAGATGATGGTGAACTATTTCATTAGCATAATATAATTCTATTTCATGTAAGTTACTGTAATTATCATATCATTTGGATCAATTAATCTGAGGAAAAAAGTATAAAAGAAATGAACTCAAAATAAGAGAAAAAATTGAGAAATCTCTTACGAAAATTCGGTAGCCTAATGGTGTCACCTAAAATTGCATAAAATAGTTAGATGAAAAAAAGGGGGTATCTCATCACTCATAAATAATATGGGTAGTGAGGGTAATATGGAATGACATATCCCAACATATTCTAATTGAAAATAAAGGAGAAAACATAAATGAAAGCTTTAAGAAAAGAGAACGGTGGTTGATTCTCTTACCTTGTAGAGTGACTCCTAAAATAAGAAGGTTGGGACCTTGGGATTTTGAGGACACATTGGGAGGACTCATAGTGAGTTAATACAACTAGATCTTCTAGGATATTGTGTTTGGAATGAAAAAAAATGAAGGGGTTGAGTGGGTATTTAAAGTAATTTAAGAGAGAGTTTTTTGTTATTTATAAAGGACGCCTCATTAGTGGTTTTTTAAAATCCATGGGATTTCCCATGGTTTCAAACACTTTGGACACCTAATGTAACATGTTACTGTACAAAATTAGACTATACATTTATTTTTAATTATTACATATTTATTATTTCATTAAACTACTGAAAACTCAAAACTGTGTTTTTACTATTCACAAAAAATTCAAGTGTTTTTAAAAAAAATCGCAAAAATTCACCCTAGCCATTTTATGACGTTTAGAATTAAAAAAATTAGCTCCATTTTTAGAAAATAATTTTCTAAGTATTTTTAATTTAATTTTAAAAAAAATCATTGTTAATTCAAAAAAACAATTTTTAAAGGTTTAATTAGTTCTATATCACATTAAAAATCAATTAAGATCGCATTATCTTATTACCTTAAGAAAATAAAATATAATCATTATTTACTATTTATTAGGGTCATATTACTATTCATATTACTATTCATAAGGGCATGTTTCTATTCATCAAAAAATCAAGTTGGTTCTATCAGACTCCAAATAACTTACTAGTCACAACTCTAGATGACCATTTTTCAAAATTCAAAACATAAAAGTGGAAAATTTATGTTTAATGGATAGCTTATACCTTTCTCCTATAATGTTTTGATTCACAAAATACATAGTGATTCATGAAATATAGTCCATCTAATGAATAAAAAGTATTTAAGAGGAACATACCATAAAATGTTTGGGTGTTATATTATTCCCTCCTTCAGAAATTTCATCCTCAAAATTTTATGTATAAATCCCACTAAGAAGATGTGGGTGGTTCTTCTTCAGAACATCCTCAATTTCCCTTGTTGATTCCTTCAAATTATGTTTTTTTCCAAAGAACCTTAACTAGACAAGTCGTTCAATTTCTTAATACTTTGTCCCTTGTGTCAGCAATCCTGATAGGCTATTAACAGTATGATAAATTATGTTCTAGTTCTATTTATTCATAGGTGAGTACATGCATTGGCTCTGGGATGTATTTTTTCAAAAATGATACATGGAATACATCATGGACTTTGGAGAGACTTAGTGGAATTGCTAATCAGTAAGCTACAGCTCCGATTCTTTCTAGAATTTCAAATGGTCCGATGTATATGGGGCTCAGTTTCCCTTTCTTACCGAACCTTAAGACACCCTTCCATGGAGATACTTTCATAAAGACATGATCTCCCACTTGGAATTCCAAATCCTTCTGTTGGTTGTGTTCACCTTTGTCGTGGTCTCTTCAATAAGTTCTAGGCCTATAAGTTTCCTCTCACCAACTTCATCCCAACAAGTTGGAGTTCGACATCTCTTTCCATATAATGCTTCATATGGATCCATTTAAATACTACAATGGAAACTATTGTTGTATGAAAATTCCACCAAAGGAAATTATTGATCCCACATACCTTGGAAGTCAAGAGAACATGAACTCAATATATCTTCTAGATTTTGAATAGTCCTTTTAGACTATCTGTCAGTTTGGGGGTGATAAGCATTACTCATATGAATCTTAGTATTCAAAGACTTCTGGAGACTTTTCCAGAATTTTTATGTAAACCAGGGATCTCGATAGGACACAATTGATATAGGTTCACCATGAAGTCTTACAACTTCATTAATATAAAGTATTTACATGCGCTCAAGTGGTAAATCCTCTCTTATATAAAGTAAATGTGCTGATTTTGTGAGACGATCAACAATTACCCATATTGTATCATTCCTTCTAGATGTCCTCAGTAGTCTAGTGACAAAATACATCATAATGTTATCCCACTTACACATAGGAATAGGTAGAGGTTGCATCACTCCTCTAGGATTCTACCTCTCTACATTCACTTGTTGACAAACTAGACACCTTGACACGTAGTTAGCAATTTCTTGATTCATATTGTCCCACCATAAATATTCCTTCATATCTCTATACATATTTTTGATTCCTAGGTGTATCGATAAATTTGAGCTGTGAGCATCGTATAATAGTTCCCTTTTTAGCTCAGGTACTGATGGAATGCATAACCTCTTCCCAAACTTCAGAACTCCTTCCTCATACACGAAATCTTCCAACCTCCCATCCTTAACAGTAATAATTTTCTTGTGTATATTTTCATCATTAGATTGAGATATTTTTACCTTCTCTAATAAATATGGTTTATCAATCATTTGAAAGAAGAAATATGTTTCCCCTTCCTTCACATTTCCCATATCCATCTTTAGTAGATCCATGAATATAGTATCTCTCTCAATCCTCATTTCAGTCAGAAGTCCATGATCTTTCTTGTTTAATGCATCTCCGACCTTATTTTCCTTTCCTGGGTGGTAGTGTATTGAATAATCATAATCTTTGAGTAACTCAAGCCATCTCCTTTGCCTCATGTTGAGTTCATTTTTTGTGAAAATGTATTACAAACTCCTGTGATTTTTGTATATCTCACATTTTGTACCGTATAGATAATGTATCCATATATTCAGAGAAAATATTACAGCTACTAACTCAAGATCATGTGTTGGATAATTTTTCTCATGATTCTTCAATTTCCTTGATTCATAAGAAATAACTTTACTATTTTTTCATAAGGACACAACCTAGACCATTCTTTGTTGCATCACTGTATATTAAAAATCCATCACATCCAGATAGAAGAGTCAAAATTGGAGCAATGACCAATATTCTTTTAAATTATTTAAAGAATTTTGTACATTCTTTTTTCCACACAAACTTAACTCTTTTATGTGTGAGCTTGGTTAGAAGGTTATCCAGTCAGATGAAATTATGAATGAAACTCTGATAGTAATCTACTAATCCAATAAACCTACACACCTCAGTTATGTTTGTTGGTGTGGGACAATCTTGGATTATCATTGTATTCGTATGATCAACTAGGATTCCATCCTTAGAGACAATATGGCCTATATAAGAAACATATCGGATCCAAAATTCACACTTGCTAAACTTCTCATATAATTCATTTCATTAAGAGTTTTGAGAATAATCCACAAGTGATCCTCATTGTATTCATGGATTTTTGAGTATACTAGTATATCATCGATGAATACCATAACAAAGTTATCAAGATATTCCTTGATAACTCTATTCATTAAATCCATGAAAACAAATGGTGCATTGTTTAGTCCAAAAGGAATCACTGTAAACTCATAATGCCCATACCTAGTTTGAAATGATGTCTTCGGAATATCATCCTTCATTACATGTAGTTGATGATATCCATATCGAAGTTCAATCATTGAAAAGTATTGGGCTCCATGAATTTGATCAAATAAATCATTAATCCAGGGAAGCAGATACTTTTTCTTTATTGTAATAGCATTGATTTCCTTATAATAAATGCATAGCCTCATGGATCTATCTTTATTTTTGATAAAAAAAATACTAGGGATCACCATGGAGAAACACCATTTAGAATAAATCCTTTTTCACTCAACTCCTTTAGTTGTTTATTTATCTCCAATAACTCCCCAGTGGCTATTCTATAAGGGGTCTTTGATATAGGTCTTGTACTAGGAATTAAGTCAATGGAAAACTCAATTTCCCACTCTGGAGGATGTCAAGGTAAATCCTCTAGAAACACATCAATGTATTCTTATACTATATGAACATATTCAATTTGACTATTTCTTTCCTCACCCATAGATATTAGGTTCCCTTCCTCTCTAAGAATTTCATTCAATAGATCTACTAGGGGTGGGTCTAGATAAGAATCAGATGAAGAGGTCTCCGCTCTAAAGATAATAGATTCTACACCATTTTCAAAAAAATTAACTTCCTTTTTCTTGAAATAAATCTTCGCATCATAGTTTGACAGCTAATTCATACAGAGAATTATATCAAAGTCAGTCATTTTTATGATGATAAGGTTAGAAACTAAAGCATGTTTATGTGTCACGAGGGGGACTAGTTGACATGCCTTTGTTGCAATGATGCATCCCCTATGAGTTTTGATTGATAACTCCTTTATTAAATCAAATTTTACATGTCCAATTTTCATAGAAAACTAGGAAGATATAAATGAATGCGATGATCCAGAATCAAAAAAAGTTGTTGGATAAATTTGAGGAAATAATTAAAGTAACTGCCACCACACCATTAAGAACTTTAACTTCTGCGGTTGTAATCACATGAGCTCTCCCTTATTCTCTTATATTTTTATGAGGCATGTTTCCTTGGTGATTAGGACACTCATTTTCATAGTGTCACATCTCTCTAAAATTTTAGCATTGAAAATCATCAAATTGTTTCTTTCCCTTGCATTCATGAGATATATGACCCTTTTCACCACAATTATAGTAGGGTCAGATGCATTTTCAGCACTTCCCAAGATGATTTTTTCCATAGTTTTTGCATAATAGGAATTTCTTCGTTCACTTGTTCTTCTTTGGTTCTTCACCTTTCTATTAGTTATCAGATTACCTCTTCTTATCTTGGTTCCCCTTGAATAAATTTGATCTAGAAAATTCCTTCTCTGTTTTGATCGCACTTGATACAATTTCATCATATAATGAAAATGTTTGAGAAGACAGTGCCCTTAGAATACTTGGCTTAAGACATTAAAATAAAAGATCAATCTTGTCTGCCGAGTCACGTACATAATCTACAACATACCTAGATAGCCTTGTGAATATATCCTCATACTCTGCAATACTTTGTTATTCCCTTTTCTTTAAACCATGAAATTTTCTATTCATTTCAGTTCATTTCTCATGAGAGAAATATTTTTCAAAGAATATTTCTTAAAAATTACTCCATTCCATATCTTCTATTTCTTCTTCCTCCATGGTATTATGAATCAAGGACCACCATTGATCAGTTTTTCCCTTGAGACAATATACTACTAGTACTGCCATTTCATTTTCATTGCATCTTAATTCCATTAATATCTTTTCAAGGGACTTGATCCATTGCTCATCAACCACTGGGTTAGTAGTCCCACTAAAAGATGGGGGCTTCTGCCACATGAAATGATCCAACACAAGTGTGGAATAGTTATTTGTTACAACCTGAGTATGTTGTCCCAATATGGTCAAGATCTGATCTGCTCCATCAATTACTGTGTTGACTTGCTTAGTGGGGAGATCCCTACCTTTCCCATGAGTATTGATTCCCCTTCTTCCATTAGATTCCATTTCTAAATAATGGCACACACAAGATTATGGTATGATTCATAATTTATAATCTTAACTTAACAAAATACTTAGCATAAATTGTGATCCTATGCATATATAATCCCATAATCATAAAAATGGTTTCTTTGAGGAATGATTTACATTTTAGTACTTTATAATGGCTTGTAACAAAAATATAAATTATCCTAAGAATATCCCCTAGGAGTGTCATAACCAAGAATGGAGAAAGTCCCATTGTCGTGTACCAAGATACCCCAGGTCAAGCCTGAAACTCCTTGTCATAGCTTTCACTCCTAGGTATATATGTGCTAGAGCCACCTCTACCTACTCGTATCCAGATAGATATTTATTTTCTAGAAGGATTTGAATAATCTATTCCTTACCAAAATAAAATGATATTCTTGAACATTTATCATCAAATATTACCTTAGGTCTTTGTTCCCTACTATACATTTATTACTCTAGTTTCCACATTTTCTACTAAACTTCTTCTGATTCCAACTATAACACCCCAACCCCTCTAGACCAAAGCCAGTGAATTACTTGTTATATTGGCATGGTTAGAATGAATGTAAATCTAGAAGGAATGATCAATTTTGTAGTCTTAAAGAAACTATATACATAAATGTAACTCAAATTAAATTGTAAAAGGTTACAAAATATAATACATAACAAAAACTAAAAACTACATCCACATGAACTTAATAAATGATCTCCTCTTCATCACCTGTTGAATGTAAAAAATGAAAGAGATGAGCTCAATTACTCAGTAAGGGTTAAAAATGGTGGAATAATGAATCAATAATAATTTAATTGTAAATAATTTGACATAATCAACATGGAATGGTGAATAAATGAAAAACTCACACCATTAATAAACTAAGAATGAAACTGCATCCACAGATTTTCACAATGAAAACCTCATGGATTGTAATAAATAATAATGAATAAAGAGAATTCTTATTAATTGGACATCATGTATATATCACATGAAACCATAATACCATTAAAACGGTTTAGTTCTGTGGTTAGAAATTAGTAATATTTTTTGAAGAAAACTCAAAAGTTTTGTCGCCAAACTGATTTCTCTCATGAGACCTACCGATGCATCGAGGGGATATAGTGGGCCCCAAACTCCACTTCATGTCCAAATCATTTTTTATAAATTGATTAAATAAAAGAGAAATATTCCTTTTCAATATCTGTATAGAGTAAATATATGGATTTATCAATATTTCCATAATTAAAATAACTTTCCAAACAAACACAGTATGTAAAATAGTATAAGGTTTAGACAAAAAACATATCCATGAGATGAGATTATGGATATTTAATATAAATATAATTTCAAATGAAATTTTATCTCAAATGGTAAGTAGGTACTCCACATAAAGATTATTAGGTTCACCATACAAAGTTATTTATAGCGAAATAGTAGAGAGACAAAGTCTCTTGCCATAATGTAATTGGTCGAATCATATGACCAGAACTTAATAAACCTCAAATGAATATTTGAATAAAATGAATATAAATATAATCATGTTATTATATATAAAATGGATGTACACATATACCACATACAAGAAATAAGTGGCGAACAGTGAAAATCTCACAAAAATTAAAGTTAGATGAGAAACCCCTTACCTTTTGCTCGATTGTGTTCTTCGTTTGTTTTAATGACCTTAATAATCAAATTTATATTCATTAATTAATAATAAAATAACCTCCTATACATTTAATTGATTTATTATAACATTATTAGGTTCATTAATGGCCCTTTTAATGGGTTTAAGTGGTTCAATTTTATTGTTTTGGTATCATTTTCTTCCTTGGATTTCATGATTCGTTTACTTGCTTTCATGAATGGAAGTTCGTTTGAAATGTGGATAAACATCCAGAATTGTTAATATATTTTATTTTTGAAATTAAATGGATATAAATTATCTTATAATTATTATGGGTTATATACTTGGGGATGAATCATTAGTTAAAAGTTATTGATAAACGCTTGGATTGAGCTTGGTGGTTTTATGAACAATGAACTTGTTTTGTATTATTATACCATATTATGAGTGTGTAGGGATTCCAGAAAATTAATGAGGTGAAATAAATATTTTATTATATGTTTCAAAAAAAATGGTTGCATGACCAGAATTGGACATGGTAATGAAATTGACAACTCGCCGTCCTTGAGTGTGATAAATTAATACATCTCGGACGGTGTTTTCATTTATAGTATAAGAGGAGGGGGAAAGAGATATGATGATGAAATATTCCATTAACATAATATAATTTCAGTTCATGTAAGTTACTGTAATTATAATAGAATTTGGATGATGTTAGGTGAGGAAATAAGTATAAAAAAGGAACTCAAAATAAGAGAAAAATATTGAGAAATCTCTTACGAAAATTCGGCATCCTAACGGCGTCAACTAAAATTGCATAAAATTGTTTGATGATAGAAAGGGGGTATCTCATAACTAATAAATAATATGGGACATATATGGAATATTTAATGACATATCCTAACATAGTCCAATTTAAAATAAAAGAGAAAACATAAATTAAAGCTTTAAGAAAAAAAGGTGGTTGATTTTATTACCTTGTGGATTAAATCGTAAAACATGAAGGTTAGGACATTGGGGGTTTGAGGAAAACTTGGGAGGACTCCTAGGGAGGTAATAACACCATATATTTGAGTATATTGATTTTTTAATTAAATAAAATGAAGGGGGTGAGTGGGTATTTATAGTAATTTAAGAGAGAGTTTTTTATTAATTAAAAGGGACACCTCATTAGTGGTTTTTGCAAAACCATGGGCTTTCCCATGATATTTTCCCATGTTTTCAGCCACATGGGACACTTCATGTCATAGGTTACTATAAAAAAGTTGACCATACTTTTATATTTAATTATTACATCATTATGATGTCATTAAAGTACTGAAAACTCAAAATTGTATTTTTACTATTCAAAGAAGAATTTTAGAAAATTCCCAAAAATTCACCCTAACCATTTTTTGACATGTAGAATTAAAAACGGAACTCTGTTTTTAGAAAATAATTTTATAAGTATTTTTAATTTAATTTTTACATAAAATCATTTTCAATTCAAAAAAAACAATTTTTAATGGTATAATTAGTTCTATATCACATTACAAAATCAATTATGATCTCATTATATTATTACCATACGAAAATAAAATATAATCATTATTTACTATTTATAAAGGTCATATTAATATTCATATTACTATTCATAAGGTTATGTTACTATTCATCAAAATAATTAAGTTATTTCTATCATACTCTAAATGACTTACTCATCGCAACTCTAGATGATAATTTTTCAAAATTCAAAACATAGAAGTGGTAAATTTTTGTGTAATAGATAGCTTATAACTTTATCCTATAATGTTTTGATTCAAAAAATACTTAGTGCTTCAAGCAAAATAGGATATCTAATGAATAATAAGTATTTAAGAGGAACATAGCATAAAATTTTTGGGGTGTTATATATAATTTTATACTTTTCTATTTTTTGAAATTTATATACTTTTATAAATTTTATAGTATATTATATTATACCAATATAATTTAATAATCATTTTTTATTACATATTTATTGTTTTATAGCTTTATTTATTTATAAATTTATACACTTTTATAAATCTTATAGTAGATCATATTATACATATATAGATTAAATATAAAAAATTATTATTTATCTATTATTTTTTATTTTTTTATTTTTTTAAATTAATATAAAATTATAGTTTTATTATTTATTAATTATTATACTTTTATACATTCATAAGTTTTTCTTTTATATTTTATAATCTTATACTTTTATAAAGTTTTAAAACTATATACTTCTATAAATTATGTATAATTTTTTAAAATATATATACTTTTACATAATTTTATAAAATATATACATTTATAAAATATGTATATTTCTACTCATCATGATCCAAAAAACGATTTTTGAAAGTTACTCGTCACATTTTCGTTTTATGAAAATGTTCAATATGATTTATAAAAACTTTTTGGATGATTTAAAGTTAGTTTTAACCTATAAATCTAAATGATATATCTCTTAAGGAGTTTTGATTCATGATTTTTCCATATAAATTATGATGTGATACAATTATTCTAGGTAATGATTTCTGGTGATCAATAAACTATGAGAAATAGGTTGTGGTTCTTGATCGACAATGTTATGATGGTATTCCTAGATAAACGTGACAAATTATATGATTTTCTATAATTATGCATGTGCCACATTTTCTATGACACATTTCTTTGTTATGACACAATTTTATGTAATGCTCTTGGGCTCATAATTTTTTCAATTTTTATTTAAATTCTTATTACATTTTATATTTTTGATCTATTATATTTATATGTCCTTATTTAATAAATTATATAAATATATTATTATTCTATTTTAACTTTAATATGAAATTTATTCCATGATATTTTTTATTATTTGATTTTTATCTAACTACTTTATAATCCATTTATATTCTTACTACTAATTTGATATCCCTTCTTCTTTTGTTACCCATTTTCATAGGGAATCATATTCGAGATTATTTTTAGAAGGAATTATAATCTAGAGACATCTTTGGTAGATGATATATCTTATTACAAAAGATCCATGCTTTTGGTTTTAGTAAGGGTTGGATCTTGGAGGAACGAATATAACAATGGGGGAAATGGACAATGAGGTTACTATACCAATAGAAAACCAAATGGGAAGAGAGATGGAGTGAAAAACATCATGATAATACTTACTCAACATTCTCAAGAAATGAATGATAATATGAACCATTTCAAACTACCAAACATACTAAGGTTGAAACAACTCACCATGGATTTATTCATGTGGAAATACCTTCTAACTATTTGAGTTCCTATGACCAACTAGTTTTTGAATAAATGGATGGCTATTTAGAATTTGGAAGGTGAATTATATAGATGGTGGGAGATGATTATAAATATTAGGAAAACGGAATTTTTTAGTATGAAATGGGAGGTATTCAACGAAATAGTATTCCCTAAATATTTTCCCTGATCTACCCACAAAAAAATAGAAAGGGGTTTTTTAAAACAAAATAGTTTGAATCCATTGGTACCTATAAATTAAACCTCATAAGAATAACAAGGTATACCTAGAGTTTTTCTATTAACAATAAAATCAAGGTCAATTGTTTCATCAATAGACTATAATCGAATAATGTTATATTTTTATACTTTCATATATATTATTTTTATATATTATAATTTTATACTTTTATAAATTTATAAAACTATATATTTATACATTATTAACATATATATAGTTTTTTATAGTTTTTTAAATTTATATACATTTATAAATTATTTATATTTCTTAAAAATGTATATTATTTTATATATTATATAAATAATTTTATACTTATATAAAATATATAATTTTATAATATAATCTAGATATATATATTTTGAATTTATAATTTTATACCTGTAAATTTTTATTCAATTTATCAATAGTTTAATACTTTTATTCTTTCATAAATTCAATGTTAGGGTTGAAAATATTTCAAAAAAATATAATAATTTCTTTTTTTATTTGTGAAACCATTATTATATTTAATATACGTATTTTCTATTATGAAAATGTTTTTAAAATGATATATTTTTTTTATTTCATTCAATAGCCATATTTCATCAGTTTTTTATAACATAAATGTGATTTAATACTTCATTTATACTCATATAAAAAATGTTTTTATCATTAAAAATATAAAGTGAAAATAAGTTTTTAAAAGTGAAATCTCCTCCGTTATATTCATAAATTTTCTTCAATAAGTTTTTGTTTTTGATCATGTGGTATGATAAATCATTTTTCAATAGTTTCATTTTCTTTAAAGAAATTTATGTGATCCATATTCAATTGAACATATTTTGTGTATTTTTTTTGTTAAATACTAATAGTACTGAATCAAATAGGATAGATGTGAATATAAAATGGATGGATTTCAATCGTTTGAAAAAGAGTATAAAGATGGGATGAAAGAGTTCATCAAGTTTGAAAAATATCATGCATATGACCCCTATCAAATCCTTTATCCTTTTTTATGTTGTTTGTATTCAAAAATAATTAGTCCAAAGTAGTTGGAAGAACACTTGATCTATAAGGGAATTGGTCTAAGTTATAAATGTTGGAATAAACATGGAGAAAAGTGAATGTATCTAGTGACTTGGATAGTAGTATGTTTTATGGATCATCTAATATGATTACATGTATAGACAATAAAGAATGTCATATCAAGGATGTGATTACAATTGTGAATGATCATGAAGATCATTTTGAGGAAATGACAATGATATTTGAAGTTGAACTTTTTGATTTTCCAAAATTCTTATGAAGTTAACGAGTTGTGCAAAAACTATAGCGTATGCTAGTTGCACTAAATATGCATCATTGTCAGCCATACTGAAGCTATATAGTTTAAAACCTAGAAAAAGATATAGTGATGCCAGTTTTACTGAACTATCTATTCTCTTGATTGATATGTTCCCATGAGATAATGAGATACCTAGCCAAACATATGATTATAAATGAATGGTATGTTTGATGGGTATGATCTAAAAAAGAATACATGTCTTCCCAAATGACTATATACTATTTTAAAAGGACCAAAAAACTCTTAAATAATGACCAAGGTGTGGTTATTCTTGATACAAGAAAGATGAATTGGGTCCTAAGAAAATTTTATGGTATATTCCAATAATTTCATGGTTTATAAGCTTATGTGGAATTTAGTAGACTACAAGGCAATTTAAGTGTCTTGTAGATATAATAAATAATGAATGGAAACTTCATCACCTGACAGATTATCCTTAGTATAATAGAATTGATCATTAGTATCCTATATTTGGTAACTATCCCAAGAAACCTTTGTCTTGCGTCATCTACAGATGGAGTGAATACTTTTACTTTTCAAATCAGTACTCACACTACATGGCTAGTTATGTTGGTAAATTATAAATTTCTACTACGGTTGTGCTTGAAATGAATGTATATCATGTTATATATATTTATATTAGAAACAAAAAAATTGGGAAATGATATTGATGTTTTTCTAGATCCATTGATCGAATATTTGAAATTATTGTGAGATTTAGGTGTTATGTTGTATGATGCTTATAGAAATGAAGATTTTATGTTGAGATCCATGTTGTATGGGATGATAAATAACTTTCTTTCTTATGGAAATGTTTTTAGGATATGGCATTAAAGGAACTCAAAGGTGTCCCATTTGTGAACAAGGTAGTCAATTAGGTTGAAACATTCATTGAAGACTGTTTCTAAGACATTGTAGATTTCTACCTCGATGACATAAGTACCGATCTTGGATGACATCATTTTAGGGAAGTTTAGAAGAATGTAAAAAACTGCCTCCACTAACATGAGATCAACTGTTTTGAGAAATTAAAATATGTGGACACTACTTTTGGTAACCTATTTTTGGAAAACCTTACAAAAACTAGTTGGAAAAATAGATTCATTTTTTAAATTACCATACTAGAACTATTTTTAGGTTATACATTTTATTGATGTTATCCATGATGAAAAAAATTTATGTGAAAGCATCATAAAAATGTTACTAAATTCACCTGAAAAACAAAAAGATAAAATAAATATTAGGTTGGACATGGTTGACATGGAAAAATTGGAAGATTTGACACCATTGAAGGGTGAAAAACAAACCTTTCTTCCTCCATCTCCTTACAATTTTTCTAGGAAGAAGAGATGTATATTTTTCAACTTCTTGAATTATGTAATGATTCAATAGGGGTATTCATTGAATATAAAGAATATCATTTCAATGACTGATTTAATGTTAAATGTTCTAAAATCACATGACTATGATATTTTGATTCAAGATCTAATTCCTACATCTTTATATTTCATTTTACCTAAGAATGTTTGTTATAAATTAACCAAGATCTATTTCTTTTTCAATGAAATATGCAGAAAATTTATATACCTAGAGAAATTTCTAACTATGAAAAAGGAAATTTATATCATATTATGTGAATTGGAAATGTTCTTCCCTCTATCATTCTTTGATATGATGGTTCACTTTATGGCTCAGTTGTTTAGAGAGATTTGACTATGCGGTCTTATATATTATAGATGGATGTACCACATTGAATGGTATATGAATATTTTGAAAGGGTGTATCAAAAATAGAATTCATGAAGAGGGTTTTATTGTGGAGTGATATGTTATTGAGGATACCATTGAATTCTATACAAACTATCCATCTAGTGTGGATATAATTGGTCTATCAAAATCTCATCACACTGAGTGTCTTGGTGGTGAAATAATTTGAGGAAGAGATATTGTCACAATCAATAATACATATCGGGTGTATCCCCACCTTTACATTTTTCCTAAAATATTAGAGGATTCCACATATTTTGAATCCTATAAAGAACATATTAGGAATTTTTAATCCATCAAGGGATGAAAGCTAGATATCAAATACACATAATCAGTTTTTTATAGGATCGTTTCGAAACATTATTTTTATGGTTTAAAATGAAAATAAGGATTCAGTTTCATAATGAATTCGATTGGCTAGTCGGAGGACCATGTGCCTATGTATTATCTTACAATGATTATGTAATTAAGGGTGATATGTTTTATAAAAATAAACATGATGAATACAGTGCCATGAAAAATAGTGGATTTACACTTGTGGATGAATATATACATGTTTCAGGTACTAAG
Organism: Viscum album; assembly: GCA_963277665.1. Lineage (NCBI taxonomy): Eukaryota > Viridiplantae > Streptophyta > Magnoliopsida > Santalales > Viscaceae > Viscum > Viscum album. The sequence goes on along the minus strand of OY728145.1, from coordinate 685,072,848 downwards.
GATAGAAATATATTTTATATAAATATGACATAATGTGAAAGTATCAAAAAAAATATTGGAGTTGGATTATAAAATATTCCAAGTGTCAATATTTTAATGCATGTGGGTTGATAACATGAGTGATATTAAAATAGATTAATTGGGATTTGTGAAAGTGGATTTTATTAAGGGTATAAATATGAACCATTTATAATGACATCATAGATAGTAAAATTATTTTATGATCCAGATCTTGTAAACTAAAAGCGGTCAATTGTATTTTTATCAACCAACACCACTAAAGGGTCAGATTAAAATTCAACTGAGGATGACTCTTCCATTTGTATGTCGCAATCATTTCACAACAGGCCCAACGTAGATAGGGTTCTTTTCATTATAGGATACCACAATCAAGATATTTTGATACTCTATAAAGGGTTTAAATCCCTTCAAACTTTAAAAAAGGGAGTTCAATAATCAAGTTATATCTTTTTTTGTAATATATATTGTGTTACCTCATGTAATTATCTGTTTTCTACTGCATTTATGTAATATAAAATAAATGTTAAACCAATTCTATAGATAATTACTTTTACACATGTGGATTCTTCCAATCCTATGGAATTACATGTTTCTAAACCTACTTTTTCTCCCATTGAATAGGAACAATGGTCTTATGAAAATTTTGATGTTAAAAATCATGAGGAAAAACATGTTGATGATGTTTAATCCTAGTAAATATTAGAAGAATAAGAACTGATGCGGAAAAAAAATAGGCGTCATTTTATGATTGTGTTATCAAACATTATTAAGGAAAAAATAGAAGGCATCAAATTCAAGGTCGGATGGAATGTGCATGGCCAACCTGTTAACCCCAATAAGGAAATGTTCAGTAGTTACATTGGGCTCATCACTCAACAATGTGTGGTGATTGATGTAGATTAATGGAACCATATTATTCACATTCTTATAGAACTAATCTGGGAAGTTATTATGGTAGAATTATGATATCCTTTCTTAATTTTACTAGAAAAATAAATAATGAAACATTGATTTACTCTTCATCATCCCTTGTAGAGTGTATTTATAGTAGATGAATCCCACAAAAAATATGTATTAATTCTTGATATAAAGATTCACAGAGGATTTAAGAAAATTCAAATGAGATTTCATCTTAAATATGTTGAAGGGAAAACAAACCTACACCCACCACTTATGCATGAACACCTGATAAGCCAAGAAGTGTGGGAAGTTTTTACTGGTCATCATGTATAGATTTATTTTTAGGTTCATTATGTATGGTAATACATTGTTTGAAAATAAATTTATACATCACTTTTATTGGGAATTTTTTATTTATGAAATAGTAACTATATTCTAAAAATAAGGAACCTTCTAAAAACCAATGTACCCATACCGTAAAGGAAGGATGAGGTACGATTACATTGAAAAAAATTGTTACATATTTTAAATATACCTTAATAATTTTATTTCATAAGAAACAACAAAATAATTATGTTCTAAGGTTTATATTCTTATTGATGAATCTAAATCCAAATCCACTTCAGTCCCACATCATGTTCTATGGAAGGAGGAACACTTAAATAATGATATAATACTAATTGAGGAAAACACAAAAAAATATTGGGAAATATGTTTTAGTATGAAATAATAATAATGTGTTTTGATTTAAATATATATTACAAAATAATTATTACTTATTTTACTATATTTTTTTCTGAATTATACATAGGAATCATCAACACTCATGGCCTTGAAGCGTCCGGAATAGTGTGTCTATGTCCGAGGTAAATGGTTTTGGGGTGATACCCTGAACATATTTTGAGAACAAAATGTTAAGATAAAGATAAATAAATAAAATAGATGAATGTAATAGTAGTTTACCTTGAATATAAATTTCATTAGTAGTCTTATTTTGAAGCAACTATTATGGGGGAAGAAAAGATAATAAACAACTCAAGAACAACAATTGTGTAAAGATCCCACCCCACCCCACTATCTTTGAGGTGAGCCATTCCCCTCAAAGAGCATTCTTAGTTGAGGTAATCAACATTCTAATAGTTTTTTTCTATGAAATTTAAATTATATAGACACTGGTAAATTTTTTGTAATAATATTATACAAGATGAAAATGATTTTGATTTATATCTATCAACACCCACTCAACACCTTGTCGTGAGAGATACCATGTTCAATATCCAAGATGACAGTGTGCACAATATACCACTTACAATATGGCATGTGAGAGTTGGTATTACCATATTTCAAGATACAAGTGTTGAGATACCTAATCAACTTGAAGATATAGATATTCATATGATAGACCAAGTTGTTGGAACATTCATAGTATGGATGTAATTTCTAGTAAAAAAACATGTCGACAAGAAGGTATTCATTTCCTTTCTTTCAAGATAAACCTTTTATAATTAAATAAAAATGTATAAACTAATTAATGTTATTATAGGTAGACAAAGTGAAGCGGTGATATGAAAGACTGACTCCAAACAATCTAATGGATCAACTACTCAATAGAAAAGATCTTTCGAAAGCACATTTACCCCACCCGTTCAATATCTTAATTTACTAACATTAATGTTTCATGTGGATACAAAGTTAAAAAAAAAATTAGTACTAACATAGTTAATTTTGAATAAAAAAATTTACAGAGAGGATGTTACAGAAAACGTTTCTATTGAAAATGAAAATGGTGTCCTCAAATACGAATGTCTTGGTGGATCAGTTGTAAATGTATACATGTGGAATTTTTTTATGATTTGTTTTTACAAATGCTAATATATTATATTAATTATGACTAAATACATTTCATATATATTATAAGCATATATATGAATACCAATTGAATAGATATCCCCATGAACATAAATCTGTACTCATTAGTCCTCGTTTCACTTATACATAACAAAAATAAATAGATTTAAAAAAATGAATGAAATGGTAACAAAACTAGCCAAAATGTATGAAAGAAAACATTCATATGACAAACTATTATTAATAAAAACATTTTAGGATTAAAAATATACAATTTAATCATATAAAATATGTTTTATTTATTTCATTACTTATTCCTTTTTTTTGTTTTTTGAAACAGTGCATACTCATTGTGGTCAATTTGGATACCCCAAATATTTATTTCTTGGATTCACTGCATGGATACTCAAAAAACAGACCAAAAATGATGACATATTTTAATTTCTAATACACTGCATCCAATGTTTTATAGCTAAATTTCAAGTTAAATATTTTATATTATTTTTTAATGAGAATTTTGTTATGATATTGTGGTGTATAAATATCATAAAAATCATGGCATTAGGATAGCCCATGTGCAAAAGGAGCCTGGAAAGTTTTAGAAGTGGACAAGTATCATGGTATATATAATAATATTTCACTATTTAAACACATATAAAAACAGATTAATTATTTTTCTAAATATTTTTTAGTGTTTGAAAAAAACAAATTGAAAATATTGTGGCTATTATGTTTGTAAATGTATGAGAGGGATCATATTCCATCAGTAAACTAGCATCTACAAAGAGGTATTTTAGAAGATAATTACTAATTAATTTAAAATATTTATTAATCCTCTCTATATTTATATTTTTCTAATTCTACTATGACTGTAAAAAATTCTCATATTCACAACATGACTTAGATTTGTTTAGAAATGAATGTGCAACATACCCGATGGAAGAATATACATTAATATAATGAAGCTATTACTTCCATTGAAGTAATGGATTTTTTCATATTTATTTTTAATTTATTTCTTGTTAGTATTACAAACATAATAATTTTTCTCTTATAATGGTTCATTTCTTTATTCGAGTTGGGGTGGTTTTTTCAAAGCTTCTCATGCTCATGAGAGATTGGACTTCGAGGTTGCAACTAAGAGTTTAATGAGAAGTTACAGTGTTTTTTAATATATTATGTTTTTTCTCATAATATTATCTATTCTATACTGAATTAACATAATCTAAATTAAATCTTTTACAACTCATGAAAATAATGTCTTCTACACATGATTATATTACTAATCGTCTGGAAGAATAGACTATAATGACGAAAACCTGGTAGGAAGATGTAAACGTAATGTTATTATATATATTATCTATTTTACAAAAAATTTATATAGTGAAATGTTGATTTATTTTTCATTATTTAATATATATTTCAATTATTTTATATTATTTATATCCATATTTCATGGATTTTTCACCAAAACGTCCAAACACTTCTTCTCCCTTAAAACCTTTTCACCCTTGTTGTGTTGGTATTTATCATTTTCCTTCAGGTTCCCTCCACTACCCTTCCTGGAATGGAAATTTATCATTATGTTACTATTTTTAGATATTCTTAAAACCCATATTTTTATAAAGCTTAGGTTGTGTGTCGTTTGGGGTAATTTCAGTTTAAAATTGAAATGATTTGAAAATTATGGTCTAGTTCACAATTGGGGCAATGTTTGCCCAAAATGTGTGCCCTCTCAATCCAAACAATGAAAACCTAGGTTTTTTGGTTTTTCATGGTTACAGAATTGATTTTGAAACTATGTTCCATATTAGGATAAATTATGTGGCCCATTTATAATGTTACACAGTCAGGCCACACAGTTTGGTCTAACCATGTAGGTCTGCCCAGAAAATCATGGTATACTTTTATGTAATTCCAAAATATTATTTTTAAATCCTAAAACCCTCACTTTAGGTTATAAATGTCCCTATAAATACCCAATATGTTTTTTTATTCTTCAGTATCAACTAATTGGATATTTTGGCCCCTCCACACCCTCTCAGAATAAGATCAAATCTTGAAGAATGTTGTTTGATATCCTCTTGGTTAGTTTCCTTACCCCATTTTCAATCTACCTTTATCTCTCTTCTCTTACCTAAGGTTCCATAGATCCCCATGTTATTGTTTAGATCTAATACCCTATATTTTAGGATATTAAACCTTGGTCTGATCCTTATTTCCTTGTTTCTATTATATTAATTAATTTTTGACGAATCTCATTTAGGGTTTGGGGAATCTTGATCCTGTGATCTTGAGGTAGGTGGTTCCTTAATGATGCCCATTTTTCATTAACCCTAAATTTTTTATTTATATTTTATTGATTAATTTAAATTTAATTTCATGAAATTGATTTTAATTTATTTGTTAAAAACCCAATTCCATTGAATTGTGGTATTTGCATTTGAAATTGGATTTTTGGCATGAAATATAAAAAACCCACAATTCAATGGAATTGGGTTGTGTCTATGGAAGTTGGTGAAATTTAAATTGTTTAATTTGAATTAAAAACCCCCAATTACATTGAATTAGGTTTTTTTGTGAAATTGTAGGAATTTTTTGGATATTAAATTGATGAATTTAATTGTGAAAGATAATTATAAAATCTAATTGTGAATTAATTTTATATTATTATTTGTGATAAATAGATTTAAATGGTTTTGATTGAAACTGTATGGTTTTATCTTGGAAAAGGAATGTTTTGATTATAAATAAATTTTTGTTTTTAAACGTAAAATAAAATATCTGAAGTGGAGAATGGGATGAATTTTATTTTAAGGTTTATCAAAGTAAATCTTCCATCATTGATTTGTTATTAGAGAACGTGAAATCCTTACATGGTTAGTGATTCATTGGAAAACACTCTAATATTTACAACATTCTAAAACATAAATTAAGCATGTCACATACCTGATAGGATGGTGATGAATTCAGATTTAGTCATACCATATAGACATGTATATAAACATATTGTCATGTAACATTTAGTGTGTGGAGTCCCTTATCCTAAAACAATAATACATTCTTAGGTATAGAACCATGCTGATCTCATGGTTGTATTTGAAATGTATATTTTCTATTATTGTAAACTATTTTACATGAATTATGAATTTATATAAACCATGTTATATAAAATGTTTTATTAAGCCATTTTTTGAAATATTTCAGCATTGAAAATATGAATAATTTATTTTAAATGATTTCTATGATTTGAAATGTAAAGCATGATTTTTTGAAAAATTCTTTTGAAATGCAAAAACTATTTATTTAAAAATTGAAAGATTTTTTTTGGTTAATTAAAGTTTTGAATCTTATTATGGAATCCTTGGTGAGTACCTACTAGGATTTTTTGCTCACACCCTACTTGTGCCTTTAGGTGTTTGTATATTATCTCCTTCCAAGTTTAAGTAGGGGTAAAGAAGAACTTGGAGGTGGTTCAAGATTTCGATATGTGTAATTGGAGAGTTAGGACCATTGGTATGTGGGTTTTTTATCTATCATATTTTGTTGGTACATTTTTGTAGTACTTCGGGTTGTTTATATATGCTTGACTTCTAGTGCACATCCCCCAATGGAGTTCCTTTTTTATACATACTAATTTTTTTCCTTACATCCATAGTGTTTTTAAAAAAAATTCACACTTTCATTTTTATATGATGTCATGTGCTAGTTACTAACCCATGGAGATTAGGAACTTCCTTCAGGCCATGTCAGTTCTAGCTCGGTTATCAGGCTACCAGGGTACCTGGGCTGGTTCATGACAATGTGGTATCAGAGATCTAGGTTGAGCTTCTTTTCTTGAAGCTAGTATGCTTTGTGTGATATTGTCGTGACTTAGGAGGTAGTTTCAATTGAGTGCTTGTCCATATCTTACTGTAACAAAGATTAAGTCACCAAGGGTGGTTTGGAAAATATGTATTAAGGATTAGTTCTATCCTTTTCTCTAATTTTTATTTGGATTGACTGAAATAAAAATCTTGTTTGTATTTATATTGGGATTAATTTTCCCTCATTTCACTATTTGAATATTAAACTGATGTCTTCTTTGTTGTCTTATTATGTTTTTTAGAATCATGCCTCTGAGAATATGTGTGAATCAGATCTAGGAAGAAGCTGATGCCGAACTATAGTGAGTGAATCCTCTAGAAGAAATGATTCTGGCTGAGGTGATTGTGCATGTTGTCCAATATTTTGAATACTAACCACCACCATATCCCATTTAGGATCTTGTTGAGGAACCTTAAAGGTATTTTATCTATAATTTTTCTCAAGAGTTCCTTTACTATAATCTAACAACGTTCAAATGATCAAATGGTCCTCAAGAGGTTGATGAATGGTTGATTAGGATTGAGCATCTGTTTGATTACTTTGAGACACTTGATGATATCAAGGTGAAGTGTTCCACCTTCATGCTAGAAGGACAGAGTAGAAGATGTTGGGACACTATGATGATAGTGAAGAAGCTTGAGTTATTAGAGTTCAAAGACTTAAATGTTCTTTTCACAGACCATTTCTTTCCAGATTAAATGGGTTTGGCCAAGGCTGTAATTTTTTCAAACCTGAGCAGACTGACAGGACCATGAAAGAGTATAAAAACTCTTTTGACGAGATTATATATTTCACACCTGAGATAGTATCAAATGATAATATTAAGGCTCTAATTTTTGAGTTGGGACTTCTAAAGTAAATTCATTCTTAGTTTTTCTTACTAAAGTTTTCTTTTTATGCTGATGTTCTAGATAGAGTGTTGATGATATAAATGGACATGGATAACTAGTCAAGTTTGTTGGGAGTTTCTTTCTCTAGTGGTGTAAGTGCAATTTTCTTAAAAGGAATTTGGAATCATGATTATTCTCATGGTGTTTCCCAACTATAAGGTCATTCTAAACCTCCTGCAGTACCGAAAGTGCCCATTGATTTTCTACCATTGTGGAAATCCTGTGAATTATAAAAAAAAATCACTGAGGGACCCATGGTATGTGGTTTTTATGGACACTTAGGTCACTTATAAAAATTATTCCATGTTTATTCCACTCCTCATAGTGGTGTGGGATTTTCAATTCCTTTTAAAACTGGGAAATAAGATTCTTCAACGATAAAAGGGTTCCAGCCACAGGAATATAGAGAGAAGCTTCTTCACATATAGGAATAGTCTTCAGAGGAAGCGGATATTGGTTAAATGACCTTGATATGTGACATTACTATATATTCATCATTAGTGACTACTCTATATGATTTTGGTGCATCTCATTCATTTATTTCAACTTGTATTATTAAACTAATAAATTTTACGATTTAGATTTTATATAATATAATGGATTTTACTACACCCCTTGGTATGAAGAGTTAGAAGGGTATCCATATTCCTACTTTTGTTTTCTCTCTATCAACTATTGAGCTTTCTTGGATTTTTCTTCTTCTCAACATGAAATTTTTTTATGTCATTTTTGGGAGGGATTGGCTCATTGGAAAAAAATCCCATATTGTTTTTATCTTTGATAGGTCTCCTTCACAACACCTGATGGTGTGTGTTGTGTCTTCCAAGGAGAATAGGACCCAATTTCAAGTAGAATATGGTCCTTATTATATGGATTTTGGGAATGTAATATCAATTTTTTCTTTAGATCTGTTGTTGTAATCTTTGAGTAGTGATCTCCCATTAGTTTTCATCAAGTTTCCTGACATGTTTCCTTTTTAATTATCTAGTTTTCCACCAGTGAGGGAGGTAATGTTCCCTATTGACATAGTTTTGGGTACTTAACCAGATTATATTCCCTCTTACCACATAGAACAATCTTAAATGAAATAGATTAAGACTCAATTGGATGATATTATAGAGAAAGGATTTGTACACCGGAGTATGTCAACATGGGCGGTGTCGGTTCTCCTTTCAACGAAATCTGACGGTTCACTTCACATCTATATGGATTACCATAAACTCAACAGATCCATGGTAAAGAAAAATAACTATTTCTAAATATTAATGATATTTTTATCAGTTTAAGGGGAAACGTTATTATCAAATATTGATCTTCGATCTGGTTACGATCATTTGGGGATAAAATTATATGACATCCAGAAAACTGTCTTTCAAAGTTGGTACAATTTTTATGTGTACCTTGCCATTCCCTTTAGTATAACCAATTATTATTCTATTTTTATGGATTTAATGAACAGGATTACCTGAGTATCTAGATAATTTTGTGGTAGTCTTTTTGGATGACAACCTTATTTACTCTAAGTCTGAGGAGGATCATGTGAGTAATCTAAGAATAGTTTTGAGCTTGTATAGAAATCACCATATTTATTCTAATCTTCAAAATGTGATTTTGAGATTTAGGAAGTGAAGTTATTGGGACATGTGGTTTCGTATCCTAATATTACAATTGATCCTAACAAGTTAAAATCTGTTATGACATGGGAATAACTACATATTGTTTCAAGATTCAGAGTTTCTTGGGTCTAGTTGGTTATTATCGCTGGTTTGTAAAGGACTTATCAATGTTATCTTCTCTGATGACTGCTCTAACTCATAAGGGAGTACATTTTAATTTTTATGAGAAATGTAAGAATTTTTTGTTGATTTAAAATTTATTTTTATGATTTCTCCGGTGTTGAATCTTCCATAAGTCAGTCAGGGCTTTGTCGTCTACTGTGATGCATCGGGTTCAAGTTTGGGTTGTGTTCTTATGCAAGGTGATCATGTCGTTGCTTGTGTCTCTCTTCATATTATGACATGTGATAATAATTACCCAACCCATTACCTTGAACATGAAGTTATGATGCATGCACTTAAGATTTGGCAATATTACCTTTGAGTAGAATGGTTTTCCATTGATTCAAACTAGAATAGCATGAGTTATATCTTCTCACAAAATTAATTGAATCTCCACCAGATGAATTGGGAGGAATAATTGTATTCTTTCAACTTCAACATAACTTATACCCTAGGTAAAGTAAATTTAATCACGTATTACTTCAGAAGTAAACTTCTAACCTGAGTAGTGAAAGAATTTTTCAGAAGAGTGGAAGTTGATGGGTCTCTTTACAGAGTTTCATATTGGAGTTCATGAATTAGGAGATAAGGTTGCTTTAGATAGTATTTTGTTGACATCTGCTCTTCTCCAGATGATTTTTCAGGACCAATATCTTGATTATGCGTTATATAGAATTAGGGACTCTATTTTTTGGGGGGAGATAGTTTTTGAGGGGTCGTTCTCTAAATAGGGCATTCTATGTTATGGAAATAGCTTTGTTGTGCTATTAGCGGTAAGAAAATATGTGATGGGGGGTTCCATAATTCTCAATGTAAAGTGTACCCAATAACCAAAAAGATGTCCTAAGACATGTGGCATAGATTCTAGTGGCTAGGAATGAGACAGAGCATTGCTGATTTTGTCTCTTATTGTTATACATGCCAACAAGTCAAGATTGATCACCAGAAACCTTCGGGTTTTCTTTAGCCACTTCTGGTTCCTACATCAAAGTTAGATGATATCTCTATGTACTTTGTGTCTGGTTTGTCATGAATCAATAGAAAAAAGAATGTGATATGTGTTTTGATCGATCAGTTGACAAAATCATATCACTTTTCAACTATTCATGATACATCCAATATTGAGGAGTTTGGAAATATTTATTTGAAATTTATTGTTAATTTTCACAAAGTTTAGTATTCTATAGTCTCTAATAGGGATCCTTGGTTCACTTATCATTTTTTAGAGGTCTTAAAGAGGCACTAGGATCTCACATCTTTTTGAGTATGGAATATCATTCATAGTTAGAGGACCAGACTGAAAGAGATATACATATTCCTGAGTATATTCTATGTGCTTGTGTTCTTGACTTTAGTGGGTCTTGGGATGATAATTTGGGGTTAGTTGAGTTTTCTTATAATAATAATTACCAGTTCTTGATCAGAATGGATCCTTTGGAGGCCCTGTATTGCTGACATTTTATATCTTTTTTATGTTGGTCATAGATTGGTGAAAGTTCCTTGGTTGTACCAAGCTTGGTTAATGAAATGACAACAAAGATTTATCTTAATTTTCATATGATGTTGATGGCATAGAGATGGTATAAGTTTTATGTTAATCATCGTCATAGACCATTGGAATTCTTAGTTGGTGACTAGGTGTTTTTGAAAGTTTCAACCCATAAGGGTCATTGATGGCTTGGGATGAAAGGGAAACTTTTTCCTCATTTTGTGAGACCTTTTGAGGTTATTGAAAATCTATGAAAAGTTGAAAAACAATTATCACTTCCACCATAGCTAATGTTAATACATAACATGTTCCATGTATCTCATCTCCAAAAGTATCTATCTCATCCATCTAAAGTCCTGAGCTGGAGTGGTCACGATGTAGAATATGGTTTATCTATGAATGAATGACTAGTCATGATAGTTGATTCTAAAACCAAGGTACTTCTTGAGAAGATGATACCTTTTTGGTTCATGTGCTATGATATAATGGTTCTGATAATCATGATACATGGGAGAGGGAGGCACTAATGATAGGGTAGTGGCATCATCTTTTTGCGTAGTTTCTTCTTCATAGGATTTCTAGGGGAAAAAATTTTCTATAGTGGGGAGGTTATAACATTGTGGCACTATTTTTAGGTATTATTAAAACCTCACTTTTTACCAAGCTTTGGTTGGGTTTAATTTGGGTTATTTCAGGTTAAAATTTTAATTTTTTTAAAATTTTGAGATAATGCACCACTGGCGCACAGTTTTCCCAAAACGTGCACCCTTTCAAGATAAACAGTCAAACCCAAGTAATGGATTTTTTCCCAGTTTTCACATGGGTTATCATATTGTGCGCCCTCTTAGGATAAACCATGTGACCCATTTAAAAGTACACACAGCTAGGCCAGACATTTTGGTCTAACTATACTGATTTTCATATAAAAATGTGCTTGGATTTTAAGTAATACGAAAATATTATTTTAAAATATGAAAACACTCAATTTTAGTGTTGTAAATACCTATCACAACCCCATAATTTTTCTTCTTCCTCAATAGAATCCAAGAGGTGATTTTGGCCCCTCTACACCCTCCCAAAATGGGATACAATCTTGATGAATTTCATTTGATCTACTTCCAGTTAGTTCCTCCACCCCATTATCTATCTCCCGTTATATCTATTCTCCAAAATAGGGCTAAATAGATCCTCATGTTTCTTTAGGGATCTAATACCCTATATTTTTTTGTCTTAAACCTAGGTTTGATCCTTGTTTCTCAGTTTCCATGATCATATTTTTTCATTGATGAAGCCTGATTATGGTTTGGGGAATCAAGATCTCATGAACCTAAGGTAGTTGGTTCCATCATGAAGCCCAATTTTTATTAACACTGAATTGGTTTATTTAAATTAAATTGTTTAATTTAAATTCAATTGGATTAAATTTCTTTCAATTGATTTATTAAAAACCCAATTCCATTGAATTGGGGGATTTGGATTTTAAAGTGGATTTTTGGCATGAAATTGGGAAAACCCAAAATTCCATTCAATTGGGGTCTGTTTATGGAAATTGGTTAAATATAAATTGTAAAAAAAACTAATTCCATTGAATTGGGGGTTTTTTGTGAAATTGATATAAATTTTTTGAAATTAAATAGTTGAATTTTATTGTGAAAGTGAATTTTGAAATTGATTTGTGAATTGATTTCAAATTCTTATTTATGAAAAATGTCTTAAAATGGTTTTGATAGAAACCTTAAGGTTTTATCTTGGAAAAAGGAATGTTTGTGATTAAAACCCTATTTTCATTTTTAAATGGTAAATTATAATATTTGAAATAGATAATGGGATGAATTTTATTTTAAGGTTTCTTAACAAAAAATTATCATTGTTGATTTGTTATTAGATCACATGAAGGTCTAATATAGTTAGTGAGTTATTGGATATAAATAGATGATTTACAATGTTATAAAACATAAATATAATACATCACATCCCTAATAGGATAGTGATGAACTCTCCTTTGGTTGTACCAAAGGGACGTGTGTGTACTCATATTGTTATGTCACATTTAATGTGTAGAGTCCCTTCTCCTAGAACAATCATAACTTCTTAGGCATATGACCATGTTAATCACTTGTTTGTTTTTGAAATGTATATATTACATTATTGTAAACTATTTTAAAAAACTTTGGAATTTAAATAAATTGTTTTGTATATAATTTTTTATTAAGACATTTGTTTTTAAATAATCTATCATTGAAAATGTGAAGCATTTGTTTTAAATAATTTCCATAATTTGAAATGTAAATATTGATTTGTTTAAATATTCTTTTGAAATGCCAAAACAATTTATTATAAACTTGTAATCTCTTTTTTGGTTAATTAAATTTTGTCATCTTATTATGGAATCCTTGGTAAGACCCTATTGTGATTTTTAGATCACACTCTACCTATGCCTTTAGCTGTTTTTATATTGTCTCCTTCCAGGTTTGAGAAGGGTTAAATCAACACTTGGTGGTGGTTCTAACTATTGATCCATGGAATTGGAGAGTTTAATCTAATTGGGCTTGGGATTTCTATCTATCCTATTTTTTCTGGTACTATTATATAATACTTTTGGTTGTTTATGAATGTTTGAATTCTTGTACACTTCTCCCTATGATGTTTCTTTTGTATTCATAATAATATTTTTGTATTTAATTCTGCAATGTTAGTTGAAAATTCGCTTCTCAATTTTATTTTGTATGATACCAGGTTCTAGTAATTAACCTTTGTGGATAAAGATCTCCCTTCGAGGCATGTGAGTGCGAGATCAGTTATCTGGTTATCAGGGTACCCGGGCTGGATCATGATAGGAAATAATGTTTCCTCTACTCAATCATATAGGTAATATTGATTTTTTCAAATTAAAATAATTTTCCATTAAATTGATTTATTGTTTAATATTTATGTTCAATTTATTTATTCTTAGTATTACTCACATAAGAATTTGTTTCTTATATAGGTGGATTCTTTTGTTCGAGTTGGGGTGGTTTGATTGAAGCTTCTCATGCTCATTTGAGACTAAAACTATGATAATAAAAATAAGTAAATGGGTCAAGAATATATAGAACCATCATAAAAATGGTGACTTCCTACTAATTATTTAATTAATATTTTCATCATTTTATCTTGTATTTTTTAGTTATTTTTGTATCATTCTTATCTAATACTTATTTAGTTTTTTTCACAGCACTTTTGTAAATTCATATTTATCTTTCAACAATATGAAATAAGCCACAAAATATGTAACATGTTCATTTTTTCCAATGTTATCTCACTTTCTGTTTCCTTTCCTTTTTGAACATCCAATACTACATACATTTTTGTCTAAGAACATCGACTCAATATAAAGTTTTGCAAGTTAAACAAATTAATCCAATCGAAATCAAGGTACCATTGATATTTGGGGTTTTATTGAGAATTTGGTACATGTACGAATCAGTATCACCTCAATCTGACACACGGTGTGACTAGTATGTCTCAAAGTGTTAATTTTTATTTAAAATTAATATTAATTTTAGTAAGAAAGACAACTAACATACTCAAAATTGAGAAAACTTATTTGGATTGTTCTTATACTTTAGTAAAAAGATACATAAGTCATTTTTGATGTGTAGTAATCAACAACACCTCGATAAGTCACATGATGTGCCCGGTATGACTCAAAGTGTCTATTATCACTTTAAAATTAACATTTTAATTCAAAAAGTATCACTCACTAAAAATTAAGAAAACATTATTAAATTTTATTGATAATTTATTATAATTATTCATAAGTCATTTTTGATTTGTATGAATCATTATCATATCAAACCGACACACTATGTGATAGTTATTACTCAAAGTTCATGTTTTCAGTTTAAAATGAAATTTTAAAAGAAAAAATACAAGTGATATACTCAAAACTAATAAAATTCATTCAGATTGTTTTGATACTTTATTAAAATGGTCTTTATTTCATTTGGGGTGTGTAGGAATCATTTATACCTCAACCTGATACACGTTGTGATCAGTATTACTCGAAGTGAATTTTTTCATTTAAAATAGACATTATTTTTAGTGAAAAAGACAACTAACATACTCAAGAACCAATAAAATGCATTTTTATTGTTTTTATACATTAATATAATGATATATATGTCATTTTGATATATAAGAATCATATGAACCTCAATTGGATATACGATGTGCCCAGTATAACTCAAAGTCTCTCTTATCAATTTAAAATTGACATTTTAGTTCAAAATGTGTCACTCACTAAGAACCAAGAAAAATTTCTCATACTATCTTGATAATTTTGGACAATTTTTCATAATCCATTTTTTACATATAGAAATAAGTTTCTCATCAAACCAACATATGTTATGACTGATATAACTCAAAGTGTATATTTCCAGTTTCAAATGATATTTTAATAAAAAAGTAACTGACATAATCAAAACCAATAAAACGTCTTTTAATTGTTTTTTACTTTAGGAAAACAACCCATAAGTAATTTTTGATATGTAATAATTATCCTTAACTCAATACGACACACTTTGTGACTGGTATAATTCCAAGTGTGTCAAGTTATATAAAATTGACATTAATTTTAGTAAAAAAGAAAAATTAACATACTAAAAAATGATCAAACATTTTCAGATTGTTTTTATACATTAGTAAAATGATTAAAATTTTATTTTAAATGTATAGGAATCAACCCCACCTAAATCTGACACATGTTGTGACCAATATAACTCTGATTGTGTCTTTTTATTTAAAATTGACATTAATTTTATTAAAAAGAACAAGTGACATACTAAAAACTAAGAAACACATTTAGACGGTTTTAATAATTTAGAAAAATGATAAATAAGTCAATTTGGATAGGTATAAATCATCCATACCTTAATCCTATGCATAGTGTGTCCAGTATTACTTCAAGAGTGTCTTTTTATTTAAAATTTTCATTACTTTTAGAAAAAAAAAGAAAAATTACATACTCAAAACTGAGAAACATGTTCATATTATTTGGATACATTAATAAAAATATCCATGAGACATTTTTTGTAATTTAGAAATCATACTCACTTCAATAAAATACATTATGTGCCCATTATGACTCAAAGTATCTGTTATTAGTTTAAAATTGGCATTTTAGTTCTAAAAAACATCACTCACTGAAAACTGATCAAATGCACTCATATTGTCTTTATAACTCAGTAAAATGAGTAATAAGTCATTAATGATTTTTAGGAATAAGTATGACACAAAAAGAACACATTATGTGAATCCTATTACTCAAAGTGTGTGTTTTTAGTTTAAAATAACATTTTAAAACAACACATGTAAATACTCAAATCCTATAAAACACATTCGTAATAAATTTATACTTTAGTAAAAATATCCATAAGTTATTTTTTATATGAAATAATCATATGTACATCAATATTACACACTATGTGATTGGTATAATTCGTAGTGTGTCTATTCTTTTTAAATTTTTATTAATTTTAGTGTAAAGAACAAGTGACCTGATGAAAACTAAGAAAATGCAATCATATTGTTTTGATACTTTAAGAAAATGATTCATAATTCATTTATAACATGTAGGAATCTACCCCACCTCAATCTGATGCAATTTTTGATAGGTATGACTCTAAGTATATCTTTTTTATTTAAAATTGACACTAATTTTAGTAAAAATAATAAGTAACATACTGAAAAACAAGAAAATGAATTCAAATTATTTTGATACTTTTGAAAAATGATACATCAATCATTAGTGATGTGTAAAAATAAACATCACCTAAATATGATGAACGGTGTGACCGTTATGGCTCAAAGTTTCTTTTTTTATTTAATATTGAAATTAATTTTTAGAAAAATCACGAGTGATATACTTAAAGACAAGAAAATGTTTTCATATTGTTTTGATAATTTTTTAAAATGATCCATAAGTCATTTTTTATGGGTAGCAATCAACTTCACATCAATATTATACACGGTGTGATTGATATGACTCCAATTGAAATTGAAATTAATTTTAGTAAAAAGAACAAGTGACATACTGAAAACTAAGAAAAAACATTTGGATCATTTTTATACTTTAGGAAAATTATCCATGAATCATTTATGACATGTTGGAATCAAACAGACCTCAATACGACACACAGTGTGACCAGTCTGAATCAAAGTGTCCATTATCAGTTTAAAATTTAAATATTAGTTGAAAAAGTATTTCACTCACTAAAACACAAGAAAACACACTCTGATTGCATCAATAATTTAATATAGTGATTCATAAGTCATTTTTGATGTGTAGGAAGTATTCTCACATAAAACCAACACATGATATGATATTTATGGATCAAAGTGTGTGTTTTTATTTTGAAATAACATTTTAGTGAAAGCACAAGTGACTTATTTAAAATTGATAAAACACATTAGTATTGTTTTGAAACATTAGGAAAAAAGACTTAATTAATTTTTGATGGGTAGGAATCAACTACACCTCAATCTGATGCACGGTGTGACAATTATAACTCCAAGGGTTCCTTTATTTAAAAATGACTTTAATTTTAAAAAAAATGACATACACGAATCAAATAAAATGCATTTAGATTATTTTTATACTTTAGTAAAATGATCCATATGTTATTTATGATGTGTAGGAATCAAACCGACCTCAATATGATTCATGGTGTGACTGGTATAACTTAAAGTGTGTATTTTAATTTAAAATTGAAATTTTATTAATGTATCATTTCATATTATTGTTTAATTTATTTATTTATAATATTACTAACATAATATTTTTTTCTTATATATGTGGTTTCTTTTTTCTCTGGTTTAGGTGATTTTTTTGGAAACTACTACTATGGGTGGACTTTTTTTATAGGGGATTTTGGGTACCAAAGAAGATTAAACATTGCTATTTTTAAATTTTTGTGTATAACTGTAAATGTAATTATATAAAAAAACTATTTTAAATGTATATGGTAGTGTTTTTTTATATTAATGATATATAATTTATTTCAATTAAATTTTATATTTTGTATACACAGGTTACTGGTTTTTATTGCAGTGTGTTGTTATACAAATAGAACACTGCAGTAGGTTTAGCCTTTATCAGTTCTATTTAAATAAATAATAAAAGGGCCTCTATTAGTGCTAAACTAGAACTGATAAAGGGTGTCATTTATCAGTGCTAAAATAGAACTGATAAAGGGTGGCCTTTATCACTGCTAAAATAGCACTGATAAAGGGTGGCCTTTATTGGTGATTTTTTTAGGGCTGATAAAGGGACCACTTTATCAGCACTCTTTTAGAATTGATAAATGGGACCCCCCCCCTAAAAGTGATGAGGAAACAATGATTTTTTAGCACTGTTAGAGGACTTTTTGCATGCTATTAATGGGAATATTTGTATTAGTGTCTCATTGGGTGGTTTTCCCTCCAGGATGCAACCATCCATGACCAGCCAACATGTTGGCGCATTGAGGCAGCTGACGAAGGGGAAGTCTTTAAGGGTAGATGAACTACCCAACAACTGGAGAAATTTTGTTTTTCATTCCATTATAAGATGGGATTCAAATTTAATGAGATTATAACTAGAAACAATTCCATTATAGTCCTATAATGATCCTCTGATTTATTATCCTAAGAGAATAAATAGTATTGACCCCTTCTCCCATGGACATATAAAATATTTCTAAACCATTTAAATTAGTGTATCCTTCCATTTTATTTTTCTATTTTGTTTGTTTTCATCATCTGGAACATCCGCTATCCCAACAAAGTGGTATGAGGGTCATCAGGGTTGAAATAGTGAGGTCGCATAATGGTTTTCTAGTGACTAAAAAATTGAAGGTGGTTATAATTTTTTTAATTCCTTTTCCATTAATAACTTAGTAAGACGATTATAATGGTGCAACAAGATTAAAAAACATAGTTGAAATGAAGTCAGTAGAAGCATTCAAAGTTTTTGTCAAACCCTGGGTACTACAGTGCCCCCTTGTTAGAGAAGATAGTACTGTTCACGTTGGATGAAACTTTTCAATAGGTTTTCTAGTTAATATTCCAAAAAGACATGTTAACACCACATCATCAGTCAATCTATTCCATTGAAACTATTCCGGCTATATATTGGCCAATCGAAGTCCATTTTCAACGATCCAAGGGTCATTTCCATCTATTTAAACCATTCTGGACACATATGTATAGTTATATTTTTACAATTATCAATAAATCAATGGAATATAATATTAGTAATATAGTTTAGCTTACTAATTTTAATTATTCCATCTAGAAACTCAAAATGGAGGATATTTTATATATTAATGATTTTTGGAAACCAATAGTAGAGACTGATAATCCCATTATAGTGCAAGCAAAGGGATCATCAAAAAACTGTCAGTCTAGTGAGAATACATCAGTCGGTATCTAAACAGTTGATGTGGAGTGGTTTGTGCTCAATTGGAATTGTGCCACCCAAATTATTCAATGGATCAACAAGAGTATCTTCCATAATTCTTCCAATGAACATGATGCTTCCATTCAATGGTAAATATCAAAAAAAATATATGCAAGGAAAATAATTAAGAACAAAGAAAATTTGATACATCAACTTTTTAACTTGATGTACAATGATGAGACCATCATATCAGAGCACATGAGTGCATTCCATGGTATTATTAATCAGTTGAATTTCCTGAATATGGTTCTTGATTATGAGTTGCATAAATTTTTTATGTTATGTTCTTTACCAAATATGTGGGACACACTAGTTGTGTCAGACAACAATTCAACTCTAAATAGAACTCTCATCATGGATATGGTGAGAGAAAAAATAATGAATAAATAATCTAGAAGTAAAGACAAGGGATATACACATGAATTGGAGTCTATTATCACTGAAAGATAAGGTAAGTTGAAATGAAAGGGAAAAAGCGGAGGAAGAGAACCCTAAGAATCAAAATCTACAAAGAAGGAAGTGATAAAAATCCAAACTGATATATTAAATGAAGTTCCACCACTATGGTAATCCTAGACAATTCACATGGGAGTGTTGGAGGATGAAGGAAAAGTAGAGGAATCGGGAAGGTAAGTCCCAAAATAATGATTTTTCAATTGTTAATTAAGATATCATTATTGTTCAGGAAGATGATCAGGTCAATCTTGAAAGACAAGACTCGACGCGGGTGATTGATTTGGGTGCCTTGTACCATGTCACTTCCAAAAGAAATTTATTCACATGTTACACTTTAGTGACTTTTGGACATGTGAATATGGTAAATTATGGTGCATCAAAAATCACAGGTATTTGTAATATTTTTCTACAAACTGATATTAGATACAGGTTACTTTGGAAGTATATGAGGCAAGTTCCTGATGTCTCTCTCAATCTGATATCAGATGGAATTCATGATAATGATGGATATGCTAGTTCATTAAGTGATAGGAAATGGAAGATTAACAAAGGTAACAAGGTAGTTTCAAAAGGAAATTAAGGAACTTCTCTTTATATCACAGATTCCAGACCATGTGGAGGAGAAGTCAATAAAACCATAGAATATGTTCCTATGTAATTTTGGCATAAGAAACTTTTTCACATGATCGAGAGAGGAATTAGAATGCTATCCAGGAAGGATCATTTTCCAGGACTAAAAGGATCAAATTTGGATACTTGTTTTGATTACGTAATGGAAAAACAACATAGAGTATCATTTTGTAGTTATTTACCTTCAATAAAAGAAAAAGTTTTAGATTTGATTTCCATTGATGTATGTATGATGATAACTAATTCAATGAGTGGTTATATTTATTTTTTTTCATTCATATATGATATTTATAGAAAATTTTGTTCCTTGGCTTTGAAAACTAAAGATCAAGTGCATGATATTTTTAAGTAGTTTCATGTGAATTTGGAAAGGGACAGAGGCATGTGGTTAAAGTGTGTGTAATAAAATAATGGAGGAGAGTAATTTGGTCCATTTGATGAGTATTATAGGAGTTTCAACATCAAGATAGAAAAATCAGTACTAAAGATACGTTAGTATAATGGTGTTTCTAAGAGGATAAACAAGACAATTTGTGAGAGAGTCATGTGTATGCTCTCAAATGAAAATATAACAAACACCTTTTGGGGGGAGGAAATGAGTACTATAATTTATATTATCAACATTTATCTATAATTTCCATTTGACTATGACATTCTAGAATGGGTTTGTATAGGTAAATATGTTTCATACAAACACTTGAGATTATTTGGCTGTAGGGAATTTTTTCACATCCGGAAATATTAGTAGATAGAGCTAGATGGAAAAGGAAAGTAGTGTATATTTTTGGATACACTCTTAAGGTGTTTGGATATCGAATCTTGGATCCTATCAGTTAGAGGATCATTATAATAATATATTTGGTGTTTCATGAGTATTGAATGATTGAAAAATTTGATAATCCATACAATTTTGAGAAATTTTAGTCTGAGTAAATTCTAGTCATATAGAATAGTCTCACCACCATCAATACCATCTATTTCGAGATAGTTATGCATCACTTATGATACATCACTACCATTTAATGTTTCTACATATGATGACATGTAACTATAATATGATATTCTAGAATAGATTCACCCTGAATCATAGCCGAGGAGATCCACCAAAGAATGAAAATTGAGTCATAGATACTCACCACATGAGTATCCGATGCTCACTGATGGGGGTGATCCAGAAATTTATGATGATGCAATCTAGATTCAAGATAAGATGCAATGTAAAAAGAACATACAATAGGATATGATATCCTTTCACAAGAATGTCACATTTTATTTGGTTGAATTACCACAAGGAAGGAATTCACTCAAGAACATGTTAGGGTATAGAATCAAAGGATAAGATGGAATTTCACATCCGCACTACAGATCCAGAATGATTGTGAAATGATTCTATTAGAAGAAAGGTATTGAATTTGATGAAATTTTTTCTCCTGTGGTTAAAATATATTCTATCAAAGTTGTTATTCGAAATGAAACTAGTTTAAACCTGAAGGTTCAACAACTAGATGTAAAGACAATGTTACTACATGATGATCTTGATGAGAATATTTACATAGAATAGCCAAATGTTTTTCAAGTTAAAGGTAAAGAAAATCTGGTATGTAGACTTAAGAAAAGTTTATATGGATTTAAATAGGAATCAGGGTAATGGTATAAGAAATTCGACTCATTCATAGAGAAAAATGATTATATAAGGATTACTATTGATCTCTTCATTTTCATAACACAATTTTATGATGGTGATTTCATTATCTTATTTATTTATATTGATGATATGATAAATATTGGAAGATATATCACCAAGATTGATAGGTTGAAGAAGGGTATGAAGAAGTCTTTTGAAATAAAGGAATTCTAAGATGATACTCATATTCTTGGTATAAAGATTACTTGTGACAAGAGGAATAAAAATATCTTTCTATCTCAATAATTGTACTTTGAGAAGGTTCTTGAAATTTTTAACATAAATGAGGAAAAACCAGTTAGTACTCGACATTCAAGTCATTTAAAGCTCATGATGGGTCTGAGTTCATCAACTGAGGAGGAGAAAGAATTTATGTAAAAATATCTTAATCATTCAAAATTTGGAAGTCTTGTGTATTCCATGGTGTCCATCAGACTAGATATTTCTCATGGTGTCAGCATTTTGAATGGAATCTTATCAAAACCTAGAAATTAGCATTGGACAGTTGTCAAATGGATACTGATATATCTCTGAGGTACATCTAGTCATTGTTTATGTTTTTAGAGTGATAAACCTATTGTTTAAGGATACATAGATGCAAATATGGATGGAAATATAGAAATGAGGAAATCCATATCCAGGTACCTAATATCATTTGTAGGGGGATAAATTTCATAGAAATCATGAGTTTATAAGTGTGTTTCTTTATGTACCATAGAATCAGATTATATCATAGTCACTGAAGGCTATAAGTAGAAGTTGTAGATGACGAATTTTTTACAAGATATGGGATAGATTAAAGAGAATTATATTATCTATTGTGATAGTAAGAACGTTATTCATCTAAGTTAGAACCCCAATTTTCTTTCCAGGTCCAAACACTTTGGAGTTTGATATCACTAGTAAATAATATGTTTGAAGAAAGACTATTGAATGTTGAGAAAATCCACACCAATGTGTCACAAATTATTTTCGTGTGTGTTGACACACATTCACTCAGTGCCTCCATGTATAATGCTTCTATTACATACTTTTTTTCCTCATTAACCATCACATGGACTTCCTTCACCCCTGTCATGATAGGGAATCCTTCCTATTGGGCTTTTCCGGCTTCCCATTGGGTGGATAAGTGGTTGTATCCTTGGTTAAGGGATGTTCGGGTTGATGATATGTTTTTCATCCTTCTTCTTTCTCCTAACTTTTTCAAATTTTCTTCTTCACATATAGAATTAAAATTGTTTTTGTTTTCATCCATAATACTTCATTTCACCAAAAAGTCCACAAAAGATTGTAAAAAACCATAAAACATATCTTTATTCCCCAAAACTATTAAAATAATCGTAATTATCTAATATTAGAAATAAATATACCAGATTTAATAGTGAATAAATATATATAATTTAGGTTCATCAGAAGAACTAAATAAGTTAATCTACTTTCATAAGTTTAAATATCATCAACATAATAGAAATTGGAAAGAACATATTACTAAATGTTAATACTATGGTATATTCTAGGGTAATTGAATTTGGATCAACCATTCATTCAAAAAGTGAATGAGGATTCATAGTCAATTATGTATCTAGAAAGTTTGGTAAATTCTATCTAGTGGATTATTAATCCTTAGAAACCATTGGAAAATTATTTGTTAACATCTAAATAAATAATGAAGGATTCTTGAATGTGTAGAAGTAAGGTGCATTTCAATTCCCTGGAAGAATATCATATCATTTTGAAAAAATGAAGAGATAGGCTATAGAACCACCTAAGATAATAAAGTATGGAGGGTTACTCAAGGATCCATGGTGGATGCACAAATAGTAAATAATGGAACTCTTTGCATAGCTAGAATTTTATATGGAAGTGTAGTTCCCATAAGTACAACATTTAATTAATCTAATGTTTTAAATTTCCAGATCGGTAACATTCTAGATCTCTAGAATAATATCATATTAGTTAGATTAATTTATAAGGTAGGATATAGAACCACCTTTTTAATTATGGAGGCTTACTCAAGGATACATAGTTTATTCACAAGGATTAAAGGATGTTACTCTTTACATAATGGGATTATAGATGGAAGGGTAGTTCCCAAAAGTATAACATTGAATGAATATAAAGTTTGGACTTGCAGACTCAATCGACTATGTGAAAACAATATAAAATTTCTAATGGATAAATACATATTAAAGCTTGATCAAAAAAATATATTAATGTGTAAAAGTTGTTTGTAAGGAAAAAAATATGGGTTTCCTTTGATTTTAATGTACAGAATCCTAGATCTTAGAAGGTGGAAATGATTAAATTGGATGTTTAGGGAGATACCTTTATTCAGTCCAATGGTGATTCCCTATACTTTGTTACTTTCAATGATGATACTACTAGAAAAGTATGTAAACCTTCTCATTTTTCTTGGTCAGCTTCCATTTGGGTGTCTAAGTGATGGGATCCTTGGTTAAGGGAGGATATGGAACCACCTTTTTAATTATGGAGGGTTACTCAAGGATACATAGTGGATTCACAATCATTAAAGGATGGTACTCTTTACATAACTAATTTTATATGGAAGGGGAGTTCCCAAAAATAAAACATTGAATGAATATGAAGTTTGGAATTGCAGACTCAATCACCTATGTGAAAACAATATAAAATTTCTAATGGGTAAATACATATTAATGCATGATCAAAAAATTATAGGAATGTGTAAATTTTGTGTGAAATGGGAACAAATAAGGGTCTCCTTCAATTTTAATGTATAGAATCCTATATCTTAGAAGGTGGAAAATGTTAACTTGGATGTTTGGGGAGATGCCTTTATTCAGTCCAATGGTTAACTTGGATGTTTGGGGAGATACCTTTATCAGTTAAATACATTATTTATGACATCATAAGTGATGTAATCCCACTTGGTTCAAACTCACGTTCCATTATTACTATGTGGGGTCACATTAACTAAGACTATTAATATTCTTGAGAAAAAATATTATAATAGTGATTAAAATAATGTAAAATACCCTCCTCTCTTCCACTATAAATAATATCCTCATTCCCCTCTTCATACCACACCTCTCAAGACTTGAGACTTACCTATGTTCTTACCAATAATCCTCCAAAGGATCTTCTTTACTTATTAGAGCTTATAGTCTCACAAAAAGGCCAAAACTAAAGGCCTTACGAGGAATCTCATGGGGAATATATCAAGTGGTAAACATCCTCTTTTGTTTTCTTTATTTTCTTTTCATTTTCTTTTCTATTATTTTTTTCATCGCCTCTACTTATCCAATAGGCATGAATTATCCAGTATCTTACATATTATGGATTTCATCTTGTTTATAGAAGACTCACCATTATACTTCTTCTCCTCTCCCAGTTATTCAATAAATTAAAACACCGTCTGTGAAGTGTCGATTTACAAACATCATGGATGATGTGATTTTAATTTCTTTTAGTTACTTAAATACTTGTCATGATGAAAATTATGGTTGAACCAGATTATAATTTATTTATTATATCTTATAAAAGGTTCTAGAATCATTTTTTACATATGTTATTAATTTATAAAACAAAATGAGTTCATTACGATCGAAAGAACGCCAAAATGACCTAAACAAATAGCAATAATGTTTTAACTTATGAATCATTCTCATCTCATAATTAAAAATTATAAATGGTATAATTTATGATTATATAAATATTTAAATGTCATTACCTTACAATTATAGAGTTTCACTTCCAATTGACAAGAATATCTATCATGAACCGATTATGGAAATCATGTAAAGAACGCACCCAAAACAATGCAAGGAACAAAATACTAAAAACTAAAGGGTGAAATGATGTAATAAAATGATCATATAAGGTATTATAAAGATGAATATGTTTCTTTAAGATATTAATGAAAATAATTAATCCATTATACAAGAGGTTTAAATGAGTTTTAAGTAATACAAACCTGATGTAACAGACTTCATAACCTGATTTCCATTCTTTGGGTTAACATTCAACTTCATTATTTATGTGGTATTAAAACAATTTGTGTGATGAATTTTGTTTATATTATGTTTAATTATGTTTATTTATATTGTATATACATATTAAATACACTCTAATAATTCTCACTTGAATTATATGATATTTTTAAGGGGGTTTTTCTTTTAAAATCCTCTTTTAAAATTCTTTATACAAAATTAAAAACCAGTGTTTTTATGAAATTATTCATGTTGTATGATTATTTTATGGTTCTTGGGAATTTTTTATGATGAAGGGTGGAACCTATATCTCTCTTCAATGCATTGGGTATGAGTAAGTTGGAGTTTGGTCGTATGGTTACTCCAAGTGTAACTGTAATGGTTACACAAATTGTAAAGTAGCCATGGGGGTTACAAATTATAAGGTAGCCGAGAGGTTACAAGATTATGTAAGTAATACCCAAAGATACCTTAATGGTTATATTTATGTTCTTTTTTATGGTGGTATATTTTAGAAATATCATGTTTCACAAAGTATGTATATATGGGTTACAAGTATGTCTTTTGAAGATGATTTCATACGTTAGAAGTATTCATGGACTAATGTGTTCTTTCCTTATTTTAATATACCTTACTAAGATTTTTGTGCTCATACCAGGTTTTTAAATGATTTTTATAGGTTATAAAGATTTTATGGAAAAATAAGGAATCCAAGTTAAATGTTTGATGAAATGTAGAAGAAATCATGTTTTATTTGAAAAGATTTCTATTTTGGAAGAAATAAATATTGTTTTTTGGTATCTACTCTGTATTAATGTGTATTGTTATGAATGTATTATGTCCTAATTATCTCAAGCTCTAAAGTTGAAAAGATACTCAATGTTAAGGTAATTGATTTCTTTACTAAATTCAATATTATGTAATGTAATAAGTCTAGGTCCTTATATTTGGTATCAGAGGATGGTTTAGATAACTTTAGGTGTTAAGGTGATGTTAATAGAATACCATAAATTATTTTTACTCTATGATTAATTTGAAATGTTATAGTATTTAAATATTACCATGTTGCTTCGAAAAAGATATGTTTGTTTAGAATGGTTGTGTGCAGAAGAAATAGGGAAGCTAAAGAGGAGAGGAATCAACAGAGTGATATCATTCTGAATATATAGCCCAGATTGATAGGGATTGTAATCAAGAAGTTTGTGCCAGTAATGGCTCAGCTAACCCATTAAATAAATGGTGGTGGCATCCATGAAAGAGAAAAACCATAGGTACCACAACAGAACATGACAATAGTGGAAGATTTTATGAAACAACACACTCCTACTATAAACGGATCTTCATAACCAATAGCAGTTGAAGGATAGATTAAATCCCTTGAAAAGATATTCAATTTTATGGGATTTTCATATAATCAAAACGTACATCTCTCAATTTATTTTTTTGAAGTTTAATTTGATCAGTGGTGTTCAATGGTAAAGAATATTAAGAATAGGTAGGATATTGATGCCTTAGTGTGGTAATAATTTAAAAGTCATTTTCTTGAAGAAAAAAATTCTAAGGTGGTGCGACCTAGGATAGAGAATAAGTTCCCTGAATTAAAGTAAAATGAGGAAGATTCAATGGCTATGCATGAAGAAAACTTCACCCGAATGGAGAGGTATTCTCTAAATCTTATTTGATATATTGATATAAAAATGAACTACTTTTACTCAAGATTTAATCTAAGGTATCAAAGAGCGTTGACATCCCATGAATTCAAAACCAACGAGAAAATTTTTCGATGTGTTGAGTGGGTAAAGATGGAGTTTTTTGATGATCACATAAATTTTATCAACAAGGAGAAGAATAGGACCAGATGGAAATTGATGGGTAAGGATCAACTAAAGAAATCTTATGGTAAGAAAATCCAGTTTCCATTTTGAGAAAAGTGTGGCAAGAAGAACTCTATAGAATTCCATACCAAAATTGCAAAGTGTTTTCGATGCGGTATGTTTGGAAATATGGCCCGAGATTTTAATGAAAATGATCCTAAGACTAATCTTGATAAGAAAGATTTTAAGTGTTTTAAATGTGGTGTGATTGGTCATTATGAAAATGCCTTCCTAAAGAGAGATTTGAATGATGCCAAGAAGCCAAACTATAAGCATAAAGGTGTAGTGAGATCCTTTGAGACTACGTCAGCATATCTCAGGTCATCCATTGAAGTTGTATAAGGTACCTTGTTTGTTTACTCAGATTTTTCTAAAGTTTTATTTGATACGGGGTCTAAAAATTCCTTTATTTCTAATTAAATTTCTAGTAAATTAGAAATTTCACCTCAACAAATGAGACCAGAACTTATTGTTAAAACACCTGGGGGAAATATTATAGAAAAGATGAATTATAAGAATATTTATATTGTGTTCTATGGAAAGACTTTAACTAAAAACCTTATTTTTTTTCCCTTAGTAGACTTTAATGTCATTCTAGGAATGGATTTAATTTCTGTTTATCATGCTAATATTTACTATAGAGCTAAACAAGTTGTTTTTCAGAAATAGTTTTCGTTTGTATTCAAGAAAGAACCCATATAATTGATAACATATTAGGAAGTGGATAAACTATTTAATGATTTAAAGGAAATTTATCTTTCTCATATTTTTGAAAACAAGAGAATTTTTCGGATTAATGATGTGCCAGTATTAAATGAATACCTTTATGTTTTTTCTAATGAGTTACCTTGTGTCATACTAGATTGGGAATTCTAATTCACAATTGACTTAGTTCCTAATGATAATCAAATTTTAAAATACCTCATATTTAATGGATCAAATAGAACTTATTGAATTGAAAAATTAGTTTCAGTATTTTTTTACTAAAGGCTTCATTCATCCTAACACTTCACCATGGGGTGCCCCTATTTTTTAATTAAACATAGATATGGTTCTATGAGACTTTTCATTGTTTATAAAGCCTTTAATAACATCACTATTAAAAAACTATACTTTTCCTCATATCGATGACTTATTTTATCATCCCCTAGAAGATCAGTACTTTTCCAAGATTGACTTGAGATCTGAATACCATCAGCTGAAGGTGAAGGAGGATGCATCCCAAAAAATAACTTTTCGTACTAGATGTAGGAATTATGAATTTTTTTTATGCTATTTAGGTTAACTAATGAACCTGTTATATTCATGTATCTTATAAATAGAATATTTCATGAGTTCATGGGTATGTTTATAGTTGTGTTTATTGATGGAATTATGGTATTTTATAAGAGTAAAGAGAAGCATGAAAAACATATATTGGCTATTTTGGAATCCTTAAAAGAATATAAACTGTATAGAAAATTCAGAAAGTGTGATTTTTGGTTACAACAGATTTATTTTCTTGGGAAAATTGTAAATAAGGATTGAATAATATTTGATCATGCCAAAACAAAAGTGGTTGATAAATTACCAAGACCCACAAATGTTACGAAGATTCATAGTTTTATTGGATTAACAGTTTATTACCAAATGTTTGTTAATAAATTTGCAAGGTTATCTATCATGATAACTAATTTAACGTGAAAATGGGTTAAATTTATTTGGATAGAAGAATTTGATGTTTTTTTCATAAACTGGAGGAGAGATTGGTGAATGATCTAGTTTTTTCTTTACGTTCCTGAAATGGTGATTTTTTCATCTATAGTGATGCTTCATTGAAGGATCTTGGTTGTTTTTTGATGCATAATGACCATGTAATTGTTTGTACTTCAAGACAACTAAAATCTCATGAGTTAAATTAACCTACACATGATTAGGAATTGGCAGCTGTGGTTTTTTCTTTCAAAATTTGGGGGCATCATTTATACAGATCCAAATGTCAAATATATACTGACCATAAAAGTTTGAAGTGTATATTAACTCTGAAGGAATTAAACATGAGGTTGAGAAGATTTCCTAATTTGATAAAGGATTATGATTGTACAATAAATTACCATATAGGAAAAGAAAACAAAGTGGCGGATTCCTTGAGTCGAAAACATTATGCATCATTAACCATGTTATGTTTGTAACATGATCCCTTGATTGATGAATTGATAAATTTTCGATTAGATGTTTTTTTGTGTAAGAGATACCTATGTTATGTTTCAAGTTTTAGTGCATTCATCATTATCATACATAATTATAAAATCACATAAGTAAGACCATGACTTATGAAAATGTTTTAATTAGTTAAAATGGGTAAGTTTAGAGAATTTAACCTTGATAAATATTGTGTTTTAAGATTTGGAAAAAAGGTTGTGTGTACCTTGTGATTCCCAATTGAAGAAATATTTGTTGTGTGAAGCTCATATTTCTCCATTTCTAGTTCATCCTGGAAATAATAAGATGTATAGAGGCCTTCAGAAGTATTATTGGTGGGATGGAATGAAAAGAGATATTGTAGATTTTACTGTGAAATGTTTGACATGTCAATAGGTTAAAGCAGAGTGGCAGTTGCCAAAGGGGATTCTTCAGCCTTTTCCAATGCTTGAGGGGAAATGGAATAATATATCTATGGACTTTGTGGTGGGACTACCTAAGACTTCTCAAGGAAACAATTAGATTTGAGTTATTTTTTATCATCTGATAAAATTTTCCCATTTTCTTTATATTCGAGATATAATATTTTGGATTAGCTTTGTCAATTGTACATCAAATGGATTTTTAGGTTACATGGAGTTTCTCTTTCCATTGTATCTGAACAGGATCCCAGGTTCACTTATAACTTTTGGAAGGGCATTTAGAATTCATTGATCACATAATTAAATTTCAGTATTGCTTTTCGTCCTCAATCAAATGGGTAGTCAAAATGAATGATTCAAACTTTGGAGAATATTCTTTGAGCTTGTTCAATGGAATACCAGGGAAGTTGGGATCAACATCTTTCTTTATTGGAGTTCTCTTATAATAAAAATTTTCATTCTAGTATACAAATGGAACCTTTTGAGGCATTGTATGGGAAGCAGTGTCGAACTCTAGCTTTTTGGGATGAATTCGGGGGAAGGAAGTTGATGGGAAAAGAATTAGTAAAGTAATTGGATAAGGAAGTGAAGGTGATCCAGCAACACATGAGTACATCTTAGAGAATACATAAAATTTTTGTAAATAATAGGAGGAAATAAATTCCTTTTGTGGTAGGTGATTATGTTTTTCTTATAATATAACCATGGAAAAGTGTTATGTGTTTTATTAAGAAAGGAAAGCTAATTACAAGTTTCATTAGACCTTAAAAAATCTTAGAGAAGTTTTTACCAGTCGCCTACCGAGTATATTTGCCTCCGAATTTATCTCAGGTACAATTTTTTTTTCATGTATCTATGTTGAGAAAGTATATGCCGGATTCATCTCATGTATTGATCCCAAAAGTAGTTCAGCTGGAAGAGAAACTTTATTATGAAGAGAAACTAGTTCAGATTCTTGATTAAAGGGAATAGGTATTGAAGAATAAGGTAATCCACCATGTAAAGGTATTTTGGATTAACCACATGGTTGATGAAGCAATATGGGAATTTCGTAATGTTATGAGGGAAAGGTACCCTCACTTGTTTAATGAGTAAATAAAATTGCGAGTGTTCAATTTCTAGAAGATGGGGATAATGTAACACCCAAAGGTTTTAAAAATAATTTTAAATTCATGAAACATTTTTTTAATTATATATTTATAACTATTCTTTAAACATAATTTTTGTGCTTTTATGTTTTGAATTTCGAAAAACGTTCATCTACAATTGTGTTCAGTAATTTATTCGGAGTCTGATGGAAAAAACTTGTTTTTTCGTGAATATTAACATATCCTTATGAATATTAGTATGACCTTAGTTAATATTAAATTGTATTATTATTTTATTTTCTTAAGTCTTTAAGATAATGACATCTTGGTTAATAATTTAATGTGATATAAAAGTAGTTATATAATTAAAATTGTTAATTTTTGAATAATTTATGGCCTTCCTTAAAAATTAAATTCATAATATTTAGAAAATTATTTTTAAAAAATGGTGTTCATTTTTGAATTCTACACATCAAAAAATGGTTAGGGTGAATTTTTGGTATTTTATGAAATTCTTGAATTTTTTATGAATAGTGAAATACGGTAAAATACTGTATATACAAATTATCAGTTAAATACATTATTTATGACATCATAATTGATTTAAGCACACTTAGTCCAAACTCACATGCCATTATTACTATTTGGGGTGACATTAACTAATACTATTAATAGTCTTGAGAAAAAATATTATAATAATGATTAAAATAATGTAAAATACCTCCTCTCTACTATAAATACCACCCTCATTCCCCTCTTCCTCCCAAACCTATCAAGCCTTTAAAATTACCCAATTTAGGCCCAATAATCCTACCATGGATCATCCCCACTTCCTAGAGCTTCTGTTCTCACCAAAATTCCAAAACCAATAGCCTTAAGTGGAATCTCAAGGAGAAGAGATCAAGAGGTAAACATCCCCTTTTGTTTTCTTTCTTTTCTTTTCTTTTTATTTTCTATTATTATTCTTTCCTCAAATACCCTTATCCAAGAGGAATGAATGATACAGTATAATACATATTATATATTTCATAATGTTTATGGAAGACTCACCATTATACTTTTTCTCCTCTCCCACTTATTCAAGAAATTAAAATACCATCTGTGATGTGTCGATTTACCGACATCGTGGATGATGTGATTTCAATTTCTTTTACTTTCTTCAATACTAGACAAAAAAGAATTTTTATTGTTGAACCAGATTATAATTTATGAATTATATATTATATAAGGTTTTAGAATCATTTTGTACCCATGTTATTAATTTATAAAACAAAATGAGTTCATTACGATCGAAGAATTTCCAAAATGACCTAAACAAATATCAATAATGTTTTAACTTATGAATCATCCTCATGTAAGAATTAAAATTGAAAAATGGTATAATTTATGATTCTAGAAATATGTAAATACTATTACATTCCAATTCTGTAGTTTCACTTCTAATCGATAAGAATATCCATCATGAACTGATCATGGAAAAAATGTAAAGAACGCACCCAAAACAATGCAAGGAACAAAATAATAACAATTAAAGGGAAAAATGATGTAATGGACTGATCATATAAGGTATTATTATGATGAATATATTTCTGTAACATATTAATAACACTTTTTTAACCATTATATAGTATTTTTAAATGATTTTTAAGTAGGAAAAACCCATGGTAAGGGAATTCATAACCCGGTTTCCATTCTTTGGGTTAACATTCTACAGCATTATTTATATGATATTAAAAATATTTTTATGATGAATTTTGGTTATATTATGTTTAATTATATGTATATATAGTGTATATACCTATTCCATATACTCTAATAATTCTCACTTGAATTATATGATATTTTTAAGGGTCTTTTTATTTTAAAACCCGCTTTTAAAATTATGCTTTATAAAATTCAAAAGCAATGTTTTTATGAAATTATTTGTGTCGTATGATTATGTTCTTGTTCATGGGAATTTTGTATGTCAAAGTTTGGGAGATATATCTCCATCCAATTCATTGGATATGTTTAAGTTGGAATTCGTTCATATGGTTACTCCAAGTGTAACTGTGATTGTTACATAAATTTTAAGGTAGTTTTGAGGGCTACAACTTATAAGGTAGTCAAGAGGGTTACAAGATTATGTAAGTAATTCCCCAATATAACTATATAGTTCATATTATGTTCATATGTTTTTTGGGGATCTTTTGGAAATATCATGTTTAATAATGTATGTATATATTTCTGACAAGTATGTCTTTTGAAAATGAAGTCATACGTTAGAAGTATTCATGGACTAAAGTGTGCTTTCCTTATTTTTATATCCCTTATTGATCTTTTTGTGCTCATCCCATGTTTTTAAATGATTTTCACATATTATAAAGATTTACAAGACAAAGAAGTAATCCAAGTTAAATGTTTGAAGAATTTTCAAAGAAATCATGTTTTATTTGAAAAGTTTTATATTTTGGTAGAAAAGAATATTATTTTTATGGTATCCACTCTATATTAATGTGTAATGTTATGAATGTATTATGTCCCAATTATTTAAAGCTCTAAATTTGAAAAGATCATCAATGTGAAAGGAATTGATTTCTTGAATAAATTCAATATTATGTAGTGTAATAAGGTTGGGTCCTTATTCTAAATATATAAGACGTATTTATGTATAGAGGTGGTTAAGTGTTACCACGGCTAGATATAATTTTAATTTATCTACTTAGTGGTGGTTACTAAAATTCACCGCTAAATATTAAAATTATATTTTTTAGTAAAATTTTTAACATAAAACTATAAATATAAAAATAATGACATGAAATAAACTAAAACATGAATGTATGATAATCCCATCATACATATATCATACATCCATAATCATATATGCAAACATCCATAGTCAGCATAACCTCAGTCTACAGATATATCAATCAACTCATACCTCAATTATTAATATATATACATATAAAATATGCCAAAAAATAACCCATGCCCAATATATGTTGACACAGTGACCTCCACTACATCCTTCTTCCTCTACATCATCTCATCAACTGTAACCGACCACATTATCTCATCAAATATAACAAAAAAGAAATCTGAATTTAAAAATAAACATAATAAATTAGAATTACAGTTAAACAATTGAAAAAATGAAAAATAACATAGAAACTAAGAACCATCACAACAATATTCTAAATAATTTCATGGATTATAACAGTTAACCACCTTCCTAATTGTGGAATCTATCACCTATAAAAAAACTAGAACATTTAAGAAAAGAAAAGTGAAAGAGAGAAGACACAAAATATATTTAGAATGTTTCACATTAAATTTGTTATTTTTTAATCAAACAGAATAAAATTTGAAATAAAAAATAATATATCATTAAAAACACTATAAAAAAATAAACGTAACTATTTATGAAATTATTCAATACTTGAAACTAAAACTATATAAGTAAATATTCAAATTAATTTTTAAATCGATGTGTGGTGCATGGGAAATTTAATTAATAAAAATATTTTAAATAATTTGATATCATTGGATGCCCAATATTTCAAAAATAACACCATGGTGGGTTTTCCATGATTCAAAATCAATATGAGGTCATTTACTATGGTTTTCACCGTTCCACACATGTTTTAGTGTTTTAAAACACTAAAAATGTGTTTAGAGACATCCCGGGAAAACTGTATTTCAGAATGATGTATTTTCAGTTCTTACATTTTAGAATATAATATACAATCATTTTACTCTTATATCAAGGAAATACGACAATGTTTTCTTGGTTTTGAATCCCCCTCAGTATATGTTTTTAATGTCTTTTGTTCAATTAAGAAGTGTTTACCGAGTCATTCTGACCACACTGCACATCGGATTGACATGTTTTATATGCGTACACATAAAAAATAACTTAAAGTGGTTGTACCTTGATTACACATCAATATGAGGTCATTTTATATGTTTTTGATCATTCCACACACGTTTTATTATTTTAAAACACTAAAAAAATTTACAACCATCTCAAACAAACCATTAATGAGAATGATGTGTATTTGGTTCCGACATTTCATAAATTAATCTACATTAATTTTTCTCTAATTTTTTAGCAATATGACATTTTTTCTTAATTTTAACTCCATAAAACATGTTTTTAAGGGCTTTTGTACCTTTAAGATGTGTTTATTGAGTCATTTAGACCACACCATAGATCGTATTGATGTGTTGTCCACACGTACACATGAAAAATAAAAAAAAATGTAGTTTCCAAAGATTTCACATCAATATGAGGTTTTTTATATGGTTTTGACTATTCCATGAATGTTTCAGTGTTTTAAAACACTATAAATGTATTTAAAATAATCTTGGGAAAATCATAACTCAGAATGATGTGTTTTCAGTTTCTAAATATTATAATTTAATATACATTCAATGTCCTCTAATTTTAGGGAAATATGGTGTTATTTTCCAAGTTTTGACCCCCAAAACATGTTTTTAAAGGATTTTGTACCCTTTAGGAAGGTTTTACTGATATATTTCAACCACACCACATATAGTATTGATGTTTTGTATATGTGTACACATCATAAATAACACAACACTGGTTTTACCATGATTTCACATCAATCTGAGGTCTTTTTCTATGGTTTTGACCATTCCATGCATATTTTAGTGTTTTAAAACACTAAAAATGTATTTACAACCATCTCAAAAAAAACATAGATCAGAATGGTGAGTTTTTAGTTTCTACATTTCATAAATCAATCATTTTTCATTTATTTAAGGGAAATCTGATATCGATTTCCTGGTTTTGACCCCTCCCCCCCCAACAAATGTTTTTAAAAGGATTTATACATTTTAGAAGTGTTTAATAAGTCATTATGACCACAATCCACACCATATTGACATTTTGTCTACACACGCACATAAATAATAATATAATGGTGGTTCTTTCATCATTCTATGTCAATCTATGGTTGTTTTCTAGGGATTTGAATGTTATAAGAATGTTTTAGTGTTTTAAAACAATAAAAATGCATTTACGAAATCTCAAAAAAAACCATAACTCAAAATGACAAGTACTCAATTACCAAATTTCAAAAATCAACCTACAGCCATTTTCCTCTGATTTCAGGGCAATCTGATGTTTTTTTTTCTAGTTTTGACCCCCTAACACATGTTTTTAAAGGATTTGGTACCATAAAGAAGTGTTTACCGATTCATTCTGACTACAACAAACATTAGATGGATGTTTTTTATATCACTACAAATAAAAAATAACAAAATGGAATTTTTTCCATTATTTCATGTTAATTTGAGGTCATTTTCCAGGGTTTTGACTATTCCATGCACGTTTTACTGTTTTAAAACACCGAAAATGAATTTATATCCATCCTAGAAAAAATGTAACTCAAAATTATTTACCATAAGTACCTATATTTAAAATATTAATCTATGGTAGTTTTCCATTGATTTAAAGGAAATCCATCATCATTTTACTAGTTTTAACCCCCCAACACATGTTTTTAAATGCCTTGGTACCCATTTAAGAAGTGTTTACCAGGTCATTCTGACCACCCCACATGTCAAATTGATGTTTTCTCTATGTTTACACATTAACAATAACCCAAATATTGTTTTCCCCTAAATTAAAATTAATATGATGTAGTTTTCTATGGTTTTGACCACTCCATGCATGATTTAGTGTTTTAAAAAACTAAAAATGTGTTTACAGCCATCCTAGGAAAACTGTAACTCACAATGATGTTTCGTAAATTCCTATATTTCAAAATTCAATCTATGGTATTTTTCTTATTATTTTAGGGAAATATGAAATTTTTTTCTTAGTTTTGACCCCATGACACATGTTTTTAAAGGATTTTGTAACATTAAGAATTGTTTAATGTGTCATTATGACCACACCAGACGTCGGATTGACGTGTTCTCTATGTATACACATAAAAATAACAAAATGGCGGTTGTACCTTGATTTCAAATCAATATGAAATTTCTTTCTATAATTTTGATCGTTATATGCATGTTTTAGTGTTTTAAAACACTAAAAATGCATTTACCGCCATCCCGGGAAGACCATAATTCAGAATAACATTTTGTCAGTTCCAACATTTCAAAATTCAATCTAAGGTACTTTTCCTATATTTTCATAGAAATAATAATTTTTTTATATTTTTACCCCCCCCCACCTCCCACACACATGTTTTTCAAGGGTTTAGTACCCTTTGAGAAGCATTTACTGAGTCATTTTGACCACACCAGACATAGTATTAATAGGTTGTCAACAAGTACATGTCAAAAATAACTCAATGGTGGTTTTCCATTAATTTCATGTTAATATAATGTCATTTTATATGGTTTTGACCATTCCACACATATTTTAGTGTTTTACATCACTAAAAACGCATTTACAGCCATCCCAAGAAAATTGTAACTCATAACAATGTTACATAAATTCT
The DNA here is from genome assembly GCA_963277665.1 of Viscum album. NCBI lineage: Eukaryota > Viridiplantae > Streptophyta > Magnoliopsida > Santalales > Viscaceae > Viscum > Viscum album. The sequence goes on along the minus strand of OY728145.1, from coordinate 685,034,818 downwards.
TACATTTCAAAAATAAATATACAATCATTATTATCGTATTTTAGGGAAATTCAGTGTCGTTTTCATGGTTTTGATCCCCCAACACATGTTTTTAAAGGAATTTGTACATTTAATAAGTGTTTAATGATTCAAAACTATGAAAATAAGATCATATTGTTTTCAAACTTATAGAAAATGATCTATAACTAATTTTTTACATGTAGGAATCAACCACATGTCAATATGGCATAAGATGTGGTTAGTATGAGTCAAAATTCATTTTTTCTCTATAAAATTTCATTTTAGTTTTATTTATGGAAGTTTTATGCATTCTTTTAAAATATGGTAATGATATATGAAATTTATAATTTACCTTGGAAGGATATGTTATAAGGTTAAAAGTTTCCTCAAGGATCATGAAATTCATCCACCAAAATAATGAAACTAAACTATTTTCCATTTTCAACCACCATTAATCCTATGTTTATAAGAGTTTTTTTCTTGCACATTTTCTTTAAATCATGCAATCTCTCTTTGTGATTCTGGATCGATGGCACTACTCAAACCCCCATCGGGTGTATAAATAACAGATTATGGTTCCCTACCAAATATAGTTGATGGAGTATCCCCAAAACCAATCCCTCATACGCATCTGGGATTCTCCTTCCCTAAAAAAATTGAAATTGTGTTGTTCCAGGAAACTAATGATGATTATGTATGGTTCTCATCCTGAACTTCTTGAAATTTAACCTATTAATATAAAAAATATAAACAATGATTTTTTGAAGTATCTAAACTTCATAATATTATCTAATTAATATATTTTTCATCACTATTTATTATTATTTTATAACTATAAAAAATAAATAAAAATATATTATAACAAAAAAGTCTTAAACCTAATTAATTAGGGTTGGCTAGATGTATCAAATGACACCAAATTATAATGATTTGATCCATGTATCTGGACCCATTTAATTTTGTTTAGGTCTTATTAGTTTTTATAATATATTTTTCTTTATTATGTTTTTATAGTAATGAAATTACATGAAATGGTAATCAAAAGTACTTACTCCAACATCTTTGGTAGGGTCATTTATAAAAATGTCATCGGATTTCCAATAAAGTTTAAACCAAATCTATGTTTGGACAACATAGTGACCTAATTAACTAGACTTATTTAAAAAAATTATAAACAAGTTAGATAAAAACTTGACTTATAATAAAATGAAATAAATAATTATGAATAAAATATAAACCAGATTTTCTCTTTTTCTCTAAAAACTTTGAGACCCAGTGTTGTAAAAAATGTCTTGTTCTCACTATTAATAGTACTGTTTTGATAATTCATAAAAAAAATAGAATCATTAAAAAAATTATAATTTATTTCATTTATGTTGTTAAGATACTATAAAATATGCAATTAACAAATTCAATTCATCTCTGTTAGTATCGATAAAGAGCATCCATTTCTCACTAGAAATTCCATCAGACACTTCCTCGTACATCTTTCATGAGATAAGATATGTTTCATTAAACTCATTCCATAGTTTCCATTTAAAATATATTCCTTTTTTGACCAAAATATTCAAATTTCATGGGTGTGAAATGGAGTCATGGACATCAAAATTTAAAAAAATAGAAATAAAAAATATAACACTTTATAAGTATATTAAAAAAATTAATCATGTATATTAAATTAGTTATCAAGTAATATTAAATTAATATTTCCTTTACTTGAGTATAAAATACCTCATTTTTACATGCTCTATAAATATTCCTCCTATCATTATAATTAATGTGAAGGCTCACTGTATCACGGGAAATTTTCCCAAGAATTTTCCCATATATTATGGTAGCATAACCGATAGGCACACTAAACTCATAAAATGGAAAAATAATCTTGAAGTCCTTCAAGTCTCATACATCTACCATGTTCATATTCTTATCCCTTATATAGTTGTATTTATTTTTTTGAAACATTCATGGAATAGTTAATAAAATATATAGTTTTTTTAACAACAACACGCATACTAGTAATGGTGACTTACCAATATCCCCAAGATAAAGGGGTGACCAACTGATATCACCAAATCTGAATTAGGTGGTGGGTACCAACAATATCTGGGGAACTGGATGGATTTATAGTTTTCTTGGGTACAAAATAATTACTCAGATCCACATAAGTTGATAGTAGTGGTGGCTTGATCTTAGATGTTGATTAGCTAGGATCCTGAAATTTTTTTATTCTAATGATTCATACAAGTCAAATAGTTCAGGTGTATTAAATATATAAAAAATGAAAAGCTCAAAAATTTATAAAAAAAACTAGAAAATGTATATATGTATTAAACACTTATCGATGATAAATTTTAATATATTTTAATTGCCATTTTATGCATTAAATGGTAATAATATTCATTATCTTCATTATTATCAGTCTTCATTGTGATGAGTCCTTCATTTTCACCCTCTCTTACAAGTTCTATTGTTTTTATATTGTCAGAGAAAAATGTTCAATGTTTTTTAGTTGACAAGGTTCACTTTAACAAAGTATCAATTGATCTTTATCACCCATATCATATAAGTCATTCTACATTGAGTGTACTATAAAACTCCAACCATCATGTATTTCATTATACACATAATAAAACATATTCTACTGTGAAGAAAAGATAAATAGATTATGCTCTGCATACTCACTGTTATGGATAAAGAGAGATAAGTTGATAGAGATAAAATGTAATGAATCTTTCATTGTACACCTATCAATGTTGACCCACTTTTATTTGAATAAGACCATTGAAAACTAGCCATGTTAGTTTAACTCAAATATATCATTCATATTTCTATAGTATCCCTCCTCTGTAAGTGTAAATACCGAACTATTTTGAGTTTTGAATTATTCTTCATGATAAATTGTACAAAACCTGAATCTATGAATATTTTAGGAATTTAATCACTTATCCAACCTTAGAGGACCTCATGCAAAAAATTAAAATCATTTGATATTTCAGATTGATTCTCAACATTTATTATCTTGAAAATTTTTAATAAGGTGCTGCTTTTAACATATAAAAAATAAATACACATCAATAGTAGGAATGTGAGTATATAGATACACAATGGGTGAACCATTTGACAATATCCTTGCTAACATATTTTCTTAATTCCATCTCATTTCAAGATCGACCCCTTATTCACCTCTTTGTTTACAATCACAATTCTTCAATAACTGAATCTGAAATAACACTATTGAGTAGCACATATATATATGATTATAAAAACTCTAATTCATCCAGTATAAAATTTTACCCCTATTCAATTGGTCATCCAATAGTTGGAAACACCAATGAGTGGTTTTCAGAATGTGAATTAGTTGAAATGTCATCAATATTTCCATCATGATTGAATATATTCTCAATATCATTCAAATAATTATTAAAAAAGGTCATGAACACATCACCAATGTAACCTTCAGTAATAGAGCCTTTTGGTGGAGCTTTATTCTTAATATATGACTTCAAATGATTTAGTTACCTAATGAAAAAAAATAAAAAACATATTAAAAAAATTTATGGAATGATTTTATAAAATTTAATTCACTATTGAAAATAGAAACAATATCAACGTACCTATTAATTGGATACATCCATTGATAATGTACCAGACCACCAATTTAATCTTCTTCAACCAAATTAATAGTAAAATTAATCAAGATTGTGAATAATTATGTGGTAAATAACATATCCAAATTACAAATTTTAATAAAAATTATTTCAAAAATTATATCAAGCTCAGTTAGATTTATATTTTTTCAAAAATGTCTCTAAAAATTTTAAAAAAATTCCACTAGACCCATAGTAATTTTTAAGTTAATTTATTATGAAATTACAACTAAAACAACTACTCCATAAAAATTTGTGAGTCATTATTTTTCAATCCATGTAACTTTAGATTTTTTAAGTCAACTCACCTTTTTATATTAAAAGAATATTAATCTGGCACTTTTACATTATTTAAAGTAAAAAAGTAATATGTATTTATCATGATTTATCATTGTAAAAATAGGAAAATGATACATTCCATTATCATTTTCCCATAAAAATGATTTATATTCATTGACTCCAAATATTTATGAGCATTAATGTGATCATTCAATTTATACAACTCATTATGTTATGTAAAAATTACATTGTCATTGATATGCTTCTCAATATTAATTACATCAAGATTATGATGTATAAAATTAAACTCCAAATAAGGATGTTTGAAAAATATACTCCTTTTCTTCTATTGTTGTGTTTCAGCTACTTCAGACACTATACCTCATACCCTTTTCTCCACTTCTTTAAAATAATAATATTTTAAAAATTCTTCATTGAAATTCATTAATTGTCCCAGTATTTTTGAACTAGATAACACCTTCAGTGGATATCTTAATTAAATATTTCCATTGAATCGTGACTTTTTAGACTTTAATTTATGATAAGTATCAACGAATCAATGATGAAACATAAAACAAAATTTTTTATATGAGGTTATCATTGAGGCTCGAAATCAAAATTACAAACTAGACAATAAAAACTAATATCAATGTTCCAACCAGATAAATTTTCTAGTCCAAGGAAGTCAATAATTTTTCACATTAAAGAAGCATGAATTTTTAATAGTTGTCTCATTTAAGAATCATATGTTTCCACACCATAATACCACAATTCATTCAATTATTTGATTAGAGGTTAAAGGTATACATCAATGTCATTTAAATGAATTTTCTTTCCATGAATAATTATCAAAATAATGAATGAATTATTCTTAATACACATCTATGGAGTTATATTTTAGTAGATAAAAATAACATTCCAAATGATATAATTAGTACTTAAAGTACCAAAACTGTTAAAACAATTAGAATCCAATCCCAAATGTATATTCCTTGGATCTAGAGAAAAATCTTGATATTGAAAATCCAACATATTCTATGACTTTGAATCTTTTTTATGTCTCGTAAAGATATCATTGCAATCCTAATCATTCCACTTCATGTCATATGTAGTATTATACAACATGAATTATCTTTTCAATTGTTGTTTCATAGGAAAATAACGCAATATCTTTATAGGAGTTTTCATATTCTATTTCTTCTTGCGGTTTCATTGATTTATACTCTCACTGTTGTCTAGCGGCTGCCATATAATTTTATGAAATCTAATTCATTAATATTTATCAGACTCTTCTCCCCAGAAAATAATTCAATCATTAGGGCATGAATGAATCTTTTTATAATAAATTCCAATTTTTTGATGGCTTTAATCGTCTAATAGAATGATGAAGGGATCTTAGCTTCACTAAATTCATCATGAAGAAACTCTAAAATCATGAGAATTTATTTGTTAATAATTCCACAAGGATAATTGATATGATAGAAATTAAGTGGAAAAAATAAAACTTTGAATACTTGGCACAACCTTCATTCAATTATTTTTATTTATCTTCAACTAATTCATAAAAATAATTTTTTTATCACTGAAGTTTTGAACAAGATTAACTTGAACAGGATTGACTTAATGCTCTATTGATATATTAAAATCTTGGACATTTTTTTCTGAAAAATGAAATGATTCATTTAACAAATTTCAAACTAAATTCTCCTCTACTAGGTCACTTTCTGTTTTGTTGATAGTATTTTTATTGTTTTTACTTTCAATTCACCATTCCAAATCCAACATACATATCAAGTAGGAAAATATTTCAATTTAAAATCCCCATATACTTTGTTTCTATTCATCCATCACTTGAATTTACAATCAAGACACAAGTTTTTTATTTTACAATCCATTGATCATTCTGAAATTTCATAATCTAAAAATTCTTCCAAACCCTTAGCATATCGAGCTATGTTTCAAGGTAAATTGATCCAAATTTTATCCATAGGTATTGGATTTTATTCTCTCGATACATTCATATATAAATATTTAAATTCTTAATCAAATAGGTATAATTATAATTATCCCTCACTGAACTTCGTCATTGACCAGGGTAGGATAATGATTTGAAATAACACAAATTCAATATCAAAATGATTCAATCAAAAATTATAAACATAAAAAATACTCATTTAATTAAACTCTTATAATATTTCTTCCAACGATGCCTTCAATGATGTTGGGGACTTCAGTCATCGGAAAAGTGGGAATAAAATCCTTTGGGTGTTGTCATCAAGGATAAGGGGGAGTCAAGGTCATAAAGGTTTCTGGAAATGGGGGTTAGGGTCATGGTGGTTGCTGGCCTGGGGATTTGGGTCATAGAAGTAGTTGAACGGGGTTTTGGGGTTACCCAGTTCACCAAAAATAGGGTTGGGATCACAGTAGTAGACGACGTGGAGGTTTGGGGTCACGGTGGTCACTGGAAAGGGGTTTGGGGTCACATAGGTCACCTATTAGGGGTTTTAGGCTCACAATAGTATTTAGTAGGGGTGTTGTGTGTCATCATCCACTGGTAGGGGTTTGGGGTTAGAGAGGTCATCAGCAGGGGGTCGGGATCATGACGATCACCAAGGGAATGGAAGGTGGGGGTGTGGGTTGGGGGTTACTACTAAGGGGAGAAGAAGGTGGGGGTCGGGGTTGGGGGTTACCATTGAGGGGAGTGGGATTTGGGGGGGTCACTACTGAGGGGAGTGCGAGGTGGGGGGACTGTCACTGAGGTGAGATGGGGTGGGGGTTCAGGGTTGGGGCTCACCATCGATGAGGGGAGTGGGGTAGAGTGGTCTCCTCCAAGGAGGGGAGAGGGAGGTTAAGAGGGGGGGGAGTCGAGGTCGAGTGTCACATAGGGGAGTAGGGTGGGGGAGGGAATGGGGATGAATTTAAAAAAATTTAAAAAATATTTAGTAGTATTTTAATTGAAATCGTTGGTAATTATCAAAATAAAAAAATATAGAGAAAATTTAATTAAAACCAATTATATTATAGTTTTTTTATACGAAATATTTCACAGCAATTATTAGAATCACCACTATTAAACATCCATTAAGCGCTGTTTTTTTATAGTGGTGTTATTAATTTGGTAGAATCTTGGGTTATTGAAATTGGATCATCCTTTCATTAAAATATTGAACAAGGATTCATGGTCAGTTATGTATCTAGTAAGTTTGGTAAATTTCATTTAGCTGATTATGAATCCTTATAAATTGTTAGAAAATTAATTTTCAACATATTGATGAAGAATGAAGGATTCTTGAATGTGTGGAAGTATGGCGTATTCTTAGTCTCAGGTATAATCTCGTATCATTTTGAAAACTTAATGAGTTAGGATAAAGAACCACCTTTGATAATTAAGTATGGAGGGTTACTCAAGGATCCATACTGGATGTGGAAGGAGTAAAGAATATAACTATTTATATAAATATAATTTTAGATGGGTGTGTAGTTACTATAAGAATAAAATTGAATGAATCCTAAGTTTGGAATTGCATTCTTGGTCGCATTCCTGGTCTCTAAAATAATCTCATCTCAATTAGATAACTTGATAAGGTAGAATATGGCACCACCTTTTTAAATTATACAGGGTTAATCAAGGATCCATAGTGGATTCAAAATGAAAAAAGGATGTTACTCTTAACATAATTGTATTTTTGATAGATGTGATATTCTAAAGAGTATAACATTGAATGAATATGAAATTTATCGTTGCAGGTTCAGTCACCTAAGTGAAAACAGCATAAAATTTATAATGTATAAATTTATAATAAAGCTTGATAAAAAAATTATAGGAAGGTATAAAATTTTTATTCGATGCAAACAAAGAAGGATTTCCTTAAATTTTTATTTATATAAGACTAGTTCTTATAAGTTTTAACTAATTCACTCAAATGTTTGTGGACCTTACCTTATTCATTCCAATGGTGGTGCTATATAATTTGTTACTTTCAATGATGATACTAATTTAAAAGTACTGAATTCTTCCCATTGAACTTGGCCAGCTTCCCATTGGGTGGAGAAGTGGTTGGATGCTTGGTTAAGGAATATTATATTTTATGGCCTATTTTTTATCCTTATTTTTTCTCATAACTTTTATAAATTTTCTACTTCACATATAGATGCCAAATTACACTTTTCTCATCCATAATACATCATTTCACCTAAAAGTCCTAAAAATTCTATAAAAAATAAAAAAAATTATATTTATTACATAGTGAAATTAAAATTATAATAATTAGGTAATATTAAAAATACATATAGTGTATTTCATATTTAATAAATATATATAATTTAGGGTTATCAGGATAACTTCGTAAGGGAATACACTTCCATAAGTTTACTTTACATCAGTAAAATGGAAAGTAGAAACATTCTACTACTTAGTGTTAACACTCTGGTAGAATCTAGGGTAATTAAATTTGAATCATCCTTTCATTAAAATGGTGAATAAGGATTCATGGTCAATTATGTATCTAAGAAGTTGGTAAAGTCCATCTAGAGGATTATGAATCCCTGAAAACTGTTGGAAAATGAGTTGTAAACATATTAATGTAGAATGAATGATTGTTGAATGTGTGTAAATAAGAGTAATTCTTAGTCTCTATAATAATCTCATATCATTTGGATAATTTGATGAGTCATGCTATAGAACCACATTTGAAAACTAAGTATGGAGGTTTACCCTAGGATCCATGGTGCATGCATAATGAGTAAAGGTTGAATATATTTACATAACTTGAATTTTAAGAAAAAATCATGGAATGAAGATAAGTTTTATGATTTTGTATACTATTTTGAGGACTTTTAGGTGAAATTGGGTATTATGGATAAAAACACTGCAGTTTTATAATCTAGATATAAATCATAAAATTTAGAAAATTTGGGAGAAAAAAGAATGATAAAAAATAGTCTATCACAAAAAATGTCCCTTAACTAAAAATCCAACCACTTATCCACCCAAAGGGAAGATAATAATTCCAAATGGTAAGGCCACCTTTTTTTTATAGTAATATAACATTTAATTAATATGAATTTTGGAATTATAGGCTCAGTCTCCTAACTGAAAACAATATAAAATTTCTAATGTATAAATATATATTAAAGCTTGATCAAACAATTATAGGAACATGTAAAAGTTGTTTGAAAGAGAAAAAATAAGGGTTTCCTTTAATTTGGATGTATAAAATCTTAGATAATATAATATGGAATTGGTTCACATAGATATTTGGGGACCTTCCCTTATTCAGTCCAATGGTATTTCCATCTACTTTATGAATTTCAATTATGAAATTACTATAAAATTATCGGTTTACTTTAAAAATTATAATTATGATGATTTCAGGAATTTATTCAGTAGAAATACATGTTATAATGGGAATACTACTGAAAGATGATATGAATTAGTTTTGAAAATAGTGGTGAATACATCAAATAAGGTATCTGTAATTTTTACTAAACTAATGCGGTAAGGAATTGAATATTGTTCTTGGTACACTGTGTTTTAATCTCATGGAATAAATTATGAATTTAACCTTGACTGAGAAGGCTTAAAGAAATTGATTGCTCCCCAAAATACGTAAGTGAATTTGGGAAGAGGAAATCAACATAGTGGAATACCTTTTAAATAGGATTCCATCATTGATAGTTGGGAAGGAAAATTTATAGGAGATATCTTCTGGTAAATAAACAAAATTTATCCTTCTTAAAGTATTTATATTTTTTTTATTCATATTGATAGTAAGGATTGATATATGCTTGTGAAAAAATCCAAAGTATGTTTTCTTATTAGGTATGGAGATAAGAATTTTTGATTATAGATATAAGATGAATATAAGTGATAAATCATTTGATTCAATGTGTTTCCTTAGATGATAAGTTTTATAAAATCCTAGATAAATAATTTTAGGTAAATAAATTAATTATTAATGTCTAATTTGATCAGCGCAAGAATTTAATAAGATTTTAACTTTGGAAAACCCATATGAAAATTTTTTAGGCATGAGATTTCTAGATGTTATTCTATATAGATACATTCTATAAAGTCTAAGGAAACTTTATGCTCAAGTACGATCACCAGAACTTAGGACTTTGGAAGATAGATAAAAATATAGAAGTATAGGGAAACCAATTCAGGTGCGGATATCAAGTAGAATCAGAAGATAGTTATAATGTTTTAGAGTTGATATCAACATTCTTTCTCCATTAGATACTGGGGAGCCAAAATTCTTAGATAAAGAAGTGATACTCAGTTTCGTGAAATAGTTTAATTCAGTGATGGATGAAGAAATTTATTCAGTGAAATTAAAAAAACATGGGAAATGAATGACTTATTAAAAAGGAAATGAGCACATTAGAAATAATGGGTTTATTATTGTAATAATAGATACTTTTTAGGTACCCTACACCATAATTTCAACCCTTATTTTAGTATTGTTAAGTTATTATTTTCTTTGGTGACGTCTCATATAGCTTCTGGTGGGTTTTGGATGTTTTGGAGAGCATTAATATGGTGTATAGTTCAATCATGATTAAGAAAAACAATGTAGTTCTCCCTATGAAACTATATTGATTATTGGATAGGTACAATTTCTTGTTTATGATTAGTGCATGTTTAGAGCTAATAGTTTGAATATCCCAAAAAAACTATTTAAATTTTGGTACATGTAAAAAAGTATGGTTGGTGAAAGGTTTACCAAAATATGTGTCCAAACCATGAAGTTTCCCAAAATATTTGTAGATTTATCACCTCTGGTTTGAGGTATGTAACCTTCCTTATGCTTTTTATGTGTTTAATGTTGTTTTATAATTTTTAGGAGAGTTTGGGAAGGTTTTGGAATGTTTTTGGGGATTTCATAAGGGAGGACGGTTTGAGTACAGTTAGGGGAAACCATGAAGAACCCCCCAGGTAACTGTGTAACTTGAGATAGTGGGATTCATAGGGTTTTCACATGGTTTTTCTAGACATGCAAGGAAACCCCATAGATAACCCCTTTTACAATAGCATTATCATGGTTATCACACTATTTGTCTAACCATAGGAGCTAACCATGTGCGGCAATAAAAATTTTATTTTAAAGAATGGGACTACTCAGAATTTTCCCAAACACTTCATTTCATCCCCAACTCGAACCCCACTTAATATTTTTTTAAAGGGTTATAGGGTCTCTATCACTAATTTTGGAGGTGATTCAAATGATTTTTGAGGTGTGGTGAAAGATATTTATCTCTGATAAGCCTCCTCTCTTATTTATTTCATGGTTTCCCTTATATCTACATCAAACACTCTCGGTTTTCTAGATCTAGACCCATCTCATGTCGATATAGGGTTTATATTTCCTAAAATGATGAGGGTTTGGCTTTTTCATGTTAATAAAATAGATCTAAGTTGTTTTTGGTGGATATTTCACTCGGATTTGTGGTGTAGTTTTGAGTTGGTCAATTTCACCAAAACCCTTTGGTAGGTGACTTCTCTATGGACTCCATTTTTATAGAACTATAATCCTTGTCATAAATTAGTTTGTTTTTCTTGAATTTTTTGTGATTATGATGCATGTAACTTGATGTAAATTCATTTTGTGATGGTTTGTGGATTTGGGGGGAAATGGGGTATTACAGTGAAATGTTCATGATGTTGGATTTTAAAATGTATGTTTTAAAATTGGTTTCTTGGGTTGATTTATGAAAATGGTTTTCAATCAAAGGGGTTGTTTTATTGGAAGGTAATTTGGAATGGATAATCTCCTAAGGGATTTTTTGGGTTAGAAATGGTTGTTTATATAATGTTGTGGCCTTGGTGTGCTAATACTAGTTTTTTGGTTAAGTATTTATGCTTGTTATTGGAATAGATGTGAAGTGGGTAGGGAGTAACACTACAAAAAGGGAATGGATGGTGGATGGATGGTCCACTATCAAGGATAAGTGGGTGGGGAGTACCACTAGTTTGGGAAAGTAGTAAACTGACTTGGATATGAAGTTCTACCATGATTGTTACGTTGGGTTGAGTGTGTGAAACTTTATGGATATGTTTTTATTATGCGTGTGGCTAAGATGAAATTTTTGTACTAATATGTGATGGTAAAATGTATTATAGATTTTTTTGTCTTTCCCTTATATTATGTGGATTTGGGTGAAAAATGTCTTAGTAATGGTGGGTTTGGATTTCTGGAAATTATTGAACTATTTGATGTTTTATATAAAATGATTTATATAAATGTTCTAATGGTTCTATCCTACTGACATGTATAGGGAAGTCATTTGGGGAAAACCTACTGAGTATTATTACTCGCCCCTTGCTTTGGAACATGGGTGATTTTGCAGATGTGGTATTCTGGGATATAGGAAAAGGTAAAGCATCTCATTTTTATAGTGGTTCATCATGATACTTGGGAGGTATTTTGGTTCTTCGATCAAGGATCTTTGTGTGGAGTCGTGGAGTGTGTCATGGTTTCCTTTGGGTCTTGCTAATGATTCTTCAACTTGGTGCTCTGATTTTGGGATTTTTTGGGATTTAGTTGTATTGGTTTTTGGAAATTATTATGGAAGAGTTTGGTTGTTTGGTTTTCTCTTAGTAATGTGTTATCGTTGTTTACTTTTTTGACATGCATCATGTAGTTGTGGTTGGTTGTGAATTGTTTGGTTGGTTGGTTTCTTTTCTAAGGTAAAATAATTACCCAATTTTTCTTGAATCCCTCATCATTTATTTCCAGCCTTTGGCACCATGGGAAAGTTGCCTAAGGCCAAGTAGCATCTCACTGCCTTCTCAAGCCAATGAGGAAGAGGTGGGAATTTATAAGTGGTATCAGTTGTTTGGTCCTTTTCCATTGGTTCTCGATCTTTGTCTTAGATTTTTCATTCATTATCATGTCATTCCTTGAGTTGGGATGGTAGTAAGGTGTAGTATTTTTAGAACGTGAAATGTATAGCATAAAAGGACATAGCTAAACCATTTATGTTGAACTTCAAGTTACCAAGGATTTGGGGACATAAGTGTTTTGGAGATAGTTATAGGAATTGGAGATATCATTGTCATGGGTGTAGCCAGTGATATGAGCATGGCATGCATGGTAGAAATAACTTCCCACTAGGATTTCATATTTCATTGGAATTGTTATTAATGATGTGGTATGAATATATTTATTGGTGAAAAATCTAGATATTATTTTAAATTATGTAGATTTAAAATGTGAATGGTTGTGGTATTTTGAAAATTGGTCAATTTTAAAAACGCGGTGGATGTTTTTCACAAATTGTGGAACATGGGAAATTTAAAAATAGGGAAATCCTGGTTATGATAGTTTTAATGTAATTGAATTTGAAATTGTAATCCTTTTTTCTAAGGGAGTGATACTTTTGGTGGTTTTGTGTTGATAGAAATGGAATCGGGTAAGTGTTGTAGAGACCAACCATAGGAGGCTGTTGAAAATGTGGTTTCACCTGATCCCTAGGTGAACTAGTATCTAGTGCCGAGTATAGTGCAAGATTTACAAGCTATGGAAAGTGGGAATAAAGTGAATGAGCCAAAGCATGTGGATCATTTTTTTCATTTTCAAAAGTAGAATCCATCCATCTTTAGGGGTGATTTGGAACCAGAAAAGATTAAGGCATGGTTGGACAGAATAAATAAGAAATTTGATTTCCTTGGAACACTAGAAAATTTAAAAGTGAATTTATAAATATAAATATTGGAAGTTATTTCTTGTTAGTGGTGGGATTTGGCGATCCAAGATGGAATGGACTAAGGTATGACATGGGAGGGTTTTAAGGATTTGTTTAACAAAAAATTCTACCCTACTAAGTTCAGAAATTAGTGCACAACATAGTTCTTTAATTTAAATAAATAGAACCTCTCGATAATGGAATATGTGTCTATGTTTATGAACTTAGTGTGGTTTTCAATTGAGATGTTGAGTAGTACATCAATGAAATCACATATTTTTTAAGTTAGGTTGAGTTAGGAAATTCATTCTAAAATAAATTTATTATGTACAAATGATTAAACGAAAATGGTGAATAGATAAATAGAGGATGAATGGGATATTTTGGGGGCTACAGGCGGGGGAAGTAATTTGGTACCCCTAGGAAATGATGGAAACTATAATGTTGGGATCAAGCGTAATAGGGACACTTTTTTCTAGGGTGGGATTATGGATAAGAATCTGACAGAAGGTTCAATGAATCTTCCTCTGAAGCCTCAGAGTAAGCCGAGATGTTTTCATTATTGTTCTAGAGGCTATATCACGCGTGATTGTATAGAACAACCTCAAGCATTTCATAACTATAAGCTGATGGGGCATCTTCAGCATTATTGTCATAATTCTCCAAGGTCGGGTGTTCATGACACTCCTCAGGGGTCACAAGACTCATATGCCTTGATGGGATGGGGGAAGCATTATACCCCTCATCAATAGAGAAAATTTATTCATGATGATTCTAAGAACACCATTACTCGTCAGTAGTGAAATAAAGACAAGATTATGGTAAGAAAACAACTTTTTGGAGCTGAGTATGTTGTGATAAATGATCAGTCGAGACCATACACGGTGCGAGGTATAGTTATTTTAAATTTTACCTTCATCCAATCATTTTTTGATACAGGTGCTTCACATTATTTTATTTCTTATCATGTTGTTATTTTGATGGGTTTAAGTGTGGAAGTGATGTCTTCAATTTTAAAACTTCAAACTCCTCTAGGTCAAAGAGAGTGTCATGCCTTCTTGTGTAGAGCATGTTGTATAGTTGTGGATGGGGTTGGGTTGATGTGGGATTTCATAGTACTTGAGATGGATGCTTATGATATAATCCTAGGAATTGATTCCTTGTTAATGTTTAAGGCCCACATCAACTATTATGCATGAATGGTTATTTTCACGATGGATGATGGGGTTTAACATCTCTTTAGATGAGAGAATAATCAAAATTTGGGTGTAACGATTTTTTTAGGACCATTTATTACCATGATATCTTATCATTTAGCGGCATTTTCATCAGCATCAATGGAAGGAGTTGAATAGAGTATTTCTTAAGTAGTTTTTTATCAGTTTAGGGATGTCTTTCCCGAATAATCATTAGGGTTTATACCCGTGAGAAAAGTGGAGTTTACGATTGATCTTATTTTGGTGATCATTCCTACCTCACTTATGTATTACCATATAGATCCAATTGAATTGATCTAATTGAGATTTCACTTGGAGGAGTTAGAAAAGAAAGTGTTCATCTAGCCTAACATGTCTACATGGGAAGTTTCAGTTTTTTTGTTAAAATGGTGGATGGAAATTTGTGGCTATGTGTTGATTATCATAGGCTTAACCAGGTTATGATAAAGAATTGATATCTACTTCCACACATTTATTATTTGTTTGATCAGTTGAGTGGAGCTCGGTTGTTCTCCAATATTGACTTGCGGTCTGGACATCATCAATTGTGGGTGTGAAAGGAGGATATTCCTAAAAAATACATTAGAAGTAGATATAGCCATTATGAGTATGTGTTTATCCCTTTGGTCTCATGAATGCACCATCAGTTTTTAGAGAATTGATGAATTAGATATATCAAAAATATCTGGATTCTTTTGTAGTAGTATTTTTTAATGATATATTGGTGTATTACAGGACAAGGGTGGAGCATGAGAAGCACTTGGAGAGAGTTCTATGGATCATGAGAGACCATCGATTATATTCCAAATTTTTAGATTTTTAGATTTTGATACATGATGTTTGTTTTCTTGGCCATATTATTTCTGAGAAAGGTGTTTCAATTTATTCGAAAAAGATAGAGGTTGTTATCTTGTGGAAACTATCAAATAATGTCATTGAAATACATATATTACTTGGTTTATTCATGTATTATCAACATTTTTTTCATGACTTATCATGATTATCCTCACCAATGATATTTTTTAAAATGAATAATTTTCCATTTCAATGGAATGAGCAGTGTTAGAATTCTTTTGAAAAGCTTAAGGGTCTCCTTACATCAACACCAATCTTGGTTTTTTCAAAACCATGGAAAGGGTATGTGGTGAATTCTAATGCATAAGGATTGGGGTTAGGTAGTTTTCTCATGCATGGGGATAATGTGGTTGCATATTGATCATGGTAGTTGAGGTTTCATGATAAAAACTACCCAATATATGATTTGGAATTGGCGACAATGGTTCATGCCATGAAAATGTGGTGTCATTATCTCCTCATTGATAAATTCACATTGTTTAATGATCATAAGAGTTTAAATCATATTTTTGGACAAAGATATTTGATATTAAGGAAATGGGTATGGATAGATTATCTCCAGATGTTTGAATTTGACTAAATGTACACATCGGGTAAGGGAAACTCAGTGGTAGATA
Source organism: Viscum album (assembly GCA_963277665.1). NCBI lineage: Eukaryota > Viridiplantae > Streptophyta > Magnoliopsida > Santalales > Viscaceae > Viscum > Viscum album. The sequence continues at coordinate 685,018,516 of OY728145.1, read as the reverse complement.
CATTAATTAGGAAGTTTTATGCTTATATGCTAAAACAGTCATTAGATTAGTAGCAGTTGATGTCAGTTATAGATGATATATGGTTGGAATGTGAGGACTAGGGTGATATATTGGTCATCTTTCTAGTATCATTGGTTTCTAACTTGGTTGGTTTGGTTAAATTGGTGCATATCTCTAATTCAGAGTGTATGGGGATGAGGTCGAAACTCAATGGTGGCGTTACCATTAAGGGTTGGGAATTGAATGGGTGTTCAGTTTTGTGTTTTTTGAATAAGATGGTTGTATCGGTGGATTTTCAAGAATAAATTATTAGGGACTATCATCATTCTAGATGGTTTGTCCATCTTAGAATTCATAAAATGTATAAGGTATTCAAAACACAATTTAGGTGGACTGGTATGAAAAGGAAACTGGTAGAGTTTGTTTTGATATAATTGACTTGTCAGCAAGTCAATGAAGATCATCAGCAGTTGGCAGGTCTATTTCAATATTTTCTTATCCCTATTTGGAAGTGGGAATAGATAGTGATAGATTTTATTACAGGTCTCTCAAGAATGGTTTCCAAGCATGATGCCATATGTGTGATAGTGGATCAACTCACAAATTCTACCCATTTCAACCATATTCATGAATCTCATGTAGTGGAGGATATGTCCAAAATATATATATGTGAGGTGTTAAAGAGGCATGGTGTTCTAGTTTCAATTTTATAAGATAGATATCTGAGCTTCACATCTCATTTTTGGAAATAATTGCAGCAATCCCTTGGAATATAGTTGTAAATGAGTACGTCATACCATCCTCAGACGGATGGGCAATCCGAGAGGATGACACAAACTTTGGAAGATATGTTATAGTCTTGTGTGATGTATTTTGGTGGCTCGTTATAGGATAACTTTCTATTGGTGGATTTCTCATATAATAATAGTTATCAGGACTCGATACATATGGATCCATTTGAAGCGCTATATGGGTGTATGTGTCATTCTCCACTTTATTGGCTGGAAAGGGGTGAGACATCGATGGTTGGACTGAGCCTTGTCCAAGAGACTATGAAGAGTATCAATTTTATTAGGAAGTTAATATAAATGGCTCAGAGTCATCATAAATCTTATGTGGACCTTTGTCGATGGTTGTTGTCATTCAAGGTTGGTGATCATGTGTTCTTAAGAATCTCTCCTAGGCTTGAACATCGTTGGTTTGGAAAGAAGAGTAAGTTTTCTCCAAGGTATATTTGGTCTTTTGAGATACTTGAGTAGGTTGGAGAGGTGGATTATTGGTTGGATTTTCCACCATGGTTTAGTTAGTTGCACAATGTATTTCATATTTCTTAGTTGAAGAAGTATCATCTAGATTCTGACCATGTGATTCGATAGGATCATGTTGAGCTAGAGTCAGTTTATTTATTGGTGCATGTGCCGATGCAGATTATGGATAGTCAAGAGAAAGTCTTGAATGGTAAAATAGTCAGTCAATTTTAGGGTTTCGTTTCATCATGGTTTGATTTAGGAAGAGACTTGGGAGCGTTACAAATAGATGGTTGAGCAATGGCCCAATCTCTTTTGGTAAAACGATGGTTCTCTACTTTCTAAGGAAGGAAATTCCAATGGTAGGGAGAATGTAAAACATGAATTTTGAGGTATTTAACATTTTTTTAGGAATTTTATATGTTTATAGTTTTTGGGTAATGTTTGGGAGAGTTTTGGAAGGTTTTGGAATGGTTTGGGGCTTTCCAAAGGGAGCACAGTTTGGGAACAGTTAGGGGAAACCATGAAGAATCCCCCAGGTAATCATGTAACCTGAGATAGTGGGATTTATACAATTTGTGCAAGGTTTGTCTAACTATGTGAGGAAACCATGAGGCACACTCCTTGTATAGTATCCGGAGCACAGTTAGAATACGGTTTGTCTAACCATGCAATCTAACCGTGCGTAACATTAAAAATTTTGTTTTTAAAAATGGGACCACTTAGGATTTTCCTAAAACACTTCATTTATTCCCCAACTCGAACAACACTCAGTGTTTTTGGTTCTCAAGGGTTAGAGGGGATCTCCCACTCATTTTGTAGGCTATTAAAAGTTTTTTCAAGGTGAGGTAAAGGAGATTATTCTCCGATAAGTCTCTTCACTTGGTTATTTCTTAGTTTCTCTTAGATCTACATCTCCCTCTCTCTCAATTTTCTAGATCTACACCCTTCGCATGTATGTATATATTTTTTGTTGCCTAAAATGATGAGTTTTGGGATTTTTTATTTAGTAAAAGAGATATAAGTCTATTTTGGTGGATATTTCACCTGGATTTGTGGTGTGGTTGTGAGTTAGTCAATTTCACTGAAACCCTAAGGTAGGTGGCTTCTCTATCAACTCCATTTTGAAAAAAAAACTAAAATCCTTGTCTATAATTACCTATATTTTATTTATTTTTTTGTCATTATGATGTGCAAAGCTTTATGGAAATTCCTTTTGTGATGGTTTGTGGATTTTTGGGAAAATGGGGTATTACAGTGAAATGTTCTTAATGTTGAATTTTAAAATGCAAATTTTAAAATTGGTTACTTGGATTAATTTATGAAAATGTTTTGTGAAAATGGTTTTCAATAAAAGGGTTTGTTTAATTTTAAGTTAATCTGCAATTTATATTGTCTTAAGGGATTGTTTGGGTTAGAAATGGTTGTTTACATAATGTTTTGGCCTTTGTGTGCTATATGCTTGTTTGTTTCTTATGTTTTTATGCATGTGATTGGAATGGATATGAAGTGGGTCGGGAGTACCACTATAAAAAGGGGATGGATAGTGGATGGAAGGAACACCATCAAGGACAAGTGGGCAGGAAGTACCACTATATTGGGAAAGTAGTAAACGGGCTTGAACGGGAAGTTTTGTAATGATTGTTACATCAGGTTGAGTTTGTGAATATTTATGGTTTTGTTTTGATTATTCATATGGCTATGAAATATGAAATTGTTGTGCTATTATGTAATGGTAAAATGGATTATGGATTTTTTGTTGGATTTCCCTTGTATTTTGTTGATTTGGGTGAAAAATGGATTGGTAATGGTGTGTTTGGATTACTATAAATTGTTGCACTATTTGATGTTTTATATAAACTTCTTTATATAAATGTGATAATGGTTATATCCTAGTGGTGTGTGTAAGGAAGTCATTTGGGGAAAGCCTACAGAGTATTATTACTCACCCTCTTCTTTGGAACTTGGGTGCTTTTACATATGTTGTATTTCGAGATACAGGAAAAGGTAAAGCATCTCGTTTTTCTAGCAGTTCATCATGATGCTTTGGAATTATTATGGTGATTAAAGCATGGAGCTTGGTGTGAATATGTGGAGTGTGTCATGGTTTCCTTTGGGTCTTGTTGATGACTATTCTACTTGGTACTCTGATTTTGGTATTTTTTTTATTTAGTGGTATTATTTTTTGGGAATTGTTATGGAAGAGTTTGGTTGTTTGGTTACCTCTTGGTAATGTGCTATCATGGTTTACTTTATTGACATGAATCATGTAGTTGTGGATTATTATGCCTTTTTTGGGTGGTTGTTTTTTCTCTAAGGGAAAATCATTCCCCAATTTTTCTTGAATCACTCGAAATTTATTATTAGCCTTTGGCACCATGGGAATGTAGAATAAGTCCAAGTAGCATCTCACCACCTTCTCAGGACAATAAGGAATGGGAAGGATGTTACAGGAGATCCTTACACACTTTGGTAAACCATACGACCAACCCCTATATGGAGTATTAATTAATCTGAAAGTTTACTTTCAAACTAAATAGTTCCTTGAATATCATCTTTCTTCTTCTTATGCTGGGGGATCTTGAACCTCGGGACTTCAATGGTGATTTTTGGTGTTTCCTATCCTATAAAACTCGTTTTTTAGTGAATGTGGAAAAATTAGGATATGATGATTCAAGTTATGTGATGATTATTCTATGTTCTTCTTGATATCATTAGATTATTCCTCTTCAATTCTAGATTAATCATATATTTGGGAGACTATGGTAAAATATGTGGATTATTATCTGATATAATGGATAATTATTGTATCATTGAAGGTTCAGAGCCTAGATCTATTAAGAATCTATTTATCTATCTCAAAGGGACATATATCTATAGTTAGTGGTAGATCTCATTGGGTAAGCCTAATTGAATTCAATCCCTATCATGTCCTCATTTTAGAATATTGATCTAGAATTGTTTTTGATTAATTGGTATTAATTATAAGGATCCTTAGCATGATTTTTAGATTTGGGTGATAAAAATTGGCAGTTATTACCATTTGTCTCAATGCTCTTCATGTATGAATATCCTTAACATAGATCCCTTGTATATGTTTTTTGGCATGATATGATGGTATGTTCTTGTGTACATTGAGACCCATGCTTGATGTTTGTTTCTTTTGGGTTCGTGTGTAGTTATGTATGAATCTTTCTTATTATGATCATTTTTTCTTTCTTTGTTATGAATTCCTTGTATTAATTTAATATTCTATAGAAAATTGATTTGGGTATCAAGATCGTTGGGTTTCTAAAAATTGGATAGACAAACCATTTTAATGGGGAGTGTGGGTGTTCTGAGAAATTGAAATGGAAATGGGTTTGATTGATGGAACTAGTGGGATATCATGGACATGTTCTATTTATGTCGGTGTGGACCATTCATCGATGAAGATTAGCTAATTTTTTTTAATTATGACATGGGATAAGGACCATGGAAGGTTGATAGTTAACCAATTCATCAGGAATGTCAAGTGAACATACCATCATTCGAGGAAAATTGACCCCCTTAGGGTGGTGTGTGAGGTGTTCTTTAAAGTTGAATACATGCATATGATTTTTTGTCGTAGGGATCTGAATTAATGTGTGTACCTTATGGTGTGTTCAAAGATAAGCAGTGACTAATATTAGCATCTTTATTAGCTAAGTGCTGAAGCAGGTGGGGTCAAGGTTCAAGTAATCTTGGTTAGCGCACAATGACCCTCACCTATGTGGTTTTTTTTACCCATGTATTAAATTCATGATTTTGAATAAATCATATATAATTATACACTTGTCTTAAGGACCCATTGGTGGTGTACTACTAGGTTTTATACCCACACATTGAACAGGAATCTCGATGCACATCCAGGCCTCATGATTAGGGGTCCTAAAAAGGTAAAGGGGTAAATGGATGTTTTCTAAGGATATAGAGCATTGAGTCAGTGGAAATACTAGGACACACATTGGATAGATTTTGATGTGTATTTATTTATTTATCATCTCTTACTTTCACTTTGGTTTTACCTACAACATTATGGGGTCTTGGATTATTTTATGTATGAGTGATGTTCCATATATTATAGAATTTTGAAACTATTTTACTTTTAGATTCTCTATTATGGATTTGTACTTATAATTTATAAATAAATTTTGTGGATGGCCAAGAAATAATAGTATAGTATCCCCACTACACTATTCGAACACTCTCTTATAGTCAACATCCTCTTATATAATAAGAGTTGTGCATGAGTTCAAGTGGAAATCCATCCTAGATCAGGTAGTTCAAGTCATGGATTTATAAAATGGTATCAAAGAAGTTTTTCCTTTACATTTCCTCTTACCTATGTTTGGGGAAATGTATAATGGAGTTATGTTATGTGGAAATCCAATAGGGGAGTCATATAAGTTCTTTTCTAGCTCTTATATGATAGACCTATTATTTACGGGTGATGGGATTATTATTACGGTTATAGCCTTAAGATTTCATTTTGGTCTTTAGTATGTTGTATTATTATAGTTCAAGGGATTTTGGTTCATCCATGCATCATGACTAGGTACATAATTCTACATGTTCTGTATATGATTTCTTCAAAAACATTGTAATTAAATTAATTAAATGTAATTTGTGGTTTGTGATATGTGCTTCTGTGATATATATTTACTAATATTTTAATTAATTTAACTAAGCATGTTATGTTCGCTTATATATGTGTGTGACTATGACTAACATGAACTTATTTACTGCATAAAAACGATCCTCGAGTTTGGGGTAAGAATTATATGTTCTTTTTTCCTTGAAATTTATTTGTTTTTTGATTCATTTAAGTGATTCTAAAAAGAGAAAATTCAGATGGAATAAAAAAATTAAATGGGTTTCAAGGGATTTTTAAATTCTTAGTGATGATAAAAATTTTAAAAGGTTTATTTTTTTTAGGTCCACTAGTCTAGATACCCTGAGAGGGGGGTGAATCAGGGTATAAAAATTTAAAAAAACTTCCCCTTTTGATCTTGTTTTGTTATTAGAAAAAACCCTCTTCTCTTCCTCCTTCCCATTGCCGAGTATGAATGAATCTTAAAGAACACAAAGGACATGACAATTTTACTTGGTCAAACCTCACTGGGATATGTCCAAGGTACTTACATCGGTGATGTACCGATGTACCAATTCACTATAAGTGCACTTCTTTTTACAAGTTTGAAGAGGACTCACTGTCCCTTCTAGTTTACAACCACTCATAATTTGATAACTCACTGCTCTCTCAACTGAAGTGAGATCACTTCTTCTACAGAAGATCCACTCATAGTTTAAAGACTTTTAGGTCTCTTCATTATCACAAATAAATGCATCTTTCATTGTATGTATATTCTTTATTGACGTTCCACCTTCATCTACTGATGAATGAAACTTTACCACATTATTACTCAGAAACCTCAAATCTTTCGCACAACACTTACTATGTATTATGTGAAACTTTATTTCCTTGCACACAAGATTCAACTTTTATCACAAAACACCCCTTGTGCGCAACTTAAATATTGCGCGCGACTCAAATCTTATGCGCAACTTTCTTAGCTTGCACGCAACTCAAAATCTTTCGTGCAACTCCCTTCGCACGAAATTATTACACGATCTGGTGCTTGGATTTTCTCTAAGTGTTGAGATGATCTAAATGAGGGGGGTCACCTCTAATTTATAGTCATTATTGACCCATGTGTAGAAGATTCACTATTTCACACAAGATCGTCTTTGAGTGCGCAAAACCTCATTTTAAGTCTCATTGGGTGCACAAGTTTATTTCGCGCGACCTCATCTTTCACACCCATTTTCAAATATTTCTAAACGCATCATGCCTTTTCCATTTTTCCACATTCTGACCCTGAAACATGCCTTGTGCACAAAGATCCTCTACTAGGATGCAAAACCTCATTTAACGCCGTATTGGCTGCACAAGTTTCTTTCATGCAACCTCATCTTTTTCACATATTTCAAAAATTTTCAAACACTTCATGCCTTTTCCATTTTTTGACATTATGCTCTGGAAACATGCCTTGCATGAAATTTTCCATACCATCTTCAATCATGCGCAAAACTTCATTTTCCAAAAATATGAATCTCCATTTTCTAATTTTGAGTCCCAGACAGTTGGTAAACCCTGGAAGACGGTGTCACCTAAGATCTGTTATTTTTTTTACTTTCTCCAGATCATCCATTCTTTTATCGAGGTTCTTCAATCAATCATGGATTGTTGAAAATATCCCTTGAACTCGACAAATCACCATGTAAACCCCCCTTTGTCAACAAATTTTACACCATGGTCTTCTTTGTAAACAAAAAAATCATGGAGGCCTGCTTTTTCAACAAACACAATTACCTCAAAAATGATATAATGATACCTTCAGGGATTTTTTTCCCAACAATTTTGAAATAGAATGGCTTCAAAATTGGGAAAAAGTTTGGATTTTCTCAAATTTTTTAAAGGAAATGGGGTTTTTTTGTATAAAAACATCTTGTGAGTGTTTTACTAAAAAAATTTGGTTAAATGAGTTATTTAAAATTGGATTTCAAGGAGAAAAAATTGTTTTTCTCAATAATTAATAATTTTTGTAGGCTCGTTTGGAATATTAAAACTATAGTTTTATTGTGTGGTTGTGAGACCCTCTTGAATGACTCTTAATTATTGTGATTAATGTGATTTGTGGACTAAGGGAATGTTTTGTGTGTTTGAGCATGGCTTAGCTAATAGTGTTACTAATGTATGGTTAGATTAATAAACTCCCTTTAGGGATGGGCTCATAATTTCTCAACCAATTTGGATTGGATATTATGCTATTAGTAGACCCTTAATAAGGGTGGTTGGTTTTTGATGTGTTGTAAGATGACTTGCTGACTCTCTCTAGAGTAGAGTGGGGTTATGGGGTGTAGATTCCTATGTCAACCATAAGTGAGATAAAAACCCATTTATTGGTTGATTTAGTGGGTGTTTCACTAGGTATATAACCTTGGTTTAGATGTTTTTATTTGAGATGTCACCCTAGACCATTGAGATGTGGAACTATATGTGAGATTCAGACTAGTAATATTGTGAGAAAGATTCTGGTGTTTGGAATCCACTATTTATTTGTTGGTTGGTGGAATGATTTTGTTTTAAAATCCAAAGGAGGTGTGAAAAAATATGTTAAACCTTCCCTTGAGAGGTAAGAGACCTGGAGTGGTGGTGTCATGTGCATATTAGTGTTTGTCTAAGGCTTTGATTTCCTTAATTGGTGATTTTTGATCAATTTAGGACCAACCACCTAGATTACCTGATGGTGAATTAGGGTTTCAAATCATGAGGAAAATGAAATATTCAAAGCCTTAACATCAATTAGAATATGAGATTGTGAATTTAGACCTACCAGTGGTTAAAATGATTCTTCCAATATTGGTTTATTAAGTGAACAAGGAACTCAAGCAATGAAAGGGGATATGGGTAGTTTCTTAAGAAATTTTATCTTGTGGTTTTAGCATGTAAACCAAATATGGTCCTTAAAGTGAGATGAGAACATTGGTTTCTTCTTTTAATATCAAATACTTGGTGTGATATGGTGGTCTTGAAGCTTTATAATATAGGTCAGAGACAAAATTCCAAGTGGGTTAAACTTCCTTTAAAAAATCTAAATCAATTCTATAAAATAAAATAATTTAACATGAAATAATATTATATAAGAAAATAACAATCTATGTAAATTGATCACAGTTTAAATTAAAACATTAATCTTAGTGGAAAATAAATTGTGGTAATAAATGACACTCTTTCATAAAAGAGTTTAGAAATAGTAGAATAATGATACCCTACATCTCCTCATCTCAAGAAGGACTGAGAGGGTTATATTTCTCCCTTAGTTTTAATGGGATACCAAAAAAACAAATAATAATAAATATTCCCTTTATTTTAATAGAAAATATGAATAAGAGAAGACCCTTGGTTTTAATGTAAACCAAGAACCAAGATCCCTCACTTTAATGGTGGTGAGCACCTAAATAAGAATATTATGATGATAGAGGTTTTTTTTAAAAACTTTACAAAACATTTGGTTCCCTCTATAATATTTAAAAGAATATGAGAGAGGGAGATAAAATGACATTATAAGAGGAAGATCCATTAATAAATTATCTTAAATAGAAAAATGCGAATAGAAAATTGAGTATAAATGATGTAGCCTAGATTTTATTTTTGTGATTTTGAATAATATTAGTGATATCATTCAAAATAACTTCAGGTATCAATTCAAAAACAAGTTTTCCTCATAAAGGTTATTTGAGATTCATTATTTTTTAAGATGAAAATACATGCCTCCCATGATCTATATTGATGCCTTCATAGGTTTCGGGAGTCTCTAGTGTTGATTAAATGCTTTAAAGAGACAATTAAATTCTTTGAAGAAAATAAATTGATACATCCTAATTTTTTTTGTATTGAATATCATTAAATAATAGTATAATTTGGTGCACCATAGAGGATAACTTGACGGTGTGGGGATTTGGGATAAATTGCGGAGTCTAACAGGATATTTTGGAGGTTTTGTTGAATTTTTGTAAGTTTTATCATTACCTTAATGTTTCACCATGGATGACTCTGAATTAGAAGTTTTACAATATACCCATTCACTTTGTGGAATGGTCTTACCTAAGTTTGTAGGATCTGAGGCTTTATGAAGGTGTGTATTCTAGGATTTTCATCATGATAGTCATAGAAGTATTTAGAATGAGTTATTGGATAACCCATTTTTATCTCATAATATGAACTGATGAGAGATATACAAAACTATAGTGAACATGATTCTGAAGTAAACATTACCCCATAATCCCCATTTCTTCTATTTCTTTCAAGAAGTAATCATTCATACTCAGGTGGGTAAAGTTATGTGTGTTTTATTGAATTAAAACAATTTATATACCACTTTATCTTGCCTCCATAAATTTCTTTGAGTTTCAACCTGACTATACTTCCTAGGAAGAGTCTTCCAAGCATACCCAAGCCCTTCTCGGAGGTCTGGAACTCATCGTTTACTATTAGGACTAATTGTGTATCTAATCTTGTTCTCTCTCCATGATATCATGACCAACTAGAATATATATTACCCAATATATTTTCCTTTACATTATTGGAATTCCATATTCAATCTCTATATTTGATCCCTCCCTAAAGCTATATTCCACTCAACATGAGTGACTACAATGTAATTGGTGTTGAATCTTGTATTTATTGTCAGGAAACAAAAAATCCCACCACTTGACCACCACCCACTTTCCCTTTACACCCAGCCATTCCAAAGAACACTCCCACCAACCAACTTACCATAGACGTTGGTACAGAGTTAGTTAGGGATTCAAACCTAGTTCTGTCATGATCATTATCACCATAGTTAATTGAAAAAGATTTAAAATCATATCTCTTATGCTGATTCACTCACTCAATATTGTTGGATTGGTCATCAAACTATTTTCAAATATTCCCCATTACTTCCTCCCCAAATTGAAGTTATTCCTTCCCATTCCTAGTGTGCTTTATCATCTAAAAATACTAGAAATGCATCAATGGATTTTCTCTCTATTCATTATCCAAATACCTAATATGACACAAGCTCCTCAAATAGTGAAAACTTATTTATTGATTTTTTTCTAGCTCCTGTACTATTTAAAATATGTTTTCAATCCCATGCGTTATGCCCCCATTCACCCAACATGTTCCTAACCATGTTCTTATTTCTATCCCCATTGTCCCGATATTTCCATGGTGAGTCTTCTAGAAAAGACATACCCATGATTAATATGGGTTCAATTAACATTTTACATGCATGTGTTAATAACATCACCAACATTCCTTTGGAGCCGGGATCACCCTAGTTATTTAAATTTGTTGCTAGCTATGGTCCTAAGCTACCAATTGAATACAAAGTGGGTTATTAGAGATTATATTTTCATTTAACTTTCTATTTTTCTTATTTCTTACATATAATTTCCCCATTCCTTCCCATACCCCAAGACCCACTATCTATTTACCTTGGCCCCAGGGCCTTTTGAGGGATTCAAAAACGGTTTACTAAGAATACTTGTAGTTTCAGTCATCTTGAAAACATCATTCATTAGGCCTGCTATAAATTCTTATTATGTTCTAGTATATACCTATAATTTTCAGTGCATAAAGATATGGTGATGACCCCACGACTTCATTGAATTCACAAACCTTTCTTATGGAATAGATACAGAGATCAGGTGATTCTATCATTTTTCTATTCCTATATGGCTAAGATAAATGAAATAGAGTAGGTAATTTATCCACTATACATATTATAATCAATCTACCTCCATGATAAAAAGTATAAGTATAATTCCCCATTTAATAAGTTGCATACTCTTCTCAGAGAGACTCTCTTAACCTTTTTCCTCTATCTTGAGCCATTTGACACCACCATAATGAATAGTATACTACTAGAATAGATGGTATGGAAAGGAGTGTTGGGTAATATAATTTGGAACAGATGATTGGATTTAATGGTCCAATTGGTGAAATGGTTAGCGACCTCATGGTGGTCCACTTTTGTCACAATAACAATTCAATAGTCCTGGAAACAATCTAGCAATGTAGGCATCATTGGGATATTGGAATAGATGGCGGTGGTGTGAGATAACATCTATTATTATATTATAAAGATCTATGGGATGCATTATATTAGAGTAGAGTACTATTTTGGGGGTGGGTTTAGTTGTTATTAAGGAAATATGGATTGTTGATGGCATATTCCCTTTTAATGGTGTGGGACAAGGGACTATTCAATATTGATTGGTCACACACTACTTCAATTTCAAACATGAATCAGTACTCTACTCCAATAGCAAATTTTTCATCACTATTAGTGTATATTATTGTGGTTTATTATGGATAAAAATAGGCCTATAAACTAACGGGGTTGTCATTGGATCCACTTTAGACGTTTCAGGTAAAGAGTGGTGGTGGAATCATTCAAACACTATGAATTGAGGTCGGTATCCATGGTGGTGTTATTGGAGTTGAGTGGGGTAGGAGCATAGATAATTTCTTTCAAGTTTATATGAGTGGTTAGTGGGTATAAACAGAGTGATGATACAATTATTGGTCACTAAGGTAATCCATTTGAAATCCACCACCCTTCACATGTTTCTTTGATTCCATATTCAATATTGGTATTGGGTTCTCTAGTTATCCATGCTTTGGGGATTCCCAATAGATATCCAAATGAGGTGGTCTGAAATGATCTTACTTATTGAACCCGTCCTACTCTTATTGATTGGGTACCTCTTTTTACTCCATTTTTTGTTATCTTGATGATTGAGTGTAGTTAAGTCAAAATAGAATCATGATCTGAAATGATCTGTAAGATAAGATTGATATGATCCCCATGGCCAAAGAGTCTCCCAAACGCTTGGAGGTTACAGAATACAAATAAGGTATGGTGATGTGTTTTTGAGTGTATAGTAGATGGAATGTGAACTACCATCAATTATATGATTCTAGTGTCACTAATATTCTAAAAGGTTCAAATTTATGTTATTATGAGGTGGTGTGTGTTTGACCCATGACATTTCTATAGGAAGTTTCTTGTAATCTTATGTATAGTTGCAGTCCCTTAAAAACACCTAATGAGAGTTGTATTTTAGGGGTGAAATGTATAAATAGACAATAAAAAAATTAATATGGTACATTTATTCTATCCACTCAAGATCCCACCCAGTTCTATAGGTCAATTCACTCCATTCGAGGTGTGGGAGAAGATTTTCTACATGAAATCATTGGTGTTTTCACATTGATTTAACCAGAATCATCAACTGCCAAGGAATTTTTGTAATAGAAAACTAAACATATTCCAACACTAACTACTATCATGGTTACTGCACAAGAAGAGAGAGAATTAGACAATTATATATTAAACAATATACAAATTGTACATCAATGATCACAATTACTACACATGACAAACACATGTTACTCAACAAGTGGAATTGGTTGTCCAGTTGAAATTCCTTAACCATTACCCCCCTTTGTATAAAATGTGCATCATTGACTATCCAATGGAATTGAATGAAGAAAATCCTATTGGATGTGTTTTTACTTCATTTCCTCTTTTTTGGTTCCATTCTATAGATAAGGAAACATGTCAAAAACCCCATATTATTTAATAAGTTTCAAATTAAGAATTCATTTCAGCACATTGGTCCAAGAGATATCATTTCCAATTTATCTTGAGTTGAATTTACCTTCTACATTACCACATATACTCAATTGTTTGTGGAAATCATTGGAAAATCCATGGGGTATCACCCCATTTCCATTATTCTATCACCATCGATGAATGGTCTATGCTACTAAAAATATTTTCAGGTGTCCATCACATGATCAGTTGGTTACGATTGATTAACTCATATATTCATATTAACTTCATACCATCCCTCATTCCAATTCGAGAACTAAATAGTATACTTATGGTGAGCCAAATAACACCCAGTAGGCCCACTTGGTGCACTATTCTCTCATAGTCATATTAGAAGTTGATTTGTCTTTGTGCTACCTCTTTGTTTGAAACATGTTCAAAATCGTAATTGAGAAGGGACTAATTGAGAAGCTATCCTACAAGGGTATCCCTTTCCATTTTTATTGATATGGTGGTCTTGGGAGAATCCTTTAAAGAAAAATCAGAGCAGTTGACCAGGTATGAGTTTTGGTTGAGTTGACAGTCGGCTCATCAAAACTAGGTTAGAACAATGAAAGGCCAGCATATCAATGATCTCCATAAGTTCCTTCCATTCACGTGAATCATTTACATGACCCTACCAGCATAGGGATTGAAACATGATCTTATCACCATTTTTACATCCTTGAATCACACATTGTCACTTCAAACCCCAATACTATTCTGACTGTCTCAACTCTAGTATATTCCTCAAGACCCTTTAGTACACTAGAAGCCCTATTATTCATCTACACGACTATTTCCAATTCATCTCTTATAATTGGTTTTTCATTATAAGGGTTTTTATGGTAGTATGTGGTGGTATTAGTGGAAGCATACCTCAATATTGCACTACTCAGGGAAAAAACTTTACCCTATGTCTTACCCCTAGATATGGGGCACATGGTATTGTTATATATAAGATCTAAATTCTTAAAACCAGTCATGTATAGAAGTATAATGGATGGATGATTCAAATTCCACGTTAACCTTTCATCATGCACCTATGATTGATCAATTAAACCCCATATTCCTCTTTCTCACATGATTGGATTCAGAACCATTTCTCTCAAATGACTCAGTACATAATGTCCCCAATGCTCTCATTCAACATGAACCACCAAGAATTGAGTAGAATTCCATGTGGGATCAAGGTGTCTTGGTCAATCAATCCAAACCATCAATACCTTAGATAAAATTTTCATAGTCAACTACTATACACCCAAAGACCCATTCACTCACCCTAATGTTCCCCAATTCAAAGACAATCAAGAGAGATTCAATTTATGTTCAGTTCCAAACATTTCCATATGGTGCATACCCTTTCGAAGTAGTGGGCCTTGTGGTGGTCAGATAACATTGATCATGGAATTCCATAGGCCTCATTGTCCTTATCTTATGGGGAGGTCTATGTACTTCTAATTCCACATGTTGTCATAATGGTTCCACTGTATGATATTGAGCTACACACAATTGAAACACGCTATCTAATTCTATTCCCCAATGTTTGAACTAATTTACTGAATATACGGATTCATGGATTCCCCATATATCACCAATCGGTGAAGTCATAGTACTATAGTCATCCTAATATAGCGATAGGTTCCCTAATAAATACCTAGTTACAACTTCACCCCATAGGAAAAAGGCCATGTAAATAACATTAATCGAATCAAACCATTAGCACCACAGTGTATTTTCATTGGCTAAACACACACTATCCTTTGGGAGTTGTATCTATTCAATGGCACCATGAATCTGAGGCAATACTTGGTTGTGATGGTTCTCTCCTGATTCTTCAACATCCTCTCGTTCCACTTTTATTCTTTGTCATGGTATCTTGATTCTTAATATGGATTTCTTCTTCTTCTTTCAAGTGCTCACTGCAGTGGGTTCCCTCCCGCTTCCCTTTCAGGTTCCCCTCGGTTGTGTTATGGAAGCCCTAAGATGCTCCAACTCTGCTCTGGCCCTAGGTGACTTTGTGCCTCTCCGGGTCAGAGCCAGTGGGGTGGTTAAAAAGTGGCTTTTGGTTATGGGTTACGAAGTACTATGTGTTTCTAGGCCCTACTGACATGGGTTTGCTTTTGTTTGTTCTACTTTTGGGATTTTTCTTTCTCAACGATGGTGGTTTTTGGAGACCTCTGTCACCCAAATATCTTCTCTTACTTCAGGTTCCTCGGTACTTCTCCCAATAAAATATGGTGTTGAGGTATCTTTGGGGTTTTGGTACATGTGGTGTGGCGGATATCAGGTTTCTAGGTTTGATCTTGCGAAGATGGATTCTGGTTTGATAGATCTGCATGGTGTTTCATCTTCTATGTTTTCAGTGATGAGTTTTTGTGGTAATTTTCAAATGATTTTTCTATGATCGCTGGATGAAATTGTTACTTTTTGTATCTAGTTTGGTGAATCTTGTTTCAAGTGTGGTTATGGATTCAACATCGATGGTGATGACAAGGGTGAAGCGATGATTGTTCTTATGATTTGATTTGTGAAGGATGGATTTCTTTTTGGTTATTGTGATTATAGTGTTTCTAGCGGGCATGGACATAGTGGTTCAGGTGATGCGGATCTCCGGCGGGCTATTCTCAATCATGATATGGATGATGATGGGTGCTTCGGTGTGTCAGGGATTACATATCGAGGCTCCGTCTTGCGGTTTACAGGCTAAGGCAGCACATCACTTTCTTAATTTTTGAATTTGGTGAATCTAGACAGTTGTCATGTGCTCTTACTTAAATTTTTATATCTATTTTGTGGTGTTTGAATCTGTTTTTGATTTTTTTTGGTTCCTACTACCAAAAATTGGTTGTGGAAAATAAAAAAATTAATGATTTGTGGTTGCGAGAGAAATGAGATGAAGGTGCCAATTGATACATTAGGATATGGCAAGAAAAGGGGTGTGACATGTGTTGTGTATAGGGTTAGGGTACATATTCACTATAGCATATTTATTTATGATCACTAGTGACTCTAACTTCATATTCCAGATTGCAAAGAACAATCCAAATGATTAATTATGGTATTCTATTTTTCTTCAAATCAAGTTTCATCAGCCATTCATAAATATATATTTCCATAAAATCATAAGTATCCCCCTTGGAAGAAAATATTTTTCATTAAATATCTTCCCCCTATTGGAAAATATTAAACCTTTATCTGACAAATTGAAATTTGCTCCCCCTACATTATACGTTTCTCTAACAAAAACACTAAGATCTTCTCCCCCTTTTTGATTTAAAAAAACTACAAATTTAAAATTTTAAATAGATAAGAAATAAAATATGAATAATATAATTAAAGTGGTCATAAAAACATGATTTTTTAAATTTTCATTATATTTTTAATAAACAAGAAATATGTTTTCAAAAATAATCAATAATTTGGAAAAATAAAATCATATACATGAAGAGATAAATAATTACAAGAAGTAAATTCATATCCCCCTTTTAATAAAGTTAAAACTTTCTAAATCTACGGGTTTTATGAATATATGATCTAATTAAAGATCTATGGTAATATATTATAATATGATATCTACTCCTGGAAATGGGTCTCTCAAAAAGTGATGTCGGATATCAACGTGCTTGGTGAAATCATATTGAACGATATTTATAAATATTGTTATGGAACTAGAACTATCAAATTTAATAGGAGTAAGATAAAATGATATCCCAATATCTAAGAGAGTCTGTTTTATCTATATAATTTGGTCATAAAAACTCTCTATGACTGTATATTCTACTTAGATTATAAAAACAAAAACTAAATTTTTCTTTTTACTACTATAAGAGATTATGGAATGTTCAATAAGGTGTTATGTCCTTCATATACATTTCCTACCTTTCTAACATCCACCAAAATCAATGTATGAAAAACGTGAAATATTAAAACAGGTTTCGTTTAGATAAAATAAATACTGTTTTTTAAAACCTTTAAAAATGTGAAAATTCATTTTTATAGTTTTTAATTTATATTCTTTAGGATTGGTTTGAAGATGAGTATAAAGAAAAAAAATTGAACGTAATGTATGTCTAGGTCATAGTAAGGTAAAGTAGACTCTTAATAAAACTTTTATAAAGCTTGTTGGAAACTGGTTTACATTATTCATATAACAATAGCTTATAATACATTGTTGTATGTGTGCTTATTTCCATAGCATGATCCCTGAAAAAACACTTTAATAGTTCGTTAATGTATTTTATCTAGCTAAGAAAAGTGAAATCCTTATTTTGATAGATTTGAAAACTACGAGATAATTTTAAATAGCTGATAAAAACCATTTAAATTTTATTTTCATAAGATTTGAAAATTAATTAAAAATAGATTCATTTATTGATCCAAAAAATATGTCATCAATATATATTTAAAATATGAAAATATAATTTGAAACATTTTTTAAAAATAATGATGAATCCACTTTTCCCACATTGAAATCACCTGATAAAATAAACAGGTTAACCTTTCATTCCAAGCCAAAGGGGATTCTTTTAAATCATATAAGACTTTTTTTAACATAAAAAGGAATTTGGTAATTTTTATTTTTAAAACGGTGTGGTTGTTTGAAAGAAATAATTTTCATAGATAAACCCATTTAGAAAATAACGTTTAATGACCATTTTAAAATATTTAAAATATATATGGGTGGTGAAATCTAATAATATTCTTATAGACTCTAGATGATCAATAGGGGTGAATTATTCACTATAATCAATTCCTTTTTCTTTATTATATCAATTACCTATAAGTCTAGTGTTTTTATGTGTGATGTTACCTTAATCATCTAATTTATTTATAAGAACATATTTTTTAACAATAACAAGATGTTCATTAGGTCTCTCAACAAGAGTCCAATCATCATTACACTGGAATTGATTTAGTTAATCTTTCATATAAAAACCCAAATTTTCAACTTTAATATAATCCTCATAGTTTCAAGGTTTGAGAAAATAATAAAAAAAATGATTCTTAACCTAATATAAGATTTATGTTCATGTATGAGTACCATCTTGAAGTTCTCTAATAATATTTTCTGAGGGATGGTCTTTGTATTTTGTTAATCATTTTGGTAAAGTACTATAAGAAGTTTCAACAATAAGATAATTAAAATAAGGTAGATTATTTAAAGTTAAAGGTTCAAGGTTATACATATATTTTAATTGAAATGATGGTTTTTTAATATTTTTATCTAATTTTATATGATTGTATTTCTTAATGGTTTTTCTTATTTTATTAAAGACTTGGAAGGATTTACTTGGGTTTGAGTTCCCAATAAGGATTACTTGAATGGATTTTAGATAAATTATCCCTAGGTTTTCTTTATTGTTAAGAATATAACATTTACCTCCAAACACTTTGAATCATCCAAATTTCATAATTTTATTTTTCTAAAGTTAATAAGGGGTGTTTTTGAGAAAGGGTCTTTCAAGAACATGGTTTATGATTAAAAAATAGAATTTTTCACCTCATAACAAAATTATTGTGAGATTTTGAAATAATTTGATAGGGCTATTGAGATTTCTTGAAGATGTTTGTTCCATCATTCAACTACCCCATTTTTTTATGTGTTTTGGGAGCAAAAAAAGTATCATTATAGACATTTGAAGAATAAATTTCATCAAACTCTATTATAACATTGTCCCCCATAATCACTATGAATGTAATTTATGACTTTAAAAATTTTAATTTTCAACCTTATTGGTGAATCTTATTAAGTCTTTATAAGGATAATATTTTTGTTCAAATAAAAAACCAAGTGAATCATGTATAATCATTGACAATCAAAAAAGTATATGATTGGACACAAATAATTTTGACTGGAGTTGGAATAAAAAGATCCAAGTGAACAAGCTCCAGGAAATTAGAGCTTGATGCTTAATTTTTAGGAATAAAAGAGGTTTTTGTATTCTTACCAAGTTGTAAAAAATCACAATAAAAATTATCCTTGAAATGGAATTTTAGTAATTCTCACACTTGTTGATGTCGGTTCAACTTAATGAGTGTGTATGATACAATGACAAAGACATATATTCTAAATCCATGAATCACTATCTTGAATTCTCAAACCCTTAAAAAAAATTTAGGAATTATATTTTAAATAGATAATATAAACATTTTGAAGATCAAAATAAGTAAATAAAAGTTTTCCTTTGTGATTAAAAATATTAAAAAATAAATTTAAAAAGATATTTTAAAACCATCATCGCATAATTAAATAATACTTAGAAAATTATGCTTTGAACCATAAAACATTATAACATATTTTATAAGTATAGTATTTAGAAAATTGATTTTGCTGTTTCCAACAATTTTACATCAGGAATTTTCATCGAAAGGCATGTGTCCTCTACTGATTTTTTCAAGTTCATTAAATTCAAAGGAGTTACCACACATGTACTGATAGAATCAATTATACATGTACTACATTACTTTGTGAATTTACTATTTACACATGTTTCTTAAAAAATTAATAAAGTATGCCTTTTGGTACCCAGATTTTAGGTCAAAATAGTTAGCTAATACATATTTGAAAATACAAATTTTTTTTGAAAATAGTTTCCAAGATGATATATGAGATAAAATATGGATACTTTTTAGTTTACCATAATGATATTTTTTACAATTACATTCATGAATTTAATCTCAAGTTTTATTAAAATAATTACAAATATTTTTCTTTAATGTATCTTATAGAATTCATCTTTTTTGAAGAACTAACATTATTTTTAAAACCAAAATGATAACAATTTTTTCAGGTCATTGGGATCCCTAAATTTTATTTAAGTTTTCTCACCCTGGGTGAATTTAATAATGGTTTTTTGAAATCATTGATAGTCTATTTTAATTAATTAACATTAAATTGACCTTTAAATTTTGGTAATAATTTATTTTTTTACTATACATTTATTTAATCACTTGGTTATACTTATATTTAAGTTCTTGGTACCATGAAGTTAGTTCTAAAAAATATTCTGATAGTTGATCTTGAGAATAATTTACATCTTCATACCTTAGGTGATTAAAAGAAGTAGAAGTTGTAGATGATGAATACAATTTTGAGTTTACTTCCTTACTAACATTGATTTATCCATGAGACACTTATCACTTTTTTCGATTGATTCTCTTGAGAAGAAAGACTCATTGTTTTCATTCCAGGTTGAAACCATGAAGGATTTCATGGTTTTATTATTCTTATCATTGTTTTTCATTTTGATCAAGGGTTAATATGGCCTTTTATTACCCTTATTTTTGCATTCAAAGAATTTCACTTCTTATTCACTTTTATCATCCTTGTTTTTGTAATATTGGTGGGATTTATTTCTTTTAAAAAAATATTAATCTTATTCCTTAGATGATCCATTTCATCTATTTGGTAATATTTTTTGACAATTAATTTAAAATAAATCCTATTTTTCTCCTTGACTTATTTATTTCCTTATTGTTTTGTCACTTCATCATTATATCATAGGTCATTAGAGATATAATTAGCTCCTAAAATAGTATTTTCCGTATATCCTTTAATTCTTGAATTTTCTTCACTTTGAGTGCTCGATTTATTGGTGAAATGAAAATGATATTTTTTATAAACTTTTCTATAGATAAATCTTCACCAAGAGACTCCATTACATTGAAAATTTAAATAAAATTCATAAAAATATCAATAATATATTCATTTGGATACATATTAATGCTTTAAAAATATTATTTATATATATCAATTCTAGTATCTTTAACTTTAATTGTTTCTTTATGAGTAAATTCTATAAATTTCAAGATTTCATGAGTATTTTTACTAGTAAAAATGTGATTAAACTCATTAGGATCTAAAACACAATGTTAATCATTCATATCATTGTTATTAACATAAAAACTAGGTATTTCATCAGGATTCTATTTGGTCTCTAACTATTAAGAATGTGTACATCCTTATATAACAATTCTATAAATAGGGTATCCTATACTACCAAAAAAATGGAAATGTGAGTTTTCTAATAACTATATCCTGAATCGTTAAAGAAAGGTTCATGACTTATAGAGTTTCCTTTAGGACCACCTATGGTATTTGAAAATATTCCATTTTTTAAAGATTAAAATTTTAAATCAGTTAAGATTTTAAAAATTAAAACATGCTTTTAAAAATATCTATTTTTTGATAAAATACTAAGATTCAGTTGTTAAAAAAATAAAAAGGTTTCCTTTGATATGAAATATAGTTCAGATATAATATGGTAATAGTAGGGTCTGAATTACCCATCACCTTCTCCTCCTCCTACCCCGGATGTTTCTATTTTGATCAAAGGTTTTTAGGGTGGTGTGATTGATCAGTAAAAAGTGTCCAGCTCCCCTGGCCTATATTCCAATTTAGCATAACCCTGGTCCTTCATAGCAGTTCCTATGGGGTTCTTGGAATGATGCTTTTTTTGTGGTTCAGCATGATCAGGACATTCCATCTTGATCCCCTTATCAGGCCTCATAATGGGTTACAAATATTTTCGAAGGATGCCTTTCTTCACCTCCAGTAGAATAAGTCTCTAGTTCCTACCCTAGGTGACACTATTCCAGGTCTCCTCCCCCTGCTAGTCCCAGAGCTTGGAGAAGGATTAAGGTTCAGGATCATTTTTCAACTCATTCTGTCTTTCTCCTATCACCATCATAAAAATGGGTGTGTACCCATGCTAAATATATTTCTCATGTTTCTCTACCCATCATTCCCTCGTGTAGGGATCAAACCAGATCCCAAATGAGATCCAATTGAAATTTCATATATTAGAAACTCTTTCAAGGACATGAGTCTTGATCTAGTGCCTGAGATTTTTTCTCTCAATTTCATCTTATGTAATACACCTGGCCAAGGTTCTCAGGTAAATTTGGATTTCATTTATAGTGAATTTTATAACAAATCTATATCTTTATTTTCACTGATCAATCCTAAGCAGGACCCAACAAAAAAATTTATCTCTTTTTGAGATTTTTTGGATTTATTTCAGGTTTTCCCTCTACACTCATTTTTGGATTTTTTGGAAATGTGGAATTTCTATGGACATTAAATCTTTAGCAGAACAATTCATCAATCTAAAAGTTTCAGTGGGGTCAAAATATTTTATTCTTTTGGTGGTTTATGCTAAATGTTATGCCCATGATGAATATCTCTATAGGACGTGTTAAGATCTTTCAACCCATGGGACCTTCCATTGATAGTTAGAGGTGATTTTAATATTATGGATAGTATAGAGGAGAAGAAAGGTAGTGGGCCTTTTTTGAGAAAAGAAACATAGGATTTTGTGTCATTCATTGCAAGTAATTGGATCATGGATGTAGGTTTTTCTAGAGACCCGTTTACTTAGTGTAATAATCAATGCATGCATCAGTGGTCTTGGATATGTCTTGAATTTTACCTTGTTAATGGAGTAGTTATTTCATCCTTCCCTATCATCAAAGTCTCCCATATGGTATGTGGCCTCTCACACCACTCAACCCTCTACATCACTATAGAGTACTGCAGTGTCAGAGATGATTTATTTTATTTTTATTCCATTTGAGATGATCATCCATATTTCCAGCATATTGTTAGAAACTCCTGGAACTGTTCTTCTATTGGTAACCCATGGTTGTCTCTACATAATAGCCTTATGAACCTGAAATATTATCTTTTGAAAATGGGCCAAAAACCTCCCCTCTAGATACCAAGATCTGTAGGTGAGCAATAGGGAAATTCGATGGATGGAATCAATCTTGTAAATATCTTGGGATGATGATATTTTTACTACTTTGAGATACAAGAAATATCTCCTTGAAGAGGCTTTTTTGAAACATAATCATATTACCTGTGAAAATTTTTCTGTTAAATGGTTGTGTAACAGAGATTGAAATATCGATTACTTCCAAGCTTGTCTCAAAGAAAAACACAAAAATGTGGACCCCAAATTACTCATGGAAGATATTTCCCATTCTAATGGCAGAGATATTATTGGTATCTTGGATAATTCCTTATTGAAGTCACTTTTGGAATCCCCAAACCTGAGAATTATTAGGGAGTTATTTGAGTGGGCCTTATAACATTTTTTATTTGATTCCCCACTCGGTCACTAATATTGTGAATTCTAGGCTATAAGAAATCCCTGATGAGGATGAAATTCATGAGTTGGTTTGGTCCATTAATTCGGTTAGTTCTCCGAGGCTAAATTCCTTCCTTACTTATTTTTATAGGACTTCTTGGGACATTGTGAAGAATAGATTAATTGGTGTGGTGTAAGATTTCTTCCATGGTATTAATCTTCCTCGTGTGTATTTTGTAAATAAACTTTTCCTTATTCCTAAAGTTAAAGACCCTCAATCTCTTTGTCGTTATTGGCCCATCATCTTATGTAATGTCTTTTATAAAGTCCTTTCTTGTGTTCTAAAAAAAATACTTTCCCCATGTCTCCCTATTTGGGTGGAGGAGGAACAACATGGGTTCATTAAAGGTAGATCTACTCAAGGGCCCATTCCCTTGGATCATAAAGTGACTAGGGGAATCAAACTGAAAACCTTCGATAGAAATGTGTCCATTAAACTAGATATGAGCAATGATTATGATATATTTCAATAGAGATTCATCAATAGAGTCTTAGAATGTATGGGGTTTTCTATGTGGGTCAATGATATTTTGTTTCATTACTTTATCTCCCCATGGTTTTCCACTTCCTTTATGGGAAAAAATTTTGGGTTTTTCAAGATTATTAGAGGGTTGAGGTAGGTAGACCCCCTCTCCCCCTCTTTGTTTATCATTTCACAAGATTTTATTAGTTGGTACTTGAATCACTGCATTGTTTTGGGTAAGATCTCTCCTTTTCATTATAAAAATATGAATGGAGGTTTATCCCACCTCATGTTTTTGGATGAAACCATGATATTTTTCAATTTTAGTATAAGTTCTATACAAGGAGTGAATGAAACTCTATAAGTTTATTGTTCTTATAGTGGACAAATTTTCAACCATGAGAAAAGAAGCTTCTTTATTCCAAACCAATGATCTAATAGGAGGATGAGGGATTTGGAGTCTAGCCTTGGTATACTAAAAGGTTCCATCCCTATGCATTGCCAAGGTGTTCCTGTGTCCCCTATCACCCTTCTCAATAAACACTTTGACTTGGTTGTGGATAAAATCATGTGTTGAATCCTCAACTCAAATAATAGGTTTCCATCCTTTGTAGGGATAATAACTTTGATTAATTTCACTTTTTCTTCTATTCCCATGAATATCTTGTCAACTATGAAGGTCCCAAATAAGGTTCTCTAAAACATTGAAAAACATTGATTTATTTCGTCTGAGATGGGAAATTGAAAGGTAAGTGACATTGGGCTTCTTGGTCCAAACTTTCCAAACCTATTAAATAAGGGGTGATTAATCTTAAGAGTATCTTTGATACCATGGAAGTTATTCCTTACAAAATTTCTTGGGAGGTAAATGAGGGGAAAACCTCATAGGGTAAGCACATACAAAGCTATTATGGAATGTATGGGGACCTATCCATATTTGAGTCCTCCAAAATTTAGAATATGGTTCATCCCTTCATCCCTATTCTCTAGCCTCATGCTGGATGGTTAGTTGGGAAGGGTGATATTATCTTTTGGTTACACAACTGGTCAAGGAATTCCCTCAGATTCCCCCAATACTGTACCCCAAGTATCTACTTCAGGGAGGCTAGAACCTATCCCACTCTTATTTGGAAAACTCTGGATGAAAATCATAGAAGTATATTTTATAGCATTTTTCTGAATGATGATATGGATCACTTTTTTTCACTGTTTTTACTTCAGGTATTTTCAAATGTAGGGAATTTCACATTATCCATGGTGGGTCTAATTCTCATAACCTATAGGGAGAGATTTTTTAGCACAAGGATGTACTTCTAAAATTATTTTTTCTGTAGTGGCATTCTTGAAATAATTCCTTGCCTACATATGATAACATCCAGCAGAAGGGTATCAATTTGGATTCTAAATGCACCTGCTATAGGGTACCAAGTATCGATTCTATCAGGAACTTATTCTTTAACAGTGAGTGGGAGAAGGTGGTCCTGGAATCCCTTGTTCAATTTTTCAGTGTTCTTTGTCAGGTTACTTTAGTAGATATGTCCCTCCATCAATGGTTTCAAGGAGTGTTCAGTCACAACCCTGAGAGGAAAGCTAGAGTCCTTATTTTTACTGCTGGATTTCGGTTTCTATGGTCTACTAGAAATGATATGTGACACCATTCTTCTATGAGATCCATTATGGGTATTCCATTTAATACCAAAAAACTTGTTCAATATTTTTATAGGCTGTGCAATGACTCATTAAAAGGCTCTTCTATCATGGCCATGCGCCCTCCTATCCCCTCATATCACGTTATCCCACCTTCTTAGGGAAAATGGGATAATTGGAAGCCTACTATATCGAGGAATAAGTTAAACATTGGTGTTTTGTGCATTATGGGGTCAATGAGGGGTGGTGGACTGATCAAAGATCCCAAAGGATTAGTTGTGGTGACTTTCTCTGCTTTCTTTGGGAATGGTGACTCCCTTTAAGACGAGGCTCATGCTATACTCATAGGCCTACTTCTTTGCAATAAGAGGAATATTCCAATCAGGGAGATTGTGACCAATTCAGTTTTAGTCTACAAAAAAATTATAGGTAACGGTCATATTCCTTGGTCCATTGAATACTCTATTAGAATGTGAAAATGGTGTATGAGCAATGACCTGATCATCCACCATACATGGCATGAGGAAAATGTTTTGGATGATTTCATCACCTCTAGAGAAACCCAATATGAGATTCTCATTATCTTCTCCAGTATCATATCCTTCCCCCCAGAGGATCTCATCTCTATTCAAGATGATTCCCTTGGGATACATTATTTCAAACCTCCTTAAGGGTATTTTTTAGGCTTTTTTACCTTATTCCTTAAATAAAATAAAAAGTATTTTGTGGTGGTTAAAAGGAACTTTTTGAAGAATGAGTTCTAAAATAGATAAAGAATGAGATCATACATCTCCTACCATCAAGAATTATTAATAATATTATGTCTATCCCTTGGTTTTAACAAAATACCATGAACCAAATAAGAACAAGTTATAAGGACTGGACCTTAAACAATACATAATCTAGTAATTTATTTTATAATTCACTTTCTTAAATTCCCAAATAGATTTATAGTTTAGAGTTTTATATCATTAGGACATAATTTGTACATATCAACCCAAAAGTATACAAATTGGTTACTATTAAAATAGTATCCATTTATTTCATAATTCAAAAGTTTTCAATAAAACATGAAATCTTTTCATGAATACTCTTCACAACATTTAGTTTTGTTACCTATTTTCTCTTACCCATACTTAAACCCTGTGAAAAACATTTTAAAAATTATAATGATCACAAAATATTAGTAAGGGATATAGAAATAAGGAAAGAAACTATTAGTTCATAAATACTTAAAAGTATACTAAATCATTTCCAAAAAGACATACTTCTCACCCATAAAGTATTATATACATACTTGTGTAAAAAATAAGATATCCATAAAACATAGAAAAAAATAAATTAACAATATATGTATCTTGAGGAATTACTTACCTAATATTTTAACTCTCACGGATACCTTATGATTTTTAACCCTCATGGCTACCTTGCAATATAACCCTCATAGATACCTTATGGTGTAACCATCGCAATTACACTCCAAGTAACCATACAGTTGACCTCAAACTTTAACATTCCCAATATATTATAGATATATATAGGTCTCAAAATTCATCATAAAAATTTCCCAAGAACCATAACAAAATAATTAAACAAGAATATTTTCATCATAAAAATTATTCTTTTGAATTTTTCAAAAATAGATATTTAAAATAGGATCTTTAAAGAAAAGCATCATACAAATATTATATCAATGAAGAGAGAATCATTCAAATTAAATTAATATGTATATTCACTGTAAATAAACATAATACAACCCAATATAATCAAGAGTTACTTCAAAAATATTCTTAGCAAAAAAAATCATTGAAGTAAAAGGTTAACCCCAAGAATGGAAATTGGGTTAAGAATTCTCTTACCTCAGGTTCATCTTATTTAAAACGTGTTAAAACCACATGCATAATGGTTTTAAGAGTGTTATTGATATATTAAATAACTATAATCTTGTTTATAATACCTTAGATGATTTATTATAACATTTTCCACCCATTTATTAATAATATTAAGTTATTTCCATTATTACAGTACGTTCATTTCATTGTTTCAATGGTCAGTTCGTTATAGTTTTATTCTTTTAAAATAAAAATAACACTTTATAAGTGATAAAATATATATATATATATATATATTAGACCATTTTAAACAATTATTACTGAATTGAAACTTACCATGATTTTGGTATTCAGAAATAATAACTCATTTTCTACAAAGGTGGTGAATTGACACACCACGGATGACGATTTTGTTTTAAAGAATAAAAGAATAAAATAAGAAATTAAAATATGAATATACCATTTAACATAATAAAATTTCAGTATATATATTATATTTGAGTTATCATGAAAAATTGGATATGAGGAAGACAATGTTATAAGAGATGAATAATTTAAAATAGGAGAAGAAGGAATTTTACCTCTTGAAATTTTCTCCTTGAGAAATTTTTTAAGACTCTTGTAAGTGGTCTTTTAGTGAGACCAGAAGCACTAGAATGTGTAAAGGGATTGAGAGAAAATAATTTTGAAGATTATTTTCAAGAAATAAGGCTCAAGGTGATGAATATTTATGAAGGAATGAGCCTCCTTTTATTATTGAGGTGAGGAGTAATTTGGGAATTACCTAAAATATTAAATTATATTAAGTATAATATGGTATTAAAGACTTTAAAAAGGGATAAAAATCATATGATATCACATTATAGACCAAATATTTTTATTTTTGACATTTTTTAATATTTTTTTGATTTTTAAATATATTTATTAAATATTATATTTATGAAAAAATGATTTTGACAAATTAAAAACTATACATAAATTTTGACTTAAAAACATCAAAAATGGTTTCAAATTTTTATATAATTTTTTTTATAATATCTTAGACTTATCATATTAATCTATAAAATTCTGGAATTATCTTAAAATTTTCAAAATGTGTTTATTTATTTAATATTTTTAATATGATTAATTTTATATATTCATTAATTAAATAATTGTTGCATCATTATTGTGCAAGCCATTAGGGTAGTTATTGTTTCCCTAAAAATTAAAAATAAAATTCTATGAAAATTATAATTTTATTATATTT
Organism: Viscum album; assembly: GCA_963277665.1. Lineage (NCBI taxonomy): Eukaryota > Viridiplantae > Streptophyta > Magnoliopsida > Santalales > Viscaceae > Viscum > Viscum album. The sequence goes on along the minus strand of OY728145.1, from coordinate 684,989,694 downwards.
ATAATCACTATTTATTTCTGAAAGAAATTTCTAAAAACCATAAATTATAATGTTATACAAACTAAATTTTAGACTGTGAGCACCTTGACTTACTTTTAAATAAAATACTCTAAAGGTATTAATGTGATTATTGTGGGTCCAAAATATCATAAATTTGAATAAAAAGTTATAATAGATGAAAAATTCACTTGGAAAATTATTTAATCAATTTTGGATATATTTAATGGTACCTATAAGTTTAATTAAAAACAATTTACTTATTTTTCTTTTGTTTTTACAAGTACTGCATCATCATTGCATAAGTATTAAAGACAATTATTTCATTTACAAAAAAATGAATTATTATCATAAAAATAAATTACTTAGGTTCAAAATAATCATATATATTCATTAATTAAGTATATTTACACATATACATGTCAATAAAACCTCTTTAATTTTTTAATTTGTCTTTTTCCCTTACAGAAGCATTACACACGCATTTAGATAAGGATCATATTATGTAACACTAAAATTAAAAATTAATAACCTAAAATATCGATAATAAATAATAATTCATTAATAATTCATTAAAATAATTTTTATCACTCAATTATTATATATAACTTACCAATTTTGACTTTTTCAGCACTGCACAAGCACTATATCAGCATTTTCAATGATTTTTATACCTATCAGAAAATATATATATTTCATTTTCTAAATTAATTCTATAAAATATTCCTCTTATAATATCATTATTTATTTATTTCATATTTAAAATAATTTTTTTATATCCTAATAATTTCATGATGATGTCATGAAAAAAACCATGTTTTATAAAAAAATGCATTTTATACTATTCACTAAAAATTGAACATTTTTAAAAAAATCTCAAAATTTTACACTAAGATTATTTAGAAATTGTGAATTCAAAATGAAATTAATTTTTTCAAATTAAAAATATATAAATTTAGAATTAATGTTTTAAATAAATATCCATATAATAAATTATTTTAACAATATTATTTATTTTATGAATTACTTACCATTTTGAATTTAACAATTTAATTCAAGAATACTAAAAAAATATGGAAACAAACTATTCTATAAAAAACTAGGTTGTTATATTCTCCCCACATTCTAGAAACTACATCCTCACAATTATTATTTACTTATTAAATAAGTGAGGATACCTTTCCCTCATAGCATTTTTAGATTCCTATGTTGATTCTTCAACCATGTGGTTTCTCCCCAAAACCATAACATGGTGAATTACCTTATTCTATAATAAAATCTATCTATAATTAGGAATCTAAACAGGTTTATCTTCACAAGAGAGATTATCTTCCAATTGAACTACTCCTAGGCTCGAAATGAGAGATGGATCTAGCATATACTTTCTAAACACCAAAACATGAAAGCATTGTGTACCTGAGATAAACTCATAGGAAAATATACTCGGTAGTAAACAAGTACAACTTTCTCTAGGATTTTATAAGGTCCAATGAGTCGTGGAATTATCTTTCCTTTCTTACCAAAACACATAACATTATTTCAAGGATAGATTCTAAAGAAAACATGATCACCTACCTTGAAAAAAAAATTCTTTCCTCCTATTATCTGCATAAATTTTTTATATTCTTTGAGTTTCCCTCATGTGTTTCTAGATCATATTCACTTTCTCATCCACTTCCTCTACTAATTCTGGTCTCATCAACTTTCTTTCCCCAAATTCATCCAAAAATGATATAGTTCGACACTGCTTTCTATATAATGCCTTAAAATGTGTCATCTTTATACTGGGATAAAAAATATTATTATAAGAAAACACAAATAAAGAAATATATTGATCCTAACTTCCATATTAATTCATTGAACAAGAATGTAACATGTCTTCTAATGTCTAAATATTTTTCTCAATATTTCCATCTAATTGAGGATGGAAGGTTGTGCTAAAATTTAAATCTGTGTCCAATAGATTTTAAAGGCCTTTACAAAAGTTATAAGTGAACATGGGATCATGGTTAGATATAATGGATAGAGAATATCCATTCAACTAGACAATATATTTGAGGTACAGTCGATAAAACTGATCTAGAGAAAGAGTTTCTTAAATAGGAAGGAAATGTGTAGATTTAGTCAGCTGATTAATAATAAACAAAATCACATTGTTACCTCAAAAAGTCTTCGATAGTCCCAATATTAAGTCCATGGATATATTTTTTTCATTTCCACACTATCATTAGAAAATATTGAAGAATCCCCTTAAGTAGTTTTATCTCTTTTTTAACATGATGACAAGTCAAACATTTCATTGTAAAATTAGCAATATCTCTTTTCATTCTATCCCACTAGTAGTACTCTCAAAGGTCACTTTACATATTAGTACTGTTAGGATGAACTGAAAATATATAACTATGAGCTTCACTTAACAATTATATATTAAACTATGAATTACAAAGAACACATAGTTTCTTCCCAAATCTTAAAATACAATATTTATCAACATGAAATTCTTTCAACTTACCCTTTCTCGCCAATTTTACATTTTTGTATAACTGATCATCTTCTTTATGCTCTTGCTTAAATATTTCTGATAGAGATGGCTGCACTGAAACCTGAAAAAAAAAATAGAGGAATTTCATGTACTAACAAATTCCAAGACAAAATTCATCAACTCATTAATCAAGGGGTCTTGTTCTAAACGTAACATGTTTAATGATGCATGATGTTTTAGACTCAAGGAATCTACTACTTTGATTTCATTTCCATAATGGTAATTGATCGTGAAATCATAATACTTTATTAGATAAATCCATATTCTATTCCTTATTTCTAATTCACTCTAAGTTAATATATATTTCAGACTTTTATAGCCCGTATATATTTCACATTTGTCTATGTATAAATTATGCCTCAATAATTTTAAAGAAAAAAACAACAGATGTTGATTCTATATCATGAGTGGAATAATTTAACTCATGAGGTTTTAGTTGTCTTAAATAATAAGAAATTACTTTATCATTTTTCATCAAAACACAACCATGTACCTTCTAAGAACTATCATTTCAAATGAAAAAAACACCTTTTCTGGAAGGTAGGTCCAAAATAGGAGCATTCAAAAATCTCATATTCAGGTACTAAAAACAAAGATCACATTGTTTTGTAAAAATAAATTTTACACGTTTTTATTTTAAATTAGTTAGAGAACTAGATAACTATGAAAAGGTTTTAACAAACTGTTGGTAATAACCTCCTAATCCAAGAAAACTATGAATACTTATCACATTTTTAGGTCTTTTAGATTCATAAATCACATTTGGTTTGGTGGGATAAATTGTTATCCCATACTTATTTACAATGTTCCAAAGAAAATAAATCTATTTCAACCAAAAATCACATTTTCTATATTTCTAGTATTACTTATTTTCTTTGAGATTTTGCAGGACAACCCTTGAATGTTTTTCATGATTTCTATAACTTTTGGGAAATGCCAAAATATCATCAATAAAAATAATAACAAACTTTTCAAAGTAATCAAGGAAGATTCTATTCATAATATCCATGTATATATTATGGGTATTTTTCAAACCAAAGGGCATAACAACAAACTCATAATGCCCATATCTAGTTTGGAAGTCTATTTTTGGAATATTATCCTTCTTTACCTTCAGTTAATGGTACCCAGATCTTAAGTCAATCTTTAAAAAATATTGATCCCCATGGAGTTGATCAAATAAGTCATTGATATGAAGAAAATAATACATATTATTAATTTTAATTTTCTTCAAAGCTCTATTATAAATTTAATGTCTCATGGAACTATTTTATTTTGAATGGAAAAAACAGAAGCACCCCATGGTGAAGTGCTTAGTCAAATGAATCCTTTATCAAGTAACTCTTGTAATTTATTTTTAAATTTAAGAAGTTCCACTTGAGCCATTATATAAATGGATTTTTATATTTTCTTAGAATTAGGAACAAAGTTAATAGTAAATTCAACTTTCTGATCAGGTTAAACACTAGGAAACTCATCGTAAAAGCATCAATGTATTCATTTACCATTGTCATATCACTAATCAGAACAGTTCCCTTATTTTCAGCAATATGATAAATATAAAATTCATTTCCATGGTTTAATAGTTTCTCAGCTTCTTGATATGTTATCAATTATATGAGTTCATTATTGTATATAAATTGAAACTTTTTCTAAAAACAACTTCATTAGCTCTACAATAAATCTTAGCATGATAAACAGAAATCCAATATGTACCCATAATAACATAAAACTATACTGAGGGAAAAAAGAGAAGGTTTTTTAGATAATTTATTTCCACTAACAAAAACATTAAGATTATTATAAATCATTTTTTCTATAATATTTTCCCCTGGTATTCTAACCATAAGTTTCGATATCATTTCTTGAGGAGAAATTTCCAATTTACCAGAAAATTTCTTAGAAATAAAATAATGTATAGACCCTATATCAAAAAATAAATAAGAAAAATATGATTAAACAAAAAAAGTAACTGATACCAATTTTTTAGATGACCCAACATCTACTAAAATAATTTTAATAGATCACACTACACCTTTCTTCTTACCATTTGGATTATTTCCATCATTCAAATCATTATTTGGGAAGGTATTTTTATAATGACCCATATCCCAACATTTGAAACACTATATAACATTCTTATCATAATTAATGTTAAGATCATTTTCATTTAAATCTTGGGAAATATGTCTAAACATACTACATCAAAAAAATCTATATTTTTTAAGGCATTTCCTAGGGTACTTTTTACCAAACATACCAAAAAATGGAAACTGGACTTTCTTACCTTCAGATTTATTTGGTTGATTCTTACCCATTGTTTTCCATTTCGAACTTTTATTATAATTATTTTAAAAGTACACATGATAGTTAGAAAACTTTCTTTCTACCCTCACATCACATTGAAAAAGTTTCTCATAACTTTTTAATTCTCATTAGGCCAATGCCATTTGGTATCCTAGCTTCAATCATGAGTAAAAATGACTCATTTTACTATCAAGATCCTGAATAAGATTTGAAGAATACCTTTCTAATCAGGATAAGTTTTATTCATAAATGACTACTAAATATTACCTCTTTTATTTCATTTCAAGGAATCATTTTTCCATCCTATGTTGAAAAACCTTAGGAAAGTATTTTTCAAAGAAAATATTCTTAAATTCATCCCATTCCAAGGCATCAATCTACTCACTATCTATGATAATCTAGACCATTGACCACCACTGGTCAGCTTCACCTTCAAAATGGTAAATATAAATACTAAAAGTTTTATTATCTAAACACCCCATGACATAAAATATTTTTTCAAAGGTTTTAGTCCACCCTCCATCCACCACTGGGTCAGAAGATCCACTAAAAGAAAGAGAGTGTTTCCTCATAAAATGCTCCACTATCTTGATGTTCCTTTATGGTAGTTATAGTTTTTCTCTTACATGGATTCCACCACCATTTATTTTATGTATAAACTGGTCCATTTCTATCACAAATATATTAGTTCCAATCCCTACCATTACAGGTTGCGTATTTGGAAAGATATTATCCTATCGGTTCCTTCCAACTTCAGCTTCCCTATTTCCTATAAAGAAATCCATTCTGAATAGATATATCTTAGATAAATCAACATGGTAATGTTAAAATGATATATAATTTAAATATAAATATAAGTTAATAATAATTTATGGTATTCTATTAACATCATCCTAATCCCTAAAGCTATCTAAATTATGTTATGATACCAAATTTAAGGACCCAGCCTTAAACATTACATAATCTAGTAAATTATTTAAGAATTCAATTTATTACATTCCTAAAGATCATTTAAATTTAGAGGTTTATATAATTAGGGAATAATTCATACATATCAACCCATAGGAATACAAAGTGGGTACTACTAAAATAGTATCCATTTATTTCCTAATAAAAAATACATAATAAGACATTAAATATTATCATGAATAATCTTCACAACAGTTAGCTTGGATTTATCTTTTCTCTTACTCATCCTTAAGAATGATGGAAAACATTTTAAAATTAGGGATGAGAAAAAAATATTAGTAAGGGATATAAAAATAAGCAAATAAATTGTTAGTCCATAAATACTTATAAGCATATGAAATAATTTTCACAATTACATACTTCTCACCCATAAAGTATCATATACATACTTGTGTAAAACATGATATTTCCATAAAACATAGAAAAATATAAATAAATAATATATGTATCTTGTGGAATTAATTACTTTATATTATAACCCTTGTGTATACCATATGATTTTTAACCCCTGTGGCTACCTTATAATGTAACCCTCATGGCTACCTTATGGTGTAACTATCACAGTTACACTTGGATTAACCATAATATCGACCTCCAACTTAAACATGAATATTTCATTGGAGGGAGATATAGGTCAAAAAAATCATCATAATAAAATTATCAAGAACCATAACACAATCATTAAATAACAATTCATGAATCCTAAAAAACATCTTCTTACTTTTGTAAAAATATAAATTTAAAACAATGTTTTTAAAGAAAATTTCCTTAAAAATATCATATCATTGAAGAAAGAATCATTAAAATCAAAGGAATATGTATATTAAAAAAATCCAAATAATAAAACACAATATAATCAAGAGTCAATTCACAAATAATCTTACAAAAAAATCAATGAAGTAAAAGGTTAACCCCAAGAATAGAAATCGGGTTTAAAAATCCCTTAGTTCGGGTTCATCTTTCTTAAAAATGTTAAAACCTTTTGTATAATGGTTTGAATATTGTTATTAATATATTAAAGAACTATAATAATGTTTATATTACCTTAAATTTTCTTCAAATAAAATTTTACACCCATTTATTAACAATATTTAGTTATTTATATTATTTCGGTGCGTTATTTTAATTGTTTCCATGGTCATTTCATTCTGGATTTTTCTTCTGAAATAAAAATAACACTCCAGAAGTGGGAACATATATATATTAGTCCATGTTAAAAAATTATCTGTGAATTTAAACTTCTCATGATTTCGGTATTAGGAAAAGATAACTCATCACCCACAAAGGCATTGAGTTGATACACCACGGATGGTTATTTCGTTTTTAAGAATAAAAGAATAAAATGATAGATTCAAATATGAATATACAATTTAAAATAATAAAATTACACCATATATATGACATTAGATTTATCATGAAACATTTTTTATGAGGAAGAAAAAGGTAGAAGAGGGGAAGAATTTAAAAGTGGAGAAGAAAGAATTTTATCTCTTGAAAATTTCTCCTTGAGAACCTCCTTAAGGATCTTGGAAGTTGTCTTTTGTGAGACCAAAAGCACTATAATGTGTCAAGGGATGAGGATAAGTGAATTTGGGATGGTATTTTTGAGCAATAAGGCTCAAGGTGATGAATATTTGTGAATGAATCAGCCTCCTTTTATAATTGTGGTGAGGAGAAATTTGGGAATTACTTAAAATATTAAATTATATTAAGTTTAATATAGGGTTAAAGAATTTAAAAAGGTATAAAAAAATTGGATAACAAATTTCAGACCAAATAATTTCATTTTTTCCTTTTTTAATAATTTTTTGATTTATAAATATCTTAATTAAATAATATATTTATGAAAAAATTATTTTGTCAAATTAAACAATATTCATAACTTTTGATTTAAAAACATCAAAAAAATGTTTCAAATAAGAACTATTTTTTTTTATATCTTAGACATATAATATTAATCTAGTTAATTCCTGAATTAACTTAAATATATTAAATTATATTTACTTTATTATTTTTAATATCATTAATTTGATTTATTCATTAATTAAATAATTACTAATTCATTATTGTGAAAACCATTAGGGTAATTATTTTTTTCCTAAGAATTAAAAATAAAATTACTTGAAAATTTTGATTTTATTAGATTTTAAAAGGATATTTATTTATTAAAGACCCTCCTTTAAAACTATAAATTTAAATTCTATACAAACATATGTTTATAGTGTGAAAACCTTGACTTGTATTTAAATAAAATATTATGAAGGTCTTAATATGATTTTTATTGTTCCAAAATGTCAAAAATTCTAATAAAAAGATATAATGGTCTGAAATTTCTCTTAGAAAAATATTTATTCAATTTCGGTGTCATTTATTGGTACCTTTACTTTTAATTAATAAAATTTTATTTGTTTTTCTTTTTCTTACAGAAGTACTGCATTGACATTTCTTAAGCATTAAAGACAATTATTTAATTTATAAAAATTAAAATTAAATTCTTATCATAAAAATAAATTACTTAGATTCAAAATAATCATTAATATTCATTCATTAAGTATATTTACTCATATCTAGGTTAATAAAACTTCTTTAATTTGTTAATTTGTCTTTGCATTCTTTGCACAAGCATTACATAGGAATTTTGATAAGCCTCATGTTATATAATACTAAAATTATAAATTAACAACCAAAAACATCAATAATACATAATAATTAATAAATAAGTCATGAAAAAAAAATTAGGACTCAATTATTATATATAAGTTACCAATTTTGACTTTTTTAGCACTGCGTCATCACTAACAATGATTTTTATACTTATCAATAAAAAATATAATTTTCATGTTCTAAATTAATTATTTCAAATAATTATCTTATAAAATCATTATTTATTTATTTCATTGTTTAAATAATTTTTTATATCATAATAATTTCATAATGATGTCAAGAAAAATATTGTATTTTATAAAAAAACTATATTTTTTACTATTCACCAAAAATTAAACATTTTCATAAAATTATCAAAAAATAAAACTGAGATGATTTCAACATTGTTAATTATAAAATAAAATTATTTTTGTCAAATTAAAATTCTATAAACTTAGAATTAATGTTTTAAATAAATAAACATATAATAAATTGGTTAAAGAACATCATTTATTTTAAGAATTACTTACCATTATGAGTTTAACTATTTAATTGAAGAATACTAAAACAATATGAAAACAAAATATTCTATAAATAATTAATATTTTACACAAATATTCCCTTGGTTTTAAAGAAATATAATAACCAATGAATACCAATGTTTTTATAGGAAACTAAGTACCAAAGAACACCCTTGGTTTATAAAAAACCAATAACCATGATCCCCCGCTTTAAAGGTCGTGAGACTTAAATAATAATAAAATGATGATTGAGGTTTGTTTTTACAAACCCTTTAAAAACGCTCAATTATCTCTAGAATGTTTAGAAGAATTTGAGGGAGAGATAGAGAGAATGTAGAATAAGAATATCCTTCAATAAATCACAACAAGGGAGAAATTGTCTCAAAGAGAAAAAGAAAAATACAAAATTTATTGGGGATGTTATAGCTTGGATTACCTTTGGAGATTTAGAAGAATCTTAGAGATCTCATGAAAAATCACTTTGAGAATAAATTCAAAATAAAGTAGTATTAATTGAGGTTCATTGACAATTTATGATTTTTTGGTATGAATATTGTAACACCCCAATTTTTTATGATATATTTCTCTTTAAATAATTGAGATTTATTCCATAGATTTTTGTACATGAAACATTGAGATTAAATGAACCACAATATACTATTAAAATATTATTATTTAATGTAATAGTTATCATCTAAATATTGGATTGGTGGGTATGAATATGAGTAACTAAATTATGAAAAATTATTTTTTTACACATGTGTAAAATAATTTACTAATTTATTAATTGTTTATAAATGGAAATAAATTCATTTGAGAGATGTTTTTTTGAAAAACGGTTTTTATACATGAAATGTGTTTTTATCTTAATAAATTAAATTATTATCTATTAAGTAATGATATTTAGGAAATGTATAAATTTAATATTTAATAAAATGTTTTGGAATTCATATAATCATTTTTACAAGCCATTGAATAATAATAAATCCATTTTTAGGAGCAAGAAACGGAGCAGGAGCAAGAAATCCCTGACTCCCCTTCGCAAAAAATGGTGATTTGGAGCTTTTTGTTCAACTCACTTATGTTTCTCTATGGAATCATTCAACCCAGAGTGGGAAGTGGCCTTTGACGATAATCGTCATGTCTTGAAGGAAGATTTCAAGACCTCGGGCTCTCAGGATTCTTCGAATTTTCGAAGAAAGAGTCTGTCTTTTGTGGAGGCTCTTTCTAGATCTTTAAATCCTACAAAGGAGGATTCATCTAAATCCTTTAACATCGCTAGGTTAGTGAATGGTGGGTTTTCAGTGGTTGCTGATACGGATGCATTGCAGCAAAGGCTTGATTTATGTAAGTTCTCTTTACTTGGTCGTATGATTTACTCAAAAGGGGATAAACATTAGTCTTATGCTGATCTCAAAAATATAATTTCACACTATTGGGGTATGATGGATTAAAAATTAATCTCAATTGGTAAAGGGTATTTTCACATCATACTCAATTCCATTGATTCTTTGAATTCGGTTTAGAATTTGGGCAATCTTCAACTCAAACCTGGAGTCCTGAGATTATCTGAATGGGATGTCAATTTTAATCCTTTCACTTTCAAGCAATCGAATGCTCAAATTTGGGTACAGTTTCATGGATTAAACTGGGTGTATTGGCATCCTAGAATTCTAAATGATATTGTTTCATGTCTCGGCACTCCAATTAGGTTGGACCAGCGTACCCTGGATAGAGAAATTGGTTTCTTTGCTAGAATCCTTGTGGACATCAATTTGGAAATCAAAAGACCTAATTGCATTCTGTTTAATGCTAATGGATTCAAGTCAGATATTAGATTGGAATATGAGAATGTTCCATATTTTTGTGATGTATGCAAAATTATGGTGCATACTATTTCTAACTGTAGGATGATTCAAATAAATGCTAAAGCTTCACCTAGAGCTTCAGAACGGACTGAAGTTAACAGGATCAGAAAGAACAAAGCTGTCTTTATTGAGAAAAAAGGAATTCTGAAAAACTCAGTGGTCCACCCTGTTCAAACGCAAAGTGCTCCTTCTACTACAAAAGTTCCCACATCCATTCATTGTGCGCCTTCCTCATCTCTAAAAGTTTCATGGGCTGATATAGCATAGGAGGAAGAGAATATTCTGGATATAACACCCAAGGTTATCCAATATGGTAACCCAATTACTGAATGGGTTTGTAAGGAGGATTATGAATTATTTACTGGAATTTATTATGATGTTTGTAATCTGGTTACAGTCTCATAGAATGAAGATGGGGAGAATCATTTATTTCAGGATTTTTACAATGATATCCTTGATCTTGTGGTATCCTTACAGGATGATAATTAGGATTCTCCTTTATTGAATTCTTCTGAAGTAGAAATTTTATATCTTAAAAATTATTTGAATGAAAATGTCTCTAAACATGATCTTACTGCTGCTATCAAATCTGGACAGACCTGCATATTCAAAGATTCTGCTCCTGTTCCAGGGGTCAATTCTAGCATTTTTCCTGATGATCAAGACATTCAGAACACTCTGATTGCTTCAAGTTCAGGTAAAACTGATTCATATGATTCTGTTTCCAAAAGTAATATTTCAAATCCAGCAATTATTTCTTCCACTGTTCACAGAAATCTGGACACATTGATTGTGTCCAGTACACGTGGGATACCTGAAGCTGTAAACATTGATGACCTGCTTCAAGGCTCTATAGGTCCTCGAATCTCAAAAAGGAAAGTAGGGAGACCCCCTAAATCTGGAAAAATCATAGATACTGCTTTAAAGGTAAGTAGTTCAAAACATATCCCCATAATTAATAAAGCTTATCTTTTAGAGCTTGCTGAATCTGGAAAATAAATCACTATGAAATTTTTCCTCATGGCTAGTTCTTGTATCTTAATGGCAATGGCTTGGACATCAGAGGATTCGAAGATTATGAGTTTACATGGAGTTGAACCTAACTGTGAATGGGCTGGACATCATGGTTTTGGGTGATTTACTTTTCTGATTTGATTCATCCTAGGTGGAGTTGTTTCATATTTTTGAGGATTCTGCTATGGCTTTGAATTTACAGGATTCTGCTGTTATCTCTGATGTAGCAGGATCTGTGTGCGCTAATACTGGATTTTTTTTTGCAGCATTCCTGATACAAAGGGTGTTGACACTTATGACACTTAGCTAAAGAAGGTTAATGTTTCCAAATATCATGTTTACACTCTGCAGACTAATGTGGTAAATTCATTTTTTCAGTAGGATGTGATGTTTACCATCCAATAGAATGTATATACTCTGGATGCCTCTTCTTCTCCTGTCGAGGCAAGGGATGTTGTGAATGATGAGTATAAACAGGAGGGATCCAGTTTTATATTTTCTGCTCATGCTTCAGAAAAAGGCATGAGATTATTCCACTGTGTGGATCCGAGGGCGACATATGAGAGTGGGGGAGCTCCTCATGGAAGAGTTCGAAGAAAAAATTGATATTTGAAGGATTTTTCTTGGTTATCATGATCATTAAAGACTGGATGGTCGTCTGGTGGAAAGTTGATGTCCAGATGACCCTAGTTTGGTTAGTTTGATTATATGATGATCCTGAATTTGACTGAAACTTTAGGAAGCTGGTGCTCTATTTGGGAACTTTGTATCTTGTAATCCTTGACTTTGGGGCTGTGTGTGTTTTATTTTTTAATAAAATTTTCTCGGTCCATGTATTTTATTTTTTGCCAATCCATGGGTCACATTGTTGTAAAAAATAAATCCATTTTTAGGCTTCAAAATGTATTTTTATAAAAATGGTTTTCATTGGGTTTTGTGTGCTTATTTTAAATTATATTTATGCCTCTTATAGAAATTTAATATTATAAATAAATTCCATATTTGGAATAAAAATAATTTATATAATTTAATATAATCAGTTTAATTTTTTTTCATTATAAATATTATCAATGATAAGGATTTGACACCTCAGTAAGGGTAAAATAGGTAAAAACATGGTTAAAACTTTGGTGTAAATCTTTAAAATCTCTCTAAAACTTTCATTTAACCTATATTATTATTATTTTTCGAAAAAATATATGTTTAAGGAGTTAAATAATGTTTTCTAAAACATTATGTTGAATTTTGGAACCCAATATTGACTTTTGTGAAGATAAGTTATATTTTATTCAACTTAAAAACTATTTTTGGATTTTTGTATTTAATATTATAGTTGGAAGGTTCTATTTTTTATGTTATTGATAAAATTTTATTAAAAGATTATTGATTTTATTAAATAACAACAAAAAATCATGGCAACCAAATTTTTACTTGATTTCTATGTAAATTTATTTTTATATTAAAATGGGATATTTTCCATAAAACTATTTTTCATGATTTTTGGTTATTATATTAAAGGAAATTTCTTCCAAAAATATAAATTGAATATAATAAAATTTATTCCAAATTTGGTATCATAAATTACAAAAAAAAATATAATTCCCCTTTAATTTTTGGTTATATAATTAATTTATCAAGGTATAAAGTTAAGTTATAATGGTTAAGGTTAAAATGATTTTAATGTTTTTTAACTAGGAGATAAGGCTTATAATTTATCTAAAACTTTTCTAAATGTTAGTGTTTGGGTATATTTCAAATATATCACATCATATATTCAAATTTATTGTTCATTGGATATATTTTATATGATTAATATATATATATATTATTTAAACATTTAAGTAATTCCAAGTGTGTAATTTCCCTCACTTATAAAACAACACCTGCTCTCATCCATTATTCACAATTTTTTATTCTAATATATTGGTCAATATATATGATTATAAGTTATTATATTCCTGAACATTATCATAAAAATTCTTTTCTTCACCTAAGACAATCCTATAAATGCACAAGGCACAAGACATTGGTGGTCTCTCAATAAAGAGGAAATGGTCTTACTTGATACTTTCAAAGTTTATTTCATCATCCAATTGTTATAAAGTTTTTGTATATATAAAAACATTATGAATAAATTATAATAAATATTATGATATTTTTTCATTATTATATTAAAACCATTGTTTTCACCACATTTCCATCAAATTAGAAATGAAAGTATCACTTTTGTGTACATGTGGATTATAGCCTCCATATAGCGATATGATTCATTTTCCATAAACATCATTAATGGTTAATAATTATGATAGAATTAATATTTAAAAATTATATTTATGATATAATTATGATTATTTAAAGTTAAATTATTATTTACCTTTCTTTTTCCATCTATCAAAGACTGAAAACATTACTAGACTGTTCGTATAGACTATTGTCTAAATAATGTGATATAATTAATTTTTCATGGATGATTTATATAAAAGTTTATATAATGATTATATATGACCGTTATTTCATTATTCATATTTTTAATATTATTAAAACATAATTAAGGTCAAATTATCAGAACTATCAAACCAAAAACATTCATAGAAAATGGACCAATTATCACTTGAATGTTCATTTTAATGAATAATTTTCTAATAAAAGGATAATTAGAAATTATAAAGGAATGATAAATAGTAATTTATATTTGAATATGGTTCTTTAATATGTTTATAATAAATATATATCTATTATATAAGATATTTTCATGTATATGATGCAAGACAATACTTGGGGTAAGGGAATTCTAATATAATCTCATTTCTTTTTAGGATTGTTTGTGTTACATTTAAATTGAGAGAAATTTTATAATACTTATCCTTTTAACCCCATTTATTTTCTTATTCTAGATTTATTCCTATAATTTTCAACTACTAGTACCATTTTATTCTATTTTTTAATTAAAATTATTGAGAAATTTCTTTTAATAAAAACAGATTTTTTTTCTCTGTGGTCAAGAATATTTTTCTTCGAGGTTTATAATTTATTTACAATGTTTTCATGGATTTTTTTACTATTATCCGATGAGTATTTAAATTAATTTTTACCCATATTTAACTTTCTATAAAAATGATTTAAAATAATATTATTCTTTTTTTCCATAAAAATGTACTTTTTACGAATGGTTTGTATGGAATCCTTTTTTTCATGTTTACTATGGAAACAAAATTTCACTCCATCATGACTACTCTTTGATATGATAATTACATAAAAATATTCCATAGTTATTTTCAAATAAATTATTTTTCATAAAATTCTAGAAATGTTTGGATTTTAAATAATATATTTCAAAATTAAAATGGTATTTTCCTCCAGAATTGTTCCGGTGATATTTTAATGGTATTTTCATCTATGAAAACAACCATTGATTTTACTTATGATTCACTAGGGGTATGATACAATTATACCATCCTAAATATTTCTCTAGTTTTTTATTTATTATGATTATGAAATATTGATGAAACCCATTTTCTTCTCAATGGGTTAAGCTATAAATAAATGATAAATATCTTCAAGATCATATGGAATACCTATAATTGAATTATGATTATCTGATAGAAGGTTCCATTATATCCCTAAAATGCATTCGATAATTTGATATTGATATCTCATGAGATGATGATGATGATAAGAATGGACATAATTGTGAATTTTTTTTCATTATTAACTGTGAGTATTATTTCATCTATATATGATCATAAGATTATGCATGAATAAGATTGAGAATGGATATATTCATATTTTAATGTGTAAGTATGATCACTTTTATAATAATGATCATAATATTATGTATGGACATGATTGAAATTATCTATATTCACAAGATTATTTGAACATCCCTCCCCCAACCTATTACCTTGGGAATAAGTGGTGGTGTTAATAACCTTAGATGTCATCCCCAAGACACCAATGCTTGGAAATAAATTTTTAGGGCCTTAAGAACAATTTTGGTAGAATTTTCCCTTTGAAAGGGAAACATCCAAATAATAAGAATATAAAAATTGAACCTCTATATGATGCATGAGTACAAAAATATAACTCAAAACATAACCAAGACAAAAACCATATCATAGTACAAGAGGAAAACAAGTGATATAACCAATTGAAACAAAATAACAAAAACCCAAAGACACCAAGGGTATCAAACCAGTAACTCCAAACCTACTCCAAGATCCAAATAGATAATCTATACCCATGGTATCGAGGAGCATTAATAAGGAACCAATATTACTTTCATTTACATATGTATTGATATATGACATATTCAAAGGCATAATAGTGACCTAAATAGGGGTGAGACTAAACTCAGTAGTCCCCCCCCCCCAATGACTTCTCAACTCATGTTATGATGACACGAATCGGTTAGCGCAATTTTATATAAAAAAATTGAAAATAGTTACATCAGTTTATATGAAATCAAAATAGTTTTTCCATGGAAATAAATAAAACCATTCTTTAAAACATTTCTCATCTCACTAGAATACCCATTCCATGATTCCACACATCTACACATGCATTCCTATGTTATAGTTCCATACTCATGATCATTCTCTCTTCGATCTACATGGTCGTCCTAAGGTAACCAATACCAAGTTCGCCAATGGAACACACCCTTTCTATAGAGTCACATCTAATGAAAATGAACTCACACTAACCATGTATGGAAAAATCCATGCCAATACAATTCACATAAAACATTTCATTATTTAAATTATTTAAATAACCATTTTCTATGTATAAAATCAAAACCATAATTTTAAAATATCTATTTTAAAATTATCATCAAAGAGGATTTTCCACAACACCGTCTAATTTCAAAAATTTCTCAAAACCATAACTAAAGAGGCTTCCAACAATAATTACACAATAATTTCACAATAAATTTAATAAATATATTTATTTCAAGCTAATCCATAAAGTTTTAATCAAGTGGAGTTGAGAGATAAGTAACCTACCTCTAAAATATTTTTGAAAATAAAGAAAATCACTACGATCCACAAGATTTGGTCTTGGATATACTTTAATTACATATATAAAACTATAACAAATCAAAATTCCCATCAAGTAACATGCATATATCCATATAATATTAGATCTAAGGTTTCTATAAAGATAATGATAAAGGATCTAAGAAGAGAAGCTAAGAACAGAGACTTGACGGTGAATCTAGATCTCTAGGGGTCTTTGAATCACCTAAAATTTTCCTTTGAATCAAAGTGGATCACCTCTCAAACCTTGTGAGAAAAATAATAAAGATTATAGAATTTTAGGAAATTAAAAGGGGTCTTGGGGATTAATTCAGATTAGATCCATGATTTTTGAATCTAAAACTTCATTGTGCGTGGTTAGGGCACACGGTTAGTCAAAATTTTTGCTAACCATGCACAAGATACTATATCAATAATGGTCAACTCTTATGGTTTCACCTGAGAACACACATAGTTTGGAAAAACCATGTTCCAACAACATGGTTCTATTATCCCTTCTTTCAAAGGTTACACAGTATTTTAGAGGTGGTTCTTGGTTTCTACAAACTGTTAACAAACTGCGTGCCTCCATAAATGCCTCCAAAACATGAAAAACCCCTAGGAACCTACCAAAACATGACACAAAAATTATGTATAATAAAAAAGCATAAATAAATAGTCAATTTCTTCGAACTGATGTGTTAAATTCTCCCCATCATTGGTATTTCCATCCCTATAAAGTAGGAAAGCAGAGTTTTCCAAGAAGATTTATTTCCACTACTCCAACATTTCATTTTCATGCTCCCATGTTTATTCTTGAATCTAACCATGTTTCCATAAAACCCACACTAGACTAATTCTTCTCCCATACAAGAATTTCTCTTACATATCCACAATCGATACTAGTAAATTAATTAATGTAGCATCCTTCTCTAAGATGACGTGATCCCATCGAATCACTTGGTCAGGATCATGTTGATACTTTTTCAATTGAGATACATTAAACATTCCATACACTAAACAAAAACTTATTGAAAAATCCAACCAATATTTGACATCACAAACTCATTAAATTAGCTCATAATGGCATATGTACTAAGGATACAACTTTCCCTACTTACCAAAATTATGTTTCCCAAACTGTGGATAGACTCTCAAAAACACATGATCACTCACCTCAAACAAAAATGGTCATCAATGATGATTTGTATATTATTTTTAAAGACTATGTGCTACCACCATTCTTTTCATGATCAAATAAATATCCTACATTGTCATTTTAACCGGGTTGGGTCCAACTAGTGAAGTCTACCCTACTTCCACTAAACAAAGTGGAAAACTAAAAAGAATTCCCATAAAATACTTCAAAATGAGCCATATGTATTGAGGCTTAATAACTATTTTTTATGATAAATCCACTAATAGTGTGTGATCCTTCCAAGAACTATAAAAATCCATTAAAAATCCCTAATAATGTACACCAATTTTTAGATCACAGTTTCATATTTCCCATATTTTGTAGTATGATACACCATTATCATGGTCAATTAAGTCTTAAGGTCTGGATGAAATTATTTATAAAAACATGATGTAAAACTGGGGTCTCGATCAGATAAAGTTGAGACTGGAATGTCATAAAACTTTTTAAATTATCATATATTTATTTTGGACAATACCTCTGCTGAATGTGATTCAAGAATAAGGATAAAATTATACAACATCAATAAATGATCCCCAATTTCCCATATGGAATCGTGTTTCCCTACCATTCATGGTAAACTTGTCACAAAATCCAGGAATTTTTCTACCACTTCCACATGTGAATTGGTAAATAATGAAATATTCTCACTGGACATTGGTGTTTCACATTTACCTGCTAATATCTAAGAAATCATGAAACAATATCCACCAATACCCTTTTCATTCCAACCCACTAAAACTATGCTTTCAAGACTTAATACATTTTATAAATTATAGGGTGAAAATCCAATCTTGAATGGTGGTAGGAACTAAGATGTTGTTCCTGAAAAACCAATGGTTCCATGATCCAATCTCTAAACCTCATAACCAAACTCCCATATATCTTTCATCCCTCAATGTTATCCCCGCCATTCAGTTTTTTCCTCATAGTAAGGCATTAAAAATAAAATATATGACCCTTCCTAACATTATCATCAAAATCGGATAAAAATTAAATAAGAAAGAAAACTACAACATCACGCTGGTTTGAGAAATATTGATACAGGTCTATTAGAACTGGCATTAGTTTCTACTGGTCCAAAGCCTCCTTTTCCAACAATGCATATGACTTCTTACTCCATGCATCTGCCACAATGTTCTCTTTACCCAATGTATACATCAAGTTTAAGTCAAACATTTTAGAGATACTACATCAATTATCTCTATCTTAAATTCAAATCTCTTTATGATAAAATGTGTTTCAAAATATTATGATCCATACACACTCTAAATTTTTCCCTAAAGAGGTAATTATATTAATTATTAAAATCATAGACCATAATAGCTAATTCCAAGTAGCATGATGGGTAGTTCTTCTCGTGAAATCATAATTTTTGGGAACTATAAGTAACAACATGATCACCATACATTATAACACATCCAAACCCATATCTTGATGCATCATAATAGACTACATATAACTGTAAGGAATCTAGAATCATGAGGATGGGTGCTGGTGTGAGTCTAACATTATGTTCTTTGAATGATTTTTGACATTCTTTATCCCATTAGTAAGGAATTAATTTCCTCATAAAATATGTCATTGATGATGAAAAACATAAAAAATAACATAAAAAACATTTTTAGTGTCCCTCTAATCCAAGGAAACTATGTATCTCAAATATATTCTTCGATAGTTTCAAAGATATAACACATTATTTCTTTTTAGGGGCTATATAAACTCCTTTTTTTAGAAATTACAAGGCCAAGGAAACATACCTCTTGTATCCAAAAATTAAACATTGATAACTTTACATACAAAAAATGTTCTATAAAGATACCCAATACTATCATAAATTATTTCTCATGATCTAATTCTTTCCTATAATAGACTAGTATATCATCCACCAACACCTCTATAAAGGAATACAAATACCTTTGAAATATTTGATTCATAAATTCCATAAAGACATATGGTTCATTCATAAGACCAAAAGGAATAACATGAAATAATAATATCCATATCTACCTCTTAAATTTTTCTTTAGAATATCCTCTTTCCAAACCTATAGTAAGTGATATCCTTAACTTAAGTCAATTTTGGAGAAACACTAGATTCCCCTCATGTGTTCGAACAGATGATAAATTAATAGAATAAGATAATGATTATTTATTGTAACTCGGTTAAGATTACGATAATATATGAAAATCCTAAGAGTTTTATATGCCTTATTTAAAAAAATAACAGGTGATGCCCAGAGAGACATGATCAGTCGTGTGAACCCTTTACTTTATAACTCTTCCAACTAACCCTTAAATTCCCCCAATTCTATTTTTGTTATATGATAAGATGAAAGATAAATAGGACTGGTCTCTGGTAGTATATCATTCATAAACTCCAATTATATTTTATGTGTGAACCCCAAGAAAATTTCAGTAAAAACATCAACGAACTATACTACTATATTTAGAAAATCATTATCTCTGGTATCATCCACGGATACTATGGTAAACATTTATAATTGATAAGAGATGGTTCCAACCACCCAGCCTAGTGATCCTAATATTTTTTCATCCACTACTCAATATACTTTAAATATATTCCTCACACCATCTGATGGTTTAAAAGTCACCTTTCTTTCATAAAAATTGATATGGGCCTCAAAGTTCATTTTCTAATCCATTCCTAGAATCAAGTCATAGGCATCCATCTCTATCATGGGGAAATACCATACCAACTCAGTCACGTCAATTATTACCAAAAACACTATACATTTCAAGGATTTACACTCTCATTCTCCTAAAGGTGTTTGGGGTTTCAAAATATGAGGAATAATATCAACATGTAAACTCGTTAGATTAAATAAACAAGAATTAATAAATCAATCGGACATGTTCAAATCAAACCAATATTGTATAAGGGTAGAATTCAAAATAATCGTACCTATCGCCGTTGAAAGACTAGATTGATCATCCACGATCCTTTTCTAATATCCATACAATTACTAACTCACTACACATTACTCTTTATTATATTTTTTGGATTTTATATGTTGAGTAATCCTGGTGTTCCTATAATAATCAGGGCTAGCTTAGTTCTACTAATGAGATCTATTTTACTGCACTCATCCCATCAAAGAATATGATGGTGAAATAAGATATATGTTTCTAGAACCTAGCCATAGATCATTGAGAAAATATTGTTGAATATGTCCTAGATGGTTGTAATTATGACATGATCTAGGTTATTCCATACAATCTTTCTTCATATGCTCAAAAGAACCACACACAAAAATATACAGGCTTACTCTTCGGTCAATGAGGAAAGTTGACCAATAACATAGTATAATTCTTGAGATATATAACCCCCTTGAGAGTAGGTTTCCCTCCACTCATTTTCATCATTGTATTTCCCACCTATTCCCATAGGAATAAACATGCTTCCTCCAATATGTTTCCAAAGATATATCTTTCAACCACTATTTCTCCATTAAATACACTTGTATAATCCTTAACATAGAGGATGGAAATTTTTGAGTGGTTTCTTGGTTTCAACCATGACACAAAAATGAATAACTTCATGGATGAACTTGTAGAAATTTCCAATGAAAAGATGAATAGATTCAAAATTTTAGTTGCATACTCTATTACCCAGAGATTCCACTACTTCAAACTGAATAAGTCTATTCTTCTAAAAATTCTGAATGTGTGAGGATAGATTGGTTATTAAACAATTCTTAAAAATCCTCCCATTCCATGGCTTGGTCCAATTTAAACTGAACATCTAAATTCCACCATTAATGTTCTTGATCCTCTAGTATATATGTTTCCAACATCACTTTCATCTCAACTGGTGTGCCAAGGAAATAAAAAAAATAAATTCCTCATATTCAACCAAACCTCTACTTTTTTAGCTCTGAATCATCCCAAAAGATATGTGAATTCTTCTTTCGAAACTGAATAGAATGATCCACTTTTCTTAGTTCACCCTTTTTTTCCACCATCTATGGCCTGAAAATCTTGTAAAATTATTTAGAATCACTTTTGGTTTACTTGTGTCTTAGGTGAAACCACATTCTCAACAGCTTCTTCTAATTTGTTTCTATAATTTGAAAATGGCTCCAATTTCTATAACTAAAATGAACTCCATTTAGTATCACTAACTACAAACTTAAGCCTTATAATTTCTCAATTACCAAATCAATAAGTTCCAAAATCATGTTTTTCAAAAATACATCATTTTAACCATTTTCAAAATACCACTACCATTTTTTCAAAAATCTCATCATTTGAAAACATTTCCAATGTTTTCCAAAAATCATTGATTTTTACCATTTACATAAATTATTAACTAAGTAATGGACAATTTATTCTTATTTGGAGGTCATACTATCAATGCATGTCATGAAAATCTCATTGGTTTAACCTATAAAAATGAGGTGACAACTCACCTAGGAGTTTTTTAAAACTCCCATGTGCCAAAAATTTTGGGTCACTTTAAGTTTAGCATAAATTGGTTAGCTATGCATTTTTATGATCTAAAATTTGAGTTCTGAAAATAATACTCTTTTCTACCATCCCAAGAGATAGACTAATATTATTTAAAAATCTAATATTAAATAGATCCAACACCGTTTTTTATGTCCAATATTGAATAAACTGATTCCATTTTTTTCTCAAAGGATATTTGGACTAACCAACATAGATACGATGTGTATCATCTCGCCCCTGACCCATTGTCTTGGGAAGATGTGGGGGTGTAACTGGCCTTTGGTGACATCCCCAATACACCAAAGGATCGAAATAATTAACAAGGTACTCAAGAACATTTGGGGGACAATTATCCCTTAAATATATAAACATCTAAACCACAAGAATATAATCAACAAATATCAATATGTTCAATGAGTAAAAAAATAAAACTCAAAAAATAACCAAGAAAATAATCATATCATAGTACAAGTGAAAACCAAGTGACATAACCAATGGAATCAAAATAAAACAAAATCCAAAGACACCAAAGACATCCAACCAGCAAATCCCAACCTACTCCAAGCTCCAAATCAACATGTCATGTCCATGGTATCAAGAAGATTCACTAAAGAAGTGATATTCCTTACCTTAACCTATGTTTTGAAATATGGAATATTAAAATGCACAAAAAATTCCAATAAGGGGATGATTCTAAACTCAGTAGGTTTTCCCCCAATGGCTTCCTAACTCACGCTACTAGGAAAAAAACCGAATATAAAAATTTTATCAAAACAATTGAAAATAGTTACATTTTTTTAGACCAAAGAACAAAATAAATCATTAAAACAAGGAATTATATGAGTCTAAAAGTGGGGATTATTTAACAATTTCTATCATAAATAGGAAGTAAATCAACAGGGAGTTCATCTGACCATGTGGTGACATGATTAAATCTAATTTTTTAAAGACCATTCGCCATCGTGTTTGCTTTATGAAAGGCATGCGTAATAATGTAGCTTAAATCCATCAATTTATATCAAATTCAAAATATTTTTCCATGGAAGGAAATAACACCAACCATTAAAACATTTCTCATCTCATTGGAATACCCATTCCTTGATTCAACACATCTACACATGATTTACCGAGTGACATTTCCATACTCACGAGTGGTTTCTTTTTTATCTATCATGTCATCTCAAGGTCACAAGTACCAGGTTCTCAAATGGAATATTCCCATTCTATAGGTTCACTTATAATGTAAATAAACTCACACCAACCATGTATTCCAAAATACATGAAAATCCATTTCACATAAAACATTTCTCTCTTTAAAACATTTAGACAACTATTTTCCTTGTATCAAATCAAATACATAATTTTAAAATCACCATTTTAAAATTATCATCAAAGAGGATTTTCCAAAAAAATTGTTCCAATTTCCAAAATTTCTCAAAACCATCACTAAAGAAGTTTCTAACATGAATTGAACAATAATTTCTCAATAATTTCAAGAAAAAAACTATTTAAATCTAATCCTTTATGTTTTATTCAATTGTATTTTAAAGAGAATCCACCTACCTATCAAACATTAGAACAGATGAATAATGATGCTAAGATCCTCTAGATCTGGGATTGGACCTACTTTACTTCAATAGATCTAACCATAAAAAATCAAAATTACCATCAATGAATATATATCTATCTATAGTAGATTAGATCTATGGTTTGAGTAAAGAGAAGTAGAACATATCAAATAATAATGACTAAAAACGGATACTTACCAGCAAATCTGGATCTCCAAAATGATTTGAATTGCCTAAAACTTCATATCAGATCAAAGGGGGTGACATCTCAAACCTTGGGAGAAAAATGAATTTAATATTTAGGAATAATAGGAAATTAAAAGGGGACTTAGGACATAATTCATATTAGATACATGATTTTTGGATCTATGATTGCACAATGCATGATTAGAGTGCATAGTTAGTCAAATTATGTACTAACCATGCACAAGCTATTATCTCAATGATAGTCATCTCGTATGGTTTTACCTAATCACCCATATAGTTTGGTCAAACCATAATCCAATCATGTAGTTCTACTTTCCCTTATTTTAAAGGTTTCATGGATTTCTAAATGTGGTGTTGGGTTTCTACTAACGGTTCACAAACTGTACACCTCCATAAATGCCTCCAAAATGTGCCAAAACCCCTCCAAACCTCCTGAAAAATAACCTGATTATTATATATACATACGATACCTGAATAAAGTGTTAAGTAACTCAAAAAGGAGGTTCTAAAATTATTAATTCTTATTCTTATGATGTAACATACCTATATTATGGATCTTGAATGATGGTTACTACTTTGAAACCCTTATTGATCATACTTCTTGATATAAATTTATTTTAGAGTTTATGATTTAATATTTTTTGGGTATGAATAATTTATATTTAAAACATGAACTTGAATATATTATCATATCCTTATGATCATCTTATGTTCTTATGTTCGGTATATCCCATGATTACCTTTACTAAGCATCTGAGATCACCCTTTATTTTTTTCCTTCCCTATATTTTGATGGAAGGTTCTAAGTATGATATATCTAGATGGTTACTAATATGAATATATTTATGTTATATCTTAAAGATATTTTAATAAATAATTTTATTATGTATCTAGTCTATAAATAAACTAAACCATTACTCTCCTCCAGCATGTACATTTGTGATATGTATTGAATATTCATATAGAATGTTGT
Organism: Viscum album; assembly: GCA_963277665.1. Lineage (NCBI taxonomy): Eukaryota > Viridiplantae > Streptophyta > Magnoliopsida > Santalales > Viscaceae > Viscum > Viscum album. Next base: position 684,964,403 of record OY728145.1, on the reverse strand, counting down.
AATATTTATTTATGTTATTCTTGGGTCACATAAGTTGGTATCATAGGATTTTTTAGTTATTTTTTTAAAAAATAGTGTATAAAATTTTAGTTAGAACCCTTAGGATAAGACTAAGTATATGAGAGCATCCTAAGTTATGGTAAATAAAGTAGAATAGTTTTACTATAAAATAAATATATATCTTGATACTAGTAAGTTAATATAGTGGTGGAATAGATGTGCTTATGGGGAACATCTATAAATTGGTTGGATTGGGTATTAACAAGATCTTAACCAGTTCGTGATGATTTTGAATAAGACTACACACCTTTCTAGACACTCTTGGGGGACATGATTGGATTAATTCACATTTTCTTTATGAACCATTAAGAAGGATTTGATTAGATTATAACTACGGATGGACTAAGATTAACCTAATGTGTCATATGTTGATAATAAGGATTCATAATTTAGGACATATCAAGAATATTTTCAAGAATATTTTGTTTACTCTAATTATTTTAGTTTTGTGCTTACTCTGTGTTTTTTTAGGTAATGGCTAGAATCAAATGTAATCATGTAAACGGATAATATGACATCTAATGAAACAACCATCCTAATGAGAAACCAAATGGATTAGGAGATGAGATGTAATATATTGTGATTATGATCACTCAACTCTCTTAATATATGATAAATAATGTGGACCATGTTAAGAATCCAAATTCACCAAGGAGGGATCAACATGCCATTGAGTCTTTTATGAGGAAACCTCCATCCACCTTCTATGGGTCTTCTGATCTATGAGTTACCAAGGAATGAATCAATGCAATGGAAAATATATTCTCCATTCTTCATTAATCAGAATATTATAAAGTTTTCTTAGTAGTATATCGCTTAGAAGGAAAAGATAATCAATAGTGGACTCATATCAAGAACATGTGGCAAGAGGAATAAATAAACTCCCTGGAATGAGAGTATTTTAAGAGTTAATTTCAAAAAAAAATACATTCCTTAGACTCTTTATACTAATATGGAAAGTGACTTTATAGAACTAAATAATAAGGATAAATAATTCATTAGAACCTACAAATAAATCATTATAAGATATTAAAGATATTCTTGTGGATTTATATTTGATCCTATGAGAAAAATAAATCAGTTATTTAGTATAATAAAACCAAGTCTTCAAAATTCATTAGCCATAAGAGACTTTGATAACTGTGAAGAAATATTTCAATGTGATCTGAATGTAGAAGTAGAGACTTTGATCTCCAATAATTCTTTTGGTTTCAGTGAAAAGAAGAAAAAATAGAGCTTCATGTAAACTTGAATAGTATATCCCATGGAGTAAGGAAATTCCAACCACCTACATGCCAAAAATGTAGGGGAATCACTTAGGAAATTTCCTAAAAGGAATTGGAAAATTATTTAATTATGGAAAGGTTTTCCATCAAGCAAGTGATTTTTTACGAGTGATAAAAATCTTGGATATAGTAACTAATTATTCTCATAGATATATATTATATCATTTTAATGAATATTCATTACATTACACAAACACAAACCTAAGGACCATAATAGTTTAGTGTCTCTGGAAACTTAGAAACATAAACACTGGTACCTATGTGAGCTACATCATCTCCCATTATATTATTTACAACTATCACCCTCCTTAGACTTATTGTATAAAACAAATTTCTTCATAACCTGAGGAATGAAAAAATAAGGAAGGGTGATATCAGATGATCAATAAGGGAAAACAAGGGTGATACATAAGCATAAAATGAACATATGGGTATGGTAACATAAAAATAACATTTTAAAAACATACCTTTTATATCAGTAATCATAATCATGAGTAATAGAATAAATCTTTGGTAGTTCATAATACATGAATCATAAAATAAACAAGAGACATGAGAACATAACATTGGAATAATACATGGATTAGTGGCATATACATAAGAATAGAAAATAAATTTCATATTATTCAATGATAATTTCCAAGACTATCATATTTGAGTGGATTTACTCCCCAAACAATCATAGTAGTCAACATTCACTCCCAAGACCACCGTAGTGGAAAATCCCCTTACTCAACTGATTATACTCCTCATTCAATCTTTATCTTACTAAACTAGGTTTACTCCCCATTCTAGTATTGTCTATCTCATGAGATATAAATCTTTACACAATTCGTTAAAGAGAGATATAGGTCCCATCTGTCTCTGGTTATAACATAACCATTATCCTTGGTTATAATATAACCACCATCATAATAAAATTCATACATATGTGTGACACAAGATCATAAAAAATTCATCATATCATAACCCATAAAAGGAAATGAGTTTCATAAACATTTCATCATATCATTACCTAGGTAAAATATATAGGTTTCATAATCATTTCATCAAATTATCAAAGCATAAACTGTGAAAAAGAAACGAGTTTTATAAGAATTCTATCAACGTATAACTTGTAGAAGAAAAATAGGTTACATAAATATTATGTCATAAAGAAAAAAACATTTATTGAAATAATATTAATTTAATTCATGGATAATATCCCCAATAAGTCATAGGTAACACCAATGGATAATATCCCCAAATGGGATTTTTTTGGAAAACAATGTGAAGATTAATTTAAAATCATTTTTGTAAAAATTAAAAAATTGGTAAAAATTTCTTTTATAAATCATAATAAATTTATAAAAAATGAAAACATTTTTAAAAAACATGGTTTTTTAAGAAAACAAACTTTCGACCGAAGAGAGAAATAAAGTTAGATTTTATTAAAAACATTTAATTAATAATTTAAGTTAAAATGAATAAAAAACTAGAACCATTACTTAAAGATATCATAAATAACCATATGATAATAAAATTCATGAAAATTAATTCATGTTAAATTATTTGATCTTAGCATTAGAGACTTAATCATAAACATTCCTAATAAATGATGAGATTGTAACATAAAATCCTTACCACTTTGGTAACATTGAATCATAGTCCCCAAAAAGGAATAACATAAAATGAAACTTAAAATATCTTTAGAATGAATAAATTCATTATATTACATGTCAAAGTGGATTTATATACACATTTGTAAACAATATATGTTTATAACATAACGTATGTCTCAAAAAAAGGAAAATTAAGAAAAAATCTCTTACCAGTTTGTTAACATTAAAAAAAATAAACACCATGAAATAGAGATACTAAAATGGATATGTAAATCCAAATAGTTTTCATTAGAAATATTATAATATACATTCGTGGGTAGCGTACACACGACATAAAATAAATAGGTGATGAATGTTATATGTGTCTCACAGAAGTAAAAAAGTGAGATACAAATCTCTTACTGCTTTCGTACTCTTTTGAATCGTAAGACCTAATAAATAATAAAACCAAATAAAACGTTATATATCATGAAAATAATTATATTAATAATATAATATGTAAAAGTGTCCATATATACACCACATAAAATAAATGAGTGATGAATTTTTATATTTCTCCCATAAATAAAAGTGAGACCAGAAATCTCTTACCTTATGTCTTGATTTCCATTCTAATAATTCAAAAATCATGTATAATAAATATAATTTTATTATAAATCTATTAAATATCCATATTCATATATATTATACCATATATTTTTTACTTATTCTCTTTTATTACTCATTTATTAACAACTCTTTGTTAAAGTTACGTTTCGGGTAATAACCTTTTTCTTTTTCTTATAAGTTTTGACTTGTTATTTTTAGTCCTCTTGATTTGATCATGGATTCATAATATCAATAATTTAAACAATGAAATAAATATCATATATATAAAATATATATTATTTATATTATTTCATAAAACTTAGTGATAGGAAATGAAATATATCGTTCATGTAGACGGTAGTTCGTACGTACGCATGAACTTTGTTTCCATTTTCTTATCAGATTGAAAGAAAAAAATGTAAATTATATATATATTATCATTCCAAAAAAATGATATGTAATATATATGACATATTTTTATTTAACAAAATCTTAATACACTCCATGAAAAAGCGTGATTTAATCACATCACTCCGCGAGGTGGTAGTCTGTCATACACATGAGTGACGTTATCGTATTCCCACAAAATATAGATTATGAAGGTATGTGTGATATAATAATTTAATAATCATAATAAAATCATTAATATAATATATAAACAATATATCTATCTTTATTACCAACCTAGATAGGTGGTAATGGAAAATGAATTACGTCATTCCAGGAGGTGGTAGTCATCCGTACACACGAGTGATGATTTCGTAACACATCTGATGGAAGTGGTAATGGATAAATATTATGAAATCAACATAATAAAATATTATTATATGTTATATACTTGTTTTATTATATTAAAACTGTTAATATACAAATTATGTTTTAAAAAAGAAGAAATAAGATGGAATATCTTGTTAAGATAATTAGCTTCTCTAAGAGAAACCTCCTTTGAATCCCCTCTTAAGGACCCGCGGGATGGTCTTTTGGGAGGACCAAAATCTTTATAATGTAACTTAGTATTATGGGGATAGATTTTTAAAAGGGTTTTTTCTCCAATTGGGCTTGGGATATTTGAATAAGTAAGGGGTTGGAGTGCCATTTTATAAGTGGTGAAAGGGGACCTCTTTGGAAATTACATGGAAATTTCAAAAATAGATAGAAAATTATAAATTAATTCACATGAAAAGGATTAAAAATGACTCTATATTAAAAATTGGGAATTATAAGGTGTATATATGGCCATAAAATAATATTTTTGAAGGTTTTTGAGTCATTTTAACCCTTATCATTATAGTTTAACCCCATAGTAAACCCATTTTTACCTTAACCATAGTAATCAATTTTTATTGTTTGCACTATTAATTTTGATAAAAAATTAATTTGAAATTATTAGATAATATAAATTATGATTATTATAAATATAGATTAAATTTTTTCAAATTCCATTCACATAAGTGGAAAATTTTAATTTAAAATTAATCCCATAGACGCAATGAGAAGACGGGTTTTTAAATAGAAAATGTTCAAAAGTTAACAAAGCTTTTAAATAAAATTTTAATATAAAACTGATTCTATTGACCTAAATTGGAATAATGAATTTATAATTTAACTAATATAAATTTTAAATAAATTTAAAATATTATTTAACTTTATAGCTTATTTAAAATAAAAGGAACTTTTCAATTAAAATTCAGCATTTTTTACTATTCATCGAAAGATGAAACATTTCAAAAAATTCCCAAAAACATTCCATAATATAATTTTGATATGAATATTTAAAAAATAAATTTTATTTTTTAAAATAAATTTTATAAAAGTGTAAAAAAATATTTTTAAAATAAGTGTGCCAGAAAAGGCAACAAAACGGCTTTTTTTGAAAAATACTATTTTTTGGCGTAAAATTGGATTTATTATTATCTATTATCTAGAAAACACATAAGATGAAGGTAAAAAATTAATTGAATATATAATATATAAATTTTATTAAAATAATTCGCAAAAAAAGATAATTTTTAAATTTTATAGAGATAAAACGCATTTATATGCATAAGATTAGTTTTTCAGAAAATTATTTCCTTCATATTAAAAAGGTTTATATTTTTATTTCTAATTAATTTATCTTAAAATAATTTATTATATATACATTTTTAAACCATATTTTTATAATTTAGTTAATCCTATACATATCTTCCATGTTAACTACTAGGTGATAACTATTATATTAAATAAAAATATTTTAATAGTATGACATGTTTCATTTAAACTCAGTGTTGCGTGTAACACTAGGTAAAATCAGTATTATGTGTAACAAAATCCAAAAATAGTGTTTCATATAACACAAACTAAACTAAGTGTTTCTTGTAATTGAAAATATAAAAAATATTAAATTCATTTTTAAAAAAATCTTAAAATCTTACGGTGCTACTTTTTACCCCCCCCCCCCCCCTTAAATTGAATTTCTCCCATGAAATTAACCTTGGTAATAAAAGGTTTAGCATTATAAAATTCCTCCATAGAAACCCAAATTTTAAAAATGAATAACAAAACTCCCCTTAAAAAGGGAAAGTTATAAACATAAAAATTATGTTAAGTAACTCTTAACTACATTTCCACATAGGTGAACATAAGTGGTAAGTGAATATTTGTACAAAGAAGCAAAGCGTAAATAATTATAAAGAGTGATAGAGACCATTAATCAAAGAAAAAACCACCAAAAACATAATCCAAAAAAGAACAAAAAGAGTTCATTTATGTCATAAAGTATGATGATACCATGAGATTATTTTATTCCACCATCATTTTTTTAAAGTTGAAAATTTTTTCATGAGAATATATACTTACTTGATTTCATTCCATTTCATAAGCAACATCTCACACTTGGGTTGTACCTTGATCAATTTACACTTCATCTCAACCACCGATAAATGATGGTGTATTTTTTATTCCTAAATCACTAACAGATCATAAGATCCATAAATATATTGATAATTCATTCCATCTATCTTTAGTTAACATCATAGTAAAATAGTTAGCACAAGTTATGGATAAATCTTCATATGGGTAAATAATTTATTAATATATGAACCCTTATACAAATTTAAAATTAAGCTATTTTATAAATGGTTATCCTTATGACCCTTATAAAATATTAAAATCCAAAACTTTATAAATAAGGTCACTAAATTTCTAAAATGAACTTATCATTAATCCCCCATACAATATAAAGTAACTCTTAATTTTCAAATACCAAACATGTGAATACCTTCATCATGTATTATCTTGAAACATGTTAATAACATAAATTTCCATTAAACCTGAATGAAATCCCCCATGATTCCTCATTCCTTGAATAATACCACAAATTATTGAGTATATTTTATAGATCAAATAATGGTGTAAACTCCATAAATGGTACTATAAACCACTTTTTCTATAAATAATTAATCAGTTCTTCGGTCATTAGTATTGTAAGATTTACTTTATCCATATTAATTACCTCTTTATAAAAACATCATTATTTCAACATCAAGAACATATTAAGTTTTATCTTTCCCTTAATCATGTGTTTTCTATGAATATCACCTTTCTATTAAATCATTTTTTTCTAGGTCATCAGTCTCTTTCAAAATTTATTTCAATTCCTTAATGAAAAACCTGTATTGAACAATACTTATATATTTTATAATTCATATAATTTAATCCTTTAATTATAATACATAAATACTTTAATAATCCCACTTCCTTTACATACCATTAACCGGGCTTCATCATCTTATTCCATAATACCTCTTTTTATTCATATATCATTTATAGTGTCTTCATCATGAGCAATATAACCATTACTCATACAACCTTTCTTATTTTATTCATGAGATTTACCCTTATGAAATTGATTTACATAATTCACACACTTTCCACATTTAAATCATTCGACAGTTGATGATATATTAGGGAGACCATTATTTTCATCCATTGCGTTAACCAAACTTTTCATTTCACCTTTGTATTTAGTTTCTTTATGTCATTATTTTCTATAGTCAAAATATATTTCTATTCCTTTAAGATATCCAATTGGTTGTTTATTCCCACATTATTAACATATAGGAAACTAAATCTTATTTACTATATGGTCTCCACTACCCTAACATTCAAAGAACTCTATCCTTATCTTATATGGTGAGTGTGATAGTTGGTTAATGTGCACATTATTAATCATGTTCTATGATAAATAATTAGAAATAATCAAAAAATAGTTTACTCCAGTTGTCATCCCATTTTTTCATCATAAAATTATCTATCACATTCAATGTTAACCAAATTTTGTATGGTTCCTTCCATTTACTAAAACCAAAGACCATAGTATAAGAAACACTAATCATAGTGGGAAACTAAATAATCATGAAAATCACTTATAGGATGTCTAAATCATGACACATTATTTTTAATCTATTAAACCATAGTTTAATCCTATGAAATTAATAGTCATCATATATTTAATTCTTTCATGATGGTTTGTAATGAGTTTCCAAATTTTCCGAGGATATCCCCCAGAAATGAAAAACCAGGTGTGTAGTAAGCCTCGTTTTCAAGCACCTGATAATGATAAAGTCCTACTCAATGCACCATATTTTGGGTTATTATCCCTAGGTACATCTATTACAAAGACACATACACTTTTAGAATCTATATATGGGTTTAATTTCTTAGAATCCACTCACTCTATCATTTACCAAAATTTGAGGACATTTTCCAATACTTTGACTCATCCTTATACTTATCCTTAGAGACATACCTAGACATGTCCTTAGACATATCCCTAGGGATTTATCTAATATTTTCTCATTTTAGTTTTCAAATTTTCACTAAAACTTTACTTTGAAACCAATAATTGTAACCTGGGATTCAAATTTATATATATTACATCATTTTGATGAATATTCATTACATTACCCAAACACACACCTAAGGACCTTAATAGTTTAGTGTATTTGGAAATATGGTAACATGAAAACTATTAAATAAGTGAGATATATCATATCCTAATACGTTATACATAAATATAACCCTATGTATAAATATCATACATCATACATTTCCTCATTACCCGGGGTAAGGAAACATAATAAATAGTGATCTCAGATGCTTAGTAATGGAAACAAAGGGAGATACATAAGAATAACATGAACATTTGGGTTTGGGAACATGAAAATAGCATTAAAATATATACCCTATATATATAAGATCATAATAATGAGTCATGTAATAAATTTTCATAGTTCAGAAGACATAAATCAAAAGATATTAAAATAATAGGTTTTATGAGAGCATAACATTGACATAAAACATGGATTTGTGGAATACATATAAGAATATAAAATCATGCCCATATTTCCCATGTATCATTTTCAAGTATATCATATTAAAATGTTTTTACACCCCAAATCATAATAGTATCCAATTTTCACTCCCAATACCATCGTAGTAGAAAAATTCCATTACTGAACTAAGTTCGCTCCTCTTTCCAGCCTTTTCTTATAGAACTAGATTCACCCCCCATTTGATTCTTATCTATCTCATGATATATAAATAATTACCCAATTAATTAGAAAGAGATATAGGTATAATACATCATTTCTTATAATTCAACCACCTTCCTTGGTTATAAAAAAACCACTTCCCTTGGTTATAATATAACCATTGTCACATAATGAAAATCATACATATGTGTGCGACAAGATCACAAAAAAAATCATCATATCATAACCCATAAAATGAAATGGGTTTCATAAACATTTTATCATATCATAACTGATGGAAAACAGATAGGTTATATAATCATTTTATCATATCATAACCCATGAAAAAGAAGTAGGTTTCATAAAAATTCTATCAGGGCATTACCTATGGAAGAGAAAAGAGTTTCATAAAAATCATTCAATAAAAATATAATCCATTATGAGAAAAAATATGAATATTATCCATGAATAAAATCTCCATTAAGTCATAGTTAAAACTAATTAATGTCTTCTTATATGGAAAATAATTTTGAAATATTATTTAAAACATTTCTTGAGGAAAATATCTGTTCTGATTTGAAAAATTATTTTTAAAACATAAAATATTTTTAAAAAATTTTTATTTAAAATAACCTTGAATATTTATAAAGTAATTTTCTAAGAAATTATTATTCATGATTTCTGGGAATTTTTTTCAGTCAGTACATGTTAAAATGAATATTTTTTCACATTTTTAGTAAAATCCAAATGGACATTATTTAGAAAACAACACGAATATTCCATTCAAAATAAATTTAAAAAAGTTAAAATTACATAAAAATGTCTTTTAAAATAATAATATATTAATAAAACATTATTTACAACCTTTTTATAAAACATTATTTTGGAAGAAATAAAATTACTAACCAAATAAATAAATAATATTATATTTTCTTAAAAACATTTTATTAAAGAATTTAAGTACCAAAGAGTGGAAAAATGGTAAAATTACTTAAAGATATCATGATTAAATATATTATAATAAAATTCATGATAATTATTGTTATTTATATCATTGTATTTGCAACATTGGAGACTTAATCGTAAACAATCCCGATAAATGATGACATTGTAACATAAAATATTTACCACTTTGGTAACATTTAGACATAATCCCAATGAAATAATAACATAAAAATAAACTTAAAATATAATTAGGATGAATAAAGTCATTATATTACATGTACAAGGGTTTTTATATACACCTCGTGAAGAATATAGGTTCATAACATAACATACATCTCAAAGAAGGAAAATTGAGACAAAAATTCCTTACTAATTTGTTAACTTTTGAACTATAAAACCGATGAAAGAGAGATCCCAAAATGGATATATAAACCCAAATATTTTTCTAGATAAAAATAATAATATACATTCAGGTACATTATATGCACCACATAAAATAAATTGGTGGTGAATATGACATGTGTCTAATAGAAGTAAAAAAAGTGAGACGGAAATCCCTTACCGCTTTTGTAATATTTTGAATCATAAGACCCAATAAAGATTAACATAAATTAAAAGTTTATATACCATTAAATATATGATATTGAATATATAATATTTCAAAGTTTTAGTATATACACCACACAAAATAAATGAGTGCTGAATTTGAATATGCCTTCTAGAAATAAAAGAGAGACTAGAAATCTCTTACCTTAAGTCTTAACATCTTTCATACTCTTTCAAACCTCCTGTATAATATATATATGTGTGTGTGTGTATGTTTATTATACATTTATTATATAACTATATTCATATATATTATACCATATATGATTTACTTATTCCATTTTATTACCCATTTATTAACAATTCTAAGTTAAAGTTACGTTTCAAGTAATAACTTCTATGGTTTTCGTGCATATTTTGACTTGTAATATTTGGTATTATTACATTGATCATGGTTTAAAAATATCCCAAATTTAAACCATTATATAAATATAATATATATTTATTATGTATTTATTTATATTAATCCATAAAATTTTGTGATAGGAAATTAAATACATTGTTCATAGAGACGGTAGGTTGTATGTATGCATGAATATTGATTACATTTTCTTGTAGGATAGAAAGAAAGAAAAGTAAATGATATATATATTAAAATTCAAGAATAATTATTATGTAATATATATCAAATATGTTTATTAAAACCATCCTTAATACATTCCATGTAAAGCGTGAATGAATCACATCACATTGTGAGGAGGTAGTCCGCCATACACACGAGCGACGTTATCAATGGAGAGTATGAAGGTATGTGTGATATAATAATTCTAGGATCATAATAACATCATATATATCATATATAAAATTATAAATCCATCATTTTTATCATTATTTCTGGTTGGTAATGGAAAAATGAATGACATCAGTTCATGAGGTGGTAGTCCTCCATACACACGAACAATGATTTTGTAACCCATTTGATGGAGGTAGAGATGGATAAATATTAATAACTAAACATAATAAAATATATATATATATAGGATATAATTTTTTCATTTTATATTTTAATATATAAATAAATGTGGAAAAAAGAATAAATAAAATCAAATAGCATGTTAAGATAATTACCTTCTCTAAGAGAAAAATCACTTGAATATCCTCGTAAGGACCCTAGTGATGGTCTTTTTGGAGGACTAGAAGCTCTAGAGTTTAACTAAGGATGATGGGGAGATAATTTATAATGTATGGGTTGAGAAAATTGGGATTGGTAGGTGTGAAAATGTAAGGGTATGGGGTTCCCTTTTATAAGTGAGGAAAGGGGACCTCCTTGGAAATTACATGGAAATTTCCCAAAAGGAGCCATATTTATAAAGAAATTCACATGCAAAAGGCTTAAAAATTTTTATATATTCAAACATGGAAACTATAATTGGGAAATATTTCTAGATAATAATATTTTGAAAAGTTTTAATGTCATTTAAACACTTATCTTATTAGGTTAAACCCATGGTAAACCCACATATACCTTAACCGTGATAATTAAATTTTACTACTTTCACTATTCATTTTGGTAAAAAATAAAGTTGACCTTATTAGATAATATAAATAATTATTATTATAAATATGGAATTCGTTTTTCCAAATTTCAATCAAATAATATGACATTTTTAATTTAAAACTAACCATATAGACACAAAGAGAAAGCGGTGTTTTAAAGAGAAAATGTTCAAAAGTTTACAAGTATGTATATCAAAATTCAATTTTATATTGATTACAATAACATAAACCGTATTAATACGTTTATAATTGAAAAAAATTAACATTAAAATAATTTATTTATAATTGAACTAATTTAACTTTAAAATCAATTTAATATATAATTTAACATTATGAAATATTTAAACCAAAATTCGTTTTTCAATTAAAATTCATTATTTTTCACTATTAATCAAAAATAAAACTTTTTAAAAAAACCAAAAATTTACCCTAATTTAATTTTGATATGAAAATTTAAAAAATTAAGTTTATATTTTCAAATAAATATTATAAAAGTGTCGAAAATTATTTTTACAAGAATTGCACCATAAAATGGTGAGAAAATTGTTTTATAGAAAAATATTGTTTTTAAGCTTAAAATTGGATTTAATCATATATATTTTCTATAAAAAAACTTAAAATGAACTTCAAAAAATTTATTGAATATATAATATATAAATTTAATTAAAATCATTCACCAAAAGTTATTTTTTAAAATGCATTTAAGTAAAATGCATTTAGGTGCATAAGACTAATTTTTCGTAAAATGATTTCCTTTATATTCAAAAAGTTTTTATTTTTATTAATAATTAATTTATAACCAAGGAATTAATTATATATACCATTTTAAAAAATATTTTCATAGTTTATTTAATCCTATTCACATCCATCATTCCAGCGTCTAGGTCATAACTATTATATTAAATAATAATATTTTAATAGTATGTCATCTTTCATTTAAATTCAATGTTGCATATAATATAATATAAACTTAGTATTGTGTGTAACATAATAAAATATTAGTTTTTTGTGTAATTCAAGCTAAACTCAGTATTGTTTGTAATTCAAAATACTGAAAATACTAAATTATTTTGAAAAAAATCATAAAATCTTGGGGTGTTACATCAGCAAATGCAAAAGAAGAGAAGAATGAATCATCCAATGAAATTCAATGTTATAGATGTAGAGAGATTTTTAATTACTATAATAAATGTTTTAATTCAATATTTAATGATTATGGTAGGACTCAACAACCCTCTAAGAAAATTGATAAATGGAAGGCCTTTTATCACAAATGAAGTGGGTTAGGATAACAACATGGTGAAAGGTACACTTATTATCCACTCTAGAAATGAAAATGTATTATTTGATTATATATCTACCCACTCTAATATACATAAATAATTTGATAATATAATCACATAAACACATAAAAAATTAGATATTGAGTTGGTAGTAGAAACCCCTAATTGCACAATGATGTCATCTCAAGTCTATAACTCCTCTTTGATAGAAGTTTGTAGGGATTTGATTCAAGAAAATCTTGTGATTCCCCCTATAGTTTAATTTTATGTGATTTTTGTAAAGATTTAGATTTTTATAAATAAATACCATATAAATTAATGTGGAAGGGAATCCATATTTTATATTCTGAATAAGCCTATGATTTCTTATCAGTGCTAGGATGAACATGAAGTTTTAATGGTAATAACTTCCATTTTATGGGCCTTACTACCCATAAATGAGGGATATTTATATCAAATGGTTATATATAAACTTAACATTTAATATATTAATACATGTTCTACACCTATTTTAAATACTCCATAGAGAATATCCTTGATTGAGTTGTATTAATTGAATACGTAACTCCAGTGGAATCAATTAATGGGATTTATATGCTCAAGTGTGTCACCATGGGCAACACCTATTATTTTTATTAAGAATAAATATGTTTTAATGAATATGTTCATATATTTGAACAACATAACAAGATAAATATCAAGAACAAGTATCCTCAACCACATATTTAAGACTTGTTTGATCAATTATATACAACTCATTACTTTTCCAAGATTAACCTTCATTCTGGATATCATCAACTGATAGTCAAGAAGAAGGATATACTAAAGACAACCATCTATATGAGGTTTGGTAATTATAAATTTATATCCATTTTTAATCACTAATTCCACCACTATCTTTATGGATCTATTTAATAGAGACTTTATATTTTTCCTTGACCAGTTTTTATAGTCTTTAAAGATGATTTTTTTATATATTAAAAGAGAAAGTAGGAGCATGAAGTCTATTTGATGATTATTATGAAGACCCTGAGGAAGAAGATTTTTTATTCAAAATTAACCAAGATTTAATTTTTGATATATAATGATTCATTACTGATTCATATAATATCATGAGAGGGTATATCATTAGATCCTTCAATGATGGAATTTGATTACCAATGGGCTAGACCTACCATGGTAACTAAGATCTACAGTTTTCTTGGGTTGGTCAGAAAATATCATTGATTTTTAGGGATTTATAACCACGATATAATCCATTAACCAAGTTACCATGGAGGGAAGATAAGTTCTGATGGATAGATGATTGTGAGGAAAATTTCCTAGAGCTGAAAAGAAGTTTGTTCATTTCACCTATTCTCACACTACCTAGCACACGAGAAGGGTTTGTGATCAATAGTGATGCATAGAAAAAGGAATTAGGATTAATCCTCATACAAAATCGTATAGTGATAATATATTCCTCTCTACAATTGAAAATACATGAGAAATATTATCTGGCTTATGATTTGGAGTTGTGAGTAGTAATTTTTACATTGAAAATATAGAGGAATTATCTTTATGGTGAAAGTTGTGATATATATTTATATATATATATATATATATATATATGTATGTATTATCAAATTTTGAATTATATATTCACACATAAATAGATGAATAAGTTCCAAAGTAGTTGATTGTAATTGATTAAGAATAATAACATGTCATTACACTATCACACTGAGAAGCAGAACAAGGTTGTTTATGCCTTGATTTGGAAAGACCATGCTAGTTTTTCCATGATGAGAATTAAAATAAATCCAATAATTATGGATTTTTTGAACATGGACTTTAAATTTATGAGGATAGGGGATGTATCACATCTATATCAAATTAATGTTCCACTATCCATCCATCTAAGGATTAAATATGTGTAAAAGGAAGATGTAAAACTATAGGAGAAGGTGAGAAATCATCTTGATTTGAACCTTGATTATAATGTAATTATAAGGTTCAAGAATTGAATTTGTGTTCCATTAATATCATAATTTAAGATGTATCTATTGGATGAATATTATATTTCATCATTATCTATTCATCCTATAATTACAAAAATGTATAGAGATCTAAAAGAATTTTATTGATGGACATATAAGGTTCAAGAACTAAATATATTTCCCATTAATATCAAACTTAAATAAGTATCTATTAGATGAAGCCCATAATTCACCATTTTCTATTCATATTAGAATTACAAATATGTATAGATATCTTTTGGAACCCATAATTTTATACCAAGCACTTTATGATCTGGGACTTGAGGAGTGTGAAGATCATGAAAAATAATACAGATATACTTTATATACAAGACATGTAAGTAGAATACCTGAATAAAAAATATTTGGACTGGTATTCATTTTATAAAGTAACACGTATTGAACCTTGTTTTATTTATTTTACATAGATCTATTATTTTAAGTATTTGGATATTCCTTTAGCCAAAAAATTGACCAATGAGACTATCCAGCCAGCCAGCTTATCCATGGCACATACGGGAGTCACCTAAACCATGTCCAAGAGACAATATAGCCTGATATCTAAGTGTTTGGGGTTTTGGAAAACATAGCGCTCGCAGTGAGTGTGCAGGGTGGGTGCAGGTGGTTCATAGGTGGGCCATGCAATGGAATGGTGAGGGTGATGAGGGTGTGGGTGCATGTGTTTTGGGTGTTGACCCAATTATTATCTCAAAAGTCATATGAAATGTCCATCCTTATTAAGAAGATCCAGACAGTGCAGAAAATTGATGTGGTAAAGCCCCACATTTTTCACATTATTCTTACATAAAAAATATACAAAGATATCTATAGCCAATTAATCAAAGCGCTATGCACTCTCTGTTCTCCTCACGTGATCATCTTCAACATTCACTGATTGGATTCATGCATTTATGCCACTGTTTCAATCTTGATACACCCAACATCAAATTCATCACCTGAAGTCCTACATGACAACAATTCTCAATAATCTATCTAAGAAACCAAGGTGAACTTGACCATCTAAATCCATCTATAAAATATTGCATTCATGGGATTATTCAAAGGCAAGGTTGATCTGTCACAAGATGTTCTTTGATCACATGAGTGATCAATCATCACATGATTATGTATCCACAAAGACACCATGCATTCAATCAACATCTTTCATGAATGGGTTTGTTTCGAATATCAAAATCCACCAGCCGACCAGCCTTCACATGAATCTCTCACATGAAGTGTTATCAATCATGTCAGTCACTTATTAATGATGCATTTCATTAATAATAAATGTATAACACAATAAAAATGATTATAATTACATTCATTCTAACATCATTCCATTCAAATGATAAATAACATATTTTTCTTTATGCTAAATTTTCACATTTGAATGATTTTATGGCATGAATCCATCTGCAGTTTTACAGCATTTAGTGATAGACATTTCAAACAATCATGTGAATCCTATAAAGTAATCATGTGAATCCTGCTTTATATTAATTCTACCCATGACCTAAATAATAGGCAAGAAAATTATATGCTTTACTTTCATGCATTCAATTTTCAAAAAATAGAGCCTCTATATGAAATTGACCATGTGATCATGAGAGGCCATCGTGAGATGTATCTGTGCTCATGCGATTACTGGATGATGATTATAAAAACCGACCAGATATCACATGGATTGATTAAAATAAATGTTATCATTTATTTTATATATTCTTTTACCTTTTTATTTATTTTTTCACATAAGTCCATCACATGAAAAAACCAAGATCATTATAATCCTTAAAAAAATCACATGATGTCAGTTACACAAAGCTCTCTACCACCTCAAACCAGTGCACACGACATCTTCACCATGAAAAGAGGATATAACCTTATTCACCACCACCTATATCAATCGATAATCCCCTTAAAATACACATCATAGGGGGGTATATTTATAAAAAAGATATGTGTTGGAGAGTGGTAGATAATGAGAGTTGTCTACTACCTTCAGAGAATATCTCCAAGTAATCACAAGACTCTTGTCATGAGAACCCACCATGGGATTCCATCATGAAAATACATCACCTGATCACCTTAAGATCATGTGGTCACATGAAAAAATAAATATCATGTGAACCCTTTTATTTTTTGATGCATACATATGGATTGGGCATGTTCCTTCTTATCATGAAGCACTGACATGAATCACCCTCATGGGTCCTCGACCATGTAATGCAAACACTTGTGGAAATACACTCCTTTTTCATGTAAAACCTAGGATGTGTGGTATTAACATAAGTCTTTGGAAATTTAATCCTCCCATGAAAATTATTGTCCATGTGGTCTTAATAATGACACCCTTGGACATGCCTCTTCAATCCTCATATGAGCATTCTTTATCATGAGTGTGATCCTGGAAATGTTCATGAGACCCCACCGCGTGAATTTCTTAAGATCACGCAACCAAATAACTCTTAATTGGTATTTAAATTACATGATGTAGACTTGGACGTGTTTTCATTGATCATGCAATAGGCCCTACATATGTCAGCCCTGATCACGTAAATACATCATGGATAAGTTAGCTTGATCACATGAAGACATTCCAAAAAATTAAACTTGATCATGTGACATGCCCTATAAATGTCTACATTAATAATGTGAAGAACCTTGGACATGTCGGGATTGATCATGTGAAAGGACCTGGACATGTCTTCTTTGATTTTTTGAAGAACCATTTATTTTTCTACTTCAATTATGGAATTACCATGGACTTTTCATCATTGTCATGTGGTAGCCCCCAGACAAGTCAATCGGATCACACGACAGTCCTTAAACATGGTTGGTAGACAATTAGGACAATTCTGGTAGGCACTTTGGATATGTCAATCAGACACCCTAGACATGTCAGGTGGACACCCTAGGACATTCCAACCCTTTTTTGGAAGACACACTTGTCCATACACCTTGTAAAATCAAGTCCATGAGCCTTCGACTGAATCCCCCCCCCCCATAAGAGGATTTTTTTTAATGAGTTAGGGTTACACATTCATTTTACCCTATTTGTGTCATGATATCATAGGTTCCCTCATGTCATACCAAAAATATTCAACAGACCATTCACACTCATCACCTCTCTTTATCTGTCAGAGAATAGAGAATGAAAATGTAACATAGGAACCTATCTCGGTATAATCCCTTAACATTATTGGACCTCGGGGATAAAAATAATCCCTTTGAGTGTAATCACCTATCCTGCCCCGTTAGTGGGTCAAGAATAACTGAAAAGTGAGAACTTTGATTCCTGTCCAAACAGAATATGTAGGATGTATTCCTAAGGCCCGAGTGTCACGACCCATCCCCCAGGGCCTGGGTCATGACTACCCCAAGACTACCTTCCATTGTTAAGGGGTAGGCGACTAGCACATAATAGTTATATCCCAAAAATAGAGGTCATTTTTTTTAAACCTGTACACATGTACAAAGCTCAAAATGCAGAAATTTAAACACTAAGTAAACCACAACTGTCACTGAGACAATTACTAGAAGTATAGTACAAACTAAAAAGGAAAATGTGATAGAATAAAAGCCCAAAAACACAATTGAAAGTACAAATACCATGGTATGTATGGTTGAGACCCCACGTCAAGGGTAGGAGAAGGTTAGCTACCTATAGCCACAGAAGTATGTACGTATGTCCTCTCTCACTGAGCACCACTTGGTCTCAGACCACCAAGGTATCCATCGAAGCGTCGATCACCTTCATGGGACATGACATGTATATGTGAAGTATGTGTAGGGTTGATTAACACAATACTCTGTAGGGACACCAAACTACAAAGTAAAGACCACAAAATATTGATATCTCACACCAAGTGTAACTCAAAGTATTGAAAATAAGACTATAAGTCGTAGAGATGAATCATCTTGTACTGCTAAGGGACTCATCCCTGATTAGTCACTAATGTTCGCTCAGCTAATGGACCGCTTAAGTCCGCTCAGCTACTAGACCACTGAGGTCCACTTGTCTGTTGGACCACTAAGGTCTACTCTTCTGGTAGACCACTGAGGTCTGCTCATCTACTGGACCATTGAGGTCTGGTCGTCTACTAGACCACTGAGGTCTTCTTGTCTATTGCACTGCTATGGTACGCTCATCTTCTAGACCACTAAGGTACACTCTTCTTCTAGACCACTGTGGTCTTTTCGTTTTCTGGACCACTGAGGTATGCTCATCTTCCAGACCACTGGAGTTCTCTCATCTCCTGGACCATTGAGGTTCGCTCGTCTTCTGAACAACTGAGGTATGATCCTCTGATGATGGATTCATCATTTGGGCATGCTCATCACCTGGCCAGCTAGATCACTTAGACCCACTCATCTCTGGTGCTAGCTGGATCACATAGACCCGCTCGTCTATGGGCCAGTCGGATCACTAAGACCAACTCCTCTCTTGGGCCATCTAGATCACATAGACCCGCTCATCTCTAGTCCAGCTAGATCACTAAGACCTGATCGTCTCTTGGGCCAGATGGATCACTTATACATGCTCGTCTATGGACCATCTAGATCACTAAGAGTATCTCATATCTAGGCCATATGTATCACTAAGATCCACTCATCTCTTGTCCAGCAAGATCACTAAGTCCCACTTTTCTCTAGTCCAACTAGATCACTAATTCATGCTCCTATATTGTCCAGCTGGATCACTAAGACCCTCTCATCATATCCTTTGTGTCACAGCCATTCGTAGGATTCCAAATCATAGTGCGCTTGATTCTGGGAGAAACTAATCCTCAATCCATAGGTCACATCTCAACTACCACAAAATCTCACTTAGATTATTCCCCAAGTATCGCCTCATTTCAAGGGTCCCAATGTCATAGAAGGTGTGTCAATTGAATGCTCGGTCTGAATGATATTGGTGTTTTAGTAAAAATTTGTCAGTTGTGTAAGGGCTCGGTCCGACCTGGTCAGACTAACCCGACCAACTAGGCTTGGGGGTCCTGTATGACCTGACCTGGTTCGGTCGACCCATCCCGACCCGGTGGGGTCTGGTCTAGTCTTATTAGGCCTCCCTGGGTCTGACCCAGTTTGGTCATGGGTCTATCCCTTCAGGTTACCTAACTACCTGGTTTCATCTAGCCCATCCTGAAATAGGTGGTCCGATTCATTCCCAACTCGGGCCACCCAACAGCCCAGTTTGTCCCATCGTCCTGGCCCGCATCAGTAATCCTACTCTTCTCTATCATGGGCCACCCATTGGCCTGGTTCATTCCATTGGACCGGCCTGCATGGAGGTACCCCTACCTGGATGCCCACTAGGCATCTGGTTCATCCTGCATGCGGCCGGTTGAGGTTGGTTGCCTTTTCTCCTCATGTAGTCCCACAGGGACCGTGTGCCATCCACCAGTCGCGGCCCGCCAACGTGGGCCTCTCTCCCAATGTGGCACCACCCTCCTACATCGTTCTTCACATGCATACTAGTTTCCCTCACCTGGCTCGTGGCTTTGTCGTGGGTCCAGCTTGTCATCGCAGTCTGCAGACTATGTGGTGCCTTCGATGCTGTCGGGTGGCCGCTTCTGCCTATCGTCAGCCTCTCTGCCTGTCGTTGGCCACCTAAATCTGTTCTGGTGGCCCCTGTCGCTGCCTAAACTTCCCTCCTACCATCGTGGTTAGAGTACCACAGCCTAGTGCCGCCACTGCAGCCTGGTGCCGCCATTGTGGCTGGGGGCGTCAGCCTCCTACCGCCGCTTTGGCCTCTCACCGGTGACTTGGCCCACCTGGTTGTGGCCCTTCTTCCTAGAATCTCCTCAGCCGATGCACCATTGTCATTGCATCCTGAAGAATAATAAGTACAAAAGGAGAGTGGAGGGGAAGGTTTCACAACACAAGAACACCCAAGGAATGAACTAGGTCTTTGTTTGTGTTGACCCAGATGTGTTGTTGTTAGCAGGTTCATGAAGAACCTAAATAAGGAGGAATAATCACTAAGATAAATATCCCATTTTTGTCCTGCATCATTAACCCTCTTATATGAACTATCGATCCTAGGGTAAACTTGTTTGTGAGTTAACCCACCTTCATCATTTAAAAGAAAGAACACGCAAAATAAATTCACACAGAAAACCATCAAACCCCTACCTGGGATAGGATTGTTGGTCAAGGAAGAACAAGATCGCACGCCTCTGTTCTTCATGCTTGATATGAAACCCATCATCATTAGCAATTCTTCAAAGGGTTGAAGAAGTTTTTTTTTCTTTCTTCATTCATCATCACCACCCACGAAAGTCTCAGAGCAATTCCAAGATTGTACCAACAATCCTGCATTTCTTGTTAGGATATTAATTGATGAATATGAATCGGCATCTTTGTTACTCTTTGATGAAGCATCATTATTTTTACTCATTAATGAAGTTCATTAATGATATTTTTTAATGAGATTTATCATCGCCTCATTGTTGCACCGCAGCGCTGACGTGCCACTACTCGACAATGAAGAAAACAAATAAAATAACTTTTTAAGTTATTTTATTTTTCTTCTGAAAAGTACAAAAAATAACTTTTTTCCTCAACCTGTGTCAGTTGAGGTTAAGTCCTTGAGGATAAAATCTCATTACAAACTCAATGGTGTTCTCATATTTTTAATCTGAGTTACCGTCTGGGAGTTATAATGATTAGAAAATAAATTAACTTTTTTTAAATTATTTTATTTATGTTTACGTCCCAAAAACCAACTTTCACACCCGGCTCATTTAGGCTGATATTAGGCTCTGCCTAAAGGATTAATACCCTCAAAAACTCAATGGTACTCTCATATTTCTAGTATGAGTTACCGTTTATGATTTATAATGATTTAAAAATAAAATAACTTTATTTAATTATTTTATTTACAGCCACGGCCAAATTTACTCTCTACCTAAGGAAAATATACCCTTACAAGCTCAACAGTGGTGTTGTATTTTCAATCTGAGTCACCATTAGTGAGTTATAAGTATTTTAAAAATAATACAATTTTATTTAGGGTTATTCCATTTTTAGGTTTTCTCACTGGAGGCCCTCACCGACTAAACTTATGTCGCGACTAGGGTAAACCCACCATCCTGAATGCAACGATGTGCTCTTATTTCTGAATTGATCACCCATTTAATATTTATTCCACTTTTTTAGGAAAAATGATCAAACCTTATATTTAAAACCTAAAATTTTTCAACAGATCATTTTGGGCAGTCCAGGCCTCAGAATCGCACTCCGTCTCAGCGTATGGTCTGAAAATAATCTCATTTAATTTTCAAAAAAATCATGGAATTATAGGGTGTTGCATCACTCCCCCATTTAGGTATTTATTCCCACATAATCCAAAACAAGGGTTAATCAAATAAAATGGGGGTACTGAGAATGATTTTGAGCCTTCCACTCTTGCGTTCTCTTTGGGAGATTCTCGTGCAGCCAATGAACATGAACCAGGGGAATCAATTGTCTGCAAAATATCCTCTCATGTTGATCCCTCATCTCCATCGTGTACTCCGTAAATTTCTCCCTATTGTCAATCTACATCTTTTCGTGGTCGAAGATTTGATAAGGGTCATACACATATCTCCACAACTAGGATACATGGAAGAAATTGTGCAC
Organism: Viscum album; assembly: GCA_963277665.1. Classification (NCBI taxonomy): domain Eukaryota; kingdom Viridiplantae; phylum Streptophyta; class Magnoliopsida; order Santalales; family Viscaceae; genus Viscum; species Viscum album. The sequence goes on along the minus strand of OY728145.1, from coordinate 684,941,383 downwards.
CCACTCTAACTACAGCTGTATAGCAAAGAGGTATTCCACCTCACCCACTCTATGAAATATCAGGAAAGGTCTGACGAACCTTGGAGATAACATTATTCCCCTACCAAATCTATTTATCTCTTGTCGAGGAGAGACCCGTAGGAATATGTGGTCCTCCTCTTTGAACATCAAGGGCCTACATCTACTCTCAGCATAGGACTTCTGTTGGCTCTGTGTAGTCTTCATCTACAATCGGATGACTTTCACCTTCTCAATGGTATTCTGTACCACCTCTGGACCCATGAGTGCTGACTCCCCGAGGTCTGTCTAGTATAACAGTAAAATGCATGGTTTTCCAAACAGTTACTAGAATGGGTCCATACTGATGGTTTAGTGGTAGCTATTGTTGTACACAAACTCCAGCAGTGGTAGGCGTTCCTCTCAACTATGACCAAAATCAAGAATGAAAGCATGGAGCGTGTGCTCCAAGATTTGTATGGTTTTCTCCATATGACCATCTATCTATGGGTGATAGGTTGTACTAAAGAACAACTGAGTCCCAAACGCCTCATGTAATCCCTTACACAACCAGGATGTGAAGAGCACATCACGATCTGAGACTATCATAGACAGGACTCCACGGAGTAGAACTATCTCATGCATGTAGAGGCATCCCAAGCTCTCTACTAAACTTTGTTCTTTGATTCTATTCTACCTCAGGTACCATTTTCACTCACTCCCACCATGAGTGGGTAGTCTAATAGTGTTGGGTGATGTGATTTTTAGGGGATGTATAAGGCCCCGAACTTAAAACAGTACATAATCTTGAATTAAATAAATAACTCACATTGAGGATCTTTTTAGGTTTAGAGTTTTATAGAGTTAGTTCATAACATTTACATAACAACATGAAAATTACATGTATAAAATTCTACTCAATATCCATTTTTTTCATAAAATAAAAAATCATGAAAAAAAGAGAGTCATGTATAGTTCCATGTTTTAGAGAGCAATACTTTTCCTTGATCTCATCCTTGACCCTATTCACCTTTAAGTCCTGTGAAAAACATTTCAAAACTTGGGATGAGCATAAAAAAGCTCATTAAGGGTTATAAAATAAGAAATAAATCATTAGTCCATCAATACATACAAAACATAAAATCTTTTACTTACCTCGTGAAAACATAAGATTTATGAATGACACATAGTAATCACAAATCATAATGGTACTTATAGCATTCATATCATACTTATATTATAGTTATCACAGCTACATAGGGAGTTATGTTTGAATACACATCAAAGTATATTCCCTAAATCTCTTAGGAGAAACATTCAGGTTTACCTCCATCATGTTACCCAATTCATTTGAGATCTATCTCAGGATCACCCACTGTATGTTTATTATGGAACCACCCGTATACATAAACACTGCCCAAGGACCATAATATAATCACAACACATAACATAAGCATAAAGGAAAAATAACATTCCCAAATTCCAATCATAATATATCTTTTTCAAATATTGAACAAGATATTGAAATAATAAATTCAAATACCATTTTTAATAAAAAAATACGTAAAAGAGTATATGGTATTTATTTTCCTTTTAAAAACATTATGACTTGTTAAGGAAGCCAAAGATCAAATAATACTCGCGACGGCGGAAAAGTTCATTGTCACTGCTTACGTTAAAGGAAACATTAATTTTTTGTCATTTTGTAAAATGATTCATAGAGAAAATATTCCCTTTAAATGAAATGAAAATTCAAAATGGTTTTATACACTGTATAAAATAAATTCGTGTATAAAACAAAATATTCCACAATGAAAGCAGATTGAGACGAAGTCCCTTACCTCGTGTCTGACTTGACCCGTTCGTTCTTTAATCTTCTGAATAATAAACTAAAGTTAATTTCTACTTTCTTAAGAACCTTTTAAATTTTATTATTCTTTTTATATCACTTATTACCATGTTATAAACATTATGTAATCATTTAAGTTAATAATGGTTTTTTGTTGATATTTGGTACTTCAGTCACAAATGAACACCATATAATTACAAGTTGTCCATGTGGTCAAAAGTCCATTATCTCTAGAATTATATTAATGATTTAGATATTATATAAATCATATATATCCAGTATATATATGTATTTATAACAGTACATAACATTTTGGAGATACAAAATGAAATGCATCGTTCATGGAGACGGTAAATCGTACATACGCATGAACGCTACTTTCATTTCTATTTCGTACTTTAATAGAATTAAAACATAATGACACATAGGTATATTATAATTCAGGTATAATATCATATATAATATCATTAACACTACCCTTTATACATCCCACATATGGAATTAACGATTCATATCACTTTGAGGGGGCAGTAGTCCGCACTTCCTAAAATAAAATTTTCATGTTTACCCATTATGGAAACCATAAATGTAGGATATAAATGTAAAATAAAGAAGCATAAATAAAACATAAATAGAACATTTATCATATATAAATACAGTGGCATCTTAATGGCCACCATGAGAGGCGGTAGGAGATAATCGAACAATCATTGTTTCGTGAGGCGTTAGTTTGTCATCCACAGAAAGAGTATGTTCTTCACCCATTAGATGGAGGTGTGTGTAAGTGTAGTTCAAATAATTATCATAACAACATCCTAGTTTTTTGGGTATACTGGTGTTGATATAAAATAATGTAATAAAAAGAGTTTAGGGGTTGGAGATATAAAATAAAATAAAAGAATTTAAGAGGAATCATTACCTTTAGTTTGGGTAACTCTCTTTGGTTTGAACCAAAAGGACTTCTTGAAGTGCCTTCTTCCTAAGGTAAGGATTCTAGGAGGAGGACAGGGATATTGAGAGATTATTTGGTCAGGTTTTGGATGATCCAAGGTGCTTGAGAGGTGTGAGGAATGAGTAAGAAGTGAGGGCTTTTTATAAGGGGGGATGGGCTCTTTAGGAAAGTGGGAAAATATTCTTTTATTATATAATGATATTCGGTTTCTAAAAGTCCAAAACTAATTAAAGTCAAAGATAAGATGACTCATGGTTGAAATATAATCATCCAATAATAATTGGATAGTTTTTGGATGTTATTTTAATATTTATAATCTTATTTATTTAAATCATTCATTAATGAGATAAATACCCCATCATCATTGTGTCATAAAAATGTAATTTATTTGATGTCTAAAAATTAAAAAAAAATACCATGATGTAGAAAATCTTTTTATCTTTCTAATTAATATTTATAGTAGAAAATATAGCTTATATAACCTCATGTAAAAATTAATTTACTAAAATATATTTGTTTATGTCATTTTTTCCTTTACTTTAAGTTAATTAAAATAAAGTGTCATTATCACTCCCAAGTGGCTCCATGGGGTCCCAAAATCAACCCAAAGATACCCATGGTCATAAATTACTCAACCAATAATGTTAGGAAAATTGTAAAGGTAATAGTTTATTATTATGATATTTTTTCTATGTTGAATTACCCTATTTACCTTTAACCGTGGTAAATACAAGTCAAAAGTTACTATTCACCAAAAATTATTTTCTTCTTATTGAACCACATTATACTTAATAATAACAAACATGTATGTTGGATTTTTGAAATTCAATTTACAGAAGCAGTAAAATTTCATTTAAATGAAAAAGTCAATTTTTAACTACTACTAAGTGGTTTCATTATTCATCAAAAATTGATGTTTTTCAGAAAAATACCAAAAATTCAGCCAAAGATATATTTGATATTAAAAATTAAAAAATGATGTCTATTTTACCAAATTAAAAACATAGAAGTTTCATTAATTAATTTAAAATTAATTCCCGTTGTCAAAACAAATAGCGTGTTTTTAAGAAACAATAACTTTCAAAATATCGACACTTGTTTATGTCCAATTTCAAAGTAAAATTAATTCCAATGACCAACATTGGATTAATTGGTAAAAATATAATCTAATTACACTTTAAAACCAATTAAGAAGATAATATGACCATATAAATATATTACATTAAAAGGCACATTTGAATAAAAATACAGTATTTTTCACTATTCATAAAAAAATGAAATTTCCAGAAAAATACCAAAAACTTACCCAAAGTAAATTTTGATGTCCCGAATCTAAAGAAGAATTTTATTTTGTTAAATAGAACATATAAAAATGTCCAAAACTAGATTTAAAGAGGGTTCACCATCAAAAAGTGGTAAATCGACGTTTTAGTGAATATTAGAGTATTTATGCTTAAAATTAGATTCATTAATATTGTAAGCCCATAACATTTATTGCATAAATGTAAAAACATTTAACAAACATGTATAATAATATTATATTTAGTTCTATTCATTCCTTCTAATACAACGGTTAGGCGTTAACTACCATTTAAAATAATAATATTATATTATTAGTGTGCAATGTAAGATTTCAAAGAAACCTATTGTTGCGTATTAGGTAAGCCATCGAACATAGAATCCTCTTTAAATTGAAATTAATATTTATTTCAAAAATAGTAATAAATATGAAAATGTATTATTCTTTATATACTTGGGATGTTACATCCTTCCCCTCTTTTGGGTATTGCGTCCTCGTAATTTTTTTTACTTATCAAATAAATGGGGGTATTTATCCCCTATAGCATTTTCAGATTCTCACATTGCCTCTTCAACCATATGTTTTTTTCAAAAAACCTTTACCTGATGAATTACCTTATTCCACAAAACTTTCTCTCTATGGTCAAGAATCTAGACTGGTTGTTCCTCATAAGAGAGATTCTCTTCCAACTGAACTACCTTTGGGCTCAAAACATGAGATGGATCTGGAATATACTTTCACAACATTGAAACATGAAAAAAATTGTGTACATGGGATAAACATGGAGGTAAAGCCACTCTGTATGAAACTGATCCAATTTTCTCCAAGATTTCATAAGGTCCAATGAACCTCGGAATCAACTTTCCCTTCTTACCAAAACACATCACACATTTCCATGGAGAAACTTTGAGAAAGACATGATCACCTACCTCAAAAGATAGATCCTTCCTTCAGTTATCTGCAAAACTTTTCTGCCTGATCTGAGTTGTTCTCATGTTCTTCTTAATCAACTAAACCTTTGCTTCCATCTCTTCTACAAATTTTGGTCCCATCAACTTTATTTAACCTACTTCATCCCAAAATGCTGGAGTTCAGCAATGCTTTCCATATAATGCCTCAAATGGATCCATCTATATACTGGAATGAAAAATGTAATTATAAGAAAATTCAATCAAAGAAAGATGTCGGTCCCAACTTCCCTAGTAATCAAGTGGAAAATCATGTAGCATATCCTCAAGGGTCTGAATTGTTTGTTCTAACTGCCCATCTGATTACGGATGAAAAGCTGTACTAAAATTTAATTCAGTACCCAATGACTTCTAAAGGTCTTTCCAAAAGTTAGAAGTAAACCTGGGATCACGATCAAATACAATGGATAGGGGAACTCCATGCAACCTGACTATCTCTTTAACATACAACTGAGAAAGTTTATCTAGAGACAAATTATCTCGAATATGAAGGAAATGAGAATATTTAGTCAACCGATCAACAATATCTTAGATTGCATTATTGCCTCGAGATGTCTTTGGTAATCCCACAATGAAGTCCATGGATATATTTTCTCATTTCCACTCTGGAACCGGTAAAGATTGAAACATACCTTTTGGTAACTGCCACTCTTATTTAACCAACTGACAATTCAAACACTTCACAGTAAAATCATCAATATCTCTTTTCATTCCATCCCACCAGTAATGCTTCCTAAGATCTCTGCGCATCTTTGTACTGCCAGGATGAACTGAAAATGGGGAACTATGAGCTTCACATAACAACTCATTATTCTACTGTGAATCACAAGGTACGCATAATATTTTTCCATATCTCAAAACACAATCATTATCAATATTAAAATCAGGCAAATTACCCTTCTGAACCAACTCTACCTTTTTCTGCAACTCACTGTCTTCTTTCTGCGCTTTCTTTATTCTGTATGATAGATATGATTTCACTGAAACCTAAAACAAAACAGAAGAATTTCCTACACTAACAACTTCTATGCCAAATTTCATCAAATCAAAAACCAAAGGATCTCGTTCCAAACATATCATGGTTAATGAAGCATTACTTTTTCGACTCAAAGAATCAGCCACTTTATTTGCCTTTTCTGGATGGTAATGAATCATGCAATCATAATCCTTGATTAATTCCAACCATCTCCTTTGTCTCATGTTCAAAGGACACATCCAATTCTATTCAACGTAGCATCACTATAAATAAAAAACTCACCATTTCTGGAAGGCAGTGCCAAAACTGGAGCATTCACTAATCTTCTTTTCAATTCCTGAAAACAATCATCACATTCTTTTGTCCAAATGAACTTAACACCTTTTTGAGTTAACTTAGTCAGTGGGCTAGATAACCATGAAAAATTTTCAACAAACCTCCGGTAATAACCTACTAAACCAAGAAAAATATAGATCTTAGTTATATTTGTGGGTCTTGGCCATTCTTCAATAACCTTTGTTTTAGCAGGATCAACAGTTATGAAACTGTTTGAAACAATGTTCCCAAGGAAGGAAATTTTTTGTAACCAAAACTCACACTTGCTGAATTTCTAAAATGGTTTCTTTTATTTTAAGGTTTGAAAGACAACCCTTAAATGACTTTCATGTTCCTCTTTACTTTTGGAATAAACCAAAATATCATCAATGAACACAACCAGAATCTTATCCAAGAACTCACAGAAACTTATATTCATAATATCCATGAATACAATAGGTGAATTGGTTAAACCAAAAGTCATAACTAAAAATTAATAATGGCCATATCTAGTACTAAATGCGGTCTTTGGAATTTCTACTTCATTTACTTTAAACTGATGGTACCCCTACCTCAAATCAATATTTGAAAAATACTAAGTTCCCTGGAGCTGATCAAACAAATCATCGATATGAGACAAAGGATACATGTTCTTAACAGTGATGTTATTCAATGCTCTATAATCAATGAAAAGTCTCATTGAACTATCTTTATTTTTTTAAAAATAACACTAGAGCACCCCATGGTGATGTGCTAGGTCGAATGAATCCTTTATCTAATAACTCTTGTAATTGCTTATTTAACTCTAAAAGTTCAATTTGAGCCATTCGATAAGGGGGTTTTGAAATTGGCTTAGCATCAGAAATTAAGTCAATAGTAAATTCAACTTCTCGATTAGGTATAATACCAGGAAACTCATTAGGAAAAACAACAAGGTACTCATTTACCACTGGCACATCATTAATCTCAACACTTCCTTTATTTTCGACAATATGAGAAAGGTAACATTCAATTCCATATTTTACTAGTTTCTCAGCTTCCTGATATGTTATCAAAATAAAGGGTTAATTCTTGTACAAAAACTAAAAATCATTCTAAAAAGAAACCTATTTATCTTTGCAGTCAATCTTAGCATGATAAACAGAAATCCAATTCATACCAAAAATAACATCAAACTCTAATAGAGGAAAAACAATAAGGTTTGTCGGTAGATTGTTCCTGCACACAAGGAAAGGAAGATTCTTATAATTTCTTTTTGTCTCAACATTTCCCCTGGTGTTTTTACCATAAGTTCAGGATTCATATCTTGAGATGGAATTCCAAATTTACTAGAAAAATTATCAGAAATGAATGAATGTGTAGACCCTAAATCAAACAACACATTGGCATAATCTAAACAAACAAACAGTGTACTTGATACTACTTCATTTGATGGACCAACATCTTCTGAAGTAGTTACAAAGGATTTCACCACCCCTTTCTTCTTATAGTATGGCTGATTTCCCTTAGTTGAGTTCTTTTTTGGACACTCATTTTCATAACAACCATTTTCATTGCACTTAGAACATTTTACTGACTGTAAATCAGATTTTGTGTTACTATTAACCTGATCTTTTTCAGTGCAATTTCGATCCTTATGTCCCATTTTACCACATCAGTAGCACTTACCATAATTCAAAAGACATTCCCCAGCATGCTTTTTACCACAATTTTTACAAACTGTAAACTTAAGTTTCTTAACATCATACTTCTTTGAAGAGTTCTTCCCTTTCACCTACCACCTCGAGATATTATTTTGTTGTTTTTCAAAGAACACTTAATCATAGGAAAACTCCATTTCCACCTTCTCCGCACAATAAACACATTTTTCATAACTTTTGAACTCACAAGATGTTAAATCCTTTTGATACCTCGATTTTAATCCGGAGTAAAAATAGTTGATTTTACTATCAAGATCTCGTATGAAATTTCGGGCATACCTTACCAGTCGAGTGAATTTTGCTTCATAAGCAGCCACTGAGTCATCCACTTACCTCAATTCTAGGAATTGTTTTTCTATTCTAAGATGAACCACCTTATGAAAATATTTCTCATGAAACATACCTTTGAATTCATCCCAATCAAGAGCATAAATCTCCTCACTATCCCTGATATTTTTCACCATCGACCACCACTGATCATCTTCACCTTCAAAGTGGTAAATAGCAAGATTAACCATTTGATGTTCTGAACACCCCATGACATTAAAAAATTTCTCCAGTGCTTTAATCCACCCTTCTGATAGCACAGGTTCAGATGATCCTTTGAATGATGGGGATGTTGCCTCATGAAATGGTCCACTACTGACATGTTCCTCTATGGTTGATTTGGATGATCTCATGCATGGATACCACCACCATTTATAGCCTGAGACAACTATGCCATCATTGCAACAAACTGTTCAGATCTGATTCCAACCAACTCAGGTTGAGGATTTGGAAGTATGTCTTCCACCTAATGTTGTCCCAATATAGTTGCCATGTTTCCTCTCTGGAAAACCATTCTGAACACATAAATATCTTAGGCGAAGCAACATGGTAATATTTAAATGCTATATCATTTCAATCATAACTTAAACTAAAATAATTTATTGATATTAATTTAATAATATTCTAACTCCTAAAGTTGTCTAACCCGACCTCTGATACCAACTATATGGCCACAGCCTTAAAAAAATACATAATCTTGAATTAAATGAATAATTCACTTTGTGAATATTTTTAGGTTTAGAGTTTTAGAGAGTTAGGTCATAACATTTACATAACAATATGAATATTACATGTAGAAAATTCTACTCAGTATCCATTTTTTTCATAAAATGAAAACTCATAAGAAAAAGATTCAAGTCTAATTCTATGTTTTAGACAGCAAGACTTTTCCTTGATCTCATCCTTGACCCTATTCACCTTTAAGTCATGTTAAAAACATTTCTAAACTTGGGATGAGTATAAAAAATCTCAGTAAGGGTTATAAAATAAGAAAGAAATCATTAGTCCATCAATACATACAAAACATAAACTCTTTTACATACCTCATAAAAACATAAGATTTATAAATGACACATAGTAATGAAAAATCATAAAGGTACTTATGGCATTTATATCATACTTACATTGTAGCTATCATAGCTATATAGGGAGTTACGTTGGAATGCCCATTATAGTATATTCCCTAAATCGCTTAATAGAAACATTCACATTTACCTCCATCACATTACACAATGCATTGGAGAGAAATCTCAGGATCACCTGCCCTAGGTTTATCACAGAACCACCCATATATGTAAACAATTCCCAAGGACCATAATATAATCACAACACATAAAATAAGCACAAAAGAAAAGATAACATTCCCAAATTGAAATCACAATATATGTTTTCCAAATATTGAACATGATATTGAAATAATAAATCCAAAAACCATTTTCAATACCAAAATACATAAAATAGTATATGGTATTTATTTTCCTTTTAAAAACATTATGGCTTGTTAAAGAAGCCAAAGATCAAATAATACTCGCGACAGCGAAAAAGTTCGTTGTCACCGCTTACGTTAAAAGAAACATTCCTTTTTTGTCATTTAATAAAATGATTCATAGAAAAAATATTCCATTTGAATGAAATGAAATTTCAAAAAGGTTTTATACATTGTATAAAATAAAGTCATGTATAAAACAAAATATGCCTCAATGAAAAGAGATTGAGACAAAGTCCCTTACCTCGTGTCCGAAAAGACCCGTTCATTCTTTAATCTCCTTAATAATAAAATAAAGTTAATTTATACTTGATTAAGAACCTTTTTGAAGTTTATTATTCCATTTATATCATTTATTACCTTGTTATAAAAATTATGTAATCATTTAAGTTAATAATGGTTTTTTGTTGATATTTGGTACTTGAGTCACAAATGAACACCATATAATTACAAGTTGTCCATGTGGCCAATATTCCATTATCTCCATAATGATTTTCATGATTTATATATCATATATATCATATATATCCAGTATATATTGGTATTTATAATAGTACATACCATTTTGGAGATAAGAAATGAAATGCACCGTTCCTGGAGACGGTAAGTCGTACGTACGCATGAACACTACTTTCATTTCTGTTTCGTGCTTTAATGGAATTAAAACATAATGATACATAGGTATATTATAATTCCATTATAATATCATATATAATATCATTAACACTATCCTTTATACATCCCACATATGGCATTAATGATTCATATCACTTTGAGGGGGCGGTAGTCCGCACTTCCTCAAATGAAATTATCGTGTTTACCCATTATGGAAACCATAAAGGTATGATATAAATGTAAAATAAAGAATCATAATGAAAAAATAAACATAATATATATCATATATCAATAAAGTTCCATGTTAATGGCCACCATGAGAGGTGGTTGGAGATAATCGAACAATCATCATTTCGTGAGGCATTAGTTTTCCATCCACATAAACAGTATGTTCTTCACCCATTAGATGGATTTGTGTGTAATTGTAGTTCAAATACTTCTCATAAAAACATCCAATTATATTTAGGATGATGTTTTTGTTATAAATGAAATGAATAAAAAGAGTTTAGGGGTTAGAGAAGTAAAATAAATAAAAGAAGTTAAGAGGAATTGTTACCTTTAATTTTGGTAACTCGCTTTGGTTTGAACCAAATGGACTTATTGAAGTTCCTTATGCCTAAGTTAAGGATTCTAGGGAGAGGAGAGGGATCTTGAGAGATTATTTTGTCAGGTTTTGGATGAGCCAAGGGGATTTAGAGGTATGAGGAATGAGTAAGAAGTGAGGGATATTTATAAGGGGGAGGAGGGGCTCTTTAGGAAAGTGTGAAAATATTATTTTATTATATAATGATATTCAGTTTCTAAAGGTGAAAAACTAATTAATGTCGAATATAATAAGACTCATGGTCGAAATAAAATCATACAATAAGACTTGGACAGGTTTTGGATGTTATTTTCATATTTATAATCTTATTTATTTAAATCGTTTATTAATTATGTAAATACTGCATCATTATTGTGTCATAAATAATTAAATTTATTTGATGTCTAAAAATTATAAAAAAATACCATGATGTAAAAAATCGTTTTATATTTCCAATTAATATTTATAGTTTAAATGATAGTTTATATAACCCCGTGTAAAAATTAATTTACTAAAAGATATTTGTTTATGTCATTTTTGCCTTTACTTTAAGTTAATTAAAATAAAGTGTCATTATCACTCTCAAGTGGCTTCATGGAGTCCCAAAATTAACCCAAAGATTCCCATGGTTGTAAATGACTCAAAATATAAAGTTAGGACAAGTTTTAAGGTAATTTTGTATTATTATCATATTCTTTTTACCTTGAATTACCCTATTTACCTTTAAGCGTGGTAAATAAAAGTCAAAAGTTACTATTCACTAAAAATTATTTTCATCTTATTGAACCACATTTTACTTACTAATAAAAACCATGTATGTAGGATTTTCAAAATTCAATTCACAAAAGTGGTAAAATTTCATTTAAATGAAAAAGTTAGTTTTTTAACTACTACTAAGTTGTTTCACTATTCATCAGAAATTGATGTTTTTCGGAAAAATTACAAAAATTCATCCTAATCTATATTTGTTATTCCAAATTCAAAAATGATGTCTATTTTACCAAATTCAAAATATAGAAGTTACATTAATTAATTTAACATTAATTCCTGTTCTCAAAAAAAATAGCATGTTTTTAAGAAACAATAACTATTAAAATATTGACACTTGTTTATGTCCAATTTCAAAGTGAAATTAATTCCAATGACCAAAATTGGATTAATTGGTAAAAATATAACCTAATTAAACTTTAAAACCAATTAAAAAGATAATATAAACATATAAATAAATTATATTAAAAGGCACTTTTGAATAAAAATACAGCATTTTTTACTATTCATAAAAAAATGAACTTTACCAGAAAAATACCAAAAATTTACCCAAAGAAAATTTTGATGTCATGAATCTAAAGAAGAATTTTATTTTTTCAAATATAACATATAAAAATGACCAAAACAATATTTAAAGATGGCTCACCATCAAAAGGTCGTATATCGACCTTTTAGTGAATATTAGAGTATTTATACTTAAAATTAGATTCATTCATATTTTAAGCTCCTAACTTTTATTGGCTAAATGTAAAAACATTTAAAAAACATGTATAATCATTTTTTAGTCAGTTCTATTCATTACCTCCAATACAACAGCTAGGTGTTAACTACCATTTAAAATAATAATATTATATTATTAGTGTGCAACGTAAGATTTCAATGAAACATGTTGTTGCGTATCAGGTAAGCCATCGAACATAGCATCCCCTTTAAAGTAAAATTATTATTTAATTCAAAAATATTAATAAATATGAAAATGTATTATTCTTTATTTATTTGGGATGTTATAGGGAGTGCTACATAGGGATTATTTTCTATATTTTATTCTTGTTTTTGGATTGCTGCAACTCATTCTTTCAATTCCAAATCTCATTATTTTTTAAAATGCATGACCATTTCTTGTGATTTGAAGAGTATTATTTAATTTAATCAGTTAATAAAACTATTTTGCATATGAACATTATGCAACATAGGCCTTTTATGTTTAAACATGGTTTTGCATCATCTATTTCTATGATCGAACCCTTTAGATGACCATTCCAATGGTATGATCATAGAATTAGGGAAGGATACCAAGACCAAGGATCCCTACCGACCCAATTCTGACACAAAACGTAAATAAAACCCTACTCAATTGAATCCCTAGCACAGGATCCTGAACATCACTAAACTTGGCATGCCTCCCATATTGATTCAAAACCCCAACCCTTGCTGCAATTTATTTCCTTCCAGTAAATGAACCAATCAATTACAATTTTAAATTCCTTAATTAATTTAGAATATACAGACCATCCTTGTGGGTTCGAAACTCAAACTTACCAAGTACTACATTTTTCGGTATGATTGTTTGAATTTTATAAATTTTGATTTTGCATAGAACTGTAGGGAACTAACGATGGCCTATGGAGCTGTCAGATCTCAAATTGGTAGGAAGTGGCCTGACTTGGTGAGTCGGTATATGATCACCCAGATGGTATTGTTCCTTCTGTATGTATGTGGTAATCCTATTACTAAGTCCATCGATATCTCATCCCACTTCCAATTCGGGCCTCAAGGGGTTGTTCCAAACCTGTTGTAATCTGGTGCTTAGCCTTCACTTTCTGAAAACTGAGGCATCTCGAGACAAACTCTTCCACTTCCTTCTTCATCCCAGGACACTGATCCAGATGTCATAGGTCATGGTACATCTTATACACACCTAGATATACTTCTAAAGGGGATGTATGGAACTCCCTCGACACTTCCTCTCATAATTCCACGGGTACAACAGTGCGTCCTCTGAAAAGGATATCGTGCTCCCCACCTATCAAATGTCCATCACAGGTATTACCTGTAAAACATTTGGCACATAAAGACTAATAGTCGGTTTCACCAAGTTGTGCCTCCATGAATCATTTAATAGTGGATGGGAAATGATCAAAAACTGGAGATAAGCTGCTTCATCACCATCCATGAAGGATATTTCAAGCCAGGCAAACTGATTTGAGGCCTCATTTAGTAGTTGCGAACTCGATCTCCTGCTGAGAGAATCTGCCACCACATTTCCATTCCCAGGAGTATAGAATTTCTATAAGTCATAGTCCTGGATGAACTCTATCCAATGTTATTGTCTCATATTCTGATCCTTTTGATAAAAATATATACTTGAGACTTTTGTGCTTAGAGTAGATGATGAATCATTCACCCATAAGGTAGTGTCGCCACATCTTTAGTGCGAACACTACCATTTTCAACTCAAGGTCATGAGTCACATAGTTCTTCTCATGCGGTCTAAATTGTAGCGAGACATAAGTAATTGTTGCTTTACCATACATCAGAACACAACCAAGCCCGATTCCTGATGTGTCACACAACACCATGTAGTCGATGCCCTCCTCTAGCAGTATCAAGATAGGATCACTCTTCAAGCTCTATCTCAGTTGCTGAAAGCTCTGTTGGCATCTTTTTGACCACATAAAGGGTTTTCCCTTCTTTGTAAATTCCATCATAGGTGCTTCCACCCTAGAGAAGTCGGGTACAAACCTTTGATAGTACCCAACCAATCCAAGGAAACTATGCACCTCAATAACGCTCTTGGGTGGTTCCCAAGAAAGTACCACCTCGATTTTCATAGGATCCACTACAACTCTAGCCTCTGAGATGACATGTCCTAGAAAGTGGACCTTTAATATCCAGAACTCACACATCAAGATCTTTCTATAAAGACGGTGCTCTCAAAGTGTGTCCAGAATTATCCTCAAGTGTATTGTGTGCTCCCCCTTAGATGCTGAATACACTAAGATGTCATCAATGAAGACAACTACAAACTAAACTAAGTACGACTAGAAGATATTGTTCTTGAGTCCCATGAACACTACTAGGGAATTCATCATGCCAAATGGAATCACTAAGTACTCTTAGTGGCTGTAGAAACATCTGAAAGTCGTCTTCTAGATATCATCATCTTGTACTCGAAGATGGTGATAGCCTGATCTAAGGTCTATCTTCAAGAACCATCTTGCTCCCTTTAGCTGAACTAAGAGGTCATCAATCCTCGGTAAAGGATACATGTTCTTCATGATCACCTAGTCCAGGTTCCAGAAGTCCAAGCATAACCTCCAGCTTCTATTTGACTTCTTTTCAAACAACACAGGGGATACTCATGGTGAAATTTTGGCCCTTATGAACCCCTTCGTCTTCAAGTACTCCAGTTGTACCCTCAGATCCCAAATCTCTACAGAAGCCATCTGATATATAGCTGTAGATATTTTTGTCGTCCCGGGGTATAAATCAATGCAAAATTCTACCTCTCTATGAGTAGGTAGTCTTGGAACATATTTTGTAAAGGCGTCCTCATACTCATCCACCATTGTAGGGAACTGAAAACTCAAAACACCTACTGTTACGCAGGTAAGGATGGATGCACGCAGCTACCCCTTCCCCTGTCACTAGTGGAAATAGTTTTTTTAACGTTGGAGAAATAACATTGGTTTTTTTAAACCAATGAAAAAATTAAGTGTAGAAGAGTTTTGACATTGGTTTTAATAAAAACCGATGCCGAAAATTTTTTATGTGCGGTTTTTTGCACTGTTTTTTACTAAAACTGATGCCGAAAACCGAAAAAGAATTTATTTTTGGTGTTGGTTTTGTAAAAAAATAATTCCAAAAATAAAAAATATATATATTTTCAGTGTTTTTTTTCACAAAACCCGACATAAAAAATAATAATAATAAATATTTTCAGTGTCAGTTTTTGTAAAAACTGATGCTAAAAATATTTTTTTGGGCTTTTAAGCAATTATTTTGTTATAAATGATGCCAAAAGTATTTAAAAATCACCCTTTATCAAGAAAAATTATTTTTTATCTACAAAATCATCCACTCAAGAAGAATCCCTCCAAAATTGTGACACTTCTAAGGCCACCCAATGATCTCGAATAACATTGTTGTTAGATTTTCTTTGATTTTCACAATATGAAGTCTCCATTATTCATCTTCTTCAATTACTTCATCATATTTGTGTTATTTTTTTCTCAAAATCCTATTTCTGACCAAAACTGTGGTTTGATTTTAGTTTCTTTTTTATCTTTAATGTTCATTTTTACAATCAATTTATTTTATATCTTGCAATCATTGTTTATTCTTTCAACACATTCAAGAGATGAAGTTTAGATTTAGGATCAAGGATAATTTGAACTCTGAATTTTGTAAGTTGTTCTTTTAATTTGGTGGAATGTGTGATCATGAGTTTTACTAGATCATTACAATGTTTTAGATGCTTATTTTAAGTATTAAACCTCATAAAAATCTATTGTTCCTAATGTATTTGTTTATTGATATTTTTTTGGTTTGTGCATATCAATCTTATCATTCTCTTTAACATGTGTTAAGTGAATTTGATTATATTTATGGGTTTTGTAGATATAAAATATGTCTAAATAAAAAAATTCATAAGATAATTCAAAATAATATAAGGTAAAATATATTATAAATAGAAATGTAGAATGTCTCTTATTGTTGATACATAATTTCATAGTGGGTTTGACATGGTTACTTTAAAAATAGTTAAAGGATTATTGTGTTCAATAGTAATTCACCTCCTATATAATCACAATTCATAATTATAAGAACTCTCTATATTTACGAAGAGTGTTATAACCACTTTTAAATAATACAATAAGAGATAAATAGAGATTAATTTATCAATTATAACACTAGTATGTTTATTTTTATGAGTATTGGACCACTTTATATAGAACATTATTTAATTAATAAGGTTAAAAGAGTTCATGAATTTTATAAACTCATGGTTGATGCCCAACATAATTAATCAGTATGTTATAATATATAAAAAAATAATACAATACATCATAAATTAAGTTAATTCTACACAAATCAATGAAACATGTCATAAATTCTTATAGTAGTGACATGATCTAAATTTTTTAAATATACTATATAGTATATTCATATTTGATGTATATGTGATTTATATATCTACATTTTTATTTTAATAGAATTCTACTACAATGGATATCGGTTGAACACCCAAATGGTATGAATGAGTATGTAACATCATATGTTGATATAGATCTAATTGTTATAGAATTACATATATCATCCTAATCAGTAGTTATGTGAGAGTGTTAATGATGTTTTTCAATCTATTGGAGGTGTACTGCTGAGATGTGAGAATTCCATATCTATTATGACTAGTGAGTTTCAATTGTAGCATACCCCACTTTTTAGTAACAACTATGTGAAATGAACTAATAAATTAAGGAAATCTTTAATAATTTGACACACGCAACACTGAACTAATGTAACAAATGTGTAAAATGAAATAATAAATGTTAAATTATTGAAAATAATTAAATTATATTATCAATAAAATACATGTCTATAATATGAAAATTAAAAGTTTACTATTTTTAACTGTGTTTCATATATGATGTTTTTTATCTAATTATCAATATATTTTATTAAAAGTGTTTCTGTTTATAGTTTATCAGTTTATATATATATATATAAATGTTTATATGTTTTAATATATTCACCAATTATATTGTGATATCAGGTATTTAATGGATTTTAATTAGATAAATTTATGAAGAACCACTGATGAATATGAAAAAGGAGTTGATGGGTTATTGTAATTTTCTAAACGAAATATTTAAAACATTGATTTGATTTTCTATCCATGTATGAAGTATTTGAACATGAGAAATTTAAACTCCATAGAAATCAAGGATCGCCTATTTTTTTATGGTTTTAGCCTTAATTATACACATTGGATCTGTCATGGTGAAAGAACTGTAAATTCAACAGATAATGTTGATTACAATATTCATAGTGTGATAGAGGATCATATTAGAGATTTAATTTAGGATTTAGGTGTTGAAACCGTTGAAAAAATAAAATTATATAATGATTTTATGGATATTCTAAGAAACCATTATTCTAATTTTATAGTAAATATACAGTGTTATCAACCGTTTTGAGATTGGTTAACTTGAAATCAAGTAATGGTGGGAGTGATAAAAAAATTTCTAACTTACTTGCACTTTTAAAAGAGATAATTATAGAAGGCAATGAGCTTCCAGATTCAAATTAAGAGGTGAAAAAAATATTATGCCTAATGGTATTAGGGTATAAAAAGATACATGATTTCCCCAATGATTGTGTGTTGTATAGGAAATAATATTATTTTTTATCAAACTATCCTACATGTGAAAGATAATGATATAATATGGATGTAAAAGTCAATTCAGATTCAACCTCAGGTACTGAAATATAACCTCATGCTAAATAAAATAATATTTTCCAATAATCCCTTCATATAATTTTGATAAATAAAGTCTAATTCATTTTCAGGTACCAAAATCAAAGCTTCTCCTAAACCAATTTGGTACCTTCCAATAATTCCTCATTTGAAGAGTCTATTTTCATATTCAATTATTGGAAAAAGTTTAAGATGGAATTCAGATAAACGTATCTCTGAGGGTAAATTATGTCATCATGCTGACTCAACATAATGGAAGATATTTTATAATCAATTTCCTAAATTTTGAAGTGAATTTAGAAATCTCATAAAGGGAGTGTGTACATATAGAATGAATCAATATCGGAGCTTAAGTAGCCAACAGAGTTTGTGGCCTATTGTTTTGGTAGTTTATAACTTATCCCCACAAATATGTATGGAGAAAAAATATGTTATGATGATATTGATGATTTATGGACCAAAATAGCTAGGAAACCATATTTATGTGCATCTTTAACCATTGATTGATCATCCTTATTGTATATTGAAAAAGGAATTTAATGGTTTACAGAAATACAATCTTCCTCAACAACCATTTTCAATGAAGAATATTACAACAAGGTGAAAAATATTAATTTGAAATTTGGAAAGAAAAGTAGTTTTGGTCTTAAAAAAAATATCTGGAAGAAATAGTATATTTTTTAACTACATTATTGAATATTTTTAGAGATAAAACATAACATTGATGTTATTCATGTTGAGAAAAAAATATGTGACAGTTTTATTGTAACATTATTAGACATAAAATGAAAAAAAAATATGGATTGAATTATAGATTGGACTTGATAGAAATGGTAATATGTTCGGAGTTATCTCCCACTATGAAAGGAAATAGAACATATTTCCTCCAACTTCTCACACATTAAGCAAGAATGAGAATTTTAATTTTTTGTTATTTTTTGTATGGTATAAAAGTACCAAATGGGTATTATTAAAATTTCAATAATTTCATTTCATTAAAGGATTTAAAATTAATATGTATGAAATCTCATGACTATCATGTATTGATGAAACAACTACTACCGGTCGCACTACATTGTATATTGTCATTAGTTGTCAGAAATACTATCATCAGGTTGTGTAGTTTTTTCAAATCCATCTGTATCAAAGTTATTGATCCAAATTTGTTAGATGAGTTGGAGAATGAAGGTTCTCTTATACTTTTTAAACTAGAAATGTATTTTCCACCTATATTTTTTGATATAATGCTTTATCTAGTGATTCATCTGGTGCATGAGATAAGAATATGTTGGCTTGTTTGTTTATGTTGGATGTATCATTTTGAAAGGTATATGGAAATTTTAAAATGGATATGTTAAAAATTATTATCGAAAGGAGGCCTCTATTGTTCAAAAAATATGTATTGGAAGAGGTGATTGAGTTCTATTTTGAATATTTGTATGAAGTGGAGCATATTGATCTCCCTATATCTCAATATTTTATAGTTGATAGTGAGGGTAGAGGGATTCGAGGCTTAAAGGTAAATTTTATTCCATATGATGAAGTAATACAGACAGATTTATATATTTTTAACAACACAAATGATGTTCAATCATATATATCATCACATATTACTGAATTAAAGAGATGATATCCAAGAAGAAATGAAAAGTGGTTGATGATTGAGCATAAAAATACATTTGTTTCATGGTTTAAAGAGAAAGTGAGAGCAGATATATATGCAACAGAAATGTTGAAAAGGTTTGAAGGGGGTCCATCTCTTAATTTGATAACATGGACTTGTTTTTATATTAATGATTACACAAATTATACAAAAAATTTGGATGACAAGTGTACCGTTCAAAATAATGGTGTGATGGTTATTGCTAAAGCAGTGCATTTTTAAAGTAAAAAAGTTAAAACCCCAATTTCTGTTTCATCATCATATTTTGGAGTTCATGAGGATAATGGGAAATTTACTATACAAAATTTCAAGTCACTATGTTTATGTATAATTGGGTTGATAGAAATAGTGGTGTGAAACATAATGATTATATATTTACATTGGTTGATTTGAAAATATTTAATTACAATGAGGAACCATTTATCATGGTGACATATTAAAAGTAGATATTTTATGTCATTGATCCATCGAATGATTAGTGTTCTGTTTTTTTTTAAGTAAAAATATACCATTTGGGTGATGAAAATGATGTTGATGATGTTATTGATTTACATGGGTCTTATTCATCTACTATGGGATTTTTGGATGATTATAATGGCTACAAGGTATACATAGTTCATGAAGTATGTAAAGATCATGATGAAGGAATATGGGAAAACACTAAATCAATCACCTAATTTTTATGGTAATTATTGTTTTTTGAAACATACAAATGTGTGCCTCTTTTTTGCTTATTTTTGTCATTATTGTTTCAAAATATTTAGTTTTCTAACAATATGTAGGTACACAAAATTTCATTACATTTTCTTATTTCAATGTCATATACAGAGTGAGAGGAGAAGTTACCGAGGTATATCTATTTTTTTATATTGTTAAATATTTAGTAATATACTTATTTAAAGAAAGAAAACTTTAAATTTATAATTTTTTTGGAAGGACTACTGATGCATCCTCAGCAGAGGAGACTTATCTTATTACTATATAGAAATAAAGTTCTCAAGTTGGTAAACGTGATATTACACATTTACCAAAACTATCAATTTCTCATGGAGATGAATGATTACATATTCATTTTGATGATAATAATAATGAGACTGGACCAAATGTAGTTCATTTTATCAGTTATATATCAATGCAGAGCCATTCTTGGATTAGTATTTTATATCCTAATTAGAATTCTGTGGATAGGATTTTGAAACAACATCTTTGGGAGGTTATGATGGTAAAATATCTTAATTGATTTATTTTTTTTCATTTTTTAAATATTAAATATTTTAAATGACACATTTCATTTATTCAATTACAGATGAAATTAAATTTTGAGGAAACAAAAGAAATTAAGAAAATGTGTATCTCTTTAACAGGGGTTTGATGGAGATATTTTAAAACCAAAATGATGAAAAATTATGTTTTTGGAAATAAATATTTTGAAAACCCATTCCATAAGTATCCATATATAGATGCAGATACATGGAAAAAATTATTGACACCCATCATGATGAAAATTATCAAGTATGATAATTATTTTATATTGTAAAATTTATTATATATTTGTCTAATTATTAATTGGTGTATTTTTATGTAACAGTCCTCTAGGATATCTCATCAATAGAACCAGTTGAAAAATGTAAACCCTGTTACTTTATCATGTGGAGGGTATCTATATTTGGAGCAAAAAATGATTAAAGAAAAATTTGAAGCATTAAGATCTTAATATAGTAGTGGTTCAGAAGAGATCAAGTTTTGTCCTTTATCTCCTCCCACTCACTATGAAAAATGGAAACAAGAGAGAAGAAGGAAAAATGAAAAGTATCTTACTGAAGAAGATCAGCAAGTAGCTGATAAAATTGTAAGTAAATATTATTTATTTTTTTGGAATTTTTCTATTTTATAAATTATAAACACTAATATAAATTTTTTATTTTTTATTTCAAGATGAAATTAAGGATCAAGATACATAGTTCTCTTTTATCACTAAGGGTATAATGGAAATCCTAGCTATTTATTTAGGAAAGGCAAAACACTTTGGCCGTGTTAGGGGATATCAGGCGGGTGTTAGTATTTAGAAATTTTTTGGTCAGAGTAAACAATCAAAAGAACCAGAAATATAATCCTTAAAAGACAATATGAATGTGATGAAAACGTCTATGGGTGATCCAATTCAAGCAGTCATGTAGTAGTATTTGTTAGAACACTTGAAAAGATAGTCACAATTTATACAGCCTTCCCAACCTACTTACTTTGATCCTCCATCTCCATCCAAACCAGACTACCCTGCCCAGCTTTCCCAACCTGCTTACTTTAATCCTCCACCTCCATCCTAGTCAGACTACCCTACATAACCTACTTATTTTGATCCTCCACCTCCATTCTAGATGGACTACCCTACCCAACCTACCTACTATGATCCTCCACCTCCTCGTTCGGACCAAACCGTATACTGTGAGTTGTTTGCTAGAGATCCGCAAATAGATATTGTTGCATTAGGACTCATATATTTTTTTCGGTATTATATACATCACTATCTTATGAATATGGGTCTGGTTAGAGTATCATTACTTGATATTATTGATCCTAATGATCTACTACCATTTCCTACTATGGAGATTACTATAGTTGGGGATTTTCTAGGTCATTTTTTAGTTTTTCCAACTGGTATTTTTTATTATATTTCATATGAGGTAGGAGTTTTATTAAATATTAATTACATATTATTGAAATTCTAACATTTAACTTATATAAGATTATCTTAAAGTAAAATAAATTTCAAAATTGAAACAACATGTTCTGAAACAGTCGACTATAAATACTTCTGATATTTTTTATAGGATTAAAATATTATCTCATGATTATTATTCCTTGAATAATATATATGAGTTTTGGATGACATTTGATATATGCAGAAGATATTATCCATTGAGATTAGTCAAAGAATATATCATTAATCTAGTTGATTTTGAAGAGCTCTGCCTTAATGGGTTGTAGTTGTTCTCCATGTAAGTAAATTGATTTTTGGATTTTTATTTTCTTTAACAAAAAGATGTTTTAAATTGACTCATTATATTTCCTTTTTAATTTAGGTATCTACATATGATTCTTGTACAAAATAATAGTACATGTATTTATGGTTTTATAGATCTAGAATACATTTCCCTGGAAGTGCCACAAGTGAATAATACTTGTAGAGTTGCATATATATGTGAGAGATTATCATATACAGATATTGGATGTCAGTTTTTTCCATTTCTTGATAAGTAAGAACCGAAACACAATTATGAACTAATGAACATTATAATGTCATTAATTTTGATTTTTTTTATTCTAGGGGTCATTGGATGTTAGGCATATTTTTTCCAAATTAGTGTACCTTATATTGGTTTTTCTCTTTATGAGGAGGTGTTCATAAAAAAATTCAACCATATTAGACAGGTAAGTTTTTTTCATAAGATCCTTATATTTAATTATCATTTTTTATACATGTATTATTAATTTATATATATATGAAATTATAGTTCATGGAAAAAAATTTACAAAGAACATATGTCAATAAAGAAACCAAATACAATCAATTATGTGAAAGTAAAGGTGATTATTTTTAACATTAGATATTGTTCTATTTTATATATATATATATATATATATTATTTTTTATTATCATGTTAACTTTTTATAAGGGCATTGTCATCATTTAAAATGACATGTTGAATATAGGTATTATGTTCTACAATTCATGTACGAGATAATCACAACTGGGGTAACTACTAAATTTCATAAGTTTAGTTATATTAATTTTATTGTATTCTTAGTCATAGTATTCTATTTTTAATCTAATATCATTCAATATTATTGTATACATTTAATGATATGGAGTCTTATACCCAAACTGACCTTACCCATTTTAAATATTTGTTTGTGAACTAATTGTTGAGTCTAAACCTGGTGTCAGCCAAATTGGGGTGGTGGTTGTAACATGTAGAAATGTATACCACCTATTACTACTCTCCCAACACCTCTTCCGCATCTTCCACCCTGTAGAAGTCTCACATCTAGAATTTCCATCTGGTCAAGTGGAATCCTCACTAAGTGGAAGACTTGCATCACTACCTCCAACCAATCCTCAGTGACCTAAGGATTTGTTTTTCCCCTAAACCTAGGAGATCTTTACCTCTGGAAATCATGTAAGGAACTAATAATATGTGCGTCCTCTACCAGTAGTGTTGATAGTAACTATTGAGCAATGGGTGGAGGTATTTCTAGGACACTTCCTGAAGTTACCATCTTGGGCAATGGTACCTGCACAGAATCCTCATCACTCTATGGACCATCCTCATGGTCATGGACTAGAATCCTAACTGGTTGTTTGTGTGGAGGCATTTTGAAGGGTATCAAGATGAACCGTGATTAATTTATTATACCTAGTGAGATGAATCTAACTAAAAGGATCATGGGAAAACACTCAAAGATGCATGCAACCAATTTTTTCATATATCTAGTCGGAAAATAGAATTTAGCATCCTGGTGAATGGATATGTCAGACGCCACACCAAAACTGGACTCTCTGGAATGAAAGCTGAACTCTAAATACTTAAAATTGTTGTTCCATAAAAATTTAAAAACTCTTAGTTATTTTGGTAGAACTGAACCTCCCTTTGATACCACTTTGTCATGACCCATCTTTCAGGGCTTATGTCGTGATTTCCACAAGCCCTCCTTCCATAGGCTAGGGCCTAAAGACTAGAACTAAATAGACATATCCCAAAAAGGTAAGGCATTTTCCTTTAAACCTGTACACATGAACAAAGCTCAAACTATGGAAAGGTAAATACTAAGTAAACCACAACTGACACTGAGATAACTACTAGAAGTACAGTACCAACTGAAAAGGAAAATGTCCAAAATACAAGCCCAAGACCACAAAGTAAAGTACAAATTTCATGTTATTTCCATTCATGACCCCACCAAAAGGGTAGGTGAAGGGTAGCTTCCTATATCCATAGAAGTATATCCATTGGTCCTATATCACTAAGCACCACCTGGTCTCGAACCACCAAGGTCTATGTTGAAGCATCGATCATCTACCCGGGACACAAAACATGCAAGCAAAGCCCGTGCAGGGGTGAGTAACACAATACTTTGTAGGGAACCAAAACCAAAAAGGAAAGACACAATGCAAAGATAGATCAGAACAAGTATAAATCAAATTATAGAAATTAATATTATCATTCGTGAGCTAAATAATCTTGTACTAATGAGGGACTCATCCCTGATGAGTAACTGAGGTTCCCTCAGCTAATGGACCACTGAGGTCCGCTGGTCTGTTGGACCACTGAGGTCTACTCCTCTGCTGGACCACTGAGGTCCCCTCATCAGCTGGAACACTGAGGTCTTCTCTTATACTGGACCAATAAGGTCTACTTGTCTATTGTACAACTAAGTTCCCCTCGTCTATTGGACCACAGATGTCTGTGCGTCTGCTAGAACACTAAGGTTTTCTCGTTTGTTGGACCACTGAGGTCCGCTCGTCTGTTGGACCACTGAGGTATGCTCCTCTGCTAAACCATTATGGTATACTCTTCTTATGGACCACTGAGGTTCACTCATCTTCAGAACCTCTAAGTTACACTCCTCTACAAGACCACTAAGTAATGCTCATATGTTGGACCACTGAGGTCCGCTCGTCTGTTGGAGCACTGAGGGCCACTCGTTTGTTGCACCACTGAAGTATGCTTGTCTACTGAAGGATTCATCATCTAGTCCCACTCATCACCTGGCCAGCTAGATCATTGATACTCGCTCATCTTTTGGGCCAGCTAGAATACTTAGACCTGCTCATCTCTAGGCCAGCTATATCACACAGACCTGCTCATATCTTGGGCTAGATGGATCACTTAGACTCTCTCATCTCTAGGACAACTGGATCACTAAGACCCACTCGTCTCTGGGCCAGATCAATCACTATGACCCGCTCGTCTCTTATCCATCTGGATCACTAGGACCCTATCACCGTATCCTTTTCACCACAACCAGTCATAGGATTTTTGGTTGTACACACTTGATTCTAGGAGAAAATACTCCTCAATCCATCAGTTTCATCTCAAGTTCCATTAAATGTCACATAAAGTATTCCCAAAGGACTATATTATCTCAAGGGTCCCAACGTCACCGACATAGTGTCAATTAGAAACTTGATTTGAATTATATTGGGGTTTTAGTAAACAAGGTTCGGTTGTGTCGGGGCCCGGTCTGGCCTGGCTGCTAGGCCAGGAAAATTGGACCTTGCAGGACCCGACCTAGTTCAGTCGTGGGTCTAGCCCACCAAGTCACCAGTGACATGGTTTCATTCGGCCCAGACTGAAACAGGAATGCAGGTTCTTTCACATCCTATGACACCCAGTGGCCTGGTTTGTCCCGTTGGCTCGGCCTGCATTGGTGGGTCTTCTCTTCTCTATCCTAGGCTTCCCAGTGGTCCGGTTTACACCACTGACCTGGTCTACATGGAGGGCTTGTTCCCTCCCTACCTGGACACATGCTGGGAATATGGTTCATGCTGCATGCAGCTAGCTAAGGAATGTCGTCCCTTCACCACATGCAGACCCATGGGGACCGTGTGCCAGTGACCTATTGCAGCCCGCGGATGCGAGCCCCTCCTCCAACATGACACCCTAGCGGAGCTTCCCTCTTACACTGGTCCTCTCACACGGACTAGTTTCTCCTATACGGCTCATGGATTTGTCATAGTTCCAACTCATCGCACCGATCCGCGGACCGTGTGGCGCCTCCGTCCAGATGCCGTGGCTGGGGAGTTGTGTTTTGGTGTCGTGGTTTGGTGCCACCACCGCAGCCTCATGACGTGGCCACTCTCCGGTGTCACGTCCTTCCTGGAGGCAACCCTTCCACTTGGCATCTCCTCGGCCAATGCGTTGCGGTCATTGCATCACAAAGAACATGAAGAATGAAAGGAGAGATGAGGTGAAGGAATCACAACACAAGAACATCCAAATAACGATCTGGGTCTTTGTTCGTGTTGACCCAGATGTTTTCTTGTTAGCGGGATCAAGAATAACCAAAATAAGGTGGAATAATCACTAAGATAAATATCCCCTTTTTGTCCCGCATCATTAACCATCTTGTATGAATGATCGATCTATGGGGTTAACTTGTTCGTGAGTTAACCGACGTTCTTCATTTAAAAGAAATAATTGGGAAAAGAAATTAACATAGAAAAGAATCAAACCCCTACCTGGGATAGGATTTTTGGTCAAGGAAGAATGAGATCACGCACCCCTATTCTTCATTCTTGATCTGCAGCCCTCCGTCTCTATAGATTATTCTAAGGGTGGAAGAAGTTGTGTTCATCGTTCATCGTTTGTCATTTCCACTCACCAAAGTCTTAGATCAATTCTAGGATTATGCTAACAATCATGAATTTCTTGTTAGGCTATTAATTGATGGATGTGAATTGAAGAGTTTCTGTTATGTTGTGTTGCAGTGTCGTTACGTAGACTCATTGATGATGTTCATTAATGATATTCATCATCGCCTCATCGCCACACCACATCACTGATTTCCCACTACCCAACGATGAAGAAAACAAATAAAATAACTTTTTAAGTTGTTTTATTTTTCTTTCGAAAAGTCCAAAAAATAACTTTTCCCCTCGACCCGAACCGGTTGAGCTTAAGTCCTACTTAAGGATAACATCTCATTACGAACTCAACGATGGTATTATATTTTTAATCCAATTTAATGTCTATGATTTATGAGGATTTGAAATTATAATAACTTTTATTTAAATTATTTTATTTATGGTCACATCCTAAAAAACACCTTTCACATCCGGTACGTGTGAGATGATGTTAGGATTCTCCTAAAGAAAGCATACCCTAACAAACTCAACGGTACTCTCAGATTTTCAATACATGTTACCATTTATGAGTTATAAAGATTTGAAAATAAAATAAATTTTTTCAATTATTTTATTTATGACCAAAAACTACTTTCCATTGTTGACCCACACCGGCCAATGTTAGGCTCTGTTTAAGTAAATCATACCCTCATGATATTAACGGTGGTCTCGGATTTTCAATCTGATTCACCGTTTGTGAGTTATAAGGATTTGAAAAATAGAATAATTTTATTTAATTATTTTATTTACAGTTATGCCATTTTTTGGTTTTCTCCCCGGAGGCCCATGCCGACTAAACTTAAGTCATGCTTAGGGTAAACCCATCAACCTGAACACAATGGTACCATCGGATTTATGATCTAGGCACCCATTTAAGATTTGTTCCACTTTTTCAGGAAAACTGCTCACGCCTGCTATTCAAAACACATTTTGGACATATTATTCTGGGCACTCTGGGCCTCATAATCACACACCGTCTCAGCACCTGGTCTCGAAATAATCCCATTTAATTTTCAAAACAAATCATGGAATTTCAGGGTATTACAATGATCTCCAATGGGAATCCACCCTGGTGTAAGTATCTCTATATCAAAAATATTATTAACTCATGGAACTAAATTCTCCAATAATTATACCATCCTTCCTCATCCATCAGTGAACTAGAATTGGGATTATACACAAGCATCCTTTTGAGTGTAATCCTTGACCATGCACTCAAGTTCCTCAAACACATTAACAGGTTAGGGATGAATTTAATTATGAGAACTATGATTACTATATAAACATGATATATATTTCACCCTCCTAAGACTTGATCTCCAATGGGTTTCTACCTTAGTATAAGTGTAAGGACCTGGCCCCAGTTTCCCGAAGCCAGTGCCATATTTTATTATATTGGTATATAAACAAGGAATATGCATCCTGAATGACCGTGTAGTTTAGTATCTTTAGAAGAAAGATACATACATAGAACATTAACACAGAATTTATGAAGAGTAAATAAGAATAATTGAGAAATTAATTGGGATAAAGAGAGACAAAGAGTAACCCGGAAGAAAATGGAGGTTCGGGTAGAAATCCCTTACCTTAAGTCTGAAGGTGTTCATCACTTGATATTAATGACCTGAATAATGAAATTTAGGTTCATAAATTAACGATTCCAAAAAATATTCTACATTTAATTGATTTTGTATAACCTTATTAGGTTCATTCATGGACTTTTATGGGTTGATAGATTCAATTTCATTGTTTGGGAGTGTTTTCTTCCTTGGTTTTCATGATCGGTTTACTTATATTCATGTAAGGATAAACATATAGAATGAGAATGGTTTCCCATAATATAAGTTTTATGTTATTAGTGAAAACCATAATATTACATGGTTATAAAATTCTTTTGGTTTTAGTAGTGAATATTAATCATTATATAAAATGTTAATGAAAATATTTTGGGTTAATTGGCGGTTTTTGATCACAAATAACTCATTTTAATTTATAAATTAATATCATGTGTAAAAAGGATTTAAGAACCTTAAATAAGTTATAATACATATATTATAGTCTATTTAAACTGTAAAAATGGTTTCATGATCATAATTGAAGATGATAATATAAATTGAAAATTTGTCGTCCTTGAATGTGATAAATTAACACATCTTGGATGGTGATTTCATTTCTAGTAAAAAGGAATGGGAAAGAAGATATGATGAAGAATTATTTCTTTATCAAAAAAACATTCGATTACATGTATGGTATTGGATTCATCACAACATTTGGATTAAATGAGGTGAGTAAAGAAAAGTTAAAGAAAGGAATATGAAATAAAAGAAATGAAAAGAGGAATTTACCTCTTGAAGTAATCTTCCTTGAGGTCTGCTTTAGGGGATAGATTTTAGTCCTTTTATGAGACCACGGTATTTTGGAAATGAGGGAGGATATTGGTAGGATATTTTGGTAGAATTTAGATAACGTGTAAGGCTTGAGAGGATTGAAGAGAAGAGGGGGTGGGGATGGGTTTTTATAGTGGATGAGAGGAGTGATTTGTGAATATCTTATTCATTATTGTATTATTTTTCTCAAGACAATCAATAGTATTGATTCTTGTGACCAATAATAGTAATATGTGCATGTGTGTTCGAAAAAATGGTCATTTACATCATCTATGACTCAAGAATGATGTATAAATTCACTTAATTAGTATTTTTCATAAATTATCAAATTTCACTATTCACCAAAAATTTGAGTATTTCAGAAAAATACAAAAAAATAACCCAATCCATTTTTCAAAATGTAGAATTAAAAAATGGACTCAATTTTACCAAAATAAGTTTCTAAATAAGAGAAATTTAATTTTTAAATAAAATCATTATTTACTTGAAAAATACTTATTTAAATTTAAAACTGATTTTATAATACTTTTAAAAATTAACTATGGTATTATTAAATTATCCTAAAATTATAATACAACAAAATATTTATTTAGGAATAAATTTTATATAAATTAATTTTCTTTTAAATAAATATATTAATTTAAAATTGTAATTAAATACTTATTAATCACAAAAATACCGACACTTAATTATTAATTTCTAAAATACACTATTTCATTTATAAGGTGTCTAAATTTTTTATATACCTTCATGGGTTTGGTTACTATTCATAAGTTTTATATTAATATTCATAAGGTTATGTTACCATTCACAAGGGTCAAGTTACTATTCACTAAAAAATGTAAGTTAGTCTTATCAGACCCTAAATATCTTACTAAACGCAGCTGTGTATGTCGGTTTTTTGAAATTCTAATCATAGAGGAGATAAAATTATGTTTACTGGCTAGGTTATAACAAATTTTTATTTTTTAGAGACTCATTGTTTCATTTATTCAATATTAAAATTATTTGTAAAGTTGTGGGGTTTTATATTCTCCTCTTTTTACAAAAATTTCATCCTCGAAATTCATAAAATGTTATCTCATAAAAAGTTTTGGGTAGGTATTCATCATAAGCTCCTCAGGATCCCATATTACCTCATCTATTTTATAATTTTTCCAAAGTATTTTTACCAATCGAGTTGTCAGATTCCTTGACACTTGTTCTTTAGTGTCCAGAATCTGGATAGGCACCTCCCAGTATGATAGGTCAGGTTCCAATTCTATTCCTTCAAAAGTGAGGACATGGGTTGGGTCTGGCATGTAATTCCTCAACAATGAGACATGGAACACATTGTGTACTTTATAAAATCTAGTAAATATAGCCAATCGATATAAAATAGCTTGAATTATCTCTTGTATTTCGAAAGGTTCAATCTACCTAGGGCTCAGTTTCCCTTTCTTCCTAAATTTTATAACACCCTTCCATGGACATAATTTCAAGAAAATGTGATCTCCCTATTGAAATTCCAAATACATTGATTGTTAGAATAGATCTTTTTCCTTCTTTGATCATTTTTTATATGGGTTTGAATAGTCTTTTCCTTTTATATTGTTTCCTCCACAATCTCTGGGCCAACAAGCTTCTTTTCTTCAACTCCATCCCAATAATTTGGTGTAAGACATCTCTTTTTGTACAATGCTTTATATGGTTCCATTGGTATACTTTAATGGAAACTATTATTTTAGGAAAAATCCACTAAAGTTAAATATTGATTACACATACCTTGAAGGTCAAGTGAACATGATCTCAACATGTCTTCTAAGGTTTGGATTGTCCTAACTGATTGCCCATCAGTTTGAGGGTGGTAAGAAGTACTCAAACGAAGCTCAGTATCCAAATGTTTTTAAAGAAATTTTTATAATTTCAATTTAAATCACAGATCGCTATAAGACACAATTGAGAGAGGTTATCCATGAAGTCTCACAACTTCAATTATATAAAGCCATGCAAGGTGCTCTAGTAGAAAACCATCCCTTATAGTGAGGAAATGTGAAGATTTCGTAAGTCGATCAACACTTACCCATATCACATCATTCTTCCTTTGAGTTTTGGGTAATCTAGTGAAAAATTAAACAGTGATTTCATCCCATTCCCATGTAGTAATAGGTATAGGTTTAATGACTTCTCATGGATGTCGTCTTTGGGCCTTCACTTGTTGATAGACTAAACATCTTGAAACATAATCAGCAATTTTTCTTTTCATGTTTTCCCAACAGAAATGTTCCTTCAAATCTCTATACATTTTAGTGATACCAGGCTGTATAGAGAAATTCAAATTATGGGAATCATCCAATAAATCCATTTTTATCTTCGGTATAGCTGGAACATAAATCCTCTTCCCAAATTTCAGAGTTCCATCTTCACACACAAAGTCACCCAACTTCCCATCATTCACACCTTTAATTTTCTTTTGAATATTCTCATCATCAGACTGAGAAGTTTTAATTATTTCCAACAGAGATGGTTGGGAAAAAAAATGAAAAAGTAGTGATGTTTCACCTTCTTTGATAATTCCCATATCTATATTTACTAGATCCATAGACATATGATCCCTTTTAATCCTAATTTTGTTCATAAATCTATGATCCTTCCTGCTCAATGCATCTGCTACCTTGTTTGCCTTTCCTGGTTGGAAATGTCTGCAAAAATCATAATCTTTGAGTAGTTAAAGCCATCTCATTTTCCTCATGTTGACTTCTTTCTATGAGAAGATGTACTTTGACCTCTTATGATCCATATATATCTCATATATTTTTCCATAGAGATGATGTCTCCATATTTTTAGAAAATATATAACAACTACTAACTCAAGATCATGAGTATGATAATTTTGTTCATGAATTTTTAACTACCTAGATTTATAGGTATTAACTCTATCATTCTTCATAAGGACATAACCAAGTACTTTCTTTGATGCATCACTATAGATCACAAATCCTCCATTCCCCGATGGTAGAGTCGGGATCAGAACATTCACTAATATCCTCTTTAATTCCTCAAATAATTCCTCACATTCTTTTGTCCATACAAACTTAACCCCTTTACATGTAATCTTGGTCATTGGGTTGGATAAATGGGTGAATTTTTGAATGAAACACCGATAATAACCTGCTAAACTAATAAAAATATGTACCACGGTTATGTTCATTGGAGTATGTCATTCTTTCACAACCTTTTTCTTCATGGGATGAATAGATATTCCATCCTTTGAGACAATGTGGCCAAGAAAGGAAACTAATTGAAGCCAAAATTCACACTTTTTAAACTTCCCATATAATTCATTTCTTCTAAGAGACTTTATAATAGTGCGTAATTGATTTTCATGATCTTTGTAAATTTGGGATTATACCAAGAGATCATCAATAAATACCACCAAAAAGTCATAAAGCTATTCCTTGAAAACTCTATTCATTGGATTCATGAAAAAAGAGGGTGGATTAGTTAGTCCAAAATGAATTACTGTGAACTTGTAATTCCCATACCTAGTTCGAAATGGTGTCTTTGTAATGTCTTTCTTTCTTACTCATAACTGATGATATCTAGATTGAAGGTCAGTCTTTAAAAAATATTGGGCTCCATGATGTTAATAAAATAAATAATCAATGTGATGTAGGGGATACTTGTTATTTATTTTTAAATCATCGATATCCCTATAGTCAATCCAAAACCTCATATATTCATTATTCTTCTTTATGAAAATAACAAAGGCTCCCTAGGTAGAAACACTAGGGAGGATAAATCCTTTATCACTCAATTCCTCTAGTTGTTTCTTCAATTCTACTAATTCCACAATTTCCATTCTATAAGGTGTCTTTGATATGGGCCTTGAACTAGGAATTAAGTCGATGGAAAACTCAATTTCCTACTCTATAGGATGTCTAGGTAAATCCTATCGAAATACATCAATATATTCCTTCATAATGGGTACATCCTCGAATTGAAAGTTCCTTTCCTCGCCCATATTTATTGCATTCTCTTCTTTCCCAATAATTGAATTCAGTATATCCACTGGGGGTGGATCTATATAAGAATCATCTTGTGATATTTCTACTCTAAATATAAGGGATTCAACACTATTCTCAAAAATCATAACTTCCCTCTTCTTACAATAGATCTTTGAATCATAACGTGAAATCCAACTCATAACAAGGATTATATCAAAGTCAATAATGTGTATGATGATAATTTTAGTAATTAAAGCATGTTTATGTGTCATGTGGGGGACTGATCGACATGTCTTTGTTGCAATGACACATCCCCTGGGAGTTTTGACTGACAACTCCTTTATTAAATCAAATTGGACATGTCTATTTTCTTAGAAAACTAGGAAGATATAAAAGAATGTGATGATCCAGAATCAAATAAAGAATTGGCTATGTTTGAGGAAATTTTTAAATTACCTTCCACTACATCATTAGGAATTTCAACCTTAGTAGTTATGATCACATAAGCTTGTCTTTTCTCCGTTGGCATTTTCTGAGGCATGTTTCCTTGATGATTTGGAAAATCATTAGCATAGTATCCCATATTTCTACAATTATATCATTGAACATTATTATTTTATTTCTTTTCCTTGAATTCACCAGCCTGATGGTCTTTCTATCCACAATTGTAGCACACCCCTTTTTCCTTTTAATCAGACACCAGGGTGTTTCCTTCCACAATTTTCATAGGGTGGAAAGTCAACTCTCCCATTCTTCCCAATTTCCTTACTTCCTTTTCTATAGTTATCAGTAGACCTCTTCTTCTCTTTATTTACTTTAAATTCATAAGACTTGGAGAAATCATTTTATTTATTGATAGCACATGAGACTATGTCTTCATATGATGAGTAAGTTTGGAAGACTCATGCCCTTCGAAGGAATGGATTTAGGCCATCAAATAATCAATCAATCTTGCTCCTTTCATTATATATATAGTAAAAATCACACCTTGATAACCTTGTGAAGTTAGATTCAAACTTTTCAACATTTTCATCTTCATTTTTCCTCAAATTTAGAAACTAATTTTCCATATCCACCCAATGTTCATGAGGAAAGTATTTCTCTAAGAAAATTTCTTTAAATTCACTCTATTTCATGTTTTCTATTTCTTCCTCCTCATTTGTGTTTTGAATTAGTGACCACCATTGATCATAATCTCATAATAGATGATAAACTTCCATGAAAACCTTCTCCCTTTCATTACTTCCCAAAGAGATAAATATCTTCTCTAAGGAACTTATCCACTGCTCTGCTACAAATGGGTTTGTAGTCCCATTAAATGATGGAGGTTGTTGTCACATAAAGTGATCTAACATAGCTCTTCCAAATTGTGGATCTAGATGCTCCATATGGGTAAGGTTATTTTTCATAACCTGAGTAATCTATCCTAATATATTTATAAGTTTCTCTTCACCAGTCATATCTCAAGAGCCAACATCATTATCCTGCATAGGAGGGCAATCCCTACATGGTATATGCGTGTTCATACAGTTTCCAATCCTTCCACTAGGTGCCATTTCTAAATAATGGCATGCACTATATTAGGTTATGAATCATAATGTATATTCTAAACTTATCATAAATTAAAATACTATTCATGGCTAATCCCATAATCATAAACATGGTTATTTGAGTAAAAATTTACATTTAAATCTTTCATAATGGCTTGTAAAGAAATTTTGAATTATCCTAATCATATCCTCTAGGAGTGTAAAACCAATAGTGTAGTAAGGCCCATTTTTTGTACTAGGATACCTCAAGTCAAGCCTAAAACACCTTGTCAGAGTTTTCACTCTTAGGTACATCTGTGCCAGAACCACATCCACTTGTAGTATCCATATAGGGATGTATTTTCTAGAAAGATCCACATAATATATTACTTACAAATTCCATGATGTTATTGTATTTTTATCCTCAAATACTATACTAGGGGTTTGTTCTATAATCTAAATTTTCTAAATCTAGTTTCTATGTTTTCTACTAAACTTTCTTTCATACCAACTATAAGGACCCGACCCCAGTTTCTTGGAGTCAGTGCCTTATTTTATTACATTGGCATATAAACAAGGAATATGAATCCTGAAGGACTGAGTAGTTTAGTAGATTTGGAAACAAGATACATACATATAAAATTCACACAGAATTTATGAGAATTACAAAATAATAATTAAGAAATTAATTGGTATAAAGAGAGACAAAGAGTAACCCAAAATAAAATGGAGGTTTAGGTAGAAAACCTTTACCTTAGGTCTGAAAATGTTACTCACTTGATCTTAATGACCTGAATAATAAAATTTAGGTTCAAAAATTAATGATTAAATAACCACCTCTACATGTAATTTATTTATTATAACCTTATTAGGTTCATTCATGGCCTTTTATGGGTTAAGAGAATCAATTTCATTATTTGGGAGTGTTTTCTTCCTTTGTTTTCACGATCGTTTTACTTATATTAATTTAAGGATAAACATGTATAATGAGAATTTTTGTCCAGAATAGAAGTTATATTTTATCAGTGAAAAACCAAAATATTACATGTTTATGAAATTCTACTGGTTTTGGGAGTGAACCTGAATCATTATATAAAACTTTAATGACAATTGTTTGGGTTAATTGGCGATTTTTTATCACAACGAACTCATTTTGATTTATAAATTAATATCATGTGTAAAGAAGGATTAAATAACTATAAATAATTTATAATACATATATTATAGTTTTTTTGAAACATAAAAATGGTTTCATGACCATTATTGAAGACAGTAATATAAATTGAAAACCTGTTGTCCTTGAATGTGATAAATTAACACATCTCGGATGGTGTTTTCATTTTTAGTATAAAAGAAAGGGAAAATAGAGACGATGATGAATTATTAATTTATCATAACAAAATTCTAGTAAATGTATGTTACTTAATTCATCACAACATTTGGAATAAAGGAGGTGAGTAAAGAAAAATAAAGTAACTTGAAATAAAAGAAATGAAAAGAGGAATTTACCTCTTGAAGTAATCTTTCTTGAGGGCCTCTTTAGGGGAGAGTTTTTGGTCTTTTTATGAGACCAAGGGATGATGGCTGTGAGGGAGGAGTTTGGGAGGATATTTGGGTAGAATTTAGAAAAGTTTTAAGTCCTGAGAGGAGTGAATAGAAGAGGGAGTGAGGAGGGGTTTTATAGTGGAGGAGAGGAGTGATTTTTTATTATCTTATTCATTATTTTATTATTTTGATCAAGAAAAGAAATAGTATTGATTATTATGACCAATAATAGTAATATGTGCATGTGATTTAGAAAAAATGTTCATTTACATCATCTATGAATGAAGCATTATGTTGAAATTTACTTAATTAGCATTTTTCCTAAATTATCAAATTTTACTATTCACCAAAAATTTGAGTATTTCAAAAAAATCCAAAAAATTCACCCTAAACATTTTTGACATTTAGAATTAAAAAATGGAATCCATTTTATCAAAATAATTTTCTAAATTAGAGAACTTTAATTTTTAAATAAAATCATTATTTACTTGAAAAATAAAGATTTAAATCTAAAACTGATTTTATAATAATTTCAAAAATTAACTAAGGTCTTTTTAAATTATCATAAAATTATTGGACAAAAAAATATTTATTTAAGAATACATTTTATGAAAATTAATTTTCTTTTAAATCAATTTATTAATTTAAAATTGTAATTAAATATTTATTACTCACAAAAATACGAACACTTAATTATTAATTTCTAAAATACTCTATTTCATTTATAAGGTGTCTAAATTTTATTTATACCTCATGGGTGTGGTTACTATTCATAAGGTTCCTATTAATATTCATAAGGGTGTGTTACTATTTATAAGGGTCAAGTTACTATTCTCCAAAAATGTAAGTTGATCTTATCAGACTCAAATATCTTACTAAACGCAACTTGTATGTCAATTTTTTGAAATTCAAATCACAGAGGTGGTAAAATTATGTTTACTGGCTAGGTTATAAAAAAGTGTTTTTTTGTAGAGACTCAGTGTTTCCTGCATTCAATATTAAATTTATTTTCAAAATCTTGGGGTGTTACACTAAGTCCCTCAATATCTCAAATACTCTAACCCATGGGACCCAAACTCTCCTATGGGTTTATTGTTCTTCCTCATTCATCAACAGATTGAGAAGCCAATTGAACAATGAGGACATTGATTCCTCCTATAAGCAGGATATGTAGGAAACATTTCTAAGGCTCAATATCTATATCAAACACCCTATAATGTCCATCCCATTGCATAAGTTCTATATCCATATGTGGTGATTCTGATAAATTTATATCCCTTATTTCTCACACTGAGAATAACTCACATGATCTTAGGGATTTGTAATGATCATATCACTAGAATCAAAAATTTCCACCAGCCAGTAAAACCTCAGTGTGTAAGGCTTGTTAAGTGACATGATACGACTACCCCCATACAATATAATCAAAATTTGGGAAAATAACCCTAATATATATATATCATTGGTCCCATCCCATTAGTAGGTTTAGGGAATATCAAAATATGATGACTCTAGTTCCTATTATAATCTGGATATGTATGACACCTTCCTAAGGCTTGAGATCCATACCTAGTGCCAAATTTCCCACATATATGTCCTTTACTCATGAAATTAAACTCCGTGGTTGGGATTTAGATGAAATATGTGGGTTTTTATTCCTATTATACATAAGATATGTAAGAAACCTCATGAAAGTTCAATATCATCCTTCAACCACCAATTACCACCCAGGATGGCAATAAACTCCAAATTTTTCTAGTTATATGGATTCAAAATATAATAATCTACCCATTACTAAGAAATAATTTTAAATGTATAGATAGGATCAGATACATACAGATGATCTCATCAATACAACCCCACTTACATATAGAATGATTCAACACCCAATCATTTTATTAGGTTAATTGTTCCAATATCAAGATTTATAATAGATTTAAAAACATATCTTAAATTTATATGAGAGTCCAAAAGAGGCAATAATTACCCCAAAAATTATTTCTTGATCCCG
Source organism: Viscum album (assembly GCA_963277665.1). Lineage (NCBI taxonomy): Eukaryota > Viridiplantae > Streptophyta > Magnoliopsida > Santalales > Viscaceae > Viscum > Viscum album. The sequence goes on along the minus strand of OY728145.1, from coordinate 684,902,540 downwards.
ACCTCGTATCCTATTGACCAATGTGAGTTCCTAAGTATCATTGGGCTTGAAACCCCAAATGACCATCTACCTTTGGAAAGAAGGCTTGTACCTTGTTATGTATTTGGGAGACACTGGGAGTTTCTATGAGAGACAAAAATGGTAAACCTAATGTGAATGATTATGGAACCATACTTGAACCCCCCACAATCAATCGTCAGATATCCTACCTCTTCTGAAGGAAAAAAATGGTGAATACAACATGAAATAATGTAATGATAGAATTAATTAATCATTATTGGACTTAGGAATCATATATCATAAACTTAGAGAACCATACCATATTTTGGATGAAAAAAAATGGTTAAACCAATGAGAATCTCTAAAATAATAAAAATTAAAATTTTACCATGTATTGGTATATTTTGTTTTGCATCTCCTAGGAAAATTAAAATGAGGCCTGATGTAAAATCCCTAAATAATAAAATGTAATTGAGGTTCCCATGAAATAAGGCCATTCTCGCTGTGAAAATTCCACATGAGAAAAATGGATGATATGAGAACAAGAAAGTAAAATTGTGTTACCCATGCATACCTGATTGAGAATGCTTCACACTTGTGATGATGCACTAATTGGTGACCTTGTTTCTTATTGTATTTTTTACTACAGAAACTACTCTCATAGATATCTTGAACTGATATCATGTATTCATAAAGAGAATGTTCTAGAACCTCATCTATAGTAGTAACCTCCATGGGTCACAAAAAAACTCACCCACCCAATGCCTTCGGCTTCAGGTGGCGATCATGGTGGTTTGGGAATACCACAAACATAGTATGATCCTGACCCTATAGGATGAACATAGAGGTATCTAGATTATGAATCTAGTAAATATATCTCATTCAAGGAAATATTCAATAAAACTAGTGGCACATGTCACCACCACCAATGGATTCAGATGATTATTCCTGGAGCAGAACAATCAACACCTTTCATATATTAGAAAGTTTGATCACGAAGTTGACTATAGCTCCATCTTGATTTAGGAGATACATAGGAGGGATCCTGTTAATCATTATCAATATCATCATCCCACTAGTTCCCCTCAGTCTCTTGCTAATAGAACCACTCAAACAATTTACACCCTAGATACTAATGAATAGGTATGAAGGAGGTCTCAGTGAGCTTAGAAATCTATAGACAAACGGAAGTGGTCTTGTATCCCCACTTCCAATGACAAATCTTGTCAGTATATTCTAGAATTAGCCAGTGGGAAGGCTCATATTCTTTCTCACTTCGATTAAGTTTGAACTTATACTCCTATAGTAATAATGGATAAGGAACAAATCCATTCCCCCATGCATGAATCCCATCATCATATTCTGATGGCATGATGAGGAAAGGAGTGGGATTATATCATTTCTTCAATCAAATACATCATCTAGTATATCTTGTAGACCAAGAATGTGTAGGCCATCATTCCTTAAAACGCTTTTATAAAGTTTCACTACATTCTAGAAATAATATAAGAGCTACATCTACACATTTTAGCACTAGTACAGATACAGGGATAGGTACATATCCCTATCCCAGTAGCCAGAGCATCATATCACCATGATCAATACAAACAGGTTGCTGCCTCAGAAAAAGCGCGCATTATTTCTCCCATATAGGTGGATTATTGGCATATTATAGTAAAGTATGAGGCATAGAACTAGGATCATATACCCAATCCAACTGGGACTCACCAGATCAGTTTGTCACACACCTTGGGATAGTTTCACATTCCTATCAAAAAATACTAGTAGCATAATCCAAAGTCACAAGATTAGGCTCATATACTCATTTCAATTAGGGTTTACTATCTAATTTTGGTAGATTCCCTGGGATAGGTGCACATTCCTATCGAAAAAGACGAGTGAAATACTCAAAAGGAGTAGGACTGAGATCATATCCCTATTCTAACTGGGGATCACTAGCTCAGTTTGGGACATGCCTTGAGATAGGAACACATTCCCATAAAAAAGACCAGCATCTTACTATAAAGGCATAGAACCGGGCTCATATCACCACTCCAACTTAGGTTCTTTATTAAAATATGGAAATCACTTCAGAGTAGGCTCATATTTGTGCATGTGAAGCTACTTAGAATATTCCAATAGCTCATATAATCTAGTCCCATATCCCTACATATGTCGATGAATGATTGCACCAACATCCTTCATAGGATATATAAAAGGAGGCCCATATTTCTTCTCCCATTCTAGAGGTATATTTTCATATTATGATGAAGAATACATATTTTAACTAGGATCATACCCCCGCTTCATCCAGGATTGACTAGAATATTCTAATAACCACACAAAGGAATGGTAATATTCCTATAGATAATACATAAGCACACTAGAATACTCCAAAAACTTCTCAACTGTAGGCTCATATCTCCATAGTATAATATAGTTATCAACATATTTTGACAACCATCATACATCAAGATCATATACCTGCACAACCCCAAAAGGAAGGTCAGCATATTCTGATCAAAATAGAGAATTAGGATCATATTCCTAGTCTGATCATTTTCAGTTTCCTTGAGGTTGTGTGATACATATTTGTAACACCTCAAAGTTCTGGAGACTCGTCAATTATAAGTATAAGGTTATCTCTACTTTAATAGTCCTACTTTCAGTAGTAAAAATATGGATTGTAGAGACACTACTTATGAAATCCTCTATTGTTAACCTCCCTACAATTATATCTCTATAGGATAAGGAAATTCTCCCATTTCCTGAAAACCTTCATATAAATATGTTTTGAAAACTAAGACACCTTCATATAGAAAGGTTCTTGAAACATTGGGGATAACTGTATATTGTTCCCCATCAACTATAAACCTTACTTATTCATAATTAGCAGGAAAACCAGAGAAGTAACCTATGTGTTTTGATCAAGTAGAGGAATATAATTCGAATAAAGAAGAGGAATAATATGTTATATAGAGAGAGTTAGTTGGGAACAACCCCCCAACCATGATCTGACCTATCGCCACTTTCGACTATGAGATACCAAATGAGGTAGAGAAGGATTGAATTCCTTACTTATGACATAACATGTGGGATAATCATTAGTAGTTTAAGGTTCAAAACCTCCCTTATCAAGGATATGAGGGTAATCTATAGGTCATACATACACTTTTTTATCATCTGGATATTGTCTCATTCTCCTTAGCCTGAAACGTATGAATGGAAGAGCATGACAGAATCCTTTGAAGTACTTGTCTTTGTATCATAAAAACTCTCTATTGACTGATTTCTAGATCCCAGTAAAACATATTTATACTAGGATGGGGAAAATATAGAACACTTTACTTATATATGTCCCCATGATAGAAAAACTCCCTAGATATAGAATCTTGTAACATTATCACCATAGTTGAAATCAGGGGACCCGATAACGCGCGGTCCTATTAGTAAATATAGAGTGATTTCCCCAATTTGAAGAAACAAATACTTCATTAATAGAGGGAGAATGCCAATAAAATAATCCTAATCTAGGACCCCGGAAAAATGGGAACACATTTCAGACACAGAAGCCAAATTTGATGATTACCTCCCAGCTTCTCGTATAAGATGACTCCCATCAAAAGTAGCCAATGCACCCAGATCATATACAAGAATAATTACATAGAATAAACTGGATCACAATAGAATCTACCATAGAATCTATCTAGGATTTAATATTGGCCAGATGTTTGGGGTAATTTTTACCACTTCATCCACCCCTTGGTTCATCAAACCCTAAGAGGATCCAAGAAATATTGATGGTAGTTGCAAACCAACCCCAGCCTATAGTACTAGGGGGATTTTTTATATCATCCATCATCACCAATTTCATTACACCCCAAGAGGATCTTTTAGAAAATAGTAATAGTTCTAGATCAACCCTATCTTGTAAGGCTGGGGGCATTTATATCGCAATTTCTGTATTAGGATCAATTAGATCATCAACTGGAATCATCAAATCCTCGACAACAGGATCCAGAAGTGATAATAGTGAACATAAATCACCACCAACCCATAGGGATGGGGGTATTTTTATCATTATCATCACCCTAGAAGGAATAATTCTTATTTAGTTTCAAATATAAATATCAATGGTCAATATCACATTTTCTCCTCCCACCATGAGACATACCTTTTCTATTTAGGGCCCTTTCAAAAAACATGATTGAAAACTCCCTTAAGGTCAAAATTTTCATACCAAGATAAGTGTAACGTATGAATAATAATACTAAACCCTATAATATTATTAATCTAAAATGGTCCAATATGTAAAGGGTTCAAATAAATAAACCTAATGCAACCCACTAAGGAAGATTAAGTAGTACTAAATCACCCTATTGTGGGGAGAGTAATGAGATAACTATCATTGATCGATACACCTTAGTTAATTACATCACCATAAAAAAAATCAACTAAGATATAAATGTGGTGGGGTGAAATTTATATTCCATACCTCAAGAGGCAGGCAACCTAGATGTACAAACTAAGGTTTCACATATATAGAATTAGAGAAGTAGCCATAACCAGGAACCTTCGAATAAAAAAATTACCACGTCCATAATGGAACAATTCCAAGTATAATGGGAAAGGTGAGGTTACATCCCACTCACCACATAGAGGAGTTTAAATTCCCTCCATAGTGGAATGGATGGCACAATATTATGATGAGATAAAAAATCTCTGATAGATCAATGAGGAATTACTTAGGGGAAACATTCTCACTGGGTATCATCCTTATAAAGGTAAAAATATCCCTCCTCCCATATATAATGAGAGAGATAATCATCCTAAAAGAGTGGAATTTGAGCATAATGTAGGCTATGGATCCATGCAGATGGTCTATATAAATGAAAAGGTTGAGGATGATCATGACTTTCCTCTATTACGACAACAACCTCTCCCCCTGTCAGGGTGATCATTCAGTCATAGAACGACTCAAGAATCAGTGGATTATGAAAAATGGAATTTCTAATAATGACTTTCTCACTCATCTGACCTTTAGGGAATAGCTTCACAAACCAAAAAATGTCCTAGTGCCTAGGGGGAATCATTGATTACACCACCAAGAGGTAGATGTAATAATCAGACCTGGGAAAATAAATAAGAGAAATAGCCTTATCCAGCTCCCGTAAAAACTCTGACTATTGCTGACTTATTTTATTCAAAATATATAAAATGGGAACTTCCCACCAAATAGAACCCTAATAGGATGAAGATATCATTTTTTTGGTTTCTTTAATATAGTAACTTAATATATCCTTTCTTTGATGATGAATAATCCTCCAAATATGAGTTCCTCATACCTAACTAGAGAGTTGGAGGCTAAAGACACAGAAGACAAGGATATAGGAGAAGGTGCTGGTGTGGCTGACCCCAGTATTTTAGTCACATCATCATGAAATACATAAATTTAGATGATATCCATAATTTATCACTATATAAGTCCCAACATAATCATGGATATTCCTTATATACCTTCAATAACTATTCAAGAGGAGTCATTTTACATGACTGGATTGTGGGGTGTGATTGTCTAATCAACTAAGACAAAGGGCAAGGTCATGTGACCTGCACCACTTGAAGAATATTCCCCTTTAAACTCTAGTCTAGTACCAATTAGATTCACCCTAAAAACCTAAACTCCTGATCCACATAATATAAAATAATCCCACCTTGGGAATCACAAACCTTTGGCACAAAAATATGGCATTCTCAAATAGATAGCGGTTGTTCCAACCAAACTCTCAATCATGGATTCTATCCATATTTAAAAATAACTTATAGATTCACTCATAAAGGACCTCTAGAAACCATATGATATTGATATAGAAGTCATTGTAGTCGAGTTTTCCTGATTGGAGAATATACCATCAGAATTTCATATCACCTTATTGTTCAGAGAATAGGACCATGAAGAAGTTATCCAGGGACATATCAAACCCATGTATGTTTCAGAAAAAATCAAAAATCTTGACATCTAAAAGGATCATATTGAAAATGGTTTTAAGGTAAATCTTATCCAGATTTGGACCCTCAAAGTTTTTGGATATAGTGATGGGGACTTATCTCTAACAAAGAAAACCATTCAAGGGTACAATAAGAGAGAGGAAAGGCCTATAGGAAAGATCAAGATAAAAGATCAATTTGGGGATCTCACATATAATGTCTAGTTCATTGTTATCTATAAAAAAACTACATATCATTCCCTACTTTAAATACCTTAGCTTCATAGCCACATATCAGTACCTTTAACATTTAATCAATGCTTGAAATACCCCCATAGATGGGAAGGTTGACATACTACATGGTGACAACACCCCCTTGAAGTCTTACAAATCCATATGTGTTGAGGTAGGTTTCTACAAGAATTAAGGAAAATAAAATATTGTGGATGATGTTTTTCAGGTTTAATCCCCCAGTGGCTTGGGGACCGACCCTAAAAATCCATCTAGTATTCTCAACAGTGACCATGATCTACTTGTATGCTAGATTGAGGATATATACTTAATCCCAGTAATCCATCATAAACCAAAAACATAATTGGATAATATCCATGTGATAAAAGTTGTGTTAGTTGAAGTGGATTCATCAAAATGGGATTAGGAAAATTCTCTATGGGGATCCAATAATTCCCTCACTCCATCAACAAAAATTAATGATTTTCCCAATTCATTCTCTATAACTCAGGATGTTTGGGCTCCTCCTGCCCTCGGTGGCATCACAAAAGAAAATAATCATAACTAGAATCTCTCCATTATGACTATGGAATTCCATGATGACAATGTATCTTATCATGTCCTATCTTCCCTCAATAGTGATAGAGATACCCTTATATTATACACTATGACTAAAAATTTCTCCATAGACTCAGATATAGAAGAAGAAGTGGTTGACCTTAGGAATTCCCCACTTAAATTTGAGGAAGGAATCTCCACCACCATCTATGAGATTCATCAGGTGAATCTAGGAACCAAATAAGACATGTGGCCTATGTTGATTAGTGTCTTCATGCCTATCATATATCAGGAGATGTATATTGCATTTCTAAAGCACCATCGATATTTTATCTCATGGAATTATACATAAATTCATGATATGAACCCTAATGTGGATATGCACCACCTGGTCTTACTCGATAACCATTAAGGTTTAAAGAAGTAGTCTGGGATAATAAACCCCCTCAATCTATTAATATAGAATAAGAAGTTGATAATTTGATCAAAGCCAAAATTTTCCAATAAGTTCACTACCCAAAATGGCTCTCCAATATCATCATAATAAATAAAAAAGTACATGTGGATCATGGTATACATTGATTTCATAAACTCTAATAGACACTGCCTGAAGTATTATTTACCATTACCGATTCAAACAATTTTGATTGATGCAACTTATATCTTCCAAAACCTTTGCTTCATGGATGTGTATTCCAGATACAATCAGATAAACATGGACCCTAAAGATGAGTAATCCACTGCCTTTAGATCAACTCATGGGATCTTTTTTTACAGTTGATTACCTTTAGATTACAGAATTTTGGAACTACTTACCATCATGTCATGCATCATATCTTTAAGCCCTTCTTGGTAGGAATAGTAGAATGTTATGTTGATGACATGGTAGTAAAACCTCAATAGCTATGTGATCACCTCATGGATCCTCAAAAAATCTTCAACAAGTTGTAACAGTATAGTTTGAAGAAGAATCCCCTAAATTGTACTTTTGGATTAACCTCAAGTAAATTATTTGGATTTCTGGTATGCCACTGTGGTATCATTGTTAATGTGGAGAATACTAGTGAAATCCTATCAATTTCACACCCTTATAATCTAAAAAAACTGAGGGGGGTCTAAGGTAAACTCGCTTACATTTAGCATTTAATAGATAAACTAGCTGGAAAATATCTCATCATCGCCATGTTAAAGAAGAATGAAGTCACCTGTTGTGGGATGAGGACTAGAAATGAGCCTTTGAGAATATCAAGAAGTACTTAATTCTCCTAGTAGACTTAATACTACTGGTATAAGGAAATATTCTTATCTTATATGTGTCCTCCATAGAACAATCACTCGGTGCTCTCCTCATACAGAAAAATGATACAGGGAATGAAAATAGACTCTACTATCCTAATAGAATGTTGCTAGGTACTAAGATCCAATATTCTGATATCGAGAAGAAGTACCCTTCACTCATTTTAATAGTGAAATATCTGAGACATTACTTGCAGCATCATGAAGTCCACTTGGCCTCTCATATTAACCCACTCAAGTACATCCTTGGATTCCCTATGTTGAATGGGTTTTTGGAAAAATTTAAATTTATTATACAATAGTACAACATCCAATTCATGTCACATAAGGCAGTTAAAGGGATGGCCATGACTGATTTCTTTACGACACATCCTGCCTCATAAATCACACCACTAGATACTAAAATTCTAGACCAAGAGGTTTTATATGCCCATGAACCTTACCAAATTTAGAATATGTGTTTTTTAAGGTTCTTCTAAAATTATTATTGGAAATATGATGGAAACCCCAAATTTTAATTGGTTGGTCTATGGATTGTATTTGTTTCTCCAAAAAAATAAATTTTTCCCTACTCTTTCTCATTGTCTGAAGCCTTCAGTAATAATGAGACGGAATACCAAGCACTCATTTATTACTTGGAACTAGTCCTAAAGATGCAGATGTCCTACCTTAATATCAAAGGGGATTTGTAGCTAGTGATTAAACAAACAATAGTTAGTATTCCATTAAGAAATAATAATTGGACCCTCTCATTGGTTGTGTCATAGAATTGATGGAATAATTACCTTTTGAACCTATATTTCATCACATTCTTTGATCACAAAATGATCATGCTGATGCACTGGATAATATAGCCATTCATGACTGACCCTGATCAGGATGAAGTGGTTTTCTGTATCACACACCAAAGGGTGGTATCATCAGTCATCATTTGTGACATGGAGGAAATAAATCAGGTCAACACTAACCTAGAGCGTGATGAACTGATATCCCCCCTAGATAGATAGATCCCATAGTCTATTGCCTTTAAAATTGGAACCTCTAATTAGATCGAGCGGAAAGGGAACATACTCAATGTCAAGCAATGAATTTTTCCCTTCTGGATGGGAAAAATGAGAAAAGACCATCTACAAATGAGGATTTCATGGAATCCTCCTCACATTCATATAATAAATAGATATTTCCACCATCATAGAATAATTTCATGAAGGATATTACGATGATCATCAGTCTGGGGATAAACTCTCCAACTAAATTGTGGGGCTTGGTTACTACTGGAAAACAATGATATAAGACTATTTTGGAATTCACTGAGAAATATCATGCATGTTATATTCATGTGAATTTCATCTATCAACCCCTCAAGATTTATACATGTAGCTAAATATTCCAGGTCATTTGTCATATGGGGAATAGATGTTGTGGGATCATATCCCCCATCTACAGCTAAGTAGTTTAAGTACATCCTTACTATTATTGACTTATTTTACAAATGGAATGAGGTAATACCCCAATAGTAATTTAGGATGAAGAATGTCATCAACTTCATAAAATACGGTATCCTCCCCATATTCGGTCTCCCTTGCATGATATTGATAAACACCGACACCAACTTCTATTCTACCAAATTGATGAAATTATATCAGGGCTACAACATCAACTTTAAAAATCCAACCCACTATAATGAATATGAAAATAAAAAAATAGAATCCTTCAATAATAATACATCAAATATACTCCATAAAATGGTTTAAAATGATAAAAATTTCTGGTTGGACAAGCTCCTTTATGATTTATGGGCCTACCATTGTAACGCCCCATGTTTTTCTAAAAATAAATAGAAATGCATGGAACTTTTTTTTAAATAGATATTTTTAATTATCCTTTAAAACAAAACTTTTTTACTTCTATGTTCTGAATTTCAAGAAATTGTCATCTACATTTGTGTTCAGTATGTTATTTGGAGTATATTGGAACCAGCATGTTTTTTGGTGAATAGTAACATACCCTTATGAATAGTAATATGAATAGTGATATGACCCTAATGAATAGTAAATTTTATTATTTTTTTATTTTATTAAGGCTTTAATATAATAGCATCTAGGATAGTTTTTCATTATGATATAGAAGTTGTTACATAATTAGAATTGTTAATTTTTGAATTAAGTATAATTTTATTTAAATATTAAATTAATAATATTTAGAAAATTATTTTCAAAAAATGGACTTCATTTTTGAAATCTACACGTCGATAAATGGTTAGGGTGAATTTTGGAAATTTTTCTACAACGGTTGATTTTTTGGTGAATAGTAAAAAATACAGTTTTTAGATTCGGTTTGTTAAAGACATCATTAATGATATGATAATGATGTCATAAATTTGGTCGACTTGTGTATAGTTAAATAATATGTGAGGTGTCCCATGTGGCTTATACCATGGGAAAATACCATGGTCAAGCCCATGGTTTTGTAAATACCACTCATGAGGTGTCCCTTGAAAATTATTAAAATAATCCCTCACTTTTCCTATAAATACCAACTCTTACCTTCATTGAATTCATTTCCAATTCTCCCTCAATAAAGATATGGCCTCCTTACCTTCATAGTAGTACTCCCAATATTTCATCAAGCCCCCAAGGTCCCAACCTTCATGTTCTAAGGGTTACTCTACAAGGTAAGAAAATTATCAATTTCTTTCTTTTTCCTTTTAAATTCTCATTTATGTGGTATAATTTTCAAGTTTCTATACCATGTTCTTATTTCCTTTGTATTATTTATTTTCTCTATATTATAATTAATTTCTTTATGGTTGACCCTTTTCCCATCTCTTTTTAATATTTTTCTAAAACCATGTTGTGTAGTTGTTAGGCTGTCGAATTTTTTGTAAGAGATTTCTCACTTTTTCTTTTATTATGAGTTCCTTCCTTATTCTTTATTCATATCTCCTTACCCAATAGGCATGAAATCTCCAGAAATAAAGTATACTATGGATTTTATCATGTTTATGAAAAATTACTCATCTTTATTCTTCTCCTCTACCACTTATTTAAAGAATAAAAACATTGTCCGTTTGTGTCAAATTATCAACATTATGGATGATGTGATTTAAATTCCCATTAATTCAATAAAGTCTGGTCATGAAACCATTTACATGGTTGAACCAGATTATAATATATTTTTTATGACTCACCCACGGTTCTGTAATTTTTTTGTACTCATGGTTCTAATTTATAAGACAAAACGAGGTTGTTATTATCAAAGAACCACTAAAAGGATCTAAACGAACATCATTAATGTTATAACTTATGAATCATCCTCATGTAAGAATTCAAAATGATAAATGGAATAATTTATGTTAATGGTGATATGAAAATACTACTCCATTAAAATTCTGGATTTTCACTTCCAATCGACAAAAATGTCCACCATGAAGCAATCATAGAAATCATGTAAAGAATTCAACCAAAAACAGTGCCAAGGGGGAAAATACTAACAACTAAGGGTGAAAATATGTTGTTAAATGATCATATAAGATGTTATAAACTTGAACATGTTTCTGTAAAATATTAATAACACTCTTTTAACAATTATACAGGAGGTTTAAACAAGTTGGAAGTAAGATAAACCCAAGGTAAGGGAATTCTTAACCCGATTTCCATTCTTTGGGTTAACCTTCTACTTCATTATTTATATGATATTTAAATTGTTTGTGTGAATGTTTCTATCTATATTATGTTCTATTATGTGTATTTACATTATATATACATACTCCATCCACTCTATTAAGTCTCTCTTCAATTGTATGATATTTATAAGGGGCTTTTCTTTAAAAATCCTCTTTTTAAATTCGGTTTTATGAAATTCCAAAGTAATGTTTCTATGGAATTATTCATGTTGTATGATTATGTTTTGGTTATTGGGAATTATTTATGATGAAGGGTGGGACCTATATTTCCCTCCAATACATTGGGTATGAGTAAGTTGGAGGTCGTCTGTTTGGTTACTCCAAGTGTAACTGCAATGGTTACACGAAGTAAGGTAGTCGTGAGGGTTATAGATTATAAGGTAGTCAAGAATGGTTACAAGATTATGTAAGTAATGCCCCAAGATACCTCTATGGTTATATTTATGTTCTCATATTTGTGTGGATCTTGTGTGAATCTCATGTTACACAAAGTAAGTATATATGAATGACAATCATGTCTTCACAAAATGTTTTCATACATTACGAGTATTCATGGACTAATGTGCTCTTTCCTTCCTTTTTCATACCTTACTGAGATTTGTGCTCATCCCAAGTTTTTAAATGATTTTTCACAGGTTAATGGATGTGTAATAAAAGGAAGTAAGACACATTAAATGTTGAATAATTGTCAAGTAGTCTTGTTTTAAGTTTTAATGTTTTATATTTTGAGAAAAATGGAAACTGTTTTTATGGTATCCACTCTGTAACAATGTGTGATGTTATGAATGATTTGTCCTAATTCTATAAAGCTATAAACTTGAAAAGATTCTCAATGTAAAATTAATCGTTTTCTTAACTGAACTCAAGATTATGTATGTAATAAAGTCGAGTCCTTATAGTTGGTATTATAGGATGGTTTAGATAACTTTAGGGGTTAGGGTGATGTTAATAGAATACCATAAATGATTTTCACTCTATGTTTAATTTGTTATAGCATTTAAAGATTTCCATATTGCTTCATCTAAGATATGTTTGTTCAGAATGGTTGTATGAAGAAGGAAAAGGGATGCTGAAGAGGAGAGGCACTGACAGAATGACATCCTTTCGGAACTACAGCCCAGAATGGTAGGGATTGGAACTGAGCATTTTGTGACAGTAATGGCTCAGCTAACTCAGACAATAAATGGTGGTGGAATTCATGAAATAGAACCAATAGAGGTACCACAATGGAACATGATGGTAGTGGAACATTTTATGAGACAACATCCTCCTCCATTCAATGGATCTTCTGACCTAGTATCAGCTGAAGGATGGATCAAAGCCCTTGAAAAGATATTCGATATTATGGGATGTTTAGACAATCAGAAGGTAAGTCTTTAAATTTATCATTTTGAAGGGGAAGTTGATCAATGGTGGTTAATGGTAAGGAATATCAGGGGTAGAAAGGATATTGATGCCTTAGAGTGGGATTAATTTAAAATTCCTCTCCTTGAAAAATATTTTCCTAAGGTGGTGCGACTAAGAATGGAGAAGCAATTCCTTGAATTGAAATAGAAGGAGGAAGATTCAGTGGCTGTGTATGAATCTAACTTCACCCGACTTGAGAGGTATGCTCCAAATATTATTCTGGATCCTGATAGCAAAATCAACCGCTTTTACTTAGGACTGAATCCATGGTATCGAAGGGTGTTGGCCTCTCGTGAATAAAAAAGTTATGAGAAACTTGTTCGATGTGTTGAGAGGGTATAGATGGAGTTTGCTGATGATCACATGCATTTTCGAAACAAAGAGAAGAAGAGTTCCAGTTGGCAAGCAATGGGTAAGAATCAACCAAATAAATTTGATGGTAAGAAAATCCAATTTCCAGTTTGTGAAAAGTGTGGAAAGAAACACCCTCAATAATGTCTTAAAAAACTGAGAAGTGTTTTAAATGCGGTATGTTTGGACATATGGCCTAAGATTACAATGAAAAGGATCCTAAGAATAATACTAATAAGAAAACTGTAAAGTGTTTTAAATGTGGTGAGATGGGTCATTATGAAAATGTCTGACCAAAGAGAGATCTGAATGATGAAAAGAAGCTAGAACACAAATAGAAAGGTGTAGTGAGATCCTTGGTGACTACGTCAGTAGATGTAGGGCCATCCAATGAAGTTGTATCAGGTACTTTGTTTGTTCACTTAGATTTTTCTAAAGTTTTGTTTGAAACGGGGTCTACATATTCCTTCATCTCTGGGAAATTTTCTGATAAATTGGAAATATCACCTCAATAAATAAGACCTGAACTTTTTGTTGAAACACTAGGGGTTAATGTTATAGAAAATAGGAATTATAAGAATCTTTCTATTGTGGTTTGTGGAAATACTTTACCTGAAAACCTCGTTGTTTTACCCTTAGTTGAGTTTGATGTTATTTTGGGGATGGACTGGCTTTCTGATTATCATGCTAAGATTGACTGTAGATATAATGAAGTTATTTATTAGAAATATTTTCAGTTTTTATATAATAATGAACCCATACAATTGATAACATATCAGGAAGCTAAGAAACTATTGAAATATGGAAATGAAAGTTATCTTTCTCATATTGTTGAAAATAATGGAATTATTCAAATTAATGTTGTGCCAGTGGTAAATGAATACCTTGATGTTTTTCCTGATGAGTTACCTAGTGTCATACTGGATCGATAAGTCAAATTCACAATTGACATAGTTCCTGATGCTAAGCTAATTTCAAAACCCCCATATCGTATGGCTGTAATAGAACTTCTTGAATTGAAAAATCAGTAGCAGGATTTTTTTTACAACGGCTTCATTCATCCTAGCACTTCACCAAGGGGAGCACCTGTTTTTTTTGTTAAAAAGATAGATGGTTCCATGATAATTTTCATTGATTATAAATCTTTGAATAACATCACTGTTAAAAAAAGTATCCTTTGCCTCATATTGATGACTTGTTTGATCATCTCCAGGGAGCTTAGTACTTTTCCAAGATTGACTTGAGATTCGGATACCATCAGCTGAAGGTGAAGGAAGATAACATCCCAAAAAAGGCCTTTTGTACTAGACATGGGCATTATTAATTTGTTGTTATTCCATTTGTATTAACAAATGCACCTAATGTATTCATGAATCTTATGAATATATTTTTTCATGAGTTCTTGGATAAGTTTCTAGTTGTATTTATTGATGAAATTATGGTAATTTCTAAAAATAAAGAGGAGCATGAAAAACATCTAAGGGTTGTTTTACAAACATTAAAAGAAAAGAAACTATATGGAAAATTCAGAAAGTGTGATTTTTGGTTGTAACAAATTTCTTTTCTTGGGCACATTGTAAATAAGGATGGAATAACAGTTGATCTTGCCAAAACAAAAGTAGTTGATGAATGTCCAAGAACCACAAATGTTACAGAGATTCGTAGTTTTCTGGTCTTAGCAAGTTATTACAAATAGTTATTTAAGAAATTTTCACGGTTATCTAGCCCGATAACTAAGTTAACACGGAAAGGGGTTAAATTTGTTTGGACAGAGGAATGTGATGTTCATTTTTAGGAACTAAAGAAGAGATTGGTGAATGCTCCAGTTTTGGCCTTACCTTCCCAGAATGGTGATTTTTTTCATCTACAGTGATGCTTCTTTGAAGAGACTTGGTTGTTTTTTGATGCAGAATGATTAGGTAATTGCCTATGCTTCGATACAACTTAAACCTCATGAGATAAATTATCCCACACATGATTTTGAATTGGAAACCGTGGTTTTTTCTTTGAAAATATAGAGGCATCGTCTATACGGACCAAATTCCAAATATATACTGACCATAAAAGTCTAAAGTATATATTCACTTAGAAGTAATTAAACATGAGGCAGAGAAGATGGCTAGAACTGATAAAGGATTATGACTGCATTATCAATTACCATCCAGGAAAAGCAAACAAATTAGTGTATGCCTTAATTCGGAAACATCATGTATCATTAACCATGCTACGATCGGAACATGATCCCTTGATTAATTATTTGATGAATTTTAGCTTAGAAGTTGTTGGTGTAGGGAATACATCTGTTTTTTTTTCAAGTTTCAATGCAGTCTTCGTTATCAGATAGAATTAAGAAAGTACAAAAGGAAGACAGTGAGCTACAGAAAAAGGTAGAATTGGTTAAAATGGATAAGTTTCCAGAATTCAATCTTGATAAAGGTTGTGTTTTAAGATTTTTAAAAATGTTGTGTGTGCCTTGTGATTCCCAGTTGAAGAAATCATTGTTGCTGAATCTCATGGTTCTCCATTTTCTGTTCATCCTAGTAGTACTAAGATGTACATAGACCTTCAGAGTATTATTGGTGGGATGGAATGAAAAGAGATATTGTTGATTTTACTATGAAATTTTTGACGTGTCGATAGGTTAAAGCAGAGTGATAGTTACCTAAGGGGATGCTTCAGCCTTTACTAGTGCCAGATTGGAAATGGGAGAATGTATCCATGGACTTTTTGGTGGGACTACTGAAGACTTCTTGAGGTAACAATGCTATTTGGGTTATTGTTGATCGGCTAATAAAGTCTTCACATTTTCTATCAATTCGAGATACAATGTCATGGGATCAGATTTCTCGATTGTGCCTCAAGGATATTGTCATGTTACATGGATTTCCTCTTTCCATTGTATCTGACCGAGATCCCAGGTTCACTTATAACTTTTGGAAGGGACTTCAGAAGTCATTGGGAACAAAGTTAAATTTCAGTACAGCTTTTCATCCTCAATCATATGGGCATTCAGAATGAATGATTCATAATTTGGAGGATATTATTCGATCTTGTTCAATGGACTATCAGGGAAGTTAGGATCATCATCTTTAATTAGTTGATTTTTCTTATAATAACAGTTTTCATTCCAGTATTCAGATGGCACCTTTTGAGGCCTTGTATGGAAAGTGGTGTCAGACTCCATCGTTTTGGGATGAAGTCGGTGAAAGAAATTTTATGGGGTATAATTAGTTAAAGAAGTGGATGAGAAAGTAAGGATGATCTAGCAGCACATGAGGACAGCTCAGAGCAGGCAGAAAAGTTATGTAGATAACAGAAGGAAAGACTTCTCTTTCGAGGTATGTGACCTTGTTTTCCTTAAATTATCTCCTTGGAAAAGTGTGATGTGTTTCGGTAAGAAAGGAAAGCTAAGTCCACGGTTCATCATTCCTTTTGAAATCTTAGATAAAGTTGGAATAATTGCATACCGCATAGCTTTTCCTCAGAGTTTGTTTCAGGTACACAATTTTTTCACGTTTCGATGTTGATAAAGTATGTGCTAGATTAATCACATGTCTTCAGCCCAGAAGTATTTCAGCTAGAAGAGAACCTTTATTATAAAGAGAAACTAGTTTAAATTCTTGATCGAAGAGAACAGGTATTGCGGAATAAGTTAATCTACCAGGTAAAGGCTTTGTAGAGTAACCACATGGTTGAAGAAGCAACATGGGAGTCCGAAAATGCTATGAGGGAAAAATGCCCTCAATTGTTTAATAAGTAAATAAAATTGCGTGGATGAAATTTCAAGAAGGTGGGGATAATGTAACACCCCATGTTTTTATAAAAAAAAAATAGAAATGCATGGAACTTTGTTTTAAATAGATATTTTTAATTATCCTTTAAAACATAAATTTTTTACTTCTATGTTCTGAATTTCAAGAAATTGTCATCTACATTTGTGTTCAGTATGTTATTTGGAGTCTATTGGAACCAACTTGTTTTTTTAGTGAATAGTAACATACCCTTATGAATATTAATATGAAAAGTGATATGACCTTAATGAATAGTAAATTTTATTATTATATTATTTTATTAAGTCTTTAAGATAATAGCATCTAGGTTAGTTTTTCATTATTATATAGAAGTAGTTACATAATTAGTATTGTTAATTTTTGAATTAATTATGATTTTATTTAAATATTAAATTAATAATATTTAGAAAATTATTTTCAAAAAATGGAATGAATTTTTTAAATCTACACATCGATAAATGGTTAGGGTGAATTTTGGGAATTTTTTTGCAACAGTTGATTTTTCGATGAGTAGTAAAAAATACAGTTTTTAGTTTCGGTGTGTTAATGACATCATTAATGATATAATAATGATGTAATAAATCTGGTCGAATTGTTTATAGTTAAATAATATGTGAGGTTTCCCAAGTTTCTTACACCATGGGAAAATACCATGGGAAATCCCATGATTTTGTAAATACCACTCATGAGGTGTCCCTTGAAAATTATTAAAATAATCCCTCACTTTTCCTATAAATACCAACTCTTCCCTTCATTTAATTCATTCCAAATTCTCCCTCAACTAAACTCTATCCTCCTTACCTTCTTAGTAGTCCCCCCGAGGTTTCCTCAAGCCCCCAATGTCCCAACCGTCATGTTCTAATGGTTACTCTACTAGGTAAGAAAATTCTCAATTTCTTTCTTTTTCCTTTCAAATTCTCTTTTATGTGGTATAATTTTCAAGTTTCTATACCATGTTCTTATTTACTTATTATTATTTATCTTCTATATATTATGATTTATTTTTGGATGGGTGACCCTTTCCCCCTCTCTTTTTAGTATTTTTCCAAAACCATGTTGTGTAGTCGTTAGGCTGCCGAATTTTTTGTAATAGATTTCTCACTTTTTCTTTTATTTTGAGTTCCTTCCTTATTCTTTATTCATATCTCCTTACCCAAGAGGAATGAAATCTCCATAAATCAAGTATACTCTGGATATTATCATGTTTATGAAAAATTACTAATATTTATTTGTTTCCTCTCCCACTTATTTAAAGATTAAAAACATTGTCTGTTTCTGCCGAATTATCGACATCATGGATGATGTGATTTCAATTTCCATTAATTATTTCAATTCTAGTCATGAAACCATTTATATGGTTGAACCATGTTATAATATATGTTTTATGACTCACCCATGGTTTTGGAATTATTGTTTACTCATGTTTCTAATTTATAAGACAAAATGAGGTTGTTATTATCAAATAACCACTAAATGGATCTAAACGAACATCATTAATGTTCTAACTTATGAATCATCCTCGTGTAAGAATTCAAAATGATAAATGGAATAATTTATTTTAATGGTTATAAGAAAATACTACTCCATTCTGATTCTGTATTTTCACTTCCAATCGATAAGAATGTCCACCATGAACCAATCATAGAAATCATGTAAAGAATTCAACCAAAAACAGTGCAAGGGGAAAAATACCAAAAATTAAGGGTGAAAAGATGTTATTAAATGATCATATAAGATGTTATAAACATGAAAATGTTTCTTTAAAATATTAATAACACTCTTTTAACTATTATTCAAGAGGTTTAAACAAGTTATAAGTAAGACAACCCCGAGGTAAGGGAATTCTTAACCCGATTTCCATTCTTTGGGTTAACCTTCAACTTCATTATTTATGTGCTATTTAAATTGTATTTGTGATGGGTTATGTCTAAATTATGTTCTATTATGTTTATTTTCAGTATATATACATACTTAATCCACTCTATTAAGTCTCTCTTCAATTGAATGACATTTATAAGGGGATTTTCTTTAAAAATCCTCTTTTTAAATTCGGTTTTACGAAATTCCAAAGTAATGTTTCTATGGAATTATTCATGTTGTATGATTATGTTTTGGTTCTTGGGAATTATTTATGATGAAGGTTGGGAACTATATTTCCCTCCAATACATTGGGTATGAGTAAGTTAGAGGTTGGTCGTACAGTTACTCCAAGTGTAACTGTGATGGTTACACAAAGTAAGGTAGCCATGAGGGTTACAGATTATAAGGTAGCCAAGAATGGTTACAAGATTATGTAAGTAATTCCCCAAGATACCTCTATGATTATATTTGTGTTCACATGTTTTTTTGGATCTTGTGTGAATCTCATGTTACACAAAGTAAGTATATATGAGTGACAAGAATGTCTTCTAAATATGTTTTCATACGTTATGAGTATTCATGGACTAATGTGCTCTTTTCATCCCTTTTCATCACTTACTGAGCTTTGTCCTCATCCCAAGTTTTTAAATGATTTTTCACAGATTAATGGATGTGTAATACAAGGAAGTAATACCGATTAAATTTTGAATAATTTTCAAGGAGTCTTGTTTTAAGTTTTAATGTTTTATATTTTGAGAAAAATGGAAACTGTTTTTACGGTATCCACTCTGTAACAAAGTGGGATGTTATGAATGATTTGTCCTAATTATCTAAATCTCTAAACTTGAAAAGATCCTCAATGTAAAAGGAAGTGTTTTCTTAACTCAACTCAAGATTATGTATGTAATAAGTTCGGGTCCTTATAGTTGTTATCAGAGGATGGTTTAGATAACTTTAGGTGTTATGGTGATGTTAATAGAATACCATAAATTATTTTAACTATATTTTTAATTTGTTATAGAATTTAAATATTACCATGTTGCTTCATCTAAGATATGTTTGTTTATAATGGTTTTACGCAGAAGTAACAGGGATGCTGAAGAAGAGAGGCACTGACAGAATGACATCCTACCATAAATACAACCAAAAATGGTAGGGATTGGAACTGACTAGTTTGTGACAGTAATGGCTCAGCTAATGCAGGCAATAAATGGTGGTGGAATCCATGCAAGAGAGCCAATAGAGGTACCACAATGGAACATTACAGTAGTGGAACATTTTATGAGACAACCTCCTCCTGCATTCAATGGATCTTCGGACCTAGTAGTAGCTGAAGGATGGATCAAAGCCCTTGAAAAGATATTCAATGTTATGGGATGTTCATAAAATCAAAAGGTAAGTCTTTCCATTTATCGTTTTTAAGGGGAAGCTGATCAGTGGTGGTCAATGGTAAGGAATATCAGGGGTAGAGAGGATTTTGATGTCTTGGAGTGGGATGAATTTAAAAGTATTTTCCTTGAAAAATATTTTCCTAAGGTGGTGTGACTAAGAATAGAGAAGAAATTCCTTGAATTGAAACAGAAGGAGGAAGATTTAGTGGATGTGTATGAAGCTAGCTTCACCCGACTGGCACAGTATGCTCCAAATATTATTCTGGATCTTGATAGAAAAATCAACCGCTTTTACTCAGGATTGAATCCAAGGTATTGAAGGGAGTTGGCCTCTTGTGAATTCAAATGTTATGAAAAAACTGTTCTGATGTGCTGAGTGGGTAAAGATGGAGTTTACTGATGATCACATTCATTTTGTAAACAAAGAGAAGAAGAGGTCCAGTTGGCAAGCAATGGGTAATAATCAACCAAAGAAATCTGATAGTAAGAAAATCCAATTTCCAGTTTGTGAAAAGTGTGTCAAGAAACACCCTGGGGAATGTCTTAAAAAAAAGGGGAAGTGTTTTAAGTTTAGTAAGTTTGGACATATGTCCTGAGATTGCAATGAAAATTATCCTAATAATAATCCTGATAAGAAAACTGTAAAGTGTTTTAAATGTGGTGAGATGGTTCATTATGCAAATGTCTGCCCAAAGAGAGATTTGAATGATGCAAAGAAGCCAAACTACAAATAGAAAGGTTTAGTGAGATCCTTTGTGACTACGTCAATAGATGTTGGGCCATCCAATGAAGTTTTATCAGGTACTTTGTTTGTTCACTCAGATTTTTCTAAAGTTTTTTTTGATATGGGGTCTACACATTCCTTTATCTCTAAGAATGTTTCTGGTAAATTGGAAATATCACCTCAAAAAATGAGACCTGAACTTGTTGTTAAAACACCAGGGGGGAAATTTTATAGAAAAGAGGAATTATAAGAATCATTCTATTGTGGTCTGTGGAAATACTTTACCTACAAACTTTGTTTTTTCCCCTTAGTTGAGTTTGATGTTATTTTGGGGATAGACTGGCTTTCTGATTATCATGATAAGATTTAATGTAGAGCTAAAGAAGTTGTTTTTCAAAAAGAGTTTCAGTTTTTATATAATAATGAACCCATACAATTGATAACATATCAAGAAGTTGAGAAACTATTGAAATATGGAAATGAAAGTTATCTTTCTCATATTGTTGAAAACAATGGAACTATTAAAATTAATGATGTGCCAGTGGTAAATGAATAACTTGATGTTTTTTCTGATGAGTTACCTAGTGTCATACCTGATCGAGAAGTAAAATTCACAATTGACTTAGTTCCTGATGCTAAGCCAATTTCAAAACCCCCATATCGTATGGCTCGAATAAAACTTCTTGAATTGAAAAGTCAGTTGGAGGATTTTCTTGGAAAAGGCTTAATTCATCCTAGCACTTCACCATGGGGAGACCCTGTTTTTTGTTAAAAAGAAAGATGGTTCCATGAGACTTTACATTGATTACAGAGATTTGAATAGAATCACTGTTAAAAAAAAGTATCCTTTGCCTCATATTGATGACTTGTTTGATCAGATCCAGGGAGCTCAGTACTTTTACAAGATTGACTTGAGATCCAGATACCATCAACTGAAGTTGAAGGAAGATGACATCCCGAAAACAGCCTTTCGTACTAGATATGGGCATTATGAATTTTTTGTTATTCAGTTTGGATTAACTAATGCACCTTCGGTATTCATGAATCTTATGAATAGAGTATTTCATAAGTTCTTGGATAAGTTTGTGGTTGTATTTATTGATGAAATTATGGTAATTTATAAAAATAAAGAGGAGCATGAAAAACATTTTAGGGTTGTTTTACAAACATTAAAAGAAAAGAAACTATAAGGAAAATTCAGCAAGTATGATTTTTGGTTGCAACAGATTTCTTTTCTTGGGCACATTGTAAATAAGGATGGAATAAAAGTTGATCTTTCCAAAACAAAAGTAGTTGATGAATGGCCAAGACCCACAAATGTTATAGATATTCGTAGTTTTCTAGGATTAGCAAGTTATTATCGACGGTTTGTTAAGAACTTTGCACAATTATCTAGCCTGATAACTAAGTTAACATGGAAAGTGGTTAAATTTTTTTGGACAGAGGAATGTGATGTTTGTTTTCAGGAACTGAATAAAAGATTGTTGAATGCTCTAGTTTTGGCCTTACCTTCCCAGAATGGTGAGTTTTTCATCTATAGTGATGCTTCTTTGAAGGGACTTGGTTGTGTTTTGATGCAGAATGATCAGGTAATTGCCTATGATTCAAGACAACTTAAACCTCATTCACTAAATTATCCCACACATGATTTATAATTGGCAGATGTGGTTTTTGATTTGAAAATATGGAGGCATCATCTATACGGAACCAAATACCAAATATATACTGACCACAAAATTCTTAAGTATATATTCACTCAGAAGTAATTAAACATGAGGCAGAGAAGATGGCTAGAATTGATAAAGGATTATGACTGCACGATCAATTATCATCCTGGAAAAGCAAAAAAAAATAGCGGATTCCTTAAGTCGGAAACATCATGCATCATTAACCATGCTACGTTTGGAACATGATCCCTTGATTAATGATTTGGTGAATTTTAGCTTAGAAGTTGTTGGTGCAGGGAATACATCTGTTTTATTTCAGGTTTCAGTGTAGTCTTCGTTGTCAGACAGAATTAAGCAAGTGTAGAAGGAAGACAGTGAGCTACTGAAAAAGGTATAATTTGTTAAAATGGGTAAGTTTCCAGAATTCAAACTTGATAAAGGTTGTATTTTAAGATTTGTAAAAAGGTTTTGTGTGCCTTGTGATTCCCAGTTGAAGAAAGAATTATTGTGTGAAGCTCATAGTTCTCCATTTTCTGTTCATCCTGGCAGTACTAAGATGAACAGAGACCTTCATGAGTATTATTGGTGGGATGGAATGAAAAGAGATATTGCTGATTTTACCATGAAATGTTTGATGTTTCAACATGTTAAAGGAGAGAAACAGTTACCTAAGAGGATGCTTCAGCCTTTTCTAGTGGCAGAGTGGAAATGGGAGAATGTATCCATGGAATTTGTGGTGAGCCTACCGAATACTTCTCGAGGTAATAATGTTATTTGGGTTATTTTTTATAGGCTAACAAAGTCCGCATATTTTCTATCAATTCAAGATACAATGTCTTTGGATCAGCTTTCTCGATTGTACCTCAAGGAGATTGTCAGGATACATGGCATTCCTCTTTCCATTGTATCTGATCGAGATCCCAGGTTCACTTCTATATTTTGGAAGGGACTTCAGATGTCGTTGGGCATAGAGTTAAATTTCAGTATAGATTTTCATCCTCAATCATATGGGCAGTCAAAACAAACGATTAAAACATTGGAGGATATGCTTAGAGCTTGTTCAATGGACTATCAGGAAAGCTGGGATCATCATCTTTTATTAGTTGGGTTTTCTTGTAATAACAGTTTTCATTCCAGTATTTAGATGGCACCTTTTGAGGCCTTGTATGGAAATCAGTGTCGGACTTCAGCATTTTGGGATGAAGTCGGTGAAAGAAATTATATGGGGCCAGAATTAGTTGAAGAAGTGGCTGAGAAAGTGAGGATGATCCATCAACACATGAGAACATCTCAGAGCAGGTAGAAAAGTTATGGAGATAACAGAAGGAAAGACTTATCTTTCAAGGCAGGTG
Source organism: Viscum album (assembly GCA_963277665.1). NCBI lineage: Eukaryota > Viridiplantae > Streptophyta > Magnoliopsida > Santalales > Viscaceae > Viscum > Viscum album. Next base: position 684,878,240 of record OY728145.1, on the reverse strand, counting down.
ACCTTGTTTTTTCAAAAAGTCTCTCCTTGGAAAAGTGTGATGTGTTTCGGTAATAATGGAAAGCTAAGTCCACATTTCATCGGTCCTTTTGAAATATTAGAGAAAGTTGGAATAGTTACATACCACGTAGCTTTTCCTCTGAGTTTGTTTCAGTTACACAATGTTTTTCATGTTTCGATGTTGAGAAAGTATGTGCCAGATTCATCACATGTCTTGAGCCCAGAAGTAGTTCAGTTGGAAGAGAACCTTTCTTGTGAAGAGAAACCAGTTCAGATTCTTGATCAAAGAGAACAGGTATTGAGGAATTAGGTAATCCACCAAGTAAAGGTTTTGTGGAGGAACCACATGGTTGAAGAAGCAACATTGGAGTCTGAAAATTCTATGAGAGAACAATACCCTCAGTTGTTTAATAAGTAAATAAAATTGCATGGATTCAATTTCAAGAAGGTGGGGATAATGTAGCACCCCATGTTTTTCTAAAAATAAATAGAAATTCATGGAACTTTGTTTTAAATAGATATTTTTAATTATCCTTTAAAATATAACTTTTTTACTTTTATGTTCTGAATTTCATGAAACTGTCATCTACATTTGTGTTCAGTATGTTATTTGGAGTCTATTGGAACCAACTTTTTTTTGGTGAATAGTAACATACCCTTATGAATAGTAATATGAATAGTGATATGACCCTAATGAATAGTAAATTTTATTATTATTTTATTTTATTAAGGCTTTAAGATAATAGCATCTAGGTTAGTTTTTCATTATGATATAGAAGTAGTTACATAATTAGAATTGTTAATATTTGAATTAAGTATAATTTTATTTAAATATTAAATTAATAATATTTAGAAAATTATTTTCAAAAAATGGACTTTAATTTTGAAATCTAAATGTTTATAAATGGTTAGGGTGAATTTTGGGAATTTTTCTGCAACAATTGATTTTTCGGTGAATAGTAAAAAAAATACAGTTTTTAGTTTTGGTGTGTTAATAACATCATTAATGATAAAATAATGATTTCATAAATTGGGTCGAATTTTGTATAGTTAAATAATATGTGAGGTGTCCCAAGTGGCTTATACCATGGGAAAATACCATGGGCAATCCTGTGGTTTTGTAAATACCACTCATGAGCTGTCCCTTGAAAATTATTAAAATAATCCCTCACTTTTCCTATAAATACCAACTCTTCTCTTCATTGAATTCATTACCAATTCTCCCTCAATGATGTTCTGGCCTCCTTACCTTCATATTAGTCCTACCAAGGTTTCCTCAAGCCCCCAAGGTCCCAACCTTCAAGTTCTAAGGGTTACTCTACAAGGTGATAAAATTCTCAATTTCTTTCTTTTTCCTTTCAAATTCTCTTTTATGTGGTATAATTTTCAAGTTTCTATACCATGTTCTTATTTCATTCTTCTTCTTGATGTTCTATATATTATGATTCATTTCTGGATGGGTGACCTTTGTCCCCTCTCTTTTTAATATTTTTCTAAAACCATGTTGTGTAGTCGTTAGGCTGCCGAATGTTTTTTAAGAGATTTCTCACTTTTTCTTTTATTTTGAGTTCCTTCCTTATTATTTCTTCATATCTCCTTTCCCAAGAGGGATTAAATCTCAAAAAATCAAGTATACTCTGTATTTTATCATGTTTATGAAAAAATACTCATCTTTATTGTAGAGACCCAAATCCTGGCGTACATTGACATTACATTACATTTGCGGAATACTTAGTACATAACAAAAACACACACGCAAGGATCGTAATAGTTTAGTGTCTTTGGAAACTCGGAACGTAATCTTCTAATCGTGGTGAAAGATCTTCAACATCTCCCATAAAGATCTTCTTTTTTTTATACCTAAAACCTTTCCTTATATCCTGGGGAAAAGAAAACATAAAAGGGTGAGCTCAAATGCTCAGTAAGGGTAAACAAAAGAAAAATCAATCACATCATATACATAAGCACATAACTTTTGGAAATCTTAACCTGCAAAAGAGATCATAATTTCATAACATGGGGTAAATCATGGAAGTGAAATGTAATCACAATAATCATAACTTAAAACATGAAACTTTGTGGCATTCACACATAATCGTAGAGAATCATTTCTTGTTAGTCAAGACTCATTGCCAAGACTATCTTAGTGGACAAAGTCCCTTTCTGAACCGAGTCACCCTCGTTTCAGTCCTGTTTCACTGAACCGGTATAACCTACCGTTCCATCCATGTCTATCTCATGAGATATAAAATCTTTACCCAATGCATTGGAGGGAGATATAGGTCCCACCCATCTCATAATGACACCATTCTTATGTGTGCTACAAAATCATAAATCATACATCATTGCATAACCCAGGTAATAAAAATGGGAATCTTAAACATCGTGACATCATAAAACAATTCATATAAGATAAAGGAATTCATAAAAATAATTCCATCACAACATAATCAAATCAATGTAATAATAGGGATAAAAACAGAACCCTTTATTATCTTAGATTTTGATAAAACACTTGAACTCCATTCTTTAGGAAAATATCCTTTCTACTTCAAAAACATTTATCCTTTCATAACATGTCATACAATTTTAAACTAAAAGAAGTTGATTAAAAATAAACTTGAAAACTTGTAAAGGAAGCTTCTTGGAAATAATGTTTTAAAAATCCATTCATGTCATATAAGTTAAAAAAAACATTCTTCGTACTTTTGTTGGAAAAGTCAAAAAGTACCTCATATGAAAAACGACAAAAGATTCCTTTAATATATTTTACTAAAAACTCACCGAAGGGTAAATTTGGATTTAAACAATTGTAGGTGTATGTAAATAACATTACATATTGAGGAAACATGGATTTGGATGATAAAATACACCCCAGTAAATACCTAATTATAAACAATCTCGGATAAAAATGAGATTGTGATATTTTCCCTTACCTTAGGTCCGATTTGCTTCGTAAGTGTCCGAACCTCCTCTATAATGATTTAAATAATGTCATTGACTTATTACAGAATCATATTCATTGTTATGATATCATATATGGTTCACCTATGACTTTATATTACCCGTTCTTTTGTAAATTCCATGTTAAAGAAGCGTTTTGGGTAAAATCGTTTCATTTATCGTAGGTGTTTGGACTTGTTGTTCTTGACATTATTATTACTTATATCATGATTTACTTACTTCCAGAATATAAAACATGATTTATATATCATATATATTCAGTATATATATATATATAATAGATAGATAAATGAAATGAAACACACCGTTCATGGAGACGGTAGTCCGTACATACGCATGAACGCTGTTTTCCTTTCCTTATTACCTTGAATGGAAGTAAGTAGATGACATACATATATACATAAATCAAGTATCTTTATAATGTCATATATTTCATTATTATTTCTTATATATACTTTATAATCATTCTTAAATGGTTAACATGGAGAATGAATCTCATCGCGTCGTGGAGACGGTAGTCCGTACGTACGCACGAGCGATGATATCATTTCCATAATTATTGAATTGAATTGGAGTGGATGATACAATATATCAGAATCAATATGATGTTCTAATAACTATGTATAGTTATTCTTTACACCATTATACCCATCCATGTAAGGTGGTGGTGAAAATAGATTACACCACGGCGTGGAGACGGTATTCCATACGTACGCACGCGCGGTGATTTCTTTTTCCGTAGGATGGATAGATGGTGAAATAGGGTTGTTTCATAATTATAATAACATATCAGTATATGAGTGATACTGATGTTATTACTTCATAATGAAACAACCTAAGAAGAAGAAGTGGAAGAAGAAATAAAGATGAAAGAATCGGTAACGGACATTACCTCTTCTTTGAAGTGCTTCTTTGAGACCTCCTTTTAGGCCACTAAAATGGGTCTTTGAAGACAACCAGAACCACTAGGATGATACTAGGGAAGTGGAGAAGAAATTTTTTCAGGTTTTGGCCGATCTTGAATGCTCAAATTGGTGTGAGGAGGAGAGGGAGGAGGTGCCCTTTTATAAGGGAGGAGAGGGGCACCTTTGGAATAACTAAAAATATTATTTTATTATAAAGTCAAGTTCGGTTTTAAATAGCTCCAAATTGATTTATTTCGAGGCTAAGGTGGGGATGGGTCTCAATCCTCTCATCCAATAGAATTTAGACAAGTTTAGGTTCCTATTTTAACCTTATCAATTAGATTTAACTCTAAGTTAAATAATTTAACTTTTACCGTGACTTTTTGTTTTCTTACACTATATGGTTAATAAACTTACTATAACATGCCAAACGAACCCCAAGTTGTTTATTATTAATATATATATCCTTATCTAAGTCATTTGGCCGAAGCATAGATTTTTAGGAATAAAATAACAATTAATAATATAATATTTGTTTTAAAAACTATTTTATGTCAATTTTGGAACTATTTAGTAATTGATTTTTGTGAAAATCATAACAGAATTATATGTTCGAACCAAGTTGATTAAATCAACACTAATATATCATAGTAACCTATAAAATTAGTTTAATTCATAAAAAGTCTCAAATTACATTTATTTGAGCATTTATAACATCAATTATGTTAACATTTCCTTAAATGGGTAATTACTGCCTCATTGTTGTGTCATAAATAAATTAATTTATTTAAAGTCTAAAAATTATAAATAAACTATAATTATGTAGGAAATATTTTTAGATTTCTAATGAATATTTATAGTCGAATTTATCTTATGTATAACCCCATATTAAAAATTATTTACTTATTAAACTTTGATTTTAACTATTTTAACCCTTCTTTAAATAAATTAATAATAAATGTCCTAATCTAATCCACGTGGGGCTAAACGGTTATATTTTATTCCTAAGTTTCTTTTTGGTCGAATTACACTTATCCAATAGAATTAGTACATGTGTTAGGGTAATAATAATATCATCTTTACCCTAAATTACCCTATTTACTTTTTACCGTGGTAAAAAAAAGTAAAAAGTTACTATTTACCAAAAATTATTTTCATCTCATTGAACCACATTTTAGTCCTTGATATTAACCGTGTCTCTCGGATTTTCTAAATTCCACTCACAGAAGCGGTAAAATTAAGTTTTATGAAAAATTCAGTTTTTTAACTACCACTTAGTGGTTTCACTATTCATCAAAAATTGAAAGTTTTCAGAAAAATACCAAAAATTAGACCTAAGCTATATTTGATATTATGAAATCAAAAATTATTTCTATTTTACCAAAACATATCAGTTGCATTAATTAATTTAAAAATTAATTCCCGTCATCAAAATAAAAGGCGTGTTTTTAAGAGATAATAACTATCAAAAGATTGACACTTGTTTATAACTGGTTTAAATGTGAAATTACATCCAATGACCAAAATTGTATTAAATTGTAAAAATATATTCTAAATATACTTTAAAACCACTCAAATTAATAATTTATCACTATTAATTATTTCGTTTGAAAAAGTTGTTTTTAATTAAAATTTAGTAATTTCCACTATTCGTCAAAATATGAAAGTTATCCGAAAATTACCAAAATTCCACCCTAAGCTAATTTCGATATTCCTAATCCAAAAATGAAATCCATTTTGAAAAATAAAATTTACAAAATTTCAAAAAGTGGTTATTACTATTCATAACGGCTAGTTTTAATAATATTTTAATAGTATATCGTTGTTTAGTGAAACTCGGTATTGCGTACTACACACGCTATCAAGGAAGGTCGTGATTGCGTGTAATGAAAGGCAAGTCAAGGATGCGTGTTGTGCAAGCTCCTTTTGGTGTAGTGTACAACACAAGACATTAATAAAATTAAAAAGAATATTTTTCATAAAATCTCGGGGTGTTACATTCTACCCCCCTTAAAATGAATTTCGCCCTCGAAATTCATCGGGGTTATAAATGGTTTACTACTTGAAAGTTTCTTTAATAGAAATGCACATCGTAAAAAGGAATACCAAAACCAATATTTAAAAACAAAAGTATGAAACGTAACGGTTACCCAAATAAACTAATTACTGGGTTTCCACATAGGTGAAAATATGGATATGGAAGAAAAATCTAACCATCATGTTCTGATGGAGAGTGGTAGAGAACATGGCTATGGAAAATCCAACAATCACAAATCCGTAAATTTGTGATGATCTAAGGAACCATCTGATTAATCAGATATAAGAGCACTAGGACAACATTTTTGGTTTTCAAGATCGTTTCCCTAAAGTTGAAGAATTTGAATTAGAATAAATACTTACTTTATTTTGGTACAATCTCACTGTTGTTCGTGCCTTAAACAATTTCCACTTCATCTCTTAAATAAATGAAGTTTAACTTTTTATTCGTGAAGTGTTAGCAGATCATGTGATAGAATGACGGGTCATTCCATCTCTTTCAAACAAAAGGTTAGCAAAAGTTATAAGTCCATATTATGGTTAGACTAATCGTATATGGTTCCAAAAACGAACTTATACTTCATATATCATATTGCTTAATAAAATAAAACTAGTTTCTACTAAACAGGGACTTCCAGTAGGCCAGTGGTAGGCGATAAAGGCCAATCACACTTCGGTTGTGGGTTCGATTCCCATAGCCTTGTCTGACGCGATGGGCTGTCGCTCGTCCTGTAGGTTTTCCTTTTTCTAAAACTATATTACTATAACATCCCATCAATAATATTGAAAAAACTTCTATCCTTAAACAATACTAACTTATGTCCAACATAATCTATTTCAATCTTTAGGCTTATCCATAATACTACAGTCCACTCTCATAACATAGTGAAAACGATTACTAGAGATTTAATACCATCGTTGATCCCCATATATCATAAGATATGTTTTGTTGGTCACATTCCAAACATTCAAAGTCCTTAATCATGTATTCTCTTGAATACCCATTGAACCTTAGTGAAAACATGAATGCAGTTAAAAGTTAACACCTTCCACATACCAAAATCCTCAAAATTCTATATACTCAAACCATGATATCACTTAGTCCTTATATCAATCATGAGCTCATGAATACTGTTAAACATTTCATTTTCTCGTTTTCCCTTCATTATGCGCATATCATCTTATTTCCAAAAATATCTCAATCACTTTGAATACCACATTAGACCAATACATAAATATTCCAATACTCCATGATACAACATTATTTTGGAATCCCATTACATAAACACTTAATCATTCCACCACATCATTGTCATATTCAACATCGCCAATAGTGATCGCATGTGACTTCCCTTTGTCCTTTTCCTTAAGTGGTTGCTCATGTCGATCATCACTAACCCTTGGATTAGGGCATTTATTGGCATAATGTCCCATCTCCTTACACTTGAAACATTGAAGTTTTGGTGGTGCGTTCTCTGCAGTCTTTTCTTTATTCACATCATTAGAAACCCTTTTTCCATTACTTCGACACTTAGCTGCTAGATGACCTTCTTTTCCACACTTAAAACATTTTCTAGTCCCTTTAAGACAATCTCCACCATGCTTCTTTCCACACTTTGAGCATAAGGAAACATTCATCTTCTTTTCACCATTATTCTGAGATTTATCCTTGAACTCCATCTTTCGTTTCTTGTCAAAACCATGAGATGGATATGTAACACCAACTTCCATTTCTACCTTGATAGCACAACGCACAATTTCTTCATAGCTACTGAAGTCTCTTATAGCTAATTCCCTTCGAAGACTTGGTTTTAAGCCACTGAAAAATCGATCAACTTTACTTTCAGGTTGGATGATAATGCCAGATGCATACCTTGCAAGTCTTGTAAAATTCGCTTCGTATATACCAACAGATTCATCATCATTTTGCTTCAGCTCAAGAAACTCCTTTTCCATCTTTTTTCGAAGAATACGCGGGAAGTACTTACTGAAAAACAAGTTCTTGAACTCATCCCATTCCATGGACTCAATTTCATCTCTTGGCCTCGTATTCTTGATAAGATTCCACCATTTATCAGCATCACCTTCCAAACGATACACTGCTAAGATGACTTTATCATGTTCAGAACATTGAATAACTGAAAATATCTTTTCAGTGGTACTGATCCATTGTTCAGCAACAAGTGGGTTGGAAGTCCCACTGAAATAAGGTGGACGTTGCCTCATGAAGGACTCAATAGAATATTGTTCCCTTCTCTGCTCATTTGGAAGTCCAGAATGATTCATAGCTTGTGTAAGTATAGCAATAATATTTTGCACTCCATCTCCCATAACACTTGCTTGTTCAGGAGGACAATCATTGCATTGTCCATTACAGTGATCAACACGGTTCCTTCGGGTTCCAGCCATCGTCTAAAACCCAAAAAGAATAGTGTGAGAGGCAAAAATCATGCTAGGGAAAACAACATAATAAAGGGGGAGTACCCTCAATATCTAACTTCTTAGGTTAAATTCTATGATCGTTACCATAGTTCTAGGACTGTATCTTATATGTATACTTATCCTTAGGGACATCCCTAGACATACCTTAGAAATATCTCTAGGGATCTCACTAACGCTTTCGCATCCTAGTTTCCAAAGTTTGACTAAACCTTTCCTCTGATACCAACTGTAGATACCCGTATCCTGACGTACATTGACATTACATTACATTTGTGGAATACTTAGTACATAACAAAAACACACATGCAAGGATCGTAATAGTTTAGTGTCTTTGGAAACTCGGAACGTAATCTTCTAATCGTGGTGAAAGATCTTCAACATCTCCCATAAAGATCTTCTTCTTTTTATACCTAAAACCTTTATTTATATCCTGGGGAAAAGAAAACATAAAAGGGTGAGCTCAAATGCTCAGTAAGGGTAAACAAAAGAAATATCAATCACATCATATACATAAGCACATAACTTTTGGAAATCTTAACCTGAAAAAGAGATCATAATTTCATAACATGGGGTAAATCATGGCAGTGAAATGTAATCACAATAATCATAACTTAAAACATGAAACTTTGTGGCATTCACACATAATCATAGAGAATCATTTCTTGTTAGTCAAGACTCATTGCCAAGACTATCTTAGTGGACAAAGTCCCTTTCTGAACCGAGTCACCCTCGTTTCAGTCCTGTTTCACTGAACCGGTATAACCTACCATTCCAGCCATGTCTATCTCATGAGATATAAAATCTTTACCCAATGCATTGGAGGGAGATATAGGTCTCACCCATCTCATAATGATACCATTCTTATGTGTGCCACAAAATCATAAATCATACATCATTGCATAACCCATGTAATAAAAATGGGAATCCTAAAGATCGTGACATCATAAAACAATTCATATAAGATAAAGGAATTCAGGAAAATAATTCCATCATAACATAATCAAATCAATGTAATAATAGGGATAAAAACAGAACCCTTTATTATCTTAGATTTTGATAAAACACTTGAACTCCATTCTTTAGAAAAATATCCTTTCTACTTCAAAAACATTTATCCTTTCATAACATGTCATTAAATTTTAAACTAAAAGAAGTTGATTAAAAATAAACTTGAAAACTTGTAAAGGAAGCTTATTGGAAATAATGTTTTAAAAATCCATTCATGCCGTATAAGTTAAAAAACATTCTTCGTACTTTTTTCGGAAAAGTCAAAAAGTACCTCGTACGAAAAACGACAAAAGATTCCTTTCATATCTTTTACTAAAAACTCACTGAAGGGTAAATTTGGATTTAAACAATTGTAGGTGGATGGAAATAACATTACATATTGAGGAAACATGTATTTGGATGATAAAATACACCCCAGTAAATACCTAATTATAAACAATCTCGGATAAAAATGAGATTGTGATATTTTCCCATACCTTAGGTCCGATTTGCTTCGTAAGTGTCTGAACCTCCTCTATAATGATTTAAATAATGTCATTGACTTATTACAGAATCATATTCATTGTTATGATATCATATATGGTTCACTTATTACTTTATATTACCCGTTCTTTTGTAAATTCCATGTTAAAGAAGCGTTTTGGGTAAAATCGTTTCATTTATCGTAGGTGTTTGGACTTGTTGTTCTTGACATTATTATTACTTATATCATGATTTACTTACTTCCAGAATATAAAAAATGATTTATATATCATATATATTCAGTATATATATATATATAATAGATAGATAAATGAAATGAAACACACCGTTCATGGAGACGGTAGTCCGTACATACGCATGAACGCTGTTTTCCTTTCCTTATTACCTTGAATGGAAGTAAGTAGATGACATACATATATACATAAATCCAGTAGCTTTATAATGTCATATATTTCATTATTATTTCTTATATATACTTTATAATCATTCTTAAATGGTTAACATGGAGAATGAATCTCATCGCGTCGTGGAGACGGTAGTCCGTACGTACGCACGAGCGATGATATCATTTCCATAGTTATTGAATTGAATTGGAGTGGATGATACAATATATCAGAATCAATATGATGTTCTAATAACTATGTATAGTTATTCTTTACACCATTATACCCATCCATGTAAGGTGGTGGTGGAAAATAGATTACACCACGGCGTGGAGACGGTATTCCGTACGTACGCACGCGCGGTGATTTCTTTTTCCGTAGGATGGATAGATGGTGAAACAGGGTTGTTTAATACTTATAATAACATATCAGTATATGATTGATACTGATGTTATTACTTCATAATGAAACAACCTAATAAGAATAAGTGGAAGAAGAAATAAAGATGAAAGAATCGGTAACGGACATTACCTCTTCTTTGAAGTGCTTCTTTGAGACCTCCTTTTAGGGCACTAAAATGGGTCTTTGAAGACGACCAGAACCTCTAGGATGATACTAGGGAAGTGGAGAAGATATTTTGGCAGGGGTTGTTCGATCTTGAATGCTCAAATTGGTGTGAGGAGGAGAGGGAGGAGGTTCCCTTTTATAAGGGAGGAGAGGGGCACCTTTGGAATAACTAAAAATATTATTTTATTATAAAGTCAAGTTCGGTTTTAAATAGCTCCAAATTGATTTATTTAGAGGCTAAGGTGGGGATGGGTCGCAATACTCTCATCCAATAGAATTTAGACAAGTTTAGGTTCCTATTTTAACCTTATCAATTAGATTTAACTCTAAGTTAAATAATTTAACTTTTACCGTGACTTTTTGTTTTCTTACACTATATGGTTAATAAACTTACTATAGCATGCCAAACGAACCCCAAGTTGTTTATTATTAATATATATATCCTTATCTAAGTCATTTGGCCGAACCTTTGATTTTTAGGAATAAAATAACAATTAAAAATATAATATTTGTTTTAAAAACTATTTTATGTCAATTTTGGCACTATTTAGTAATTGATTTTTGTGAAAATCATAACAGAATTATATGTTCGAACCAAGTTGATTAAATCAACACTAATATATTATAGTAACCTATAAAATTAGTGGAATTTATAAAAAGTCTCAAATTACATTTATTTGAGCATTTATAACATCAATTATGTTAACATTTCCTTAAAAGGGTAATTACTGCGTCATTGTTGTGTCATAAATAAATTAATTTATTTAAAGTCTAAAAAATATAAATAAACTATAATTATGTAGGAAATATTTTTATATTTCTAATGAATATTTATAGTCGAATTTATCTTATGTATAACCCCATATTAAAAATTATTTACTTATTAAACATTGATTTTAACTATTTTAACCCTTCTTTAAATAAATTAATAATAAATGTCCTAATCTAATCCAAGTGGGGCTAAATGGTCATATTTTATTCCTAAGTTTGTTTTTGGTCGAATTACACTTATCCAATAGAATTAGGACATGTGTTAGGGTAATAATAATATCATCTTTACCCTTAATTACCCTATTTACTTTTTACCGTGGTAAAAAAAAAGTAAAAAGTTACTATTCACCAAAAATTATTTTCATCTCATTGAACCACATTTTAGTCCTTGATATTAACATTGTCTCTCGGATTTTTGAAATTCCACTCACAGAAGCGGTAAAATTAAGTTTTATGAAAAATTCAGCTTTTTAACTACCACTTAGTGGTTTCACTATTCATCAAAAATTGAAAGTTTTCAGAAAAATACCAAAAATTAGGCCTAAGATATATTTGATATTATGAACTCAAAAATTATTTCTATTTTACCAAAACATATCAGTTGCATTAATTAATTTAAAAATTAATTCCCGTCGTCAAAACAAAAGGCGTGTTTTTAAGAGATAATAACTATCAAAAGATTGACACTTGTTTATAACTGGTTTAAATATGAAATTACATCCAATGACCAACATTGTATTAAATTGTAAAAATATATTCCAAATATACTTTAAAACCACTCAAATTAATAATTTATCACTATTAATTATTTCGATTGAAAAAGTTGTTTTTAATTAAAATTTAGTAATTTCCACTATTCATCAAAATATGAAAGTTATCCGAAAATTACCAAAATTTCACCCTAAGCTAATTTCGATATTCCGAATCCAAAAATGAAATCCATTTTGAAAAATAAAATTTACAAAATTTCAAAAAGTGGTTATTACTATTCATAACGGCTAGTTTTAATAATATTTTAATAGTATATCATTCTTTAGTGAAACTCGGTATTGCGTACTACACACACTATCAAGGAAGGTCGTGATTGCTTGTAATGAAAGGCAAGTCAAGGATGCATGTTGTGCAAGCTCCTTTTGGTGTAGCGTACAACACAAGACATTAATGAAATTAAAAATAATATTTTTCATAAAATCTCGGGGTGTTACATTTATTCTTCTCCTCTCCCACTTATTTAAAGAATAAAAACATTGTCCATTTGTGTCGAATTATCGACATCGTGGACGATGTGATTTCAATTTCCATTAATTCTTTCAAGTCTGGTCATGAAACCATTTATATGATTGAACCAGGTTATAATATATGTTTTATGACTCACCCATGGTTCTGTAATTCTTTTTAACTCATGGTTATAATTTATAAGACAAAACTAGGTTGTTATTATCAAAGAACCACTGAAAGGATCTAAACGAACATCATTAATGTTCTAACTTATGAATCATCCTCATGTAAGAATTCAAAATGATAAATGGTATAATTTATGTTACTGGTTATATTAAAATAATACTCCATTCCAATTCTATAGTTTCACTTCCAATCGACAAGAATGTCCACCATGAACTAATCATAGAAATCATGTAAAGAATTCAACCAAAAACAGTGCAAGGGGGAAAATACTAATAATTAAGGGTAAAAATATGTTATTAAATGATCATATAAGATTTTATAAACCTAAAAATGTTTCTGTAAAATATTAATAACACTCTTTTAACCATTATACATGAGGTTAAGACAAGTTGAAAGTAAGACAAACCCGAGGTAAGGGAATTCTTAACCCGATTTCCATTCTTTGGGTTAACCTTGTACTTCATTATTTATGTGCTATTTAAATTGTTTGTGTGATGGGTTCTGTCTATATTATGTTATATTATGTGTATTTACAGTATATATAAATACTCCATCCACTCTATTAAGTCTCTCTTCAATTGTATGATATTTATAAGGGTATTTTATTAAAAAATCCTCTTTTTAAATTCGGTTTTACGAAATTCCAAAGTAATGTTTATATAGAATTATTCATGTTGTATGATTATGTTTTGGTTATTGTTAATTATTTATGATGAAGGGTGTGACCTATATTTCCATCCAATGCATTGGGTATGAGTAAGTTGGAGGTCGTCCGTATGGTTACTCCAAGTGTAACTGCGATGGTTACACAAAGTAAGGTAGTTGTGAGGGTTACAGATTATAAGGTATCTAAGAATGGTTACAAGATTATGTAAGTAATTCCCCAAGATACCTCTATGATTATATTTATGTTATCATGTTTTTTTGGATCTTGTATGAATCTCATGTTACACAAAGTAAGTATATATGAGTGACAAGCATGTCTTCTGAAAATGTTTTCATACGTTACGAGTATTCATGGACTAATGTGCTCTTTCGTTCCTTTTTCATCCCTTACTGATATTTGTGCTCATCCCATGTTTTTAACTTATTTTTCACTGGTTAATGGATGTGTAATACAAGGAAGGAATACACATTAAATGTTTAATAATTTTCAAGGAGTCTTGTTTTAAGTTTTAATGTTTTATATTTTGAAAAAATGGAAACTATTTTTATGGTATCCACTCTGTAATAATGTGTAATGTTATGAATGTTTTTTCCTAATTCTCTAAAGCTCTAAAATTGAAAGTATCCTCAATTTAAAAGGTAGTGTTTTCTTAACTAAACTCAATATTATTTATATAATTAGTTCGGGTCCTTATAACCATACACCATGTGAACAACCACACAAGTTATGCCATATTCATTGTCATACAGGACCAATGAATCGATTCCCATAGAATTACAATTTCCATTACTCCTAATAGATATATGTGGAAAACTCTCATGTGATGAGAAATTGAAAAATTATTTGGATTATTTTGAACAACTCAATGGGAAAAGGTTATATATACTACATAATCTCTAAGTTCATCATAATAAAATTTTTCAAGCCTTCAATAAAAATTTTCACATTAACTCATTCCTTCAAGGATAATTGGTATTGTCTCTCAGAACCCTAATGATACCAAGAAAGAAACCTCCAATTCTAGAACACGGGTTTGAAGTTCCTTATATCATATATAAGGTTTATTCCAATTGATCTTACTCATTTGTGGATGATGGATGTGGAAACTATTGTTCCCTCCCCCCACCAAGGCAAGTTTTCTCAAAAAAAAACTTTACATAGGTTTCATCAAGGATCCCAACTCCTATAATTTATCCTTTTAACTATATATCATATTTATTACTCACCACATGATGTTAAAATATATAGAATATGTCCTTACCTAATAATGTTCAACTGTATGGAAAATGTTACTTCAAATATGGTTCGTTGAACATGATCCAAATTTGTACAATAGAACAATGAAGCACTCCCATCCTTCTGTGTGAGTCAAATTCACATAGGTGATCTCCCCATTCAAGAACTATGTGTGGATTGATTTTTTCTATCATCATATATATAGTGACACCCATATACCAAATTTTAGGTCCAGTACTATTATCAAAGGCAAAAATGATCCCCTTTGAGAATGGTTCAGAACTAAATAGAGAGTTTTCAATTCAAGAACTACATGTGGCTTGATTACTACTATCACAGTATACATAGTGATACCCAGATCCCAAATCTTGGGACCAGACATAAAATTAAAGGAAAAAATTCCCCTTATGTATATGGGTCAGACATGAGTGGGGAGTTTTCTGTTCAAGAACTATGTATGGATTGATTCCTACTATAATAGTTTATATAGTGACCCTCGTATACAAACTCCTGGTCCATCCTCAATATAAATGGAAAAAAATCCTCCCTCTATGTATGGATCAGACCTACATTGATATTTTTCCATTAAATAACTTTGTGTGGATTTATTCTCGCTATCATAGGATACATAATGACACCCATATCCCAAATCATGGTTCTAGCCACAATTTTAATAGAAAAAATAACCCCCCCCCATGTATGGGTTAGACTTGCATGGACATATTTCCATTCAAGAACTATGTGTAGCTTAATTCTTGCTATGACAAGATACGTAGTGACACCCATATCCCAAATCAAGCATCTAGGTGTAAGATTAAAAGAAATAAAAATATACCCTCTACATATGGGTCAGAATTGTGGGGAGTTTCCCATTAAAGAACTATGTTTGTCTTTATCAATGCTATCACAGGACATATAGTGACACCCAGATCCTAAATCATAGGTTCTATATAAATATAAACATAACAAATTCCCCCCTTTTCATATGGTTCAGACCTTCATGGAGATTTTTCCATTCAAAAAATGTGTATGTCATGATTACTGCTATATCGGGATATATATTGACACTCATATCCCAAATCATGGGTCAAGATACAATATAAATGAAAGAATGACCCATGTGTATATGGGTCTGACCTATGTGGTGATTCTTTCATTCAATAAATACATGTGTCTTAATTCCTATTGCTATAGGATACATAGTGATTCCCAAATCTAAAATCATAGGTCCCACCGCAACATATAGAATAATAAAAATTCACCCACCCACCCCCTGCATATAGAATAGACCTATATAGATAACTTTCTAATAACTACATGTGTCTTGAATTCTGCCATCATGGGATACATAGTGACACGTGTATCCTTCATTTCAGGACAAACCATTGGTTTCTATCACCCCCAATCATGTTCCTCTATGAGATTTAGATCTATGTTGAGGCTCTTGTCTACAGTAAATTGTTAAGAACCCTAGGTTTTCCTAGTCATTCACTCTCACGTGGCTTAATATACTGACCAATTATCCTTTGTTTCTCACATCGATCATGGATAATATGAGCTTAGTGAACCTGGTAATCCTCTCTTTCTAGAATTAATGAGATGTGTCATGGATAGGTAAATTCATCCTAGTTTCATGACATTAAATTGAATGATAATTTCCTTGTCAATTTACATTAAACTATGTAGAAATGTCCTAGCCTTGTGATGTTAAACTTCACAACAAGAGGTATTAATGCCAAAAAAATCATCCCCCTAATGAATGTGTATTAAATAATTTCATGCCATATCCCTTAACCCTAAAAAAATATATTTAATACACATTGATGTAGCCTTTAGGGAGATCAAACCCTTATTTAATATTTCATTATCCATGAACCAACACCATATCTTTTATATCTAAGTTGATACAAACCAATTCCTTGGGTTGATATCCTTCTCTTGGAACCCCATAGACCATGGCCTCCCTTTCTCCATGTTATCCCTTGTATAAAACCTATAACTAAGACTAGATAATCCAAAGAAAACCCCTAGGATACATTGTAGAATGAAAAAATGCCAAATATATTTTTCCTAGAGTATGTTTGGTCTCATAGAAGAGTTCCCCCATAAACCCATGAGTTATTATCCTGACTGTATAGAATATGATCTTCTACCATTATTAGTGGTTGACTTGTACCTATTGATTTCCATTGATAGTTAATTAAAACATTTTTTTGATGGGATTTACACCTTCCATAACCCAACTATTCAAGAAGATTTGAATACTCTCTATGTTACACATCTATGCATCATACCCATTGTCAAAGTAAGATTATGACATCGTATCTTTGAACCCATTCATTTATAGGCATGCATATTGTATTAAGACAAAATTTCTCCAATTTATTCACTCCTATCAGTTATATGTTCTAGTACCATTATGTTAAAATGTGTGAAAATGTCATAGTTCCATGAAGTTAAACCATACAACATACGGTCCATCCTATAAGACCTAAAATTACTTAGAGTAGGCCATCATATCCATGAATATGTGCTTAGGATGAATTTTCACCACCATATCAGAGTAAAATATAGAAATTTCCTATCTATATGTATTAGAATGATCAATTTAGAATACCCCTTATCCATCCTTCGTGTTAGGACTCACTAATTAAAGAAAATAGATTTCCCATATCCCTTGTATATGAGTCAAATCCACATAGAAGGGTCTTATTAAATGAGTTGATTATGGAATGAATCTTTCCCTTACAATATTTATAGGGAAACCCAGGGAATCTTAGACAAAAAATTACATATAACTCTATTTAAAGAGCGTTAATTCAAACAGACTCACTCTACCTACGTACGAGTCAGATCTACATATTGATTACTTGTTCATGAGATAAATGTATTCAAGAAGGGATCCAACATACAGATACCCATCAATAATCCTATTCATGGATGAAAAGAGTTTCCAACATCGAAATTCCCCTCACTAGTGAAAAGTTTCCCCAAGAATATCTTTCACAATTTCATGTTGGTCCCAACATCCGTACCACTTGATGCTAAACTACAAGGAAGACATAATCATCGCATGATGTTAAACAACGAAAAATGTGTCTCCACTGTATAATGTTAAATTATTCATACCATCTCCCATTATCACTCCTTATTAAAGGATCACAAGGGCCTAACCCTAGTCAACCAAATTTTAGGGTGCTTCCATTATCACTTCGACCACCTCAATCTATAAATCAAACTTTCTCTCTTGAGAACCTTGGGTTATGAAAACCTTCTATGTCCCTTGGAAAGAAGAAAATATCTCTCTGTTTGACCATGTAATGTCATGACCTGTCCCCTGGGGCCTATGTTGTGGCTACCCAAATCCCACCTTCCATAGTCTAGGGGTTAGATAATAGCATTGAAAAGGAATTTTCCTAAAATTGGGAAGGCATTGCCTTTAAGACAATGAACACACAAACCAAGAACACAACAAGATGCAAACCACATAATAAAACTGTAGTAGTAAAAGTGTTTAATGAAAGTAAAGGGGGTCAAAATAAAAGCCCAATTGAAAGATAAAACTACAACAGAAAACAACTCTTGAGATCATCCACAAAGGATCCTACCTGAAGGGTAGGTACATCTTGTCTCCGCATCTCACTGCGTCAACCAGCCACCTCCGTGTAATGATTGGTCCTAGCTCCTTAATGTCTCAACCAAGCTGCTCATCATCTGCACAAGACATGACAAGGTGCAGGAGAATCCCATACAGGGGTGAGTATAACAATACCTAGTAGGGAACTCAGGACCCTTTATGGTCTCTCTGAATTCCACAAAGGAAAAACAAAAAAGTATGATCTCAATCACAAGCATAATAAAAGACTCAACTCAAACTGGGTATACAACTCAGAGATCAGGAATAAAGATGATTAGTCATAAGCTATATCATTTTATTCGGTTAGGAACTTCCAAAACTGAACCACAAAGAATTTGTTCTATTGTCGATCCACACAGGGTCGTATATCGCTAATCCATGATGGGCCGCACTAAGGTTGGTCCTCGTCGGGTCTCACACTATTGATCCACACAGGGTCTCTAGGATGCTAATCCATAGAGGGTCACTATGGTGCTGATCCACACAGGGTCTCTATCATGCTGATCCACACAGGGTCTCTATGATATTGATCCACACAGGTTCTCTATGATTTTTATCCACATAGGGTCGCTATGATGCTGATCCACATAGGGTCTCTATTCAATTGACTATTAGACACAGGATTTCCGGCACTCGGTGCACTTGAGTTACGTAGAATCTACACCTCCAGATATCATTCGTGCCTCAACTGCCACAAAGTTCTAAAAATTATTAACCCAAAGGATCTTCATGTCTTAAGGTTCCCAATGTGACAGATGGTGTGTCAATCGGACGCTCGGTCTATGAGTTATAATAATTTTAATACCAAGGGCCCAGTTGGATTTGGGTTTGATCCAACCCAGATATACTCCAACCTTCTCTAAAACATAGTTGGAGTATCACAAAAGGACCGTCCTTTTCCAAGTATTCTGGTGTCATAAACAGATTGTTAAATTGACATATGGTTTGTGAGATACAACCTTTTAAGCAAAAATTGGGTCGAAAAGGGTCTGGGTCCAGTCCAACACAGTCGGACCAACCTGACCCAACCCGGTTTGAGTCGACATGACCCAGACCAGGTCTGACCTGGGTCTGACCCAGCCTGGTTCAAACCGGATGGGCCAGCCCGAGCGATCTAAGTCACAGCGGGCTCTCCCCACTGGGCCGTGGACTGTCCTGGCCCGCCTTGGCTGGGCGTGACCTACATGGGGGTTGACTCCCCCTTTAAGAATGGAAAATTTTCCATTTGTATTGCAACAGCAGCACCACGTGGCACCACCACCACTTTCAGCGGTACCCACGGGGTGAGGGTCTCCCTCCACCATGGCTCAAAGTCGCGACCTCCCTCCACAACGTGCTATGGTTCACCACTTGATGCCAATGTGGCCAACTAAGTTTTAGTCACCCCTGTTGTCCGTCGTGGCACCTTAGGGAGCCGCCATCCTTTACAGTTGGTGAGATCCAGTCACCAACGTCACCCACCGGCACCAGCGGGACTTCCGTGGGCCACTGGGTGAGCTCTGGTAGTCGGTTTTACCTTTTTATTACACTTACGGACCTCCCGAGATGTTGTTGTCACTGCATGGCTCTTGGATTCAATTTGCAGTCGAGTTAAAAAAATTCCCATGAAGAACGCAACAAATCTGAAGCGGTGGAAGGTCTGAACCTTGTTCGGTTGGCCCGTGCCCTCCACGTTAGCAATTTAACAAGGTTTTGGTAAAAAAAATCATCAGAAGATAAATTAAAACTCCATTCAAAAATTCCCGCATTATCCACCCCTAGTTTCGTAAGAATTGTAGATTAACTCATTTTTTGTTAATCCACAATAGTCTTGTTTTTCAAGAATTATATATTGAAACAAAATCACTTGATTTTAAACAAAAACTCCTACCTCATATTCATAAGAGATTTTATGGTTGTGGGAGAAGAATCCATGTTCATTGATGCCATTGGTGTTCGTTATTTCCAAATTGATTCCTCCAATGTCGTCGTTTAAGCCTTCGTTCTTCATTGGAGGGAATGTTAATTCTTCGGTTCTTTGTCAAGAATTCTCCCATGATTCCCAAAAAATCCTCTCCCCACTATTTCAATAATCCAAGGGATAAGTTAATATTTTAATTATCATTTCAATTAATGGCTCATTAATTGGTGTAATTAATGAACCTTATTAATTATACGAGGGTTAGTTACACAACCTATGTGTAATAGGTCATTTAATGTCCCTATTTAAATGCATGACCACCTTTATGGTCCCTACAACCATCACTCAATATGTGGTAGAAAAATAAAATAACATATTATGCTATTTTATTATTATTTGAAGAATACTGTAAAACTATATTTTTCACCTGACCTTCTGCGGTCAAAGTTAATCCTCCCTTAAGCGAATCTCGGTGTTGTGAGTTCAATGGTTCCCTTAGATTTTAGTTCTGATCATCAGTTCAAAAGATAGGAAACACCACCTGTATATTTACTGAACGTACCTTAAAAAAAGTTCAAAATAATGTTCTAGGCACACTGAGTCTCAGAATCATGTGCCTTAAATTTTCACAAACTCAAAAAAATCCTAAATAATTTAAAATAAATTATATGGAATTTTCAGGTCTTTACATTCTCCCCACCTTAGGGATTTTTGCCCTTAAAATCTACAAAAAAACTAGGGAATAAAATGGGGGTACTAAGCATACATCTAAGCCTCTCACTCCCATGTTCTCTCCTAGAGGTTCTCATACTGCCACTGAACTCGCACCAAAGGAATCAACTGCCCACGAAGGACCCGCTCTTATTGATCCTCTATCTCCACTGGGAACTCTGTAAATATCTCCCCATAATTGATGTCTAGCTCACCCCAGTCGATAGTGTACGATGGATCATGCATGTACCTCCTCAGATATGAAACATGGAAAACATTATGCACACAGTGTATCTATGAGGGAAGAGGTAGATGGTACAACACCTTGCCTACTCTGTTGAGGATCTAGAAAGGTCCGATGAACCTTGGGGATAGCTTTTCGCCCCGACCAAACCTCTGTAATCTTCATCGGGGTGTATAAGGGCCCTGCCTTATTACATTACATAATATTTATTTTAGAAAAGAAATAATTTACTTTTACATTGAGGATCTTTTCAAGTTTATGTATTTAGAGAATTTGGGCATAATACATTCATAACCTTACACATTGTTATAAATTGGATACCATAAAAATAGTTTCCATTTTTATCAAAATATAAAACAATAAATATTAAAACATGATTTCTTTGACAATTATTCAATCATTTAACTTGGATTCCTTATTTGTATTACACATCCTTATGGACTGTAAAAATCATTTAAAAAACCAGGTATGAGCACAAAAAGCTCAGTAAAGGATGTAAAACAAGGAAAGATCACATTAGTCCATGAATACTTATAACGTATGAAAACATTTTCAAAAGACATGCTTGTCACCCATATATAATTACTTTTTAAAACATGAGATTTAAAAAAGATCCAATCAAAACATGAGAACATAAATATAATCATAAAGTTATCTTAGGTCATTACTTATATAATCTTGTAACCCTCTCAGCTACCGTATAATTTGTAACCCTCATGGCTACCTTAAAATTTGTGTAACCATCACAGTTACACTTGGAGTAACCATACGGCCAACCTCCAACTTACACATACCCAATAAATTGGAGGGAAATATAGATCCCACCCTTCATCATAAATAATGGCCAAGAACCAGAACATAATCTTACATCATGAATAATTACATAAAAACATTTCTTTTGAATTTTGTAAAATAGAATTTTAAAAGAGGATTTTAAAAGAAAAGTCCCTTAAAAATATCATATAATTGAATTGAAACTTAATAGAGTGGATGTAATATGTATATACTTTATAAATAAACATAATTAAACATATTATAATCATAATTCATCACAAAAACAATTTAAATACGACATAAATAATGAAGAATAAGGTTAACCCAAAGAATGGAAATGAGGTTAAGAATTCCCTTACCTTGGGTTTGTCTTACTTAAAAATCATTTAAACATTATGTATAATAGTTAAAATAGTGTTATTAATATATTAAATAATAATATCCATATTTATCATTCCTTATATGATCATTTAATTACATCATTTCACCCTTTAATTGTTAGTATTTTGTTCTTGCACTGTTTTGGGTGAGTTCTTTACAGGATTTTCATGATCGGTTCATGATGGATTGTTCTTGTCAATTGGAAGTGAAACTCCATAATTGAAAAGGAGTAGTATTTACCCATTTCAAAAACAATAAATTATACAATTTATCATTTTTAATTCTTACATTATGATGATTCATAAGTTAAAACATTAGTGATTTTCGTTTAGATCATTTTAGTGGTAATTTGATAATAACAACCTTATTTTGTTTTATAAATTAAAACCATGTGTACAAAATAATTACAGAACCATGAATGATAAATAATAAAAATATTATAACCTGGTTAAACCATAAAAATGGTTTCATGACTAGACTTGAAATAATTAATACAAATTGAAATCACATCGTCCATGAGGTCGGTAATTCAACACATCACGGACAATGTTTTTATTCCTTGAATACATGGGAGAGGAGAAGAAGAATGATGGTGAATTTTCCATGAAAATGATGAAATAAATAATATAAATGATTTATTGACCTTTAATTCCTCTTGGGTAAGAGTATATGAGGAAATAATAAGTAAAGAAAGGAACTCAAAATAAAAGAATAATTGAGAAATCCCTTACAAAAATTCGGCAGCCTAACAGCTATGCAACATGGTTTTAGAAAATATTAAAAAGAGAAGGTACAAGGTTCATCCATATATAAATGAAACATAATACATAATAGATCAAGAATAATAAGTAAATAAGAACATGGTATGGAAACTTGAAAGTTATACGACATAAAAGAGAACTTGAATGGAAAAAGAAAGAAATTCAGAATTTTCTTACCTTATAGAGTAACTCCTAGAACTTGAAGGTTGGGACCATGGGGGCTTGAGGAAACCTTGGGAGGACTAATAGGGAGGTAATGAGGCCAGATCTTTGTCGATGATGAATTTGGAATGAATTTGATGAAGAAATGTGTTGGTATTTATAGCAAAAGTGGGGGATTATTTTAATAATTTCCAAGGGACACCTCATTTGTGGTATTTGAAAAACCATGGGCTTTCCCATGGTATTAGAAACTTAGGAAACCTTGCATATTATTTAACTGTAGAAAATTTTACCAGATTTATTACATCATTGTTACATCATTAATGATGTCATTAACACAATGAAACTCAAAACTGTATTTTTTACTATTCACCCAAAAATCAACTATTTCAGAAAAATCCCAAAAATTCACCCTAACCATTTTTCGACATGTAGAATTCGAAAATGAAATCCATTTTTCGAAAATAATTTTCTAAATATTATTAATTTAATTTTTTAATAAAATCTTACTTAATTCAAAAATTACCAATTTTAAAACTATAACTGCTTTTTATATCACACTGAAAAATTAACCAAGATTCCATTATCTTGAATCCTTAATAAAATAAATTAATAATATGATTTACTATTCATTAGAGTCACATTACTATTCATAAAGGTATGTTACTATTCACCAAAAAAGAAATTTTGTTACATCAAACTCTAAATAACTTATTGAACACAATTGTAGATGATAGTTTTTCAAAATTCAAAACATAGAAGCTTTTAAATTAAGTTTAAAGGGTAGTTATAAATATCTAATTAAAACAAGGTTTCAAGGATTCAATTTATTTTTTAAAACCTTGGGGTGTTACAGGGTGAGACCTGTAGAAAGACATAGTCTCCCTACTCAAACTTCAAGGGTCTACATCTCCTATCGGCATAAGACTTCTATTGGATCTGTGCAATCGTCATCCTCTCCTGGATGATCTGCACATTCTCCATGGTAGCTTGTACCAACTCTCGACCCATAAGTATTGACTCCCGTGGGTATGTCCAGCATAGTAGTGATCTTCAAGGTCACTCGTACAAGTACTCAAATGGATCCATGCTAATGGTGGAGTGATAACTATTGATGTATGTGAAATCCACCAGTGACAGGTGGTCCTCCCAACCACAACCAAAATCAAGGACACAAGCATGATACATGTCATTGAGTGTTTTTATGATCTGCTCCGTCTGACCATCTATCTGAGGATGGAAGGGGGTGCTCAAACATAGCTTAGTCCTGAATGCCTCCTGTAATCCCCTCCAAAATAGGGATGTAAAACAAGTGTTGTGATCTAAGATGATTGTCGATGGAACCCTGTGAAGTCATACAATCTTCTGTATGTAGAGGTGTCCCAATCTCTCTACTGATCCTTGTTCTTGAATGGGTAGGAAGTGAAATGACATGGTGAGTCGATCAATGATCAACTAGATGGAATCATGGCCCCTAGACATACATGGTATCTATGTCACGAAGTCCATGGATATACCATCCCACTTTCATTTAGGCACCTCAAGTGGTTGAACTAAGCCTGGTGGTTCCTAATGTTCGGTCTTCACTTGCTGACAAGTGAGGCATCATGATATGAACTCTGCCACCACTTTCATCATCCCTGGCCACTAGTAATGACACAGAGGTCCTGGTACATCTTCACCACTCTAGTTTGTACCTCCAACGGGGATGTGTGGAACTCCCTCAACACCTCCTCTCATAGTGTCACTAGTACCATGGTGTATACTCTAAAGAAGATGGCGTGCTCCCCAGCTTCATAAAATCCTTCAGGAGAATGTCCTTAGTATATCTGAGCACGTTGGGCCTTTCAGTCAATGTCCCTAAGCTAAGCCTCCCTAACTCGCTGAAGGAGTGGGGGAGTGACAGTCATAGACTAGAGGTATGCCGCTCCATATCTATCCATGAAGGATATACGCAACGCGGATAGATGCTCTGTCACATCACTTAGTAACTGTAGACCAGACCTCCTACTAAGTGAATCTAATACTATACTCCCCTTCTTAAGAGTGTAGACTTTCTCAAAGTCATAGTCCTAGAAGAACTCCATCCATCGTTATTATCTCAGGTTAAGGTCCTTCGGAGAGAAGATATACCTGAGACTCTTGTGATCGAAGTAAACAGTAAACCGTTCACCCATCAAGTAGTGTCGCCACATCTTCAGCACAAAGACCACTACTACTAACTCCAGGTCATGGGTAGTGTAGTTCTACTCATGTTTTCTCAACTACCGTGAGCCATAGGTGATCACTACTCGCTCCTACAATAGGAAGCAACCTAATCTGGTCCCTGATGCGTCCCAATAGACTACATACCCAACACCCTCTTCTGGTAGCCTCAAGATGGGGGAACTCATCAATATCTACATTAGCTCCTGGAAAATCTAATGGCACTTCTCCATCCACAAGAAAGGATTCCCCTTCTTTGTCAAAGCTTAAAAGGGTGTCGCTAACCTAGAGAAGTTAGGTACGAATCTCCAGTAGTACCCAGCCAATCCCAGGAAACACCGCACCTCGATCACACTCCTGGGTGGCTCCAAAGCAAGAACTTCCCCAATCTTCACTGGATCCACTATGAATCTATCCTCCGAGATAATGGGTCCCAAAATGTGGACCTCTCGTATCCAAAACTGGCACTTCGAGAGCTTACCATAAAGTTGATTACATCAATGTGTATCCAGAACTATCTATAGGTGAGTGGCATGCTCCTCCTCCATCACTGAGTAAACCAAGATGTCATTAATGAAGACCACTACAAATCGGTTGAGGTAAGGATGGAAGAACATGTTCATGGGTCCCATGAACACTTTTTAGGTGTTGGTCATGCCGAAAGGCATTACCAAGAACTCATAGTGGCAATACCATCATCTGAAGTCCATATTCGATACATCCTCATCTCGTACCCTGAGATGATGATAGCCTGATCTAAGGTATATCTTCCAAATCCATCAAGATATCTTCAGTTGTTCAAAGAGATCATCAATCCTTAGGAGTTGTTACTTTTTTTCACGGTCACCTGGTTCAGGCGTCGATAGTCCTCACAAAGCCTTAGACTCACATCTTCCTTCTTGGCAAACAGAATTGGGGATGCCCATGGAGAAACACTGGGCATTATGAACCCCTTCCTCCACAAGTCCTTCAACTGTACCCACAACTCACGAAGCTCTGTGGAAGCCATACGATATGTTGGAGTAGATATCGGTGTCATCCTAGGCTATAGGTAGATGTAAAAGTATACCTCTCTATGAGAAGGTAGTCATGTAACATCCTCAGGAAAGATATAGGCATACTGGTCCACCAATACAGGATAAATTGGACTCCTATCATCATATGCTCTAAGGGTAAGGATAGCCAACTTATGTGTGATCGGTTGTACCCTACTCCAAAAAGTCCATCCTGAGCTACAAAAATTCCTTTCTCAATGGGGAAGGAAAATCTGGTCTCATTCTCATAGACACACCGCACTTTGTGCCTAAAACAGTCAATCTGAGCATGGACCATGGATAACCAGTCCATACCCAAGATGAAATCAAAAGGCATCGATGCTGCTACTAGGATATCCCATCCAATGCTCTCGCCTCCTAGAGTAATCTCACACTACCAGCACTAGTGTGTAATCGCTGAATCCTCTCCTATAGGAGTCTCCAATCGTAAGGATTGAACCAATGGCTCTACCAGAATCTTCGAGTTCTGAATGAGAGTTGTGGAAATGAAAGAGTGACTGGAACCTATGTCTATAAATATTGTATCTAGGGTGTATTATACATAGATCATACCACAAATCATCTCTAGAGCACTGGGGTCAGAGGCCTTAGCTGCCTAAAGCTAAGCTCATCCCTATCTGTCTGCTCCATTAGGTCGGGGTGGACCACCTGGTGGTGGTGGCAGTAGAACCTCAAATTGCCTCCCACCACATGTTGTATAGTCTACTCCTATGCCACGTCTATTGCCCTATGAACATCCTCACTCGAATCTTTTCCTCTGACTCGATGGTCCCTCAACTATTTTATGATCGTCGGTACGGAGGGTCGGGCATTCGCGAGCCATGTGGCCCTTCCTGCTGCACATGAAGTACAGTATGTTGCTCTGCTATCCTGGTCTACCTCATGAGCTTCGCACCTCCAACCCTATATCCTGGGGTCGTCCTTCATAAGGTACTGGAAAATAATAGTAGGTAGGATCACCATCTTCTCTGTCAGTGTCCCAACTAGGCAGAAAACTCTTTCCACAGCTTCCAGTCAGTCCTCAACTACCTGGGTATCTGTCTCACCTCGAAATCTCGGAGGCCTCTACCTCTGGAACTCGTGCAACATGTTCAGTCGTTGTGAACCATCAGCTATTGGGTCTGGTGTAAACTGCTACCCAATGGGTAGTGGTGCTTCTAGTGAACCACCTGATGGTGTTATCATTGTAATAGGGCCCTCCACCAAAGCCACATCGCTCGGTGGGCCATTATTGTGAACTCTATCTAGAATCATGGATGGTTTTCTACGTGGATGCATCCTAAAAATAAATAGGTGTTCCAGAGTGAATAAGTTATACCTAGTGATCTGACTCAAAAGAGATCAAAATTAAAACATTTACAAAACACACGCAATCAGTTTTTTCACGTACCAAGTCAGAAATCATAATTCAGGGTCCTGGTGTATGGATACGTCGGCCGTTGCACCAACATTTGACTCCCAGAACTGAAAACCTCACTCAAAAACATTTAACACTATTACTCCATTGGAAAGATCAGAGTCTTAGTTCTTCGATAGAACTGACTCATTTGATACCACTTTGTCACGAGCCGTCCCTCGGGGACCGTGTCATGACTACCCCAAGCCCGTCATCCATAGACCAGGGGTTGTAGACTAGCACCGGAAAGGAATTTACCTAAAATTGGTAAGGCATTTCCTTTAATCCTGCAAACACAAAAACCAATAACATGATAAGATTCAAACCGCATAGTAACAGTCTAGTAGTAAAAGTGTGTACTAAAAGAAAAGGGGGTCCGAATATAATCCCAACTGAAGAATACAACTGTAATAGAAAACATATCCTGAGATCTTACACCAAGTATCCTACCTAAAGGGTAGGTATAGCTCATCTCTGCATCTCACCATGTCAACCAGTCACCTCCATGTACCTCCTGGTCCTAGCTCCCTAAAGTCGCATCCAAGCTTCTCATCGTCTATACAAGACACAACAAGGTGATGGAAAACCTCGTGCAGGGGTGAGTATAACAATACCTAGTAGGGACCCTGGTACCCCCAAAGGTCTCTTAGAATCCCAAAAAGTACAAACCAAAATGCATGATCTCAATCAAAAGCACAAGAAAAGACTCATCTCAAACCAGGTATACAACTCAATGATTAGGAATATAGATGATTAGTCTTAAGATATATCATTTTATTCCTTTAATAAGTTCCACAAATGAACCAAGAATAATTTTTCCATTATCGATACACACAGGGTCGTATGTGGCTAATCCATGATGGGATGCTCTAAGGCTGGTCCTCGTCAGTTCGTGCACTGCTGATCCGCAAAGGGTCTCTAGGATGCTGATCCACACAGGGTCTCTATGATGCTGATCCACACAGGTTTGATATGATGATTATCAACAAAGTATCATTGTGATTCTGATCCACATAGGGTCTCTATGATGCCGATCCACATAGGGTCTCTATGATGTTGATCCACACACAGTCTCTATTCCATTGACATCTATCCATAGGATTTCCCGCACTCGGTGTGCATGAGTTCCATAGAATATATTCCTCAAGATATCAGTTGTGCCTAAAATTTAGTGAAGTTCCACAAATGAGTAACCCAAAGGACCGCCATGTCGTAATGGTCCCAACGTCATAGATGGCGCATCAATCGGACGCTCGGTCTGTGAGTTATAAGAATTTTAGTACTGAGGGCTGAATTGGATTCAGGTTCGATCCAACCCATCCATACTCCAACCTTCCTCAAAACTTAGGTGGAGTATCTAAAAAGTACCGTCATGTTCCAAAGATTCCATCATCATAGAAGGTTTTTCAAATGAATGTCCAGTTTATGAGATACAACCTTTTAAGCAAAAGCTAGGTAAAAAAGGGCTCGGGTCCGGTATGACCCTATCGGACCGACCCGACTTACCTGACCTAGGCCAACCTGACTTGGTTCGAGTCAACTTGAACTAGTTTGGATTGACCTGACCCAGCCTGGCTCCAACCTGGCCCGACCCAAACTGGATGGGCCGGCCCGGCCCACCTTGGCAAAGCGTGACCTGCGCCAGGGTCGGCTCCCCCTTTCCAAACAGAAAATTTTCCATTCAGTTTGCAATGGTGACACCATGTGGCAATGCCCCCTCTGTCAGTGGGACCTGTGGGGCGTGGTTCACTCTCTTCCATGGCTCAAAGTCGCGGCCTCCCTCTACGGCGCGCGACGGTGCGCCGCCCACTGCGAACGCAGCCAGCCAAGGTTCGTCCACCCATGTTGTCTGTCACGGTGCCTTTGGGGACCGCCTTCCTTCATAGACGGTGAGAGCCGGCTACCTTCGTCACCCACCGGCACTGGCAGGACTTCCGCAGGCCACTGGGTGAGCTATGGTGGTCCTTTTTCCCTTCTGATTACACCTACAGCCCCCCAGGATATTTTCATCACTGCGTGGCTCTTGGATTTAAGTTGTAGTTTAGTTCAAAATTTCTCCCATGAAGAACGTGACAAATCCGAAGCGGCGAAGGTTTAGGGTCTTGTTTGGTAGGACCAATCCCTCCGCATTATCAATTTAACAAGGTTGTGGTAACCAAAATCATTAAAATATAAATTAAAACCCCATTCAAAAATTCCTACATTATCTACCCGTAGTTTCATACGAATCGCGGATTAACTCCTTTTTGGTTAATTAGCAATCATCACGTTTTTCAATAATGATAGAATGAAACAAAATCACTTGAGAATAAACAAAATCTATTACCTCATATTCATAGGAGATTTCATGGTTGTGGGAGAAGAATCCATGTTCGTTGAAGCCGTCAACATTTGTCATTTCCAGATTGATTCCTCCAACGTCATCGTTTAAGCCATCATTCTTTATTGGAGGGAAAGTTCGTTCTTTGGTTCTTTGTCAATAATTCTCCCACGATTCCCCAAAAATCCTCTCCCCACCATTTCAATAATCCAAGGGATAAGTTAATAGTTTAATTATCCTTTCAATTAGTGGCTCATTAATTGGTGTAATTAATGAACCTTATTAATTATACAAGGGGAGGTTACAAAACCTATGTGTAATCGGGCATTTAATGTCTCTATTTAAATGACAGACCACCACTGTGGTCCCCACCACCATCACTCAAGAGGTGGTAGAAAATAAAATAACATATTATGTTATTTTATTATTCTTTCAAAAAGTTCGTAAAACAATCTTTTTCACCCGAC
Source organism: Viscum album (assembly GCA_963277665.1). Taxonomy (NCBI): domain Eukaryota; kingdom Viridiplantae; phylum Streptophyta; class Magnoliopsida; order Santalales; family Viscaceae; genus Viscum; species Viscum album. The sequence continues at coordinate 684,847,361 of OY728145.1, read as the reverse complement.
CTTCTGCGGTTGAAGTTAAGACTCCCTTAAATGAATCTCAGCGCTACGAGTTCAACGGTGTCCTCAAATTTCAATTTTAAGCACCGGTTAATCTCACATACCTTGAAATTGAATTGAACATGATCTCAACATGTCTTCTAAGGTTTGGATTGTTCTCTCTGATTGCCCGTCAGTTTGGGGGTGGTAAGCTGTACTCAAACGAAGCTCAGTATCCAAATATTTCTAAAGATTTTTCTAGAATTTCTATGTAAATAATGGATCATTATTAGACACAATTGAGATATTTTATCCATTAATTCTCACAAATTCATTAATATAAAGTCATGCAAGGTGCTCTAGTGGAAAATCATCCCTTATAAAAAGGAAATGTGCAGATTTCGTAAGTCGATCAATAATTACCCATATATCATCATTATTCCTAGGATTTTTGGGTAATCCAGTGAAAAAATACAAGGTGATGTTATCCCATTTCTATGTAGGAATAGGTATAGGTTACATGACTCTTCTTGGATGTTGTCTTTCATCCTTCTCTTGTTGACAGACTAAACATCTTGATACATAATCAGCAATTTCCCTCTTCATGTTGTCTCACCAGAAATGTTCCTTCAAATATTTATACATTTTAGTGATATGAGGGTGTATAGAGAAATTTAAATTATGGGAATCATACAATAACTCCCTTTTTAGCTCTTTTATATCAAGAACACAAATCATCTTCCCAAATTTCAGAATTCCTTCTCCACACACGAAGTCAGCCAACTTCCCATCATTCACACCTTTAATTTTCTTTTGAAGATTCTCATCATTATATTGAGAAGTTGTAATTATTTACAACAGATATGGTTGGGAAACTAAATGAAAAAGTAGTTATGTTTCACCTTCTTTGATAACTCCCGTATCTATATTTACTATATCCATAAACAAATGATCCCTTTCAATTCCCATTTTGTTTAGAACTCTATGATCCTTCCTGCTCAATGAATTAGCTACCTAGTTTTCCTTCCCTGGATGGTAGTGTATAGAATAATCATAATACTTGAGTAGTTCAAGCCATCTCTTTTGCCTCATGTCTACTTCCTTCTGTGAAAAGATATATTTCGAGCTCTTATGATCCATATATATCTCACATCTTTTCCATAGATATAATGTCTCCATATCTTCAAAGAAAATATTACAGCTACTAACTCAAGATCGTGAGTAGGATAATTTTTTTCATGAATTTTTAAGTGCATGGATTCATAGGCAATAACTCTATCATTATTCCTAAAGACACAACCAAGTTATTTCTTTGGTGAATCACTATAGATCAAAAATCCACCATTCCCCAATGGTAGATTCAGGATCAGAACATTCACTAATCTCCTCTTCAATTCCTCAAAACATTACTTACATTATTTTATACATATAATCTTAACACCTTTACATGTAATCTTGGTCATTAGGTTGGAAAAATTGGTGAAGTTCTAAACAAAATGTTGTTAATAACCTGCTAAAACAATAAAACTATATACCTCAGTTATGTTTTTTAGAGTAGGCCATTCTTTCATGGCCTTTTCCTTCATATGATGAATAGATATTATATCCTTAGAGACAATGTGGCCAAGAAAGGAAACTGATTGAATTTAAAATTCACACTTTCTAAACTTCCCATATAATTCATTTCCTCGAAGAGTATTCAGAATAGTGCGCAATTAATTTTCATGATCATCGTAACTTTTGGAGTATACCAAGATATCATTAATAAATACCACCACAACTTCATCAAGATATTCCTTGAAAACTCTATTAATTAGATCCATGAAAATAGAGGTTGCGTTAGTCAGTCTAAAAGTCATTACTGTAATCTCATAATGCCCATACCTATTTCGAAATGGTGTCTTTGGAGTGTCTTCCTTTCTTACTTGCAACTGATGATATCTAGATTGAAGGTCAGTCTTCAAAAAAAATTGGCCTCCATGAAGTTGATCAAATAAATAATAAATGCGAGGTATGGGATTCTTGTTCTTTATTGTTATAGCATTTATCTTCATGTAGTCAATGCACAACCTCAAATATCTATCTTTCTTCTTTACGAAAAGAAGAAGGGATCCCCAGGGAGCAACACTAGGGTGAATAAATCCTTTATCACTCAATTCCTCTAGTTTTTTCTTTAATTAAAATAATTATGTAGTGTCCATTCTATAATGGGTCTTTGTTATGGGCCTTGAACTAGAAATTAAGTCGATGGAAAACTCAATTTTATGCTTTAGAAGATGTTTGGGTAAATCCTCTAGAAACACATCAACATATTCTTGCACAGTGGGTATGTCCTCTAATTGAACGTTCCTTTCCTCACCCAAAGTTATTAAATTCTATTCTTCCCCAATAATTGAATTCAATAGAGCTACTGGGGGTGGATCTAGATAAGAATCAGCTGGTGATATTTCAGCTCTAAAGATAATGGATTCAACACCATTCTCAAAAATCGTAACTTCCCTCTTCTTGCAATTGATCTTCGAATAATAACATGAAATACAACTCATAACAAGGATTATATCAAAGTAAATAATGGGTATGAGGATAAGGTTAGAAACTGAAGCACGTTTATGTGTCATGAGGGGGACTGATTGACACATCTTTGTTGCAATGATACATCCTCTAAGAGTTTTGACGGACAAATCCTTTATTAAATAAAATTGGGCATGTTTAATTTTCTTGGAAAAATGGGAAGATATAAAATAATGTGATGATCTAGAACCAAATAATTAATTGGATAAGTTATAGGAAATGATTAAAGTATATTCCACCATATCATTAGGAATTTCAACCTCAGTAGTTGTGATCACATAAGCTTGGCCCTTCTCCCCTATCCTTTTCTAAGGCACGTTTCCTTGATGTTTTATAAAATCATTAGCATAGTGTCCCATATCCCTATAATTATAGAATTGAACATTTTCTTTCCCTTAAAATCACCAGCCTGATGGCCTTTATGTCCTCACTTGTAGCACACCCATTTTTCTTTTAATCAGGAACTAGGGTATTTCCTTCCACAATTATCACAGGGTGGAAAGTCAACTCTCCCCTTCTTCCCCATTTCCTTACTTATTTTCTTGATTTTTCAGTATTCCTCTTCTTATATTACATTCCTTTAAAGTCATAAGACTTAGATAAATCCTTTTATGTCTTGATAGCACATGAGACTATGTCTTCGTATGATGAGTAAGTTTGGTAGACCAATGCCCATCAAATGAATGTCTTTAGGCCATCAAATAATCAATCAATATTGCTCCTTGGATTATGTATATAGTCCAAAATATTCCTTACTAACCTTGTGAAGTTAGATTCATACTTTTCAACATTATCATCTTCCTTTTTCCTCAAATTTAGAAACTACTTTTCCATATCCACTCATTTTTCATGAGGAATGTATTTCTATAAGAAAATTTCTTTAAATTCACTCCATTCCTTATTTTCTATTTTTTCATCCTAATTTGTGTTTTGAATTAGTGGCCACAATTGATCAGAATCTCCCGATAGATGATAAAACTCCATGAAAACCTTCTCCCTTTCATCACTTCCCAAAGCAAGAAATATCTTCTCTAAGAAACATATCCACTACTCTGCTATGAATGGGTTTATAGTACCATTAAATGATGGAGGTTTTTGTCACATAAAGTGATCTAACATAGCTCCTCCACATTGTGGATAAAGATTCTCCATATGGGTAAGTTTATTGTTCATAACCTATGTAATTTATACTAGTATAGTTATAAGTTACTCTGCACTAGTCGCAGCTCTAGAGCCAACATCATTATCTTGCATAGGAGGTAAATCCCTACATGGTATGAATGTGTTCATGAAATTTCCATTTCTTCCACTAGGCACCATTTCTAAATAATGGAATGAACTATATTAGGTTATGAATCATAATTTATAATATCAACTTAGCATAAATTGAAATCATATTCATGGATAATCCCATAATCATAAACATGGTTTTTTTGAGTAAAAATTTACATATAAATCCTTCATAATGGATTGTGAATAAAATGTGAATTATCCTAAGAATATCCCCCGGGAGTGTAAAACCCGGAGTGCATTAAGGCCCATTTTTTTGTACCATGATACCCTGAGTCTCTCGTAAAACTCCTTGTCAGATTTTTTACTCCTAAATACATATATTCCAGAACCACATCCACTTGTAGTATCCATAGAGGGATTTATTTTCTAGAAATATCCACATAATCTATTCCTTACCAAAATTCCATGATGTTATTGTATGTTTATCCTCAAAGACTATCTTAGTGGTTTGTTCCCTAATCTAAATTTTCTAAATCTAGTTTCCAAGTTTTCTACTAAACTTCCTTAGATACCAACTATAAGGACCCGACCCCAGTTTCTCAGAGCCAGTGCCTTATTTTATTACATTGTCATATGAATAAGGAATATGAATCCCGAAGGACCGAGTAGTTTAGTATCATTGGAAATAAGATACATACATAGAACATTCACATAGAATTTATGAGTAGTATATAATAAAAATTAATAAATTAATTGGGATAAAGAGAGACAAAGAGTAACCCAGAAGAAAATGGATGTTCGGGTAGAAAAATCTTACCTTAAGTCTGAAGGTGTTCCTCACTTGATCTTCATGACCTGAATAATCAAATTTAGGTTCATAAATTAATGATTAAATAACATATTATATATTTATTTGATTTATTATAAACTTATTAGGTTCATTCATGGTCTTTTTATGGGTTAGTAGATTCAATTTCATTGTTTGGGAGCATTTTCTTCCTTTGTTTTCACAATCGATTTACTTATATTCATGTAAGGATGAACATATAGAATAATAATGGTTGTCTAGAATAGATGTTGTATGTTATCAATGAAAAACCAAAATATTACATGGTTGTAAAATACTTTTGGTTTTGGTATTGAAGATTAATCATTATATAAATGTTTAATGATAATTGTTTGGGATAATTGTTGATTTTTTATCACAACAAACTCATTTTAATTTATAAATTAATATCATGTATAAAAAAGGATTACAGAACCTTAAATAATTTATAATACATATATTATAGTTTTGTTCAACCATAAAAATGGTTTCATGACCACAATTAAATATGGTAACAGAAATTGAAAACTCGTTGTCCTTGAATGTGATAAATTAACACATCTCGAATGGTGTTTTCATTTAAAGTACAAAAAAAGGGGAAAAGATAGATGATGATTAATTATTAATTTATCATAACAAAAATCTATTACATGTAAGTTATTGAATTATTCATAATATTTCGATTATTGGAGGTGAGGAAAGAAAAAGAAAAGAAAGGAACTAGAAATAAAAGAAATGAAAATAGGAATTTAACACTTGAAGTAATATTCCTTGAGGGCCTCTTTAGGGGAGAGGTTTTGGTATTTTTATGAGACCAAAAGCTGATGGAAGTGGGGAGGATCTTGGGAGGATATTTTGGTAGAATTTAGAAAAGTTTCAAGGCTTGAGAGGAGTGAATAGAAGAGGGAGTGAGGAGGGGTTTTATAGTGGAGGAGAGGAGTGATTTTTTATTATCTTATTCATTGTTTTATTATTTTGCTCAAGACAAGAAATAGTATTGATACTTATGACCAAGAATATTAATATGTGCATGTGAGTTCAAAAAAATGGTCATTTAAATCATCCATGACTGAATCATGATGCAAAAATTTACTTAATTACCATTTTTTCTAAATTATCAAATTTCACTATTCACCAAAAATTTGAGTATTTTGAAAAAATACAAAAAATTCACCCTAACCATTTTTCAAAATTTATAATTAAGAAATGGAATCCATTTAATCAAAATAATTTTCTAAATAAGAGAAATTCAATTTCTAAATAAAATCATTATTTACATGAAAATACAGATTTAAATTTAAAACTGATTTTATAATGCTTTCAAAAATTAACTAAGGTATTATTAAATTATCCTAAAATTATTGGACAAAAAATATTTATTTAGGAATACATTTTATAAAAATTACTTTTCTTTTAAATCAATTTATTAATTTAAAATTTTAATTAAATATTTATTACTCGCAAAAATACCAACACTTAATTATTAATTTCTGAAATACTCTATTTCATTTATAAGGTGTCTAAATTTGATTTATACCTTCATGGGTGTGGTTACTATTCATAAGGGTCCTATTACTATTCATAAAGGTGCATTACTATTCGTAAGAGTCAAGTTACTATTCACAAAAAATGTAAGTTGATCTTATTAAATTCTAAATATCTTACTGAACGCAACCGTGTATGTCAATTTTTGGAAATTCAAATCACATAGGTGGTAAAATTATGTTTACTGGCTATGTTATAACAATGTGGTGTTTTTTAAAGACTCAATGTTTCCTGCATTCAATATTAAATTTATTTTCAAAATCTCAGGGTGTTACACTAAGTCAATATATCAAACACTCTAACCCATGGGACCAAAACTCTCTTATGGGTTTATTGTTCTTCCTCATCCATCAGCAGATTGAGAAGCTAATTGAACAATGAGGACATTGATTCCTCCTATAAGCAGGATATATAGGACACATTTCTAAGGCTTGAGCTCTATATCAAACACCCCATAATGGTAATCCCGTTGCATAAGTCTTATATCCATATGTGGTGAGTCTGATAAATTTCTATCCCTTGTTTCTCACACCTAGAATAACTCACACGATCTTAGGGATTTGTAATGATCATATAACTAGAATAAAAAATTTCCACCAACCAGGGAAACCTCAGTGTGTAAGCCTCGTTAAGTGACATGATATGACTACCCACATACAAGAGCATCAAACTTTTGGGGAAATAACCCTCATATATATATATATATATCATATATCCATTACCATCAGTAGGTTGAGGGAATATCAAAATATAATGACTCTGATTCCTATTATAATCAGGTTATGTAAGAAACCTTCCTAAGGCTTGAGATCCATACCTAGTGCCAAAGTTCCCATATATATACCCTTTACTCATGATGTTAAACTGCATAGCAGGTATTTAGATAAAATATGTTGGTTTTTATTTTTATTTTTCATAGGATATTTAGGACAACTCCGGAAGGTTCAATCATATCCTCCAACCACCAATTACCACCCAGGATGGCAGTAAACTCTAAATTTTCTGGTTATATGGCTTGAAAATATAATATTCTACCCATTACTAAGAAATAATTATAAATGGATAGAGAGGCTCAGATATATATAGATGATCCCATCAATACAACCCCCTTTAAACATAGAATAATTAAACACCCAATCATTTTATTAGGTTAACCATTCCCATATTAGGATTTGGAATTGATTCTAAAACATAACTTAAATTTATATGAGAGTCCTAAAAGAGGAAATAATTCCCCCAAAAAGTTTTTAATATCTCGAACTCATTTCTATTGACCAATTTGAGTTCCTAAGTGTCATTGGGATTGAAACCCCAAATGATCATCTGCCTTTGGAAAGAAGGATTTCTCCTTGTTATGGATTTGGGAGACATTGGGAGTTTTTATGAGAGACAAAAATGGTAAACTTGATGTGAATGATTGTGGAACCATACTTGAACCCCCCACAATCAATCATCAGATATCATACCTCTTTTGAAGAAAAAAATGGTGAATCAAACATGAAATCTTGTAATGATAGAATGAAATAATAAATATAGGCATCGAGAATAATATATCCTAAACTTAAGGAACCATACCATATTTTGTAAGGAAACAAAATTGGTGACACCAATGTGAATCTCTAAAATAACAAAAATTAAAAGTTGACCATGCAGTGGGACATTTTATTTTGCATCTCCTATGTAAATGAAAATGGTAGTCCTGATGTAAAATCCCTAAATAATAAAATATAACTGAGGTTCCCATAAAATAAGGCCATTCTAACTGTGAAAATTTCACATGAGAAAATGGATGATCTAAGAATAATAAAGTACAATTGTGTTACCCATGCATATCGGATTGAGCATGTTTCACACTTGTAATGATGCACTAATTGGTAACCTTGTTATTTATTGTATTTTTTACTACAGAAACTACTCTCATAGACACCTTGACTTGATATCATGTATTCATCAAGATAGTGTTATGGAACCAAATCTATAGTATTATCCTCCATGGGTTACAAAAAAAACTCACCCACCCAATGCCTTCGGCTTCAGGTGGCGATCATGGTGGTTTGGGAATACCACTGACATAGTATGATCCTAACCCTCTAAAATGAACATAGAAGTCTCTAGATGATAAAGATAGTAAATTTATCTCATTCAAGTAAATATTCAATGAAACTAGTGGCACATGTCGCCACCACTAATTGCTTTAGATGATTATCCCTAGAGCGTAACAATAAACACCTTCCATGTATTAGGAAGGTTGATTGAGGAGTTGACTATAGCTCCCTCTTGATTCAGGAGATACCTAGGAGCGATCATATCAATCATTATCACCATCATCATCCCACTAGTTACCCTCAGTCACATTCTAAAAGAACCACCCGAAAAATTTACACCCTAGATACTAATTAATAGGTACGAAGGAGGTATCACTGAGCACAGAAATCTATGGATAAACGAGAGTACTCTTATATCCCCGCTTCCAATGAAAAATCTCATCAGAATATTCTATAATTAGCCATTTTAAAGGCTCATATTCCATCTCACTTTGATCAAGTTTTAACTCATACTCATATAGTAATAATGGAGGAGGAACAAATCCCTTCCCCATGCATGAATCCCATCAGCATATTCTGATGGCACAATGAGGAAAAGAGTGGGATTATATCCTGCTTCAATAAAATACATCATCCAGTATATCTTAGAGACCAAGAATGTGTAGTCCTGCATTCCTAGACACACTTTTATAAACATTCACTAAATTTCATAAATATTAGAAGATATCTATCTGCACATTTTAGCACTGGTATAGATGTACGGATAGGCACATATACCTATCCCAGTAGCGAGAACATCATATCACCATGATCAGTATGAATAGGTTGCTACCCCAGAGCAAGAGCGCATTCTTTCTCTCATATAGGTGGATTATTTGCACATTATAGTAAATGATGAGGCATAGAAACAGGATCATATAACTATTCAAACTGGGGATCACCATATTAGTTTGGTACACACCTTGGGATAGGTGCACATTCCTATAAAAAAATACTAGTAGAATACTTCAAAGTCATAGTATCAGGATCATATACTCGTTCTAATTAGGGTTCACCATCTGATTTTGGCACATTCCCTAGGATAGGTGCACATTCCTATCAAAAAAGACTAGTGACATACTCAAAAGGAACAGAACCGAGCTTATATTTCTATTCTAACTAGGGATCACTGGCTCAGTTTGGGACATGCCTTGAGATAGGCACACATTCCCATCAAAAAAGACTAGCGTCATACTACAAAGGCATAGGACCGAGATCATATCACCACTCCAACTTAGGTTCTTTAGTAAAATATGGAAATCACTTAATATTAGGCTCATATTTGTGCCTATGAAGATACTTAGCATATTCCAATAGCTCATATAAGCTAAGATCATATCCCTACATATGTCGATGAATGACTGCACCAGCATCCTTTATAGGATATATAGAAGGAGGATCATATTTCTTCTCCCATTCTATAGGTACATCGGCATATTATGATGAGGAATGCATATTTGAATTGGGATCAAACCCCCTATTTAGACAGGATTGACTAGCATATTCCAACAACACAAAGGAATGGTAATATTAATATAGATAATACAGAAGCAGGCTATCATACTCCAATATCTTCTCAACAGAAAGCTCATATCCCTATAGTATAAGACAGTTATCAACATATTGTGACAACCGTCATACAGCAGGCTCATATCCCTGCTCAACCCCAAAAGGCAGGTCAGCATATTTCAGTCAAAACATAGAATGAGGATCATATTCCTAGTCTAATCATTGTTAGTTTGCTTTAGGTTGTATGATACATATTTGTAACACCTAAAGGGTCTTTAGACTCTTCAACCGAAGTATAAAGTGATCCTTACTTCAATAGTTCTCCTTTCAGTAGTACAAAGATGGATTGTAGAGACTCTACTTCTGACATCCTCTATGGTTAACCTCCCTATAATGATATCTCTATAGGATAAGTAAATCATCCCATTTCATAAAAAAATTAATATAAATATGTTTTGAAAACTGAGACACCTTCATATATAAAGGTTTTTGAAACATTGGGGATAACTGTATGTAGTGATCCATCAACTATAAACAGTAATTATCTACACTCAGAAGGTGAACCAAAGAAGTAACCTATGTGGTTTGACCAAGTGGAGGAATATAATTCAGATAAAGAAGAGGAATACTCAATTATATGAAGAGATTTAGTTAGAAAAACCCCTCCAACCATGATTTGACCTATTTCCATTTTTGATTATGAGATCCCAAATGAGCTAGAGAAGGAGAGCATGCCTTATTTATGCCATAACATGTGGGAGACTCATCAATAGTTGAAGTTTAAACACCTCCCTTATCAAGGATATGAGGGTAATCTACATATCATAAATACACTTTGTTATTATTTAGACAGGGTTGCATTCTCCTTAGCCCAAAACATAAGGATGGAAGAATGTGATAGAAGCCTATGAAGTGCTTGTCTTTGTATCATAAAACTCTCTATTAAATGATTTATAGAGCCCTGTAAAACATATGTATACTTGTATGGGGAAAATATAGAGCACTTTACTTCTCTATGTCCCCATGATAGAAAAACTCCCTAGATACAACATCTTGTAATATTATCACCATAGGAGAAATCAGGGGACTCAGTAACACAAGGTCCTATTTGTTAATATAGGTATATTCCCCCACTTTTATGGAACAAATACTTTATGAATAGAGGGAGAGGGACGATAAAACAATCCTAAGCTAGGACCCTTGAAAAAATGGTAACACATTTCAGAGACGGAATCCAAAGTTGTGGATTACCTCCCATCTTCCCGTATAAGATGACTCCCATCATAGGTAGCCATTTCACCTCGCTCATACACAAGAAAAATTACGTTGAATAAAATGGATCACAAAAGAATCTACCATAGAATCTGTCCATCAGTGAATCTTGGCAAGATGTTTGGGAAATTGTTTACCATTTTCTCCACCCCTTGGTTCATCAAACCCTAAGAGGATCCAAGAAATATCAATGGTAGATACAAACCAAACCCAACCTATAGTACTAGGCGATTTTTTATATCATCCATCATCACCAAGTTCATTACACCCCAATAGTATCTTGTAGAAAAAAGTAATGATTCTAGATCAACTCTATCCTGCATGGATGGGGCATTTATATCTCAATTTCTGTCTTAGGATCAATTAGATCCTCAAATGGAATCATCAAATCCTCGAAAATAGGATTTAGAAGTGCCAATACCAAACCTGAATCATCACCAACCCATAGGTATGGGATAATTTTTATCATTATCATCACCCTAGAAGGAATAATTCTTCTTCAATTTCAGAGGTAAATATCGATTTCCAGCATCACATTCACTCCTCTCACCATGAGACGTACCTTTTCTATTTAGGGCCCATTCAAAAAACACGATTTAAAACTCCATGAAGGTCAATATTTTCATACCAAGATATCTGGAATGTATGGATAATAAAATCAAACCATGTAATATTATTAATCTAAAATGGTCCAATATGGATAGGGGTCAAAAAAATGAACCTTTTGTAACCCTCGAAAGAAGAGTAAGTAGTAATAAATAACCCTATTGTATAGAGAGTAATGAGATAAATACCATTTCCTGATACACCTTAGTGAATTACATCACCATCAAAAAAACAAAAGATTTCAACTAAGATATAAATGTGGTGGGGCACAGTATAGATTCCATACCTCAAGAGGCAGGTGATCTAGATGCACAAACTGAGGTTTCACATATGTAGAATTAGAGACGGAGCCAGAACCTAGAACCTTTGAATAATAAATTACTACATCAATGATAGAGAACTTCCAAGTATAATGGGAAAGGTGAGGTTACATCCCACTCACCACACAGAGGAGTTTAAATTCCCTCTACAGAGGAACAGATGGCACAATATGATAATGAGATAAAAAATCTTAGATAGCACAATGAGGAATGCTTAGGGGAAACATTCCCACTAGGTATTATCCATATAAAGGGAAAAATATCCATTACCCCACATATCATGGGAGATATAATATTCCTAAAAGAGTGGAATTTGAGCATCATGTAGGCTATGGATCCATACTACTGGTCTATATAAATGAAAAATTTGAGGATGATCATGACTTTCCTCTATTACGACGACAACATCTCCCATGTCAGGGTGATCATTTATTCATAGAACGACTCAAGAATAAGTGTAATATGAAAATGGGTCTATCTAATCATGACTTTCCAACTCCCTATAGATAGAAGGTGGTCTAGATAGTGCTTCCATCATAACACCTCAATTCCATTGAATCACTGGCTGCTTGAATAGAAGCCATGGAAGGGCAGCACACACCCGTGTAGCCTGAGAAGAATCCATATCCTAAATGGGTGGATGAAACTTTTCCCTTAATGAATTTTATTAATACTATATTTTAAACATTTGATGACACAATATATCCAAAATAGTATCTCATGCACTTTGTGTCCTCATGTGGCCGATGATGGTCCCTTGAGATCAGCAGGAGGAGACTAAGCTGAGATATTTTGTACATTCATCAGTATGGATAGCCTTTGTATGATATAGTATCCTTCAATTAGGATATTTTTTAGGATGATAATTCCTTCTTCATCAATTCCTTCATTATGTCAACTCCATGTTAAGTAAAATGACAATTATCATACTCACAAATTTCAAACAACATGAAAATGAGAGGGTTTCAAACTTGTTGGACTCACCTGTTTTGATAATCCCAAATAATATTTTGATAATCCCAAATAATATTTTGATAATCCCAAATCATATTTTGATAATCCCAAATCATATTTTGATAATCCCAAATCATATTTTGATAATACTAAATCATATTTTGATAATCCCAATTTATATTTTGATAATCCCAAATCTTGTTTTCATTTAAGTGGGAACCATGTCTTCATTATATGCTAATTATGTTTCATTAATGTTTCATATTCCTATAGAGTAATATTCATATACTCTTAATCTCACTACATGATTGGTTAAGCTTATAGTGCAGAATTTATCTAAGTACAGAGGTCACCGTTACAAGGTTATAGCTACATGGTAACCGTTACAGGGTTACATCTATATAGTTACCAATACATGGTTACAGTTAAAAGGTTGCAGTTACAAGGTCACCGCTACATGGTCTCATGTGCTTTAACTGGATGATACTAACTATAATCACATAAAACTTCACCTTATCTATGTTTCTCATGTATAACTATGGAAGAGACCATGTGTGGTTTGTATTTTTTGTCTTTCCCATGAAGAACAGCAGTAGAGGGTGTGTTCCCTGTAAAGTTTTTTAAGACTGTTGTAAAGCCTGATACAGGATATGTATCAAGTTTTAATATAAATTGCTTGGTGGCAGGTGATCACCAAGTGGATAGGATTACGTCTTAGCTTGAGACTGAACCTCTTGTTTACATTGTTGTTCAAATCTTCAAATACTCTGTTTTGATTTTATCCGCTGCTTATATTTTCTAAAGCATAAAATTGTTTATGCTTACACTTTGATAGTTAGTTTTGGTTAGTGTGTGTATTTGTTTAATTCAGTAAACTTGTTTCAAAAGTTGAATTGGTGTTCTACACTGATTCATCTGAGGATTAATCACCCTTTGAGAAACCTGTTGACCAATTGAACATTTACATTTCTACTGCCTTAATTATCTAGGCTATTTTTATATTGAGGGTTTTTCTTAACCATAAATTTTTTAACAGAAATTTTTATTGGAACCTAATTCACCTCCCTCTTGAGTATCCACTCCAACCAACATTTGGTATCAGAGGATTTTTTATCCAGTGTGAAAATTCTTTTCAACTGTGATTTTAGTTGTATCTTAAATATCTTAAAATTTCTGTCATATCTAAATTTTCAGTTCATTAAACTTCTATGTAACTATAGAAAATAGAGTTGAGGGTGCTGCTACTAACAGACCACCTTTATTTAATAGTAATAACTATGCTCAGTGAAAATTAAAAATGAAAATGTATCTAGAAAGCATGGGACCTAAAATCTGGGACACAATTAAGGAACAACATACATTACCTACTACTGCTAGGGACACATGGTCTCAGTTTACTAAAGCTAAATATAACAATAACAGTAAAGCAATGAATTCTTTGTACTATTCTATAGGTGATGAGGAATTTAGTAGAATATCTTCTTGTAAAACTACATATGAAATTTGGGATACTTTAGTTATTTCTCATGAGGGAATAACCAATGTTAAAGAAATGAGATTAAATACATACACTATTAAATATGATAACTTTAAAATGAAGCCTAATGAACTCATTTTTGACATGTATCTTAGGTTCAATGAGATATTTAATACTATGAGTCTTCTCGGGAAACCAGTGGACATTAAGGACTAGGTTATGATATTGCTTTGATGCCTACCTGACAGATGGAGAGGGACTTTTGTTTCTATCCGAGAATCTTGTGACATAGGCAAACTACCAGTAAAGGAACTAATTGGAAAGATTATGATGTATGAAGAATAACTTAAGGTGAATCAAGAAGTGGATGATAAACCAAGGAAGAAATCTGTAGCATTTAATACTACTACCTCAAGGAACAAGGAAAAAGAAAAAGTTCAAGCTCCTACAGACACTTCCATAAGTGAAGACTCGGACAGTGATGAGGAGATGGCTCATCTTGCTAGAAGATTCAAAAAATTCTACCGAAAGAATAAATTATTTAGGAAGTCAAACTACATTGGAAAGTATGATATTAAAGGTCAATGTAAGAAAGACAGAAAATGGAATGACAATTCAAATGAAATAATCTGCTATGAGTGAAAACTAAAAGGTCATGTGAAGGCAGACTGCCCCAAGCTGAAATTTAGGAGGAAATATGAAGATAAGGGAAAAGGTTATAAAAAGGATATGAAAGATACTTGGAGTGCTTTAGAAGACATCTCCAGTGGATATGATGCTTCCAATAATGAACAGAACAATCATGCCAACTTATGTTTCATGACAGAAACAATTGAGGTAACACCCAATTCCCCTATGCCTAATGATTATCATTCTTGGAATGAAGGTGAATCAAAAAATGATGAAAATATGACTAAGGATGAACTATTTGAATATTGTGTAATTCTTGATGATACCTTTAATTAGGTCAAGGATATATATAAACTATTGAAAAGACAATATGTTCTAAATGAAAATTATAAATCTGATCTGGATATTGAGAAAGAAAAATGTGATCAGCTGTTAAAAGAAAATACTGAACTCAAATTATCCAATGAACAATTTAAGAGATATCTTGAGAAGTTTACTGCTGGTAGAGATACCTTGACCTAGTTTCTAGGACAACAGATTTCCCCAAAATATACAACTAGTCTAGGATATCAACCAGGATAGAGAAGGTTCATTAAAACTAAATTTATTCCAAAATCTGGACAATTTACATCTAGTTCAAGTTCTAGACCATTTCTTGAAAAAAAATTCTCTAAAGTACCAAAAAAAAGTGTTTATGTCTCAAATTATATTTACTAATTATAGAAAATATGTGAAGAAAATATGGGTTCCAAAATTTTTACTTGCTAACCTCTCTAGACCCAAGAAAATCTGGGTACCAATGTTACCCCATGCTTAATTTGTTTTGCAGGGATGTTGCCTAAAGAGTTCTTGTAAAGATCTGTGGTACTTGAACAGTGGATGTTCAAAACATATGACAGAAGAATACTCATGCTTCAGGATCCTAATCAAAGTTGATGGTGGACATGTAACTTTTGGTGATAATGCTAAAGGGAAAATCGTCGGGCTAGGCCAGATTGGTAACCCTAATACTGTATTAATTTCAAAAGTATATTTTATTGATGGTTTAAAATACAATATGTTAAGTATTTCTCAGTTTTGTGATGATGGTTTTAATGTTAAATTTGAAAATGATGCATGCAATATTTTTAATTCTAAAAATGATTTAATATTTTCTGCTTTCAGAAATTAGAATTTATATGTTGTTGATTTAGATGCTTTGGCTAAGCAAAATGTTTCTTGTTTAAATGTTTTTCATAAGAAATTTTGGTTGTGGAACAGAAGACTAGGACACTGTAATGTTCACTCACTTAGAAAACTGACTAGGAAAGGCTTAGTTAGAGACTTACCTAAATTGGAATTCCCTCTTAACAAAGTGTGTAAACCTTGTCAAAAGGGAAAATAGCACAAAGTTTCTTTCAAACCAAAGAAAGATGTATCTACTTCTCAACCGCTTGATTTGGTTCACATGGAATTGTTTGAACCATCAAGAGTTTCAAGTATAAATGGGAAACACTATGTTTATGTTCTTGTAGATGATTTTTTTTGTGTACACTTGGGTATACTATCTTGCTCACAAAATTGAAGTTTGCTCTTACTTTATCAAATACTCTTAGTCTGTAGAAAATATTAGTGGACTTAGAATCAAGACCTTGAGAAGTGATCATGGCCATGAGTTTGAAAATCAAGAGTTTGAATCTTATTGCTCACACAATGGCTATAGTCACAACTTCTCTACCCCTAGAACACCTCAACATAATGGAGTCGTATAAAGAAGAAATATGAAACTTCAAGAAATTACTAGGACAATGCTCAATGAATATGATTTTCCAATTTACATTTGGTCTAAAGATGTTAATACATATTGTTACATTATCAATAGAGTCTTGATTATACCAATTATTAAGAAGACCCCTTATGAACTTTGGAATAATAGGAAGCCTAAGGTTAACTACTTCATAGTTTCTAGTTGAAAAGTCTTTATCCTTAACACTAATGAAAATCTTGACAAATTTGCTACAAAAAGTGATGAAGGGATCTTCCTAGGTTACTCAATCTCAAGTAAAGCCTATAGAGTATTCAATAAGAAAACCAAATGTGTGGAAGATTCAGTTCATGTAAAATTTGATGAGACTGATCCACATGAACCCAAAAACTCTCTTGAATATGTTGAGGAAGATATGTCAATTCTGGACCTTAATGATAATGATAGTGAATCCCCTGTTAAAGTAACCAGTTGGGGGAATCTTCCAGAATATGCACATGTTGAGTCTAAACCAATAGACAGCCATGAGGAGTCTAGTTCAAATATTTCTAGAGGTATTAGAACTCTCAAGAATCATCCTTTAGATGTTGTAGTAGGTGATTTAAATCGAGGGACACAATCTACAGATTCTCTGAGAAACTAGGTTGAACATCAAGCTTTTCTTTCAAAACTTGAACCCAAAAATATTAATGATGCTATCAATGATGAATTTTGGGTGATGGATATGCAAGAAGAATTAAATCAGTTTGAAAGAAACAAAGTTTGGGAATTAGTGGATAGACCTAAGGAAATTTTGACAATAGGCACTAAATGGATTTTTAGGAACAAAGTTGATGAGTCTGGAAATATAGTTAGAAAGAAGGCTATAATATTTGCACAAGGATATAGTCAAGAATATGGGATAGACTACGAGAAACCTTTGCTCTTGTAGCTATACTGGAATCCATTAGGATACTACTTGCTTATGCAGCTCATCTGAATTTCAAACTTTATCAAATGGATGTCAAAAGTGAATTTCTAAATGGATATATAATTGAATATGTATTTGTTGAACAACCCCCTGGATTTACAAATACCCATTTTCCAAATCGTGTTTTTAACCTGTCTAAATCCTTATATAGTCTAAAGTAAGCTCCAAGAGCTTGGTATGACAGACTCAGTTCATTTCTTATTCGAAAAGGTTTTACAAAAGGGATAGAAGATACCACTCTCTATATTAAAAGGATTTTAAAAGATGTTTTAATAGTACAAATTTATGTAGATGATATAATTTTTGGATCTTCTAAACATTCTTTATGTACTGATTTTTCAACAATGATGCAAGATGAATATGAAATGAGTTTAATGGGGGAACAAAAAATTTCCTTGGATTTCAAATTCTTCAAAACAAAGATGGTATTATTTTAAATCAAAATAAATATACTAAGGATCTTTTAAAATGTTTTGGTTTGGATAGTAGTAAAGGTACTGATACACCTATGAGTACCACTTTCAAATTGGATGTTGATGAAACTGGAGAAGCAGTGGATCAAAACAACTATAGAGGTATGATTGGGAGTATATTATATCTTATTGGTAGTAGACCTGATATTATGTCAAGTGTATTCATGTGTGCTCGATTTCAATCCAATCCCAAAGAGTCCCACTTAAATGATGTTAAAAGGATTTTTAAATATCTCAAGTATACTAAAAATTTAGGACTATTTTATCTAATAGGATAGTCGTTTGATTTAATAAGTTATTCAGATGCTGACTTTGCTGGTTGCAATTTAGACAAAAAGAGCACCTCTGAAACATGTCACATTTTAGGCAAGTCATTAGTTTCTTGGTGTAGTAAGAAATAGAATTATGTTGCATTATCGACTGCAGAGGATGAATATATAGCTACTAGTAGTTGTTGTGCTCAAATTATATGGATGAAACACACTTTACTAGACTACGGATATCAATTCAAACATGTCTCTATAAACTGTGACAACACAAGTACTATTAACATCTCTAAGAATCAAGTATTTCATGCTAGGACAAATCATATTGATGTAAGACATCACTTCTTGATGGATCATTTTTAAAAAGTTGATATCACTCTTGAATTCATTGGTATTGAACACCAATTGGCTGATATATTCATAAAGCCTTTGAATTCTAAGAGGTTAAATTACATCAGACATGAGTTAGGTATGATAAAATGTTACCAATAGGACCTCACCATTAGAATTACCAATAGGACCTCACCATTAGACTTATCGATAGGACCTCACCATTAGAATTACCGATAGGAACTCACCATTAGATGTTATAGATACCTCCTTACTGATAGACATTCAAAGTCCGGGACTTAGCATTTTTTGTGCTCTCAACCAGAATCTAAAAAAAATTCTACTATTATTTATTTATTTTATCTATTTCAATTTTTTATCCCTAAATGATAAAAATAATACACAGACCACATTTCAATCCATATTAAACCCTCTCCCGAATCTCTTGCTCTCAAATCTCAGAACCTAAACATCTACTAAAACCTTGAACCGCTCAAGATCGATGGCAAGAGTCAAAAGGCAATTGGTTGCTGATAAAGGAGACACACATGATCCTAAGAGACCTAGAGTAAAGTCGAGTAGAGGTAGTCAGATAGTGTAAAAGGTGTTAAACCCTCGTTTATCCAGTAGGGAGATAGTAGCTGAGAATGAATTAAGTTAAGAGTGGCTGCTGTCAAGAAGGTTGTTAGTGCTTAAGACATAGGAAGCTCAGGGATGGGTTGAATGTTTTTCAAGAAAAAATGGACCCTATTACCCGAAGTTGGTGAAGGAGTTTTATGAGTATTTGAAGTTTGGACAATCTGTGAATGAGAACTGGATAACTTCTAGAGTAAATGGAGTAAATTTAAGTTTCTCCTCTACTGAGTGGGATGATTTTTTAAGGATTCCTCATGAAGGAATTTATGATTTCTACTCAAAAGTGGTGCCTCCCACTAGTGAGTTATTTTTCTATAAAGAATATTTAGCTTAATTGATAGGGAATGGAATTCCTAGGAAAGTCATTGCTGCTGAAATGGAAGGAGAGGATAAGCTGCTTTTCAAAATTTTTCAGCATGTGATAAGTCCCAGGAGAGGGGACTTCACTGTTTTGAAGTATCAGGACTTATTCATACTTTATTTTCTGAATCACGGACATAAAATTAACCTATGTAGGCTATTGATGATTTAACTTGAAAACATGAACAAGACTAGTTCCAAATCCAATGCCCTATTCCATGCCAAGCTGATATTTATTATACTGAATGTGAAAGGAGTTGCTGGAGATAAGGAGAAAATTGTTGTTGTACAAGATAACCATTGCATCACCAAAGTTATTTGCAAGCTGATGAAGATTAACTAGAATCCATGGATGATGAGATGGGTGAATGATGAGGCTAAGGTGCATGAAGAGTTTAATCACGTGACTCATCATACTAGGCCTAAGGACAACATAGACCATGGTCTTAATCCAAATGAAGTAGAGCCTGATTATTAAGATGTAGAAGAAGAGGAATTTGCTGCTGTGAAAGGAAGAGAGGACTCTTCTATAGATGACAGGAGTGACCCTGACCTTCCCTCAAATCCTTTTGGAACTAATATATCCTTTGGTGATCCTAGCACACTAAAGAGATTACCTATAAGGGAAGCTGTCCTAAGGGACAAGGATAAGGAAACCAGTGAAGAAGAGGGGGCTGAAATTGTCTTACGAGAAGTTAGAGATACCTCAGATGAGGATGAGGACTCTAAATCAAGTCATGCTGACCGTGAGATAGCTGTTGATGAAAATGAAGAGAAATTTCTAAGTCTTAGTCCTCTAATAGGACATACAGAAAGGGTAGAAAGTGGAGAAGAAGAAGATGCTGATTTCGTTGATGCTGGACATGTTTTGGAGGTAGTTGAGGATTCTGAGGTGGAAGTGGAAGTGAACCTTTCTAATGTTTCATCTGATCAGGGAGGTCTGGAGGAAATGAATATAGCCTATTAGGAGATTACTCCCACTGAGGGGGAGGAACCTGTTGTTACAGGCTCAGTTGCTATTTTTCATGAGATTGAAGGCTGGTATAAGGACCCTGGATTTATGGTGTTGGGTATAGACTATGATGACTCAAAATATGAGAGGCCCAATAGAAGACCCTCAGTGCCAAACCTTACTTTTGTCCCTCCAGAAACCTCTTTCCTGGAAGACTATGTCATAAAGTCAGATCTTGAATCCCTGAAATCCTACCTGTAAAAAGGATATAGGGATAGGTTCTCAGAGGTGGAAAAATTTATTGCTCTAGATCATGATCACTTATCATCTGATTTATCCAAAATTCACTCTATTATTCAATCTACTCTGCTCTAGGAAGTAAGGCAATGCCAGAGTCAAATCAGTGAGTTGGCAGAATCTATGGATTCAGTGAAATAGTCTATTGCAAAATTAGATGATTATATGGATTCAAGGACTCAAGTGGATAGAGACCTTGCATATGTCAAAAGTATAGTTCAGAAAATGGTCACAGTGTTTGAGGATTTTAAGAAATATATAGAAACACATGTGAAAGGGAAAGATGATGTTGTCAAAAGACTAATCAGTGGCTTGACCAAATCTTTCAAGGAGACAGTGGCTTTCTCTTTGGCTCCTCTTGCTACATCTGCTTCCACTTCAGCTTCTCCTCCAGTTGACATTGAAGCTTTCAGGACCACTGTCAGAGAAGAAGTGTCATATTTCTCTAGTGGAAGTTCCTCAGATTCTCAGGTCATTTTCATTACTAAGGAAATTCATAAGCTTTTGGGATACTATCTAGGGGAAGCTGCTTAGGATCAGAAGGCCATCAAGGATCAATTTGACTTCTACTTAAAATTTGTTTACACTAAGCATCAGATGGATGGCCACTTCAAGTTACTGTTGGAAAAAATAAGGATCCCACCTATCACTCAGGCCTTCAAGAATCAAGGTAGCATACTTAGATAATTGACTCATGCTTTAGAAAAATTAATAGAGAATAAGGATGATTTCATTTCTTCTATAGAGAGAGGTGGAAGTATCATTATGGACTTTTGGAATATTCTCTTTCTTTTCCTCCATGTGGATTTCACTCCCATCATAGTTCCTCCTGATCTGCCTACTTCTTCGACTGTTTCAAGTTCCACCAATGTTGCTCCTTTGATGACTCTTTCCCAGGACATCAGAAGCTTAACCCCCTTGATTCCTTAGAGATCTACTCACTATAGGTCTACTGATGCCTCGATGGCTGCTCCTCCTACCTTATTCACTGCCATCCCTCAGCCTATCCCTCCACCTTTAGAACCTACATACTCAGCCTCCAAATACAAAGCCCCAATGGACATATCTGATGTGGATTGAGTGTGGACTATCTTACTTGATAGGAATTGATGTATTCTTTTGACCTTTTTATACTACTGTTTCATAAATACAAATACTCTCTTTTCTCTATTTTTTTATATATTATTTTTGTTAATCACAAAGGGGGAGAAAATATTAAAAGGGAGAATTCATTCACAGGGGAGAATGTATTCAACACTTGCACCTACAAATCCCAATGGAATTAGAAGATGTGTTTAACCTTGATTCAAAACTCTTAAATCTAATGCTTCAATGAGATAATTTGTGATTATCAAAAAGGGGGAGATTATTGGACTCACCTATTTTTATAATCCCAAATCATATTTTGATAATCCCAAATCATATTTTGATAATCCCAAATCATATTTTGATAATCCCAAATCTTGTTTTCATTTAAGTGAATCATGTCTTCATTCTATGCTAATTATGTTTAATTAATGTTTCCTATTACTATAGAGTAATATTCATGTACTCTCAATCTCACTGCTTGATTAGTTAAGCTTACAGTACAGAATTTATCTAAGTACATAGGTCACCATTACAAGGTTACAGCTACATGGTCACTGTTACAAGGTTACAGCTACATGGTTACTATTACATGGTTACAGTTAAAAGGTTACCATTACAAGGTCATCGCTACATGGTCACCATTACATGGTCACTGATACAAGGTTATAGCTACAAGGTAACTGATACAAGGTTACAGCTACAAGGTAATCGTTACAAGGTTACAGCTACAAGGTCACCACTACAAGGTTACAGCTACAAGGTCACTACTACATGGTCACTGTTACATGGTCACTGGTGTAAGCCTACTATTAAATGTTACTGCTAAAGGTTACAGTTGGAGATTGTCAATGTGCACCTACAGTTGAAGCCTACTGATATAAAGGCTACCATTACCAGTCTACTGATGCTTACTCTTCCATACTTTGTCAATTTCTCAATATTATTCTAGCGGTCATATTTAATAAATTAAATTCCTCTGACATTAATTAATGCTGATTGTAAATGTTTCAAGAGACAATACATGGGATAGTATGAGGTACGAGAAATATTGAACTTGATCTACTCATTCCTATCGTCAGGCCTCAAATATAAATGGAAACGACCCTGAAAGAGAGAGAGAGAAACATATACGCAAACACAAATAAAGGGTTGCATGAGAAGTGTGATAGAGCTTACTATCCAGATAAAAAAGTCGAACCATCTAGCATTAACACAAAAAAGACCCTCAAGAATCATTAAGATCATTCTAAGAAAAATTCATTCCTACCTTCTGTGCTTCATCAACTCTTGATCAACATCTGAAGCAAAACACTGAAAGCTAGAACCTGGAGTAGCGACACTCTGTTTTGGAAACAACTTCCAGATATTGACTCAAACTTCAACATTTCTCATTCTAAGGAGTCAAGAGCTGAACTGAAAACACATAGAGCCTTCTAAACACTTTCTCATCATAATTTCTCTATTGTGTTTCTTTCTTTTACATATTTGAGAAGTGTTTGTGTTTGTTTGCATCACACACTGTATCTTGTGCTTTAACTGGAGGATACTAACTATCCTCACATCAAACTTCACCTTATATGTGTTTCTGACATATAATTGTGGAAGAGACCATGTGTAGTATGTATTGTTTGCATTTCCCTTGAAGAATAGTGGTAGAGGGTGTCTTCCCTGGAGAGTTTTTGAAAACTATTGTAAAGCCTGATACATGTTGTGTATCAAGTTTTAATATAAATTAATTAGTGGCAGGTGATCACCAAGTGGAGAGGATTAGGTATCGGCTTGAGACTGAACCTCTTGTTTACATTGTTGTGAAAATATTCATATACTCTATTTTAATTTTATCCACTGGTTATATTTTCTAAAACATAAAACTTTTTATGCTTACACTTGGATAGTTAGTTTTGGTTAGTGTGTGTATTTGTTTAATTTAGTAAACATGTTTAAAAAGTTGAATTGGTGTTCTACACTGATTCATCTGAGGATTAATCACCCTTTGAGAAACCCGTTGACCAATTGAACATTTACATTTCTACTTCCTTAATTAATTGGGCCATTTTTAGATAGGGGGTTTTTCTTAACCATAGTGTTTTTAACAGAAATTTTTATTGGAACTAAATTCACCCCCCTCTTGAGTATCCACTCCGACCAACAAAACTTCATTGTCAGATGGAAATTTTTAACCTATTCACTCAATATCCCTCTCTTAAAAGATTAATTAGTGTAACTAGGTTCTTAAAATATTCTGTATGAGATGCAAACACCTTTGATCCTGATAAATTAACCATACAGATTCCATGATTTCACAAAAATGGCACAACACTGAGAATATGTCATTTAGCGGACCCGAGATAAATCTTATCCCATGCCCTCAGCATAAGGAAAAATTTCTTGGAAAGATATAGACTACTATTATTACCCTAAAACTAGTAGTAGTTCCTATTAAATTACCCAGGTAGGCTCTGAATTTTTTGGAACCTCTAATCAAGTGGAACTAGCAACAAAATTTCCCCTAGCCATAAGAAAAAAAAGATTAGGGTCTCCCATGATTTTATGAATAGATGAATAATGTTTATTAATTCTAAAATGAGAAGGTACCAAATTATTTCCTTGAATCAATTTAAATAACCTACCCAAGCTACCAAATCCCAAAAACCCCAATGAGGTCAACCTCAATAATCATCATAACTACTTTCTTTTTCATAGGAGGTTGGGTCACACCTTCCAAAATTGATTAGTCTTCAAATACTTCCTCTAGACCATGACTGAATCAAGATAGGTGATACTATAGAAGGTCCTAGAATAGGTGACCTATGTAACCATCACTCTACCTAAAGGATAGGGTGGCTGGAAAGAATTCCCAGTCAGTCATAGACATGAGTTTGATAATTGGTTGATTTGAAAGACAGTTTCCTGAGATCATTTTACCTTTAGAGAATAGCTTCAAAAACCAAAAAAAAATTCCTATTACCTAGGGGGAATAATTGATTACATCACCTAAAATTAGATGTAATAATCATACATGGGAAAATAAATAAGATAAATGGCCTTATCCATCTCCCATAAAAACTCTAACTATTGATGACTTCTTTCCTTCAAAATCTATAAAATTAAAACTACCCAGCAAATAGAACCCTAATCAGATGAAGATCTAATTTTTTGGTTTTTTTAACATATTTCACTTAACATATACTTTATCTAATGAGGAATATTCCTCAAAATACAAGTTCCTCATACCTAACTAGAGAGCTAGAAGCTGAGGACACAGAATCCAAGGATACATGGGAAGGTGTTGGTGTGGTTGAACCCAATATTTTGGTCACATCATCATGAAATACATTAATGTAGATGATACCCATGGTTGATCACTACATAAATCCCAAAATAAGAATGGAGATTCCTCATAAACCTCTAATAATCATTTAAGAGGAGTCATTTTACATGACTGACTTGTGGGGGTGTGATTGTCTAATCAACTTGGACAAAGGGCAAGGTCGTGTGACCTACACCACTAGAAGAAGATTCCCCCTTAAACTATACTCAATTACCAAGACTATCCACCCTAAACACATCAAATATTGATCCATATAATAGAAAAAAATCCCACCTTGGGAATCACAGACCTCTGGCACAAAAATATGACATTCTCAAATAGTTGGCAGTTGTTCCAACCAAACTCTCAATCCTGGATTCTATCCATCTTTCAAAATAACTTATATAGGCACTCATAAACGACCTCTAGAACCCATAGGATTTTGATATAGAAGTCATTGTTGTATAGTTTTACTAATTGGAGACTACACCATCAAAATTTCATATCATTTTCTTATTCATAGAACAAGACCATGAAGAAGTTATCTAGGGACATATCAGACCCTTGTCTATTTCAGAAAAACTCAAAAATCTTGAAATCCAAAGGTATCTTGCTGAAAATGGTTTTGAGATAAATTTCATCCATATTTGGACCCTCATACATTTTATATATAGTGATAGAGGCTTATCTCTAATAAATAAAACAATTCAAGGGTATGATAAGCGCAAGGAAAGGCCTATAGGAAAGATCAAGATCAAGGTTCAGTATGGGGATCTCACATATAATGTGGAGTTCATGGTTATCTAGAAATACACTACATATCATGTCCTACTTGAAATACCTTGGCTTCATAGCCACATATCGGTACCTTTAACATTTCATAAATTATTGAAATACTCTATTGATGGGAAGGTCGACATACTACATGGTGAAAATGCCCTCTTCAAGTCTTAAAAATCCATATGTTTTGAGGTAGGTTTCTACAAGAATTAAGGAAAATAACAGATGGTGGATAATGTTTTTCAGGTTGCATCCCTCAATGTCTTGGGGATCGACCCTATGAATCCATGTAGTATTCTCAACAGTGAACATGTGCTACTTGTATACCTGATTGAGGCTATATACTTAATCCTAGTAATCTATCACAAACCAAAAACATGATTGGATCATATCCATGTGATGGGAGTTGTGTCAGTTGAAGTAGATTCATCAAAATGGGATTAAACTAATGCTTTATGGGGATTCGATAATTCCCTTGATCCATCAACAAAAATTAATGATTTCCCCAATTTATTCTCTATAACTCAGGATGTCTCATCTCATCCTTCCCTCGGTGGAAGTAAAAAAGAAAATAAGAATCCCTATAATCTCTCCATTGTGACTCTAGAAGTCCAGGATGACAATGTCTCTTCTCATGTCCTATCTTGCCTCAATAGTGATAGAGATACCCTCATATTACCCACCATGACTAAAAATTCCTCCATGGACTCAGATATGGAATAAGAAGAGGTTGACCTTAGGAATTCCCCACTTTCATTTGAGGAAGGAATCCCCACCACCGTTAATGAGCTTTGTTAGGTGAATCTAGGAACAGAAGAAGACATGTGGCCTATGTTGATTAGTGTCTTAAGGACTATCATATATCAATAGATGTATATTTCATTTATAAATTAGCATCAATATTCTCTCTCATGGAATTATACATAAATTCATGATATAAACCCTAATATGGATATGCACCCATTGGTCTTACTGGATAACCATTAAGGTTTCAAGAAGTAAGCTAGGATAATTCACCCATATCATTCTACTAATATATAATCAAAAGTTTAAAATTTGATCAAAGACAAAATTTTCAAATAAGTGCACTATCCAAAATGTCTTGACAACATCATCCTCATAAAGAAAAAATAATTTGTGGGTCATGGCCTACATCAATTTCATAGACCTTAAGAGACACTGCCTAAAGTATTATTTACCATTACTGGTCACAACACTTTTGATCAATGAAAATTCTAGCTTCCAATATCTTTCCTTCATGGATGTGTATTTAGGATATAATCAGATAAAAATGGCCCCTAAAGATGAGTAATCCACTTCATTCAGATCACCTCAGGGTATATTTTGCTACAGGTCATTCCATTTGGATTAAAGAATGTTGGAACTACTTTCCATCATTCCATGCATCATATATGCAATCCCTTATTTATAGGAATAGTATAGTGTTATGTTGATGACGTGGTAGTAAAATCTCAATAGCTATGTGATCACCTCATGGATCCTCAAAAAATATTTATCAAGTTGTAATATTATAGTTTGAAGAAGAATCCTATAAAGTGTGCTTTTGGATTAACCTCAAGGAAATTATATGGCTTATGGTATTCCACCATGGTATCGTGGTTAATATGGATAATACTAGTGAAATCCTAGAAATTTCACCCCCTTGGAATCTTAAAAAATTAAGGGGGGTATAAGGTAACCTTTCTTACATTTAGAATTTAATATATAACCTAGCTATAAAATATCTCATCTTCGCCATGTTAATGAAGAACGCAGTCACCTGCTGATGGGATGAAGACTGCCAAGAAGCCTATGATAATCTCAAGAAGTACTTAATTCTCCTACCGATCTTAATACTATTGTTATAAGGAAATATGATTATATTATATGAGGCCTCAATGAAATGATCACTCGGTGCTCTCCTCATATAGAAAAATGATGCGGGGAATGAAAAGATCCTCTACTATACCAATCAAATGTTTCTATGTACGGAGACCTGACATTCCGATATCGAGAAGAACTACCTTTCACTCATCTTAATAGAGAAAAATTTGAGACATTACTTGTAGCATCATGAAGTCCACTTGGTCTCTCATATTTACCCACTCAAGTAAATCCTTGGATTCCCTATGTTGAATGGTTGTTTGGCCAAATTTAAATTTATTATAAAATAGTACAACATCCAGTTCATGTCATGTAAGTCAGTTAAAGGGAAGGCCCTGATTGATTTCCTTGTGACACATCCTGCCTCATAAATCACAACATTGGACACTAAAATTCTAGACAAAGAGGTTTTCTATTCCCATGACCCTTCCCAAATGTAGGATATGTATTTTGAATCTTCCTCTAAAATTATTGTTGGCAATATGATGGAAAACCCAAATCTTAATTGGGTTGGTCTATGGATTGTATTTGTTTCTCCAAAAAAATAAATTTTTCCCTACTGTTTCTCACTATTTGAAGCCATCACTAATAATGAGGAAGAATAACAAGCACACATTTCTAGCTTAGAACTAGACCTACAGCTGAAGATATCCTATATGAATATCAAAGGGGATTTGTAGCTGGTTATTAAACAAACAATAGTGAGTATGCCATAAAGAAGGAAAAATTGGCCCCTCTCATTGGTTATGTTAGAGAATTGATGGTATAATTTCCTTTTGAACCTACATTTCATCACATTCCTTGATTATAAAATGATCATGATGATGCACTGGATAATACAGCCAGTCGTGATTGGCCTCGATCAGGATGAATTTGTTATATGTATCACACACCAAAGGGTGGTCTCATCATTCATCATTTGTGACATGGAGGAAATCAATAAGGTAAAAACTAACCTAGAGCATGATTAAATGATATCCATCACTTGATAGATATATCCCATAGTCAATTACCTATAAAATGGGAACCTCCCATTAGATCGAGCAAAAAGGGAACAGACTTGATGTTGAGTAGTGAATTTTTCCCTTCTGGATGAGAAAAATGAGAAAAGACCCTCTACAAATGATGCTTTGATGGAATCCTCCTCAGATGCATATCAAAAAGATATATTTCCACCATCATAGAAGAAGTCCATGCAGGCTCTTGCGATGCTAATCATTCTGGGACCAGACTCTCCCACCAAATTGTGAGGCTTGGTTACTACTAGAAAACAATGATATAAGACTATTTGGAATTCACTAAGAAATTTCATGCATGTCATATTTAGGTAAATTTCATCCATCAAACCCCTAGAGTTTCTATATATAGATAAATATTCCAGGTCATTTCTCATATGAGGAATGGATGTTGAGGGATCATATCCCCCATCCAATACTAATTAGTTTAAGTACATCATTACTGTTATTGACTTATATTCCAAATGGGATGAGGAAATACCCCTAAAAATTTAGGATGAATAATTTCATAAACTACATAAAATCCAATATCCTATCTATATTTGATCTCCCTTACATGATATTTATGAACACTGACACTAGATTATGTTCTACCAAATTGAAGAAATTGTACTGGGGTTACAATATCAAATTTAAATATTAATCCTACTATAATGAATAGTAAAATAGAAAAATAGAATCCTTCAATAAGAATACATAAAATATACTCCATAAAATGGTGGAAAGGGACAAGAAGTACTGGTTGTACATGATCTTTCATGATTTATGGGCCTACCATACACCATGTGAACAACCACACAAGTAATTCCATATTCATTGTCTTACGAGACGAAAGAATCGATTCCCATATAATTATAGTTTCCATTACTCCTGATAAATATATCCGGGAAACTCTCAGATGATGAGAAATTAGAAAATCATCTAGATTATTTCGAAAAACTCAATGGGAAAAGTTTTTTTATACTACACAATCTTTAAGTTCATCATAATAAAATTTTGAAATCCTTTAATAAAAAGTTTCACATTAGCTCATTCCTTTAAGGATAATTGGTATTGTCTCTTAGAACCCCAATGATACCAGGAAATAAACCTCTAATTATATAACACAATATTTAAGGTCCTTGCATCATACATAAGGTCTATTCCAATTAATCTTACTCATTGGTCATGCTGGATGTGGAAACTATTGTGCCCTCCCCCAACCAATGCAATTTTTCTAAAAAAAATACTTTAAATAGATTCCATCAAGGATCCTAAGTCCTATAATTGATCCTTTAACCTATATATCATATTTCTTACTCACCACATGATGTTAAACTACATAGAATATTTCCTTACCTAATGATGTTAAACTGTACAAAAAATGTTACTTCAAATATGGTTTGCTGGACATAATCTAGATCTATGCAATAGAAAAATGAAGCACTCCCATCCTTCTATTTGAGTCAAATCCATATAGGTAATCTCCCCATTCAAGAACTATGTGTGGTTTGATTCTTTCTATAATCATATATGTAGTGACACTCAGATCCCAAATTTTGGGTCCAGTACTATTATCAAAAGAAAAAATACTCCCCTTCAAGAATGATTCAGACCTACATGGAGGGTTTTCCATTCAATAACTATATGTGTCTTGATTCCTACTATCACTGTATACATAGTGATACTTATATCCCATATCCTGGGTCTATCCATAACATCAATTGAAAAAAATTCCCCCTCTGCATATGGTTCAGACATGAGTGGGGAGTTTTTCGTTCAATAACTATGTATGGATTGATTCATACTATAACAAGATATGTAGTGACCCCCAGATACCAACTCCTGGGTCCATCATCAATATAAATGGAAAAAATGCCTCCCTATGTGTATGGTTCAGACCTACATAGATATTTTTCCATTCAAGAACTTTGTGTGGCTTGATTCTCGCTATCATAGGATATGTAATGACACCCATATCCCAAATCATGGGTCCAACCAAAATTTCAACAGAAAAAATACCCCCCCCCCCCCTCTCTATGTATGGGTCAGACTTGCATGGAGAGTTCTCCATTCAAGAACTATGTTTATCTTAATTCTTTTTATCACAGGATACATAGTGACACCTAGATCCAAAATCATGCATCCAGGCATAAGATCAACAGAAATAAAAATCCCCCTCTGCATATGGTTCAGACGTGTGGAGATTTTCCCATTAAATAACTATGTGTGGCTTGATTCATACTATTAAAGGATATATAGTGACACCCAGATCCTAAATCCTAGGTCCAGTAGCAATATAAACATAAAAAATACCCCCCTTTGCATATGGTTCAGACCTACATGGAGAGTTTTCTGTTCAAAAACTGTGTTTGTCTTGATTCTTACTATATCGGGATACATAGTGACACCCATATCCCAAATCATGGGTCTATCCACAATATAAATGAAATAATAACCCCTCTATATAAGTTTCAGACCTATGTGGTGATTTTTTCATTCAATAACTACATGTGTCTTGATTCCAATTACTATAGGATACGTAGTTATTCCCAGATCCCCAATAATAGGTCCCACCACAACATATACAATGATAAAAATTCACCCACCCACCCCCCTGCATATGGACTAGACCTATATAGAGAACATTCTAAGAACTACATGTGTCTTGAATCCTTCCATCATGGGATACGTAGTGACACTTGGATCCTTCATTTCAGGACCAACCATTGGTTTCTATCACCCCCAATCATGTTCCTCCATGAGAGTTAGATATGTGTAGTGTATCTAGTATATAATAAATTGTTAAGAACCCTAGGTGTTATTAGTCATTCACTCTCACATGGATTAATATACTACCCAATTATCCCTTTTTTCTCGCACTGATCATGGATCATATGAGCTTAGGGAACCTGTTAATCCTATCTATCCAGTAAAACTGAGATGTGACCTGGATAGGGAACTTCATCCTATTCACATGAAATTAAATTTAATGATAATTTCCTTATCAATTTACATTAAACTATGTAGCAATGTCCTAGTCTCTTGATTCTAAACTTCACAAAAAGACGTCTTGATTCCAAACAAATCATCCCCCTGATGAATGTGTATTAAATAATTTCATTCCATATCCCTTAACCCTAAAAATAAATTTAATAAACATTGATGTATCCTTTAGGTAGGTCAAAACCTTATTTAATATTTCATTATCCATGAACCAACATCATATCTTTAATATCTGAGTTCATACAAACCAATTCCTTGGGTTGATATCCATCTCTTAGAACCCCATGGAGCTTGGGCTCCCTTTCTCCTACTTCTACCTTGTAGAAAACTGGTAACTAGTACTAGATAATACAAATCAACCACACTAGGATTCATTATATAATGAAACAATGCCAAAGATATTTTTTCTAGAGTATGTTTGGTCCTATAGGAGAGTTCCCCCTTAAACCCGTGATTTATTTTCAAGACTGTATGGAATATGAGCTTTCTCCATTATCAGTGGTTGACTTGTACTAGTTGGTTTCCACTGATAGTTAACTCATACATTTTTGGGTTAGGATTTACACCTTCCATAACCCAACTATTCAAGAAGATTCAAATACTCTCAATGTTACACATATATGCATCATAACCTTTTTCAAAGTAATATTATGACATTGTATCCTTGAACCCATTCATTTCCAGGCAGGTATATTATATGAAGACCCAATTTCTAAAATTTAGTCACTCCTCTCAGCTATATGTTCTAGTCCCATTATGTTAAAATTCATGAAAATGTCATATTTCCATGACGTTAAACCATAAAACATACGATCCATCCTATAAGACCTAAAATTACTTAGAGTGGGCCATCTTATCTATGAATATGTTCTTGGGATGAATTTTTCACCACCATATCAGAATAAAATATAGAAATTTCCTATCCCTGTGTATGATAATGATCAATGTAGAATACCCCTTAGCCATATTTTATGTCAGGACTCACTAAAGGAAGAAAATATAATTCCCATATCCCTTGCATACGAGTCAAATCCACATAGAAGGGTCTCCTTAAAGGAGTTGATTATGGAATTATTACTTCCCTTATAATATTCATAGGGAAACCCATGGAATCCAAGACATAAAACTTATATATGCCTCTCTTTAAAGTGGTATAATTCATATAGACTCACTCTACCTATGAACAAGTCAGATCTACATATGGATTACTTGTGCATCAGATAAATATATGCAAGAAGGGATCCAACATATGGATTCCCATCAATAATCCTATGCATGGATAAAAGGAGTTTCCAACAGCTAAATTCCCCTCACCAGTGAAAAGTTCCCTCAAGAATATCTTTCACAATTTCATGTTGGTCCCTACATACTTACCACATGATGCTAAACTACAAGGAAGACATCGTCATCTCATGATGTTAAACTATTCAAAAAATTTGTCTCCACTGTATAATGTTAAATTAGTCTTACCATCTCCCATTATCACTCCTTATTAAAGAACCATAAGGGCCTAACCTTGGTCAACCAAATTTTAGGGTGCTTCCATTTTCACGTCAACCACCTCAATCCATAAATCATACTTTTTATCTTGAGAATCTTGGGTTATGAAAACCATCCATGTCCCTTGGAAAGAAGAAAATATCTCTCTGTTTTACCATGTAAAAGTTGAATCTGCATAAGGATCATAAACCCATCATCTAGGGGCATATTGATCATATATAAAGTTCCTTATGATATATATTATCCCTTACATAATTATAGTGGATCTCGTCATCTTAGAGTGATTCATGCTCATATTTGGAATTACTACCTCATATCATTACTCGTGACTTGAGAACATTGAGCCGTGATTTATAAAATTTTCATCTCCAGATCAGAAGGATGTTGGGTTACTCTTGACCCAGGGAATCTCTATTAGGATATTGTGTAACACTCCCCTCATGTAAGGTCAATGTGCATAAAATCCTTAAACCACATGCACCTTGATCTGGAGATGAAAGGATGGTTATGCACACTGGAACCCCTGGTCCAGAAAAAGTTTAGAGAAATGATATGTCCCATCTCCTATTTGTGATAATGTGTTCACTGGGGGGAGACACAACTTTTTGGTTCCTCGAACCCTTCTTGAATTTTACAAATTCCATAAACCACCTTCCCATATTTGAAGTCTGGACTGACACTACCAATTCCTTAAGTTGATTCCCTTCTCCAAGAACCCCCTAACCTCAAGTTATTTATCATGGTTTTTCCTCTCTAGTAAGATGATAATAGGGACTAGTTGATCCAAATGTATCCCTCTAGGTTTCACTGGTGAATGACACAAATCCAAAGATTTTGTTCCCAGAGGATGCTTAGTCCCATAGGAGTGTCCTCCCTTAAACCTAGAAGTTATTTTCTAGATTGTGTGGAATTTGGGATTCCCCCTTTATTAATGGTTTCCATGTACCCACCATTTTCCACCTTAAGTTAACTTATATATTCCTATACCATGATTTACAATCCCCATAAGTAGAATATTCAAGAAAATTCGATATCCTTGATGTTACGTAATTTTGTGTTGTACCCTTTATCAAAGAAGGAATGTGATATTTAATTACTTAAACTTTTGATGGACTGCACCACATGAATAAAAACTACATAGTGTGGGACCACTCCCCCCAACCATAAACTAAACATCACTAGGGTGCTAGATCCCTTCTTGGATAGCTTTCTTCTCCATATCTAACTTCATCTTCTAAATTTATGAATCTTCACAAACCTTTCACATCCCTTGGAAAAGAGTGGGAAACCTTATACTTGACCATTCATATAATCCTTATGGTCACATGCATAAGGGACTTTGACCCATCTACTAGAGGCATCTCCTCTTTGCAGGAAAGGACCTCTAATCCGCATGAGCCCTGGAAACAACGTGGAAGAACTAAGCACTGTGTGATGTTTTTCGGTCATCCCCGACATGTCTTCCCCATTCCATATTCACTAGTTCAAGATCATAGATGAATGGTTTACACAACCCATATTCTAACTATCAAGGTAAAATCAATATCCCTAACATTTTTCTATTCATCAATACCCTTTAAGGTAAGGATGCAAGGTGTCACAGCCCATCATGGACATTCATCCCTCTTGTTTCCTATAAGAATGAAGGGTTTAAAAACCCTTCATGAAAATTCATTCCTCATAATTTTAGTTAATAATGTAGGGTATTATAACCCTTCATGGATACTCTTTATTTATAATCCCATTAAGGATACAGGGTTCTTGATCCATTCATGAATACATATCTTTCACTACCGTAAATAAATAGTCCAAGCTATAGGACCTTAAACTATATAAATAGATTTTTTGAGATAAAATTACATAAACTAAAACAATATATAGTTTGATCTAGAAGACCTTAAACTACAATAATAGAAGGTCCCAGCTAAATGAACCATGTAGAGACCCGAAGCCTAACGTACATAGACATTACATTACTTTTGCGGAATAATTAGTACATAACAAAAACACACACGCAAGGACCGTAATATTTTAGTGTCTTTGGAAACTCGGAATATAATCTTCTAATCATGGTGAAATATCTTCAACATCTCCCATAAAGATCTTCCTTTTTTTATAACTAAAACCTTTCTTTATATCCTGGGGAAAAGAAAACATAAAAGTGTGAGCTCAAATGCTCAGTAAGGGTAAACAAAAGAAATATCAATCACATCATATTCATAAGAACATAACATTTTGGAAATCTTAACCTGCAAAAGAGATCATAATATCATAACATGGGATAAATCATAGTAGTGAAATGTAATCCCAATAATCATAACTTAAAACAAGAAACTTTGTGTCATACACACATAATCATAGAGAATCATTTCTTATTAGTCAAGACTCATTGCCAAGACTATCTTAGTGGACAAAGTCCCTTTCTGAGCAGAGTTCACTCCTCGTTTCAGTCCTGTTTCACTGAACCGGTATAACCTACCGTTCTAGCCATGTCTATCTCATGAGATATAAAATCTTTACCCAATGCATTGGAGGGAGATATAGGTCTCACCCATCTCATAATGATACCATTCTTATGTGTGCCACAAAATCATAAATCATACATCATTGCATAACCCATGTAATAAAAATGGGAATCTTAAACATCATGACATCATAAAACAATTCATATAAGATAAAGGAATTCATAAAAATATTTCCATCACAACATAATCAAGTAAATGTAATAATAGGGATAGAAATAGAACCCTATATTATCTTAGATGAAAAATAATTTTGATAAAACACTTGAACTCCATTCTTGAGGAAAATATCCTTTCTACTTCAAAAACATTTTCCTTTATTAACATGTCATACAATTTTAAACTAAAATAAGTTGATTAAAAATAAACTTGAAAACTTGTAAAGGAATATTCTTGGAAATAATTTTTTAAAAATCCATTCATGCCGTATAAGTTAAAAAAAACATTCTTCGTACTTTTGTCGGAAAAGTCAAAAAGTACCTCGTATGAAAAACGAAAAAAGATTCTTTTCATATCCTTTACTAAAAACTCACCGAAGGGTAAAATTGGATATAAACTATTTTAGAAGGATATAAATATTACATATTGAGGAAACATGGATGTGGATGATAAAATACACCCCAGTAAATACCAAAGTATAAACAATCTCGGATAAAAATGAGATTGTGATATTTCCCTTACCTTAGGTCCGATTTGCTTCGTATGTGTCCGAACCTCCTGTATAATGATTTAAATAATGTCATTGACTTATTACAGAATCATACTCATTGTTATGATATCATATATGGTTCACTTATGGCTTTATATTACCCGTTCTTTTGTAAATTCCATGTTAAAGAGCGTTTTGGGTAAAATCGTTTCATTTGTCGTCCGTGTTTTGACTTGTAATTATTCATATGATTACTTAGATCATGATTACTTAATTCCAGAATATAAAACATGATTTATATATAATATATATTCAGAATATATATATATAATAGATCAGTAAATGTAAAGAAATACACCGTTCATGGAGACGGTAGACCGTACGTACGCATGAATGTTGTTTTCTTTTCCTTATTGAGTTGAATGGAATTAATTAGATGACATACATATATATACACATAAATCCAGAATCATTATTATGTCATATATTTCATAATTAATTATTATATATACTTTATAATCATTCATGGAATGAATCTCATCGCGTCGTGGAGACGGTAGTCCGTACGTACGCACGAGCGATGATATCGTTCTCATGATCGTGGAATTGTATTGGAGTGTATGTATACTATTTCAGAATCAATATCACTTTAAAATAATCATATATAGTTATTATTTACACCATTATACCCATCCAAGTAAGGTGGTGGTGGAAAATAGATTACACCACGGCGTGGAGACGGTATTCCGTACGTACGCACACGCGGTGATTTCGTTTTCCGTAGGATGGATAGATGGTGAAATAAGGTTGTTTCATAATTATAATAACATATCAGTATATAAGTGATACTTATGTTATTACTTCATAATGAAACAACCTAAGAAGAAGAAGTGGAAGAAGAAATAAAGATGAAATAATCGGTAACGGACATTACCTCTTCTTTGAAGCGCCTCTTTGAGATCTCCTTTTAGGGCACTAAAATTGGTCTTTGAGGAAGACCAGAACCTCTAGGATGTTTCTATGGAAGTGGAGAAGGAAAATTGGAAGTGGTTTTCCGAGCTTGAAGACTCAAAGTGGTGTTAGGAAGAGGGAGAGGAGGTGCCCTTTTATAAGGGAGGAGAGGGGCACCTTTGGAATAACTAAAATTATTATTTTATTATAAAGTCAAATTCGGTTTTTAATAGCTCCAAATTTATATATTTCGATACTAAGGTGGGTAGGGGTCTAAATCCTCTCATCCAATAGAATTTAGGAAAGTTTAGGTATCAATTTTAACCTTATCATTTTGATTTAACATTAAGTTATATAATTTAACTTTTACCGTGTCTTCTTGTTTTCTTACACTATAAGGTTAATAAACATACTATATCAAGCCAAAATACCCCCAAGATGTTTATTATAAATATATATAACCTTATCTAAGTCATTTGACCAAACCGTATATTTTTAGGAATAAAATCACAATTAATAATATAATATTTGTTTTAAAAACTATTTTATGTCAATTTTGACACTATTTAGTAATTGATTTTTTTGAAAATCATAACAGAATGATTAGTTCGAACCAAGTTACTTAAATCAATACTAACATGTCATATTAACCTATAAAATTATTTTAATTCATAAAAAGTCTCAAATTACATTTATTTGGGTATTTATAACATCAATTATGTCAATATTTCATTAAAAAGATAATTACTACATCATCGTTGTGTCATAAATAAATTAACTTATTTAATGTCTAAATATTACAAATAAAATACCATTATGTAGGAAATCTTTTTATCTTTCTAATTAATATTTATAGTCGAATTTATCTTATGTATAACCCCATATTAAAAATGATTTACTTATTAAACTTTGATTTTAACTATTTTAACCCTTCTTTAAATAAATTAATAATAAATGTCCTAATCTAATCCAAGTGGGCCTAAATGATCATATTTTATTCCTAAGGTTGTTTTTGGTCGAATTAAACTTGTCCAATAGAATTAGGACATGTTTTAGGGTAATATTAATATCATTTTTACCCTTAATTACCCTATTTACTTTTAACCGTGGTAAAAAAAGTAAAAAGTTACTATTCACCAAAAAATTATTTTCATCTCATTGAACCACATTTTACTTACTGACATCAACCGTGTCTCTCAGATTTTCGAAATTCCATTCACAGAAGCAGTAAAATTAAGTTTTATGAAAAACACATTTTTTTTAACTACCACTTAGTGGTTTCACTATTCATCAAAAAATGAAAGTTTCCAGAAAAATACCAAAAATTAGGCCTAAGCTATATTTGATATTATGAACTCAAAAATGATGTCTACTTTACCAAATTCAAAACATATTAGTTGCATTAATTAATTTAAAAAATTAATTCTCGTCGTCAAAACAAATAGTGTGTTCTTAAGAGATAATAATTATCAAACGATTGACACTTGTTTATGTCTGGTTTAAATGTGAAATTATATTCAATGACCAACATTGTATTAAATTGTAAAAATATATTCTAAATATACTTTAAAACCACTCTAATTAATAATTTATCACTATTAATTATTTCGATTGAAAAAGTTGTTTTTAATTAAAATATAGCGTGTTTTTACTATTCATCAAAATATGAAAGTTACCAGAATGATATGAAAATTTATCCAAAATAAATTTTTATTTCATGATTCCAAAGAAGAATTTTATTTTGTCAATTTGAACTTATAAACATGTCAAAACTAGATTTAAAATGGGTGCGCCATCAAAAGGCGGCAAAACTGCATTTTTTGAAAAATACTTATTTTACCCGAAAATTTTATTTTGTTCTTATACCATGTTTTAGAAAATGTGCAAGACGAATAATAATGTTATAAGATTCAGAATTTAGTTAATACTATTCATAACGGCTAGTTCATAATAATATTATAATAATATATCATTGTTTAGTAAAACCTGGTATTGCGTACAACACACGCTATCGAGGAAGGTCGTGATTGCGTGTAATGCAAGCCAAGTTAGGGTTGCGTGTTGTAAAAGAACATAATACAACCATATTTCATTTATAAATTGAATATATATATATATATATACTCAATGTTGCGTAGAATAACTATTATCAAAATTGTGTGTAACACGATCCAAGAATAGTGTTGCGTATACTGCAAGCTAATACGGTGTTGCGTATAGCGCAAGGTAATCTTGGTGTAGCATACAACACAAGACATTAATGAAATTAAAAGAATATTTTTCATAAAATCTCGGGGTGTTACATTCTACCCCCCTTAAAATGAATTTCGCCCTCGAAATTCGTCGGGGTTATAAATGGTTTACTATTCGAAAGTTTCTTTAATAGAAACCCACATCGTAAAAAGGAATACCAAAACCAATCTTTAAGAACAAAAGTATGAAATGCAACGGTTACCCAAATAAACTAATCACTGGGTTTCCACATAGGTGAAAATATGGATATGGAAGAGAAATCTAACCATCATGTTCTGATGGAGAGTGGTAGAGAACATGGCTATGGAAAAGCCAGCAATCACAAAGCCATAAATTTGTGACGATCTAAGGTACCATCTGATTCATCAGATATAAGAGCACTAGGACAACATTTTTGGTTTTCAAGATCATTTCCCTAAAGTTGATGAAATTGTAATTAGAAGAAATACTTTCATGATTTTGGTATAGTCTCACCGTTGGTCGTTCTTTGGACAATTTCCACTTCATCTCTTAAAGAAATGAAGTTGAATTTGTCATTCGTGATGTGTTAGCAGATCATGTGATAGAATGATGGGTCATTCCATCTGTCTCAAACAAAAGGTTATAAAAGTTATCAAAAAATACATAAGTCCATCTATAGTGAGATTAATCATATATGGTTCCTAAAATGGACTTATACTTCATATATAATACTGCTTAATATAATAAAACTAGTTTCTACTAAATAGGGACTTCCTGTAGGCCAGTGGTAGGCGATAAAGGTCAGTCGCACTTCGGTTGTGGGTTCGATTCCCACAGCCTTGTCCGACGCGATGGGTCTTCGCCCATCCTACAGGTTGTCCTTTTTCTAAAGCTATGTTACTATAACATCCCATCAACAATATAAAAAAAGTTTTATCCTTAAACAATACTAACTTATGTCCAACATAATCCATTCCAATATTTAGGCTTATCTAGAATACTTTGGTCCAAGATCATAGTATAAATAAAATTACCATGTGAATGCCATCATTTATCCCCCATATATCATAAGATATATCTTTTTGGTCAAATTACAAACATGTGAATACCTTAATCATGTATTCTCTTAAAGAATGAATACCCATTGAACCTTAGTGAAAACATGAATGCAGTCAAAAGTTAACTCTTTCCACATACCAAAATCCAAAAATTCTATATACTCAAACCATGATATAACCTTCTCCTTATATCAGTCATGAGCTCATGAATACTATCAAACATTTAATTTTCTCCTTATCCCTTCATTATGCGCATATCATCTACATTCCAAAAATATCTGAATAACCTTTCATGGATACTGGTACCATTAATCATACACTTTCAAAACTCAAGGAAATATGACAGTGTAACAATCCTTAGATGTCTCTTTATTCCATAGTACCATGAGATTACTTATACAACATTACACATGATAAACATGTAATCATTCCACTACATTCTTAAATTATTGACCGAGCTTCAACAATTCTTTCATCTCACACATTATTTGTAGTCTCTTCATCATCATCAACATAAATACTACCCATACGACCATACTGATTCTCTTCATGAGACTTTCCCTTAGGGAATTGGTTTGCATAATGCCCATACATTCCATATTTAAAACATTTAACCATTGTTGATGTTGTAGCAATACCATTATCCTCATCCCTGTTGTTAACTAAACCTTTTCCTTTGAACTTACTGGCTTTGTGTCCTTCTTTTCCACACCCAAAGCATCTTCCAGTTCCTTTGAAACAATCTCCCTAAGGCCTCTTCCCACATGATTTACATGAGGGAAATTAAACTTTCTTTCCTCTATGATCATCATGAAACTCCATCTTTCTCTTATTATCTGAGTCGGGAAACTTACCAAAGTTGAGATTATTGATCATATTATGAGATTGCTGATTTGGTATAATAACGATGTTTGGACTTCCAGATCCCGTTTCATTTGGGTTCTCATGAAGAAAATCATTCCATTGTCTGTCATATCCTCCATTATCATGAATCTTCCTGTCTCCAGCCATTTTCTAAAACCCAAAAAGAATAGTGTGAGAGGAAAAAATCATGCTAGGGAAAACAACATAGTAAAGGGAGAGCACCCTAAATATCTAACATCTTAGGTTAAATTCTAAGATCGTTACCATAGTTCTAGGACTGTATCTTATATGCATACTTATCATTAGGGACATCCCTAGACATACCTTAGAAATATCTCTAGGGATCTTACTAACGTTTTTTCATCCTAGTTTCCAAAGGTTGACTAAACCTTTCCTCTGATACCAACTGTAGAGACCCGAAGCCTAACGTACATGGACATTACATTACTTTTGCGGAATACTTAGTACATAACAAAAACACACACGCAAGGACCATAATATTTTAGTGTCTTTGGAAA
This sequence comes from Viscum album, assembly GCA_963277665.1. Classification (NCBI taxonomy): domain Eukaryota; kingdom Viridiplantae; phylum Streptophyta; class Magnoliopsida; order Santalales; family Viscaceae; genus Viscum; species Viscum album. Next base: position 684,804,990 of record OY728145.1, on the reverse strand, counting down.
CTCAGAATATAACCTTCTAATCATGGTGAAATATCTTCAACATCTCCCATAAAGATCTTCTTTTTTTATAACTAAAACCTTTATTTATATCCTGGTGAAAATAAAACATAAAAGGGTGAGCTCAAATGCTCAGTAAGGGTAAACAAAAGAAATATCAATCACATCATATTCATAAGAACATAACATTTTGGAAATCTTAACCTGCAAAAGAGATCATAATATCATAACATCGGATAAATCATAGTAGTGAAATGTAATCCCAATAATCATAACTTAAAACATGAAACTTTGTGTCATACACACATAATCATAGAGAATCATTTCTTATTAGTCAAGACTCGTTGCCAAGACTATCTTAGTGGACAAAGTCCCTTTCTGAGCTGAGTTCACTCATCATTTCAGTCCTGTTTCACTGAACTGGTATAACCTACCGTTCCAGCCATGTCTATCTCATGAGATATAAAATATTTACCCAATTCATTGGAGGGAGATATAGGTCCCACCCATCTCATAATGATACCATTCTTATGTGTGCCACAAAATCATAAATCATACATCATTGCATAACCCATGTAATAAAAATGGGAATCTTAAACATCATGACATCATAATATAATTCATATAAGATAAAGGAATTCAAAAAAATATTTCCATCACAACATAATAAAGTAAATGTAATAATAGGGATAGAAACAGAACCCTATATTATCTTAGATGGAAAATAATTTTGATAAAACACTTGAACTCCATTCTTGAGGAAAATATCCTTTCTACTTCAAAAACAATTTCCTTTCTTAACATGTCATACAATTTTAAACTAAAAGAAGTTGATTAAAAATAAACTTAAAAACTTTTAAAGGAATCTTCTTGGAAATAATGTTTTAAAAATCCATTCATGCCGTATAAGTTAAAAAAACATTCTTCGTACTTTTGTCGGAAAAGTCAAAAAGTACCTCGTACGAAAAACAACAAAAGATTCCTTTCATGTCCTTTACTAAAAAGTCACCGAAGGGTAAAATTGGATATAAAATATTTTAGAAGGATATAAATATTACATATTTAGGAAACATGGATGTGGATGATAAAATACACCCCAGTAAATACCAAAGTATAAACAATCTCAGATAAAAATGAGATTGTGATATTTCCCTTACCTTAGGTCTGATTTGCTTCGTATGTGTCCGAACCTCCAGTATAATGATTTAAATAATGTCATTGACTTATTCTAGAATCATACTCATTGTTATGATATCATATATTGTTCACTTATGGCTTTATATTACCCGTTCTTTTATAAATTCCATGTTAAAGAGCGTTTTGGGTAAAATCGTTTCATTTACCGTCCGTGTTTTGACTTGTAATTATTCATATGATTACTTAGATCATGATTACTTAATTCCAGAATATAAAACATGATTTATATATAATATATATTCAGAATATATATATATATAATAGATCAGTAAATGGAAAGAAATACACCGTTCATGCAGACGGTAGACCGTACGTACGCATGAACGTTGTTTTCTTTTCCTTATTGAGTTGAATGGAATTAAGTAGATGACATAAATATATATACACATAAATCAAGAATCATTATTATGTCATATATTTCATTATTAATTATTATATATACTTTATAATCATTCATGAATGGTTAACGTGGAGAATAAATCTCATCACGTCGTGGAGACGGTAGTCCGTACGTACGCACGAGCGATGATATCGTTCTCATGATCGTGGAATTGTATTGGAGTGTATGTATACTATTTCAGAATCAATATCACTTTACAATAATCATATATAGTTATTATTTATACCATTATATCCATCCAAGTAAGGTGGTGGTGGAAAATAGATTACACCACGGCGTGGAGACGGTATTCCGTACGTACGCATGCGTGGTGATTTCGTTTTCTGTAGGATGGATAGATGGTGAAATAAGGTTGTTTCATAATTATAATAACATATCATTATATAAGTGATACTGATGTTATTACTTCATAATTAAACAACCTAAGAAGAATAAGTGGAAGAAGAAATAAATATGAAAAAATCGGTAACGAACATTACCTCTTCTTTGAAGCGCCTCTTTGAGATCTCCTTTTAGGGCACTAAAATTGGTCTTTGAGGAAGACCAGAACCTCTAGGATGTTTCTAGGGAAGTGGAGAAGGGAAATTGGTAGGGGTTGGCCAAGCTTGAAGGATCAAAGTGGTGTGAGGAAGAGGGGGAAGACGTGCCCTTTTATAAGGGAGGAGAGGGGCACCTTTGGAATAACAAAAAATATTATTTTATTATAAAGTCAAATTCGGTTTTTAATAGCTCTAAATTGATATATTTCGAAGATAAGGTGGGTAGGAGTAGAAATCCTCTCATCCAATAGAATTTAGACATGTTTAGGTATCAATTTTAACCTTATCATTTATATTTAATTTTAAGTTAGATAATTTAACTTTTACCGTGTCTTCTTGTTTTCTTACACTATAAGGTTAATAAACTTACTATATCAATCCAAACGAACCCCAAGATGTTTTTTATTAATATATATAACCTTATCTAAGTCATTTGGCCAAACCTTAGATTTTTAGGAATAAAATAACAATTAATAATATAATATTTGTTTTAAAAACTATTTTATGTCAATTTTGACACTATTTAGTAATTGATTTTTGTTAAAATCATAACAGAATGATTAGTTCGAACCAAGTTACTTAAATCAATACTGAAATGTCATATTAACCTAGAAAATTAGTTTAATTCATAAAAAGTCTCAAATTATATTTATTTGGGTATTTATAACATCAATTATGTCAATATTTCATTAATAAGATAATTACTGCATCATCGTTGTGTTATAAATAAATTAAATTATTTAATGTCTAAAAATTACAATAAAATACCATTATGTAGGAAAGATTTTTAGATTTCTATTGAATATTTTTAGTCTAATTTATCTTATGTATAACCCCATATTAAAAATGATTTACTTATTAAACTTTGATTTTAACTATTTTAACCCTTCTTTAAATAAATTAATAATAAATGTCCTAATCTAATCCAAGTGGGCCTAAATGGTCATATTTTATTCCTAAGGTTGTTTTTGGTCGAATTACACTTATCCAATAGAATTTGGACATGTGTTAGGATAATATTAATATCATTTTTACCCTTAATTACCCTATTTACTTTTAACCGTGGTAAAAAAAAGTAAAAAGTTACTATTCACCAAAAAATTATTTTCATCTCATTGAACCACATTTTACTTACTGACATCAACCGTGTCTCTCGGATTTTCGAAATTCCATTCACAGAAGCGGTAAAATTAAGTTTTATGAAAAATTCATTTTTTTTAACTACCACTTAGTGGTTTCACTATTCATCAAAAAATGAAAGTTTCTAGAAAAAAACCAAAAATTAGGCCTAAGATATATTTGATATTTTGAACTCAAAAGTGATGTCTATTTTACCAAATTCAAAACATATCAGTTGCATTAATTAATTTAAAAAATTAATTCCCGTCGTCAAAACAAATAGTGTGTTCTTAAGAGATAATAACTATCAAAAGATTGACACTTGTTTATGTCTGGTTTAAATGTGAAATTATATTCAATGACCAACATTGTATTAAATTTTAAAAATATATACTAAATATACTTTAAAACCACTCAAATTAATAATTTATCACTATTAATTATTTCGATTGAAAAAGTTGTTTTTAATTAAAATATTGCGTGTTTTTACTATTCATCAAAATATGAAAGTTACCAGAATGATATGAAAATTTATCCAAAGTAAATTTTTATTTCATGATTCCAAAGAAGAATTTTATTTTTTCAATTTGAACTTATAAACATGTCAAAAACTAGATTTATAGTGGGTGCGCCATCAAAAGGTGGCAAAACTGCATTTTTTAAAAAATACTTATTTTACCCGAAAAATTTATTTTGTTCTTATACCATGTTTTAGAAAATGTGCAAGACGAATAATAATGTTATAAGATTCAAAATTTAGTTAATACTATTCATAACGGCTAGTTCATAATAATATTATAATAATATATCGTTGTTTAGTAAAACACGGTATTGCGTACAACACACGCTATCGAGGAAGGTCGCAATTGCGTGTAATGCAAGCCAAGTCAGGGTTGCGTGTTGTGCAAGAACATAATCCAACCATATTTCATTTATACATTGAATATATATATATATATACTCAATGTTGCGTAGAATAACTATTATCAAAATTGTGTGTAACACGATCCAAGAATAGTGTTGCGTATACTGCAAGCTAATACGGTGTTGCGTATAGCGTAAGGTAATCTTGGTGTAGCATACAAAACAAGTCATTAATGAAATTAAAAGAATATTTTTCATAAAATCTCTGGGTTTTACAAACCAATGCTACAGTAATAAGATTTCTGAGCTAGAAAACCTTCAATTGCAACAGTATATGGTCCGAGATGGAAGACGCAAAACTAAAAAACAAAAATATTCTCGTTTTCAATAACTTAAAATATTTAATTGAAAGAGACGCAATTTTTTTCGGGTTGAATAACCAAAAATGGAACACTATAAAAAATAAAGTCTCTACTTGCTTAAAATGCACTTTTTTGATATAGGAAACATTAAACACTTACAAAATGGAGAAGGCATAAAACTTGTTAGGTTAAAAACCCAAAAAACAGTAGCCTAAAATAATCAAAGTTCATACTCACTAATATTTACCAATATTAAAATTAGTCAAAATTTGTGGAAATATAAAACAAAAAAGACACAAATATTTTAGGCACCATTATCAATCCCTAGAAAAATTGAAGCTACACTCGCTAGGTCCACTGACCTAGGAAAAAATTAGAGTGCGACTCTATTTCTCAAGAACCGCCTAAGGGTACCTATTCCTTTCATTCCATTAAAACTAAATGAGACATTTTACACCCTATAGGAACTTAAAATATATATAGTGTACTATATTTTGTGGCCTAAAATATGGCGTGAGATCCATATTTGTGTAATATTTCCTCCAAAACATGGGTCCCTACCCATGATTTCATTACAAAACAATGACATTCCCCTTCCTAAGTATGATCTAGATCTATGTAAGAATAATCATTATGGAGTTATTCATACATAAAACTATGTTTTCTATGAATGATCATTATATACATTGTCATATTCCATCTTATAAGTACATTCATCTTGATTACCATCCCCATGGGATACATAGTGACATCCAAGTTCCTACCTTTGGATCCAACTGCAAGTTCCTTTCCACAAAATCCCTTTTCCATCCTATAATTTATATACATTTTAATTTCATGATATCTATACTCCAAGACAAGGCTAATATTTATATTGGATTCATCCAAGTACTCAAGGTCAAGAGTTTCATCTTGATAGCACCTGAAATCCATCCATTAAAATACTCTTGAAAAATACGCTCATATTGACCAATATCAAAGCCCATCAGATATTCAAGTTTATAGAAAATTTATCTATGATTACCTTAGAAATATATTATTTTAATTCTCAATGAATCTAATTCAAATGTGGGAGAATTTTTTTGGCACCCATAATTATGTACCAAGAAATTTTTCATCAGGGATTTGAGAAGTTTATATCCCATGTAAAAGAATATTGATATACTTTGTATGGAGGACTTGGAAGTGACATCCATGAAGAAAAAGTATTTATCTTGGTCCTTATTTTATAATGGTGTATATCTTGGAACTTATTTTATTCGTTTTACAAAGATATATTATTCTAAGTATTTGGATATTCCCTTAGAAAAAAAATTGTCCAACCAAGCTAACCAGCCAGCCAGCTCAACCAGGGCCCATGTGGAGGTCACCTCAACTACATATGAGAGCCAGTGCACCCATCTAGCTGAGTGGTAAGAATTTTGGTGATCAAAACACTCACAGTGGGTATAGGTAATGTGCAATTTGTGACTAGTTTTAGGTGAGAATAATACAAAAATACACAAGATGGGGGTAAATTGTGTCATTTTAGAAATCTAGATAGATTAAAACTTTTATCCTTCTTCGTGATTAAAAAATATTTGTATCGTTATATTTATTTAATTAATTTGAGAAGTCAACAAATAGATAAGAATAACACAACAATTTTTATAGTGGTTTAGGGAACAAAGATCTCCTAGTCCACTACACCAATGCCCTCTCTACGATCTTGGTGATTTTCACTAAATGGGTCCCCTTACCACAAGACCTTAACAAATGAGTATAGGCAGTTGACACCTTTAAAATAAATATTTTATATAACCTTATGGTTCTTTTAAAAGTAACAGATTTATCCAAAACATAGTCTGAGAAGCTAATACTGCACCACCATAACTAAGTCCAAGAATATGAAACTCCAATAAATCAATAGATTTTTATTTGATTTAGAACATAGAGTCTTGTTCATAGTTGCATAATAAATTAAAATAATGGATCTTATCCTTAAAATATAAATGTCTTCAAGAATGAATAGCTTCAAATAGATCCTAATGGTAAATAATATTCAACAAAAATAGCAACAGTAATAACAGTAATAGTTTTAGTCAGCAAAAGATCAAAACATGTATGTCTCCATAATGTAGTTTCTTCATAACAATGGAGATTTTATATATTTTTTCTTTTTCATTAACTGTGTATTCAAAAATATCACACCATATATCTAAAAATAATTTTTTTCTATTTCAAGAAAAAATTAGCTTTCTTTCAGTTATAAAATATCCAATAATATCACCTAAAAAACCATGATCATTTGAATTTAATTCATTCAAGATATTCATAACTACCCACAAAAATATAAATGATTTAATACTTTGAATACAGGCCTTTGAATCAGTTGTAAAAAATATTTAAAGTGATATTTACTTCTGGAAAGATCATTTCAGAAAATATGGATAATATTTTTAATTTAAAACTCCATTGTTGACTAGTAAAACATAGGTTTCCTTTACGTAGAGAAAAAATCCAAAAGTATAGTTTAAAACATATGGTTGTTCACAAAATTAAGGATGATGAACCATATGTTTATTCCTTTAAACATAGGGTTTCTTTCAAACATTGTTTTGTTGATCCACACTTTTCCAATGGTGAAAGGTATATGATCCATACATTTTGTTCTAAACATAGGGCTCTCAAACCATACATTACACATACAAATGAAGGGTATGAACATTATTTCTAGAATACTTTCAAATGAATCTAGAATATATTAAATAAATTTCTTAACCCAAAAATAAGATATGCTTTTCATGAAATACATTCTTGAAAAAAACATAAAGTAACTTCACTAGTAAAATAAACAAAGGTATTTGTGAGAATCAAAATCAATAAGATTCATAGATTATTATTGAGACAATATATCCCCAACAATATCCCCCATTTTAATTATCACAAAATTCATAATATAATCTTATAGAAAATATAAGAATTGCAATCATAAATAAAGTAATATCTTTAAATAGATATAATGGAAGTTATAAAAGAAAATATAGTTGATATTAAAGTTATTTTGTGTAGTTAACATTTAAATTATCATTATTAGAAGTTAATAAAAAACTATTTAATATAAAATTAAGAATGATGAAATTAAGGAAGTTATTTTTACCCAATTTTATACCCCATTTTTTGATATCAAAAAGAAAATTGTTGAATTTTTTTTAAAACACATTTAATGTAGCATAGAACTGTGAATGAATGATATAATATTCTAAGAAAAAAATGATATTTTTCTCATGGTAGAAGTGAAAAATAATAATAATAAATAAACACAAATATAATAATTAAATAATTTCCTAAAAATATGTTTTTTATTACAATAATCATCTATCTAAGAAATATTAAAATGTAGTACTGGATGAGGGTAAAAGTTCTAGTTTAGAAGAGGGGTCAGAAGATTGAGAGGCTCAAATATACTAATAAACTTCCTCTAACTCTTCCATCAATCCTCTAAAAAATTCATTAATATTTTCATCCAACTATCTCATCAAAATCTTTGAATCTTAACCCAAATTCAAAATTTTAACCAAATTTACTTTCATAAATTCATGAAAATTCTCTTATAACTTAGTAAACTATGAGAGCATGTCTCTTAACTGGTTGAGAGGATTTATTATACCGATCTCTCCTAATATTAATTTATCAACAAGTTCTCTTTGATCTTCCAACAATGCATTGAGAGGTTCATTGTCAAATTGAATTGAATGAATATGATAATTAAAGGTACACATTGCAATAGTAATTACTTCAAACCATATGATTAAATATATAGAATTTTAAGGAGTATAAGTAGGTGATCTAGACTGATTATCACTACTTCTAACTGATTCAAACTAACTCCCAAAATACTTCTTTAATTCACTAAAATATATCTTTGAAATACATTCTTCTCTCATATTTCTGAACTGATCTTCCATATCTCTTTGAAATGCATCAAAATATCTTCTTGAAACATAACTTTCTTTTAGATATTTTAGTTCAACTTGTACAGATTCTAATTATTCTTTAGGAATATTTGATATTCTTAAATCATCTAAATACTTATTAGTAATCTCCATCTCACTTTTCAAATTTTAATTCTCCTCATATAGCCTATTAAATTTGACGAAAAACTCTTTAATTTGATTATTCATAGAATCAAAATATTCTTATTATTGATTTATTTATGGTTTTCATATGACAACCACAGATAAGTATTTACCTTTATCATTTTCACTAGAAGAGGAATAGATATTTTCAAGAACTTCTATATTCTCAAAAAAGTAGAAATTCCCTTATATAAATAATCAGTAATAAGATAGACTGATTGATTATAAACTAACATAGTAGTGTAAAACACTAATGGTTGTTCTTTACCAATTCCTTTAGTAGTTTTATCCACATAATCTTGAGAATAATCTATTTGAATATGATTTTCATTATGATCCACTTTCTCTTAATTTTCATTTTTACTTTTAGAAAGATACTCTTTCTTTGCTCTATTGTTCGGTTGATTCTCAAGTTATTGTTCCTCAGGAGTGATTGAGACTCCAAAAAACACTGTTTTGTCAACTTCATCATCAACAATAGGTAACAACTTTCCTTTTTTTACTCCATAAGAAACCTAGCTTTCTCAAAGTTCCAAAATTTTGAATATTACTATTATGACACCTAGTGTTTATCTGTACATCACAAATCTTGTTATTTATATAGAAAAGAATAGAAATTATCCTTCTATACATATAAAAATACATCCTAGCCTCTACTTGACAATAGTGATGCATATATTAGATCATATATCTAGGGAAATTAAACTTAATATCACTCATCATAAAAAACATTGGATACATGTTAGGATAAAGAATATTTTCTATCTTATTAGTTCTCAGAAGTATTGCTGAATGAATGAATTTGACCAGCACCTTCTGGTCAGCCTCAAGATATTTTACAAACCATGTTTGATCAAACGATAAAATATATAACATTTTAATATTTTTATTCTTGGTTTATAATGGATCGAATATCGATATGAAAAACTCTTTCATGAGTGCACTTAATTTTTTTCAATTTCTACAGAACAAATGGAAAATTCCATATAATTTACTTGTGAAATGATGACATCTTATGTGTCTCTGAAACTAAATTGAACATTTATATAAAACTATTTTACTTCTATATCAAACAAAAATTCAATATTTCCTTAATTTAAAAGGAATTATAAAGCTTGAAAGGATATATATTTCTTCAAAAGAAGATTCATATGATACATCCATTCAAAATCTACAACCTTTACTTGAATAATTTTTCTATAAGTTATGCGTTGATGCTTTGATCTACTCAGTTATCCTTCATCTGCCCTCTTGATCATCAACATTTCTAAAAATTTGAGGATTGAATGTTCAAATTCTAGGTTTTTTAAGATAATAACATAACTCTAAAAGTTTAAAGCATTCGAATATAGAGGGTAAGATTAAATGAGATAGATTTGGTTTTCTGATAGTTTTGGTGACACTAGTTTTGGTTTCTTGGGCCAATTACTCGATGTAATCATTATTTATTTTTATTTTTAAAAGATGTGATTTTTTAAAAAAACTTTCTTTAAACAATTAGTAAATAAATAAATAAATAAAAATAAGTAAATAAATTTACACAAAATAAAATAAAAAAATTAATAAAAATTTATTTAAAATTAAATATTCTTAACTCCCCCTTAATAAAATCAAAACTAGCAGTGGGAAGTGGTTTAGTAAAAATATTAGCAAGTTTATATTTAGTATATACAAATTCTAAAGATATATATTTTTTCATAATATGATCTCTTATAAAATTATGCCTTGTATCAATATTTGTGGTTCTTAATTGAATTACAGGCTTTTTTGAAATATTTTTTACACTTATATTATCACATAAAATAAGAATGTTATAAAAATTAAGTCCAAATTCTAGTAAGGTGTGTATCATCCATAACACTTGTGCACTGAAACTGCCAACAGATATATATTCTACCTTAGTTGGTGATAGAGCAGTTGAATATTGTTTCTTACTTGAACATGAAACACTGAATGTTCCTAAAAAGTGATAGGTTCCTGATGTAACTTTCCAATATAATCTACATTTTCCAAAATAAGCATTTGAATATGAAATTTGATTAAAATCAGAAGTTTTTTATAAAGTAGATATTAAAAAATGGTCCTTTTAAATATCTAAAAATTATTTTAACAGTTGTAATATGGGATTATTTTGGGTTTGATTGAAATATAGGATATATAAAAATATAAAATATTATGTTTTGTCTGCTAGCAGTAATATATAGTAAACTACCAATCATACATCTATATAACTTTTTTTCAACTGGTTTTCTTCCTTCATCCAATTCAAGTTTTACATTAATAAAAATGGGATTTTTATAAGTCTTATTGTTTTCAAGTCTAAACTTTTTCAATAAATCAATAATATATTTAATTTGTTTTAAAACATTTCCATAATACTCTTTATAGTTTTAGAATCCAAGAAATAAATTTAATTCTCCCATCAAACTCATTTCAAATTCATTTTTATAATATTAGAAAAATCATTACAAATTTATTTATTTATTTAACCAAAAATAACATTATCTACATAAATATATACTAATAAAATATTTGAAAAAACAATTTTCTTAAAGAGAGTAGGATCTGATAAACCTATAGAAAATTTATTTTCTAATAAAAATTGATTAATATTTCATTCTAATCTCTAGGTATTTGTTTAAATCCACAAAGATATTTAGTATGTTTGAAAACTGAATTTGACAGTTGAGTATTTTCAAAACCTTATGGTTATTAAATATAAAATTCCACCATTAAATATCCATTTAAAAAAGAAAATTTTACATATATATGATATAATTTAATATTCATATGATATGCATAATCTAGAAGGATTATAATCGCTTCTAATCTAGAAACTGGTGAAGAGGTTTCATCATAATATATTCCTTACTCATGATTGTATCCTTTTGCTACTAATCTAGATTTATTTATAGTAATTATTCCTTGGTCATATTATTTATTTATAAAAACCCATTTGGTTCTTATTACTAGATGATTGATTCTTATTTCAACTAATTCCAAAACTTTATTTTTACTAAATTGGTTAAGTTCTTCTTACATATTCATTATCCAACTTTTATCTTTTAAAGCTTCTTTTATAGTCTTTGGTTGTAATTATGATAGGAAGATATAAAATTCAGCAATGTTTTCTACATTCCTTATAGTTATCACTCCTATATCTAGGTGTCTTATTATGGTTTATAGAGGGTGATACTTTAAGGTTTTATATTTTCTAGGTAAGACACATTCAGGATCATGAGTTTAATGTTCTTATAAACTAGACTAAATTTCATTTATTTTAATTTCAAAATTAATCTTAGGTTATTCAATTATCAAGTTGTCTAAAGATTCAACAATTTCATCTATTTGATCTTTCATTTTATCAAAAGGATCACTTTTATCAAACTTCACATGATAATATTCTTCAATAATCCTTAATATTTTGTTATATACTCTATAAGATTTATAGGTAGTAGAATAGCTTAAAAATTTTCATCCATCAACCTTTGGACCCAATTTACCATGGTTTTCCTTAGTATTAAAGATATACACCTTGCATCCAAACACTTTAAAGTAACTAACTTTAGGTTTTCTGTTATTTCAAAGTTCATAGGGTGTATTTTTAATAAGGGGTATTATTAAAAATCTATTAATAAATAGACAAGTTGTGCTTATAACTTCTTCCCAAAAATAGGTATGAATATTATAATCATTTAACATAGTTATTTTCATTTCTTGAATAGTTTTATTTATTCTTTCTATAATTCCATTTTGTTGAGGTGTTATTGGTGTAGATAAGGCGTCTTCAATACCTATGTCTGAACACAAATATTTAAAGTCGTTATTCTTAAATTCTCCACCATAATCACTTCTTAATGAAATTATTTTAAAATATTTTTCATTTTGAATAATTCTAAAAAAGCTTTAAAAATATATAACACTTCACTTTTAAGATTTAAAAAATAAATCCATGTGAATCTTGAAAAGTACTCAACTAAAACATAAAAATAGGATCTGCCATCAAAACTCACTACTTTTGATGGTACAAAAAAATCCATGTTGATAAGTTCAAGTGGTTTTCATGTGGAAACTTGGTTAATATATTTTAAGGATGACTTGTGTTGTTTTCTAATTTGTCATGCATCACAGAATAGATCTTTATCAAATTTAAGACTAGGAAGATCAAAAACTAATTGTTATTATAAAATTTATATAAATTAAATACAATTTTTTATCCAGGTATTCTATGACATATTCAATATTTATTTGTCTCATTAGTTAAACAATTCACATTTTTTTACACAATGAATTAAGATCCAAGGTAAAAACATTTTAGGTTCTGGGTGCCCTAAATTTAATTAATTTATCTTTACAAACTGAGAATGAATTATTTGAGAAATAAAGAAAATGTCATAGAGTTGGGAGATACTTATCAGTTTGTTCTTTATCCCTTTAATATATATAACTTTTTTGGATGAAATTTATTTTGGATCTGCAACTGGTCAAACTCCAATTATTTTACCTTTAGCATTATCTGTGAAAGTAACTAGTCCTCCATCCAGTTATTCTAGTGTATAAAAATTTGATGAGTCTCCACCCATGTTTATTGATCATCCACTATCCATATTCCATATATTACATTCTGCCTTTTTATTACATAACTTTACATAGTATTTTATAAACAGAGGATCTTTTAAAGATTAATATCTTGGAAAAAAGGTACATAATACATGAAAATTTAAAACATTATTATATTACACTTAAAATGATTATTCAAGGTTCATCCTAAGTAAACATATTTCATCACATAACCTGGGGAAATACATCAATGTAAATGGTGAGAAGAAGGCCCATTAAGGGAAAACAAGTGAAACAGTTGAAATGTGATCTTGAGAAATATTGATAAGAACTTGAATAATATCAATATTGCATGAATAAGAGAACATTGGGTACTTAGTAAATAAAATAAATTGAATAATAACTTTTAAATGTGGCTACAACATTTAATTAAGTCATTCATAAGCATATCACCATGGGTTATCATTGATGTGTCATAAATATTAGCAAGGTTATTCACCAAGGTATTGTAAAACTTATCATCTCTAGAGATTAAATTATTTACCCAATGCATTGGACTGCTATAAGGGATAACCATTAATATTTATTAATTAATTTGAGCCACATATATCATAATAAAAAATCACATTAATAACCTGTGTAAAATAAAAGATATGAGTTTCATATCGAAATCATGGCATTTTAAAAAGTGATTAAAAAACTTGATGATTTTTTCATTTTAAACCCATAGAAAAGGAAGGAAGGTTTCATGTATGTTAATACCATAATTAAAATAGATAATTTTGAAATATATGTTAATACCCCTGGATAATATAGAGTTTTGGGTATTCACAAAAGAAAATAAAATAATTTCTTTATAAAAAGAGAAAAATTTTGAGATGAAAATCCGGCAGCATAACAAGTATGAAACATGGTTTTAGAAAATATTAAAAAGAGAGGGTAAAAGGGTTTAACAATCATAAATTAATCTTAATATAGTAAATTTATAGAATAAAATGAACATAAGAACATGATATAGAAATTTTATAGACATGTCACATAAAAAAGAGAACATGAAAGGAAAAGAGAAGTTGAGATGTCCCTTACCTTGAAGAGTGACGCCTAAAACTCAAATATAGGGATATTGGGGGGATTGAATACAACTTATAAGTACTCTTTGGGAGGTAATAATATCATATCTTTTAGGATAAATATTTTGGAATGAAATGAAATGAAGAAATGGGTGGCTATTTTTAGCAAAAATGAGGGAGTTCTTTATTAATTTTTGGGGATGCCTTAGTAATAGTATTTGAAAAACCATGGGATTACCCGTGGTATTGGGAACTTGGGATACCTATTGATTTGGTTTAACACATAATAGTTTAAAATCATTTTAAATTAATTATTACATCATTAGGACAAATCTATGATGTCATTAAACTTACCGAAAAACTCAAATTGTATTTTTACTATTCACAAAAAAACTAAAGTATTTTATAAAATTGTCATAAACTCACACTACCACAAAACTGGGAAAGCCCAGCGCCACCCCTTTATCAGCGATAAAGAAAAAGCGCTGATAAATGGGGGGCCTTTATCAGCGCTAAAAAAGCACTGATAAAAGTACCCCTTTATCAGCGCTTTTTTTAGCGCTGATAAATGGTCGACTTCAAAAAAAATTAAAAAAAAATTAATATATAAATATAGTTATATAGTTATATAGTTATATTGATATAAATATAATATATAATTTTTAAATACATTTTAGATAAGTATAAATGGACATTTACACTTATTATACTTAATATATAAGATATTTAGTGAAAATGGCTTCTTAAAAAATTTAAAAAATATTTTTAATTAATAATTTTCTAATTATTATGGATTAATAGTCATTTAATAACAATTTGAAGACTAAAAAAATTGAAAAAATTAAAAAAAGATCCAAAATATGTTGAAAACACAACTCAAACTTCAAACGGCCATAACTTTTGATCCGGGTGTCCGTTTGAGCTCTACCACATATCAAATCGAAGCCTGCGATGTGATCTACGTCTTTATGATCCGGGGGTACCCTAGTAAAGCGTTTTTCGAGGCCAAAAGAGGCCCATAAGGCCTCCAAAACTGAGTTTTTTGTCGGGGTACCCAGATTTTTTAACATTTTGTGGATTTTCAGCCTCGTTTAAGGGGGTATTATTGGCTTTTTTGGTGGGGACTGAATTTATTCCAAGGTATTACATTCATATTCATATTATTTCTTTGAAATTTCATCCTTTTTTATAATGCACTGCTATTTATAATCAAATATATAACTATATGTACATATTTTTTATATATTCGCACCTAAAAATTAAATTTTTTAAATAAATAATTAAAAATATTTACATATAAAATATATTAGCTTTATCTAAATAATAAATAATATCCATTTTATTTAAAATACCAATATATGAATATTTATATAACTAATATATATTAATATAACTATACATATATTAATATAACTATACATATATTAATATAACTATACATATATTAATATAACTATATGTATATATTAATAAAACTATATATATATTAATATAAATATATATTACTATAAGAATAAATATAACTAAATATATATATAAATAAATAGATATATCATGAATGAGAGAGCAAATCAATATAGGGTAGTGGCAAAGGCTTTAGGTGCGCAGGGGGGAGGTCTCGAGATCAAATCTGGGTGGAGGCACGGGTGCGCGCGCAAAGTTGATTTAAAGGGATAGCACTGATAAAGGGTGTAGGAAGTGCGGGCGGGTGCTGGAGGTGCGGTAAAGCGCTGATAAAGGGGGGGCTCAAGCGCTGTAAAAAGCCCCCCCCCCCCCCCCCCGAGATTGGCAGTATTTGTTTTTTTTTTAATTTTTTTTAAATTTTTTTTTAATTTTTTTTAATTTTTTTTAATTTTATCAGTGCTAAAAACAAGCACTGATAAAAGTGGTCTTTTATCAGCGCTAAAAAGAAAGCGTTGATAAAATACCCTTTTATCAGCGCTTTGTTTTAGCGCTGATAAAATACCCCTTTTATCAGTGCTTTTTTAGCGCTGATAAAAGGGGTCTTTATCAGCGCTTTTTGGAGTGCTGATAAAGGGGACCCCCCCCCCCCCCTTTATCTTCGCCGGCTTTATCAGCGCTTTTCTAGCGCTAATAAAGGCCATTTTTAGCACTGATAAAATCCGTATTTGTAATAGTGTCACCCTAAACTATTATAAAAATTACGAATTAAAAAAATGAACTCCATTTTGTGAAACTACTTTTATAAATATGGGAATTTTAATTTTTAAGTAAAATCATTATTTACTAGAAAAATACAAATTCAAAAATTATAACTGATTTTATAACACTTTGAAAGAAAATAACTAAGGTCCCATAAAATTAACTTATAATAATAATAAAACAAAATTTTAATTTATGATTGAAAATTAATTTTCTTTTAAATCATTATATTAATTATAAATTTGTAAATAAACATTTATTTTTTATAAAAATACTAATACCTAACTAAAAATTTCGAAAACATCAATTTACTTATACTATGATATAATTATATCACATTACCATTTAAGATGCGTAAATTATATTTATACTTCCTTATGTGAGGTTAATATTCCATTGGTTATGTTACTATTCATAAGGGTAACATTAATATTCCAAAGGGTCAAGTTACTATTTACCAAAAAATTAAGTTGATCCTATCAAACTCTAAATATCTTAATAATTGCCACTGTGTATGTCCATTTTTCGAAAATCATTTCATATAATCAATTATTTGAAGTATAATATTATTTAAATGATAAATATAGTATTTTTCATTATTCATCAAAAATATGAAACTTCTTAAAAAATACTAAAAATCACCCTAGATTAATTTTGACATTTGAAATTCAAAAATGATATTTATTTTACCATAAAAATTATTTAAGTATGATAAATATCTAAAAAGTACAATTTTTACCTATAAAATAAATTTATCAATTCTATCTCAATAAAATATATATTTTATTAAGAAAAACTATTATTAAAATAAAAATAATGAAATTAAAATTTTATAAAAACAAGGGGATTATAATTTAAGTGACTAAGGGCTTGACACATAACCCCTTATAACACCTGCATACGACCTAAGGGTAAGGTGTGCGATGGTGATAGACTCTTGGGGTGGCTTAGATAACATCACCCGAGTTGTAATCTCTACTTACTTGAACTTATCCAATAGGAGATTTCATTCACGCTTAAAATGTTGAAGCTCGGATTGGGCTTGGTCAAGAGAAAATCCCAAATATGCTACCTCCCGCCCAAGCTCCAACAAATGGGATTTATATGGCACAACTCTACTGAATGAGGCCATTGACACTTCTTTATGAATTAATTCTCCATTTTCATTTATATTTATAAACAATAATCATAATGTTAAGTGTATAGTTTCCAACAATCATATTTACCAATAGTCATATTGACCAATTATCAGATAACGGTCGAAACCCGATAGTCACATTAAAAAATACTTACTTAATTATTAATGAGATATAGTTTTGTTGTGTAATAATATAACAAATCTTTTCAGGAAATAAATATCATTTAAAAAATTTGGTCATTACATTCTTCCCCCTTAAGAAATTTTGTCCCTGAAATTTTAACTCATTTTCTTAGTCTTGAAAAGGTGAGGGTACTTCTGCCTCATTTTTTCCTCTGGTTCCCACATTGCTTCTTCATACATGTGGTTCCTATATAACACTTTGAATAGGTGGGTAGTCTTGTTTCATAGTACCTTGTCCCTATGATCCAAGATCTCCACCGTCTTCTCTTAATAAGAGAGGTCGTGTTCTAGTTGTACCATATTTGGATTTAGTACATGTGAAGGGTCAGGTATGTATTTCCTCAAGAGTAATACATGGAAAACATCATGAACTTGAGATAGATTTGGAGGAAGTGAAATCTGATAGGCCTCTACTCCTACGTGTCCAAGGATTTCATAGGGGCCAATGTACCTAGGGATGAGATTCCCTTTCTTTCCAAACCTCATGAATCTCTTCCATGGAGAAATTTGAAGTAAGACTTTATTACCAACATCAATCTCCAATTCCCTTTGATGGTTGTCATCATGAAACCTTAATGTGTTGTTGGATGACATGAACATTTGTTGTCATCTATTGAATAATATCAGGCCCAAGAAGCTTTCGCTCACCAATTTCATCCCAACAAATAGGATTTCTACATTGTTTCCTGTATAGAGATTCATAGGGAGACATTTGAATACTCAAATAGAATTTGTTTTTCTATGAGATATCAACTAATGGGAGATTTTGATCCAATCCACCTTTAAATTCCATTGATAATGTTCTCATCATGTCCTTGAGTGTCTGAATAGTCCTTTCGGATTGGCCATCAGTTTGAGGGTGATAGGCCGTAATTAAATTCAATTAAATACCTAGGGAATATTGAAGACTTCTCCATAATTTTGATGTTAATCTTGGATCATGATAAGATACAATAGAAAGTTTCACTCCATGCAACCTCACCACTTTCTTCACATATATCTTGGCAATTTGTTCAAGAGATAAGTCTTCCCAGATAGCAAAAGAATGGGTTTTCTTGGCTAGATGGTCCACTATAACTCATATCACATTATTTCCTTTTGATGTTTTCGAGAGACTAGTGACAAAATCCATAGTTATATTATCCTTCTTCCATACTGGTATGGGTAGTGGTTTTAATATCCCTTTAGGAATTTTTCGCTCTGTCTTCACTTGTTGACACACTAGGCACCTTACAGTGTAGCCAGCTATCTCTCTATTCATTTTATCCCACAAAAATTGATCATGATGATATATATACATTTTTTTACTTCTAATATGTATAGAGAATGTAGAGCTATGAGCTTTATCCATCAGGTCCTTATTTATTTCTGAAATATATGGAACACATAACTTTGTATGAAATTTCAGTACACCTTCTTGATCAATATTGAACTTTGAAAAATTCACATTCTTCACATCCTATATCTTCATCTACAACTGAGGATCATCTATTTGATATTTCTTGATAATCTCTAGTAATGATGGTTGAGAAATTATTTTGGATATGGTTGAAGATTTCCCTTCCCTTACAATTCCCATGTCTAGTTTTACTAGGTCTTAGATCAAAGGATCTCCTTGAATCCTCATCATTTCCATCACAATAGGGTCTTTACTACTTAATGCATCAATGATTTTTTTCTCTTCTGGGATGATAAAGAATTGAACAATCATAGTCATTAAGAATTTCCAACCACATCCTCTGTCTCATGTTCAATTCTTTTTGCATGAAAATATACTTCAAACTTTTATAGTTTGTTTGTATATCATATTTCTCCCCATAAATATAGTGCATCCATATCTTCATAGCAAAAACAACCATAACTAGCTCCAGGTCATGCGTAGGATAATTCTACTCATGAGACTTTAACTATCGATATACATAAGTAATAACCTTTTCATTTTGAATGAGGAATCACCCAAGCCCTTTCATGGATGCATCGCTAAAAACAATGAATCCTTCTCTGATATAGGGTAGAGTTAACACAGGTTCAGTAACCAATATCTTCTTCAAATCTTGGAAACTTTCCTCACACTCCTTTGTCTAGATGAACTTAACCCATTTTTGAGTTAACTTGGTTAGTGGATTAGAAATTCATGAAAAAAAATTCACAAACCTCTTATAATATCCTACTAAACCAAGGAAAATAAAAATCTTAGTTGGATGAGGCCACTCTTCCACAACATTTGTCTTTATAGATTCAAATGAGATTCCTTAACTGGTTACAATGTGACCCAAGAAAGAAACATGTTGTAACCAAAAATCACACTTGTTGATCTTTCCAAATAACCTATCCTTCCTCAGAGTTTTTAGTATCACCCTTATATGATCCTCATGCTTCTCATGAATTTTTTAATATATCATAATATCATTAATAAAAACTACCACAAAGTTATCAAGGTTGTACTTAAAGACTATTCATCAAATCTATAAAAATAGCAGGTGCATTAGTCAATCTGAAGGGAATAAAAATAAACTCATAATACCTATATCTCAATCAGAAGGTGATATTTGTAATATCTTTTTTCTTCACCTTCAATTAATGATAACCAGATCTAAGATCAACCTTGGATAATAATTGATCCC
Organism: Viscum album; assembly: GCA_963277665.1. NCBI lineage: Eukaryota > Viridiplantae > Streptophyta > Magnoliopsida > Santalales > Viscaceae > Viscum > Viscum album. The sequence goes on along the minus strand of OY728145.1, from coordinate 684,784,656 downwards.
CATGAATCTGGTCAAATAAATCATCAATTCTTAGAAGAGGGTACTTGTTCTTCATAGTGATCCTGGTAAGTTCTCTATAATCAATGAATAATTGTATTGATCCATCCTTGTTCCTCACAAAAAGAATAGGTGCTACCCATGTAGAGACACTTGACCGCATAAACCCTTTCTCCAAAATATCTTGGAGTTATTTCTTTAATTCCTCCAACTCCACATTTTCCACTCTATATGAGGTTTTTGATATTGTTTTAGAACTAGGCATGAGTTCAATAGAGAACTTTACCTCTATTTCTAGGGGAGGTCTAGGAAAATAAATAAGAAATACATCAATGTATTCTTTAAAAAAGGTAACATTGTATATTTGTACTCTTTTATTTCCTTCTTCATCTTTACCGATCATCTCCATAAATAAGGCTATGGGTGGTGCTTATAGACATAACTCTGGTTGAGATATCTCTCCTTTGAAAACAATTGTAGTTTCTTCATTAAAGACTACTAATATTTCCTTACTTCTGTATTTGACCTTAGAATTATACTTTGAGATCCAGTCCATCCCTAGTATAATGTCGAATTACAACATGGGAATGACTACTAGATTTGTGATGAAATTATGCTCACCAAAGTAAATACTAGAGTTTCTAAACACTATTGATTCTTGGATAATACATCTAGGAGTCTTGACTGATAAATCTACTTTTAGAAGTTTATGGATTGATTCTATATTATTTGAAAACATGGAGGAAATAAAGTAATGCATAGAACTAGAATCAAAAAAAGTACATGCTATATTTGATAGAACAATGAGAGTACCTTCCACCACATCATTTGGAGCTTCAAATTCAGTCATCATGATAGAAAAAGCATGACCTTGCTCCCTTGGCCTATACTAAGGTTGATAGTGATTACCCTCCACTACCCTTGAATTTGGAAGGTGATTGGTAAAGTGATCAAGCTATACAAATTTGAAGTACTGGACATCAGGAAGGGCCTTCACCATCTTCCTTTTGTAGTTTGTGTTGACAAGTTGAGGCTCCACCTCACTAAGACAATTTCGAGTGATATGAGTGTCTCTTCCACACTTATAACACCTCATGTTCCTAAGTAGGTAGTTCCCTAAATTATTCTTCCCATATTTATTGCATGTGGAAAGTTGCACTTGATTTATTCCTCTTCCTTGAACAAAGATCCTCCCCGTGTTTGGATCCAAATATCTCTTCTTTTCGTTAAATCTTTGGTACCATTGTGTCTCTATAAACTCCAGTTCAAATTTTATATCACTCTGTACAATTTCCTCATATCTTTCATAGTCTCAGTTGACTAAATTATTCCTTGGATGAGGTCTTAGTCCATTGAAGAATCTATCAACCTTCCCATTATGATACATGAAAAATCTATAGGTATAATGGGAAATTCTTGTGAAGTTCATCTCATAACCTCAATTAGATTCATTGTCCTTATGATTCAGTTCAAGTAATTCCTTGTCCATTTTATATTCTCATCGACTGAGGGAAATACTTATTAAATAATATTCCAATGAACTCTTCCCACTCCAAAGATTCAATATCTACTCTTGGCCTCATTTTTTTAATTAGTTCCCACCACTAATCAGTTTCTCCATCTAAATGGTAAATAAACAAAGTGACTTTCTATTTTTATAAACAACAAAGTACAAAAAATATCTTTTCTATAGAGATTGTCTATTTTTCTACAATCAATGGGTCAGTAGATACCCTAAACATTTGGGGTCATTAATGCATAAAGGACTCAATGGAAATTTGTTCCCTTCATGGTGAAATTGGTCTCTCATCTTGATTCAAGTTATTCCCCTAACTTGAGTTAGTTGATTCATCATTCTCATGAAGGTTTCCATTCCATATTCCATCAAAGTTTCATCAGTGCATGGTCCATTGCGCTCACCATTTACATGGTTCCTCTAACTTCCCACAATTTTCTAAAAGAAGTGAAACTTAGTAAGAAAAATTTTTCTTTTAAATAATCTTATAACTCTAAAATAATTTTTTGGTCTCAAAACATCATGCTTAAATTTTTTATTCATTAATAATAATTACATTTTCTATAAATCCTTCAAAATAGTTCATAAAAATATTTTGATTAACCAAACATATCCCTCGGGAGTGTCAAACCAATAGTGCAGCAAGGCCTGATGTGGTGCACCAGTTCTCGTTCAAGTCTAGATCAAAGTGACATTTTTGGGTTTTACCCATAGATACATATGTTCCAGAGCCACATCTACTTGTTTGTATCCAAATAGGTATTTATTTGTTCGAAAACCACTTACTTAATATTTAACCAAAATACTAGGAAGTTTTCCTATATTTAAAATTTTCTCTAGGGTTCTTCCTAAATTTTTTAAATCCTAATTTCCAAAAGTAACTAAAATATCCTTTGATACCAACTATGACATACTGCATTTTTATTACATAACTTTACATAGCATTTTACAAACATAAGATCTTTTAAAGTTTAGTGCATTGGAAAAAAGGTATATAATACATGAAAATTTAAAAAATTATTCTATTCCACTTGAAATTATTCTTCATGTTTCATCCAAAGTACACTTATTTCATCTCATAAACTGGGGACACATGTCAATGGAAAGGGTGAGAATAAGGCCCATTAAGGGAAAACAAGTGAAATAGTTTACATGTGATCTTGAGAAATATTGATAAGAACTTGAGGAATATCAATATTGCATGAAAAAGAGAACATGAGGCATATAATAAATAATATAACTTAAATAATAACATGTAAATTTGGATACAAAATTTAATTGAGTCATTCATAATTATATTACTAAGGTTTATCACTAAGGTTTCATAAACATTACCAAGGTTATTCACCAACGTATCGTACAAATTGTCATCTCTAGAGATTAAATTATTTACCTAATAAAATTCAGTGATTTAAAGGAACATCATTAATATGTATTAATTAATTTGATCCACATAGATCATAATAAAACATATCATTAATAACTCATGGATAATAAAATAGACAGGTTTCATATCGAAAACATGGCGTTTTAAAAAGTACTTAAAAACTTGAGGCTTTTGTCATTTTAAACCCATAGAAAAGGAAGGCGAGTTTCATGTATGTTAATCCTAGAATTAAAATAGATAATTTTTAAATCTATGTGAATACCCATATATAAGATAGAGGTTTGGGTATTCACAAAATATAATAAAATAATTTCTTGATAAAAAGAGAAAATTTTGGGATGAAAATCTGGCAGCATAAAGGATATCAAACATGGTTTTAGAAAACCATAGAAAGAGAGGGAAAAGGGTATCCAATTAATAAATTAATATTAATATATTAAAGGTATAAAATAAAATGGATATAATAACATGATATAGAAATTTAATAAAAAAAACACATAAAAAGAGAACTTAAAAGGAAAAGAGAAGTTGAGATTTCCCTTACCTTGAAGAGTGACTCCTACAACTCAAAGATCGGGACATTTGGGGATTAAGAAAACCTTGGAATGAATCATTTGGAGTTAATACTATCATAACTTTATGGAGAATGATTTTTTAATTAAAGGAAACAAATTAATGGTTGGGTATTTACATCAAAATTGAGGGAGTTTTTTATTAATTTTTGAGGACACCTTAGTAGTGGTATTTTCAAAATCATGGTCTTTAACATGGTATTGGACACTTGGGAAACCAATTGAGTTACTTTAACACATAAGTTCCTACAAGAATTTTAAATTAAATATTACATCATTATGACAAAGCTATGATGTCATTAAACTTACCGGAAAAAAAACTCAAACTGTATTTTTACTATTCACGAAAAACTAAAGTACTTTGTAAAATTATCATAAATTCACCCTATCCTAATATAGATGTTCTGAATTAAAAAAATTAACTCCATTTTATGAAAATGATTATATAAATTTTATAAATTTAATTTTTAAATAAAATCATTATTCACTCAAAAACTACAAATTCTAAAATTATAACTGATTTTATAACACTTTGAAAAAATAACTAAGGTCCCATAAAATTAAATTATAATAATAATTCAATGAAATATCAATTCATGATTGGAAATTAATTTTATTTTAAATCATTATATTAATTATAAATATGTAAATAAACATTTATGTTTTATAAAAATATTAATACTTGACAAATAATTTTTAAAGCATAAATTTACTTATAATATGATATAATTATATCACATTAACATTTAAGATGCCTAATTATATTTATACTTCCTTAGGTGAGGTTACTATTCCATTGGTCATATTTCTATTTATAAGGGCAACATTACTATTTCAAATAGTTAAGTTACTATTCACTAAAAAATTAAGTTGATCCTATCAAACATTAAATATCTTACTGATTGTAACCATGTATGTATGATTTTCAAAAATCATTTCATAGAATCAATTATTTTAAATATAATAATTATTTAAATGAAAAATACAGAATTTTTCACTATTTATCAAAAATATGAAACTTCTTAGAAAAATACTAAAAATTCACCATAGATTAATTTTGAAAATTGTAAGTTAATAATGATGTTTATTTTACCATAACAATTCTCTAAGTATAAGAAATATCTAAAAAGTACAATTTTACCAATAAAATCAATTTATCAAATTTTACTCAATTTAACATATATTTTATTAAGAAAAAATATTCTTAAAATGTAAATGATGAAATAAAAATTTTATTAAAATAAAGGGATTAAAATTTAAGTGACTAAGGCCTTGACACATAACCCCTTATAACACCTACATACAACCTAAGTGTAAGGTGTGCGATGGTGATAGACTCTTGGTGTGTCTCGGATAACAACACCCAAGTGGTAATCTCCACTAAATTGAACTTCTCCCATCGGCAATTTCATTCAAGATTAAAATGTTGAATCGTGGCTTGAGATTGGTCAAGATCAAATCCCAAAGATGCTACCTCCAACCCAAGCTCTGAAAAATGGGCTTCGAATGGAACAACTCTACTAAATGAGGCCATTGACTCTTCTTTATGCATTAATTCTCCCTTGTAATTTCTATTTATAAAAAATAATCATAATGTTTAGAGTAAATTTTCAAACAGTCATATTTACTTATGGTTGTATTGATCAACGATCATATAATGGTTGAAACCCTAAGGTCGTATTAAAATATATTTACTTCATTATTAATGAGATATAGTTTTTTGTGTAATAATATAATACACATTTTTAGGAAACAAATATCATTTAAAAAGTTTGGTTCGTTACACCATACATCATTTTTGTTCATGTAACATTTTTTCTATAAAATCATTTAAAAAAAAAGTTTCTTTTGGTACCTATATTTTCTTGGGTCCATGTGTTTCAGCAAACAGATGTCTGGGTAATCATATTTTCCTTATTTTACCAAAATTTATACTTCAAGATTCAAACATTTTTCTAGAAATAATATCTTATTTAATTCCAATAGTTTGAGGATTTCCTTAGCAGAAATCATTAGAGTAATGTCCTTTAATTTCAAAATAAAAACAAGTAACTCAATATATGTTATTATTTTTAGAACTAGTTATAAATTATTTTCTATATAATTTCAATTTTTCAACCTTTCTTCCTATTATATATTTTTCCTTCTTTATAACAGTTTTTTCAAGAATCTCATTTATAGATTTTTTTCATTTAATAAATATGCTATTAGCACTTTTTAATGATTCTACTTTATCTTGAAATTATTTTGTTCTCTTTTCATTCTCAGTACAGATCTATGTGATTTTTCTAAATTTCTCTCTTAATTTTCGATGTTATTTTAACATAGAATCATTTTCACTTAAAACAACATTATGAATATTATTTAGTGAATTATTCTTTTTTACTAAAGATTCATATCTTTATTAAATCATAAATCAATAAGAAGCTACTTTTCTATTAGAGTAGCTTTCAGAATCATAAGAAAAATAATAATAGGTTTTTACCTCATATTCTCCCTTACCCATAAAGCACATATTTTCCTTTATATTTTTTCCCTTTTTCGAGTCAGATTTAGAAGAGATACTTGAGTCTTCATATACACTCTAAGTAGCCTTCATATCTTTTTTGCCTTTTCTCTCATAATCAGTTCTCATCTGATTTTTATTTTATTCTTCATCTTTCTCTTTTATTATTTTATCTTTGATAAATTAGGTTTGATATGTAACATATATTTATATTCATAGAATAATAATTCTTTAGATCCTTTATTATCTTTCTTTAAGGTCTTCTTGAAAACTCACTTTTTCCTATAATTTTTTCTGAATCTTTTGGCTAGTAGAGCCAGATTCATTTCAGAATTTGAACATTATAAATCATTTTCATCTTATTTATTTTTATTTTCATGATTCTGAGTAGTAACTTTAAAGGAATTATTCTCCCTTGTTATCATTTTATGATCTTAGTATTCATCTTGAATCTTTGTTTCATACATCATCATATTTCTGATCAATTCTTAAATTATCAAATCTTTGACTGGTATTGATTTCCATATAGCATCAGATATTTCATTCCATTTAGAGGGTAATAATATAAATACTTTTAGTTCTTGATATGATTGTAAAATTTAAGTTCCTAAGTTAGAAACACTATTGAATATCTCTATAAATCTCCCATTCATCTAGGTGATGCTTTCACCATCACAAATTTTGAAGGTATCAAATTTTAGCTTTGAAGTAGTTTACCTTAATTGTCTGAAATTGTCAGTTATTTCATTAGAAACAATAATAGTTTACAATATTTCATAGGTAGTAAGTAATTGAGATACTTGATTGAATTCATCTAGACCAAGTCCATATATAATTTCATTCATTTCTTTTGAACTAATATTATACTTAGCTTCATTGGTATCATCCCATCTTTTTGGTTTTTCATGGATTACATACAGAGTGAAAATATTTATATAAACTTTGAATTAAAGATTTTTTTAGATAGATAATAATGATATATTTCCAACATTCATAATTATCACTATTGAAGTAATAATAATGGATCATTTTCATAACTTCTCTTGGATCATTTATTAACATATGTCTTTGTGTAGACCTTTTACTTTGATCTTTCAAGAGATTATTTGCTTTATTCAAAAATCACTCCTCTCACACCAATTTTAAGGTCATAATAATAAAAGTATACACAATAGGGGGTTAATTGTGACTTTTTATAAATATAGACATATTCAAACTTTTATCCTTCTTTATGATTTAAGAAGATAAATAGAATTCTATTTATATATATAAGTTGTGCATTAGATAATAGAGAAGAAGAACACATCAATTTTTATAGTGGTTTAGGACCCAAAGATCCCCTAGTCCACTCCAGCAACTCTCTCTCTCTCTCTGTGACCTTGTTTTTTTCACTAAACAGTTCCTCTTATCACATAAACATAACAATTGATTAAAGGTAGATGACACCTTTACAGTAAGGCTTTTATAGATCCTTCTAGTTCTTTTATAAGGAACTGATTTATCCACATATTAGTCTAAGAAGCTGATACTCCACCACCATAACAGAGTCCAAGTACCCAAATATATAATAAATCAATAGATTTTGATTTGATTGAGAACATAGAGTCTTGTTCATAGTTAGAGTGGAAACTGATAGAAAAAGGATCTTCACCTTCAAAGATAAATGTATTCAAGAATTAATAGCTTCAAAGAGAACTTGGTTGTAAATAATCTTCAAAAAATAGCAATAGAAAAATAGCAACAGTAACAAAAAAATATTTTTAGTTGGCACAATATTGAAGCATATATGTCTCCAAAATGTATCTTCTTCAAAACAATAAATACATTCTATATTTCTTATTTTTCAACAACTCTTTATTCTAAAATATATCTCACTATATATCAAAAACAAAACTGTTCTTTCTATTTTAATAAAAATATGGATTGATTTTTGTTATAAAAGATCTAAGAATATTTCATGAAAAATCGTGATCATTTGAATTTAAATAATTAAAGAGAGTCGTAACTTCCCCTATAAATAGAAACAATTTAATTTGTTGAATATGATCCTTTGAATTGATCATAAAAATACTTTAAAGAGATATTTGATTCTTAAACGAATGTTTCAGAAAATGTGAGTAATATATTTAATTTAAAACTTCATCTTTGACCATTCAAACGTAGGGTTCCTTCTAGTAGTGACAAAATTCAAAAGTACAATTGAAAAAATATAGTTTTTGACAAAATACAGTTTTTCACAAAACTATGGTTGATGAACCATATGTTTATTTTTTACACTGTAGGGTTTCTTCAAAATGTAGGGTTGTTGATCCATAATTTTACAATAGTGTAGGTTTCATGATCTATATTTTTTGGTCTAAATTTAGGGTTACTAAACCATATGTTACAATTAAAATTATAGGGTATGAATAGTGTTTCTCAAATACTTTCAAACACATCTAGAATTCTTTAAACAAATATTTTAACCCATAAATAAGATAAACTTCTCAAGAAATGAATTCCTAAAATATACTTAAAGTAACATTATTAGTAAAATAAACAAGCTATTTGTGAGGATCAAAATCAATAAGATTCATAGATTATTTTTTAGACAATACATTCCCAACACCTAGGTGGGTCGTATAATAAAATGGTTCTACAGGTGGTGGTGTGGGTGTGTGTGTTGTGGGTGCTAACCCCACTATCAACTTGAAAGAAAGATGGTATGTCTATAGATATTAATTAGATCCAAACTGTGTGTGAAATTGATGTTGTATGGAATCATAGAACTCTCACTATTCTCCCATAATATAAATACAGAAACATCCACATTTGTTCAATAAAAGAGATCCACAACATCTGATCATCTCACATGATTGTCTTTAACCTCCACCCAAAGGCTCCACACATTGGCTCCATTGTTTTTATTCGGAGACACCTTACATCGACACCATATCATGACGTCTTTAATGATATACATTCATGATGATTGAGCTAAGTAACCTAGGTACACTTAACCGTTCGAATCCATTCATGAAACCTTGCATGCATTGTCTTGTTCAAAGGAAAGGTTGATCCTTCACATGATGTTCGTCAATTTAATGAGTGATAAAGTATCATGCGATAATTTATCCACCAATCCATCATGCATGAAATCTATGTATTTCATGAATGGGTTTGTTTTGAATATAAAAATCCCCCAATTGAGTAGCCTTTCCATGAATCTATCACATGAAGAATTATGGATCATGTCAGTTGCTTATCACGGATGAAACACATGAATTATAAATGGATAATGTGATAAAAATGATGATCATGCAAGCCATTATGACATCATACAATTCTCATGAGAAAGAACATATGTTTATTCACAAGAACTCTCCACCTTCAACAAATTTTATGACATGAAGCCTTCGGTAGTTGTTCAGAGTTTAGTCATGGACATGTCGAACGATCACACGAAGCACCTAAATTAATCATATGAATCCATATTTGGTTGTATTATACCTAGATATATGTATCAGGGATCATGTGATTGTTGAATGAAGATCATGAAGACAGATTCAACATCACATGGGTCACATAAAAAATAGGGTATCCTTTCTTTGTGAGAGGATTATTACTTTTTAATTTTTATTTATTTTCTCACATAAGCTCATCACATGAATAAACCAAGATCATGTGAATATTTCATATGATTTCATGATGTTTATTAGGTGAATCTCTCCACTATCTCAAGCTAGTGCATGTGGCATCTTTACTGTGAAAAGTAGCTAAAACCTTAGCTGTCTCCGCCTATATAAACCCCTAGTTCTATTAAAAACACACACGATAGGTGGGGAGAGGTAGAAAAAAAGAGATTTATAGGATAGGAGTAGAGGAAGAGATTTGTCTACTACCTTCATATAATATCTTCATGTAATCACAAGACTCCCATCATGAGAACCCACCATGGGATTCCATCATAAGAACCCATCACATGATAACCTTACGATCACATGGTTGCATTAAAAAATTAACATCATGAAACCCCTCTAATTATGTGAATCATACATGTGTATTAGGGTCAATGGAAATCTCTCAAAAGAATTCACTTCATGTGCCTTCTTGATTTAAAAATTTTCAAAACATTATAGTGGATTTGGCTTCCATTAAGGTGTCGATGAAATTGAATAGGCCTCCTCCCTTGTCCCCAAAAGCTCATAGAGATACACCTTCTTCTTTTCAACCCACTAATTATTGGTCATTGAGTTATGATATTCCTCCTATGAATTCTCTGAAATACATCCTTCTTAACCCCCCCCCCCCCCCCCCACCCCCACCCTATGCCTCCCCGATTCTTGGAAGTTTCTCTGGTATCCTCCTATGCTGGTTCATCAGATGGGAATCTAGTGCTTTCTTTTCTGGACTCCACATTTGAAGACACCTTGATGCTCCACAGGTGAACCTTAGTGGTCAGATTCAGGGCTAACAAACCTTCTTTAGGATTCTTCCAGAACATCATTCGCACTTGGGGTTTTGAGTTCCCAACCAAAGTTTCTAAGTTAAATAGAAAATCTTTTTGCATTATTTTGGAATCTCGTGAGGATTTCATCAAAACTTGGGATAGGATTACCATAATCACTAGTCGATGGAATTTATATCTCCCCCACTGGTTGATGGAGGTTCTTAATGGATGAGATTCCCCCTCTTTAGTGATGTGTATTATGATCCTTGGGCTTCCACTTCCATTTCAAAACCCTGTGTTTCTAGAAAAGATCAGAGTCTTACTTGGAGACTTCCTGTGTATGGATGATCTCACTCTCCAGCTTCAAGACTCATCATCACCTCAGATATATGTTTCCATGGACATGTACTCCCCCCCCCCATCATAGATTATTCTCTAGGTCAAGGGATCGGTGAAATGGAGGCAGTCAGTGGTTTATCCTTCAGTGCCTCATTTTTTTCATCTTATCACCTCCATGGTCATGCAATGTTAGAGTGCAGAAAGTAGGCATCACATTACACATAATTGCATCAGTCATATCCCTCAATAAGAGGTGAATATCTATATCTGGATATGGAGTAGCTCGTCTATCCAATTGTGTGGTCTTTGATGGAGGATCAAGGGTAGTGGAATCATACGTAGATCACTAGAGGTGATCTTGATAAATTCACAGGAATAAAATAGCACACCAAGAACACAAGATTTTATTTGTTCTCTCACACTACAATAAAATGGAACAAGGGAAGCACCATATTTTATCAGTTCTGAACAGAAAGTGATGATAAAGGGGTACCTTTATGAGTGCTAAAAAAAGTGTTGATAAAGGGGTACTTTTAACGATGCTTTTTTAGCACTGTTAAAGGGGACCCCTTTATGAGTGCCTTTTTTAGTAGCATTGATAAAGGGTGGTCTTTATCAGTGCTTTTTTTACTAGTGCTGATAAAGGGTATATTTAAAAAAATCATTAAAAAAATATAAATATATAAATATATTTATGTTGATATAAATATAATATATATTTTTTAAATATGTTTTAGATAAGAATAAATAGACAATTACACTTTATATATAAGATATGTAGTGAAAATGGATTATAAAATATTTTTAAAAAATATTAATTAATAATTTTCTAATTATCATTGAGTAATAGTCATTTAAAAACAATTTGAAGACACAAAAAATCAAAAAAAATAATAAAATATCTATAACAAGTTAAAAACACAACTCAAACTTCAAACGGCCACAACTTTTGATTTGGGTGTTCGTTTGATCACTACAGCATATAAAATCAAAACCAACGACAAGATCTATGCACTAAAAACACAAGGAAACCTTTTGGTGCATTTTTTTGAGGTCAAAAAAGGTCCATAAGGCCTCCAAAACTGAGTTTTTAGTAGAGATACCCAAATTGTTTAACATTCGTTGGAATTTCAACCTCGTTTTAGGGGATTTTTTTCCATTTTTAGTGGGGAATAAATTTATTCTGAGGGATTACATTCACATTGATATTATGGATTTTAAATTTTATCATTTTTCACAATATACTATTATTTATAATCAAATATATAACAATATTTACATATTTTTTATATATTCACACATAAAAAAAATTAATTTTATAAATAAATAATTAAACTTATTTTCATATAAAATATATTTCCCAATATATAATATTTATCTAAATAAAAAACTGATATCCATTTAATTTAAAATACAAATATATGAATATTTATATACCTATATAATGTCTGTGTGTGTATGAACAACTGATATATATTAATATACGAATAAATATACGGATAAAAAATATAACTAAATATATATAAATTGATAGATATAAATATATATTAATATATGAATAAATATATAGATATATATATATATATATTATATATGAATAAATATATATATATTAATATAACTAAATATATATTTTAATATAAATATATATGTGTGTGTTAATATAAATATATATGTTAATGTAAAATATATTTCTCAATATATAAGCTTAATCTAAATAAATAACTAATATCCATTTTATTTAAAATACAAATATATGAATATTTATATACCTATATAATGTGTGTGTGTGTGTGTGTGTTTATGTGTGTCTGTATAAACAATTGATATATATTCATATACGAATAAATATACAGATAAAAAAAATTACTAAATATATATAAATAGATAGATATAAATATATATTAATATACAGATAAATATATAGATATATAAATATATAAACATATAAATATAACTATACATGTATATATATATATATTAATATAAATATATATATATATATATATTAATATAACTAAATATATATTTTAATATAGATATATATATATATATATTAATATAAATATATATATGTTAATATAAAATATATTTCTCAATATATAAGCTTTATCTAAATTAAAAACTAATATTCATTTTACTTAAAATACAAATATATAAATATTTATATACCTATATAATGTGTGTGTGTGTGTTTGTGTGTTTTTGTATTAATAACTGATATATATTAATATACGAATAAATATACGGATAAAAATATATAAATAAATATATAGATAGATAGATAGATATAAATATATATTAATATACGAATAAATATATATATTAATATAAATATATATATTTTTTAATATAAATATATATATATATGATAATATAAATATATATTAATATATGAATAAATATATATAAATATATATATAATAAATAGATATATCATTAAATGGACATCAAACCAATATAGAGGAGTGGTAAAGGGTGCAAGCGCACAATGGGAGGTCAAGAGCTCGAATCATGGGGGAGCCAGGGGTGCGTGGAATGGTGGAAGGTTGTGCTAGCACTGTTAAAGGGGGTTCTGGCATTGTCAAAGGGTTGGGGGTGGGGCTGGGGCATGCTGGGTGGTAGGGGCATGCTGGGGAGGGAGGGGTACTTCATAGCGCTATTGAAGGGGCGGTCAAGCGTTGTTAAAACCTCCCCTGCGATCTGCCGAAATTTTTTAATTTTTTTTAATTTTTTTTATTTTTTTTCAACTTTTATCATCACTTTTAAAAAATCGCTGATAAAAGTGGACTTTAAACAGTGCTAAAAATAAGCATTGATAAAGGACCCTTTATCATTGATTTTTTTAGCGCTGTTAAAAGGGGTCTTTATTAACGCTTTTTTAGTGATGATAAAAGGGACCCCCCTTTATCTTCGTTGAGATTAATAGCATTTATTAGCACTATAAATAGACTTTTCTAGCACTTTTAAAGGTTATACCTGTAGTAATGTCTTCTGATTGAAATACATATTTATAGAAGCATAATCTCACACCAACCCAAACAAAAACAGAGATAAGTAAAAAAAATTGCAGAGTAGATGTTGTTCAAGCCACCAGTGCTAAACACGTCATGAATCCTTCGTCTGAGAACTCCAAGCCTCCATATCTACAATGGAGGTAGACACAGACCAAATAAAACATGTTTATCAACCAATATCCCCCCTTAAACATGTTTTCCTTGCAACCCATAATTTTGCATCATATTTGGGTGGTTGACCAACCAGTTTAATGACTTCACCAAAGTGATAGCCTTCCTTTTGCTTGTAGCCTTTTGTGGTGTTGATGGAATGAATTTCCTTATCTATCACTTTCTTCCGTATGTTATTGGTTTTAGCTACTTCAAAGATAATTAGATTGGAAATCTCTGAGAGACAATACAAATTTACATACTCCTCCATTGGTTCTATTCTCTCATATATTTTCGCAAGGCTTCAAATGCTTTGAGGATGTATATGAGAAATTTCTTGTTCAATGTATTCAGATATAGGGTTATGTGTTAACGGCATCATTGGTTCTTAAATTCTTCATTACTCCAATGGTACTTCTTCAACTATTTCTTTATCTTCTAGAATGAGTCATGCCTCTCTTGAATTATCATCTTTATTCCACTTCCATGTCTCTTTTTCATCAAAGATGACATCTATGTTGAATATAATCTTCTTGGTGGTGGGATTATACAAATGATATCCAATTTCTTGGTCTCCATATCCCATAAGAAAACACTTCACTCTTTTTTCCTTGAGTTTTGTTCATTTTTCCTTTAGGATCCTGACATAGGCTATGACGACCCGAATCTGGAGCCCCTCCACTGGTGCCCCGTACCCGATTCGCCACATGACCTCAAGAGCATTACCCCAAATGCCAGAGGCTGCCGACTAGCAGCGAGGGCCTTGGTAAGTTATTGGGGAAACTATGCCCTCATTTTGTACGGTATACAAGGTAAGGAAAACAACAGTCAATAGCGGAAGCAGTAACAACATACATAATTGTAACCAAACAGCGGAAGGATAAATATATATCAATGATGATAATGATGCAGTAGGTACAAGTCTCTAAGGAAAGCAGCAAACACAACAACGTGCTGAAATACAACTGAACACAAATTATTAAAGCAACAGCAACTCCAGCAGCATCGCAAACCAAAGCTTGGTCTCATGCTCTCCATCTCCACAGCAAGTCAAACACCTGAAGTAGAAGGGTTCTTGCCCTTATCTATACCTACAACAACATAATCTACTTGGGACCAAAAGCATGGCCCAAACAGGGTGTGAGATATAATCCGAGTAGGCAAACACTCAAATATTTGTTCCTAACAGTCAATGAATACATGGAAAGTAAAGTACAAGAACAGTAAACAGAAAATAAACAGCAGCTACAAATTATCGTCTAGCATATAAACTACACAAGTATAAGGAAAACAACAAAAAAAACAAAGGTAACCCCCTGGGTAGTTCTCACAGCCTAACCCTTATGGTTCAACCTATAAGTACTAGCAACCCTCTGGAAAGAACACACAGTCCCGCCCCACTGGTTCAGCTAAAGAATTAATAGACTCTCTGGGGAAACACTCACCGTAAATTCCCCCTATAGTATCGTATCGTACTAAAGGCTCTCTGGGGAATCACTCAATGTCTATTCCCCCTGTGGTCCGCGTAGAGGAACTATAGACTCTTTGAGGAAGCACTCAATGTCAATTCCTCCTGTGGTCTCGCATCATAATTTAAGACACTCTGGAGAAGCCCTTATTTCCATTCTCCCTATGGTCCACTACACTAGGTTCTCACAGCCATGTGTAAAATAAACATGAAAATCCCACGTGTATCGCCCAAGTAAACCTCAAGAACTACTTGGCTATAATTCTAAGGCTCAGCAACAAAACAGCACAACAGTTCCACTATCCTACAACTAGGAATGGCAACTATCATAACGCCTGACAGGAAAATCAAGTATGGAAAACATCCAGAGTATAGAAAAACTACTCTATTCAAAAAGGTAAACCTCTACTAAATCAATCAAGCAAGCAGGCAATCAATCAGGGGAAAAACAGGAAAACACAAAATTCTCGTTCAAGGGAATTGGTGAAATTGCACGAAATATTCAAAGACATTCTACAGAAAGGAAAAAACCACCTACCTCGATCCTAGTAGATCAATATACGTGAAAAATGATGATAGATTCTTCTTAGAATGCCGTAGATCTAAGAAAACGTACGAAACACATAAACCACGATAACTTGAGAAAGAGGAGGAATTGGAAAACAAGGCTTAAGCAGAAGGAAGAACTCACCGCTGCGATTCCAACGCAATCAATGGTGCTCAAATCAGAGAACGGATGGAGAGGTGGGGGATCATTGAAGATTCGTGGATCCTCAGTGCTCTCGGATGAACAGAATCTAGAAGAAGATGTTTTTGTGCGTTAGGCGCAACCCTGGTACGTTTAATGAAAAAAATAAAGTACGCAGCGTGTACTTTTAGAGTACACAGCGTGTACTAGGTATTTCTGTACTCCGCCAAAATTGGCCTCCACATCACCCCTACACACCGTGTGTGTGGCCCGAACACGGATAGTACGCGGCTTCAAGTGGGAAAAGTGTACATGGCGTGTACTCAGAAAGTACACAGCGTGTACTTCAAAAATTTCCAGAAACTCTATTTTTCTTAAAAACTACAGAAAAAGGAAAGTCGTACCTGAAACGAAGATCTGGGTTCTTACAAACTTCCCCCCTTAAAGAAATTTGTCCCTGAATTTCCCTAGAGAGGCATAGAAGAAGAAACCCTGAACAACTCTGGCTACTACGATCGTACATCGGCCTCCCTCTCCCAGGTCTCGTCCTGTACTCGCCCATGCTGCCATAGCACCCATACAAGAGGGAAAGACCACCCACAGTGAACCTTCGTACTGCGATCGACAATCCGGATGGGATGCTCCTCAAACTATGCATCCGCTTCTAGCTCAACCTCCTAGGGCTGAAAGACATGAGACGGGTCTGAAAAGTAACGTCGAAGCTGAGAGACGTGGAAGAATTCATGCATGGCCCGGTACCTCTGGGGTAGCTACAACCGATAGGAGACCAGCCCAACTCTCTCTAAAACCTCAAACAGACTGACGTACCATGGTGAAAGCTTACCCTACCTCCGAATCCTCTTTTTTCCCAACCTTGGTGCGACACATAGGAAAACCTGATCCCTGACCTCGAACTCCAGAGTTCGTCTCCGCTGATCAGCATAAGACTTCTGTCGAGACTGTGTTGTAGCCATCCTCTTCCGAATCAACTCTATCTGCTCTGAAGTCTCTTGAACGAGATGAGGTCCCAGCAAGGCTACCTCTCCTGCCTCCATCCAGCATAAGGGTGATCGGCATGGCCTACCGTACAAAGCCTCGTATGGTGCCATTTGAATGGTCACCTGGAAACTATTTTTGTAGGCGAACTCTGCCAGAGGGATATGCTTCTACCAAGAACCATCAAAGTCTAGGATTCAAGCTCGGAGCATATCCTCAAGCACCTGGATCGTGTGCTTGGATTGGCCATCAATCTGGGCATGGTATGTTGTACTCAAAAGTACCTGTGTACCCAAGGCCTTCTGAAGTCCCTACCAGAACCGAGAGGTAAAACGTGCATCCCTATCTGAAACAGTAGAGTTTGGAACTCCATGCAGACGAATGATCTCTCTGATGTACAGTCGTCCTGGATCATCAACACTGAAGGTCACCTTGATCGGAAAGAAATGTGCAACCTTCGTAAGCTTGTCAACGACAACCCAAACAACATCACTCCCCTGAGGTGACCTCGGTAACCCGGTCACAAATTCCATCGCAACATCATTCCACTTCTACTTTGGAATGGGTAACTGTTGTAAAAGGCATGCTGGTCATTGATGCTCCACCTTCACCTGATGATAAGTAGAATATCTCATGACAAAACCAGCAACATCTTTCTTCATACCTGGCCACCAGTACTGGTGAAGAAGATCCCGATACATCTTGGTGACGCCAAGATGGACTGCCCAAACCAAGGAATGAAAATCCTGCATCATCTCCTCACGTATGTCTTCTGGCACCCATACGCATCCTTGGAAACTCAAGATCTCATCCTTTCCCACTGTCCATCTAGGAAGAGGGTCCTCTCCTAACACACTCTCCCACAGGACTAATCCTTCTGAGTCTGATAGTTGCCTCATCTATACCCGATCAAGTAGTGTAGAGGTAACAGCTACAAAAGATAGGAAGGTCTATCCTTGTTTGTCGTTCACCTCCAGATGCATCTCAGAGAACAGATCCATAAGCTGCCACTCACTGCTAGCCTTCTGAACTGCCTGAATCTGAGTTCTTTTTCTCAACGCATCTTCCACTACGTTTCCCTTTCCCGGTGTATAGGCAATCTCTAAATCAAAAGACTGAAGATACTCGGCCCACCTGCACTGCCTTAGATTCAGATCACGCAAAGTGAAGATATACTTGAGACTCTTGTGGTTAGAAAAGACCACAAAGTGCTCTCCCAGAATATAGTGTCTCCAACAGTGTAAGGCATGAACAACAGTTGCCAACTCCATATCATGTGTAGGGTACTTCCTCTCATGTGGCCTCAACTGCTGAGACCCGTACGCAACGACTCCATCTCCCTGCATAAGCACAGCGCCTAGTCCGATACCTGAAGCATCACAATAGACAGTATAGTTCTTTCATGGATCTAGCAAGACTAGTATTGGTGCTGACGTTAATCTCCCTTCAGCTCCTGAAAGGCTGACTCACAAGAATCTGATCATAAGAACTTTGCCCGCTTCTTGGTCAGACCTGTCAATGGTTCTGCTAGGCGTGAGAAGTCCTGAATGAAGCGTATTTAGTATCCATACATCCCTAGGAAACTTCGTACCTCAAAAACGTTCTTCGGCTACTCCCAAGAGACTACACCTCTCACTTTCTCTGGGTCCACAGATACACCTTCCTCTGAGATGACGTCACCCAAGAAGTGAATATATTCCATCCAAAAGTAGCACTTAGAGTGTTTAGCATAAAGTCGATGCTCTCTCAGTGTACTCAAAATGATCTCAACATGGGTAGCATGGTCGTGTCGAGTGTGCGAGTATACCAAGATATCATCCACGAAGACCACGACGAAGGAATCCAAGTACAGATGGAACACTCAGTTCATCAGTGCCATGAAAACT
Organism: Viscum album; assembly: GCA_963277665.1. Taxonomy (NCBI): domain Eukaryota; kingdom Viridiplantae; phylum Streptophyta; class Magnoliopsida; order Santalales; family Viscaceae; genus Viscum; species Viscum album. The sequence continues at coordinate 684,765,708 of OY728145.1, read as the reverse complement.
GCTGGCGTATTCATGAGACCAAATGGTGTAACCGTATACTCGTAGAGACCATACCTGCTCCTAAAGACTATAAGAGGTATATCTGATGGTCTAACGCATAACTGATTATAACCGGACCTTAAATTGATCTTAGAGAACACCTGGGCTCCTCTAAGATGATCAAATATTTCATCGATCCTCGGCAAGGGATATCGGTTCTTGACCGTCAGCTGGTTCAGCTTCCGATAATCCACACAAAGTCGAAGGGTACCGTCTACCTTCTTCGCAAACAGGACTGGTGAACCCCAAGGATAAGTACTAGGTTGGATGAAACCCTTTTCCTGAAACTCCTCTAACTGCTTCTTTAGCTACTGTAACTCAGGCGTAGCCATCCTATAAGGAGGAATGGACATCGGTGTCGCTCCTGGCACAAGATCAATAGAAAAGTCTACCTCACACTCCGAAGGAAAACCCAAAAAGTCCTCTCGGAAGACATCCCTAAAAGGATCCACCACAAGAGGAATGTATAGCTACGAAGTTCCTTGATCATCCAAATAAAGACTAGAAATCTGGGTTGTCACCCTTCCTAGCCCATGATGCTCGAGTCATGCTCGACTCGCCTGAACATCTCATTAGCCTCTATAAAGAACATATTCACCCTCTAGTGAAATGAAACCCACTCTGTGACGATAGCAGTTGACGATTGCCTGGAAGGGAACCAACCAGTCCATCCCGAGGATTACATCATAGCCTGTCATCTCTAGGACATAGAGATCCCATAAGAAATGATACCTTGCAACCTCTAGAGGGCACTCTCTACACTGACTTACACTAGATGTCCTTTTCCCCAAAGGTGTGTCTAGTGTCAATTAGTCAGTAGAAGAAAAGATTCAGAGCCCAAGGCTCTCCAAGACAGAAACGGAGATAAAACTATGCGTAGAACCAGTATCGAAGAGAGATGAAGATAAAACTGAGGCTACTAAAATCGTACCTCAAACTCTAGAAGGTCCGGGATCCTACTCCTGATAGTTCTGCTCCACTGCAAAGGTCTGGCCTGCCTCGTGGCCCTGTAACCCTACATGACCACTCTGAGCTGAACCTCCCTATTGGTGGTAAAGTACCGGTGACTGATAGCCACGGCCTCAACCTCCTCCTCGGCCCAAACGGCTGGAAGAAATCCAGTTCCCCGACTGGTGTGAAACTGGTGGTGATGCTCCTGAATGAGGAATCATGGAAGAACCCCCGTCACCAGAAATTGGTGATAAAACCTGGAAGAAATGCTGAAGGTGATCCATCTTTCCACAGGATCGGCACTCCACTGGGTCCCACTGGAACTGCGGCCTTGTATGCCCACTCCTGCCATACTGGTAGCATACAACCTGGCTGCCGTAATATGTGTCTCGCCTCCTCAGATCACCACACGTAGGCTCCCTACAGTGCTTCCTGCTATCAACTAGAGGAATACTAGTTCTGGAAGCATAACCACCCTAGCTTGCAGCTCTGGAGTCTCTCAGATTTCACTCTGCAATCAATGCCTGGTTGACGATGGAAGTGATGGAAGTCAACTGGAAGAGATTCACCTGCTAGCGGATATCCATCCTGAGACCATCCTCAAACTTCCTTGCTAAGAACACACCATTCCCATCCTGGAGTGGTGTGAAATGCTGCATCTTGGTAAAACAAGAGGAATACTTCATAATAGATAGAGTACCCTGCTCTAGACTCATGAACTCCCGGGCTCGATCGGCCCTCAGGGTCTCCGAGTAGAAGTAGTCATAGAACACGCGCTAGAACTCCTCCCAAGCCATAACCTGCTGATGACCCGCCTGTGAGATCACGTCCCACCACCTCTTGGCGGAGTCTCAGAGCATGTAGGTAGCGAGCTTGACCCGCATCTCCAGAGACATCTCCAGATTCTTGAAGATAGTCAGCATGGCTTCCAGCCATGAGTCTACAGCCTGTAGTCCTCCTTCCCCCGAGAAAGTAAGAGGATGCTGCTGCTGGAAAACCTGTGTCAAGTCTGCCATAGACGTGGTAGGAGGCGGTGCTCCCTGAAAGGTCTACATCATCCTCATAAAACCTTCCTTGAATTGCGCATCAGCACCTATAACTAGTATGACAGCCGGTGCCAAGGCTGGCCTGACTGGAGGATCGGTAGGAAATCCCTGATCATCCATATCTAGCGTCTGATCACTGCCTGACGACTGACGTACAACCGGATGACGTCTCAGAGGCATAGCTCTAATGGATAAAAAGAACACCTTAGATCATAATTAACAAAGACAGAGAACACAAGAGTACAAAACGGGAACAAGGGAAGGAAAACACAGAAGTTTACAAAACACGACTACACTGCGTGTATAAAAACTACATGTCATGTCTTCTTAAGCCACTGACATGGGAATGTACCCCTTCCCTATAGGTTGTGTAATACCTCAAACTACACGGTGTTTTGACCCCACACACATCGTGTACTTGAAAACTATTCCCCTGCCCGAGTCTCTTTACACAGCTAACCAGACGGTCCGACTTAACCCAAGACTACACGACGTGTTTTGAACAAACACGGCGTATACTAGACAAGGATTCGGCATCCCGTGTTGTTAGATAAATGACCGTCTACACAGTTGGACCTTACATGACGTGTTCCAAACAAACACGTCGTGTATAGGTGAAGGTGACACCGTCCCGTGTTATTCGTGACACGGCCGGGTACCTGAACAAGACTACACGGTGTGTTCCGAAAACAACATGATGTATCTAAGAAAAGGTAAGGTTGACCCATGTTGTTCGTGACACGGCCAGGTACCTGGAAAGGACTACACGATGTGTTCCTTCATAACACGGCGTGTTCTACTCAAGATTCCCCGACCGGTGTTGTTAGTGACACAGCCGGGTACACGGCTCCGAACTACACGGCGTGTACATACCGTACATGGAGTGTTCCTGAAGTTATTTCTACAACAGTGTGTCCCTTCTCACATGGTCTGTGACACGGTCTAAAAACTACACGGCGTGTGGTCAAAAAGTACACACTGTGTATTTTGGGTTTTTCTGGGCAGTAGCTCAGAACTGCACAGAATCCCAGAAAACACAGAAAACAAGGCAGAGATGTGCCAAATTCCGATTCATGAGGGCCCATACTCCCCACAAATCAAAACTTGGCGTTTATTTAAGCAAGGTAGAATATAAAAAATCCTCTAACAAGGCAGCAGAGATTCTATTAAGCATCTATCACAACAGCATACATAATCTACACAAATTCTTTCACAACAGCATGCAATCGCTAATGCACCCTAGATGGAATGGAAATAATGCATGGCATGTGATTTATACAAGTTCCTATATGATGCATGAAATGGAATACCCTCAACTCATTGGGTTAAAACAGAAATAGAACCGCAATAGTCAAGACAATGACAACACAAAGCATGTGAATCACTCTAGGTGAAATAATATCAACCGTAAAAACTCAAAATCAGTAAACTGTGATTAACGAGGTAGTATGGCTTTTCCCTATACATGGGTTAGCTAATCCCGAGCATAGCTTAATACCAAGTACCGAATCCATCCTACCCCTGGCTAAAGGCTCCAAATAGTAAATCAAGTGAAAGAAACTCCTATGATACCACTTTGTGACGACCCGAATCCAGAGCCCCTCCACTGGTTCCCCATACCCGGTTTGCCACATGACCTCAAGTGCATTACCCCAAATGCCAAAGGCTGCCGACTAGCAGCAAGGTCCTTGGTAAGTTATTGGGGAAACTATTCCCTCATTTGGTACGGTATACAAGGTAAGGAAAACAACAGTCAATAGCGGAAGCAGTAACAACATACATAACTGTAACCAAACAGTGGTAGGATAAATATATATCAATGATGATAATGCTGTAGCAGGTACAAGTCTCTAAGGAAATAAAAAAACACAAAAAAATACTGATATACAACTGAACACAATGTAATAAAGCAACAGAAACTCCAACAGCATCGCAAGCCGAAGCTTGGTCCCATGCTCTCCAGCTCCACAGCAAGTCAAACATCTGAAGTAGAAGGGCGCTTGCCCTTATCTATACCTGCAACAACATAATCTTCTTGGGACCCAAAGCATGGCCCAAACAGGGTGTGAGATACAATCCCATTAGGCAACCACCCAACGATATGTGCCTAACAGTCAATGAATACATATCAAGTAAAGTACAGGAACAGTAAACAGGAAATACACTGCAGCTACAAATTACTGTCTAGCATATAAACAACAAAAGTATAAGGCAAACAACAAGTAAAATAAAGGTAAACCCCTAGGTAGTTCTCACAGCCTAACCCTTATGGTTCAACCTATAAGTACTAGTAACCCTCTAGAAATCACACATAGTCCCGCCCCACTGGTTCAGCTAAAGAATTAATAGACTCTCTGGGAAAGCACTCACTTTCAATTCCCCCTATAGTCTCGTATCGTACTAAAAGCTCTCTGGGGAAGCACTCAACATCTATTCCCCCTGTGGCCCGCGTCGAGGAACTACAGACTCTCTAAGGAAGCACTCAACTTAAATTCCTCTTGTGGTCTCGCATCGTAATTTAAGACACTCTGGAGAAGCCCTTCTGTCCATTCTTCATATGGTCCACTACACTAGGTTCTCGCAGCCCTGTGTAAAATAAACATGCAAAGTACGTGTGTATCACCCAAGTAAACCTCAAGAACTACTTGGTTATCATTCTAAGGCTCGGCAGAAAAATAGCACAACAGTTCCACTATCCTACAACTAGGCCTGGCAACTGGAATAATGCCTAACAGTCGAATCAAGTATGGAAAACATCCAGAGTACAGCAAACCTACTCTATTCATAAAGGTAAACCTATACTAAAGCAATCAAGCAAGCAGGCAATCAATCAGGGGAAAAACAGGAAAACGCACAATTCCCGTTCAAGGGAATTGGCGAAATTGAACGAAATATTCAAATAATTTCTACAGAAAGTCACAAACCACCTACCTCGATCCTAGTAGATCGATATATATGAACAACAATGACGGATTCTTCCTATAACATCATAGATCTGAGAAAATGTCTGAAACACATAAACCACGATAACTTGAGAAAGAGGAGGAATTGGAAAACAAGGCTCAAGAAGAAGGAAGAACTCACCGCTGCGATTCCAATGCAATCAATGGTGCTAGAATCGAAGAACAGATGGAGAGGCAGGGGCTCATCGAAGATTCATGGATCCTTGGTGCTCTCAGATGAACAGAATCTAGAAGAAGATGTTTTTGTGCGTCAGGTGTGACCCCAGTCTGTTTAATGAAAAAAAATAAAGTACATGGCATGTACTTTTAGAGTACACTACGTGTACTAGGTCTTTCTATACTCTGCCAAAATCGGCTTCCACATCACCCCTATACACTATGTGTGTGGTCAGGATACGGCCAGTACACAGCTTCAAGCGGGAAAAGAGTACACGGCATGTACTCAGAAAGTACACGGCGTGTAATTCAAAAATTTCTAGAAACTCCAGAAAAAGGAAAGGCGTACCTGAAACTAAGATTCAGGTTTTTACAAACTTCCCCCCTTAAAGAAATTCATCCCCGAATTTCTCTTGCGAGACGTAGAAGAAGAAACACCAAACAGCTCAGGCCACTGCGATCGTATATTGGCCTCCCTCTCCCAAGTCTCGTCCTATACTCGCCCATGCCGCCATAGCACCCGTACATGAGGGATAGACCACCCACAGATAACCTTCATACTGAAATCGACAATATGAATGGGATGCTCCTCAAACGATGCATCTGCTTTGAGCTCAACCTCCTCGGGCGGAAATACATGAGACAGGTCTGAAAAGTAACGTCGAATCTGAGAGACGTGGAAGACGTCGTGCATGGCCTGGTACCTCTGGGGTAGCTGCAACCGATAGGTGACCAGCCTAACTCTCTCTAAAACCTCAAACAGCCCGACGTACCATGGTGAAAGCTTACCCTGCCTCCGAATCCTCTTGTGTCCCAACCTCGGTGCAACATGCAGGAAAACCTGATCCCTGACCTCAAACTCCAGAGGTCGTCTCCGCTGATCAGTATAAGACTTCTGTCGAGACTGTGTTGTAGCCAACCTCTTCCAAATTAGCTCTATTTGGTTAGAAGTCTCCTGAACGAGATGAGGTCCCAGCAAGGCTGCCTCTCCTGCCTCCAGCCAACATGAGGTTGATCGGCATGGCCTACCATACAAAGCCTCATATAGTTCCATTTGAATGGTCTCCTGGAAACTGTTGTTGTAAGTGAACTCCACTAGAGGGATATGCTTCTCCCAAGAACTGCCAAAGTCTAGGATGCAAGCTCGGAGCATATCCTCAAGCTCCTAGATCGTGCGCTCAGACTAGCCATCAGTCTGGGGATGGTATTCTATACTCAAAAGTACCTATGTACCCAAGGCCTTATGAAGTCCCTTCCATAACCGAGAGGTAAAACGCGCATCCCTGTCTGAAACAATAGAGTGTGTAACTCCATGAAGACGAATGATCTCTCTGATGTACAGTCGTCCCAGATCATCAACACTGAAGGTCTCCTTGATCGGCAAGAAATGTGCAACCTTCATAAGCCTATCGACGACAACCCAAACAGAATCACCCCCCCCCCCCCAAGGTGACCTCGGTAACCCAGTCACGAAGTCCATCGCAACATCGTTCCACTTCCTCTCCGGAATGGGTAACTGTTGTAAAAGTCCTGCTGGTCGTTGATGCTCCGCCTTCACCTGCTGACAAGTAGAACATCTCATGACAAAACCATCAACATCTTTCTTCATACCTAGTCACCAGTACTGGAGAAGAAGATCCTGATACATCTTGGTGATGTCAGGATGGACTGCCCAAAATGAGGAATTAAAATCCTGCATCAGCTCCTTGCGTATGTCTGCTGGCACCCATACGCATCCCTGGAAATGAAAGATCTCATCCTCACCCACTGTCCATCTAGGAAGAGTGCCTCTCCTGACACACTCTCCCATGGGAATAAGCATTATGAGTCTGATAGTTTCCTCATCCATACCTGATCAAGTAGTGTAGATGTAAGATCTACAGAAGATAGGAAGGTTTTTCCCTGTCTGTCGTGCACCTCCAGATGCATCTCAGAGAACAGAGTCATAAGATGCCACTCACTACTAGCCTTCTGAACTGCCTGAATCTAAGTTCTTCTGCTCAACACATCTGCCATTGCATTTACCTTTCCCAGTGTATAGGCAAGCTCGAAATCAAAATATTGAAGATACTCAACCCACATGCGCTGCCTCAGATACAGATCACACTGAGTAAAGATATACATGAGACTCTTGTGGTTGGTGAAGACCACAAAGTTCTCTCCTAGAAGATAGTGTCTCCAATAGCTTAAGGCATGAACAACAGCTACCAACTCCAGATCGTGTGTAGGGTAGTTCCTCTCATATGGACTCAACTGCCGAGACACGTATGCAATGATTCCATCTCCCTGTATAAGCACATTGCCTAGACCGATACCTGAAGCATCACAATAGATAGTATATCTCTTGCCTGGATCTGGAAAGACTAGTATTGGTGACGACATCAATCTTCCCTTCAGCTCCTAAAAGGCTGACTCGTAAGAATCTGACCATAAGAACTTCGACCCTTCTTGGTCAGACCTGTCAATGGTGTTGTTGGTCGTGAGAAGTCATGAATGAAGTGTATGTAGTATCCAGCCAGCCCTAGGAAACTCCATACCTCAAAAACGTTCTTCAGCTGCTCCCAAGAGACTACAGCTCTCACTTTCTCTAGGTCCATAGATACTTCTGCCTCTGAGATGACGTGACCCAAGAAGTGAATCTATTCTATCCAAAAGTGGCACTTCGAGAGTTTAGCATAAAGGCGATGCTCTCTCAGTGTACTCAAAATGATCTCAAGATGTGTAGCATGGTCATGTCGAGTGTGCGAGTACACCAAGATATCATCCACAAAGACCATGACGAAGGAATCCAAGTACGGATGGAACACTCGGTTCATCAGTGCCATGAAAACTATTGGCGCATTTGTGAGACCAAACGGCATGACCGTATACTCGTAGAGACTATACCTGCTTCTGAAGGCTGTCAGAGGTATATCTGATGGTCTAACGTGTAACTGATGATAACCAGACCTTAAATCGATCTTCGAGAACACCTGGGCTCCTCGATGTTGATCAAAGAGGTCATTGATCCTCAGAAAGGGATATCGGTTCTTAACCGTCAACTGGTTCAGTTTCCGATAATCCACACAAAGGTGAAGGGTACCATCTGCCTGCTTCACAAACAGGACAGGAGAACCCCAAGGAGAAGTTCTGGGTTGGATGAAACCCTTTGCCTATAACTCCTCCAACTGCTTCTTGAGATCTTGTAATTCAGGCTTAGCCATCCTATAAGGAGGAATGGACACTGGTGCCGCTCCTAGCACAAGCTTAATAGAAAATTTTACCTCACGCTCTGGAGGAAAACCCGAAAAGTCCTATGGGAAGATGTCCCAAAAATGATCAACCACATGAGGAAAGTATAGCTATGAAGTTCCCTGATCATCCAGATAAAGACTAGCAATCTAGACTATCACCCTTCCTAGCCCATGATGTTCGAGTCCTGCTCGACTCGCCTGAACATCCCATTCACCTCTATAAAGAAAAGATTCACCCTCTGGTGAAACAAAACTCACTCTGCGGCGATAGTAGTCGACGACTTCCTGGAAGGGAACCAACCATTTCATCCTAAGGATGACATCATCACCTGTCATCTCTAGGACATAGAGATCCCATAAGAAACGATACCCTGCAACCTCGAGAGGGCACGCTCTACCCTGACGTACACTAGATTTCCTTTTCCCCAAAGGTGTGTCTACTGTGAATGAGTCGGAAAAAGAAAAGATGAAGATCCCAAGGATCTTCATGACAGCAATGGAGATAAATCTATGCGTAGCACCAATATCAAAGAGAGATGAAGATAAAACTGAGGATACTAAAATCGTACCTCGAACTGTAGAAGGTCTGGGATCCTGATCCTGATAGGTCTGCTCCACTGTAAAGTTCTGGCCTACCCCGCGGCCCTGTGACCCTACATGACCACTCTGATCTGAACCTCCCTGTTGGCAGTGAAGTACCGGTGACTGACTACAACGGCCTCGACCTCCTCCTCAGCCCAAACGGCCGGAAGAACTCCAGTTCCCCGACTGGTGTGAAACTGGTGGTGCTGCGCTTGAACAAGGATTCATGAAAGAACCCCCATCACCAGCAATTGGTGAGAAAACCTGGCAGAAATGCTGAAGGTGACCCATCTTGCCGCAGGATCGGCACTCCACTGGGTCCCTCTGGAACTACGGCCTCGTATGCCCACTCCTACCGCACAGGTATCATACAACCTGGCTGCCGGAAGATGTGTCTCGCCTCCTCGGATCACCACATGTAGGCTCCCTATGGTGATTTCTGATGTCAACTGGAGGAATACTAGTTCTGGAAGCAGAACCACTCTGGCTCGCAGCTCCGGAGTCTCTAAGATTGCGCTCTGCAATCAGTGCTTGGTTGACGATGGAAGTGATGGAAGTCAACTGGAAGAGATTCACCTGCGAGCGGATCTCCCTCCTGAGACCATCCTCAAACTTCCTTGCTAAGAACACCCCATTCCCATATTGGAGGGGTGTGAAATGCTGCATCTCGGTAAAATGAGATGAATACTCCATAACAGATAGAGTACCCTACTCTAGAATCATGAACTCCCAGGCTCGATCGGCCCTCAGGGTCTCCGGGTAGAATTAGTCATAGAACACGTGCTGGAACTCCTCCCAAGCAATAACCTACTGATGACCTGCCTGTGAGATCACGTCCCACCACCTCTTGGAAGAGTCTCTAAGCATGTTGGTAGCGAGCTTGAACCGCCTCTCTGGAGGTGTCTCCATATGCTCAAAGATAATTAGCATGGCTTCCAGCCATGACTCTGCAACCTGTGGTCCTCCTTCCCCCGAGAAAGTAGGAGGATGCTGCTACTGGAAAACCCACTTCAAGTCTTCCATATACGTGCCAGGATGCGGTGCTCCCTGAAAGGTCTGCATCATCCTCATAAAACCTTCCATGAACTCCGCATCAGCACCTGCAATGGGTATGACAGCTGGTGCCAAGGCTGGCCCAATTGGAGGATGGGCAGAAAATCCCTAATCAGCCATATCTAGCGTCTGATCACTACCTGAGGACTAACGTACAACCGGAGGATGTCTCAGAGGCATAGATCTGAAGGATCAAAAGCACACCTTAGATCAGAATTAATAAAGACAGAGAACACAAGAGTACAAAACAGGAACAGGGGAAGTAAAACACACAAGTTTACAAAACATGATTACACGGCGTGTATAAAAACTACATGGTGTGTCTTCTTAAGCCACTGACATGGGCGTGTACCCCTTCCCTACAGGTTGTGTAATACCTCAAAATACATGGTGTGTTGACCCCACACACGGCGTGTACTTGAAAACTATTCCCCTGCCTGAGTATCCTCACACGAATAACCACACGGTACAACTTAACCTGAGACTGCATGGCGTGTTCTGAACAAGCACGGCGTGTACTAGATAAGGCTTCATCGGCCCGTGTTGTTAGATACACAGCCGTCTACACGGATGGACCTTACACAGCATGTTCCAAAAAAACAGCGTGTATAGGTGAAGGTGACACTGTCCCGTGTTGTTCGTGACACGGCCGGGTACCTGAACAAGACTACATGGTTTGTTCTGAAAACAACACGGCGTGTCTAAGAGAAGGTAACGCAGACCCGTGTTGTTCGTGACACAGTCGGGTACCTGGACAGGACTACACGGTGGGTTCCTTTATAACACGGCGTGTTCCACTCGAGCTTTCCTGGCCCGTGTTATTAGTGACACGGCTAGGTACACGGCTCCGAAATACACAGCGTGTACCTACCGTACACGGCATGTTCCTGAAGTTATTTCTACAACAGCGTGTCCCTACTCATACGGTCAGTTAAACGGTCTAAAAAATGCACGGCGTGTGGTCAAAAAGTACACGTCGTGTATTCTGGGTTTTTCTGGGCTGTAGCTGAGAACTGCACAGAATCCCAGAAAACACAGAAAATGAGGTAGAGAGGTGCCAAATTCCGATTCATGAGGGCCCATACTCCCCGAGAATAAAAACTTGGCATTTATTTAAGCAAGGTAGAATACAAAAAATCCTCTAACAAGTAAGCAGAGATTATATCAAGCATCTATCACAACATCATACATAATCTACAAAAATTCTATCACAACAGCATGTAATCGCTAATGCACCCTATATGGCATGGAAAGAATGCACAACATGTGATTTCTACATGTGCCTATATGATGCCTACAATGGAATACCCTCATCTCATCGGATTTCGACAAAAATAGAACCGCAATAGTCAAGACAATAACAACACAAAGAATGTGAATCACTCTAGGTGAAATCATATCAACCGTAAAAACTCAAAACCAGTAAACTACAATTAACGAGGTAGTATAGCTTTTCCAAGTACACGGGTTAGCTAATCCTAATCACAGCTTAATACCAAGTACTGAATCCATCCTATCCCTGGATAAAGGCTCCAAACAGTAAATCAAGAGAAAGAAACTCTTCTGATACCACTTTGTGATGACCCGAATCCGGAGCCCCTCCACTGGTGCCCTGTACCCGGTTCTCCACATGACCTCAAGCGCATTTCCCCAAATGCCAGAGGCTGCCGACTAGCAGCGAGGGCCTTGGTAAGTTATTGGGGAAATGATTCCCTCATTTGGTACGGTATACAAGGTAAGGAAAACAATAGTCAATAGCATAAGCAGTAACAACATACATAACTGTAACCAAACAGCATAAGGATAAATATATATCAATGATGATAATGATACAGCAGGTACAAGTCTCTAAGGAAAGCAGCAGACACAACAACGTGCTGAAATACAACTGAACACAAAGTACTAAAGCAACAGCAACTCCAGCAGCATCGAAATCCGAAGCTTGGTCCCATGCTCTCCAGCTCCACAGCAAGTCAAACACCTGAAGTAGAAGAGCTCTTTCCCTTATCTATTCCTACAACAACATAATATTCTTGGGCCCAAACAGGATGTGAGATACAATCCCAATAGGAAACCACCCAAATATCCGTGCCTAATAGTCAATGAATACATGGCAAGTAAAGTACAGGAATATTAAACAGGAAATACATGGCAGCTAAAAATTATCGTCTAGCATATAAACTACACAAGTATAATGCAAAAAACAAGTAAAACAAAGGTAACCCCCTAGGTAGTTCTCATAGCCTAACTCTTATGGTTCAACCTATAAGTACTAGAAACCCTCCGGAAAGCACACACAGTCCCGCCCCACTGGTTCAGCTAAAGAATTAATAGACTCTCTGGGGAAGCACTCACTGTCAATTCCCCCTATAGTCTCGTATCGTACTAAAGGCTCTCTGGGTAAGAACTCAACATCTATTCGCCGTGTGGCCCGCATAAAGGAACTACAGACTCTCTGAGGAAGCACTCAATGTCAATTCCACCTCTGGTATCGCATCATAATTTAAGACACTCTGGATAAGCCCTTCCGTCCATTCTCCATATGGTCCACTACACTAGGTTCTCGCAGCCCTGTGTAAAATAAACATGCAAAGCACGCGTGTATCACCCAAGTAAACCTCAAGAACTACTTAGCTATCACTCTATGGCTCAGCAGCAAAATAGCACAATAGTTCCACTATCCTTAAACTAGGCATGGAAACTGGAATAACGCCTAACAGGAAAAGCATGTACGGAAAACATCCAAAGTACAGTAAAACTAATCTATTCACAAAGGTAAACCTCTACTAAATCAATCAAGAAAGCAGGCAATCAATCAGGGGAAAAATAGGAAAATGCATAATTACCATTCAAGGGAATTGGTGAAATTTCATGAAATATTAAAATAATTTCTACAGAAAGGCACAAACCACCTACCTCGATCCTAGGAGATCGATATACGTGAACAACAATGACAGATTCTTCTTAGAACGTCATAGATATGAGAAAACGTCTGAAACACATAAACCATGATAACTTGAGAAAGAGGAGGAATTGGAAAACAAGGGTCAAGAAGAAGTAAGAACTCACCACTGTGATTCCAACCCAATCAACGGTGCTTGAATCGGAGAATGGATGGAGAGGCAGGGCCTCAATGAAGATTCATGAATCCTCGGTGCTCTCAGACGAATGGAACCTAGAAGAAGATGTTTCTGTATGTCAGGCGCAACCCTAGTCCGTTTAATGAAAATAAAGAAAGTACACGGCCTGTACTTTTAGAGTACATGGCGTGTACTAGGTCTTTCTGTACTCCACCAAAATCTTCCTCCACGTCACCCCTACACACCATGTGTGTGGCCCAGACACGACCAATACACGGCTTCGAGTGGGAAAAGAGTGCATGATATGTACTCAAAAAGTACATGGCGTGTACTTAAAAGATTTCCAGAAACTCCATTTTTCTTAAAAACTCCAGAAAAAGGAAAGGAGTACCTGAAATGAAGATCTGGGTTCTTACATAAGCAATAGAACCAAAAACTATAATATGAATCACACTTGCCTTGTGAGTATTCCATGCTTCATGTTGTGTTTTTGTGTCAAGATTTTTTATTTGGCATCTATTAAGTAGATACACTACATATGAGGCTGTTTCATCCCATAAAGTCATGAGAAATCCTTTATCTTTCAACATGTTTCTTTCCATGTTGAGAATGGTGTGATTCTTCCTTTCGGATACTCCATTGAGTTGGGATGTGTAAGCCAGTGTCATCTAATTCTCAATTCCATGTTGCTTGAGATACTCTTAAAACACATCAAAGGTGTACTCCCCACCTCAATCAAATCGCAAAGTTTTTATGCAATGGTTTCTTTGATTTTCCACCAGTGCTTTGAATTATTTGAAGATTCCAAACACTTCCGACTTCATCTTGAGAAAATATGTCCATGTTTTTATTCTATAATCATCAATAAATGTTAGAAAATACCTCCTTTTTCCATTTGATTTTGGATTCAATAGACCGCACACATTGGTGTAAACTAGCTCGAGTAGTGTAGTAGCTTTCTAATTAGCATTCATTGCAATTTTTTTTCTATGCTGTTTTCTTAGAACAAAGTTTACACATATTTTATTCAGGTGTCTAATGATAGGAAACCCATTCACCATCTTCTTTCTTTCTAATAATCATAAACTTTCAAAGTTTAAATACTCAAACATAATATGTCATATCCAATATTTATCACCATATACCTTCATCAAACATAGTGTTATGACGGGTTGGATCATAAGCAGAAACATGTGATTCTTCTCCATCGGTACTTTTGTGATCAGTATTTCTTTTTCATCGACAATCACCATTTGTTTATTTTGTAGGCTTATGTGAAAGCCTTTTTCAACCAATATCCTGACACTCAAGATGTTTGTCTTCATTTTAGGTACATGGTATATGTTGGAGATGAAAGCTTGATTTCCATCCTTTTGCTTGATCAAAATATCTCCTCTTTCATAGAAAAAAATTATTGAGAGATCTCCAAAAGAAATATCTCCTTGAACCTGCTCATCCAAGTTCATAAAAAAGTGTTTGTGTACTATCATGTGGTTACTAGATCTAGAGTCAATATACCACTTACCTTGATTTTTTGTCAATGTTTGTACCATTAACACATGGTACTCAACAAAAGGATCTTCTGCTTTGACAATATGTGCCTACTCAGTGTCATTCTCTATGGGATTCTTGTACCAACATTCATTGTTATAATATCCATATTTTTAAAAATTATAGCATTGAATGTTTCTTTTTTCTAGTTGGTGATTTTTGAATCCTCCCCTTCTTCCTCATCCACGTTATCATGGAGTATAGGTTTGATATTCACAGTCTCCTTGAGTTGGAGTTCTTCCACCACATCCTCGTCATCCTTCTCTTCTTGGATCAAATTGTTGTATATGGAATCCCCTGCCTCGGTTTCTTCAATATATCCCCCCTTTCTCTTTTTTAGAGTTTTTGAGATAAAACTTTGATTACAGGGCATGCTCCACTCCATTGGTATCGCTCTAAAAGTTCACCTTTAATTAGTGTTCTTGAAGAGACCCCATGAGTTCTTCGATAGATAACATCTCAAGGTCCTTTGTTTCTTCTAGGGAAATGACTATGTAATAAAATTTTAGATCAAGGGATCGTGAAATTTTCTCACATACCCACATGTTAGTAATATATTCTCCATTTCTTCGCAATTGGTTCACCACAACCATTACACGAGTATGATATTCAATATCAGTTTCAAAAGTTTTCATAAATAGGTATTCAAAATCATCTTGCGAAGATTGAAGAAGAATTGTCTTCACTTTTTTGGCACCTTGGAATGCTTTGCGAAGAGTATCCCATATCACCTTCTATGATTTCTATGAAGCAATTATTTTAAAAGTAGGTTCTTTAAGGCCTTGATAAGTGTAGGATTTCAAATTGCAATCCTATTTTTGTTCTTCTCAAAGAGTGGTTTTTTGAACATCTAGCAGAGCATCCTCCATTGATTTGGATTCAATCTTAGTGTATCCATCATCCACGATGTCCATGAAATCATGGGTGTCAAGTAGTGCATGCAGTTGGATGCACCAATTATCATAATTTTTATTCATCAACTTTGGGATCACAGCTTGTAAAAATGCATTCATCGTGGAGACAAACTATTTTTTTATGTGAAAAAAATAGATGCTCATATTTGGAAGGATATAATATATTTTTTCAGAGTTTCAAACTGCTACAAATTTTTTTTTTCTAGTAGTGAAAAATGCTAATATTTTTTTTGAATTTCAAACACCCAAAAAAATTTAATTTGGGATTGCAAAATTTTTTTGATCACCAAAATCTTGTTTTTTGAAATGGAGAATTTTTTTTTGAGTATGTATGGTGGTTTTGGAGGCTCGCAAAAATAGAGGAAAAATGGGAGGCATGGAGGCCAAATCATTAGGAAGGAATATAGATGAAAATTTATAAAACATGGGTGGGAAGTGGAATCTCTTTTTTTACAAATTAAAAAGAAAAAACTAATTCATTTTGCACAAAAAAAAACAAAATCAAAGTGGGATAAAAAAACTATCACGGATTAGAATAGTTTTCCACTATTAATCATATTCTATGAGATCCTCTATGCTACTTCAATTGACAGAATGTGGATCTCATGGATCCTTCAACAACTAACCTCCCTAAAGGTGGTTTTATTCAATGGATATGGAATCAAATCTCACAAGCACTTCTTCAACCTCCCTCTGATACCACTGATGGAGGATCAAAGGAAGCATAAGCATTCGCAGATCACTGGAGGTGATCTTGATAAATTCATAGGAATAAAATAGAAGTAAGAATACAGGATTTTATTTCTTCTCTCTTCTAATTGAAATACAACACACATGACATACATATTTATTGCAATACAACCGCACACTAACCCAAAAAAAACATAGGTAAGTAAAAAATTCTATAGATTACATGTCATCCAATCCACCAGTTCAAAACATGCCATGAATCCTTCATCTAAAAAATACAATCCTTAATAGCTACAGTGGATGTAGACATAAACCAAAGAAAACATTTTTATCAACCAACAGTCTTGATGACTGTTGAGGTGGGAGATAATTTCTCAGTTTCTCCATTAAAAATACCCTCTCTCCCTCCAGTCTCCACTTAGGTAGTGACTGTTCCAATATATTTTCCATGCATGGACCTCATCTCATACATCATAAATCCTTCTTCTCCTCTAGATATCCAACATACATTCAAATCCCCTTTCCATGCAAGGTTGAATTCCAAAGGGAAATATATTTTCCATTATGAATCTTTGTATGACTATCATGTCCCCCAGGACCCTGGTTTGTCTGCAAGCTCCCCAGTTTCTCTGTCAAATATATACATTGTATTATTTCATGTGGTGTAAAGAATTTATCTTGCCTATTTTGTCCATGGAATCATTAAGTATGTCTCTAATCCACAAGTGGAAGATCCCCAGACTCCTCTAATCCCTGTTACTCCCTCTTCAGGAGTGTGTACCAAATATCTCTTTAAGATAATGTCTTCTTTTTCCAGTTTTCATGCCAAAAGGCTTTCAGTGCTAGGGAATACCCTTCCTCCATGAAATCACTCATTATTTATAATTCCCATGACCTTGGATCCCAGGTAAATATGGACTCCTCTCCAATAAGGCATCTAGGAATAATGCTTCTTTAATTTTAGTTCTAGAACTGAAACATGTTTCTCTAGGATTGGAGAGTTTTCTGAAAGTATTGGTATATGGTAATTCATTCATGTATATCTCATAAATCACCACATATTTATTTTCTATAATTCCTCTATCTCGATGGAAAAAATGGTTATCTATGATCAGCATGTCTCAATTATAATTTATTCTGGTAATGTGGTATGTTTCTTCTCCTTCATTTATGATAAGTGTGAGGCTAGGACATGATATAAAATATGAAAAGACCTTGAATCATTCAACTTAAGTGACTCATATTTTATAGTGTGGGAAACTTTAACACTATTATGGATGCTTCAAAGAAGATGGTTGGAGAATTCATTCCTCACAGGGATAGGATTTCCTTCTCGACCTTTGTTTCACAAGAGGACCTTCTTGACTTGGTATTTTTAGGTGATAAATACCCTTAGTGTAACAACCAAAGATAGGATTGGTGAACGCGGTGTAGGTTGGATCATTACCTTTCCAATATCCAATCCATAACCTCCTTTCCTAATGTATAGGTCATCCATATAGTTCGTAAATTATCTAAACACTCTTCTATTCTCATCAATATTGATTCTATAAACAATAATGGAGGGAATTTATTCTTCTCCAACCATTGGCCACATAAACATAATTTCCTCTCAGGGGTGAAGGAATAATTGGAGAACCTGACTCAGGAAAGACTATAGATCAATTTCAACAACAATCTTTGGCATCTTAAAAAAAGACCTAAAGGCCTGGATCAACTCCATCCCCTCAGTTCACTTTCACCTGGACTCAATCAAAACTGAGATCAAACAGGTGGAAGAGAGACTAGTAAAAACATGGGATGAGGATATATTCACCTCTCTTGGACTAAAAAATAGGAAACTCAATGAGATTATGCTAGATCATGATAGGTTTCTTTGTGAATGTTCTAAATCCACCTAGCTTGTGAAAAGTGATTATAATGCCACTTTCTTCCATGCATGCATCAAATAAAAACAATGTGGATGTGCTCTAAATATTTGGTTGGATGATGGTTCCTTCTCTAATGACCTCTATTTGATTGGTGGTACGGTGTTCTATCACTTTAATTCCTTGATATTTAACTCTAATCCAAGTATACAAGAGGGATACCACAGTGGTAAGGCACACATCTTTAGTTCTATCCTACATGTGGTATCTTCCCATGTCAATAGTTTCTTAGAAAATACCCCAGTCAAGAAAGAAGTGTGGGATATAATTCAAACTTGTAAATAGGAGAGATCACCTATACCATTTAGATTTTTTGGATAATTTTATGCTCGTTCATGGTCTATCATTAAGAAAAACTTGTTTCAAGTCATCCAATACTTCTTTCATGATGGTTCTCTTCCCCGGGTTACATGTGCCACTACTATGGTCCTAATTCTCAAAGTAAAATATCCCTCTTCAATCTAACAATTCATAAAAATAATCATGTGTAATTTTCCAAAAAAAATATCTTCCATCATCAACAGGATACTCTCTCAGTTTATCCACAACTAGGTGTCAAAGGAGCAGCATGCTTTTATCAAAGGTAGGTCCATTCAAGGAGCCATAGGTATTACTCCGTATATGGTTAGGAAAATAAATATAAATGTGGTATGATCCAATATTATTATTAAAGTGGATATAGATAAGTATTATTACTGTCTTGAGTGGAATTTTATTTTCTGGGTAATGAGGTGCATGGGGTTCTCAAAGTGGGTTGGGAATTTCTTTTCTACTATTATAACTCACCCTAGTTCAATAACCTTTTCATGGAGAGGGAATATATTTTCCTGAAATCTCTGAGGGGATTAGTATAAGTAGATCTTATATCTCCCATCATATTCATTATGGCATAGGATTCCTTCATTATATGAGTTACTTCCTATATACGGGTTTTCATTATCAGTCTTTATCATTGTAGAGCTCACTCCAGTTTGGTGTCTCACCTAATATTCACTAATTATATGGTCTTATTTATCAATTTCCATACTTATTCTATCAAGGAATTTAAAAACATCAACATATCTTACTCTAAATAGAGTGGTAAAATCATCAACTGGGATAAAAGTTATGTGTTTTTCCTCCCTCGTGTGTGGATAAGTAAAGGTATAAAATTGAATCCATTATAGCCATACAAAGGAAGAACTTCCCCATGGACTATCTAGGTGTACCTTTGGATCTTAGGAGAGTTTGTATAAGGTGTTTTTATTGATTGGTTAACAGAATAACCAATTGTATAACCAATTGGAAACCCCAATTTATTTCCTTTTGTGGGAGAATCAATCTCGTCAAGTGCACGTTGTCTTCTATTCCCATGAATATCTTGTCAGTTCTCAAGGTACCGAAGAAGATTTTTAAATAGATTTAGAACATGTTATGAACATTTATTTGGGATGACTAAGGGGAGGGGAGATGACACTGGGCCTCTTGGAAGATACTTTCCAGACTTATGGAAAATGGAGGAATTAATGTGAGGAATGTGGTGGAGGAAATGTATTATCTATGAGTAAAATTAGTGTGGGAGGTGATTTAAGGGAATAATCTCTAGAAAAGGTTTATTTTTTATAAAATATGGGAAAAATTTTAGAACAATTAGTGGCCACCCATCCCCCCTATGGAAATATTTCTAGTGCTACATACCATTTCTTTAACACTATTCTCATTGGATTTTTCGATGTGGGGATATCAACTTTTGGGACTGTAACTAGGTGATCCAAGTGTTGGGATATCCAAGATTCCCAATGCCAAATTTGACCTTGAAATAGTCTATTCTTCACCCTTCCTTCATTCACACGATCTTGAATCCCACCCAAAAAAATTGACAGTATCAGTATGGAGGATGTTCCTGATGAATGGAGGCTCATGGGCACTATGTCCGGTATTTTTTTAGTGAATGCTTACAATGAGGTGATGCATTTTTCACAATATAGTTATTTGTGGGGAGTTATTCTCTAATGTAATGAAATCCTAGCTGAATTAAACTTTCTGTTTTAGAGAATCTAAATCAAGCGCTTCCTACTAATGTGGTAGTTAAATGTAAATATTTCTAATTATCCTCCAAATGCTCTTGTTCATTGCTTCATAAGTTGTAAATCATCATGAATCTATTTTTTCAAATAAAGTAGGAGGATATTATATGGTTTATGTTGGTAGAGTTTACTATCTTAGAATTGGTGGTGAAATATTTTGAGTAATTCATCCAATGATGGTTTAGTGGTGTTAACAGGAACAAACATGAGGAGAGGGATCGGGTGCTTCCTATGGCAGTTGGTTGTTGGTGTATTTAAGAGACAAAGAACCATTATCACCCCAACAGACCCCACTTATATGGTCCATATTTTGTGGTGAGGTCTATATGACTGATCTTAAACCTTATGTAGCTTCTGAGCCACTAGGAGGAGGCACCCTTTATCAGGTGCTATGTGTTTAGAACTCACCCCTCTATTTTTTCCATATCCCTGTCATTGGAGAATTGGGTGAGATGTTCTCCCCCCCTTGAGGCCTCAAACTAAACATTGACAGTTCTTGTAGTCAAGGATGCATGTGGGGGGGATTTTCCCATGACTCCATAGGATCAGTGGTGTTTATCTTCTATGAATTCTATGGGAATGGTGACTCTCTCAAGGCAGAAGGTAAGGCCTTACTTCACGGTCTTGAATTATGCCACATAGATCATATCTTCATGACTTTAGTGAAAATAAACACAAATATAATTTGGAAATCTATTAAAGGACTCTATTATACCCATTAGAATATCATTTCTTTGATCCACAAATTCACATCCCTTGTTACTAATGTCATTGAGCTTCTCCATACGAGGTGTGAAGGCAATTGTGTGGTAGACTTCCTGGATTCAAAGTCCTCTCAAGAGTCCCCTATCATGAATTTTTCTAGTATAGGTTCCCTTCCCATAGGTGGTTTTGTTATTGTTATTAAATATTCTCTTGGTCTCCGTTTTTACAGGTCCCCTTAATTGCCATCCCTTTCATGTTCTCTTTTCATTTAATAATATGAAACATATGGATTGGTCATGTGACTCCTTGTCATGCATCACTGACATAAAACACCCTCGTAGGTCATCATCCATGTAATGAAAACACCAATTCAAATTCACTCTTTTTTCATGAAAACCCTAGGATGTGAATTCTTGACATAAGCCTTTGTCCATGCACTCCTCCCCCCATGAAAATTATTTTCCTTGCGGTATTAAACATAACACCCTTGTATATGAGACTTCAACCTTAATAATTGTACTCATTGTCATGCGCATGATTCTAGCCATTTTCACGAGACCCAGTCACATGACTCTCTTAAGATCGCACGATCGCATGAATTCTCATTGGTCTCCTGATTCTCTCATGAATCCTTGGACATGTCGGCCTTGATCACACAATAGGCCTTGGACATGTCGGCCTTCATCATGTAAATACATCCTAGACATGTCAGTTTGATCATGAAAATACATTTCGGACAAGTCCACTTGATCACACAAGATGCCATGTACATGTCCTCTTTGATCATGTGAAGCACTCTAGACATGTTGGTCTTGATCATGCCAAAGGCCCTGCACAGGTATGCTTCAATCATGTGAATCACCTTGGACAAGTATGCTTCAATTATGTCAAGAACATTGTAAATGTCATCCTTGTCATGTGGTAGCCCTTGAAAAGTAATCCGGATCACATGGAAGTCCGCATACATGTCAGGTGGACAGTTAGGACATGTCATATAAGATATGTCAAGAAGACACCCCAGAAATTTCAGGCGGATACCCTAAGACATGTTAACCTTGTCTAGTATACACACTTGGATATACACCATATAAACTCCCAGTCAGGAGCCTTTGGCTGAGTCCCCCCCCCTATAAGGGGAGTTTCCTTAATGGGTTAGGGTTATGAATTCATGTGAACCTATTTTTGTCATGATATCGGATGGGCCCTCATGTCATACCAAACATATTCAAGAGACTTTATGTGGTCATCACCTCTCTTTATCTATTAGAGGATATAGAATGAATATGTAACATGGGAATTTATCCTTGTATAAGCCCCTAAAATTCCTAGACCTTAGGGATAATAATAATCCATTTTATTGTAATAACATATCCAAACCCATCAACAGGTAGAGAATAATTGAACTACAAGAAATCTAATTACTATCCAAATAGGAATCATAGGACACCTTCATAAGGCCTAAGATCTAATGGGAATACACCATGTTGTAAGTCCCTACATATCCAAAATATTCTTAACTCATGGGACTGAATTCTACCATAAGTATACCATCCTTACTCATCCATAAACAGACGATAAGTGGGCCTCTATATGGGAATCCTTTCAAGTATAAACCCCAACCATACCCTCAGGTACCTCAAAACCATCATTGGGTTAGAGATGAATTGAACTATGAGAACCCTGATTCCTATCCAAATATGATACGTAGGATTTCTTATTTAGGATCGAGATCTAATGGGAATCCACTTTGGTGTGAGCCCCTCCATATATTAGACACTCTATCCCATAGGACCCAAGCTCTCCTATGGTTTTATCATTCTTCCTAATCCATTAGTAGATTAAGAAGCTAATCAAACTATGAGGACTCTGATTCCTACTATAAGAAGGATACATAGGATGCCTTCTTAAGGCCCAAGATTTGTATCAAACACCCAATAAGGTCCATCCAAAAGCATAAGTCCCATATCCATATGCAGTGAGTCTAATCACTTGATACCCCTTGTTTCTCACACTGAGCTTGACTCATGTGGACATAGTGATTTTTAATAATTATATCACTAGAATCATAAATTTCCCACAGTAAGGGAAACCTTAGCGTGTAGTTTCCATTTAGTGACATGATACGACTACACCCATATATGGGTATCCACCTTGGTGTAAGTCCTGAATTCATTCTCATATTAGTTAACTCTAGGGAAATAATCCTTATAGGTATTGAGCAAGTATCCACATCATGTGGTGTGTTCTATATTGGTGATTTCTCTATTAGATGGGATAATTAAAGGAGGATTTTAATGACCATGAGTATTGGATAATCAAAGATTGTGTTAGCCACACATGAAATTACACAGGACTTGCTAATGCAGGATCAATTATTATATGTAAGGATTGACATTAATAGACCATTGAATATTAATTATGAAAAATAAAAAATATTTTCATTTTTCAAAAAAATCATATTCCAGACTCTTAATCTAAACATATTGACATCCCTAATCATTTATTTAGAGAAAAAAATGACTCTGGTGAAATGAAACATTTCTATAATTCCCCAAATAACATCTTGTATATATCTTCAAAAAATATTTTTTGCATATGATATTTCTTCAATTAAGACTGAAACATCAAGTTCATCCTTACCAATGCACTATAATTCCAGTTTGTTTATCTTCCCCATGGTCCATTTTATTATATTGAAAAATGGGGAGGGAGTTATATGGTGGTGAAGGGGGTGTATGTTACTGTAACACCCCAAGATTTCATAGTGTGTTATTTCTTCAAAATAATTCAATAACTTTCACTACACATAATACTGAGTTCAAGCGCACCATGACTTACCAAACAAGCCGTTCAAAAGAGGTTATGAATAGTATTAACTAAATTTTGAACCTTATTTAATCCTTATAATTTTAGAATCCATATTATTAGTTTCTTAGACATAATTTAAGAACAAATTCATTTTTTCAGATAAAAGAAGTATTTTTCAAAAATGCACTTTTACCAACTTTAATAGTGAACCCTTTTTAAATCCAATATTTTTAACTTTTATATATTAAATTTGACTAAATAGATTTATTCTTTAGAATGGGGACATCAAAAATTTACAGTGTAACACCTCAATCTTCCACGGTACGCTTCTCTTTGAATAATACAGTAGCGTGTGTTGTACGCAACTTCGAGTTCTAACACACACTACAACCAATCAAACTAACCGTAATGAATAGTAATAACTACTTTTTAAAATTTTAGAAATTTTATTTCTCAAAATGGACTTCATTTTTGGATTTGGAATATTGAATTTAGCCTAGGGTGAAATTTTGGTACTTTTCAGATAACTTTTATATTTTGATGAATAGTGAAAATTACTAAATTTTAATTAAAAACAACGTTTTTAATAAAAATAATTAGTGGTGATAAATTATGAATTTGAGTGGTTTTAAAGTATATTTAAAATATATTTTTACCATTTAATAAAATTTTGTTCATTGGACATAATTTCACAATTAAACCGGACATAAACAAGTGACCATCTTTTGATAGTTATTATATCTTAAAAACGCGTTCTTTGTTTTGACAGTGGGAATTAATTTTAAATTAATTTATGCCACTTCTGTGTTTCGAATTTGGAAAAATGGATTCCATATTTGTAATCAGGATGTCCAAATTGTGTAAATATGTAACTTTTATTTTGAGACATTTTGAATAATTACATCGGTAAATATTTTATTTACCATGGTTAAAGGGTAAATCCGGTAAATAAGGGTTAAAAAAAATATTATAATAATACTAAATTACCCTAAAACGTGTCCCAACCTTATTGGTGGATACATTTCTGACCATGACCATCTTTGGGTCGATTTTGGGACCCCATGGAGCCACTTGTAGGTGATAGAGACACTTTATTTTAATTAAGTTAAAATAAATACAAAAATTACATAAGCATATATCTTTTCTCAAAACAATTTTTACATAGGGGTATATATGTTGGATTTTCGACTATAAATATTCATTAGAAATTCAAAAAGATTTAATACACAATGGTATTTTATTTATAATTTTTAGACATTAAATAATTTAATTTATATATGACACAATGATGATGTAGTAATTACCATAATAGTGTAAAATTAAAATAATTGATATTATAACCACCCAAATAAATATAATTTTAGACATTTTATGAATTAAAATAATTTTATAGGTTACTATGACATGCTAGGATTTATTTAAATAACTTTTTTCTAAGTAATAATTCTGTTATGAGTTTTACAAAAATCAATTATTGAATAGTATCAAAATTGACATAAAAGAGTTTTTAAAACAAATATTATATTATTAATTGATATTAAATTCCTAAAAATATAAGGTTCGTCCAAGAGACTTATATCATGATATTTGTATCATTAATGGACTACTTGGGAGTCTCTTGGATGTATATAGTAAGTTTATTAACCATATAATATAAAAATACAAAGAGACATTGTAAAGGTGAAACTAATTAACTAAGAGTTAATACTTAAAGATAAGGTTAATATAGTAACCCAAACCTGTCTAAATCCTATTGGTTGAGTGGTTTTAGACCCATACCCACATTAAACTTTAATTAATCCACTTTGGAGCCATTAGAAACTGAATATGAATTTATTATAAAATAATATTTCTAGCTTTTTCAAAGGTGCCCCTCACCCCTCTTATAAAAGGGCACTCCCCCTTATCATTAATTCACACCTTCAAAGCCTTTTGGTTCAGAAAAACCCTACCCAAATACTCTCTCAAATTCCCTCACTACAACCTAGAGGCCCTAGTTTGATCAGAAATCAAACCTAAGGAGCCCTTTTGATCAAATCAAAAGGAAGAAGCCGAAGAAGAGGTAATGTTTTCACCACCCTTTTTCAAATTCATTTCTTCTTAAACTACTTCTTTATTTGTTTTTTCCATTATAAAATAATTAATCCAGAATCTCCTATATAATTTAATATTATTATAAATATGGTACAACCATATTCAGTATTCTATCCATCCTTTGAATGACATGTCACCATACGTGCGTATGTACGAGTTACCGTCTCCACGTCGTGGTGTAATTGTTATTCAATATATTATTATTTGGATGGGTATAATAATGATTTGTAATTCATTTAAATAATAAATATAAAATGATAATTATTATGTATATATGATATACAATCCAATTATATATTATTTTAATATCAAAAGAATGATATTGTCGCTCGTGCGTACGTACGGACTACCATCTCCACGAACGCGATGAGATTCATTCTCCATCATATCCATTCAAGTCTAATTCTCATTTGATTATTAATAATAGTATCTAAGGACTTGATATCATTCTGTATATGATTAAGATACAACCAATCTATAACAAACATGTCTTATTTAACAAAACATATAAAAGAAAACGAGTAAGTTAACACCCGAAACTACGATAATTCTAAGATATTATTAACAAAGAAATGTTAAAAGATCATATATGATATCATATTAATGTATATGATTATTGTATAATTTAATAACAATTATTTCACCATTATACAGGAGGTTAACCTACCCTCAACCAAGGAAAAGTACAAGGTAAGGGTTTATTTCACAATCTCTTCATTATCTGAGGTTGTTTATACGTAATAATCTACTGGGACTTCTTTATCATCCACATCCATGTTTCTTAAAAATGTATTTCAAAACATATTTACTATTTACTAGAATATTGGTTAAAGTCATTTATACCCTTTTTTACTTGTATAAGTGGTTTATAAATGAATCTTTTCGTCATTTTCCAAACAAGGTCCTTTTTAACCTTTTTGACAGAATTAAGGTAAGAATGTTTTTTTAACTTATACGGCGGGTGTGACTATTTTCCACCGTTATAAAATCTTCGAAGCTTACCTTACAAGATTATAAGAAAATTTTCAAAGTAAATGTTTTATTTTATAATTATGTGACTTTTAAATGATTTCAAAGAAAGAGATATTTCTCTAAAAAGAGTTTTGATTTCATCTATGTCAACATCCTTTGATGGATTTTACACTTATTTGAAGTTGATTTATTATGATACAAAACTTCTATATTGTATTGAAGGTTTTGTGATATGTTTGAATGTGGATATGTTATTTTTATACCATTCGTTGTTTATGGATGATGTATTTACATTTCATATGCTAGTTTTAATACGAATTTTTATGTTATGTTTAAACATTTTCATATGGGAATGCATTGGACTTAATATATGACAGGTGGAGCCCGCTATAGCTCCTCGATGCATCAGTAGGTCTCATGAGACAAACTAGTGTCTTGGCACAAGGCCTTGGAAAAATCTTATTTGTAGTCTTGGCACGAGTCCTTGGATATGTGGTTATGATAGTCTGGCATTATGCATTCCATCATTATGAAAGTGGTTATTGATATTGCATGTGATTATTCGGTTAGTAGAATATCCATGTGAATAAGTAAATGACATTATTTCATTTTATTTTTTCCATACTATGTTGAACTTCAAGTTTAAAAGGCTTTTGTTTTAGTTATACATTTCCTTAAATGTTTATTCTTATTTATGAAATTTTCCGCTATATTGTTATCCTTATTGGGAAATTGAGCTCACCCCTTTTCTATGTTTTATTTTTCCCAGGATGTGAAGAAGTAAATTATGAATGACCTGCAGGGATAGTATGAGGGGATAAGAGTGTGGACTATGAAGACAAGATGTTGTTGTAGATTTGTTTTAATTTATGATGTAATGTAAAACTTTATGAATGTATCTAGTTATTCCAAGGCTAGTAAACTAATCGGTCTTTCGAGACTTGATCTTTCTTGTGATCATGCCAATGTTATGTAATAATGCCCCGACTCTGGGTAACTTGGGTAGGGGCGTAACAGTTCTTATCAGAGGAATTTTAGTACAAACCTTGGAAGATAGATTTAGATAAACTTTGATTAGAGCACATAGATTTAAGATGGACTTTGAGGATTAGTATAGAAGAACTTTCTAGAATTTTGGTATTGTAGAGATTTTGTGAGTTTTCCGAGCAATACATCCCTGTTTGGATACAAGCAGGTAGAGGCGGCTCTGGCACAGATATACCTAGGGGTAAAACCCGAAAACACCGCTTTGAGATAGACTCGAACGGGAACTGGTGCACGACAACGGGCCTTGCTGCACTCTTGGTTACGACACTCCTAAGGGATATGCTTAAGATAACTCTCATTTTACTTACCATCATTATGAAGGGTTTATGAGTATATAATTCCTCAAAGAAAACATTTTTATGATTATGGATTATATCCATAAATAGTTCAATTTATGTTAAGTGTTTTATAAGTATGAAATTATGTATTTTGTTTCATAAACTGATCTAGTGTATGCCATTGTTTAGAAATGGAACCCAATAGAAGGAATGAGAACTCCAGCAATGCACATGATCCAAAGAGAAAGAAGGATCATATATTTCCTGGTCTTAAGCTAGAATTTATAAGAGAAATAGTCTCCCATGTATTATCATCATATGAAGAAATAATATCATGTTTTGATAAGATAAGTAAAGAGTTTACTGAGTCCTATGGCTTTGAAGGGAAGCAAGATAAGAAAGGGATGGAAAAGAGAAAGATGGATAAAGGAAAGAGGGAAAAGAATAATTTTCCCATATGTGATAACTGTGGGAAGAAACACCCTGGAACTTGGCTGAAAGGAATGGGAGTTTGTTATAAGTGTGGAGGAAAAGGGCACCAAATACGTTACTACAAGGGTAAGAAAATGGTTTCAAATGTACAATGCTTCATTTGTAAGGATTTTGGACACTACGCGAACCTATGTCCCAGTCATTAGACTATGCCGCAAATGATATTGGATAATAATCAAGTTATGATACTATCACAAATGAAGAAGAATGATTAGAGTTCTTATGTTGATTATGTCATTTGAGTGTTGTATCAACAATGTACTTGTTATAATAATTATGGAGTATATAAGGATTGTACTGCAGTACTATTTCATTGAGGATTTGAGATTTTATGGTACAAAGAAAAGTGACTCTACAGCAAGTTAAACTTTTTGGAAATTACATGGTTGAAGTAAAGATAAACCTTAATATGGTCCTAATATTGAGGTACTGATTTCGGAATAAGATATGGTTGATTAGGGTAAATTATATTGGATATTCTTGACTGCCTTGAAACCGATTAAATATTTGTATATTCCATCATTGTTGGAGTTTCAACATTTTTGGATGGATGAAGTATATCTAGTATTCTATGTGGAATAATGGAGCATGAATGTAATCAATAATGATTATGGTAATTCAGGATGTTTCAGTGTTTTAAAAAAATACATGATGAAGGTATTCACATGCTATTATGGGGTAAAAAGGATATACATTATGTTTACCTTCCTTATAAATGTTGGACTGTGAGTTTGGACAGAATTTTTTTGGATAATTCTAGTTTGAGATTAATTTTGGATTGCCATAAAAGGAAAACCCGGTGGTCGGGAGGCAACCCGTCGCGTCCGGCAAGGCTGTGAGACTTGAACCCACAACCGAAGGGCGACAAGGGTGTATCACCTACCACTGACCCACGTGATGTCCTGGATTGAATAATTTCGTTTTTTTAATGGTTCTACTAGATGAATTATAAATTCATTTTTTTAAGCCTATACGAATAGGATAAATAGAATATTATTTTTAAGTTCTATTATCTTTTAGAGTGAAAGATGAGTTTGTGGTAGAGCTTAGTTAAAGGATGAGACTCTACTTGTCAAGTATATATTTTTCTTCTTCACTTATTCAATGAAAAATTAATTCTTATACTTTAGTGAAGGGATCTTAAAACAAAAAAATGTGTTATCCTAATACCATATGTTTTTCTGAACCGATGGTATTTTAAATCATCATAGATTGGTGAATTTAAGACCCTCAATTTTATACTTGTTTTTTATTGATGACCTCAATCACTACCTATAAATATTTACATTTTTCCTCCAATTATATGTCTCTAATTTCCACCAATGTTCTCCTAATCGAGATTATAATTTGGTGGTGACCCTTTTATTTCCCTTTCCCTCATATTAAGACTAAATTTTAGTAACCCAATTTCCGATGTGGGTTTTCCCACAAAGATATTTTCTATTTTCAACCTTTTATTTTTGAAGAACAATTTCAAATTGCGAGGATGAAATTTATTGAATTAGGGGAGAATTTAACACCCCAAGATTTCATAGTGTGTTATTTCTTCAAAATAATTCAATAACTTGCACTACACGTAACATCGAGTTCAAGCGCACCATGACTTACCAAACAGGCCGTTCAAAAGAGGTTATGAATAGTATTAACTAAATTTTGAACCTTATATAATCCTTATAATTTTAGAATCCATATTATGAGTTTCTTAGACATAATTTAAGAACAAATTCATTTTTTTCAGATAAAAGAAGTATTTTTCAAAAATGCACTTTTACCAACTTTAATAGTGAACCCTTTTTAAATCCAATATTTTAAACTTTTATATATTCAATTTTACTAAATAAATTTATTCTTTAGAATGGGGACATCAAAAATTTACAATGTAACACCCCAAGCTTCCATGGTATGCTACTCTTTGAAAAATACAGTAGCATGTGTTGTACGCAACTTCGAGTTCTAACACACACTACAACCAATCAAACTAGCCGTAATGAATAGTAATACCTACTTTATAAAATTTTATAAATTTTATCTCTCAAAATGGAATTCTTTTTTGGATTTGGAATATAGAATTTATCCTAGGGTGAAATTTTGGTACTTTTCGGAAAACTTTTACATTTTGATGAATAGTGAAAATTACTAAATTTTAATTAAAAACAACTTTTTTAATCAAAATAATTAGTTGTGATAAATTATGAATTTTAGTGGTTTTAAATTATATTTAGAATATAGTTTTACCATTTAATAAAATTTTGGTCATTGGACATAATTTCACAATTAAACCGGACATAAACAAGTGACCATCTTTTGATAGTTATTATATCTTAAAAACACGTTTTTTGTTTTGACAGAGGGAATTAATTTTAAATTAATTTCTTCCACTTCTGTATTTTGAATTTGGAAAAATGGATTCCATATTTGGAATCAGGATGTCAAAATTTTATAAATAGGTAACTTTTATTTTTAGACATTTTGAATAATTACATCGGTAAATATTTTATTTACCATGGTTAAAGGGTAAATCCTGTAAATAAGGGTTAAAACATAATATTATAATAATACTAAATTACCCTAAAACGTTTCCTAACCTTATTGTTGGATACATTTCTGACCATTATCATCTTTGGGTTGATTTTGGGACCCCCTGGAGCCACTTGTAGGTGATAGGGACACTTTATTTTAATTATGTTAAAATAAATACAAAAATGACACAAGCATATATCTTTTATAAAAACACTTTTTTCATAGGGTTATATATGTTGGATTTTCGACTATAAATATTCATTAGAAATATAAAACAATTTCCTACACAATGGTATTTTATTTATAATTTTTAGACATTAAATAATTTAATTTATATATGACACAATGATGATGTAGTAATTACCATAATAGTGGAAAATTAAAATAATTGATAATATAAACACCCAAATAAATATAATTTTAGACATTTTATGAATTAAAATAATTTTCCAGGTTAATATGACATGATAGGATTGATTTAAATAACTTTTTTCGAAGTAATCATTCTGTTATGATTTTTACAAAAATCAATTATTGAATAGTGTCAAAACTGACATAAAAGAGTTTTTAAAAACAAATATTATATTATTAATTGATATTAAATTCCTAAAAATCTAAGGTTCGTCCAAAAGACTTATATCATGATAGGTGTATCATTAATGGACCACTTGAGAGTCTCTTATATGTATATAGTATGTTTATTAACCATATAATATAAAATACAAAGAGACATTGTAAAGGTGAAACTAATTAACTAAGAGTTAATACTTAAAGATAAGGTTAATATATTAACCCAAACCTGTCTAAATCCTATTGTTTGAGTGGTTTTCGACCCATCCCCACCTTAAACTTTAAATAATCCACTTTGGAGCAATTATAAACTGAATATTAATTTATTATAAAATAATATTTCTAGCTTTTCCAAAGGTGCCCCTCACCCCTCTTATAAAAGGGCACTCCCCCTTATCATTAATTCACACCTTCAAAGCCTTTTGGTTTGGCCAACCCCTGCCCAAATACTCTCTCAAATTCCCTCAATACAACCTAGAGGCCTTAGTTGGATTTGAAATCCAACCTAAGGAGCCCTTTTGATCAAATCAAAAGGAAGAACTTGAAGAAGAGGTAATGTTTTCACCACCCTTTTTCAAATTCATTTCTTCTTCAACTTCTTCTTTCTTTGTTATTCCCATTATAAAATAATGAATCCAGTATCTCCTATATACTTTAATATTATTATAAATATGGTACAACCATATTCAGTATTATATCCATCCTTTGAATGACATGCCACCATACGTGCGTACGTACGACTTACCGTCTCCACGTCGTGGTGTAATTGTTATTCAATATATTATTATTTGGATGGGTATAATAATGATTTTTAATTAATGTAAATAATAAATATAACATGATAATGATTCTTTATATATGATATACCATCCAATGATATATTATTTTAATATCAAAAGAATGATATTGTCACTCGAGCGTACGTATGGACTACAGTCTCCACAAACGCGATGAGATTCATTCTCCATCGTATAAATTCAAGTATAATTCTCATTTTATGATTAATAATAGTATCTAAAGACTTGATATCATTCTGTATATTATTAATATACAACCTATCCATAACAAACATGGCTTATGTAACAAAACATATAAAAGAAAACGAGTACGTTAACACCCGAAACGACGATAATTCTAAGATATTATTAACAAAGCAATGTTAAAAGATCATATATGATATCATATTAATGTATATTATTCTTGTATAATTTAATAACAATTATTTCACCATTATACAGGAGGTTAACCTACCCTCAACTAAGTAAAAGTACATGGTAAGGGGTTATTTCGCAATCTCTTCATTATCCGAGGTTGTTTATATGTAATAATCTACCGGGACTTCATTATCATCCACATCCATGTTTCTTAAAAATGTATTTCAAAACATTTTTACTATTTACTATAATATAGGATAAAGTAATTTATACCCTTGTTGACTTTTATAAGTGGTTTATAAAGGAATATTTCCGTCGTTTTCCAAACAAGGTCCTTTTTAACCTTTTCGACAGAATTAAGGTAAGAATGTTTTTTTAACTTATACGGTGGGTGCGGCTATTTTCCACCATTATAAAATATTCAAAGCTTCCCTTACAAGATTATAAGAAAATTTTCAAAGTAAATGTTTTATTTTATAATTATGTGACTTTTAAATGATTTCAAAGAAAGAGATATTTCTCTAAAAAGAGTTTTGATTTCATCTATGTCAACATCCTTTGATGGATTTTACGCTTATTTGAAGTTGATTTATTATGATACAAAACTTCTATACTGTATTGAAGGTTTTTTGATATGTTTGACTGTGGATGTGTTATTTTTATACCATTCGTGGTTTATGGATGAAGTATTTACATTTCGTATGCTAGTTTTAATATGAATGTTTATGTTATGTTTAAACCTTTTCATATGGGAATGCATTAGACTTAATATGTGATGGGTGGAGCCTGCTATAGCTCCTCGATGCATCGGTAGGTCTCATGAGACAAACTAGTGTCTTGGCACAAGGCCTTGGAAAAATATTATTTGTATTCTTGGCACGAGGCCTTGGCTATGTGGTTATGATAGTCTGGAATTATGCATTCCATCATTATAAAAGTGGTTATTGATATTGCATGTGATTATTCGATTAGTAGAATATCCATGTGAATAATTAAATGGAATTATTTCATTTTATTTTTGCCATACTATGTTGAAGTTCAAGTTTAAAAGGCTTTTGTTTTAGTTATACATTTCCTTAAATGTTTATTCTTATTTATGAAAGTTTCCGCTATATTGTTATCCTTAATGGGCATTTGAGCTCACCCCTTTTCTATGTTTTATTTTTTCCAGAATGTGAAGAAGTAAATTATGAATGACCTACAGGGATAGTATGAGGGGATAAGAGTGTGGACTATGAAGACAAGATGTTGTTGTAGTTTTATTTTAATTTATTATGTAATGTAAAACTTTATGAATGTATCTAGTTATTCCAAGGCTACTAAACTAATCGGTCTTTCGAGACTTGATATTTCTTGTGATCATGCCAATGTTATGTAATAATGCACCGACGCTGGGTAACTGGGGTTGGGGTGTCACAGTTACAGTGTGAGTTGTAATTTAGATGATTCTAAAGTTATTCTCTCATTATGATAGATCATGAAGGAACTCTTGATGAAATAAGTATGGAAAGAATTGTGAGTTGTTAAGGGAATGTTTTGGAGATAGAGAATCCATGTTCCGTTAATGTTTTAAAATTTTATGAGATCATGAATAAGGATTCACACATCACAATGGAAGGTGATACCGATGTCATGGGGTGATTTTGCAAGTTGTTTTCAACAAATTAGATGTTGGATATCAAATAACCTCTTGGATTTTTGGTTTAATTTGATAATATTTATGACCTAATTGTTTTTAGTTAGTTTGGGTTATTATATTTATTTAAAAACATATATATAGATTTCAAATGTCTGATAGTTCTTAATTTGTCTTCAATGGATTTAAATACCATGAAATGGACTTCCATGATTCAATAAATTGTTTTTGAAATGTGTGGGATTTGATTCTTATTATACACAGGATAAGTAAGAAACCTCATTAAGGTTCAATCCCATCCTCAGACCACCAATCGCTTCCCTGGATGGTAGTAAACTTCTAAGTTTCTGGTTATACAGGTTCAAAATCTAAGCATCTACCCATTTCTAAGCAATAATGGGAAATAATAGAGAGCCTCAAATACATATAAATTATCTCATCAATAGAACTCCCTTTACACAAATAAGGATTGAACACCCTATATTTTTATTAGGGTAACTGGTCCTATATTAGGATTTGGAAAATATTCACAAACATATCTTAAATATATTAGAGAGACCTGGAATAGGAAAAAATTCCTAAAAAAAGGGTATGATGAGTCTGACCTCCCATGATATCAACCAATGTGAGTTCCTTAGTGTCATTAGGACTGAAACCCCAAATGATCTCCTACCTTTTTAAATCAAGCCTATACCTTTTTGTGGATATGGGATCTATTGTGAGTTTCTACGAGAGATAAAAATGGTAAACCTGGTGTGAATTATTATGAAATGATACTTGAACCCCCCTCCCCATAATCAATCATCATATATCATACCTATTTTGAAGGAAACAAATGGTGAACCTAATGTGAAAGCATGTAATGAAAGAATAACTAAATCATTATAGGCATTGGGCATTACGTATCCTAAACTTGGGTAACCATACCATCATTATGAAGGAAACAAGACCTAAAAAAATTTACTTGTAAGATAAAATGAAATTGGATATTGAAGATCGTGTATCTTAATTCTTAGTATGAAAAAAAGTTAATGATGGTAGATAGAAGTCTATGGGGATTCCATAAGAATTACCCATACTAGAATAGAAATGGGAAAATATCTCCATGTATTTCATCATTGGACTCCCCAAAAAATCAAAAGGCCATGATGTTATTTTTGTTTTATTTGATCATCTTATGAAGTCATCAAATTTTATTAAAGTTAGAGAATATTTCTCTCTTGATCATATTTAAAAGATATGAATTAAGGAATTGGTAAGGTTTCATGGAGTACCACATTCTATTATATTTTATTGGGATCTGAGGTTTACATTGAAGTTCTGGAGAAGTCTTTAAAAGGATCTGGATACAGTGTTGAGTTTTAGTACTACATATCATCCACTGATGGATGGTCAGTTTGAGAGGGCCATTCAAAACCTATAATATATGTTGAGATCATGTTCTGTTGATTTCAAAGGCATTTGTTATTAACACATTTCTATAATTAAATTTTCTTACGATGATATCTTTCACTCAAGAATTCAGATGGCTCCTTATGAATCCCTCTAAGGAGGGAAGTGAATAACTCTAATGTATTGGTATGAATATGGATAAAGAAAACTATTGAGGCCTGATCTAGCTAATAAAATGATAGATAATTTTAGATCCATTCAGAATCACATTAGGGAAGCTTATATTCAATGGAAAAGTTAAGTTATCAATTATTGGTGAGATCTAGAGTTTGATGCGGGTGACAAGGTATTCCTAGAAATAACTTTATAGAAGAAAGTTATGAGATTTGGAAATGAGGGAAAGTTAATCCCTAGATATATCCATCCATTTTAAAATCATGATCATAACAGAAGTTTTTTTTAGCACATGGAACTTTCACCAAATCTCTCTCAAGTTCATGATGTGATCCATGTATCTCCTCTAAGAAAGTACATGCCTGATCATTCACATGTACTAAACTTAGAGGTAACATCACTAGAGAAAGATCTGTGTTATAAGTAAAAATGGGTGGAGATTCTATATATAATATAGAAAGTTGTGCAGAACAAGACCACTTAACTGGTCAAATTTTTTAGTAAAACCATATATTTTAAGAAACTGCATGGGAACCTGAGGATGTGATCAGGCATAAGTATATTCAATTTTTTGTATCATAATGATGAAATTTAAAAGTATAAATTATTATAAATGGTTATAATATAACACCCTAGTATTCTATGATATATTTCTCTTCAAATAAATATGGTTTCTTTGATAGCTCGCTTTAAATGCAACACCAAGTTTAAAGAAATCATGATATACTATTAAAATATTATAATGTAATGTGACAGTTACTAACTAGATATTGGATTAGTGGGTATGAATAGGAATAAATAAATTATGAAAAATATTTTTTACACATTTATAAAATCAATTCATTGGTTATCAATTGGTTAGAAATGAAAATAAAATCGTTTGAAGGTAAAAGATATGTTTTACGGAAAAAGGGTTTTTATGCGTGCAATGTGTTGCACTCTTAATAAATTAAATCAATATATATTTATTAATGGTTTTAAGGAAATTTATAGATTATATATTTAATAAAAGTTTTCAAAATTAATCTAATGGTTTTTACTAGGCATGGAAGAATAATAAATCAAGTTTTATGTTTAAAAATGATTTTTTCCTAAAATGGGTTTCATTGCGTTTTGTGTTCTTATTTTAAAATGAATTTCTAAAACCTATAGAAATTAATTTTTATAAAATGTATTAAATATATTTAATAAATAAAATTAATAAAATTTAATATGGTCCACTTAAATTTTATTCATTATGAATTGTAACCATGGTAAAAATTTGTCGGCTCAGTAAGGCAAAAATAGGTAAAATTTGGTTAAAACTATAGGGTAAAGCATTAAATCTCTCTAAAACTTTTATTTATCGTATTATATCAGTTTTTTACCAATGATATGTTAAATTAGTTAAATAATTTATTCTAACGTATTATTTTTAATTTAGTAACCCAAACATGACTTTTGTGAAGATATGTTATATTTTATTCAAATTAAAAACAAATTTTAGGTATTTTCATTTAGTGGTATGGTTGGAATGTTCCATTATAATTTTTATTGATTTAAAAGTTTAAAAACATTCATTTTATTAAAAAAACATTGAAACCAACTTTTTTACTTCATTTTAATGTAAAATTATTTTTACGCTTAAATTGGGTATTTTCTTAAAAACTGTTTTTAATGCATTTTTTGTTCTTATATTTAAAGTAATTTCTTACACCTTGATAAAATTTATTAAAAACTTGGAATCATAATTTCCAAAAAATATATAATTCCCCTTTTATTTTTGTTCATAAAATTAAGTTATGATAGTGAAAATTTAAGTTGTCACGGTTAAGGTTAAAATTGGTTTAAAGTGGTTTAACTAGAAGATAAGTATTAAAATGTATCCAAAACTTGTATAAACGTTATTGGTTGAGTTTTTTATACCCTATTACATATTATATTCTAATTTTGGGTGTGTTGGTTTCACTTAACATTATTATTATATATATATTATTTAATATTTTAAGTAATTCTATGTGTATCCTTCACCTTTCTTATAAAAGGAAACCTCCTCTCCGCCCTTATTCACAGTGGTTAGAACTTTTAGATTGGACAATACATATCCTAATACCTTCCTATATTACTTAACTTCTCTATATATCTTATATTGTTCACCTAATATCATTCTATGAAGGCATAGGTTGTAAGACAAAGGAGATCTCTCAAAAAAGAAATAATCATCTTACTCGACTCTTTAAAAGTTTATTTCTTATTGCACTTCCTATAAATATATTTTATCCATGCCAAAAATTATTAGTCTAATATAATAAATATAATAATATTTTATTCTATTTAGGTTAAAACAATTTTTTCACCTTTTTTCCATCGAATGAGAAACAAAAGTATTGCTAGTGAGTATATGTGGACTTCAACCTCCACATAGCGATATGATTCATTTTCCACCACCATATTTCATGGTTGGTTATTAAGATGGATTTAACATTAATATATGATATTTATGATATAATTATGATTATATAAAGGTGAATTTTTATTTACCTTTCATTTCATCTATTGAAGAGTGGAAATATCCATCATGCGTACATACAGACTAACATCTCCATGAAGTGATGTAATTCATTTTTCAGCACTGATTTATATAAACAGTTATAAAAGTGTATATAATGATTAAATATGATTCTTATGTCATTATTAATATTCTAGAGATTATGAAACCATAAACAAGGTTCAAGTACTAGAACCATTGAACCAAAAAATGCATGCAAAATAGACTAGTTTTCACCTGAATGTTCATTTTAATGAATAAATTACTAATTAAAGGATAATTAGAAATTATAATAGAATGATAAATATTAATTTATCTATGAATTTGTTTCTAGAATCTATGTATAATAAATATATATTAATTATACAGGTTTTTTGAATGTCTATGAAGAAATACAAGACTTGAGGTAAGGGAATTATGATACAATCTCATTTCTTTTCAAGATTGTTTATATTGAATTTCTATTGAGGAAAATTTTATGATCCTTATCCTTTGAACCCCATATATTTTATTATCATCTGGTAATTCCTATAATTTTTATGTAATAGTACCATTTTCCTCTCTTTGGTACTTAAAATGATCAAGAAACTGTTTTTAAGAAAAACCAACATTATATTCTTTATGGTTAGGAATCTTTTTCTTCCATGTACATATTTTTATTAAAAAAATAAATAATGTTTTTACAATTAATATATGATTTATTAAAGTCATTTTTACCAATATTTTACATTTTATAAAAGAAATTAAAATAATCTTATTGTTTTTTCTTAATAAGGTGCTTTTTACCAAAAGTGTGAACGAAATATTTATTTTAACGTATATTTCAAAAATTAATTTTCACACCGTCATGACTAATATTTGGTTTGAATATTAATTTATATGATTACATGTTTATTTTAAATGAATATTTTTTTCCTAATATTCTATAATTTTTTTAGATTTTAAATAATTGATTTAAAAATGAAAAATGTATTTTCCTTAATAAATATTCCAATGATCTTTTAATGTTATTTTCAACTATGATAACAACCATTTATGTTACTTATAATTCCATAGGTATATGGTACAATGATACTCTGTAGACCCATACATTTTACACATAAATATCATATCTTATTAGATAAATATTCTATACATAATATTATGATCCACGCCAAAATCATATAGGTTTAGTGACATTGGAAACTTGGATACATAAACAAGTGGTTCATAAGAGATATATTTCATATCCCACTAAGTTCTTTATAAATATAATCATTCTTAGAGATATCATACATAAAACCTTTCTTCATAACCTATGGAAAGGAAACTGAAAGAAAGGGTGATCATAGATGCTCAGTAAGGGTAAACAAGGGAGATATCAATGATCACGTAAACATAACAAGAGAATAAAGGTATGAGAACATGATATTAACATTTGAAAAATATACCATACATATCATAGATTATAATTTTGATTCGTGAGATAAATCTTGGTAGTTCGTAAGTCATTAATCGTAAATTAATCGAAGAACATGATCCATGACAGTAAACATTGGCATAAGACATAAGTTTATGGAATACACATAAGTATAGAAAATAATTTATTTATTCAAGTCTTGTTGTTAAAACTATCATAGTGGATTGGGTCTACTCCTCATTCCATTATATCCTTAGTCAAGTTTTACTCTCAAGACTATCATAGTGAACAAATTCCATTACTGAATTGGGTTTACTCTCTATTCTAGTATCTATTATATCACGATACATCTATCTTTTCCCAATTCATTAGAGGGATATATAATTATGGTCCTGCTCATCACATAATGAAAATCATATATATGTGTTACAAAAAATCATAAATCATTCATCATATATCATAACCCATGAAAATAAATGGGTTTCATAAAAATTTCAACACTTCAACATAGCATAACCTATAGAAAATGGGCTTCGTAAATATTTTATCATCATAATATTAAACTATCCAGAGGAATAGTAAGTATGATATCATTATATAATATCCTCGGTAAAGAATAATTAACATAAAAGGATGTTATCATATATGAAAATTTCTTTAAAATATTAAAGGAATATTTCTTGAGGAAAATACAATTTTCATTTTGAAGTCACTTATTTAAAATAAAAATATTTATAAAATGTTATAAAAAAAAATTTATTTGAAAATAATCCTGGATACTTATATATAAATCTTAAAAACACTGATAATTCATGATGATGGTAAATTATGTTCATGTAATGTATGCTAAAATAAAGATTTTTATCACATTTTCGATAAAGATTTCAAAGTACCTCATTCTAGAAATGATAAGAAGAATAATTTTAAAAAAAATTAAAAAAAAATCATGTGAAAATATGAATTTAAAAAACCATAGGAGAATATTAAAAATATTCTTGAAAACATTTTTAGAAAATATGGATATGAAAGAAAAAGTATTTTCAACTGTAGAGAGATATAAATTATGTTTTCCAAAAAAAACATTCTTTTAGTCTCTTGAGTTTTTAAAGAGAAAAATGAAAGGAAAACATGTAATATCAATAAGTAACCAAAGTATAATAAAAAAAATTATATTTATGAGAGATTGGTTATAAAAAATCATCATCTAAAATTTGATCATAAATAATCCCGATAAACAATAAGATTGTAACATAAAGCTATTATCATGAGTTTGACTTAATTAAAAAGTGCTCTAACTACCTATATATAATTTTTAATTCATTATAATTATATACTAAAAATAGGACCATACTTATAATATCATATATTATCCAATTATAAAATTTCATCACCTATTTATCGATAATTCCTTATTAAAATAATTTTTTCTAAGTGTTAACTATTTTGTTTTTCATGTGCATTTTGGTTCGATGGTTCTGGTACTTGTACATTGATCATTGTTACACCATATCTATAATTTTTATCATTATATAAATATCATATATATTAATTATATATATATTCTTCCATAAAGGATAAAGATATAGAAATGAATTACACCGTTCATGGTGACGGTAGCTCATACATATGCATGGACTTTGTTTTCCCTTTTTGATAGATAAAACAAAATAAAGGTAAATAATAATTCAATTTTTCAAAATCATTATTATAACATATATATCATATATAATAATTAAATATATATTTATTACCATCCATGTAAATCAGAAAAGAAAAATGAATCACATCACTTCGTTGAGGTGGTATCCCACACGTACACACGAGAGACATTGTCATTTTCTAACAGATGGGAAAGTAAGAAGATAGATATAATATTATATTTATAAAAGAATAATTATATTATAAATATCATATATAAATATTAACCCCATCATAATAACCATCCATGAAATATGATGATGGAAAATAAATTTTAATGCTAAGTGGAGGTGGTAGTCCACACGTATGCACATATGATAATTTCACTTCTCATTTGGTTGAAAAGGGGGTGAATAATGGTGGAAAAATAATAATAATAACATTTAACTATATTGAGGATATTGAATTTATTATTTTATTATTAATAACATGGATTTATAGGAGGTAGAAAAAGAAATAAATTGAAATAGGTCATGTATGATGATTGCCACTTCTTCGATAGGCCTCTATTAGATCTTTTCTTAAGGAATCTTGGAATGGTATTTTAAGAAGACCAAAACCATTAATTTGTATATATGTAAGATTAGAAGAGAATTTTAGATGAATTTTTTTATATAAATTTCTCAAATAGGTGAAAGTAATAGAAAGGAGGGGTTCCCTTTTATATGTGGGGGAGAGGACACACTTAAAATTTTTCAAAAGAATAAAATATAATAAATTCATTCTCAATTGAAATGATTCAAAATGGATAGATATTCAAATTTGGGATATTATGAGGTCAAAATATTTCCATCCAATAGTATTTAGAAAATTTTAATTAGAAGACATAACTTTATCCCTTTGTTTCACCCCCGGTAAACCCATTTTAACTTTAAATGCAGTAATAAATTTTTACTATTTTTACTATTCATTATGACCAAAAATGAATAAGACCTTGTTAAAAAAATTACATATTGATTCAAAATATTTAATACATTTTATCAAATTCAATTCTCAGAAGTGGCAGAATTTAATTTAAAATTAAACCCACAAAATACGATGGAAATCGGTTTTCCAGAAGGAAAACATTTTCTTAAGTGTAAAATATTTTTATACCAAAATACAATATAAAATTAATTATAATGAACTTAAATGGATTAATAATAATATAAATGAACTAATTTTAATTTTTAAGTCAATTTAAAATAAAATTAATCTTTTTAAATGCTTGAAACAAAAGATAGTTTTTAATTAAATTAAGTATTTTTTACTATTCATCAAAAAATCAATCTTTTCAGAAAATTATCAAAAATTTAATATAAGATGATTTTGATATGATGATTTAAAAAATTAATTTCATTTTTTCAATTAATTTTGTTAAATTATCATAAATTAATTATATTATTTTCTCATAAAAAGAAATAAAAACCATTTTTGAGAAAAAAATATATTTTTAAAGAATATACCGACTTTACTATAAATTCAGCACTGATTTATCAATATATTTAATTTTTCTAAAACATTTATTCATAATTTTTAAAATTTCATTATTACTATTAATTCTTCTAATTTAATGGCTAGGTTATAATAGTGTATTATATTACGGTTCAATTAAACTTGTGGTTGTGTATATTACAAACTATCAAAGAAATTAAATTTATTTGAAGAGAAGTATATCATAAAATCTCAAGGTGTTGAATTCTACCCCCCTTTAAAATGAATTTCACCCTTGAAATTCCATAACTTTGATATAAAAAATGAGGATATGTCTTCTTCATCACGTCTTTTGGTTTGTGTATAGCTTCTTTGAATTTCGGATTCCTCCATAGAACTTTAACTAAGTGAGTAGGTTTGTTTCATGAACTTTATTTCTATGGTCCAAGATTTATATTGGTTATTCTTTATAGAAAATTACATGCTACAATAGTACAACCTATGAGTTCAGTACATGTGAATGATTGGGTATGTACTTCATCAAGAGAGATACATGGCACGCATCATGAACTTAAGACATGTTCGGTGGAAGCACCAAGCGATAAGCTATCATCCCTACTCGATCAAGAATCTTGAAGGAGCCAATATACTTAGGGCTCATATTTCTCTTATTTGTAGAAATCATAACCATATTAAATGGATAAATTCACATGAATAACTTCTCACCATCTTTGAATTCCATATTTCATCAGTGATTGTTAGCATAACTTTTTTATCGACTCTGTGCTTCCTTAATTTGTTTTTGAATGGTTATGGATTTATCTGCCTTTTACTCAGATAGATTTGGCCCCAATAGATTAATTTATCCAAATATATCTCATCGCATTATATTTGTATATTTTTTCCATAGAGGGATTCATAAGGATCCATCTAAATGCTCGAGTGAAATCTATTTGAATATAAAAAGTGCATGATTGAATAATTAATGTTGTCTTTTTTGTCAGTATATCATAAAGTCAATATATATGGAAGACATAAATTTAGAGATGATAAGTCTTGGAGATTTTTTTATGAATTAATTTAATGGAATTGAATGTTATTCTTGAGAAATTATCTTTATAATTGTGTATGAATTGGTGATGCTTGGAAAATATTTATAGATTCATTTAATAGAATTGGTTTTCATACTTGAGAAATTCTCTTTATAAATGTAAAGTTTTTTTATCTAATATTAATTATCAAAGACATGTTTAAAAGTAATTAGAATAATTTCATAATGTTTTCATCAAGTGAACATCCTTTATTTAGGTGTAGAGGAGTTAAATAAGACTATGTAATATTCATTCATATTATTGTATAAGGATTTTTATCTGAAGATCATGAAAATATTCGTTTTCATGAAGAATTGTTTGTCGAAGAATATTTAAGGAAAACTGTGCCAAAAGAAATTAATTGAATGATGAATGAATAAGGTGTCCATGAATGCATTTTAAATAGGATCCCATTCATTATAAATTCATGATAAATTATA
This sequence comes from Viscum album, assembly GCA_963277665.1. NCBI lineage: Eukaryota > Viridiplantae > Streptophyta > Magnoliopsida > Santalales > Viscaceae > Viscum > Viscum album. Next base: position 684,721,046 of record OY728145.1, on the reverse strand, counting down.
TTTTTTAAATCACATTTAATTGAGAATCTGTGACCACAGCCTTTTTTGAGCTCTTCTAACTCACAAAACCTCCATTCAAAGTGAAGATGTATCCTGTTTGTGACTTCATGTCATCTTGATCAGTTTGGAAACTTGCATTTCCATATCCTCTGATGACTAGTTCATCATCTCCTCTATAAACTAAAAACATATCCTCAGTACGCCTCGGATACTTAAGGATAATCTTGACTACCATCCAATGGCGGTCACCTAAATCAACTCAATTTATATCTACCATACTTAATAGGGAGGTGACGTTTATACTAGTATATAGAATAGCATACATGAATGACTCAATCACTGATGTGTATGGAATCCTTTCCATTTTATTTATTTCCTCATGGGTCTAAGGACACATTTTATTGGAAATTCCCTCTTGGATTTTTCCATACTAAATCTATTCAGTATCTTGTCAATGTATGTACTTTGACTTAGACCGAGCAACCTCTTGGATTTATCATGATGGATCTTAATCCTAAGAATATATATTGTCTCGCCCAAGTCTTTCATAGAAAATCGTTTATTAAACCATGCCTTAACAAATAGTAAGACTGGTATTTCATTTTTAATAAGTAATATGTCATCAACATATACGATTAAGAAAATGACTACACTCCCACTAAACCATTTGTAGACATAAGGCTCACATTTGTTATTTATAAAACCAAATTCTATTATTTCTTTATCAAAATTAATGTTCCATGACCTGGATGCTTTCTTTAATCCATAAATGGATTTTTGTAACTTGTATATCTTATTGGCATCCTTTGGAGTCACAAACCCTTCAGGTTGTGTCATGTAGACATCTTCCTGAAGGTTCATGTTAAGGAAGGTTATTTTGACATCCATTTTCCAAATCTCATAGTCATGGTAAGTTGTAGTGGAAAGTAGAATTCTGATGGATTTCAGCATTGCAACTGGTGAAAAGGTTTCATCGTAGTCAATACCTTGATGTTGTTTAAACCCTTTTGCAACCAGACGTGCCTTATAGGTCCTAACTTTTCCTTCTATGACCAGTTTCTTCTTGAATACCCATTTGCAACCAACAGGATTTACATCCACTAGAGGATCTATCAAAATCCAGACTTGGTTTTGGTACATGTAATACATTTCAGAATTCATGGATTCTTTCCACTTGGCAACATCTGTGCCACTTACCACTTCCTTGTAGGTTAGAGGATCATTATTATCAACTAATAATGAGTCATCATCCTCGATAACTAGAAAACCATATCATTTTTTTTCTTTAACCTCTCTTGTAATCCTACACAGTTTGTGTGTCTCTAGAACAGTTTCTTCTTCCACAGGGCTTTGTGGAATCTGATCATGTACCAACTCTTGTGTGCCTTGAGCCTCAAATTCATCAAATTTTATCTCTCTCCCACTATCTCTTTTAGATATGAGATCCCTCTCAAGGAATATGGCATTTATTTCCACTATAACCCTTTTTCCTATGGGTCGTATAGGTAATATCCCCTTATTTCCTTGGGGTATCCTATAATGGCACACTTTGTGCCTCGGGGTCATTTTTGTTACCTATAGAGACCTTAACAAATGCTTCGCTTCCCCACACATGTAAATTCGATAACATGTGTTTTCTTCCACTCCAAAATTCGTATGGAATACCATTTATCGATTTAGTTGGTACTTGGTTTAGTATGTGTATCACTGTTTGTAACACATATCCCCAAAGGGATAATGGAAAACTTGCATGCATCATCATTGATCTCACCATGTCCAACAAGGTGGGGTTCTTCCTTTCGCTTACACCATTCCACTAATCCATGTATGGAGGAGTGAGTTGGGATATGATCCCAAACTCTCATAAGTAATCAATGAAGTCTTGATTAAGATATTTGCCACCTCAGTCTGAGAGGAGTTTCTTAATATTCCTACCAAGCTGGTTCTCAACTCCATTCTTGTATTCCTTGAATTTATCAAAAGAATCTGACTTATACCTCATTAAGTAAATATATCCATATCTACTAAAATCATCAGTAAAACTTATGAATTATGAGTACTCACCCTTTTCTTCAACAGGAAATGGTCCACACACATTAGTATGAACTAATTCAAGAATATCTTTACCTATTTCACATTTCCCACTAAATGGGGATTTGGTCATTTTTCCTTGTAAACATGCATGACATACACTAAGTGGTTTTAGTCCAAAGGAATCTAAATATTCATCTTGATATAATTTTGACAATCATTTTTCATTTACATGACCTAGTTGGTGATGTAAAAGTTGGGTATGGTATGAGTCATGTGAATTAACTTCGTTATCGATTGTCATTACTTGGTTCATGTAATCCAACACGTAAAGCCTGTTATGTAAATGTGTTTTACCATAACAAATTCTATCTTTATAAATGAAGCAACATTTATTTCCAAATTTAAAAATTAATCTATATATATCTAGTCTGGATACAGAAATAATGTCTTTGGTTACTAAAGACACATCATAACAACCCTTTAAAACCAAGATCATTCTATTCGATAATGTGAGGCAGTAGTCCCCGGTAGTTACAGCATCAAGTTTAGCTTTGTTGTCTGCTCATAGATCTACCTCCCCTTGGTCAATTTTTCTGAATCTACTTGGTTCTTGTATTTGAATACATATATGAGCACAAAAATCTGTATCTAATATCCAATTTTTAGAAATAGATAAATTACACTCCATAAAAATGCACTTGAATCTTCCCCTTACCTCTTTATCTAGGTGTAGTTTTTCTTCCAGTGGCCCTTCTTACCGCATGCGAAGCAAACATCATCATATTCCCTTGCTTTCACTTTGATCATATTCTTCTTGGAAGGGCGTGAAGAAAATTTGGGATTAAAGATCTTTGATTTCCCTTTATGTTTGCTCACCATAAGGACAGAAGGCTTTTCGCGCTTCATATCTTCATCTGCTTGATGAAGGAGGATAAGAATATCTAGAATATACTTCTCAATGTTGTTCATATTAAAATTCACAAAAAAAAACTAGAGAAGCTCTAAGGTAGTGATGGTAGAATGAGATCGATACCCAATTCTTCTTGGAGTTTAAACCCTAGAACCTTTAGGCACTCAATATAGCCAATTAGCTTGAGTACTTGAGACCCAGTTGGGAAACCCTCTCCAAGCTTACTCTGAAAGAGAACCTTGAAAATCTCAAATTGTTCCTGTCTAGATCTCTCCTGATAAAGACCACGGAGGTTCTCAAGCATGTTATACGCATCCATGTTTTTGTGAGACTTTATGAGTTCACTAGATATAAATTAAAGCATCAAATATTGAATGTCAATTATGATGTTCATGTGTTTTTCGTAGACTATGAACTCTTTATCACTCGCCTCTTTAGTAGGAAGATCAGGCATTGAGGATTCTAGCACATAATATTTCTATTCCTAGCGTAGAACAACCTGAAGGCATCTAAACCTCTCCTGGAAGTTACTACCAAAGAGGAGATTTTATTTATCCAATATTGATCATAGGGATAGTGACCTTATCATTTTATTCTACAATTAAAAGAGCAGTTTATTAGTACTTTTCTCGATTACATGTTTTAGGAGAAATAATTAATTGATTTTATTAAATCTCCCACTATTTTATCAAGTCTCAATATCTCTCACCAATGAAATTGGAATATCTAGTTTCTAGTACATTCTAGTGTCAAGGATTTATATTCTACTCTACATAACACCAACAAGGGTTGGTCAAGCTATTTTGAAGGTATTTGGATAGGCAAGACTTTTTCAACTGTGGGTTTGTAGCTCCTTGATCTGTTGAGTGGACTCCCCAATCCATAAATCATGACTTGTATTTTCTCAACACTTACCTCCAAATTACACCAATTTCAACAAGGGATACTCCTCTTGATGGAAAATGATTAAGTCAACCCGAAATTTTCATAAGAACTCCCCTTATAAAAGTAAGTATCCCAACAAGGGTTGGTCAAACACATAGTTCTATTGAGTTTTGTTCATGATCATGTAATGGAGGGCTTAGAATGACTTAATATTAGATTGAGGGATTTTATTTTATTATGCATAAATTTTTTATCTTTTTTTATCCTTTACATGTCTTGTTAATATTTGATTGGATGTTTACTTAATTAATTAACTACGTTTGGATAAAACATTTACGCATAATCAATTTTATTTAAATTTTGTCTTTTTATATTAATTCATTCATTTATTTGATCACGGTCTTGCATCAATAAATATAATTTTAATGCATTAGATAGAAAATAATTAATTAATTAAACGACCCGATCATGATCTTATCTAATGGTTGATTTAATGAGAAGACATTAAATCAACTTATAATCTAGGGGAAATAGCTCCTTATGTCATACTTGGCAATGAGCTACAACATTCCACGTGTCTACCTATGTATCATTGAGTTGGTGTCATTATGGTTTCTTCTCGAACTGTCCTCACACACCTTGGAATTCTCCATTAATTACAAATATTTATTACACACGCGCAAGTGAGAGGAACCAAAGTATTGGTTAAAGTAAATTACATAAATATCATTGGACACACAGGTCCTACATAATGATAGAAGAAGAGATGAATCATAGACCATATTTTAATTTAATATTAAATAATTGAAAAACCATACAATAAATTTAATTAAATAAATTTCTACATATACATTGGTTTTGGTCAAGCTCATGAATGGTCACACATGAAACTAATACATAAAAGTAAACGTCTAGAATTCATTTCATTATTCGTACTTTTATTATTTAAGATGAACGTGCTTGCATTAATTAATTAATTAATTATCTTTCTTCTTAATGATAATCTGATCTTATTTGGAGATACTCATCATTAATGGAATTCATGGAAAATAAATAGTATAAGCAACAATTAAATATTAATTGCAATAAATTAATTGAGAATTTAAAATTCTTTAAAACCATTATTAAATTTTCAAACACATAATGGTGTGATAATTAATAAAATAAGGTTTTAATGTTGCAATTTCAAATTTAATGTAACTTTAATTTTGTCTATTAATGGGAGACTACACGGAATGTACATGTAACTACACGTCATGTACCTTAGCTATTCTATATCCAAGTCACGTGCCTGGGGATTTGGTGTGTTGACTCGATGAGACTACTTAGTGTGTACATGTCAGTTACACACCTTGTATCCACTTGTCGTGTGCCAAGTTGGCCCGGTCAACATGCGGTGTGAAATAAAAGCATTGCATGTAATTAATTACTTGGTGCATCAAGATACATTGTGCATGGGTATACAGTGTGTGCTCCGGCTGCACATCGTGTAACCTAGTTTTACCGGCCCATGATTTATCACTTCCCGATGGCATCTTCAGTATTTATTTATTTGTTCTTAAACCTTTAATAAAATGAAACACTAAATGAATATGATTAATATGTCGATAACATGTTAATTCAAATCATATTAAAGAATGAATAACATGAAATAAAATCTAACCATAATTGTGCATAGATCAACAATCCAATAAATAAATATAAATTTAAACGTACCTGGTTTTGATAGCACTTATTGGTTATAGGCATAACGGAATTGTGCATTGGTGGGTGATATATTAAAATTTATTTTAATAATCATTGCCTGAAACCAAGAGCGGGCATCTTTCACGTCAAATTTATAATTAATTTCTTTAATATCTGAATAAATAAATACCTGAGCTTATGAACTTTCTTCGTTGATGATTATTGATCATCTGAAACAGCCTTTCTGGATTGCCTTCATTGGGCTTGTGAAGATCCAAGTGTATAATCCCTCTAGCGGTGATCCACACGTGCTTTAATGGTCTCTGAGCAACGCCACTCGTTCTCCAGGTACTAGTGCAGTGAATCAAATGTCTTGTGTTTTTCATTCTTGATCGCTCGTTCTTCGATCTTTAAAGAAATTCCCTCTTGTATTTCTCATTCTTGAGAGGGAGAGAGGAGAAGTCTAGAGAGAATTCGTTGTGCACAACAATTCTCTAGTCTCAAACTTGGAATTTGTTTCAAATAAATTACACAATAGACATAGTTGTCTATTTATAGAGTTGGGATTTCAGTTACAAAAATTTAATTGCATAACATCCATTAAATATAATTATAACCATTAATGAAATCTCATGCAACATGATAATAATAACAGTATTATTATTTTTTGGTGCACCAACTTGCGCAAAATGGATAAATAATATCTATCGACTCGTAAATAATTATTTTATCACCGGACACGGTCTTGGTCCGTTCGAACTCCCCTTGTATATATTGAACGCCAAAATAAATATTTTATTCTCTTAAATAAATATTTTATTCACAAACTAGTAAATAAATATTTATTAAATATTCAATAAAATAAACAAATATATTTTATTCACAATCCGGTGAATAAATATTTATTTAATTTATGTGATCAATATAACATAAATAAAATTATTATTCAGTCTTTAGAATAATATTTATTCCATTAATTAAATTCAAATAGAATTTAATCAAGACCACCAGAAACACTTAGTGTGTGACCCTTTAGGATTCTTTCTTGTTGGCATTAGGCAGACTTGCCTAAAATCCAAGATTATTGTCTAACAACGAGTCAAGACAATCAAGAGAAAGAACATAATGTCACAATGATGACAACCACATACGAACGTTCATTATGTAATATAATCTCTTTATCACAATATCTAATCAAGCAGGTTGCATGATGGGGTCATCAACCTATATGCTTGATACATCATTCTTTGACTATCTGAAATAAACTCATCATTTCACCATGGCCATGGAATTTAGGGTGACGGATCTATTTCAATCAAAGGGTTGAGATATCAACTTCCATAAATATGGAAAGGACAAATCCTTCCTTGACTTATCCATTAATAACATGTCATTTGTGATGCACCCAACATACTCTACTTCCCATCAACATATGGCATAATGGTTTTCGTCAGAAAATCTAAGTGTGCGAATCTTGACATGAATTAATGATAATATTAAAGTCTAAGGATCATTACACACACTCGCAGATAGGAATATCTGATGACACCAAAACATTTGAAATTCCTACTGGCAAGTCTATTCTCATAATCTCTCATCTTGGAGATTACCAAGTACGAACTCCATGAGAAGAAGTCTCATCTTCTTATGAGTACTCACACCTGACGGTCTATATACTATGTATCTCATCATAGTATGTTATCCAACCGTAGAACTATATTAATAATATTGTCATAACACTTCAAGGTTCTCATCATAGTGGGGAACTACTATGACCTTATCAATACGACAAATACTCTAGTACATTATTACATTATGGTTATGAAGAACAATGAATAATATATAATAATATATTTAATTTAATATTTAATACATCACATATTCATGTAATCAAATTAAAAATAGTTGGTTTCAAGACACCAACTCTAACATATACTTCATACTAATTTATTTCTTCATGTTTTTTTATCCCTGTACAAGGATGTTAAATCACTCTCTTTCATTTGATATATTTATCAAGGATGTCACATGTATTGATAAGAGAATAAACAAATTATAACAAAATTATGATGAAAGGTTATATAAACTTTTATGTAGTTGTGTAAAAGGTGTGCAATATATATTTAGTCACCAAAGATAGTATCTTTGTGTTCTAGGTTGTGCATTAACATTTTAATTATTATGTCCATTTATGAAGAAATGATGTAAAATTATAACTGTGAAATATGTGAGATTATATATTCACACATAACCACATTTCTTATAAGGTTACTCTAAATACACCATATAAAATATATACAAGGATGTATCCCATATTTTCCTTCATAGATATTTTGGTATTCAATGAATAAGTGAAATTCATAATTTTAGATAAGTCGAACCTAAAATCCATTAAGTAACATTGTATTAGGTATCCCAAAGAAAGAAAGGGATATTGTTTTTATCATCCCTAAGAGAAAAATGAGTGTTTTTTCAATATTTTTCTTAAGAAAATACTCATTTCCAAAGGAGCCTATGGGAGGGAACTTAAACTTAATGAGGTTCAAGACTAAAAAACATGAAATGTTCTAGATGTGGAAGATAAGTCAACTATGTAAGTGGTTGTAACTGAAATAAATTTTATTATACAAGAACCTTTAAGGGATATTAGTATTCATAAACATCTATGCACATATGGATTTTGTGTGGAAATTATAATGATGTAACATTCATTAAAGTTGAATATACTTCTTACCAATAGACCATTGATGACTCTGAATCTAAGAAATGTATCATAACTATGAATTTTCTACTAAATTCCATCAAAACTAAAAATGCGTGGAACTTAACTGGTCTAACTAAAGGGGTTGGACATATGGATGACAATAGCTTATTAAAAAGATAGTAGACATGAATGTTAGAGTGTTTTCCTATAAATATCATTTAGTGATAAAAAGAAATAAGATAATTCATGGTATTTACTATGAAGAAACATTTTTACCAGTAGTTACCATAAAATATATAAAGGTTATCTTTTCCATAAAATCAAACTATAATTACTGAATCAATCAACTAACTCTTCAAAGAACTTCACAGCTCTTAAAAATTTGAAGTAGATTAAATCGTTAGTGCATATCCATCCAGAAGTGTATTCTTTGTTGTCTTCCCAATATTTAAACTTTGTATTGTATGAAATAAGTGGGGTGTTTGTTGAAGAGTCAAGAGGATTTTTTATTATGTTAAATGTGATACATTTTATGGATTTGTTATAATTGGATAAAACTTGTTCAAGCATCAGAAGACTTAAGAAACCATAAACCAAGATCGTTCATTATTTGAAACTGAAACTATGTGTACCATAAAATTAAGAACATATCGTACATCAATGATGAACAAGTCTCTTATCTTCAATCACATGCTTGATGAAGATCACTTAAAAGCAATCACATGCCTCTTTCCTCCCAGGGTTTCCATGAGTTGATGAATCACACAATGCTTGGGCAAGATCCACCTTTTGACCATAGTTTTCTAGTACCACTCAAAGTAAAGGAAAAATGAAAAGTGAGCTTTTACTTGGAAGAACCGATAAGATATTTACACCACAATCTCATGGTTATAGCCTCCTTAAGTAATTCACACTAAGCCTCCATGGAATTTTCTCGAACATTAAGAAAAGTTGAGTAATGTCGTCAGTTATAAACATGTTGTAACTTGTATTTAAATATTTAACATTTAAATTCATTCAACTGGTTCTCCTAAATGTTTCATCATATGAAACATTGGTGATTAATGATAGATTACATGAATCAAGACCTGAAAGTCATTTAACATCCAAATAACTTTATCAATCATACCATATGATTTATATATTAAAAAAAAGTAGGGATATTCCCATATCGTATCTTACAATATGGTTATGGTAGTGGTGTGATATTTCTATATCACACTTTATGATATGTTATAAGGAATACGATATGAATTCACTCAATATATTTCATACCATAGAACATCCCTATATCATCTCATGTGATCTGGCTAAAACACATCATATATAAATAAATTTTAGGGCATATCTTCATCAATCTCCCACATGTTCTAAAACCTCATAGACTTTGCATCACCTCACCTTATATTAGCTTTATACAATTACTTGTGAAACCATATCCAAAACACCTTTTGGTTATTTCCAAAACACTTGGAAAACTATCATCAATTTCACCATGCACCACATCATATGTGATACTTTGTGAATATCCATCCAAAACTCCTTTTAGATACTCCAAAACACTTTTAAAGTAACTCTCAACATTTTATAAAACTTAATCCTCACTCAATTAACCATAAAGTATGACCGCATTGGACTTTATAATGTTAACATTTATAAATTCTTCAATCAATAAATATAATCACAGAGAAGCCTTTAGTAATACATTAGTGCTACTCAAGCTATAGAGAGATTTAGGTCTATCTATATTAAACACACGTGTCTCCAAACGTATTTCCACCATATATATCATATAAAGTATATATAATCATATAATACTATTTTATAGGACCTGGAATAACCACAAGACATGAAGTATGTTAATCTCGTATAGCTTCTCATACATTCTCAATTCTCCAAGTATAAACTAACGAGGTGGATGAATAGATCACATGTCATTCACCCTAATGGATGATCAAATCACAAGCCCATCACCTAATAGATAAGAATTTCACATGTCACTTATCTAGGTAGGACCATACACTCCTTCAATCTATCACAATCGAGGTCTTGGATTCCATACTCGTCATAGAAGAGGACAAATCTCATCATGATTAAACTCAACTGATGATATGATCAGCAACATACCCAACCACCCTCAGATTAGCTCAATCTTAACACTAGCATAAGTAAGTTATCAAAGTATAAATGTTCTCATAATAGATATCTTCTATAACCATGGGTTTGGGGATTCAATATTAAACATACACTCTTATTATTCCAATGACATAGTGTGTGACACACCATGTGATATACTTGATGTGTCATCCAGTACACAATACTCATTTTGTCTCTTGAGAATATTCTTTATCTCCATGGGAAATCCTAAAAATGATAAACTTAACATTTCATCGCAACCTATAATACTCCATGATTAAAATTGGTTAGAGATAACTCAAAGTCAGATTTTAAGAGGTTGATTATCAATTCACTTCATGAATATATGCAGCTAGCATGAAAGAATAATAAAGTGGAGACTTCCTTTTGTATAACTTGATACATTTTATATTCCTAACCTCCTTTAACAATACAAAAAAAACCATACATAAGAACTCGTATTATTATATCCCATGCGAGTGACCACTAGAGTGACCTTATGTGTATTGTAGTGTTAATGTTTTGTTAAATTCGTTACATCGCTAATAATTCTTTCTAGATCTCTATGTGGCCATCTGATAAAACCTTACACTAAAATCCTTGACTGTATATCTATGAAGAAAGTTAATTTGAATAATGTTGAGATTAGGAATCATATTCCTAAAGTTTAACTCTTTGAATAAGTATTCAAACTCCTTTACTTAACAATATTCAATGTTATGATGTTAATAACTTTTTTTGTTGGCTTAAAACTCTTTGTATGTTCATCATCAAAAGCATTTATTTACCTTTTTCATTTAAACATTTCTTGAGGTCATTTTGGTGAAATATTTTAACTCTTTGCATTATCTTTCCTTACCAACACATTATAAACTCTTTTAGGATAAAAATGACATTCATTTTGAGTTTGATCGGTATAAACATTTATTAGTAACACTTTGAACTTTTCATAAGTCCAAACATACTCCCATTAATCTTTGGGGAAATATATTCTCTCCAAAATATCATGTAAATATACACAAGAACTGTTTTTAGAAATAACATTTATTTCCATTAGTAGTAATATTTAATGAATAAATAAATAAAAACCATATCTTATAATGTATCCTATGTGTTTGGAGAAATTATCTGAAATGGATCCATTATTCTTTTAAATATTCCATTGAAAGGTAGTGAGCATTCCAACTCAAAATCTCACTACCCATGGTTCATTACTCAAGAGAGACCTCAATTCCAATATAATTTTAATACTTAATATTTATAAACTGTAATTGGCCACTAAATTTATGCTCATAACTCATGAAAAATCCAAATTCAAGGTAGAATAAAGCTAAATCAATTATCATACCTAATATGTAACTTATTAAATACAGGAATGGTATTTTAAATTAGTTTAGACACATTTAAACTAAAACATAATTAATTCAATGTAAAAAATTTATATATGTGAATCAATAAGGTAATAACACTAAATAAATGAATATTTCATAAATTTAGACATGAGAACGTTTATGAAAATTTTAAATATAAGCAATTACAAACACTATAATTTAGTCATTCATTGTGTACAATTCAAAATTCAATAAATATAACACTATATTTATTTCTAATTTGAACTCCCTCATACTATCATTATATATAACATTCATAAAATATATGATTTGTAATTAAAATGTAAAAAATTTACATTGAATATGGAAAATTCATATATTATTCATTGAAAATGACTTTATTAAAAAAGGAACAACTGAGTTTATAAGATTATGGGGGTCTAAAAAATTGAAGGCCCAAAGTATATGCTTGTACAATGAATTTACAACAATCTGACAAAGAGTTGACATCTTTGAAAATTTTTAAATCAAGGAGGGTGTCGCCGAAACTGGCCAAGGAATTCATGACACGATTACCTTCTCTCTAGGTGTGTTGGAAGGAGGTAGCAGGAGCATTGAGGGAATAACATCACTACAAAACAGATATAATATTCTAAGGAGTCAACTGGGGACTGACAAGGCTCTTTACCACCACATTGAAGTCAAATTACATATAACTAGGCAGAAAAATCTCCACAACACAAATAGTGATACCTAAAAGAGGATCTTTGTTTTAGCCATTGGCAGAGAGAATGTACCCAGAGGCACAACAAATCCCAACACAAGCAATCCATGTTGATCCTGGACCATACCACCACCTACCAAGACTCTGTAGATGCATGAACTATCCATGTTGAGCTTTGACCCATATTTCATAGGATTCCATCTTGTCCAAATCCCCCAGCAAGCTAACACATTAAGAAGTGGAGGACTCGTCCCACTCCATATGAGAAAATTTAGAAAAGATTTATGCTCATTGTTAGTAAGAACTGCATGTAACGCCCTGATATTTTAGAATGTATTTTCTTTAAATAATATTATGTTCGATAGATTATGTTATATGCAACAACGAACTAAAGTGAATAATACTTTATTAAAATGCAAGGTAAACATCAATACACTATGAATATATAATGTAGAATGGGAAACCGCCTTACCTCAAGGTGAGGAGGAGGCCTACTTTTATAGATTGAGAAAAAGGAATACATACAGGAGTATTTCGATGTGGGACTCAGAAATACCCAAAATAATAAAAGATAGTTTAACACTCCCCCTCAAGCTGGACATGCCCAGCTTGGACCACGAGTCCCACAAAAAGAAAGATGACACCAGACAAGACCAGACACACTCTCCCTCAAGCTGGGTCGCAGATGCTATGGATGCCCATCTTGGAACTGAGTGAGGCCAAGCGATCCCCTAAGAGACCTTTGGTGAAGATTTAAGAAAGTTGGTCCGTCGTTGGGATGTGGCTAAAATTGACATGATTGTGCTCCAGGTGGTGTCGAAGAAAGTGGCAGTCCACCTCAATATGATTCATGCGTTCATGGAAGATGGGATTCGAAGAAATCTTGGTGGTTGTCTGATTGTCACACCAGATGTGAGCAGATGTCTGCTGAGGAAAGCCAAGCTCCTAGAGGAGTTGTCGAATCCAAAGGATCTTCGTAGTGACGGTGGTCATGGAACGATACTCAAACTTCGTACTGAATCGGGAGACAACAGTATGTTTCTTGTTGCGCTAAGAGATGAGGTTTCCTGCTAAGAACATGGCAAACCCAGAAGTAGATTTCTAGGTAGCAAGGCAACCAGCATATTCAGCATCACAGAAGGCCTCAATATACTGATGAGTGTGGTGATAGTATCAAAGACCATAAGCAAGGTCTTGCTTGATGTATTTGGTGATGCGGGGTACAACATCCCACGGAGAGGTGGTCAGATGCTCCATGAATAGGGTCACTTTTCCAACAGCGCGGGCAATGTCAGGAAAAGTCATGGTGAGATAGTTGAGTTTACCCACCAGTCGACGATACCGCTCTGGGTGTGAATATGGTTCTGAGGAGTCATAGAAAGACCGTCCCCTAGGCTCAAGAAGAGTGTCAACAACAATGGTCAGTGTCATCCCAGCATCCTGTAGAATATCCAAAGCATATTTCTGTTGGCAAAAGAAGATTGTGCCCGGAGAACGGGAGACCTCGATGTCAAGGAAGTATGTGAGAGGGCCAAGATCTTTGGTGTTGAAGTGCTTGTGAAGATGCCCCTTGAGGTGGGCGATACCAGCAAAGTCACTCCCAGTGATGCTGATATCATCCACATACACGACTAACAGGATGCAGCCGGTGGATGTCGTCCTGTAGAACATGGTGTGATCCTTCATACTACGGGAGAGCCCAAATTCGGTGACGACGGTGCTGAATCGACCAAACCAAGAACGGGGTGACTTCTTGAGACCGTATAGAGAGCGGCATAGTCGACAGACTTGGGACCCGTAGTCGGAGGCGCAAAATCCAGGGGGTTGCTGCAGATAAACCTCTTCCTCAAGAAATCCATGGAGGAACTTGATATCCAGTTGATGAAGCACCCAGTGATGATGAACAGCCAAAGAGATGGATAATCGAACGGATTTCATCTTGAAAAATGGAGAGAAGTTGTCAAAATAATCGACACCATATGTCTGAGAAAATCCCTTGGCCACAAGTTGGGATTTGAGTCGATGGAGAGTGTCATCGTCGTTCAAACAGACCGTGTAAATCCATTTGTTGTCGACTGCTTGTTTACCAGTAGGGAGGGGAACCAGATCCCAAGTATGATTGTCTTCCATATCCTGTAATTCATCTCTCATCGCTTGCAACCACCCCAGATGAGATTTTTCATCGCCAACTGTGTGGGGAATAGATATCATCTCCAGAGTTGACAGACCTCTGTATGAAGATGTAAATAGAGGATTGTTCTAGAAAGAACAAGTACCTTTCCGTAGTGCAATGAGCAGGTCATCTGGTGGCGGTGCAGGAGCATCAGACGAAGTTGATCCAGTGGTTTCCTTGGCCTGGATGGGGGGCACATTCGATGGGCGATGGGAGTAGACCGTACCAAACCAGTGATCAGCAAGAGGTAGCATCGGAGGAGGATGGATGATGAGTAGAATACAATCATTGATGTCAGTATCTGGATGGGGAGAGGGAAGTGAGAATGGAGAACTCTCAACAAATGAGACATCAATAAAGGTGATATAACACCGTAGGTCGATAGAGAAGCACCAGTATCCACACTGAGTGCGTGAATATCTGAGGAATATGCAGCAGAGGGATTTGGGAGAGAGTATGGAGAGGCTGGGATAAGTGTCACAGACATAACAGAGACATCCAAATACACAGAGTGGAAGTGAGTGAGGAGGGAGAGAGGAGAACAGAGTTTCAAAAAGAGTCTCCCCTAAGGATAGAAGAAGGGAGTCGGTTTAGAAGGTAGGTTGTAGTCGGGATGGCATTGGTCCAAAAGCGGAGTGGCACCTACATGTGGAATAGGAGGGCACGAGTAGTCTCCAAAATATGACGATGTTTCCGCTCTGCCACTCCATTCTGATGAGGTGTATCAGGATAGGATGTCTGATGAATGATGTTGTAATTCTTGACAAACAACTGGAAGGATTAGATAAATATTCTTGTCCATTGTCAGAACGAAGAAATTTGATGGAAGTGGAGAATTGAGTATGAATTTCATTATAAAAGGTCTGAAACATAGGAAATACTTCAGACCGATCACGAAGCATTAAATTCATGTCATGCGGGAGAAGTCGTCAATAAAGGTGATATAATAGTTGTACTCAGGCTGGCTCGGAACCCTAAAAGGACCCCATACATCAGTATGAACAAGATCAAAAGGATTCACTACACGTGGTTCCTGTCGAGGAGTATATGTTACCTAATGATGTCTAGAAAACTTGCAGGATTCACAATGAAAGGATAGGTGGGAACTGAATTAAGGGCACATTTTATGTAGGATGGAAGTTGGTGGATGACCAAGATGGAAATGTAAGTCAAGAACATGGGCCAAGGTGGATGAGAAAGCGAGATATGGTGGGGTATCGAACATGTACACCTCATTCCGAAGATGACCTCGACCAAGCTCCCAATTCGTCGTCTGCTCCTAAAAAACAACACCAGAAGAAGTAAAAGTAGCAATACAATTTTAATCTTTGGTGATTTTGCTGATGGAGATAAGATTAAATGGACTTTGAAGAATATGAGAAACTGAATCCAGGTGAATAGACGGGGTCAAGTGGCATGTATCAAATCCAACGATGGGGATTGTTGATCCATTTTCAATAGTAATTGTAGAGGTACCAGTGTACAGATGATAGATAGTGAACATACCAGAGTCCCTTGTGAGATGTTCTGATGCACTAGAGTCTAGCATCCATGTTGTCGGTTGTTGAGATACACAGGTGGTAGAGCTGTTAGTCTGAGCAATGGGGGATAGAGAAGAGGACAGTGGCACAGTTTCCTGATAAGATTGTATCCAGTCCATTTCTTATGTCGAGAGTGTCATTTTGAAACTAGGGCTGGATGAAGGGGAATTGTTGTGCGGCCAAGCCTATGACCGAGCAGGGGATAACATCTCTGGTGTTCGTACAGATGCACGGATGAAGCATGGTGTTGTTGGTTGGAAAGGCTGACATAGTGAAGATTCGGTGGGTTGGGAAAATGCCAAGTAGGGAGGGGGTTGGGACGTCGCCGCAAGAGGTGGGTTGGGAAACTACGAGGAAGGCGAGATCTGGGAAACTGCGGGAGGCGGACCGAGAGTGCCTAGCAGAGAAGAGACGGGATGCATCAAGGCTGGGAGTCGGCAAGAGGAGGCGGTCTGAGAGGTGTAGTGAGAGATGCTTCACGCAGGAGTCGTGAGCCGCGGAGAGCGAGACCGGTATGTGACAGAGGTCAGGATGCCGTAGGGAGAGGCCGGTTGGAGGCGAGGCTGGTTGAAGCTGGGAGGTCGAGCTGGATGAAGCTGGGATGCACCGCTGCAGACATGCTAGGAGGCGGGGCGTCCATCCTTGCACACATAAGGCAGGGACGAGAGAGGTGTCGTCATGCAGGAGACCGGTCGACGGGTGGCTGCCGGGCAGGAGGGTCGGTGAGGGCGATCGATAGGAGGCTGCCGGTCAGGAGGGTCGTCGCATGGGGGGTCGATCAATGGGAGGCTACCAGGAAGGATGGACGGCGAGGGCAGTCAAGCTAGTAGGGCCGGCGATGGGGGGGTCGCTAGGAAAACCACAGAGTCGCGGGAGGGTGGGACACCATCGGGGAGGAACCCGTACGTCGGGGCGAAGCGCAACCGATGGGAGGGAGGTCGGTTCTCTGTCAGGAGGGACGGGGGTGTTGCGTTGAGACAGAGGGGCACAGGGAGCCGAGAGCGGCACAGAGCAAGAGACAATGCAATGGGATGCGGCGCAATAGAGGGGAGGGAGCCAGGAGCGTCTCCGGGAGGGAGCTGCGGAAGGCAGGACCCGGGAGCGTTGCCGGGAGGGAGCCGCCGGGATGGGAGTCGTGGAAGGCTGGTGCTAGGGGGCGCGTAGGGTAGAGCCGGGAGGGGAATCCACCAGGTAGGGGGGAAATAAAAAAATCTAATAGGATTTTCCCTCTCATACCATGTAGAATGGGAAACCGCCTTACCTCAATGTGAGGGGGGTCGTCTTTTATAGATTGAGAAAAAGGAATACATACAGGAGTATTCTGATGTGGGACTCAGAAATACCCAAAATAATAAAAGAGGATTTAACATATAATATGCAAGCTAATAAATTAACACTCATTGATAGTTGATGAAATTAACTTCATTTTTGAATTCCTCATGTCCAAATTAACTTACTGAATTTTTTTTATTTTTCTAAAAAGATTGATCTTTGGGTAAATAGTGAAAAATACCGATTTTACAAATATTGTCACTTTTATAATATTATCATGATGTAAGAATGATTTGAAAGTTTAAGAAACTTTTTTTATAGATCAAATATATATTTAAGAAGTAATATAATTAATTTGAAAACATAATTTTGAACTTAAAAATTTGTGTTTGACATTTTAGAAATGTAAGTAATGTTCTCATTCAAATAAAATAAAAACTATTTTTGGTTCTCTTTCAATAAATTATTCACAAGTTTCCTTTTGGTTTTTGGTTATTTTTAAAGTAAAATAAGTCTTATTTTATTAAACATAATCCAATTAATTTTATGGGAATCAATATTATCCTTGATTTGTGTCTAAAATCATTTTTTTGCTTAAAAAACATTTTTCTAAAATGGTTTTTCGTTGTTTTTTGTGTAATTATATTAAAAGTAATTTTTACCACTTCTTGAAATTGAATCTTAGAAAAAGTATTCCATATTTAGTATAAACATGTTCTAATTTGTTCATTAGTTCAATTTTATTATTAGTCATAATGAATAGTTTCCATGGTAAAAGTTCGTCATCGCATTAAGAGGGGGTAAACTAAAAAATAAGGCTTCAAGTATCTCTTAAACCTGTTTAAATAAGATTGGATGAGTGGATTTCAACTTAGCTTATCCTATCATTGAAATTTGACTAAATTAGAGCCACTTTCCATGGGAAATATATTTATTATATTTAAAAGTTCTTAATATTTACAAGGGTGTTACCTCTCTCAATTATAAGAGGAAACCACTTTTATTTAATTCTCCACACACTTTGAACACCCTAGCTCAACCAAGCTCTGCCGAAATCCCTCTCCAACTCTCATTCTTACGCATTATAGGTCTTGTTCTCACTAAAAGACCAATACAATAAGGCTTAGGGTGCAAGCCAAGGGAAGATACCCAAAGAGGAGACACAAGTCTTAACTGAATTCTTTCAAGTTTATTTCTTAATCTACTTCCATATATTTTATAACCATCAAAGTATAATGACAAAATATAATGACATCAGTATCTTTACTATACTAAAATTTTATTATATTAATAGAACACCTATTTTATACCTCTTTTCATCCTATGGGAAATTAAAAGGTTTCTCGTGTGTATGTGCGGACTAACGGCTCCACGAAGTGATGTATTTTGTTTTTCAACACCAACATGAAAGGATGGTTATAAAGATAGATTTAATAGATATATATGATTTTTATTACATAATTATGATTCTATAAAGATTTATTATTATCTACCTTTTTACTCTCTCATATGTTGAAAATGTAAATGCCCCTATGTGTATGTACAAAATACCATCTCCATGAAGCAATATAATTAATTTTTTATCACCGCCTCACATGAATGGTTTTAGAAGTATATTGAATGTATAAACCTGATAATTATAACATGTTTAAGATTATGTAAATGATGGAAACATGGCCCATTTGACTTCAGTCAGCCTACCTTATCTGTTTTAAATGTTAAGGACTGAACAATCGTAAAACGTCTGACATTAACTTTACTGATTTAGTAACTGAATAGAACATGATAGTAAATGGGAAAAAAGGAATAATGATAATGAAATTAACATGAAAAAGGTTCTTAATAAAGTAAATGATTAATATAATTTCATTATTCAGGAAAGTAAAAGATGTATGTGGTGATTCAAGACTCAACGTAATGGGATTTTCTTTAACATGTTGTTTTAAATGCTTTAAACTCTTTCGCTTCCATGTCCATGTTCTTGAAAATGTTTCAACAATGTTCTTATTTATAATTCAAAAATTGTTAGAGGATATTTTCAACAATGTTCTTTAAAAAGGCTATTTTTTTACTTTCTTTCCAAAAGTGCAAAGAGAATGTTTTTTTAACATTCACCGCTTGATCGTATTTTCCCGCTATCATATACCTTATTTCATATCAAACTTCTTGTTGGAACTTCCTTGTTTTAATACTCACAAATCATGTTAATTATGTTTTTAATGGATTTACTATTTTATGATAGCATTTTATAATATAAGGCAATCTGGTGAAAATTTGGCCAAGTGTTTAAAAGACCTACAGTAAGAAAAGAGTCACCACCAAAGTTAAGTCACCACTAAGAATGACTCAAGACTAAGAATGACTCACCGTCAGAAATGACTTACCGTCAGAAAAGGGTCACCTTCGGAATTGACTCACCATTGAGAAAGAGTCACCGCCAGACTCTACCTACCTTCAAAGGAGTCGTCGCTGAACACGAGTCACTGTTGAACATAAGTCACTGCCAGACATGAGTCACCACCAGACTTGTACCACCGTCGCTATTCTAGGACATTTGGAAAACATGATCCCAATGACTATATTATTGAAAGTAATGCTAAGGATTATTTTAATGATTATTCTTAACTACTACAGGGAATATTAAACTTTGTGTCAGATCTTAGTACAATGATGTAGGAGATCGTGATGATTGTTCACCAAACAGACTCTCTATCATGTAGTATTATATATTCAAAGAAGTCTCCCTCGAGTAATAAGAGCTGGCTGCTAAAAAACATTTGATAAAGATCTCTACCTGCTGAATACTTTTACGAGAGCTTACACATTGCATCCTTACCTACATTTCGATTGTGAAAGAGTGGAGTACAAAGAACATATGAATTCTTTCTTACAGTTAGAACAAAGAGAGATTACGACGCTCTGTTTTACTGCTGCTTTTAGAGAAACGACTCGAGCTTCTCTCTAAGACACATCCGAGGAGACTCGAGCATCTGAGTACTTCAGACTGAACAGTAAAACCATTTCTATTCTCTTACTGCCTGTTCTTTTAGTTTAGTTTCATTTTGCATTCGAACAGTGTGTTGTTCGACTTGTTTATCAACACGCACAATCTCATGCGTTGCAACTAGGGAATACTTGATATTCCCTTACCCTCCCTTTACTTTTGTTTACCCACGTGTTTGTGGAAGAGGTCTTTGTGTGGCCAGTGATTGTTTCCTTCCCACGGTTATTGTCAAAGAGGTCCCTGCGTGGCCTGGATAGCTTGTACGTTGTTGTAAGAATACTCAATCTAGGTTGTGGATCAGATTGTCTTTATATAATCTGTTTGATAGCGAGTGATTGTCAAGTAGAGAGGATTAGGTTTCGGTTTGAGACTGAACTTCTTGTTTGATTCCGCTATGTGACTTGTTTTGTTTCATTATTTACAAATCCATAAACTCTTGATTTAAACTGTAAACAAGACATACTTTGATAGTTAATCTTAATCAGTGTTTGTATAAGTATTTGATTGAGTAAATTGATTTCAAAAGCTAAATTGATTTTCTTATTGTTTTATTGAACACTAATCAAGCTTTGAGAAATCTTTTAAAAGGTCAAAAGTATACTAAACTACTCTTTTGATTAATTGGACGATTTTAATCTAATTGGGGAATTTTATTTTAACTTGTTTTTAACATAAATTTTTATTGGGAACTCAATTCACCCCCCCCCCCCTCTTGAGTTACTCACTCTGACCAACATTTGGTATCATAGATTTTTCAAAAATATTTTTAAATGTGATTTAAGTTATGTGTTAAAGATCCTAAATTTCTGTTATTTCTAAATTCAGTTCTTTAAATGAATAATAGACAATAAGGTTTTGCCACTAGTGCAGAAAACGTTTTTTACGTCACCATTTTTTACGTCGGTTATATAAAACCGACGTCATAATATGTAAAACGAGGTTTTTTACGTCGGTTAAGAAATAACCGACGTAAAAACCTATGTTCGGTACACATTTAACGTCGGTTATACAAATAACCGACGTTATTAATCTCGCGGCTTCGTTTTTTACGTCGGTTATTTTTATAACCGACGTAAAAAACGCGGTTTTCGAAGGCCCTTTCACGTCGGTTATTGAATAACCGACGTAACAAACGCGGTTTTTGAAGGCTTTTTGACGTCGGTTATAAAATAACCGACGTAAAAAAAGAATCCGCATATGTTTTTGACGTCGGTTATTCCATAACCGACGTAAAAAAACGCGGATTTTGAGCCATTTTTTACGTCGGTTATTATATAACCGACGTAAACAATGAATCGGAGGAAGTTTTTTACGTCGGTTATTGAAATAACCGACGTTATAAATGTTTTTAAAACAATTATCACGTCGGTTATTGAATAACCGACGTGATAACTCAATTAAAAATTTACCCAGACCCGTGGATTGTCATTCGCGAGTTTACCTTCGACAGTCGCGACTCGTCTCTCTCGCGCGTAAACCCGAATCGGCTCGTCCATTTCGTTGGTTTAGATTCGTTTTGCGATCATCGTTTCTCATATTTAATCTCCTCGGATCAATCATCTAAACTCGCAGCACTCAGGTAATCCTCCCACTCGTTCGTTTTTTTTCGCGGATAGTAAATATATATGTGTTGTGATTTTTTTGTTGAAACTAGCTAAGATTCTTCGATTGCGAACCCTTTTAACTCGTTTTGGCACCATAATCTTATTTATCATCCCTAGATCTATTTGTTCGACTTGCAATATTGAGTAATTTTATGATTTCACTAATTTTTCATCGTTTTCTATAAATCCCCGAGAGGGTTGGGGCGTGTCCATTTGGATGGGTTGCCCTTTTACAGTTGTTACTACTTTATTCACACACAACCATGGCATAGGTGCATGGATTTGGGGTCGGGGGGTGTCCAGGGGGGTTTACAAGGGGGTGGGTGGGTGTGGGGGGCTGTCCAAGGGTGTGGGTGGGTGTTGGGGGGTGTCCAGGGGGGTGTCCAAGGGGGTAGGGGGTGGGGGGTGGTGTCCAGGAGGGGTGGGGGGGCTGTCCAGAGGGTTGGGGGGTGTCCAGGGGGGTGTCCAAGCAGGTCGGGGGTGGGGGGTTGTGTCCAGGAGGGGTGGGGGTGCTATCTAGAGGGGTCGGGGGCTGTCCAGAGGGGTCGGGGGGTGTCCAGGGTGGTGTCCAAGGGGATGGGTGGGTGTGGGGGGCTGTCCAAGGGGGTGGCGGCCTGTCCAGAGGGGTCGGTGGGGTGTCCAGGGGGCTGTCCAAGGGGGTGGATGGGTGTGGGGGGCTGTCCAAGTGGGTGGCGGCCTCTCCAGAGGGTATTTGGGGTTGTCCGGGTGGGTGAGGGGGCTGCCCAGAGGGTTGGGGGATGTCTAGGGGGGTGTCCAAGGGGGTAGGGGGTGGGGGTGGTGTCCAGGAGGGGTGGGGGGCTGTCCAGAGGGGTCAGGGGGTGTCCAGGGGGGTTTACAAGGGGGTGGGTGGGTGTGGGGGGCTGTCCAAGGGTGTGGGTGGGCGTTGGGGGTGTCCAGGGGGGTGTCCAAGGGGGTAGGGGGTGGGGGTGGTGTTTAGGAGGGGTGGGGGGCTGTCCAGAGGGTTGGGGGGTGTCCAGGGGGGTGTCCAAGCAGGTCGGGGGTGGGGGGTTGTGTCCAGGAGGGGTGGGGGGCTGTCCAGAGGGGTCGGGGGGTGTCCAGGGGGGTTTACACATCGATTTGTTTTATATTTCAAAATTGTTATATTCAAATTATGATTTTTTTCATATAAACATATATTTGTCTTATCTAAAAAATATATATATTTTTGCTATTTTTTATAGGTAATAATGAGTCGAAGTTGGATTACGGCACATCGAATGAGCAATGAATATGAGGAAGGTGTTGATGCCTTTTTGGAATTTGCTAAACGAAATGTTCCAAGTAGTGACATTTTTTTCTGTCCATGCCTGAAATGTCTGAATATGAAGAAGTTGAAAAGTAGAGAGATAAAAGATCATCTGATTTGTCATGGTTTCAATCCGAGTTACAACCCTTGGATTTGGCATGGCGAAACTGGACAGAATGTCACTGATGATAATGAATCGCAAGATGGTAACTCCGATGGAATTGATGAAATGATTCGCGATATTGTAGCAGAACAAATTGAGATAGAACCGAGAGTTGCACGTCTATATGGTGATGCCGAAAAACCATTATATCCTGGTTGTACAGATTTTACGGTTTTGTCGGCGGTGTTAAGATTGATTAACCTGAAGGCGAAACATGGATGGAGTGACAGAAGTTTTACAGAGCTGCTACAATTGATGAAAGACATTCTTCCAAAAGATAACGATCTTCCAGATTCACATTATAAGGCCAAAAAAATATTATGCCCGATGGGATTGGGATACAGGAAAATACATGCATGTCCGAATGACTGCATTATATATAGGAAGGAATATGAATTTCTGAAAGAGTGTCCCAAATGTGGGACATCACGGTATAAGGTGAAAGAAAAATCACAAGCTGATGTAGAGATTACAAAGCTCCCTTCAAAGGTATTTTGGTATCTTTCTATAATTCCTCGTTTCAAACGTTTATTTGCTAATTCACATGATGCAAAAAGGTTAAGATGGCATGCTGATGAGCGGGTATGTGATGGAAAAATACGTCATCCAGCTGATTGTCCACAATGGAAGAAAATTGATGCCCAGTACCCTACATTTGGAAATGAAATTAGAAATCTGAGACTAGGCTTGTGCACAGATGGAATGAATCCATACCGAACCCTCAGTAGCACACATAGTTCATGGCCTGTTTTATTGGTAATTTACAACCTCTCTCCTGAAGTTTGTATGAAGCGCAAATATGTCATGTTGAGTATCATGATCTCTGGTCCAAAGCAACCCGGCAATGATATTGATGTATACTTGTCACCGCTGATTGATGATTTGAAACTTTTATGGGCTGATGGTATTAGGGTGTATGATTCTTATAAAATGGAATATTTTCAACTGCATGCAGTGCTTCTATTCACTATAAATGACTTCCCAGCATATGGAAATTTGTCTGGATACAGTGTTAAAGGGCATAAAGCATGTCCAATTTGCGAACAACAGACGTCATATTGTCAATTGCATCATGGGAGGAAAACAGTGTACATGGGTCATCGAAAGTTTTTGCCTATGGATCACCCTTATAGAAGACTAAAAAAGGCATTCAATGGCTCACAAGAATTTGATACTGCACCTCAACCTTTATCCCCAGAATTGTATTTTGAGAGGGTGAAAAACCTTGATGTGACATTGGGAAAGACACAGAAATCTGGTAATGATAGACATATTTGGAAGAAAAGGTCAATATTTTTTGAGCTAC
Source organism: Viscum album (assembly GCA_963277665.1). Taxonomy (NCBI): domain Eukaryota; kingdom Viridiplantae; phylum Streptophyta; class Magnoliopsida; order Santalales; family Viscaceae; genus Viscum; species Viscum album. Next base: position 684,696,306 of record OY728145.1, on the reverse strand, counting down.
CATATTGGAGGTATCATGAAGTCAAACATAATATTGATGTCATGCACGTGGAGAAGAATATCTGTGATTCTTTGATCGGAACATTGCTAGATATTAAAGGAAAGACAAAAGATGGGTTGAATGCAAGGTTAGACCTACTGTCAATGGGAATACGTTTAGAGTTAGCTCCCACTCCTAAAGGAAGACGAACATTTCTTCCCCCGGCTTGTCATACATTATCGAAGAGGGAGAAAAGTAGCTTCTGTCAGTGTCTTCATGATATCAAAGTGCCTCAAGGTTATTCTTCAAATGTAAAAAATTTTGTCTCATTGAAAGACTTGAAGTTGATAGGTATGAAATCACATGATTGTCATGTCATGATGCAACAAATTCTACCAGTTGCACTGCGTGGAATATTGCCCATCCGTGTCAGAAAGACTATAATGAGGTTGTGTTATTTTTTCAATTCAATTTGCAACAAGGCGATTGATGTGAATGCTTTGAACATTTTGGAAAAGGATGCAATTATTATACTTTGTCATTTGGAAATGTATTTTCCTCCAACTTTTTTTGATATGATGGTGCATTTACTGATTCATCTGGTTCGAGAAATAAGGCTTTGTGGACCTGTATATCTTCGTTGGATGTATCCTTTTGAAAGGTATATGAAAATATTAAAGGGATATGTTAAAAATCCATATCGACCTGAAGCCTCCATTATTGAAAAGTATATTTCTGAGGAGGTAGCAGAGTTTTGTACGAGTTACTTGGCTACGGCGCAACACATAGGTTTGCCTCCATCTCGCCATGAACGGGTTAATAATGAGGGAAAGGGGATTCGTGGCTTGAAAGTCAAATCACTGTCAGCTGAACATATGAAGAAGTTAGAATCATACATCTTGAATAACATAGCTGATGTTCAACCGTATATCACATTGCATATTAATGAGTTGAAACAATGTCATCCAAAGAAGAAAGAAATGTGGATTTTGAATGAGCACAACAAAACTTTTTTGCCATGGTTTAAAAAGACCTTGCTTGGTAGATCAGATGTATCAGAGACATTAAAATGGATAGTGGGTGGTCCATCTTTAAATGTGATAACATGGTCCGCTTATGACATTAATGGCTATACATTTCATACGAAAGCTCAGGACAACAGAAGTGCAGTTCAGAATAGTGGTGTATTGGTGTTTGCAGAAGCAATGCATTTTTCGAGTGCTAAGGACAGAAACCCAATTTCGGCATCAAGTGCATATTATGGAGTGATTGAAGACATATGGGAGGCTGATTACTTTAAAATTAAAGTTCCCGTTTTTAACTGTAAATGGTTTATCGGTAACAACAGTGTCAGACACGATGAATTTGGAATGACACTTGTTAATATGAATAGATTGGAAGACACAGCTGATTCTTTTATAATGGCAACACATGCCAAACAAATTTTCTATGTAGTAGATCAATCAGATATGCAGTGGGCTGTTGTTTTACAAGGGAAAAACCAATATGTTGGTGAGGATGAATTTGATGAAGATGCTGATTTATGTGAGATCCCTACTTCCATGGAAAGATTAACAGAACATAATGATGAGTATGTTGAAGACATGGTTTGTGCCATTAGGAACGATCACGACGAAGGAATTTGGGAAAACAATCCAACTGTACATTCCTAAAATTACAGGTAACACAAGTATATATCTTGTTTACATTTAGTTTTTTCATATAATGTTAGATACTGTAAATTTTTTACTTATTAAAATATGTATCAAACCAAAACGATAAAACAATAAAAACCGTAAAGAGGAGAAGTCCTGCGCGCACCGGCAACCGGTCCTCTCTGTCTGTACCACCGGCCGGCCGCTGGCTCACCACCGGCCGGCCGGTGGTTCAGACAGAGAGCCTTCCTCTCTGTCTGGATCACCAGCGGCCGGCCGGTGTTGAGCCAGCGGCCGGCCGGTGGTTCAGACAGAGAGGAAGGCTCTCTGTCTGAACCACCGGCCGGCCGGTGGTGAGCCAGCGGCCGGCCGGTGGTACAGACAGAGACAGAGCCTCTCTGTCTCGATCACCAGCGGCCGGCCGGTGTTGAGCCAGCGGCCGGCCGGTGGTTCAAACAGAGAGGAAGGCTCTCTGTCTGGTCCACCGGCCGGTCGCTGGATCACCACCGGCCGCCCGGTGGACCAGACAGAGAGCCTTCCTCTCTGTCTGGATCACCAGCGGCCGGCCGGTGAGGAGCCAGCGGCCGGCCGGTGGTTTAGACAGAGAGGAAGGCTCTCTGTCTGGTCCACCGGCCAGCCGGTGGTGATCCAGCGGCCGGCCGGTGGTCCAGACAGAGGAAGGCTGTCTGCTCCACCGGCCGGCCGGTGGTGAGCCAGCGGCCGGCCGGTGGCATCAGTGAGTCCACTTTTCAGCTTTCTTATGCCAACTCCTTGGCAACATTTTGCCTGTGTTTACCATGTTTATCATTGTTTAACATGCTTATCATATTACCGATGTTTACTATTATGTAATTTAGTACACTTTTCTATTTGTGAACTAATGTTTGTTTTTTTGATTTGAAGGAAAATGACAGATCAATCAGTTGATCAGCCACATGATTCTGGAGATGAGCATATTGGTCATACATCTGGGGAGGAACATTCACATGCTCCTATTACGAAAAAGAGTTCAAAGGTTGGTAAGCGTGGGTGCACACGTTTACCAAAATTATCACTTGCCCGTACGAAGGAGGAGAGGATAGTCGTGGAGTTTGATGAGGATGATCTTCCTAGAGGTCCAAATGCTAAAGATTTTAAGGGTTTTGTAGCAACTCAGGCTAAGAGCAAAGTAAGCATTCTTTATGATGATTGGAGAAGTGTGGATAAGGCGATAATTTCTCAGCTGTGGGAGACCATTTTGGTAAGATCTTTTGCTATTGTTTGACTGTTCTTTAAATGTTTCTAGTATATATAATATTTTTAACCTCTTTTTTATCAGATGACATTTGATATTCCTGACACTGGAGGAGTCAGGAAGAAATGCTTATCGTTGGCTGCTAGGAGATGGAGGGATTTCAAATCAACCCTCTCATCTGATTTCATTTATGGTCATAGGAGTCGTGAGAATCCATGTCGTATATATCCTTTTATAGATGAAGACACATGGAGACAATTTTTTGAAAGTAGAAGAAAAGAATCATTTTTGGTAAGGGCAATGTAAACTTTTATAAGCTTTCTTATATAAATGATCTTATTATTGTTTTGTTAATGATTACTTATTCTTAATTTACAGCAAACAAGGAAAGCTCATCAAGAGATCCAATCTAAAAATGTATACCCTCATAGTTTATCTCGGGGAGGGTATGCATTATTGGAAGAACAAATGATGGCAGAAAAATTTCAACAACTAAGAGCTGAGTCTTCAAGCTCTGGAGAGGTGGCCCCTCCATCCCCTCCATCTAGACATGAGAAATGGAAAAGAGCTCGGAAGGGCAAAAAAGGACAATATCTTTCGGAAGAATCGAGACTCGTAGTTGAGAGGATTGTAAGATATCTATTTTATTTATTTAAGTTTACTATTTTCGTCATATATTTCCAATCATTATAGAAAAGTTCAATTAATTATTACAGGACTCTCTTGAGGAGCAGAGTTCACAGGGGACATTTACACCATCTGGGAGGGAAGATATTTTATCTGTGGCATTGGGAAAGCCCGAACATCCTGGCCGTGTAAGAGGATATTCGGCAGGTGTATCGGTAAGAAAAGTGTTGCCACGTTCCTCAACTTCTAACGTTGAGGGAGTTTATAAAAAAAAATAGAATCGTTGGAGGCTGAAGTCCATAATATTAATGCGACAATGGAGGACAAGATTAGAGCATCGGTGCAGTTAATGTTTGCAGACTTGCAAAGACAATTTCAGGGTGCAGCTCCCACTCCACCTCTCCCAGTAGCTCCCACTCCCCCACCTCAGCCTGCGGACCCCATTTTTGATCCTCCTCCTCCGCCGCAGCTACCTACTTATTGTGAGTTGTATGTTGATGATCCTCAACATCATATAGTTGCATATGGGATGGTATATTGTATAGGAGATACAGTTCATCATCAACAGTTAGAGGTAGAGAATCAGAGGGTCACTGTACAGGATATTATAGATAGATCAGCTCGGATACCATTACCTACAGATGAGGTGACGACAGTTGGACATAGTATCGGCCATTTTTTACTTTGGCCATCCAGACTTCTTCGACTCATTACCATAGAGGTATGGATGTTATATCTTTTATTTTATATTTTTATTAATGTTTTATCATTTGAAAACTAATATATTTTTCAATTTATTTTTACAGGAATACTTCAAAGGTAAAGAAATACTGTATAGACAACAACAAAGACAGATAGCTATGACATCAGATGCAGATACTAGCAGTCTTGACAAATTGTCAAGATATTCAAATTTGTTGGCGGATCATTATGACTTTACAATGGAAGCTCATGTCTGTGGACGTGAACTATGTGTGGGGATTATGAAAAGTGATATCATGGAGTTTGTCACTGGAGATAAGATGGGCATCAACGTGGTGCAAATTTTTATCATGTAAGTCTTAACTCCTTTTCCTTGCGTTATATTTATTAAAAATGTATACTTATGTCTGCTTTGTATTAGGTATATGTATAAAATTTGTGAGAGGAATGAGCTGACAGATGTATATGGATTCATGGACCCACAATTGATTTCCCCTGAAGCATGTGCATTGGATGAGGAACAAAGAATGCTTTATATTGCTGATAGATTTGAAAAGAATGTAATCACACAGTGTTGGATGATGCCTTTTTGTGAGAGGTATGAAACACATCCCTCTCAAAGAGTTAATTATATTTTAACATAAAAAACCACTAACGTTAAATTTCCTTTTATCAGGGATCATTGGATGTTAGGGGTTTTTTGCCCTAGGGAGAAAACACTTTATTGGATATGCTCTCTCCATGATGATGTGCGAGAAAGTTTTAAGAATATATTGGAAACGTAAGTTTCAATTTCACAATAGTTTTATATATTATAATGAATTTTAAATTTACCCCATTCGTATTATTTTCTAACAGGGCATGGGTCCACTTTCGAAAAAGCGCAAAGAAAAGGAATTACAAGATCAAATATGTACATGCGAAGGTAAATATCCATTTATAATTTGTACATTTTGATTTATTACATAAAAATAATATATTGAATTTACACTCATTCAAACAGAAATGTCATGAGCAACAAGGCATCATCGAATGCGGATATTACATGTTAAGATTTATGTATGAAATAATAACAACTGGGACAGTTCTGAGTTTTGACCTGGTAAGATTTCCTCTTTCTAATAATATTTCAATTTGATTTATTCATTATACACGTTGACTACTATCCTTTTCCTTTGTAGCTTTTTGATGACCCTCAACCCTTTACTGCTGAAGATATCAAACACTTACAAGTGGAGTGGTCAAATTATTTTACAGGTTCGATTGACTTTTAGTTGTTTGTAATGTAAAATGTAATTTTGAATATTGTCAATGTAATTGTGTATTTCGTAGTCATTTAGGTTGGATTTAGTTTTTTTTGAAGTTGACATTGTAAGTTTTGAATGTTATATAAGTGAATGTTTAATTTTTCTCTACTTCTTGTTTTGGTCTACTGTTGATGGTTTTTCTGGTCTGGATTTTGGTATGGGGGGAGAGGTTCCAAGGGGGTGGGTGGGTGTTTGGGGGGTGTCCAAGGGATATGGGAGGGGTGTCCAAGGTGTGTTTGGGGCTGTCCTAGGGGTCGGGGGGGGTGTAAATGAGGGTGGGGGTGTCCAAGGGGTGGGGGGTGTCCAAGGGATATGGGAGGGGTGTCCAAGGTGTGTTTGGGGCTGTCCAAGGAGTCGGTTGGGTGTCCAAGTGGTGGGGGGGTGTCCAAGGGATATAGGAGGGGTGTCCAAGGGGTGTTTGGGTCTGTCCAAGGGGATGGGGGGGGTTTCCAAGGGGTAGGGGGGGTTTCCAAGGGGTAGGGGGGGTTTCCAAGGGGTAGGGGGGTTTCCAAGGGGTCGGGGGGGTGTCCAGGGGGTGGGGGGCTGTCCAGTGGGTGGGGGGGTGTCCAAGGGGTGGGGGGGTGTCCAAGGGATATGGGAGGGGTGTCCAAGGGGTGTTTGGGGCTGTCCTAGTGTTCGGGGGGTGTAAATGAGGGTGGGGGGGTTGTCGAAGGGGTGGGGGGGTGTCCAAGGGGCAGGTTGGGTGTAAATGAGGGGGGGGTGTCCAAGGGGTCTGGGAGGGCTGTCAAGGTGTGGGGGGGTGTCCAATGGGTGTTTGAGGCTGTACTAGGGGTCTTGGGGGTGTCCAAGGGGTGGAGGGTGTCCAAGGGATATGGGAGGGGTGTCCAAGGGTTGTGGTGGGGCTCCAATGTGGTGGGGGAGGGCTGGCCAGGTTGTTAGGTGGGTATAGATGAGGGTGGGGTTCAGTTGGGGCTTGGGGGAGGGCTGGCATGGTTATTTTTGTTTGGTTTCTGGTTGCTTTTTGGTGAGAGCAGTGCAATTATTTAAAAAAAAAAAAAAATCTTTCACGTCGGTTATAAAATAACCGACGTGGTAAATAAATCGGTAGGGGTTTATCACGTCGGTTTTTTCTAGAACCGACGTGATAAACCTTTCCCGGGGATTTTATCACGTCGGTGCTTAGTATAACCGACGTGATAAAAGGCCTGGGAATCGATTTACCACGTCGGTTATTGAATAACCGACGTGCTAAAACGTTTCCCAGGCCTTTTTATCACGTCGGTTTCCTAAATAACCGACGTGGTAATAGGCCAGGGGAAGGGTTTATCACGTCGGTTATGACATAACCGACGTGATAAACGATATCCCAGGCCTTTTATCACGTCGGTTTAGGGAATAACCGACGTGATAAAGCCCCCCGCGCATATTTATCACGTCGGTTATTATATGAACCGACGTGATAACCACCGTGAAGTTAGGGATATTACGTCGGTTTTAAATAACCGACGTAAAAAACGTTATTTATAACGTCGTCCGTATTAACGTCGCCTAAAAACCGACGTAAATAATAAAAAATAACCGACGTAAAAAACGTTTTCTGCACTAGTGTGCTACCAACAAATCTCCTTTCTTTAATGGAAATAATTATGCTCAATGGGAAAACAAGATGAAAATGCATATTGAAAGCATGGGCTTTGAAATATGGACGGCTATAGAGGATAAATATTATATGAATTACCTGCAACTGTTAGAGCTACATGGGTTGATGTTACAATAACTGCTTATAACAACTGTAAATCCATGAATGCTCTTCACTGTGTTTTAGGAGATGAAGAGTTTAATATGATATATGCTTGTAAAACTGCATATGAAATTTGGGACACATTGACAATTTCTCATGAAGGAACAACTAATGCCAAAGAAATGAGATTAAATACTTATACAATTAAATATGATACATTTAAGATGAAACCTGATGAGATGATTTATGATATGTATCTCAGGTTAAATGAAATAGTGTATACGATGCATTCCTTGGAAAATCCAATTTCATACAATGACCCAATCATGCGACTATTAAGTTTCTTACCGAAAAGGTGGAGGGGAACATCAGTTTCAATAAGAGAATCATGTGACATCAGTAAGCTACCTGTTAAGGAGCTGATTAGTAAGTTAATGATGTAAGAGGAGAAACTTAAAATGAACCAAAAAGAGGAAGATGAACCTAAAAGGAAATCTGTAGCTTTAAAGACCACTGCATCAAAACGTAAGGAAAAAGTTAAAGCCGAAATCTCAAGTGATGAAGAATCACCAGTCAACAGTGATGAGGAGATGGGCCATCTGGCCCAAAAGTTTAAGAAATTCTATAAGAATAAATTCTTTAAGAAAACGAGCTACAAGGGAAAATGTGATAATAGAGGAGGTTGGAAGAAAGACTGGAAAAGGGATGATAATTCAAATGAGATTACCTGTTATGAGTGTAAAAGAACAGGACATGTCAAGCCTGACTATCCCAAGTTAGAGTACAAAAAGAAGTATGATGATGAGGATAGAAAATATAAGAAAGTAATGAAACCCACCCAAAGTGCCTCGAAGGACAGCTTCAATGACTCAAACTTTAATCATTAAGAAAAGTCTGACAGAGCAAATATGTGCTTTATGACAAACGTATATGAGGCACCTATTATCTCTCCTACACATAATTCAAATCATTCTGAAGATGAAAGTAATGATAAAAATGTGACAAATAAGGAAATGATTGAATATTGTAATATGCTTGAAGATACCTTCAATAAGCTTAAAGTTAAATACAAAATTTTAAAAGAAACAACTTGTTTTATCTGGTAGTATTAAATCTGACTTTGCTGTAGAAAGAGAAAAGAATGCACAATTATTGAAAGAAAATATCGAATGGAAATTGTTTAATGAGCAATTAAAAAGGGACTTAGAGAGATTTATTAATGGTATAGAAACTCCCACTCAAATATTGGGAAAACAAATAGCACCTAAGTATATCATTGGCCTAGGTTATCAACCTGGACAGAGAAGAGTTGTTAAGAGCACCTTTGTTCCCAAAACCAATTTTGGAAATTTTGTTGCTAGTTATTATTCAAGTGGACCAAATAAAGTTTTTATTTCCAAGAGTTTACAATCTACTTATAGGAAAATGATTTTGCAAATCTGGATTCCTAAAGCCCGGACCTAAGAAATTTTGGGTACCAAAATCATTTTTGGAATAAAATTGTTTTGTAGGGAACTTGCTTGAAGAGGTCTGGTAAATGTCTATGGTATTTGGACAGTAGATGTTCTAGACATATGACTAGGGATTATTCAAGCTTCAAAAATATGATAAAGGTTGATGGTGGACATGTCACCTTTTGTGACAATGCTAAAGGAAAAATCATCGGCCTTGGACAAATTGGTAACACTCACTCAGTTTTAATTTCTAAAGTTTTATTTTTTTATGGTTTAAAATATAATCTGCTTAGCATCTCACATCTATGTGATAATGGTTTTCATGTGAAATTTGAAAACAATGTTTGTAATGTTTTTTATTCTAAAAATACTTTAGTTTTTATTGCCTTGAGAAATTAAAATGTTTATGCTGTTAATTTAGAGTCTTTGTTGTCTCAAAATGTTATTTGTTAAGTGTCTTTCATAAGGAATCTTGGCTTTGGCATACGAGACTAGGCCACTACAATATTTACTAACTTAAAAAAGCTAACTAGGAAAGGGTTAGTTAAATATCTACCTAAAATTGAATTCCCAAATAATAAACTTTGTAACCCATGTCAAAAAGGGAAACAAAAAAATATCTTTCAAATCAAAGAAAGATGTTTTAACTTCCCAACCCCTAGAATTGGTTCACGTTGATTTGTTTGGATCATTGAGTTTCTAGTTTGAATGAGAGGCACTATGTATAAGTCCTTATAGATGACTTTTCTAGGTATACTTGGGTATTATTTTTAATACACAAAAGTGAAGTCTACACTTACTTCACCAAGAATGCTAAATCAGTAGAAAATCATAGTGGACTTAGGATTAAAACCTTAAGAAGTGATCATGAACGTGAGTTTGAAAATCAGAACTTTGAATCCTTTTTCTCACAAAATGGCTAGTCACAACTTTTCTACTCTTAGGATCCCCTAGCAGAATGGTGTTGTAGAAAAAAGGAATAGAACACTTCAAGAGATTGCTAGGACTATATTCTTAATGAATATGATCTCCCTTTTTACTTTTGAGCACAGACTGTTAATACAACCTGCTATATAATTAATAGTCCTAATTAAACCTCTTTTAAAGAAAATCCCTTATGAACTTTGGAACAGTAGAAAACCTAAGGTTAATTACTTTAGAGTTTTTGGATGTAAAGTCTTTATTCTTAACACTAAGGATAATCTTGACAGGTTTGCCTCCAAGAGCGATGAAGGAATTTTCCTTTGTTATTCAACATCTAATAAATCTTATAGTGTTTAACAAAAGAACCAAGACTGTGGAAGAATCTGTTCATGTCAAGTTTGATGAGACGGATCCACGTGAGCCCAAGACCCCCATAGAAAACATTGAGGATGATTTGTCTACTCTGGACATTAATGTTAAACCTACTGACACTGCTGTAAAACATGCATAAAAATCATCCAATTCTGAGGAATTTTCTCAACCTGAACCCAAACCTGTTGATGAGACTAAGATGACCAGCCCCTCTTTTCAAAGAGCTGTTAGGACACATAGATATCACCCTCTAGATGTTGTTGTAGGAGACCTAGAAAGAAGAACACAGACTAGAGCTTCTCTTAGGAATCGGATTAAACATCAAGCATTCTTGTCACGGTTTAAACCTAAGAACATCAATGATGCAATTAATTATGAATTCTGGGTAATGGCCATGCAAGATGAACTTAACCAACTTGAAAGAAATAAAGATTAAGAACTTGTTGATAGACCTAAAGACACCTTGATTATTGGCACTAAATGGGTATTTAGAAACAAAGTTGGTGAATCTGGCACAATAGTAAGAAATAAAACTAGGTTGGTTGCACAAAGGTATATTCAGGAAGAGGGTATAGGCTATGAGAAAACATTTGCACCTATAGTTAGACTTGAAGCCATTAGAATACTGCTTGCCTGTACATCACAATTGGATTTCAAACTATGTCAAATGGATATCAAAAATGCATTCTTAAATGGTTATATAGTTAAGGATATGTTTGTTGAACAACCCCCGTTTTTCAAAACCCTCATTTTCCAAATCATGTTTTTTAATTGTTAAAAGCTTTATATGGTTTAAAACAAGCTCCTAAAGTTCGGTATGATATGCTCAACTCTTTTCTTATTTCAAAAGGTTTTTCAAAAGGTATAGTCGATCGTACTCTTTTTATAAAAAAAATTAAAAGATGTTTTAGTTGTTCAAATCTATGTAGATGATATTATTTTTTGATCTTCTAAAAACTCTTTGTGTATTTATTTAACTTGTTGTTAAAATAATTTTCAAATACCTCAAATATACAACTAATTTAGGATTTTTTTTCCCTAGAGGTCAAGCATTTGACTTAGTAAGTTATTCAGATAATGATTTTGGTGGTTGAAAGTTAGACAGAAAAACCACATTGAGAACATGTCATATTTTGGGAATGTTTCTAGTTTCTTGGTGTAGTAAGAAGAAAAATTATATTGCATTGTCTACTGCTAAAACTGAATACATAGCTACAGGTGGTTGTTGTGCTCAAATTTTGTAGATGAAACATACTCAACTAGATTATGTATATCAATTCAAACATGTCCCTATAAATTGTGAAAATACAAGCTCTATAAATATTTCAAATAATCATATGTCTCACTCTAGAACAAAACATATTGATGTAAGACATCACTTTTTGAGAAATCATTTTCAAAATGGTGATGTAACTCTCGAATACATAAGAATTGAACATCAGTTTGCATATATTTTTACTAAGACATTGAATTCTGAGAGATTAAACAACAGCAAACATGAATTAGGTATGATAAATTTTGGTTAGATTTAAATTCAGGATACCCACCGTTGGAAATTACCCGCCATTGGAACAACCCCATCGTTGGAAATGACCCGTTGTTGGTTTTAAGTCGTTGTTGTTAATTTTATTTTTGATCTTTTTATTTTTATTTTGTTTTAATTTAAATATATTATTTTGATTTTTTATTTTCAAATCTCAAGTGATATAAATTATACCCTTAGTCTAATTTCAACGCACTCTCATCCCTGCGCCCTTGCCTTTCGAACTTATCTGCGACCTTTTCTCTCCCGACCTTTCGCCTTCCCTCTACCTCACGTGAACCTTCCACTCCAGTTGCAATGGTTAGAGTGAAGCAAGTTGTTGTGTCGTCTCCCGATGAGTAGAGTCCATCAAAGAATTAAAGAGAAGATTCAAGCAGACCTATAGTCGAGCCGCAGAACCCACAACACGCGAATCGCATTGTAGTTCCTAAGAATAAAGTGAATGCAAGATGGTTGTTATCCAGAAAATCTTCGGTTCGTAAAGTGATTCAGGACCACGGATGGGTAGAGTGGTTCTCGAGTAATGAGAGGTCGTTCTATCCTAGGTTAGTTTGCTAGTTTTATCATAATTTTGAGTTTAGCTTTGAGAAAAATAAAGACTAGATTCGTAGTAGAATATATGGATAAAAGGTAGTTTTCTCTTCGAGAAAATGGGCTAGGTGTCTTAAAGCGTCTCATAAAGGAGTTTAAAATGATTATCAAGGACCGATTATGAACAATAGTGATTCATTTGTGTAAGAGAATGCCTTGGCAGAGTTGATAGGAGATGAAACCTTGAGGAGACCAGTTGCAACCAAGTTAGATGGTGAGTGTCGTTTGGTGTTCAAATTTATACAGCATATGTTATGCCTGAGAAAAGGTAATTTCAGTGCAATAAGATATCAAGATGTATATCTGCTTTATATTATGAAATGAAGAGATATAATCAATATATGAAGATATATGATGGTTCATATGATGGAGATGTGCAAACCATCGTCTGGGTCAAACTCTCTCATTTATCCCAAATTCATTCCGGCCATGCTGGAGGCCAAGGGATTGGTTGATGGGGATGAAGGAACTGAGTTGATGTGTAGAGGTTTTTGTTTGACCAAATTCATTCATAAGAGAATGCAGATTAATTGGAACCCTTGTTTGAGAAAGTGGGTTGATGATGTTGATAAGTTGTATGAGGAGTTTAATCTTGTTGATCACCCTTCCAAACCAAAGCATCTTGTTAATAAGAAGAGGTGGTTGTTGCTCCTGGAGATGAGGAAGAGTTCTCACTTGAGGAGGGTAGTGACCCAGACATTCCTAAGATCCTAGCTGTCACTTTTGGCCCTACAAGTCCTACTAGAATTCTTCCTACAAAAGAGACTCGTTTATCTGAAGCAAGTGAAGAAGAGTAGATTGAGGTTTCTAAAGAGGAGCAGTTCAAGAGTTTTTTTAAATCTTCAAAGGAAGTTGTTGATTTCTCTGAAGATGAGAAAGGAAATGATAAAAGTAATGGTGATAATGAGGAAGATGATGATGTTGAAGCTAATGGAGATGATAAAGTTGACGGTGATGCAGATGAGAATGGTGATGAAGATGGCAGTCAGGATGGTGGTTTTGAGCATGACAGTTCTGATCATGGTGGTTCAGATCATGATGGCCCTGATGACCATGAGATAGTCCAAACACTTTCTACTTCTCATGTTGTATATTTCGCTACTAGGTCTTAGGAGAGACCAAGCCTTGTTCGAGATGTTGATGAAACTGGTAGGAATGAGATAGATGCATCAATTGAGGGGGAGGAAACTCCTAGTTTTGGTCGCCATAGAGTTGAACTTTTTGATGTTGAGCCAGTTGTTGTATCTTCTACCAAATTAGATGTTTCATCTTTTGAAGAATGGGAGAGATATCTAGGATATGTGAGACTTGTCTTGGACTACCCTGACTCTGATGATAATAGCAATCCACCAAAGAATGGTAAATCTGATATCCCAGTTTGAGTAAAGATGGATCCTAAGGGATCAATGGTCGAGCAGGTAGATGCTGCAGGGGAACAACAAAGATTTCAATCAGATGTGCCTATCAGGCCAAAGCTAGCAAAGGCTACTATTGAGAGAGTTGTTGCACCTCCTACTCCTGTTGTTTCTCCTGTTGTTGTAGATGTTGTGTTTATAGCTGAATTAGAGTCGTTCAGGGAAGGCTTCTTTCTAACATTGATAGGATTCTGAGAAATCAATCTCATTTGGTCATAAGTGTTGGATTGGTGTAGCCCGATTCATTCTGGATGATGTTTGGGCTGAATGCTTCTGGCCCATACTACCGCAACTTCGCGGGTCGAGCTTCACAGCGAGCTCGTTGGGGGTTGCAGGGGGAAATGTGCCCCTGCTTCGGGGTCCGAAGGTTCTCGGCCCAAAATTTGGGGGCCACTATAGCATCTCTGACCGACTGTAGCAAAACTAGTCAACCGACACCGACAGAACACTGTAACAGAGCTGACCGACTTGACACTGACAGGGCACTGTAGCAGGTCGGACTTTGGAGTCAACAATACTGTAGCTCCTTGGGCTTCTAGTCTCCAGCCACTGTAACACTTTTGACTTGGGTAGTCACAACACTGTAGCGACACGAACTTTCAACCACCTTTCACTGTAGTGATGTGGACTTCCTGTGCAGTTGGTGGAACAGTGAACCGTCTTCCTCCTTTTGTATCTCATTTTGGGTTAGGGTTTCTTGGTGTTAGAAACACTGATTCTCGCTTTGTAATTGTGATCCCGACATATAGTAAAACTTTTTCCTCTCCGTGGACGTAGAAATCATTTTGCGAACCACGTAAATTTATGTTTCCAATATCTTCTTTTTCTTCTTTTGTTTTTTCCTTTTATTCTTCTATGAATCATTTCTTTCTCTCATTGCGACTCTCGACATTTCTGTATCACAAATCTCAGTGAGAGAGATGCTGGATATTTGTCTGAGATAGTGGTATGCCACATTCAGCCAAAAATGAATCATCACATCCAGGAAGTAGAGATACAGAACATAAGGCTAGCTAGTGAGATGGAGTCCTTGAGGACTATGATGGAGGAGTTGAAAACTTCTTTTGCTGAAAGTTTGTTTACTTTGATGGAGAGGTTGGAGATTGTTTCTTCAGTGGCTTCTACTTCTACTGCTCCACCTCCCACACCTTCCTTTGATATAGAGTTGATTCGGTCAGTGGTTAGGGAGGGGCTTCGGGCTATTTCTGGTGATGTTCCTGCTACTCCACAGGAGAGTTTGAGACAGATCAGACGCAATAGTGATCATAGTGTATAAAATGGTCAGGGGATGCCTAAATGAAGTAAGAGCTGACAGAGAACCCATCACAAAGGCAATTGATTATTATATCTCAGATTTATACCAAGCATGAGTTGAACACTCATTTCACGTTTTTAGAAAAAAATCTTCAGCTGTCACTGGTTTCACAAGCTTTCAAGGAACAAGTTAATCAGCTGAAAGTGATGACCCCTGTACTTAAGTTGTTTATGGAGGAGAAAAATGACTTTTTCAATTTCATGGAGCAAGAATTCAACATCATCATGAATTTCATCAACCTGGTGAACCCTTCTTGCATGTGTCTGGTACTATTGTTGTAGCTCATGAGTCGATTCCAGTGACTGCTCATCTGACTGCTCCTACCACTACTCCAGAGATGTTCAGACGAGATGTTATGAGGAATTTGAATGCTCCCCTACCTACCCAGTTCCAGCCTCTTAGCTTGTCTTCCAGTGGAAGTTGTTCAGCACATTCGGTCGGTCATCATCTAAGAGCTACCCACAATCACTACCTTTGTCCCTACATTCACTACTTCAGCCTCAACCTCTACTTTTGTGCCCTCTGCCTCTGACAAGGGAAAAGCACCTACTAATCCTAGTACCTAGGGTGAAAGTGTTCGAGATTATACTTTTGTCTTTGATAGGGGATTCTTTTTTTTTACTTTTGTGTATCTCTTTTTGGATGTAATGCAATTACTTTTGGTTGTTCATGGAAATTATCTTGTTATTCTTCTTTGCTTTTTATTCATTTTCCTGTTTCTTAGACTTGATTTTTGATAATCCCAAAAGAGGGAGAATAAATATGGCATTTATTTATGAGTTCTTATTTTACTTTTATGTTTATGTTATTTTTTTTATACCATACATTTCATACATTTTTATTTAATATCTTTGATACCGTTCTTTATTTATTTTTTCTATTTTTACACTTTATGTTCAAACCTCTCACAATAGCTTTTTAAAGTATCAAGCAGATATCTTTACATTCTCAAATACATCTATTTTATGCCAAAGTTTATTTTATACATAGTTTTTTAAATGTCATGATTTGTAATCATCAAAAAAAAGGAAAGATTGTTGTCACCTCCTTGTTTTAAGGCTAACAAATCATGTTAATTATGTTTTTAATGGAATTACTATTTTATGATAGCATTTTATAATATATGGCAATCTGGTAAAAATTTGGCTAATTGTTGAAAAGACCTACCACCAGAAAAGAGTCATTGCCAAAGTTGAGTCACCGTTGAGAATGAATCACCGCTGAGAATGACTCACCGTCAGAAATGACTTACCGTCATAAAAGAGTCACTGCCAGAATTGACTCGCTGTTGAGGATTCACCGCCAGACTCTACCTACTCTTAGAACTGAGTCACTGCTAGGGATGACCTATTGTTGGATGACCTACCATCAGAGGAGTCACCACTGAACATGAGTCACCATTGAACATAAGTCACCGCCAAACAGGCGTCACCGCCAGACTTGTGCCAACGTCGCTATTCTGGGACATTTGAATTAAATGATCCCAATGGCTATATTATTGAAATTAATGCTCGGGATTATTTTAATGATTATTCTAACTATTGCAGAGAACATTAAAGTTTATGTCAGAGCTCAGTATAAGGATGTAAGAGATTGTGATGATTGTTCTTCAAACAGACTCTCTATCGTGCAGTGGTATATATTCAAAGAAATCCCCCTCGTGCGATAAGAGATGGCTACTAGAAAACATTCATTAAGGAGTGTTGCCTGCTGAATACTTTTGTGAGAGCTTACACGCTGCATCCTTACCAACATTTCAACTGTGAAAGAGTGGAGTACAAAGAACATACGAATTCTTTCCTACAGTCAAAACAAAGAGAGGTTACGATGCTCTGTTTTAATGCTACTTTCAGAGGAACAGCTCGAGCTTCTCTCCAAGCCACATCCAAGGAGACTCAAGCATTTGTGCCCTCCAAACTGAGCACCAAAACCATTTCTATACTCTTACGGCTTGCTCTTTTGGTTTACTTGTTTTTTACATTCAAGCAGTGTGTTGTTCGACCTGTTTATCAACACGCACCGTCTCTAGCACTGCAACTGGGGAATACTTGATATTCCCTTACTCTCTCTTTACTTTTGCATACCCACGTGTTTGTGGAAGAGACCCTCATGTGGCATGTGATTATTTCCTTCCTACAGTTATTGTAGAAGAGGTCCCTATGTGGCCTGGACAGCTTGTACTCTATTGTAAGAATACTCGATCCAAGTTGTGGATCATATTATATTTATATAATCTGCATGGCAGTGATTGTCAAGTTAAGGGGATTAGGTCTCGACTTGAGACTAAACCTCTTGTTTTATTCCGTTGTGGGATTTGTTTTGTTTCATTATTTACAAAGCTTTAAACTGTCCTGATTTAAACTGTAAACAAAACTTACTTTGATAGTTAATCTTAATCAGTGTTTACATAAGTATTTGATTAAGTAAATTGATTTCAAAAGTTAAAGTAATTTTCTTATTGTTTTAACTGAGCACTAATCAAGCTTTGAGAAATCTTTTAAAAGGTCAAAATTATACTAAACTACTCTTTTGATTAACTAAGTGATTTTATTCTAATTGGAAAATTTTATTTAAACTTTTTTTTTAACAAAAAAAATTATTGGGAATGCAATTCACCCCCCTCTTGAGTTACTCACTCCGACCAACACTTCTTTTACAAGTTTCTATGGTTTTTCAAAGATGATATTATTCCTATTCTTCTACGAATTTTTAGTTTTTAAATGTTTTCAAAAGAAAATGATATTTCTTCCCATTTTTATGAGATACCTGAAAGTGTTTTTGCTTAGGGATTCAAATGAGTTTTTCAAAGGTTTTATGATGAAAAGTGCAATATAATAAATGTTTTGATTTTAAAGACAAGTTACTTGGGGAATTATTTATGAAAGTAGGGGATTGGGAAGTGAACTCAAACCCTTGAGGTACTTTTTTCATTATGTGACAGGTGGGTATGTTAAAGCTCTCAAATGCATTGGGTAATGTGGATAAAGTTAACTAGTAAATTACTCCTATTAAGTGGACGGAGTTAACTGTTAAGTTACTCCTATGAAGTGGATTAAGTGAACATGTTGTAAGTTACTCCTATGAAGTGGATGAAGTTAACATGTGATAAGTTTCTCTTATAAAGTGGATGGGGTTAACTTGTGATAAGTTACTCCTATAAAGTGACGGAGTTAACTAATATAAGTTACTCCTAAGAGAATGTTGTAATTATCATGTTAGGTGATTCAATGATGAACGTATGATGCCCTAAGATGGTTACATGGTTTTTTTATACTTGTTGTGAGTTTTAATGGAAATATTTTCACTTCATGAGGTAATTAAATAAGTTTATGAAAGATTTTGACCTTATAAAGGTGAAAGATTTGTTTTTCAAGGAAAAGGTTTTCATGATTTCTTATCTTTTCTCAAGAAACTATCATAGTTATAATTTTTCTTTTATTGTTGTGTAAAACGTTTTACAAAAAAAATTGGGCAATAAAGTTGATTTCATTAGTAAGTAATTGATTATTTGAACTCAAAGGTTATTTTGTAAAACGGAAAAATTCCTTACGGATTTTCATCCCACATAAATCTCGATTTTTGATTCTTAGAATTTCACCAAGTAAATCATCACACGTGCTCCATGTAGCTGATTATCTTACGAGTTGTTCGCGTAACTCAATTATCTTGTGGGATTTCAAAATTCATATGAGCTCTATAAATCTCTTAGCATGAAGTTTCCTTTGTCATTCATTACTTGCGTAGATGAATTATCGTACACTGCTCCAAAAAGTCATACAAGAAGAGAAACATGTATGATATTTCCCTTCGTTAATTCTGCCAACTCAAATGTCCTACGACCAAAACAAAATATCATACGAGTGATGAGGAAACGTCGGGAGTTGCAGCGACAAAAACGGAAAAACACAGAAGAGTAGAAGGGAAAAAATAGAAGAACGCAAAGATTTACGTGATTCAGGCAATAATCCATACGTCCAGGAGAGGTAGAATATTCACTATATATTGGGAGCACAATTACAGAGTTTTTTTCAGGTAAGTAACCCTAGCCTGAAATGGGCTACAAATGGAGGAAGATGATACACTGTTCCACCAACCACATAGGAAGTCTGCATCGCTACAGTGAAAGGCAGTCACCCAAGTCAAAAGTGCTACAGTGGCTGCCCGCTGGAAGTCCAAAAAGCTACAGTAAAGTTGACTCCAAAGCCCGCACAGCTACAATGTTATGTCGGTGTCGGTCAGTCAGATTTGCTACAGTGCCAGAGATGCTATGATGCCCGAAAATTTGGGTCGGGGGCCTTCGACCCTCGTATCAGGGGCGCGTTTCCCCCTAAAACCCCCAACAAGCTCACTATGGAACTCGACCCGCGAAAGTTGCGGGCTAGTGCGTAGTACGGGCCACAAGCATTCGGCCCAACCAGATCGAGCTACACCAATCCAACAATGAGATATTAAAATTCATACGTGTATGACATTTACCTTTGTCATTTCTTTACATTCAGCTTTGTATATCAATTGTCTTACGCGGCCACACCATATGATATTTTTCCTTGGTCAAAACTCCAACATCGAGGTCCAACTTAGATATCATACGAGATATTCTAGACATGTTCATATCAAAGCTGACCCTTTGGAATTCATCTTGACGCTTCCTCAAACAACAAAACTCATCAAGAAATTCTCTAAGTCTTGGATCAATCATGCCTTTTGACCGCACGAAGACATCCAATCGACCGCACGCACAACCAATTGATCGTGCCTTACCTAAATTACCCATGAAGCTACCGCATGAAGAAACTCAAGATCGACCGTATGTATAACCAGTGATCGTAGGGATTAATAGTGAAGGGGGTAAGTGACCACATGAACAATCGACTATACCAACTGGATCGATTGTATAGACAAACTTCGATCGACCGCACGAACAACTGTCAAATCGGCCACATGACTATACTGGATTGATCGCATGTACAAACTCATGAATAAGGTTGCTTATGTGATCGTTACACAACTTTTTCATCAAGTGAATGATTCTTTAAGAATCCAAGGGCAGCAACTCCAATACTTGAAACACCATTGTCATATAAATATTACTGCAGTTCACAATTCCTCCATGTTGTGCATCTCTAATCCACATTGACTATACACAATTCAACACACGAAAGCATCGAAACTTGGAAACTCTTCATCTTTACCATGTGAACCATGGAAACACTTCATTCCCTTAATCACCTCCAAGCTTTAAGTCATGTTTCCAGTATTCACTTACTCAACAATGAAAGCGACACCTTGTTTAGGAACTTCAAAAACCTTCTCAGCATGCTTAGGTTTTTCACTTTCCTTCCAAGTTGGCCTACTTCATCTCATATTGATATCATGCATGTTGTCTCCCACAAAAAATACAACTTAAACACAGAGTGAGTTCATAAAGAGGTGGTATGTGTTTGTAATAGAAATGTATGGGTTGGTGTAGGTGACAATGAGAGCGTGAGCCCCCATGCCACACGAAGATGGGTAGCAGCCATTTTTGGTTAATTTTGGTTCAACTTGTAGCAGGTTCATACTCGTCTGGCATCACCTATTCGACCTCTGATAGTGACCAAGCATCGGCTACTAGTAATATAGAAGAGAATCAACATAAAATACAAGCAGAAGAGGAGGAAGAAAGATCAGGAGTGACTCGCCCAAGCCTAACGGCTGATCTGCTCAAATCACACCAACAAATTCCCTCTTTTCTAGATACCCCTTCTCTCAACCACATCCCTTTATTTATAACTAAACCCCTCCCCTAACAACTAATAATATTCACAGGATATTCTATGGGGCCCAAAGGCATATTCCATATATTCTCCCAGCATATTCCTCTCTCTTCTAACCGCTCCACGTGACTAGCATGGTATTTATCACTTTCATCGTTCCGAAAAACCACTTTGTCCTCAAGGTGGTGGATCGCGCAGGCATGTTATGCTCTAGGGAACTGAGGACAAGGGGTTCTAGTCAGACAGTTATGTCAAGCAATCCTCCATATTCTTCTCCCTGCTCTCGTGCATCGAGTCGAACCAAGTAACATTATTGACTGAGGACCAAGCTGGTGCAATCCTATATAAAGTGCTCATACCGCAGGTGCACGCCACACAATATACCAAACGTGTCGTCCGTTGTCATGGATCAAGGTTGGATAGACGAATGGGAGAGTACCGCCCGTGGTAATGTTGGCCCGCATTCCATTGGGAAGGCCCTTAGTGGGAGCTGGACCGCAGGTGCAGCTAGTACCACCCGACTTCTAGGTTATAAAAATTGTATGATCCTCCTTTATGAACCCGGAGACCCCATCCCAATACCGCACGCATGACCTATGCAACTGGTGGTAAAATAACAAGAGCCCATGGTTGAGCCGGCTCAGTTTGCTGCGGCTCATGCTCCAGTATGATGAACTGTGAAGTGTCTCGCTCCTCATTGGGCGGCAGGTCTATCACACACAGACCGGAGGTAGTGCCATCATGATTTTCAAGCAGCCCCATGCTCCAACTTTGTGTTCCAGGGTTGGTAAACCCCCCGGAGTGCGACGCAGACAGCGGACCGTCGTCGCGAACTCGGATGTAGGTGTAGGAGGTTCTCTATCTGAGCTTCCAAAATCCTCAAGGATGGCTTCTTTGAGATTCTCCCGAGTAAACATAGTCGCAGGTCCTTTGGCCACTAAAAACCAAAGTGCAGACATACCTAACATGCATAAACGTGTCATTGGAACCTTCATCTGATCTGGCATTTGATTGCGCAAGAAATAATCCTAAACTCTCAATATCCACCTCTCCGGATCTGTGGCATAAAATTCCAGTAGAATCTCTTCCTGTAAGTAATGTTCCAGATTTCTGGTCACCTGAGCTAGTGAAGCCCAAAGTTCCTGCATATGAGTTGCCATAGGCTGCCGCATCCGAACATCGGGGCGTTCCCAGGTATGCGCGTATCCTCCGGTAGGGAGCAGGCAGCGTGTGGCGCCCCTAGTGGGCAATCCCTATGTAGTTTTTTTCTCCACCGGGTCACCCTAGCTAGCTGAACCAATAGAACGCCTGACGCGAGCTGGAGAACGTCACTAGGCTGGGCCAATTCCAATAGTGCGCGCAGGCATGAAATAGGAGGAGACAAGGATCCACAAAGGGAAAATAGTCAGCGCCCGCGGAAGTTGAAGTGGAGCCGGCAGGGATGTGATCGGAGGATGGTCGCGAAGGTGTGTGTCGCAGCTGGATGGAGTCGGAAGTCGTCGGCAGTGCACGACATCGCGGATGGAGCAATCGACGGTGCGTGCCTCTGGGAGAAAACAAGTCGACGGTGGACGACTTAGATGACAGCTGACAGTGAGCGCCTCCTCGAAACGCAAGTCGGCAGAGGGTCGTCGCTCCAGGCGAAGCCCCGTCGCGGAAGCACTGAGCGGGCGGGTCGCCTCCGCACTGAAGTCGCAGGTCAATGCGCGACTAGTGATCCACTGTTGATGATCCAGCAGTAGGCAGCCCAGTCGAGCGTGCTGAAATCCACTAGCGAGGCACGGCTTCGGGGAACCAGGAAGAAGAATTGTGAGTCGCGCGTCCGAGGATGGAGATGGAGAAGAGCAGATGGCGCGTCTCCTCCTCTGAAAGAAACCTGTTGGGTGCGTCTCCTCAAGTCGCGGGCTGAGAGCGTGTGCCACTGCTAAACGAAAATCGCCCAACATGCAATTTGAGGAGAAAAATTGTGTTGCGCGGCTCGGTCGAGCGAAAGCACAGCAGGCTGTGGACGTCTCCAAACGATAGTTCATCACTGAGTCGTGTTGAATGTGAGATGGAAGAGGAAATCAGTGCGCTTCTCCGGCAGTAGGGAGCAAAGGCAGGTCAGACCAAATTAATAGTGACCAAGCACCAACTACTTGTAATGTAAAAGAGAATCAACATAAAATACAAGCAGAAGAGGAGGAAGAAAGATCAGGAGTGACTCGCCCAAGCCTAACGATCGATCTGCTCAAAGCACCCCAACAAATTCCCTCTTTTCTGGATACCCCTTCTCTCAACCTCATCCCATTATTTATAACTAACCCTCTCCCCTAACAACTAATAATATTTGCAGGATATTCTATGGGGCCCAAAGGCATGTTCCCTATATTCTCCCAGCATATTCCTCTCTCTCTTCTAACCACTCCAGGTGGCCAGCATGGTATCTATCAGCCTCCCATCTCATTCCCCTTTATTTTGGATCATCAGTTGTATTTGTATGTTTTAAGTTGACACTGGCATGTTTTTGTTTTGATTTTCGATTGTTTCCATTTATGTTATGTCATGTGGTTGAGATGTTTGTTATTATTTGTTAACTAGAGTGCATGATTCGCCAATGCATGGTGAGGTCATGTCAGGTTCTAGGTTAGGACATGTTGGTAGGTTTATTGGGTGAAATCGTTCTCAAGGAGTGTTCTTGGTGCTTAGGCATTAGTTGTTAGTCTGTGGCGATCGGGAACGCCCTTTGGGTATTGCCACAGACTGGCTCTAGTGTCCGGGTTAGGGGTAGCCTAGGTTGGTTCGTGACAATGTGACATTCAACAACACAACCTGCAATCAAAGACAATAATGGAGGAACCTTAATCCAAGAAAAGAGAATATATGACAATTTTTATCAAGTAGACAACAATGAAAATTTGTGTTCCCTCATAATAGAAGAAAAAAAATACTAGTATAGACGGTTTGTCCGTAAACATCAAGAAATCATGCATAATCTCATGTAATACAAGGTTGTTATTGATGTTCCAAACATGAGAAGACAAATGGAAAGCTCGTGTGAAGCATATATGGAAGGAAAGATGATAAGAAACCCCTACAATCCCAAGAAGAATAAGGTTTATAATTAGCTTTATTTGGGTCACGTTGGAGTTGGTGTCCTAGGACCAACTATTTATACTTTGATTACATGTATATTCGATATACTGAATATTAATAAAAGTTCTTATTACATATTGTTCATTATTCTGTATGGCTCTAATGTAATAATGTCCTAAAGTATACGTCGCATAGATAGTCATAGCAGTTCCCCGGTGTGATGAGAACCTTGAAGTGCTATTACGATATTCTTAAATAATGTTTTACGGTTGGATAATGAACTATGATGGGACACATAATACATAAACTATCAGGTGTGAGTACTCGTAAGCAGATGAGACTTCTTCTCATGAAGTTCGCACTTGGTAATCTTCAAGACGGGAGATTATGAGAACAGACCCATCAGTGGTAATTTTGCATGTTTTGTTGTCATCGGATATTCCTATCTGCGAGTGTGTGTAATGATCCTTAGACTTTAAGATTATCATTAATGCATGTCATAACTCACGCACTTAGATTTGGTGAAGAAAACTGTGACGACATATGTTCGCAGCGAGGTAGGGTGTGTTGGGTGCATCAGGATTAGCATGTCATTAATGGATAAGTTGAGAAAGAATTTGTCTCTACCAATTTTATGAAAGTTGATATCTCGGCCCTTTGATTGGAATAAGACCGTTGCATTAAATTTCATGGTCATAGTGTAAAGCGTGCTTATTTCAGATAGTCAAAGAAAGACATATCGAGCAAATAGATTGATGACACAAATGTGCAACCTGCTTGATGAAATATTGCGACAAAGGAGTTATATTACACAGTGAGCGTTCATATGTGGTTGTCATCATTGCGACATTAAGTTCTTTTTCTTGGATGTCTTGACCCATTGCAAGACAGTAATCTTAGACTTTAGGCAAATTCGTTTAATGTCAACGAAAGAATCCTAGAGGGTCACACACTATGTGTTCACAATGATTTCGATTAAATTTTATTTGAATTTAATTAATTTAATAAATAAAATTCTCAAGACCGAGTGATAATTTTATTCACGTTTTATTGATCGTAAATATCTATTGATGAATGAAATATTAAAAGTAAATATTTATTCGGGTGTTCAATAAATGCTAGATGAGTTCGAACGAACCAAAACTGTGTTCGGTGACAAATATTAAATAACAAGACGATTAAATAATATTTGTTATTAAGCAAGTTGTTACGCAGCACAAAATAATAATATTATTATTATTATAATGTGGCATGGGGTTCATTAAAGGTTGTTATATTATTTAAGAGTCGACATGCAATTAAATAATTATTTTAACCACCCTAACTCTATAAATAGACGGTTATGTCTATTGTGTAATGATTGCAAAAATCGATCAGTGCAATTGAAATAGAGAATTGTTGCGCACAACGAATTCTCTCTCGACTCCTCTTCTCTCCCTCTCAAGAACAAGAAATGCAAGAGAGGTTCCTTTAAGACCGAAAGACGAGCGATCAACACAAACAACACAAGACAATCAATTCATCGTGCTAGCACCTCAGAGATCGATTAGCGTTGTTTGTAGATCAAAGAAACACATGTGAATCACCGCTATAGGGATTCTATCCTTGAATCCTCATAGCCAACGAAGGCAATCTAAAGGGGTCTTTTTGATCGATTAACATTCACATCGAAAAAAGATCAAAAGACAAGGTATTTGTTTCTTCCGATATTAAATAAATTAATTACAAATTTAACGTGCAAGATTCTCGTTCATGGTTTCGGACAACTCGAATATTAAAAGAAATTTTAATATATCGCCCACCACCGCTTGTTTCCGCTACACCCGAAACCAACAAGTGGTATCAAAGCAGTCACGTTTAAATTCATAATTATTTATTTGATTCTTGATCCATAACACAATCGTGGTTGAATTTTCATTTCTCATTATTCGTTCTTTAGTCCGATCTGAATTAACATGTTATCAACATATTAATATCGTTCAATGTTTCATTTTCTTAAAGGCCTAAGAAAAGATGAAGAACGACCAGAGATGCCATCGGAAACTGCCATTTTTTTGCTGGTAAGACAGGGTTACACGACGTGTACTCATAAGTACACGTCGTGTACCCTAGTATGTTGCACCTGGCCATATCGCGGGATACATGGCACGTCACGCAGTTATTACAAGCGGTGTATGCCACGTGTTGACTGGCCAACCTGGCACACGGTTGTCAGATTACACAGCATGTATCGGCATACACATCGTGTAGTCTACATGGGTTAGCGACATAAATCATGCAATCTGTGTCATAATACACGGTCAAACTGCATGAGACTGACAACTTGAAGCATTTATGATATACACGATGTATGTGATGTACACAGCGTGTAGTTCATCAATTCCCGCGTTCAAGATACACGTTGACTTATCTGGACAAACGGCATTAGAGATACCCAGTGTGTAGCTGGAGTGCACACGTCATGTAGTCTCACCGGAGAACATGTCGAGTCTTTCAGCAGGTTGCACAGACACGCGGCATTCGGATTACATGGCGTCTAGTTGGTCTATACACACCATGTAATCATCTGAAATACACGCCGAAGACCCGAGGGAGTATCTCAAACACACGGCAAGCGGATACATGGCGTATAACTGGCATGTATACATCGTGTAGTATGACCGAGTCAACACGCTGAAGCCTCAGACGGGTGACCCGGATACACGGCAACATAGGTACACAACATGTAACTGGATAGTACATGTCGTGTAGTCTCCCAATTAATGACAAAATTAAATTACATTAAATTGACAATTGCAGCATTAAAATCTTATTGCTTTGATTGACACTATAAGTGTTTGACAATTTAATAAGAATTTTAAATACTCAATTAATTTATTGTAATAAATCTATAACTATCATTTTTGTTGTTTATTTATCGTTAATGTCTTAATGGTGGTTATCTCCAAATGAATTTGGATGATCATTAAGATAAAAGAAAATTAATTAATGCAAGCGTGTTTATCTTAATAATAAAGATCGAGTAAGAAATAAATGTTAGTCATTTACTTTTGCGTATACGTTGCATGTATGACGTGGGTTTACAATTATTTATAATTAAATTAAATTTGATGGTCTGTGAGTCATCCATATCTCCATTATTATGTAAGACCTGTGTATCCAATGATATTTATGTAATTCTCCTTTAACCAATCTTTTGGTTCCTCTCACTTGCATGTGAGTTATAAATATTCGTAATTAATAGAGTTTCCCAAGGCGCGTGAAGACGATTCAAGTGGAACCATAATGATGTCAACCCAGGTGTTGCACATGTGGACAGGTGGGATGTTGTAACTCGTGTCAAGACCGACAACGTGAGTTATTTCTCCTAGGTCAAAGATTGATTGAATGTTCTCTCATTGAATCAATCGTTAGATAAAGCTCATGAACGGGTCATTTAATTATTTAATTATTTCTGCCTATACAATTATTTATTTTATGGATGTACGTTCGTAATCACATAAATAAATGAATTAATATGCAAAGACGAAAATTAAATAAATGAATTATGTGTAAATGTTTTATCCAACATGGTTAATTAATTAATTAACATCCACTTAATATTAACAAGACATGTAAATGATAAAACAAGATAAAATTTATGTATAATAAATTAAAATCTCTCAATTAAATATGAAGTCATACTTGGTCTTCCATTACTTGATTAGAAATGAAAACCATAGAACTAAGTGTTCGACCAACCCTCATTGGGACACTTACTTTTAACGTGGATTTTTTATGAAGATTATTGGTTGACTTAACCATCTTACATCAAGAGAAGTAGCTCTCACTGGACTTAATGTAACTTGGAGGCCGATGTTGAGAAAATCCAAGTTAGGATTTCAAAAAAGGGGAGTCCACTCAACGGATCAACGAGTTGTAAGCCAACAGTTGGCAAAGACCTGTCTAACTAAATACCTTCAAGTAACTTGACCAACCTTTATTGGGGTTATGTGAAGGGGCATATGGATCTTTGCCACTAGAATGTTAAAGCAATTAGACATTCCAAGTTCAATTGTGATGGCTATTGGGACTTGATAAAATAGTGAGAGATTTAATAAAATTAACTTATTTATTATTTCTCACATAATTTGTAATCAAGAAAATGTACTAATAATCTGCTCTTTTTGAAGAATAAAATGGAAAATTCGTCATCCACACTATCCCTACGATCAATATTGCAGAAAGACAATCTCATAATTGGTAGTAACTTCCATAAGTGGTTTAGACGTCTTTGGCTTGTATTACGCCATAAACGGAAATCTTACGTGCTAGAATCCTCAATATCTGATATGTCTGCTAAAGAGGCGAGTGATGAAGAGTTTCTTGTCTATGAAAAACATTTGAGCAGTGCGGTCGACGTTCAATGTTTGATGCTTTCGTCTATATCTACTAAACTCTTGAAGTCTCACGCATGATTGAGCACCTCTGTGGTCTTTACCAAGATAGAGCTAGACAGGATCAGTATGAGATCTCCAAGACACTCTTTCAGAGCAAGCTTGGAGAGTGTGCCTCATCTAGGCCTCATGTAGTCAAGCACATTGGCTACATTGAGCGCCCAGAGGTTCTAGGGTTTAAACTCCCCGAAGAACTGGGCACCAATCTCATTTTGGCATCACTCTCTCAGAACTTATTCAGTTTTGTTGTGAATTTTAATATAAACAACATTGAGAATTCTCTGTCAGACCTTCTCACTCTTCATCGCCATGTAGATAAGGATACAAAGCGCGAAGAGCCTTCTGTCCTTATGGTGAACAAACAAAAACGGCAAGGGAAGAGCTTTAAGCTCAAAGCTTCTTCATACCCTTTCAAGAAGAAGAATATCAGAGGCAAAAAAGGGAATAGGATGTTGTCTATTTCGCATGTGGTAAGGCCCACTGGAAAAAAATTGCACCCAACCAAAGAAGCAAGGGGAAGCTTCAGATGTGTTTATTATCGAGTGCAATTTATTTGATTCTACAAATTAAGTATTAGATAAAGCTTGTGGTGTTCACATATGTATTCAAATACAGGAACCAAGTAGATTCGGAAAGATTGGCTGAGGGGAGGTAGATCTTCGAACAGCCAACGAAGCTAAACTTGTTGTAGCTATCAGGGACTACCACCTCATGTTGCCGACCAGAATGATCTTGGTTTTGAAATGTTGTTGTTATGTGACATATGTTAACAAAAACATGTCAACGAGCTCGTACCCGAGTGGTAAGGGCTCCTACTTGGCATCCAAGAGACCCAGGTTCAAAACCGGGTGGAGGCGAATTTCTGGGGTACTATAGCAGTACTGTAGCAGTACTGTTGCAGTTACTGTTCGGTACTGTAGCAGCCGGAACTATTCACCTGATTTGGGCCTTCGGGCTACCGATTTGTGCCTATGGGTCTCCAGGGCATTCAGGTCATCAAAGGCCTTCGGGCCACAGGGCCTTCGGGTCACGTAGATCATGGAGTAGCTCAGTTCACACAGAACAGGCCCCAGAAGAGGATCAGAGCAACAGGAGTAGCAGCCACCAGATGCAGAGCTAACCGGATTGGAAGAATGAGAGGGTATGGCAGCCGTCATCGGGACCAGGCACCGTGCAGCTTTGTACGGGGCAATGCTAGCCGATCAGTAATGCAAGGTGGGGAGCTAGGTGATCAATGACGCAGAAAGCTAGGGAGGGGCAGTTCAAGTGGGCTGGGCCTATGGGTCATGTATTGGGCATGGTATGTCTTTGGGCCTTCGGGTCATATATTACGAGTTTGTCGGGCCTTGTGCCTTGGGCCTACAGGTCATGTACGGGTTCCCCTTAAACCCTTAAAAGGGGGATTATCCATAATAAAAAAAGAAGGCATTCGGGCCATTCGAGGGTTAACAAAAACATTATTTCTGTATTCATACTTGATACAGATGGATTTATTTACAAAATTGGAAAATGTTGTTTCTTTTATAAAGATAGCATTTGTTATGGTAATTCACATTTAAATAATGGACTTTGTGTTAGATTACACAAACCAAGTAATTGCAATAGATAACAAAACTGTTTCACATGACTCGTATCACACCCAATTATGGAATCACCGGCTAGGACATGTAAACGAAAAGTGTTTTGACTAAATTATACTTTAGATTCTTTTGAACTAAAACCACTTGGTCTATGTCACGCATGTTTACAAGGTAAAATGACCAAAGTCTCATATAGTGGAAAAGATGAAAGGGCCAAAGAGCTTCTCGAATTAGTTCATACAGATGTGTGTGGACCATTTCCTATTGAGGAAAGGGGTGGGTACTCGTACTTCATAATTTTTACTGATGATTTTAGTAGATATGGATATATCTACTTAGTGGGATATAAGTCGGATTATTTTGATAAATTCAAGGAAAACAAAAATGATTTTAAGAACCAGTTTGGTAAGAATATTAAGAAACTCTGCTCAGACCGTGGTGGAAAATATCTTAATCAAAACTTCAGTGATTACCTATGGGAGTTTGGGATCCTATCTCAACTCACTCCTCCTTATACACCTCAGTGGAATGGTGCAAGTGAAATGAGGAACCGCAACTTGTTAAACATGGTGAGATTAATGATGAGTCATGCGAGTCTTCCGTTATTCTTTTAGGGATATGTGTTACAAACAGCAACACAAATACTAAACCAAGTGTTAACTAAAGCGGCAAACAGTATACCATGCCATTTATGGAATGGAAAGAAACTCATGTTGTCATACTTACATGTGTGGGGTTGCGGACCATTTGTTAAGGCCTCTTCAGGTAACAAACTTGCACCCCGATGCACAAAGTGTACCTTTATAAGATACCCCAAAGAAACAAGGGGATATTACCTATATAACCTCTCAGAAAAAAAAAGTAATAGTGGCAAGACATGCCGTATTCTTTGAGAGGGAGCACATATCTAAAAAAGATAGTGGGAACGAGATAGATTTTGATGAATTTGAGACTCAAGGTACACAAGAGTTAGCACGGGAACAGATTCCACAAATCCCCATGGAAGAAGAAATTGTTCCAGAGACACTACTATGTAGAAGTACAATAGAGGTTAGAGAATCAGAACGGTACAATTTTCTAGTCACCAAGGATGTTGACTCATTATTAGTTGATAATAATGATCCTCTAACCTACAATGAAACAGTAAGTGGCACAGATGTTGGCAAGAAGCCGTGAATTCTAAAATGGATTTCGTGTACCAAAACCAAGTCTGGATTTTGGAAGATCCTTCAGTAGATGTAAAGCCCATTGGTTGCAAATAGATATTCAAAAAGAAACTGGACATGGAAGGACAAATCAGTACCTATAAGGCACAACTGGTTGCCAAAGGGTTTAAACAGCGTCAAGACATTGATTACGATGAAACTTTTTCACCAATTGCAATGTTGAAATCCATCAGAATTTTACTTGTCATTGTGGCTTACCGTGACTATGAGATTTGGCAAATGAATGTCAAAACAGTCTTCCTTAACGAGAACCTTCAGGAAGATATCTATATGATACAACCCGAAAGGTTTGTGACTCCAAAGGATGCCAACAAGATATGCAAATTGCAAAAAAAAACATTTATGGATTAAAGCAAACATCTAGATCATGAAACATCATCTGTCTACAAACAGATTAGTGGGAGTGGAGTCGTTTTCTTAATAGTATATGTTGATGACATGTTACTCATAAGAAACGAAATACCAGTCCTACACTTTGTTAAGACGTAGTTGAAAAAATGTTTCTCTATGAAGGACTTCAGTGAGGCATCATATATACTTTGGATCAAGATCCATCGTGATAGATCCAAGAGGTTGCTCGTCCTAAGCCAAAGTACATACATTAACAAGATACTAAAGAGATTGAGTGTGGAACAATCCAATAGGGGATTGTTGCCAACGTAACATGGCATTCATCATTCAAGAAAAATGTGTCCTCAGACACATGAGGAAAGAAATAGAATGGCAAGGATTTCATACGCATCAACGATTGAGTAAGTCATGTATGTTATGCTATGTACTAGGCTAGATGTCGCCTACTCATTAAGTGTGGTAGGCAGATATCAAGCTGATCCAGGTGATCGTCATTGGATGACACTCAAGACTACCCTCAAGTATGTGAGGCGTACTAAGGATATGTTCCTGGTTTATGAAGGAAATGGGGAACTAGTCATCAGATGATATGCAGATGCTAGTTTCCAAATTGATCAAGATGACATGAAGTCACAAACGGAATACATCTTCACTTTGAATGTAGGTGTTGTGAGCTGGAAGAGCTCAAAGCATGTTGTGGTCACAGATTCTACAGTAGAGTCCAAGTATATTGCAGCTTCTGTGATAGCTAAAGAAGCGGTATGAATGTGCAACTTCGTTCAAGAGCTTAACATGGTACCTAGCGGTCAAGATCCTATCACACTCTATTGTGATAATATTGCAGCGGTGGCTCTCGCAAAAGACTCAATGTCACATTAGCGGACAAAGCACATACTTCGAAAGTATCATCTCTTAAACGATTTTTCTGAGAGAAGTGAGATTGCAATGAGTAGTATTTTCACAGAAGACAACGTAGCGGACCCCTTGACTAAAGCCTTGACTCAACGGAAACATGATTATCATATGAGGTCTAGCGGACTGAAAGTCGTAGACAGTTGGCTCTAGTCCAAGTGAGAGTTTGTTGGAGTTGGTGTCCTAGAACCAATTGTTTGTGTTTTGATTAGTTACATGTATATTCGATGTATTGAATATTAATAAAACTTCTTATTACATATTGTTCATTGTTTTGCATAACTACTGTTATAACATCCTAGAGTATATGTCGCATATATAAAGTCATAGCAATTCTCCGCTATGATGAGAAGCTTAAAGTGTTGTGACGATATTCTTAAATAATGTTTTACGGTTAGATAACGTACTAATGGGACACATAGTACATAGACTGTCAGGTGCGGGTACTCGTAAGCGGATGAGGCTTCTCATGAAATTCACACTTGGTAATCTCCAAGACAAAAGATTGTGAAAACAGACCCACCGGTAGAAATTCTGCATGTTTTGGTGTCATCAGATATTTTTATCTGCGAGCGTGTGTAATGCTCCTTAGACTTTAAAATAGTTGTTAATACATGTCATAACTCCCGCATTTAGATTTGCTAACGTAAACAGAGACGACATATGTTTGCGGCAAGTAGGATGTGTTGGGTGCGTCACGATTAGCATGTTATTAATGGATAATGAGAGGAATGATTTGTCTCTTCCAATTTTATGGAAGTTCATATATCGGCTCTTTAATTAGAATAAAATCGTCGCATTAAATTTCATGGTCATGGTGTAACGACGTGTTTATTTCAGATAGTCAAAGAAAAATATATCAAGCAAATAAATTGGTGACCCATATGTTCAATCTGCTTAATGAGATATTGCGACAAAGAGATTATATTATACAGTAAGCGTTCATATGTGGTTGTCGTCGTTGCGGCATTATGTTCTTTCTTTTGGATGCCTTGACTCGCGACGTGTTTATTTCAGATAGTCAAAAACATATCAAGCAAATAAATTGGTGACCCAGATGTTCAGTCTACTTGATGAGATATTGTGACAAAGGGATTATATTACACAGTGAGCGTTCATATGTGGTTGTCGTTGTTTCGACATTATGTTCTTTCTCTTGGACGTCTTGACCCGTTATTAGACGGTAATCTTAGACTTTGCAAGTCCACCTAATGTCAACAAGAAAAAATCTTAGAGGAACACACGCTAAGTGTTGTCGATAATTTCGATCAAATTCTATTTGAATTTCATTAATTGAATAATTATTATTATCAAAATCGAGGAAAAAATTTATTCACATTTTATTGATTGTAAATATTTATTGATGAATGAAATATTTAAATTGAATATTTATTCAGGTGTTCAATAAATGCTAGAGGAGTTCGAACAGACCAAGACCGTGTTCGGTGATAAATATTAAATAACAAGAAAGTTAAATAATATTTGTTATTACGCTCAAGTTGACGCGCGCCACAAAATAACAATAATAATAATAATATTATTATTATTATTATTATTATTATTATTATTATTATGTGGTGTGGGTTTTATTAAAGGTTATTATATTATTTAAGAGTCGGCAATCAATTAAATAATTATTTTAACCTAAACCCTAACTCTATAAATAGACGGTTATATCTATCGTGTAGGGGGTGCAAAAATCGATCGGCGCAATCGAAATAGAGAATTGTTACACACAACAAATTTTCTCTTGACTCCTCTCTTCCTCTCAAGAACGAGAAACACAAGAGATGTCCCTTCAAGACCGAAGGAAGAGCAATCAACACAAACAATGTCAGCTAATCGATTCGTCACGCTAGCACCCGGAGATCAATTGGCGTTGCTTGAAGGTCAAACAAGCACATATGGATCACCGCTAGAGGAATTTCATCTTTGGATCCTCACAGCGCAACGAAGGCATCCCGAAAGAGTCGTTTCAGATGATCAACAATCACATCAAAGAAAGATCCTAAACTCAAGTATTCATTTCTTCTTATATTAAATAAATTAATTATAAATTTGACGTGCAAGATCTCAGCTCATGATTTCAGGCAACTCGAATATTAAAAGAAATTTTAATATATCGTCCATCACTGCACGCTTCTGCTGCACCCGGAACCAACAGGTCACACATCTATTTGTCACCCGGAACCAACAGGTCACACATCTATTTGTCACCCATGAATAAAAAGGGAACAAAAGTTGAGAGGCGCCCTTAATTTCTCACCCTTATTTTCAAAACCCAAGCCCAACCAAAAGGCCACATCTTAACCCTGCAATTCTTGATCCATCTGCCAATCTGGAACTGAATAAAAGCATCAAATGAACTATTGGAAATGGGAGAAATTCTCATACCTTTTTCTCAAGTAAAATATTTGATGTAATTACCGAGCTTGGTGGAGTTCTTCAAGTCGTCTGCGGACTTTTTTGGCAAGCTGGTGGCAAATATCGGGGCTTGTACAGGGGGCACACATGAGATAGATTACATTACCCAGAGGCCTTGTGTACACACCATCTTCACGAAGCTTTTGAATAAGAGACCTCGCATACATGGATGCATACCCAGCATTACAGTCATCCGCTCTGAGTTCAATAGCCAGAAGTGTTCCAAGCACTACAACTCTTTGGACTGCAGGAATGGATGAGATCTCTTTCACTGCCTCAGCATCCCAAAGCTCCCGAAGCAACCGTCTTTCAGATATTAGGTTGGGGTTCGTCTGGGGATCTCTGAACCATTTGATGGACTTAGCAGCTGCAGTACACCCCATAGCATGTGCAGTATAAGAGTGACCATGCAAAAGAGCCCGCAGCTTTGATTCTCCAATAAAAGCTTCAAAGACAGGATGGGTAGCTAATGTCACAGCCAAAGGTAGAATTCCTCCAGTCATCAGCTTCCCATAACAAGATATGTCTGGCTGACAACCCAATAATTCTGCAGCAGACTCGGCTCCTAGACGCCAGAATCCAGTAAAAACTTCATCAAAAATAACAGGAATCTTTCGGCTTTGGCACTCGCGAACTAATACACTTTGAAAAAGAGGATCAACCATATGCATTCCACCAGAACCTAATATAACCGGTTCAATGATCAATGATCCAATACGAGCTAACCCTTCTAATCCAGAATATAGGAGCAACTGCTGTGATATATATGATGAGTACTCAGCCGCAAGTTTCGAGTAATCCCTGGTCTTGCTGAAAACATCATCCCGAGAGCTAAACGTCAAATCATCTGGTTCCAGGTTTCGATCATCCAGCCAGTTGGTTAAAGAAAGATTCCACCTGCTGCTGCACATAAAAACTGTTGGAGGATCCAAAAATAGGCCTCTTCCTGTGTACCAAGGTTGTTGGAGAAATCCAGTAAAAGATGAGGGAGCTTGAGCTTCCATAGCACCCAAGGTGTCACCATGATAGCATCCTTTTAGTGCTAGAACCTTAAGCTCAATGGGCCTTCTGGCCATGTGAGCATCAGCAGCACCTGAAAAAATCCCATGATCAAAGCAGAACTTCCGAAAACCCATCTTGAGGGCAATTTCAACAGCTGTAGATCCATTATCTGAAAAAAAAACACGAGATGCCCACCCCTTACCAACTCCTTCGAGCAAAAGCTCTGCAGATTCTAAAGCAGGTTCGTGCACATTCTCAGGGAACATTACATGCCCGAATCTTGCAGCAGCGTAACCCATATTTCTAGCAAGCTCCAACTGTAAAGCATCATTGGGCCCCTGAGTCCACCAACTAGCACACGCATCAAATTGTTGAGTAATGAAATCACTGTTTTGAACCTTGTGAACAGAAAAATTTCCACCACAACGTGAATCTATCACAGTAACAGTTTCTTCAGGTACAAGTTTGTGCTGAGTAAATGGCCACCAGAATATATCACCTGCCTTTTTTGGCATGTCATGCAGCCTTTCAATTCTTCTAAAATATGCTGACAACATAACATCCCTCAAAGAACAAAATACATCACAAGAACTATCGAACCATTCAATTGCATCATCAGAAGTGTCATTAGGAAAACGAGGTAGCACGAGAACAGGGACCCTATTTCTCAAGTAAGATAATAGAGGCAATTCATTCATCAAGCCATGATCAACAAAAACTATTGCGATAACATCATAACCACGAATATTCAAACTCTCATATGCAGAAATTGTTCCAGAGATACCTCCTAGCTGTCCATCTCCAACAAGGATAGCAGGTAGACGAAAAGGCCGATATAAATCGCACTGCAGAGACCCTGAAGGTCCTGGACTAGCAATTCCCCCAGCAGTCTCAACCACGGTCCACACTCCGTCCTTTGCGCTACATTTATCGCTAGAATCCTTGCCCAAACATCTTTGCAACGTCTCAATAACTACGGAATCCTCCACAACCCCACCTTCCCTTTCTGCTGCTAAATGCGGTGACACCGCTTCCCTCCAACCAAATAATGTCTTGCAAATCAGTTCTGAATTCGCCACTGTCCCACTCCCGTCACTCCCTAGTAGCTTCTTCTCCTCGTACAATCCCAATTGGCAAACCCCGGGGCTCTCAACATCCCTGTCTGAATCTATACGACCTAAAACCGCCTCTGCGGCAGCAACAGAAGACCTGATGATATGATTAGAAGCAATGACCGAGAAACAAGGGCTGCGACTGATGAATAGTTCGGAAACCTTTCGAAAGATGTACCGGGAGTCACAGTCAGCTGGGAAGCCCGTCTGGACGGGCTTGATGTAGATGAATTTGGTTGGGGATGGTGAAGGTGAAGGAGAGAGTAAGACAGAAGCGGCGAGGCCAGTAGAAACTAGGGTTTTTCCTACACCAGTGTTGGAGCCCCAAATTGTGTATATGGGGTGGGAAAGCGTGTATTCTAGAGTCGATGG
The DNA here is from genome assembly GCA_963277665.1 of Viscum album. Taxonomy (NCBI): domain Eukaryota; kingdom Viridiplantae; phylum Streptophyta; class Magnoliopsida; order Santalales; family Viscaceae; genus Viscum; species Viscum album. The sequence goes on along the minus strand of OY728145.1, from coordinate 684,659,240 downwards.
CGGTTCAGGCAGTGGAGTGGCAGTGGAGACCTGCCGCCGGCGGAAGCAGACAGAGCAAGCTCTGCAGAGGGTGGAGCGATGGGCACCGAAGACAAAGAGTGCCGACGCCTGAAGAACCATGGGTGACTAAACCTCTCCCGGGGAAGGGTGAGGTGATAGAAAGAAGCGTCAAGAAAAAATGGAGGGTAACATTTTGAATAGGAGGGTGTTGAAATATTTTTCCTCATCTCAACATTAAATTGAATATTGAGAAATATATGTTAAAGAAAATTGATTCAATTCATTACGAGTTCCGGACTTCCGCTCAGGGTCGAGACCTTTCTTCTGCGGCGTTGGGGTCAGATCCTGTTCTTCCGTGGCATAGGATCGTGATTCAGTCTTGCAGCGCCAGGGTTGTGATTCAGTTCCGCGGCGAAGGGGTCGTGATCCGTGCTTCTGTGTTGTGCTCCGGCAGGGATGCTTTGGGTGGATTGTGTGGTCTCTACGAGCGACGTTGATGGCGGCAACGGTTTTTGCAAAGCTCTGAGTCGTCACCATCATTGGGGTGGCCCTGTTTCGTTCCCTCGTGGGTTCCTCTCACTTCCCGCGTGCTTGCTCATTTTGACGTCCGATGCGAGTTTCTCCTCGGCTCAAACCTAATCAGATTCATGTCCATAGTGGCGCTTCTGGTTCAGATCAGCGTGATTCCCCTCTTCGATGACGCTCCTTTGGTGTGGATGTTGGGTCTTCCAGCCCTAGGTGGCGTTGGTCTGACTTCTCGCATCTTGGGGTGTCTCCTTTCTTTGAGTTGTTCATCTACGGTTGCGGTTTCGATGGGAGCCTCATGGATTAGTTGCAACAAGGTTGTCTTCTGACGATGGTTCCAGCGTGCGGGATGATGACAATGTCATTGATGCCTTTCTGATTGGTGATTTTGTGAATGTTTCTGCGGTGGTTCTCTGATTCTAGGTTGTTGTGTCCTATGGTCCGCGTTCAAGAGTCTATGCATCCAGACTTCCTTCAAGGGGTTGCTTCAAATGAGGTTTAGAGCAGAAAGTTTTCACTTGACCATTGCTTCCGGATTTGGACGTTTGAGAGAGTATGATTTTTTTCATCGATACCGGGCTCGTGCATTTCTGTATGGGATAACTTGTCGTGCAGTGATGTGAAGGTGGAAGCTGGACTTAACATTTTTGATGTTGGGGAGGAGGTTCTCTTTGTTGTCTTGTTCTGGTTACTGATGACTTTTTGACTGTTGGGGCACAGTTTTTTGTCTTTATGTCCTTGATGTCTTGTTGGGTTCCCCCTTACCCCTTAAAAGGGATTTTGATAATAAAAATATTAATTTTCAGTCATTTATATATTTGTATATATATTTATATTATTTGAACCCCCATAATATTACAATATCATTTATTAATATATTTTAGTAGTATAAAATAGTTATAAATAGTGACAATAGAAGAACTGTGTTGTGTAAGTGGACTCCTCGGGAGATCGACTCGAGGGTGTGCACTATGGTGCATTCTTAGGTAAATAAGGAAATATTGAGTTGAGATTCTTGGCAAATCTCATACATCAAATAGTTTTAAATATTTTGTTTTTTATTTTATTTTTCTTCCCCAAGCATCCCCAATAGATGTAAAAACCCACAAGACAACTATCTCTCCCACACTTGAGTTCAATTAGAATCATGCAAGTTACTTCCAGTGCAAACTGGATAAACCTTCTAAGCTGAGCATTGACTTTCGTCTGGAAATACCTATGTTGATAATTGTTTGACTAACCTTGGAAAAATATTCCTTGTTTTCATAAATATTTAATTATACTGGTTATTCCGACCTTGGTTAGAATTGAAAAAGTCTTTGTTGGTTTTGTTGGAAAGGTATTATGTCACATCCGGTTTTTCATGTCTTGGTTTTGATCCGGTTCATTGGAAATCCTGATCATTTTTTAGGTTTTGGATGAAGTGAATGTTGAGTTTTTAAGTTCCATCTATGTCTAATCATCCTACCATGAGTGCCACATAGCTTGTTGGGAGTTTTTTTTTGGAGAAAAGGGTGGTTACTTTAAAATTTGGGCCAAACCGTGAGTCCATTTCCATATTTAAAAACAAAATTTGTTTTTTTATAACTCCTTAGTTTTTTAACATTTTTCACTCATTACACTCCCACTTGTCCTCCCCTGACCTATTCAAACCACCATATCCATTTGGACCCCTTAGGAACTAATAATCATGGTGGATTTGGGTTATTTATTCAGGTATTGGGATAACCCGTGATCCCATTTCCAGTTTTTAAAAAAATATTTTGTTTTTTATATCTTATTCATTTTTTTAATATTTTTCAGGCATTCCACCTCTCACTCAAGCCCCAAAACCCTAGGCACACCCCCATGTTTCATTTTTCCTATTTAGAGCTCGTCTTCATCGGGGATTAGGGCGAACTTCCTCAGGGTTTCTCAAATCGTCCAGATTGGAAGAGGTAATATGTTTCTTTCATAAATCATTATTTTCTAACTCTTCCCCCCCCCCAAATCTTATTTCTGTGGTTCATCCAGACCTAAGGAGCCTCACTATTTAGTTTCAAGCCATTCCCTATCCTCCAAGGGTGTGGATTTAAGGTAAGATGAAGAGTTTTCTAGTTATCAAGGTGAGTTTCTTTCTCCTTTCTCCTCCTTCCTCCTCCTCCTCCCATTATTTCTTGGTTCTCTCTTCTCCCCTGGTCAAGCATGATCTAGGGTTATGTTATCCCATGATTTTTGATGGGGTTCTTGTTCATTTGGGGATGGTCTTTATAGGTTTAAGTTTTATAAACCCCCAGATGGTGATATCAGGTGTGCGTTTCCATTCCGCCAAGGATTTGAGGTAGGTTCCCCATTTCACATGTCCTTTTTATTTTATGATTCATCTTTTTTCATGGTATTTTAACCCTCTACACATTCTGAGTATTGTTTTACAAGCCTTAAATAATTTTATTTAGTGTTCAATGTGGTGTGTATGCCTTGTTTTGTGAAAAGTAGTGTTGTTTTGTAATAAAAGTGCACACCAAGTGTTTGTGTAAATGTTCCATTATCTTTTGCACCTGGTTTGTGATTTTTAGAAACCGATTTAGCCATTTAAATAAAAAAATTTCATGCAAATTTGATTTTATGACCTTTTTAGTGTTAAATAGAATTTGTTTTATTAAGTGTTGCATGCCTCATTTTTGGGAAAGTGCCTGGTTGGCTTTTGTGTGCTCAAGGTGATATAAAACAATTGATTTGTCTTATGAAAAATATTGGCAGCATGTGAATCAATGTTTTTGGGTTTTTTATGTGGGTTCCAATCTGGTTTTGTGTTTTATAATGAAATGAGTTTTGGTTTTTAGGGTGTTTTGACACGTGTTCCCGATAAATGGTTTATTTGGCATCTTTATAGAAATGGATGGGTTTTGAACGTGTAACCTAAATTTTTAAGGGGTTTAAGTAAATGTTTCATTGCTTCCAATGGTGTTTTTATACCTCTTAATGAATAGTGAAATTGGTTCTTTTGATGAATTTCATTTTTGTGGAGAATGCTTAAAAGCTCGTTTGGAAATTCTCTTGTAAAAATGGGTTTCATGTATATTGCATTTTATATCATTTGGTTTCATTTTATGATTCGTGAAATTGATTTATTAAATGGTGTTGGAGCTGCCAAATCTGGATTGATATGGTATTGTTGGGTGTTTGTCCTTAAAATGGCATTTTTAATAGATTTTATGTGTACAACCTCGTTATACTTCTTGAAATTGTTTTATGAAAATTTTAAGTGGTTTATTGATCTGTAAAAGAAAATTGAAACATGTTTGCAGGCTATTTGGTGTGTGTATGATTTTCATATGAAATTTTCATGTGCAAAGTGTATTTGATAATGTGTGGAACTTGATTGAGCATAAAGAGAGAAACCTGAGTATCTAGGTGGGCGGACGTGTATTAATATGCTAGTGATTTGGTGTGGTTTCATCCATGTTTCACGTAGAAGGTTTGATGATGAAAACACTAACTAAACTATGATGATGATGTTTGTGACCTCTAGGTTATGAGTATTGTTCCCTACTAGTGGTTCATGCATGATAATGAATATTTGTTATGGTTACTTTTCACTGATATACGAGGTACCTGGGGCTCACAACTAGCTAGTACCTAGGGGTGTTCCTGTGACTAGTGATTATTGGATATTTTGTACTCACCATCGGCATATGGTGTGTTTGGTTGGTAAATTAAACAATGTGTGTGTTCTATTTATAAGTGTACATTATTTAAAGCAACCCTCTTGAAAACTATTTTCATTTTGAAGTTGCATCTCTTTGAAATTGGTTACTAGCATTTCCTACTTATGAAAACTTGAAAGAATTCTATTTTGTAATGATTATAACATGGAAAATTGTTTGGAAAACATACTTTTATATATTTTATTTCAAACTTTAAATTGATGTTTCTTTTATTTTAAAATAAGTTCATTGGTAATAGAATATTGGGCTAGCCTACTGAGTTTTAATACTCACACCAATAGTTTTCTTATATTTTTAGCCCTTGTGCAGGTTTCAGCTTGAGTTCAGTCACCTTGAGTGACATGGGATTTTTGTGTTGGAGAGTTACTAGAGAGGTCACATAGAGTTAGTTGGTCATCAGGTTTGGTCGGTTTAGTTGTATCGTTTAGTTATACTTTCAATTTTGTCGTATAAATGATGTCAGTTCAATTTTTATATAAATGTGTATTGGGTTGTCCATTCTTTCCACCAGTTTCCTTATTATTTATATTTGGGTGAAATAGTTCCCTTGTATATACTCTATTGATGCCCTCGGTGCTTGTCGATATCTTGGGAGGATCGAGAATGCCTTTTGGGACTTGTCGTGGAGCGACCCGAGTGATCAGTTCAGGGTCGACTCGGGATGGTTTGTGAAAAAATGGTCTTAGAGCAGGTTGGCTCTTAGCAGAACATACTTTTTAGAGTGCCCTTGTTATTTGGGGGATGTTATGATATATGGGGTAGGATTTTTGGAACTTTAGGTGTAGGTTCGGGAAGAGCGTCGTGAACTCTTTCTCGTTCCAATCCTTAGGTGTCCACGGGAAGTCTGATTTTATTAGTTTTTTTGGTTCTTAAGGATTGTTTGGTGATTGGGATGCAACAAGGGGAATTGTACTAATGTCCTCTATGATCTTGCAAGGCCTGAAAATCCATATGGAGCTAGGGAATGGTCCTAAGAAGGCTCTCTGTGTTGGCGGTGTGTTTGACATATGGTCACCAACCATATGGTCAAGTCACCCACCGACACTAGTTCCCTTTTGTGGGTCTTTTAGGGCTTTCTTGAATTCTAATTTTTGTGTTGAAAATCCTTATGTGAGAATTGTGGAAGTGGGTTTTCGAAGCTTAATATATGAACGGTTTTTATAATGTTGGGTTTTTTTGAAACAATTTTTTGGTGAGAAAGTGTAATTACTTATCAGGATCGAATTTCCTTAATCTAAACTTATGGTTTATTGAAATAAAATGGTTGGAAGGCATGAATTATTTTAATATGATTCTGAAAAATTGTTTAAAATGGGATGTTTTGGGTTGTTGAAGAGTGTTTGAATCTGATGAATTGGTTTTGGGAATTGGTTTTGAGTAGTTGGTGTTTTCTTAAAAAGGGTTTTCGCCTTTGTGGCTGTCGAATTAAGAAAAGAGACCTTTCTGAATTTTTGAAAATGGGAAACGGATGTTTGAATGGAATGCTTGTTTTGGTAGTTGTTTTAAAATAAATTAAATTAGTTATAAATCAAATGGTTCTTGAAAGAGTGTGGTTTGTTGAGATGCTGAAAAATGTTTTGAATAAAGGGAGAGGATTTTGATGGAGACTTATGGGGTTTATTTTTTAATCTTGTTAAAATGGTTTGTTGCGTGGAAATATGAAAATGGTTTTTGACTTGGTGGTTATTTTTCCTATGGAAGGTACATTTTTTTTTGAAATGGGTTGAAGTTTTTGGCTTTTAAAATGAGGATGTTTGTTTTATCCTTTGGTGTTTTCATGGGTGCTCACATGCATGGTTTTGTATAGATATGTTGATGGATGCTCAGTATAGTATAGTGGTTGGGTGCTTAGGGTGGCACGAGAATGTGCATGTGAGTGAGACTTGATAAAACACCATTAGTGAATGTGAAAATCCACCAAGTTAGTTGTTTTTAAAAATTATTTTAAGCTGAAAATTTGTTGTGTTTTTGTAAACCGATGTTTATGTGGGTTGCTTTTTCATGTTTTAGAAGTGTGATTTATTTGGTATGATTATTCATGATCTAAAAGTGATACTCTTGGTGTGTTTTGATATGGGATATTTTTGGTGGCTTGATTTTAGAGCATTGTTCAGTGGGTTTCTAAGGATATATTGGATGATGTGATGTGGCCATGGACAGTTCTCCATTGGAAATATTTTCAATTGATCAGACTAAGGATTTGTTTAAAACATTAAATCCACCTCTTCGGAAGATGACTAAACTCATTTGATGGAATATAGATCTATTTGGGATTGATTTAAAGTGTTTCCCTATTATGATAATTATTTTAGATAAAGCAATTGTGTTCGATGATGTTGATGTGTTTCGTTGTATTCCTTGTCCATTCTGCTCCTTGTTTGGAGTGAGAGAGAATGGAGCCATGTATATATGAGTTCCTATTTAGATGAAGGTGTTTTGTTGAGAAAGTGAGGTTCGTGGGTTGTTTTGATCCTTAGATCTTGGCTGAGGCACAACCGATACCTCAAACATCAGGGCTCCAGCCATAGGCCTCGGAGTGAAGCTTTTCATGTAGTCAAGAAATCGCCAGAGGTGTGGGGAGCTCGACTAATCTCTTGCTTTCATTATTGTGGTAAGGCAGTTTCTATGTTTTTTATTGTGGTTTCTCATTACTGTGGTTTTCCTTTTTCGCAAATATCATGGTGGACTTACCCATCACGTAGTGTTTATGGTTATTCCTTCTCAGATGTGGGTTTCCGATCAATGTCCCTGTGTGGATCTCTATTGTGAATCGGGTGCAGTCTTGGTTTTACCTGTTCATATGTGGAGAGTTTTGGGTGGTTCCTCTATTTATTTTGTGGTTTTAGTGGCCCAACGATTGGGTCCCCTTCCCTCCCCGCCCTGAGTGGTGGTGGTTTTGATTCGTTCTGAATGTGTTGGCACAGTTCTTGTCCCCTCTGTTCAGGAGTGGGTGGTTTAAATGTTCATGTTGTAACCCTATTAACTTGGGTCTGTAGGTTTTTATAGGAGAGTTTCGGTGGGCTTGTGCAGGTGAGGCCTGATTCTAGTTCATGTTGAATTCTTATTTGTTCATTTCTAGTTGGTCTCTAATGGTGGGGAGACTCACTATGGGTCTCAAAGATCTGTCCTTTAAAAATTTGTCAGATGGTTGTTGTGATTTAATGGCGGGGAGCCCGTTACGGCCCCCACCCAAATCATTGGATTTTGTGAGTGAAATTTGGTTTGGGTGATCATTGGGTTTATTGGGAGAAGGCTGAACCATCTAGTTTTTGGCTCAGTTGTGGTGGTGGTGGCTTGATCTTTCCGATGATTCTCAGGAAGTGGTTGTGAGTTGGTGTTTTATTTGGGCAAGAGGATTAAGTTACATTGATGGTGGATGATATGTACTTGTATTGAGATACTGTACCATGTTGATAAGGAATAATTAGGTGTTTTTCTTTCAGTTGGAAAGTGTTATGGATTTCTGGGGGCGAAAAGCTTTAATGGTGGGGAGAATTGTCACACCTGATTTTTTATATCTAGGTTTTGATCTAGTTCATTGGAAATCATGATCATTTTCTTGGGTTTTGATTGATATTAATGTTTAGTTTTGAAGTTACATATATATTTCTAATCACCCTACCATGGGTTCCCCATATCTTTTTGGGAGTTTTTGGAGAAAAGGGTGGTTACTTCAAGATTTGGGCCAAACTGTGAGCCCATTTTCTTATTAAAAAAAATTGTTTCTTTTATAACTCCTTAGTTTTTCAACATTTTTCACTCATTCCACTTCCCACTTGGACTAACCTTACCTATTAAAATCACCATATCCATTTTGACCCCTTAGTAACTCATAATCAGAGTGGATTTGGGTTATTTATTTAGGTACTGGGCCAGCCCATGAGCCCATTTCCAATCTTAAAAAAATATTTTATTTCTTTTTTATATTATTTATTTTTTAATATTTTTGTTACTCCACCTCTCAATCGAGACCAAAAAACCCTAGGATCACCCACATGTTCCATTTTCCCTCTTTGGGTCTCATCTTCATCGGGGATTAGGGCGAACTTCCTCAAGGTTTCTTAAATCGTCCATATTTGAAGAGATAATTTGTTTCTTTCATAAATCATTCATTTTTTACAATTTTCCCCAAAATATTCTTTCCTTGGTTTATCCAGACCTAAGGAGACTCTAAATTTATTTCCAATCCATTCCCTCTCCTCTAAGGGTGTGAATCTAAGGGAGGATGAAGAGTTCTCTAGTTATCAAGGTGATTTTTCTTCTCCTTTCTCCTCATTCATCCTCCTCCTTCCATTATTTATTGGTTATATATTCTCCCCTGGTCATGAATAACCTAAGGTTCTGTTATCCCATGATTTTTATGGGGGTTTTGTTCATTTGGGTCTGTTATTCATAGGTTTAGGGTTTATAAACCCTCGAATGGTGATATCGGGTGTGCGTTTCCATTCCTCCAAGGATTTGAGGTAGGTTCCCCATTGAACATGTCATTTTTTTTAAGATTCATATTTTCATGGTATTTTAACCCTCTAAACATTATGAGTATTATTTTACAAGCCTTAAATAATTTTATTTGGTGTGGAAAGTGGTGTTTATGCCTTGTTTTGTGAAAAGTAGTGTTGTTTTGTAATAAAAGTGAACACCAAGTGTTTGTTTAGATGATCTGTTATATTTTGCACCTAGTGTGTGATGTTTAGAACCTAGTTTAGCTATTCAAATAATTTTTTTTGGAATGAAAATTTGGTTTTATGAAATTTATAGTGTTAAATAGATTTTTTTTTATTAAATATTACATGCCACGTTTTCGAGAAAGTGTCCAGTTGGATTTTGTGTGCTCAAGGTGATATAAAATGATTGATTTGTCTTATGAAAAATATTTTCAGCATGTGAATAAATTTTTTTGGGTTACTTATGTGGGTTCAAATCTGGTTTTGGGTATTATAATGAAATTATTATGAGTTTTTAGAGTGTTTTGGCATGTGTTCCTGATAAATGGCATGTTTTACATCTTTATAGAAATGGATGGGTTTTGAATGTGTAACCTAAATTTTTAAGAAATTTAGGTAAATTATTTTTTGATTAAAATGGTGTGTTTACACCTTTTAATTAATAGTGAAATTTGTTCTTTTTATAAATGTCATTTTTGTGAATAATGCTTAAAGGCTCGTTTGGCAATTCTCTTTAAAAATGGTTTCCATGTGTATTCCATGTTGTATCATTTGGTGTGATTTTATGATTCATTAAATTGATTTATTAATTGGTTTTGGGGCTTCCAAATCTAGATTAATATGGTATTGGTGGTCGTTTGGCTTTAAAAGGGAATTTTTGAATGTATTTTATGTGCACAACCTCGTTATACTTCTTGAAATTGTTTTATGAAAATTTTAAGTGGTTTATTGATCTGTGAAAGAAAAGTGAAACATGTTTGCAGACAGCTTGGTGTGTGTATGATTTGGATATGGAATTTTCATATGCAAAGTGTATTTTATAATGTGTGGAACTTTATTGATCACAAAGAGGGAAACCTGGGTATCTAGGTGGGTGGATGTGTACTAGTATTCTAGTGACCCAGAGTGGTTTCATTATTATTTCACATAGCAAGTTTGAGGATGAAAACACTAACTAAAATATGATGATGATTTCAGGGACCACTAGTTTATGGGTATTGTTCCCTACTAGTGTCTTGTGCATGAGAACAAATATTTATTATGGTTACTTTTTACCGAGATACAAGGTACCTAGGGCCCATAGCTAGCTAGTACCTATGGGTGTTCCCGTGACTAGTGCTCATTGGATATTTTGTACTCATCATCGACATACATTGTGTTTTTTTGGTAAATTCAGTAGCGTGTGTGTTCTATTTAAAAGTGTATATTCTTTAAAGCAGACCTCTTGAAAATTGTTTTCATTTTGAAGTTGCTTCTCTTTGAAATTGGTTACTAGAATTTCTTGCTTATGAAAACTTGTAATAATTTTATTTTGTAATGATTATATCATGGAACCATGTTTGGAAAACATAATTTTATATATTGTATTTTAAACATGAAATTGATGTTTCTTTTATTTTAAAGGAATTTAATTGGGAATAGAATATCGGGCTAGCCTACTATGTTTTAATACTCACGCCTATAGTTTTCTTATATTTTTAGACCTTGTGTAGGTTTCAGCTCGAGTTCGGTCGAATTGAGTGACATGAGATCATTGTGTTGGAGAGTTACTAGAGAGGTCACATGGAGTGAGTTGGTCATCAAGTCTGGTCGGTTTAGTTGTATTATTCAATTTTACTTTCAGTTTTTTCGTATAAATGATATCAGTTCAATTTTTATATAAATGTGTATTAGGATATCCATTCTTTATGCTATTTTCCTTATTGTTTATATTTGGGAAAAATTGTTCCCTTGTATACTCTATTGATTCCCTCAGTGATTGTCGTCATCCTAGGATAACCAAGAATGTTTTTCGGGACTTAGGGCAGAGCGGCCTGAGTGACCGGTTCAGGGTTGACTCGAGCTGGTTCATGACATATTCTTAGAAAAACCGCATTGCAATTTTTCTAAGGATATTTTATTTATGGGAATTGATCACTAAAATGTTTATTTGAAAAATAAATTTCGCAATAAACTTTCAATTGATAACTTGTTTCGATTTTGGATTAAGTTTTTGAATTATTGGACACCATCATTAACCTCACTATAGCAGTAGGATCACTAAGTCAACTCACATCATAATACCTTCAAAACTAGATGCGGTGACTTCTTAAGTAGATTTGGCATGTAAACAACCTTTTTCTCTAATTTGTTTTTATCATTTTGGGCCATGTTTTTAATAACATTCATAGAAACAATTGAGGTTTTATCAACTAAAGATCCTCCTATAATGACATCTATCACGCTCCTATCAGTAAGAAAACCCCCCTCATAAAAGTATTGAATAATAATTTTTTCACTAATTTGATGATTAAGGAAACTAAAACACAATATTTTAAATCAATCCCAATATTCATGAAAAGTATCACTTTGGGTTTTTGTGTTCCCATAGATTTCTTTCATAATTGTAGTAGTTATAGAGGTTGTAAAAAACTTCTCAAGAAAAATCTTCTTTAATTTACTCCTAGTTGTTCCATGTTAACAGGAAGAAAACTAAATTATTTAATATGGTTGTGTGGGTCATCTCCTAGAAGTCCATTAAAATTTTGAATTTGATGAATTAAAACAAATTTAATTTAAAAAAAAAAAGTGCATCAAAATATTCTGCATGATTTTGTTCATCGTATTCATACGATGAAGCTAATTATTTTAGTGTTCTGATTTTTGCCATTGTGATTTAAGGCTAAAAAAGGCTTATTATCGGTGTGTTGGTGGAAGTAGTTGAAGTTTCAAGCTTAAAAGTTCCAGACCTATAGTGATAAGTCCTATTTATTTTAAGGGCCAAAGGAAATAAATAGGGATTTGAACTTATGGGCATATTAAAACAAACTAGATCAACTTAGGAAACTTCCCTATAAATGGATCCAAATTTATTAAAGGGATTTTTTTGTGAATCCCAACTCAGTATTTTCTTATTTACTTAAGAATACACCATAGGTTACGCCTTGGGGTTGATATCTCTAGGAGGCCACTTACACAACATTGTTCTTCTATTATCAATATTTATAACAAAAATGTACTACTAAAATATACCACTAAATGATATAATAATATAGTAGAGGGTTTAAATAATATAATAATATATAAAAATATATAAATTTAAAACACAAAGAAAATAAAACGCACAGAATTTAGTGAGTGATAGTTTTTTGTTATAGAGAGATCACAATGAAGCAAATCATCATTCTTAAAAAAATAACTATCAATATTCAATTCAATGTTATGATCAAGAACTATCTCTCAACACCCTCTCATTGAAATGATATTACCCCTCACTGAGACCTTTAAATACAGAATAATACTCTCTCAAATTGTGGATAAGATAATTTTTCACCACACATCATCATCATAATGTTACTCCATAACTTGCAACATTATAATGATGAATGAGATGAATAAATATGAACAGGAAGAAGAAGTTGACAATAGGGAAATGGGTGAGACCACATATCTTAATCTTTCACTTTACTACCAGAATCTTATAATAAAATAAACAAAATCATTAAAGTGTAATAACTCAAATCAAAACATTGATCCCTCACTTTGAAAAACAATTGAAGTTAGTTCTCCACCCACATAGATATGAGATTAATAGAGGGAGAAAACAAAAGATAAAATGATAGATAAGAATAATATAATGAGAGAAAACAAATATATATAAAAATTTATAGATTATAATAGTAAAATCTCCTCCCTAGCTACTGCAAATGCCTGACACCATGAATGGATGTGGAAGTAAAGATTTATCAGGATGAGGGATGGATCATTTTCACTTTGAATATGTACTTCAAAAGTTTACTTGTGTTTGGATTAATAAATGGAAAAATCTATAGATGTTTTATTTTATAAATTTGTTCACCAACATCTTAAATTTTATCTCATGAAATTTCAACATCATTGAACCCATATAGCATACTCTATAGCTGAATTACTAAAGTAAAATTTTCTGGCTTGGAAGACTCTTTGAATTCCAATTCTATGGTTTCCCATGAATTTATGACATTAAAAATAGTTGAATATCAAGTTGATATAGTTAATTGAAATGTTTCCAGTAATATCCACTATCTTTATATAAAATTTTAACTCATTTGGTCAGTCTATTTATGATATATAGGATGAAAATTAAAATTCTCCAAAATTGTGCATAAATTTTGATGCCCCCCATGTATACTTCATTTGGGCATCATATGTTTTAAATCAGAAGTTGGTATAGTTGAATGAAATGTATCCCATAAATCATATAATCCTAAAAAAAGAAATTTAACAATTTGAATAAGTGTGCAAAATTTTATGACTAAAATACCAAACTAGATAAAAATAAAAAATTATGAAATTTTAATAATAAAGTATATAACATTACTAAAACCTAAAAATGTGACAATTAACCTTAGCATGATAAATTTTTTAGATTAAAAAATTGAATTAAGAAATATAGTTTATGAAAATATAAGCTTCATCAGTGTCATACAATATGTATTTGGTATGTTAGCAGTGTATGCTTCATATTGAATCCCCCTGCCTAAGATTGTAAAGATACTTAGCATGAGAACCTTCATAATTTGATACATTTATTATATAATCCTTGAGGCTCATTCAATCTGGGGGTGTTTTGGAATTTTGATGATCATGTCATCTATTGAGTCTTATCCAAGATGGTATTTTTCCTCTCATATGACAAGCATGACATATAGGCCCTAAATTTAGATAGATCGAGGAAGTTGATGGCTATATATATATAATTTTCATGTGATGTGATAATCTATTTGGGTGAGAGGAAAGTGATGGGATCATCCACTTAAATTAATTTTGTCTAATTTATTCATCAACCTGGTCAACCTATACTTAGATAATCAAGAACATGTGAGTATACTATATAGGATTGAGATACTCAGTGTCCCATGGTCAATCAATATCTTAGAGAAAGGGATTATATGATTATTCATACTTGTATAAGATATAACTAGTTGACATGGGAATGTAGATACATGTGTTAAATAGAGATCATGTAAGATCCCTTTACAGCTTGAGTAGTATTGACACTTTACTAGTGGATAATCTTTGGTTACATTTATGGATTCTTTAATTTATAATTTTTCTCAATGATAAAAAGTCCCATGGGGTAGTACTTTATGGTTGTGTGAATGAGGATAAAGTTTATGAAACTTCGAGAGATACCATAAAAGTATTTTGGAAGATATTTGAAAGAAGTTCGGGATGGATTATCACAAGATGTTACAGATGATGTAACATGTGGTGAAAATAGATGATAACCTTTTCAAAAGGAGTTATATAATATATCCAAAAAAGTTTTGGATATGATTTTATGATTTATTGTATATGATGTGACATAAGTTGAAAGTGTGTTAAGACTACTAGGCTTTTAGTGTAAGTGGGAGATTGGTGGAGATAAGCACTAAAACCACATAGGTCATGGCATAGTGAATGTTATGGTATGTGTGAGGAAACTCCATGGTATAGTGAAAGTCACAATATCAGGTTTCTCATGCTTGGTGATTTTTTCATTATATCATAATATTTTGTCTATTTCATTTCTCCAACCCAAATTATATCATACTTGGTAATTCATAAAAAATGATGATTTTGGGGAGTTATAATGTTTTATAGAAATCTTTTAAACATTAATAAATTCATTACGATGATTGAGGAAATGTTAAAATAGTTGTAATGTTGAGAGATGTTTATAAAACGACTCATGAATACAGACCATCTATTTGGGTTCTTAGAGGCCTATATAAACATGAATTGATCCCCACAGATGGGATTACGAGTATGAAACCCATTACTCTAATTATAGCTTCTCAAAATCATGATCATTCAAGATATATATTCTCTCAAGCCTTTAAAATCAATGTTCTATAAAAATATGAATTGTGGGATATCCTTCCCAATCATTAGGATATTTTTATGTGATCCACCCTCTTTGAGGGAAGAACCCATTGGCTACTCCCCATTGATCTTGATCAAGATCGTGTAAAGATTGTCCAGTCTATATCATCAAGGTGTAAGGTATACCATTATTTTCTTAATTTTATTATTCAATCCAGTTGTATAGATAGATTTTGGGTTTAATCATGTTTTGGAGTTGTCTTCTATTGTGTTAAGGATGTGTGTCATACCTTCAAAAAACATCATATACAACTCATGAATTATTTTATTTACCAAAAAATAAAGGCCAATTATATCCACACATATTCAAAATATTCTCACTGCACAAGGTACATGAAACTCATTCCTGTAAAGTATTAAAATCAAGAAAACCCAAAATCCCCACAATAGTAAGTATAATGAAATAGGTGGATAATCCATACTTTTCTAGATAGATCCTAATACCCCATGACATTTATAATTCTGATTCAAAATCTTGTTATCTATAGATCAATACTAATTAGATACCTTAATTCCATTACAATCCTAACACCTAATACATATAAAATGTAATTAATATTTACTATCAAGTTCAAAACCCACAAAAAATCATTTTCATGGTTGAACATAACTAGATCATATGACATATCTAACATGTGAATCCTTATATACATGGTTTGAATTTTATAAAAAATTGTTTAAATAATTTAAAAAAATTCATTTATACATAATATAAACATTTTTATATTAATGAATAATAAAAATTTATGGAATTATTAAATAAATGAAAAATTTATAAATTTAGACATGATATAAACATTTTTGAATATTTCATAAATAAAAAATTATAAACACTTTGTAATTTAACAAGATTTATTAATAACACATAAATAATTAAACATGAAAATTTTATATTTATTTCAATATAAACTCTTTCATATTATTATTTTACATCATATTCGAAATGAACTACTTTATATTAAAATGATAATAATGAAAATATAAAAATTTTATTTAATTTAAATATCATAGATATTATTTTACTTAAATATTTTATCAAAATATAGCAAAACACCTTTTTATTATGGTTTATATAAATTTAAAAATAAGTCATTTCAATATGAACACTTCATAAATTAATATAAATGCCTTTATATTTTACCTCATTTTATAGTTTATAAACACTTTATAAATTAAAATACCATGTAAATCCACTTTAAACCTAGATCACATCCACCAAAATGTTTTAGGTATGATCTAAAGACCCCTTCATGGCCAAACCAGTGGTGGGTTTTATGAATTTTAAGGGATTTTTTTATTTAATAGCATAAAACTATGACCATTTTAAATAAAACCCCCAATGTTGTTTCTTCCAAGTGATAACACATTCTAAAGTGAACCAAATAATTTTTCCTTAGGTGAATTTTCTTTTATAAGAACCTTTAAATGTCCTAATTTTGAAACCATGATGGGTTTTTTCTTGGCTATGTAACGATTTTATTATGGAAAACGCATTTTGATAATAACCATAAGTGTTTATTCAGCTAAAAACATATTGTAAAAATCACATTTTACAATGATCGGTTTTTCAATAACTATTTTCATTCCTTTTTTCTTAAAACAAGGTATTTTTTTTTTGTAATTTTATAAATCATTCTTATTTTTCATAAAATTGTATTGTGGTTATGGAAAAAATTCATGAACCACAACTGTTTTCCATAAAACATGCCATGGTTCTAGAAAAAATTGTTTTTTTTAATTCTTTAGCTATTTAAACATCAATCCAAACATAATGGAAGTCACTTTGATATAGATAAAGGGTTTTGAAAGTGTAAAACCCTTGTCAATATATAGTGAAAACTATATAACAAAACCAATTTTCAACAAGATTCAACCATTTATTTCAATTGAATAAAATATAAATGAGTAAAATGCCTTTTTTTTATAAATCCAACTCATTCTTATTCTTTATTGTGGTTAATAATGATCACTAAGAAGAATCTAACAGTATTTTTCCTCTTATAGTATCCACAAGTTTTCATGAATCTCCCAACACTTGGGGTAGATTTACTTCATGATGAAGTCTGCTAGAACCCTGATTTAAAGGAAATAAAGAAATATAACTTCTCATTTTTTCATTTTTATGGATTAACTATCATACATATCTCATATAAACATTTCATAGGGACTGAATTACTTTATATATCCCTCCAAGGCCACTCCTTGGATATCAAATGTTTCTTAAACTTTTGGATAATAATGAAATATTCCAAACATTACAACTATTTTTAAATTATAATCCAATCAACCTATTTATTTTTTAATGTTTAAACAATTAATATAGACATTTAAATTCCTTTGAGTATTATAATATCATATTCTAAACCGACCATGATAGATTATTTTGGGAGAAATATAAATAAAAAATAGCCAACATGTATTATCGAATAAAACATGCCCTGAAATACTCTAAACCATGATGTAGTGACCTTACCCATGACATAATTTAATTCATCACAAATTATTATTTGGTTAACAACAACATGTCATGACTATAGCTTTTGTGTATTTTTCTATCAATTATATATTATGATGTGATGGGTAGTGATAAAGATAATATTTTAATATTTATACATATATTTTTAATTTATTTAATCCCAAAAAATTAATCAATTTGAGTTTATTTTCATCATTTTATGATTTTTGGTGGAGTTTGCACTTAAATGTGAAAATTTGTTAAATCTAGACATTTAACAGTTTTTTATTACTTATTTTTTTCAAGCATAACTTCTACATTTTTGATCCAATTCAAGTGATTCCTTTTTTTAGTCTTATAGTTTTCATGGGATAAAAATTCTTCTTCTTTAACTAGAGACCATTTGAAGTCCCACATGCCCAAACAAATTGACTACATTGAAGAGTTATTCTGGTGAGCAGAATAGACCATACCTTATTAATTGAGGCATATCTCGGACTACCAACCTTCAAATGGGATTATTCTATCTGGGTTAGAAATTTTACTCAAATTTAAATATTCAAAGTAAATTTTATGGATAATTTCTTTTATTAAGGCTACCCTTGAACTAATCAAAGTGGGGTTTGTTGTGGAATAGTGTTTGGCAGCCATAAAAAGCTAGTTCTATTAAATTGGTCGTAAATTATTTGAAATGGATCCAAATGATTTGAAATTTAAATGATAGATATAAAACTCAATTTGGAACATCTTATAATAAGGTACCTCGACATTTTTTGGCCATCTGGTGGGCAGAACTAAATAAAACATATGGTGGACACATTCTGGAGGAGAAAATTTCTGTTTTTCTCTCTCTCTTTTGTTATTCCTAATATTGTAATGCCTTCTTCTCCCCCCTTATTCACAATTAACCTTACCATGGTGGGTGTGATTGGTGAAGGATAGGTTTTCCCCTTTTTAGTTCTTGAGTTCTTTAATTAATGATTTAAGATCATTTTCTCTTTTCTGCAAAGTTGGTTTCAAATTCTAATAACAAATTTTTATTATCTTACGTGACCGTATTTGATTTTATATTCTATTTTTATTATTTAATTTTTTAATGATAAATAACCCCCTCCACTAAGTACTAGTTTATATACAATGTATTAGACCATTTATTGGTGGTTAAGTACTCAGTAATCACCAATACGTGTAGAAGGGGGTAGTGTCCATTCTTGCTTGTTTGGGATAAACAATACCCGATTGGGAATTTCCTTAGTCAATTGGGGGTATTCAATACAAATTTATCAAAAATTAGAAGGATTATATACCAATATAATATTTTTTGAAGGTTTATTATTATCATTTCCATTTGACCAAAGGATTGAGATAAAGCTATTGTAGAATCTCACTTTTATCAACATAGCCGAAAAGAATTGGATAAATTAGAACTATGATAAAATTAAAATTAAAGAACTAAACCTGACGTGATCATCATTCTAATATAGCTTTAAATCACTTGTTTAATGAACTTTTTCTCAATATTATTCTTAAATTACTTTCCTTTTTTTAGATTATTTTCTTTTCAAAATCAATCAATTTCAAAAAAATCACTACTTCATTCTCTAAATTTAAATTGACAAACTTTATTGTTGTGTGCTTATCTCTGGAGACAACCTAGGTTGACCACTATAATTCATTTTAACTTAGAAAATAATTTTGTTTTCCACAACCCATGATAGGCATGTTTCAGGTAGGTTAGTAATTATATGAACACCATCCTCCCCAATGCACGTAATATTAATTATATCTCATGAGATGTTATATACGGGGCATAATTAGCCAGTCAAGTACACTATTTTATGATGTGTTGGTAGTGGACCTTGAATTATTATTATGACATAAAATTATTATTTTTTCACATTTATATTATATGATTCATGTTTCTCTTATGTTCATGGTTTCATTATAGGCACCATGATCTCACTAAACTTCATACTAATTTATTTCTCCATGTTTTTTTATCCCTGTACTAGGATATTAACTCACTCTATTTCATTTGATATATTTATCAAGCATGTCACATGTATTGATATTATAATAAATAAATTATAACAAAATTATCATGAAAGTTTATATAAACTTTTATGTATTTGTATGTAAAAGGTATGCAATATGAATATAGTCACCAAAGAGTGTATCTTTGTGTTCTAGGTTGTGCATTAATATTTTAATTATTATTTACATTTATGAAGAAATTATGTAAAATTATATCTATGAAATATGATCCATTATACAATCACTCAAAACTACATTTATTCTATGGTTTCTCTAAATAAACTATAATATATATATATACAAGTATGTATCCCATATTTTCCTTCATATAGATAATGGTATTCAATGAATAAGTGAAATTCATAATTTTATATAATTAAGACCTAAAATCCATTAAGTAACATTTTATTAGGCATCCCAAGGAAATAAAGGGATATTATTTTATCATACCTAAGAGAACAATGAGTTTTTTCCAATATATTTCTTAAGAAACTACTCATTTCCCAAGGATCCTATAGGATGGAACTTAAACATAATGAGGTTCAAGACTAAAAAAATAAAATGTTATAGATGTAGAAGATAAGTTAGCTCCATAAGTGGTTGTGTAAACTGAAATTAATTTTATTATACAAGAACCTTTAGGGGATAATATTATTCATCAAAATCTATAGATATATGGTTTTTATGGAAATTATAACAATTTAACATTCATAGAAGTTGAATATACTTCTTACCAAGATACTATTGATGACTATGGATCTAATAAATGTATCATAGCTATGAATTTTTTAATAAATTCCATAAAAAAATAACAATGTTTGGAACTTAACTGATCTAACTAGGGGCTGGACATATAAGATAACAATAGGTTATTAAAAATATAATAGAAATGAATGTTATAGTTTTTACCTATAAATATCATTTAGTGATAAAATGAAATAATATAATACATGGTATTTACTATAAAGAAACCTTTTTACCAGTAGTTTCCATAAAATGTATAAAGGTTATATTTTCCATAAAATCAAACTATAATTACATGATCAATCAACTAAATATAAAAACTATATTTCTTAGTGAGATGTTTTTTAAATAAGTGTATTTGAAAAAAAAAATTAATCATCCAAATAAAATTTTTAAGGCTTTCAAGTTATAATGATCCATTTATGGATTGAACTTAGTCTTTCATAGTGAAATACTCATGGAATTGTAATTACGTGCTGTAAATTAAAAATATTTTTATAGAAATCATTTCAAATGGGATTCTATAATGATAAGTGAAGATATAGATGTTATAATATGACTATTATGGTTGTTGACAACAACTAGTCAAAGTTAGATACTCCTAGAAGATCATTGAAGTTTTGAAAAAATAAAAATTATATATTAATCATGAAATAAATGCTATAAAGTATATATAGTATGAAATTGAATTTCATCAATCATCTAGTTCATGTTGAATGAATGTGAAACACAATAAAGGAGAAAATCTCATCGATAACGTTTCTTGTATATATCCTAGAGATAAACAAATGAGAAAGAAAATATATAGTTTTAATGATATTTGGTAGTATGGTGGTGAATCATGAAGTTGTCTAAAAGAATATTAATGATTTATGGTTATTATTAAAGATCTATAAAATAAAATTCTTGGAGGCTGAGTGAGAATGATTATAGCATCTAACATAAACACTCTTCCAAAATAGAATTCAAAAAACCTGCCATGCGAGTGCACTATGAACGAGTGGGGAGAATGAGGTCACCTCAATCCTTGCACTGTGCATGTCAACCGAGAATGTCACTCGACATGAAGCTATGTTGTCTTTATTATCCATATATCACACTACTAAAAATATTATATATATCAATTTACCTATATCCACAATTGGGCTTATCTATTTTTATAGGTCACTTATAGCCATGGTTGAAACTTTCCCATGGATATAGGTAATCTATAGCCATAAAAAATCCCTAATTGTGGATATATCAGAACTCATTTCAATGCGGGTAAATGTTTTTATGAAATATTGGAGTGGGAAGGAGATTCTAGCCACAGTAAATCCCACTCTTGGATATAAGGTCCTAAGGATGGGTAATATAGACATTATTAGGCTTTTACCATGGTTATATAGTGCGGGGGTTGGAGATATAGCCGCATTTAGTTCGGACTATGTATATAGGATGATACTAGTGGGGCTATAGTCACAATTGATCTCAACCATGGATATAGGATGTCGGGGGGGGGGGTGCTATAGCCCTAGTTTGGTGAAACCATGGTTATAGGGTTCGATGTCCAATGGTTATAGACATGGTTTCATGAGATAATTATTATTGGATCTGGGGATGGGGGTCTATATCCATATCTTGGAGAAATCATGGCTATTGGGTTAGAAGGTTAGCATCTATAACTACCATTTTATGAGACCATGGTTATAGGATTTGGGGGTAGGCGGTTATAGATACAATTTTAGTAAATATTTTCCATAAGGTGATTATTGCAATGATTTATTAAGATCATGGAAATAGGTTTTATCTAGGTTTCTATATCCACGGTCCACCCAACCATGAATATAGGGTACGGGGACAGGATATGTAGCCCCGTAGACTAGGGAGACATTAATTAATTAAATAATAGTAATAATAATATATTTTAAAATTAAAATGTATGTATGTATGTATGTATGTATATATATATCTATATATGTATGTATGTATGTATGTTTTTATGTAATAAGTATTACAACAAAGTGGTAGAATCCTTTAAATAGAATTTGCAATACTATGAATAGAAACACACCGACCGCATTTTTTTAGAAAAAGATCTATAGCCACGACCCCTTGCTCAAGGCTACAGGTGACATGTGAACCAAATTCCACATCTACATGTCCTAGTGGGCTATAAACATGCTAATATATATCACAATAATATGTCTAAACTTATATCCATGAGTATAGGATGTATAACTCATGGCTATAGGTTTTTTTCTATATATGTCACCATCCTCATTGTCGACGAATTCCCGCCACCAAAACCATCCTAAAACAAAAACACAATCATCATTGATCAACATTGAACATCACTCATATCTAGTAAACATCATGTACCCCCATAAAACATGATCTTATAGCCATCGAATAAGATAAAATGAACCAATCCATAAGTTAAAAAAAGAAAGAACAAATATTGCATCTTCTACATTTCTTGTACTGGTAATGTTGCCACTAACAAGCTAGGTTGAGAACCAGGCTACCCAAATATACAATCCCCAGTCGACCATACATCACAACCACAACTAAACATCACCACACAACATCTACCCAATCCAAACATCTCCACATTCTCCATAAGAGAAGGTAATGTTGGATAATTCACCCAATATAGCTACCCTAAGTAGATCAGGAAGGAGGGATGAAGAACTGCATGTGATAAATGGAGAAGAAATAGGAGCTACTGCAAGACTAAAAGAATAGAAAATAAAAACCAAATGACACCCAGGAACCATAGACTCGATCCAAAAAACCAAAATAATAAATCACGACATACTCACACTCGCATGATTCATCGAAATACCCGCCTACACAATCCCAATATTCCATGAGAGCCTTCAGGAACGACCATATTTAGGTATACCAAGATGGATCTAGAAGTAATAAATAAGGGGAAACAACAAAATTTTGAGCCTATGAGTGAAGACCATAATACAAAAACATTGAATATAATAAAGTGTAGTACCATAAAACTCCAATAGATATAGAGTAAAATCTCCAAGATGTAGTGAGACATAGTTATATTGGACATATACACAGTACCTGATGAAAAGTAAAGGCATAAGGTTTCTACTGGATGGTGGTTATTTTTTTTAACAATAACTATTAGAAGTTTGATACTCTCAAAATAACACGGTTTTAAGGGTTGTTGAGAATATATGGTTGAAGTTTGATACTCCCAAAATATCATTGAATTTGCATAAAATTAAAAAAAGATACATTAACCATGAACTGAGAATTTAAAAATAAGAGTTAGCAAAAAATTCAATTACTTTAATTATATAGTTCATTTTGAATGACAATGAACCTCAATAAAGAAGAAAAGGTCATCAATGTTTTTTATTGATCATGGTCAAGAGATAAATAAAATACAATGAACATTTATTTTTTTAATGATATTTTGTAGTATTTTTGAGAATCTTGAATAGACCTAGAAGAATTTTAAGGATTCATTATTATTATAAAATAATGACATAAATACATGTAAGTGTTAATTATGTATATTTTTATTGGAGTATATCTAACACAATTTGAAACTCAACATGACATTTAAAATAAAAGAAGTCATCATATCAAAAATTATTGTTGTTTATGGTCAAGATATAAATAAACTATAATAAAAAATTATAGTTTTATTGATACTTGATAGAATGTTTTATAATCTTGAAGTTGTTTAGAAGAATCATAAAAATGATCGATTATCATTAAAGAACAACATAAATCCATATATGTGTTGGTTGTGTACAATATCATTGGATTATATTGAACACAATGTGAAATATGATACAATATTAAAACTCAACAATGTAAATTCCTTATAGAATAAAAAGGGACATTATATATAGTAGCATACAAATACACTCGAAAGAGTGTAAAGTCTACTAGATGATATGAAAGACAATTCTATTAAACATAGACACACCTAGATATAAAGGCACAAGGTTTTTATTGGGCCTAACCCATGAAAAATAAAAAAAATATAAATAACACAATGTATGCGAAGATAATCAATAAAATTTCAAAGAAAAAAAAATCTAGATACAATATATAAGAATTCTACCAAATGAAAATTTAAGACATGGGATATCTAACACAAAACTAATGAACACAACATTGTCTATGCATTATTCTTGATGAAGTGATAAGGTGTGGTCTACCCAATGTTGAAAAATCATGAGGGATTATTTATGTTTATATTTTACTTATCTATAATACATAGGAAACTAAAAAAAACATGAGCTGTAATATTTTTTGATATGTCTATTTTTTTAAAAGAAATTTAGAGGGAAGTAATATTTTTATTTTTAATTATTATTTAATTAGAATCATAAATGATTTTAAATGGATAGATATTGTAGGTAATCCAATCTACAATTCAATAAAAATTTATTTTTGGTTTTAATGTATTGTAAGTATTTTATCCTATAATATTTATTTTTTATTTTAGTATCTCTTAGAATGTTGTTATGAGGTATATATAAATCAAATTTAATTATAATAAAGCCAACCCATTTCATATTTATGGGATCTATATTAACTCTTAATTTGACTGATATCCTTGAATGTTTTTTTCCTTGGGAAAAATAAATCTTGATAATGGGAAGTTGTATTATGATGGGAATTGAGAAGACAGAAAAATTATATTTAGAAAATAAATGTTTTTGAGTTTTTTTGTAGGAGAAAAGTTTGGTTGAGAGAAGATAAAAACTCTTCAAATAAGTTCATGGCTCTTAAAAATTTTAAGTAAATTAAATCATTAGTTCATATCCATCCATGAGTGTATTATTTTCCATCTTCACAATATTTAAACTTTCTATTTTACAAAATAATTGGGGTGTTTATTGAAAATTAAAGAGGATTTTTACTATGTTAAATATGATACATTTTATGGATTTTTTAGAATTGGATAAAACTTATTCAAGAAGTAGATGACTTAAAAAACTATAAACCAAGATAATTCATTCTTTGACACTGAAACCACGTGTAATATAAAATGAAGAACATACCGTACATTAATGATAACCAAGTATCTTATCTTCGATCACATGATTGATAAAGACCACTTAGAATCAATAACATTCCTCCTAGAGTTTCCACAAGTTTATGAATCACACAATTCTTGGGAAAGATCCTTCTTTTGACTATAGTTTTCTAGTACCACTCAAATTAAAGAAAAAAAATGAGAAATGATCTTTGAATTGGAAGAATTGATAAGATATTGACACCACGTTCTCATGGTTATGGACTCTTTATATAAACCTTAAGGATTCATAGTAATCCTCTATCAAAGTTTCTCAAACATTAAGAAATTTTTGAGTAATGAATTTTGTTATAAACATGTTGTAACCTTCAATCATATGTAAATATTTAACATTTAAATGAATTCAACTAATTCTCATAAATGTTTCATCATATGAAACATTAAATATTAATGATTGATTACATGAAACAAGGGCTGAAGTTCATTTAACATCCATATAAATTTCTCAATCATACCATTTGATTTATATATAAAAAAGTAGCGATATTCCCATATCATATCTTACAGAATGGTTATGGTAGAGGTATGGTATTTCTATATAATACATTATGATATGTCATACAAAGGCATAAAATATGAATTAAATCAATATATGTCATACCATACAACATCCATATATATTCTCATCTCATATAGCTAAAACACATCATATATATATAAGGATTTAGGGCATATCCTCATCAATCTCCCACATGTTCTAAAGCCTTATAGACTTTATGTCACCTCACCTTATATTATCTTGTATAAAATTACTATGAAACCATATCCAAAACAACTTTTGGTTATTTCTAAAACACTTTTGGAAAACTATCATAAATTTCACCATGTATCACATAATATGTGATACTTTGGGAATATCCATCCAAAACTACTCTTAGATAAACTCTAAAACACTTTTAAATTAACTCTCAATGTTTTATAAAACTTAATCCCCACTTAATTAAAAATAAAGTATGATCCCATGGGACTTTATAATGTTGAAAATATTTATAAATTTTTCAATTAATAAATATAAGTAAGGAGAAGCCTTTAGAAATACATTAGTGCTACTCAAGCTATAAAGGGATTTTGGTTGATCTATATTAAACACATGTGTCTCCAAACCTGTATCCCCTATCTGCTTCATATAAATTATATAAAGTCATATAATCCTATTTTTTAAGACATAGAAGAAACATGAGACATGGAGTATGTCAATATTGTATAGATTCTCATATATTCTCAATTATCCAAGTATAAACTAACGATATTGATGAATATATCACATGCCATTCTCCCTAATGGATGAGAAAATCACAATCCCATCACCCAATAGATAAAAATAACACATGTCGCTTATCTTGGTATGACCATACACTCCTTTAATCTAACAAAATCAAGGTCCTATATGTCATAATCATCATAAAATAGGACAAATATCATCATGATTAAACTCAACTGATGACATGATCACCAACTTACCCACCCATCCTCTGATTAGATCAGCCTCAATACTAGTGTATGTAAGGTGTCAATGTATAAAGGTTCTCATGATAGATATCTTATATAACCACAAGTATGGGAATTCAATATGAAACATACACTCCTAGTATGCCAATGACAGTGTGTGACACTTTATGTGATATACTTGACGAGTCATCTAGTACACAATACTCATTTTGTGTCTCTTTAGAATATTCTGTATCTCCATAGTAAATACTAACAATGATAAACTTAAAATTTCATTGTAACCTATAATACTCCATGATGAACTTTGGTTAGGGATAAATCAATAATATTTTAAGAGGTTAATTATCATTTCACTTCATGAATATATGTAGCCAACATGAAAGAATAATAAAGTGGAGAATTATTTTTATATAACTTGATACATTTATATTCCTAACCTCTTTTAAAAATAAAAACAAAACCATAAAAAATCACCCATATTATCATATCCCATTTGAGAGACCACCAGAGTGGACTTATGCTTACTATACTATTAATATTTTTTTAAATTCATTGCATCTCTATATAATTCTTTCCAGATCTCTATGTGGTAATCTAATAAAACCTCACACTAAAATTATTTATAGTGTAATATCAAATAAGAAGGTTAGTTTGAATAATGTTGAGATTAGGAATCATATTTCTAAATTTTAACTCTTTAAATAAGTATTCAAACCCATTTAAAATATCCAATGTTATGATGTTAATAAATTTTGTTGTTGACTTAAAACTCTTTCTATGTGCATCATCAAAATCCTTTATTTAACTTTTCCTTTTAAACATTTCTTTGAGATTATTTTGGTAAAAAATTGTAACTCTTTACATTATATTTACTTAACAAAACATTATAAACTCTTTTAGGATAAAACATGACATTAATTTTTAGTTTGATTGGTATACACATTTATTTTCTACACTTTAAGCTTTTCTTAAGTCCAAACACACTCCCATTAATCTTTGAGAAATATATTATCTCTAAAATATCACGTAAATATACACAATAAATTTTTTTAGAAATAAAATTCTCTTCCTTTAGTAGTAACATTTAATAAAGAAATAAATAAAAACTATATCTTACATGGTATTTTATGTGTTTAGATAAATTATCTGAAATTAATCCCTTATTATTTTAAATATTCCAATGAAAGGTAGTGGGAACTATTTTCCATGAATTTTAATAAATATTTTAAATAAAACAATTTTATCCTTGATAAAAATATTTTATATCCATATCTTATTTTAAAACATGTTATAGAATCTAATGAATCATAAACCATGTGTATTAAAACATCATCTAATTTTATTTGTAACAAACATTGTTTATAATAATTGATATTATTATATAAGAGAAAATAGATAAAAAATACACATCC
This sequence comes from Viscum album, assembly GCA_963277665.1. Lineage (NCBI taxonomy): Eukaryota > Viridiplantae > Streptophyta > Magnoliopsida > Santalales > Viscaceae > Viscum > Viscum album. Next base: position 684,631,299 of record OY728145.1, on the reverse strand, counting down.
TTTATTACAAATTCATCCAAGCTTTAAATTATTTGAATGCATCCATATTCTCGATGTATCTAACTTTTGTTTCTTCACTTGAATTCATACTTCATGATTTAATCACAAACTCTTATTTAGTTTTGAACTCTAGTACATATTTATGACACTTATAAAATGTACAGTCGATGTCATATAACATTAAAAATAGAAGAATTTAATTTTATAACATTAATACCGGACATAGACTCTCTATAGCGTTTATCAAACCCCTTTAAGTATTTTGGATGATTCCATCCAATGGAAACACTTCCCCTTATTCCAAATACATAATCTAGATTTCAATGACATAAAATGATAATTTGACCATCAAATATTATTCTTATTGCTTAAAATTTTACCCATTTATATTTTCATCATAACACCAATGCGTAGACACCTCATTCCCTGCTCAACTATCCACAACAAATTAAGAAAATTGAGTAAATATTCATAAAATTCGTTTATATTATCAAAATAATTATTATAATAATAATAGAAAAATAGAATTCTATAACTTGAGTAATCCTTAAGGGAGACCTCTAGTCTCTCCAAGTCATTTACACACTCAATCATAATGAGTACTTGAGCAGAGATTGATATTTCATTTGTCATATTAAATAAAATCAATTATTTTAAAACCTCATGTGAATCCTTACATGCTGATCATAAGTATTAATATTTATTTATTAAACAACATAAAAAATTGACTAATCAGGAAGTCATTTACCTAACAAATAAAATTTTCCTTTAGGGTTAATAAAAATTCTTATGTTTTAGTATAAGTATATAAATTTTATTTTATTAATCTTATACTTCTCTAATACTGATGTCATATGTTTTGATGATGGTGATATCATTTAGATATGAAAAAATATTTTATTATACGAGTATCATGTTTCACATTCTTTTTAATAAAGACTTATTAAATGTGATACCACTAAAATAATGACCCCTTTTAATTACATCATATCAATTATTGGGTCCTGATCCATATTTTTCTAAGTAATGAGTATGATTTGGAATTCCTATCACCACATATTTATTTATGTAGGCCATCATACCAATCATATCATATATAACTCTTGTATACTTGAGTGGACAACTCTTTTCCCAATAAATCATATAGATTATCCCAACTATATTACTACGACATCCTGTTTTTCAATCTAAGTGTAACCACGACTCCTAATCCTATTAGGTTCACCCATAACTTTTTTTACCTTACACATGATAATCTATGTACACCCTGCTTTTGTAGAACCTATGCGGTTGAATGATCGAGCTATTGACAAGTGTTTGATTTGGAAAGAATATAACACTTAGTGTTTTAAAGAGGTTGTATTATCTCATTATCTTATCTCATGTATTACCTTTACATGGATGTATGTTTATAATGATTTAGTTTTGAAAATTTATTCCTTCCAAAAAATCAATATGTTTAAACCATATTTATGTACAACTATTTACACAACACATAGATTGTGTTACTCAACTAAATTAAAAGATAAATATTTTTACACATATAAAAATGCATCATATGAATAGGGTATATGCAACTATTTTATATAGAGATTTAGAATCATATTAAACCAATAGTCCCTATAAGAGTAAGAATGTTATGACAAGTGACCATCCCCTATTTTTATAGACAAATTTTAAGCTCACAGGCTACTGAGAATTCTAACTCAAACTCTCACTGCCCATGGTTCATTACTCAAGAGTGACCGCAATTCCAATATAATTAAAATACTTAATATTTATAAACTATAATTTTCCTCTAAATTTAAGCTCACGACTCATGAAAAATATAAATTCAAGGTAGAATAAAGCTAAATCAATTATTGTACCAAGCATGTAACTTATTAAATACATGAATGATATTTTAAATAAGTATTTTAGATACATTTAAACTAAATCATGCATTAATTCATAGTGTAATATATATATATATATATATATGAATCAAGAAGGGAATAACACTAAACAAATGAATATTTCATAAATTTAGACATGAGATATGTGTTTATGAAGATTTTAAATATAAGAAATTATAAACATTATAATTTAGTCATGTATTATGAACATTTCAAAATTTAATAAATATAACACTTTATATTTATTTATAATTTGAACTCACTCATACTGTCATTATATATAACATTCATAAAATATATGATTTGTAATTAAAATGTAAAAAATTTATATTTCATATGGAAAATTCATATATTATTCATTGAAAAATTACTTTTAATTAAAAAAATGAATAACTGAGTTTATAAGATTATGGGGGTCTAAAAAAGTGAAGACCCAAAGTATCTGTTGTATAATGAATTTACAACAATTTGGAAAATAGTCAACATCTTTCAAAAAATTTAAATCAAGGAGGGTGCCACCTAACCTAGACAAGGAATTCATTATATGATTACCTTCTATCTAGGTGTGTTGAAAGGAGGTATCAGAAGCATTGAGGTAATAACATCACAAAAAAAAAAGATATAATATTCTAAGGAGTTGACTGGGGACTCATAAGGCTCTTTGCCACCACATTGAAGTTAACTTCCATATAATTAGATAGAAAAAGCTACACAACATAAATAGTGATGCCTAAAAGAGGATAATTTACTTTATAAATTAGTATAGAGCATGTACCTAGATGGAAAAAAAATCCCAACTCAAAAAATCCATGTTGATCCTCGACCATATCACCACCTACCATGACTCTATTGATGTATAAACTATCCATGTTGAGCTTAAAATCATATTTCATAGGATTTCATATCATCCAAATCCCCTTGAAAGATAGCATGTTAGTAAGTGGAATACTCTACACACTCTGTATGAGGAAATTTAGAAAATATTTATGCTCATTGTTAGTAAGAACCACATGTAGCACCCATATATTTTAGAATGTATTTTCTTTAAATAATATTTTGTTTAATAGATTATGTTATACGCAACAACAAACTAAAGTGAATAATAATTTATTTAAATTATTGTTAAAAATAAATACACTATTACTATATAATATGAAAACCAACAAATTAACACTCATTTATAAATGATAAGAAATAAGGTTAAGAACACTTAAAGTTTATGAGTCATTTTTCGATAAAAGTGATTTTTATTTATATTTTTTATTTTATTTTAAAAGTAAAATTTATAAATTTAATAATATTAATTTGATTAAATTAACTTCATTTTTTAATTCCACATCTCAAAATTAACTTAGGGTGAATTTTTTAGATTTTTCTGAAAAGATTGTTTTTTGGGTGAATAGTGAAAAATATCGATTTTACAAATATTGTCACTTTTATGAAATTATAATGATATAAGAATGATTTTAAAGTTTATAAAACTTTGTTATAGTAAAAATATATTTTTAATAAGTAATATAATTAATTTAAAAATGTAATTTTGAACTTAGAAAACCATGTATGACATTTTAGAAATCTAAGTAATGTTCTCATTCAAATAAAATAAAAATTATTTTTAGTTCTTATCTATCAATAAAGTATTAAAAATATTAATTTTGGTTTTGGTTTAGTTTTAAATTAAAATAAGTCTCATTTTATTAAACATAATCCAACTAATTCTTTGGGAATCAACATTATACTTTGTTTGTGTGTAAAATCATTTTATGCTTAAAAATCATTTTTCTAAAAAAAAAATCATTGTTTTTTGTGTATTTATATTAAAAGTAATATCTATCAATTATTAAAATTGAATCTTATAAAAAGTTTTCCATATTTAGTATAAAAATGTTCTAATTTTTTTGTTATCTCAATTTTATTTTTTTCATAATGAATTGTTACCATGGTAAAAGTTTGTGGTCACTTTAAGGGTTTAAAGGGTTAGAGGGTAAACTAAGAAATAAGGCTTAAAATATATATTAAACCAATATAAATAAGATTTTATGAGTGTATTGTAGCCTTAAATTATACTATCTTTTAAATCTGACTAAATTGGGGTCACTTTACATGGGAAATCTATTTATTATATTTTAAAGTTCTTAATATTTACAAGGGTGTTACTCCTATCACTTATAAATGGGAATCTATTTTCTTTACTTATACACACACTTTGAGCACCCTAGATCGACTAATATATACCAAAATCTATCCCCAAATCTCCTCCTAAAATATTATAGGCCTTGTTCCCATTAAAATAGCAATACTATAAGGCTTAATGTGTAATCTAAAGGAAGATATCCAAAGAGGATGCATAAGTCTTAACTGAATTCTTTCAAGTTTATTTATTAATCTACCCCCATCAAATATTTTATAACCATCAAAATATAATGAAATCAATATCATTACTATACTAAAATTTTATTATATTGATATAACACCTATTCTATAACTATTTTTATCCTATGAGAAATGAAAAGGTCACTTGCAACATCCCAACCTGGGTGCCACATATAGATTCCCCAAGAAAATTGACTACATGACCTAAGGCACACCTCCCCGTATGCTAGAGGCTTTTGACTAGTAGTGATGGTCTAATATAGATATGTCGCAGGGAGACTATACCCACTTTATTAAAGCATCTCAACAATAGAAATAAATAAACAATAGCCAATTGATAATAAACAATAACTCGAATAATACCATAACCAATACAGACGAATATCACATAATAAACCAAAATAGGAAAACAATATTCAAACCAAAGTAGTAGATATGTCATGCCATATATGTATCAATTGTCAAATTAAAATCCAAAATTAAAAGAAATTGATGACTCCCAAGCAGGTCCCAACACCATGTCTGGTTCCCTCATCCATTCTCCATCCCAACTCATCCATCTAACTTAGGACTCTTGACCTTATCCTATCCCGCAAACATGAATACTATTCAGGTACTGATCAAGCAGCCTGAGTAGGGTGTGAGTACAACTCACTAGGCAACCACCAATGATGTCTAAAATAATATCCAGTCTATAATAGTTCACATAGTTTTATAAAGAATAAAGTAAAATAATAAAGTAAATAGTTATCACATTAAAATTATTCTTTATTTAACCATATAATCCTAGGTTCACGATGACACCCTCACCATCAATACATACTTTGGCCCATTCCATCGTTTGAACCATCCCCAAAGGGATATAAAATTTTATTTCATCCTAGGTTTCCATTAATCAATTCATTTTAATTATAAATTCATACAATGGGGGCCTAGAGCAGCAGTCTGGAACCACATGAGTATTTGGAGCACCAATCCCTATCCCAAAACTCAGTGATCACATATATAAATGAATATATTAGGGGATTAGAGAGAATTTCGGTCACCTTGTGGGTATTTGGAGTAGAAGTCCCTATCCCATAACTCTGTCAAAGATATCACATCACATGGTTCCATATTTCCAACCATTTATCATCAATTAACATAATTCATTATTCAACCCATTCACAATTTCATTTATCAATCAAGAATAATTATTAAATCATCATTTTCATTTTATTGGCACAACCGAAGGGTGGATAATAGTTTCAATCATATCGACACACCCCATGGTTTGCTATCAACTTAAAAAACCATTAATTAATCAATTTTATAATCCCATTATTCTTCTATTTCATTATCACATAACCAACCAATTTTATTATAACATGGTAAAATCAATCAATCAATTAATTAAATTTAGAATGAAATTTCCCAATGTAAAAATTGAAATTGCACAATTAAAAACATTCAATTATAATCAAGACTATGGGAATTAACATTTAGTCCACCAACCTCAAGGTCGTTGATGAATATTTGCTAAAACAAAAGACCCCAAATTGAAGAAGAATTCTTGAAATGAAAATGACGTAGAATATCTAGGATGAAAACATAAGATCAATATACAATGGAACATAACTATAATAACCTAAATATAAACACAATAGAAATTGAGGAAATAATCCTACCAAAAGATGAGAGAAAGACTAGAAAGAGAAAGGGACCCAAACATGAAAGGAATCACTTACCAACAAGGAAACAATTATTCAACCGGATCATTGATTCAACAAAAAATGGGTTTAAGGAGACTTGGAATCCTACCGAGAGCCCTTAAAATTGAATGAATTCATGTTAGGATTAACTAGGGTGTTTAGGGATAGTAATCGGGGGGGGGGGGTCAATAATTTAAAATAAAATTTTGAGTAATTAAAAACTTATGCACATGGTTTCCTCAGAAGAGGCACACAGTTTGCCAAACTGTGTACCTATACTAAGGGGGGACATGATTTCTCCTAAGTGGCACATGGTTTGACAAACCGTGTTCCAACCATACAAACCTCTATTGTTTCAGGGTGCATAGTTTAGGAGGGTGGACACATAGTTTGGCCAAACCGTGCACACCTCCTGTCTCACCAAAATATGGTGCATAATTTTATAGGCCAAATTTCATGGTTTTCCCTAACCATGCACCAACCGTGCATAGTCACTTTGGCTCCAAAAATTATCTAATTTCATCTAAAATAACCTCAAAACAAAACCCACCCAAGTTATAACAAAAAAAGGTAAAATAATACCTAAAAATGAGCACGAAACATCTCCAGAAAAGGTTGTGATCGTATAATATCACCACCTTATAAGAACTTGTCCTCAAGATTTACTCCCAAGCATATCTAATATTGTGAGGTAAAAATATCATGACATTTAGCCCACATATATGCTTCTCTCTCCCATGTTTTCTCCTGAACACACCCATGTTTCCCCAATACTTGAACTATCATCACGGTCTTTCTCCACAACACTTTCTCACTACGATCCATAACATGAATCGAATTCTCCTCAAAGGACACATCATACTCAAACTCAGCATCATCAATATAGATCACATGATAAGGGTTGGGGTGATACTACTGAAGTTTTAATACATGAAAAACATTGTGCATAACACTATACCTTTGTGGAAGAGCCAATCAGTATGCCACAGGTCTAATTATCTACATGATCTCAAAAGGTCCAAAAAACCTGGGCACCAACTAACCCTACCTCAAAATCCAACAATGGCCCAATATAGGTGACACCTGAAGGAACACAAGATCTCCCAATGTAAACTCAAGGTTTCATGTCGATCAACATATGAATTCTACCTACTATAAGAAACAACCATATGTTTTCAAATCAACTAAATCTATAATGACGTCTCCTACATATGACTTGGTCCCAAAAAATTTGACATACTTGCCTATATCCAGCATAGAGGTGATCTGAAAGGCCTACCACAAAGAGTCTTAAATGGTTCAATCTGAATAGTCTTATGATAACTGTTGTAATAGGAAAACTCAATGAGTGCTAGGTGTTTCTCCAAAGATCCACTGAATTTTAGGATTCAAGACCATAACATTGTTGGATCGATAGTACGATAGATATGAAACTAATTGTAGTATCAAAATATGATGCAAACACTGAATATACAATAGGGGGGGGTGAATTTTATACTTTAAAAATACTTAAGGAAATTTTTCATAAATAAAATTCACAACACCTCTAAATTATAATAACTTGCTTGATTCCATAAAAGTGATTCTGGAAATGAAACTTAACAAAAGTTTACAACAACTAAAATTCTACCTTAAAGCGTATAGAATCTGATAAAATCAGAGTACAAGTTTAAGGAAGTATAAGATAGTTATACTTTCCTTAACAACCAAAATTATAGCAGAAAACAAAACTGAAACACTACAAGTAACAAGTAGTAACTATTTTAACCCAAAGAGAAGGGTATTAAACAACCCTGGATAAAGGTCCCTTGATTTATACTTTCAAGAAAGTATGTCTTACCCAAACCTAGGTATTCCCTCAATCCAAATATTGGTATCTATCTTGCTATCCCCGAAAGCCCTCGATTTGTAAGGAAATCAGCACCTCTAACTTCACAACCCGAAGTATCTGATTTCAAGGAAATCACACCTCTGCACAAAGCAAATCTGCACGAAGAAAAGTTTGAACAAGCCATTCAAACTTTCTGCATGAAGTTTAAGAGTTTATAAGATCCTCTCTCTCTATAAATCACTTCAACATCATGTAAGAAAATTTGTAAAAAGTTAAGTCAAAAGTAAAAAAGTAAAAAGTCCTGAGATCGTTCAAATGAGCTCCTATTTATAGGCACAACTCCAATGGTCAGCTCCCTCCTCCAACAGTCATATTTTTCCTTGAATTTCAGAGGGAACTGTACACATGTCACTCAAACAACGGTTAGTTAGTAACTGAATGCACGACATCGTTTTATAACAAAAACAATTATAAGAAAAAACATGTTTATATAACCAAAAATAGATATTCAGAATGTAAGCAAATAAAAGTTCGGAGTCTAACCAAAAACACATTCGGTTTCTATAATACAAGGATATTCAGATTCTATTTTCTAAGGAATTCATAACCTGAACTCTATAGATTTTCGGAGTCTGAATTTCAAGGAAATTCGGAATTTGAATTTACAAATTTCAGAGTCAGAGTTCATGAGAATTTGGAGTCAAAACTTACAAAGTCCAGAGTCTGAATTTAGAGAACTCGAAGTCAGAACTCAGAAAAGTTTGGATTTGTAATTCAGAGAACTCAGAGTAAGAACTCAGAAGAGTTCAGAGTCTAAATTTAGAGAACTCGGAGTCAGAACTCAGAAGAGTTCGGAGTCTGAATTCAGAGAACTCAGAACCAGAATTCGGATCCTGAAAAAAGAATTCTATTTATCTAAGTATTATATGATTCCGAGGTTTTAGATATGAAACCAAATTTTACATTTAGACATGATAATGAAAAATGAAAAACATGGTAAGGATGAATTTTCTTGAGAAAGGAAATTTTCCTTATGAGAGCAAAACACAGGGTAAAATGAAAATTTCCTTGAGATAAGGTGTTTGTGATTTTCAAAACAAGAATGAATGGTAAAGTCATAAGGAAACCATATTGACTCAACAATCTCCCCCAAACATGAAGGAATGTAAAATCCTTAAGGAAAACCTTATTGACTCAACAAACATATCCTCCAACACCTATTTTTTATATTCTAACTTCCCATCTATCTGTGGACAGAAATCCATACTCAGTAATACCCACATACCAAGCACCTTCTACAAAACTTTCTAGAAGCAAAAAGTAAAATGTTATTCACAATATGAAACTATGATCCATGACACCCCGTGCAGATGTACTATCTCCTGAATGTACAAGTCCCCTAACCGATCCACTGATAAAGTATCCTAGATAGACAATAAATGTGATACTTTCATCAGTCGATCCACAATCACCCATAGTGCATCATTCTTATGAGGTGTCCTTGGAATAAATACCAAAAATTCCATGGAAACTACATCCCACTTGCATTCCAAAATGATAAATGGATTTAGTAAACCACCAGGTCATTGATGCTCTGTCTTAACCTATTTATAGGTGTAACATCACGTGATTAACCCTACAATATACATTTTCAGGACTGACTACCAATAATTTCTACATAGTTCATGGTACATTTTAGTCAAGCCAGGACGCACCACCCAATTTGAGGTATGAAATTTTCACATCATCTCCTATCATATACTCATAGGCACAACAACACAGTTCCCGACATAGATGATCTCATCCCCAGTTGTCATCATATCAAATGGTGGATCCCCACCTTCAAGGATTTCTCTCAAGGACAAACACTCAGGATCCTCATACTGCCTTTCCTTGATCCATTTCAAAAGGGTGTACTCCACTGATACCAATATGAGGGTAATATGATCCTGGCCCTCCCATACCACAATATGCATCTCATCCAGCAAAGTCATAATTTTCTACTTATAATTAGACTAATGAACTACCTATGTTTTATTTTTTCTGCTTAAAGTATCAGAAAAATTGTTTCATTTCATGGATGTATGTCAGCTCAAAATCAAATGACTACATATACTCAAACCATCTCCACTATTTAATATTAAAATCTCATTGGGAAAAGACATAATTTATGCTATTGTGATCAGTATACACAATAAAATTTTCACCCAACATATAATGCTGCCAACACTTCAAAGCATAAATCATTATAGCTAAATCGAGGTCATGTGTAGGGTAATTCCATTCATGTGGCCTCAACTACTATGACCCATATGATATAAATAGATCTCCCAACATCAATACTACTCTAATTCCTATCCCATACACATAAAAAAACACCATATACTCCTCCCCTGGCTTGGGTAGGATCAAGATCGATGCGGTATCCAACCACTTCTTCAACTCCTATAAAGAATTATCACTGGCTCCAAAACATTCAAACTCAACCCATTTCATTCTGAATCCCAAAATTGGTGCATCCAAGTAGGAAAAGTCATGGATGAATCGCTGATAATATCCCACTAACCCCATAAATCTAGCTCCTCGACCTATTTATCCACCTGAACGGTGCTTCGGGCTGAGTGCCATTGGGCATTAGGTGCGCCTTCTCGAATGCCAAAGGTTGATAACTATTAACGAGGGTGTAAATAGGTGATAGTGTAGAGACTATACCCTATAGTGATGATATATTAATGGTATAATAAATATAATAAATGAAAAATAAAGACCAAACAAACACTGGACCAGTAACCCACCCATGGCAGAAGCACAACAATAGTAGAAAAAGCAATAATAATATAAAAAATCTCAAAATAAACCATTTGTATAATTAAACATCACATCATACCATTTTTAGATACTAAAATAAGGCATGCAGCCAATATAGGTCATACAATACAATAAGAATAAGGGTCTCAAATGTCCGACCTTAGTTTATACATATAATAGCATGCTGATATAGGATGAAAACATAAAGGGAACTCCAGCTAAGGAAAGAACCCATGGTCCCTTGACTTTCATCCCATGCTACCATAAGCACTAAGATCCAGCTCCTAAGACCGAACCTTTACCTGAAAAAAAAATCCATATAGCCTACACGTGCCCCAAAGGTCCCATGTAGGGTGTGCAAAAGAATCTCAGTAGGCCACCACCAATGCGTTTCTATCTTACATATGTGATTTAGTAGGTGCAACTAAAAAGTAAATAAAACAGCACTGAAAAAATGCATAATAATAATCCACATCCCTTGTGCTCATCAACCATAAGGAATTAATCACCTGCTTCAAACATCACTGATAAAACTATAGTGGAGAGGATCCTTGACATAAATCCCAAGAAATATTCTGATATAAATCAGTCTAGGTGAACCCTCAGGCTCCACCTCTAATAAAATCACCTAGCACCTCATGCCAACCAACACCTCGTGTCTAGTAATATCTGATGTCTTGAAGGCACACCCAAGTAGATACATGGTCCCTCAGACCTCATATTGTAAGAAACCTTGTCATATCAAAGCACCATGTTTGAGGCATAAATATGTTTTTCCTTCAAATAATAACACCATCGTCTCAACAACTGATGTCCTGAGTAATGGCGATGTCCATATTCCCAAATAGTCATGGCCCAACAGCCTCAAGTATGGAGAGACTCATCCCCCAACCGACAGTCTTAACACTATAATTTGATGAATTCTCATCATCCCCATGGATTTCTATGATAAGCACCTCCAACCATCATTCTAATTCACATCTAAAATAGGCCTTTACCCACACTATTGGTCAACAATACCTCATCATATGAGTCCTACTATGTGAACACAACTCCAAATAGAACATTGGACAACACAGGTGAGTGAAAATCATCAAATAAATCCCTAAGACACATCATCTGACACCTCGTCCCACTGCGACCGTGTCACTCAATCCGATGACCATCGCCATCCAAAATCACATGAGCCTCACTCACAACCTGAAAACATTGTTGCCTCATCCTGATGACCAATTCGCCCAACTGATGATCAAAATCACCCAATATAAACATGTTATAATTTTTTCATTAGTTCTATTTTTTTTCATAATGAATAGTTACCATGGTAAATGTTTGTGGTCACATTAAGGGTTAAAAGGGTTAAAGGGGGGGGGGTAAACTAAGAAATAAGGCTTCAAATATCTCTTAAACCTATCAAAATATAATTGGATGAGTGGATTTTAACCTTAACTTATCCTATATTTAAAATTTGACTAAATTGAAGTCACTTTACATGGTAAATATATTTATTATATTTTAAAGTTATTAATATTTACAAGGTTGTTACTCCTCTGACATATAAAATGAAGCCTCTTTTCTTTACTTCTCCACACACATTGAGCACCCTAACTCAACCAAGATTTGAAAAAATCTATCCCTAACTATCTTACTCAAATATTATAATCCTTTTTCTCATTAAAAGAGAAATATTATAATTATTAAGGTGTAATACAAAGGAATATATCCAAACAGGAGGCATAAGTCTTAACTAAATTCCTTCAAGTTTATTTCTTAATCTACCTTTATCAAATATTTTCTAACCATAAAAATATAATGAAATTATTATCTTTAATATACTAAAATTTTATTATATTGATAGAACACCTATTATATAACTCTTTTTTTATCTTATAAGAATTGAAAAGGTCACTTGTAACATCCTGAACCAGGTGCCACATATTGGTTCCCCGAGCTGGTTGACTACATAACCTTAGGCGTGCCTCCCCATATGCTAGAGGCCACTAACTAGCAGTGAGGGTCTAATATAGATATTTCATAGAGAGACTATAACCTATTTATCAGAGTAGCACAACAATAGAAATAAATAAACAACATACAACTGATAATAAACAATAACATGAATAATACCATAACCAATACATACCAATATCACATAATAAACCAAAACAAGAAAACAATATCCAAATTGAAGAAGTAGATATGTCATGCCATATATGTGTTAAGTTTAAAATAAAAATCCAAACTAAAGACAAAATGATGAATCCCAAGTAGGTCCCAACATCATGTCTAGTTCCCTCATCCATTCTTCATCCCAACTCAGCCATCTAACTTAGGACTCTTAACCTTATACTTTCCTGCAAATATAAAGTCTATTCAGGTACTGATCAGGAAGCCTGTGTAGGGTGTGAGCACAACTCACCAGGACACCACCAATAACATCTAAAATAATATCCAGTTTATAAAAGTTTACATAGTTTTATATAGAATAAGGTAAAATAATAAAGTAAACAGTTATCATATTAAAATTATTCTTTATTTAACCACATAATACTGGGTTCACGATGACACCTTAACCATTAATACCTACTTCATCCCATTACAGAGTCCGAACTATCCCCAAAGGGATATCACATTTCATTTCATCATGGATTTACATTAATCAATTCATTTTAATTATATCATTCATACAATGGGGGCCTAGAGCAATAATCTAGAACCCCGTGGGTATTTTTGAGCACCAGTCTCTATCCCATAACTTAATGATCACATATATAAATAAATATATTAGGGGAACAGAGAGGAAGTCTAGAACCCCATGGGTATTTGGAGTAGAAGTATCTATCCCACAATTAAATCACATATATCACATCACATGGTTCCATATTTCCAACTATTTACCATCAATTACCATAATTATCATTCAACCCATTCATAATTTAATTTATCAATCAAGAATAATTTATAAATCATCATTTTCATATTATTGGGACACCCCAAGGGTGGTTACCAGTTTCAATCATATCGACACACCCCATGGTTCACTATCAATTTCAAAAACCATTAATCAATCAATTTCATAATCCCATTATTCACCAATTTTATTATCACATGATCAACCAATTTCCTTATAACATGGGAAAATCAATAAATTAATTAATTCAATTTATAATGAAATTTACCAACATGGAAATTGAAATCACACAATTTCATAAAAATAATTATAATCAATACTACGAGAATTGACATTTAGATCACCTACCTCATGGTATTTGATGGAAATTTGCTAAACTAAAAACCCCAAATTTGAAGAAGAACATTAGAAGTCACAAAGACACAAAAGATCTAGGATAAAAACCTAAGATCAATATTAAATGGAACACAACCATCAAAACCTAAATATAAACCCAACACCAATGGAGGAAATCACCCTTCCAAAAGATGATAAAAATACGAGAGAGATAAAGGAACCAAAATAAGAAAGGAATCACGTACCAATGAGGATACTACCCTTAAATCGGATATTCGATTCACCAATAAAGGGGTTTGAGGATTCTTAGAATCATCTCGGGAGCCTCTAAAATTGAAGGAATTCGTGATAAGATCAAATAGGGTGTTTAGAGATAGTAACTGAGGGGTTAAAGAATTTAAAACAAAATTTTGGGTAATGAAAAACTTGTGGGCACAGTTTCCTCAGTAGGGGTACACAGTTTTCCAAACTATGCGCCTCTACTAAGGGGGAACAAGATTTCTCCTAAGTGGAACATGGTTTGAAAAACCATGTTCTAACCATACAAACCCCCATTATTTTGGGGTGCATAGTTTAGGAGGGTGGCCGCATGGTTTGGAAAAATCATGCGCCACCTCCTGTCTCACCAAAATATGGTACATAATTTCTTGGGCCAAATTACATAGTTTTTCCTAACCGTGCACCAACCATGAATAACCCCTTTGGCTCCTAAAATTCTCTAATTTCACCCAAAACAACCCCATAACAAAACCCACCCAAGGTATAACCAAAAAAAGGTAAAATAATACCTTAAAATGAGTATGAAACATATCTAGAAAAGGTTTGTATCTTATAATATCCTCACCTTATAACAACTCATCCTCAAGATGTACTCCCAAGCATATCTAAGATTTTGAGATAAAAAGATCAAGCCATTGAGCCAACATATCTACTTCTCTCTTCGACGTTTCCTCCTAAACACACCCATGTTTCCACAATACTTGAACTATCAACATGATATTTACCCACAACACTTTCTCATTTCAATTCATAACACGAATTGAATTCTCCTAAAATGATACATCATCTTCAAGATCAATATCATCAATATCAATAACATGAGAAGGTTCAGGGTGATACTATTGAAGCTATGACACATGAAAAACATTATGCATAGCACTATACCCATATTTAAGAGGAAATCCGTATGCCACTAGTCCAATTCTCTACAATATATCAACAGGTATAACAAACTTTTTCACCAACTAACCCTGCCTTTGAATCCAAAAGTGACCCAATCTAGGTGACACCTGAAGGAACACAAGATAACCCACTATAAACTCAAGGGTTCATTGATGTCGATTAACATATGAATTATGCCTACTCTAAGACATATACATATGTTTTAGAATCAACTGAACCTACACTGACGTCTCTTATACAAGAATCGATCCCAACAACTTTGAGTTATTTCCTCTATCTAGCATAGAGGTGATCTACAAGGCCTACCATAAAGAGCCTCATATGGTTCCATTTGAATAGTTTCCTGATAAACTTTGTTATATGTGAACTCAATGAGTGCTAGGTATTTCTCCAAAGATCCATTTGAATAGTTTCCTGATAAACTTTTTATATGTGAACTCAATTAGTGATAGGTATTTCTCCAAAGATCCATTTGAGTCTAGGATGCACACTAATATAATATCCTACAACGCCTATGTTTTATGTTCTAAATTCCCATTTTTCTATGGGTGGAAATCCATACTCAATAATACCCACATAACAAGCATCTTCTACAAATATTACTAGAAATGTAAAGTAAAATGTGAGTCACAATATAAAACTATGATCTACAACACCCCATGTAGATGGATTATCTCCCAAATGTGCAAGTCCCCCAACTGATCCATTGATAAAGTCTCCTAAATAGACAAGAAATGTGCTACTTTAGTCATTTGATCCACAATTACCCATATTTCATCATTCTTTCGAGGCATCCTTATAAGACCTACCATAAAGCCTATGGTAACTTCATTCCACTTCTATTCTAGAATGATAAAAGATTATAGTAAACCACCAATTCATTGATGCTTGGTCTTCACCTATTGAAAGGCGTAACATCATGTCATAAACCCTACAATATAATTTTTCAGGCCCGAATACCAGTACTTTCGACATAGGTCATGGTACATTTTAGTCAAGTCAGGATGTACCACACACTTTGAGGCATGAAATCACACATCACATATTCTCATATACTCATAGGCACAACAATAAATTTCCTAACATAGATGATCTCATCCCCATTTATTGTCTAATCAGAGGGTGACTCCCCACCTTCAAGGCTTTCCCTCAAGGAAAAAAACTCAAGATCCTCATACTGCTTTTCATCGATCCATTTAAAAAGGGTGTACTCAACTAATAATAATATGAGGATCATCTGATCTCGGACCTCCCGTACCACAATATGCATCCCATTAAGCGAAGTCATCATTTTCTATTTAGAATTAGACTCCTGAACTACCTGAGTCTGAGTTTTTTTTCTTAAAGTGTCAGTAGTATTGATTCCTTTCCTGGGTATATATGTGAGCTCCAAATCAAAAGACTATATATACTCAACCCATATATACTATTGGAGATTAAAATCTCATTGAGAAAAGATATACTTTAATTTCCTATGATCAGTATACATAGTAAACTTTTCTCCCAATAGATAATGTCTCCAACACTTCAAAGCATAAACCATTGCAGCTAACTCAAGGCATGCCTCCCCATATGATAGAGGATACTAACTAGTAGTGGGGTTATGTTATATATATGTTATGGGGAGAATATACCATCTTTATTAAAGTATTTAAACAAAATAAATAAATAAAAAATATCCAAATAATAATAAAAAATAACCCAAATAATACCATAACCAATAAAAACTAATATCACATGATAAAACAAAACAGGAAAACAATATCCAAACCAAATTAGTAGATATGTCATTCCATATATGTGTCAAGTGTGAAATAAAAAACCAAAGTAAATACACATTGATTACTCCCAACGTCATGTAAGGTTCCCTTATCCATTATCTATCCCAAATCATCCATCTTACATAAGACTCTTGCCCTAATCCTATCCTACAAACATGAAGTCTATTTGGGTACCGATTAGGAAGCCTGAGTAGGGTGTGAGTACAACTCAGTAGTCCACCACCAATAGATTCTAAAACAATATCCATTTTATAAAAATATATGTAGTTGTATAAATAATAAAGTAAAATAATAAATTAAACAATTATCACATTAAAATTATTCTTTATTTAACCACATACTCCCAGGTTCATGTTGAAACCCTAACCATCAATACCTACTTCAATTCATGCTGGAGTCTGCACCAAAACCAAAGAGACATCAAATTTTATTTCATCATGGGTTTACATTAATCAATTCATTTTAATTATATCATTCATACAATGGGTGCCTAGAGCAGCAGTTTGGAACCCCATGGGTATTTGGAGCAGCAATCTCTATCCCAAAACTCAGTAATCACATATATAAATAAATATATTGGGGACCTAGAGTGGAATCTTGGTGCCACATGGGTATTTAGAGTAGCAGTCCCTACCCCACAACTCATTCATAGATATAACATCACATGGTTCTATATTTACAACCATTAATCATCAATTACCGTAGTTCATTATTCGACCCATTCAAAATTTCATTTATCAATCAAGCATAATTTATAAATCATTATTTTCATCTTATAGGCACACCCCAAGGGCTTTTACCGGTTTCAATCATATAGGTACACCCCTTGGGTCACTATAACTTTCAAAAACCATTAATCAATCAATTTCATGATCTCATCATTCACCAATTTCATTATTACATGATCAACCAATTTTATTCTAACATAGAAAAATAAATCAATTAATTAATTCAATTTAAAATGAAATTTCCTAATGCGTAAATTGTAATTGCACAATTACATACATGAAATTATAATCAAGAATATGGGATTTGACATTTATACCACTAACCTCACCCAAAAAAATCCCCCAAATTGAAGTGGAATGATAGAAGTCATAGTAGATTAAGGATCAAAACCTAAGATCAAGATCAAACATAACACAACCTTCAAAACATAGATCTAAACTCAATTAAAATAGAGGAAATCGTCCTTTCAAAATATGAGAGAAATACTATAGATATAAAGGAACCCAAAGGAAAAAGGAATCAATTACCAACATAGAGCCGACCCTTTAATTGGATCTTTAATTTACTAAGAAAGGGGCTTGAGGAGCCTTATAATCCTCCCAAGAGCCTCCAAATTGAAGGAATTTGTTTTATTAATAAATAGGGTGTTTATGGATAATAACTGGATGTTTATAGAATTTAAAATAAAATCTTGAGTAATTAAAAACCTGCGTGCATGGTTTCCTAGGCAGGGAACACGATTTTACAAACCATGCACCTTAACTGTGTGCCTTTACTCAAAGGGTGCATGATTTCTCTTATGTGGAACACAATTTGAAAAACCGTGCACAAACTGTGCAAATAACCACTATTTTAGGGTGAACTATTTGGGAGGTTGGTTGCATGGTTTAGCCAAACCATGCACCAACCATGTGCTATCTCTCATCTCACAAAAATATGGTGCATGATTTCCTAGTCCAAACCACATGATTTTCCCTAATAATACACCAACCGTGCATAACCCATTTGGATCCCAAAATTATCCAATTTCCCCTAAAATAACCCCAAAATAAAACCCACCCAAGGTATAACCAAACAAGGTAAAATAGTACCTCAAAACAAGCAAAAAGCATCTATAGAAAAGGTTAGGATCTTACAACTGTGTGTACGTGAGGATTATTGTCTCCACAAAGCGATGTGTTTCATGTTTCATCACCACCTCACAAAGATAGTTATAAATATGGATTTAATATATATATATATATTATTTTTATTAAATAATAATTATTATATAAAGATAAATTATTATCTACCTTGTTACTCTCCCATCAGTTGGAAATTGTAATCACCCCTATGTGTATGTGTGGAATACCGCCCCCACGACGCAATATAATTCAATTTTTCTCAACGCCTCACATGGGTGGTTATAATGATGAATTTAATGAATAAATATAATATTAATTATATTATTATGATTCTATAAGTGTAAACTTATATTTTATTTATTTCATTTTCATCCATTAGAAAAATGAATGTCGATCATGAGTACGTGCGGACCACCACCACTATGAACAACACATATAATTTTTCACCACCACCTTATGTGGATGGTTTTATAATTAAATTTAATGTATAAATATGATAATTATAACATGTTTAATATTATGGAGATTATGGAACCATGAATCATTTGAATTTAGTCAACTTATCTAATCTTTTTTAATTGCTAAGGACCAAAAAACTGTAAAACGCCTGACATTAAATTTACTGATTTAGTAACTGAATATAACATTATAGTGAATGAAAAAAGGAACAATGATAATGGAATGAACATTAAAAAATTTATTAATAAATTAAATTATTAGTATAATTTTATTATTTAAGAAAGTAAAAGATGTATGTGGTGATTCGAGGCACAATGTAATAGAATTTTATTTAACATATTATTTTAGATGTTTTTAACTCTTTAACTTCCATGTTCATGTTCTTGAAATTTTTTCAAAAATTTTATTATTTTTAATTAAAATATTTTTAAAGGAAATTTTAAAATACTTCTTAATTTATTTTAAAAAGGTTTTAAAAAGCAATGTTTTCAACATTTTCTGTATAGTTATTTTTGACTTTCTTTCCAAAAGTGAAAAGAGAATATTTTTTAACATTCACCTCTTGACTATATTTTCCCAAAATCATATAAATTATTTCATATCAAGTTTATTTTAAAAGATTCTATGTGTTTTCAAAGATGATATTATTCCTAATGTTCAAAGAATTTTTAGTTTTTAAATGTTTTCAAAAGAAAATGACATTTCTTCTCATTTTTAAGAGATAATTGAAAGTGTTTTTTCTTATGGGTTCGAATATGTTTTTCAAGCTTTTTATAATGAAATGTAAAATATAATAAATGTTTTTATTTTAAATACATGATAATTTGGAATTATTTATTAAAGTAGGGATTGGGGATTAAACCCAAACCCTTAAGGGAATTTTTATATTATGTGACATGTGGGTCCGTTAAATCCCTCAAATTCATTAGGTAATGTAGATAGAGTTAACTAATAAGTTAATCCTATTTAAAAGAAAGATTCGAATAGTAATTTACTCCTATGAAGTGGATGAAGTTAAATTGTCATAAGTTACACCTATGAAGTCGACAAAGTAAACCTCTGATAATTTTCTCTTATAAAGTGAATGGGGTTAAATTATGATAAGTTACTCCTATAAAGTGATCGAGTTAACTAATATAATATACTCCTAAGAGAATGTTTTAATTATCCAGTTAGGTGATTTAATGATGAACATATGATTTCCTAAGATGATTATATGGTTTTTTATGCTTGCTATTAGTTTTAATGGAAATATTTTCATTTCATGAGCTAAGTAAATAAGTTTATGAATGGTTTTGACATCATAAAGGTTAAATGTTGGTTTTTAAGTAAAATATTTTCATGAGTTTTTATTTTTTCTCAAGAAAATATCATAGTTATGATTTTTCTTTTATTTTTGTGTAAAATGTTTTACAAAAAAAATCAGACAATAAAGATGATTTCATGAGTATGTAAATGATTATTTGAGATCAAAGGTTATTTTATAAAAGGGAAAACTTCCTTACGTATTTTCATGTTTTCCAATGAGACTAATGGTTTTACTTTATTTTTATACCATAGTAAGATTTTTTTGTTCATCCCACATTTTAAAATGTTTTTTACAAGGCCTAAGTATGTGTAATAATTATAGAAAGGTCAATGGTGACACATTATGAATGAAGCAAAAGTGCCATGAATGAAACATGGGTGTAAATATAAATTCCTATTTGGTGGAAAAAATGTTCACTATGTAGAAGTGTAAACTCTATTATTTAATGGTTTTCTTAATTATCTAAAACTATTAACCTAAAATATCTTGGAAATGTAATAAATCACAACCCTTGTTATAAATCATGTAATTATGGGTTGATTGCAATATGGGTTGTTATATTTGGTATCAAATTTAGTATGTCAAGAATATGATTTTAGCATCAGATCTAGGAGTATGGTCCTGGAAAACATCATTTCTTATATTCCAAATAATATAGCATGTTGATGAGAAGATAATGAGACTAAGCCATCCCTAAAGAGTATTCTTATAAGTCATATAGAACCATGAATACACAAGGAGGTCAAATAACATGAAATAAAGTTGGATGTCCATTATTCTGCCAAGCTCAAACACTCTATTTTCCTATACCCACAATCCATTAATCATGAAATATTAATAGTAGAACAATTATAATGAAATACTAATAGCCTTATAATAAAATCCAACATGATGAAAATATTAGTAAAAACACCCAGAAATAAAATTATCACATTGATCAAAATCTATCATGGAAATAAGTAATTGCATAACTTCAAAATGACCAACAACATTCAAAATTATCTACTAAGGTTGTACTATTATACTATTGTACTATTGTACTATTTCATTATTATACTATTATAGTATTTCAATTTTGTTTTATTATATTGTTTTCCTTTCAACAATTGATGTGTGGATCTATTTATAACTAGTGTTGTAACAATATTAAATGGTCTAATTATGAAAATATTGAAGTTAGTTGCAATAATATCATCAACAACAACATTATCTACTAATGAACTTATAATTTCACTTTATATATCGATGATTTTATCTAGAATCTCTATAGTTCTCTTGAATCTATTAAAAAAATATTTTAGGAAAATTCAAACTACTATATTTTTGAAAAACTTATAAGGATTTACAAAATTTCAGTTACTAAAAATTAATTTTATACAAAAAAATAACTAAAAAACACTCAAGATAAATTATTATCTTGTTAAGTGTATTGTGATTTCAAAAAAAAAATTAAAGTGTTTTTTTGACTCAACAATCTTCTACCCTTGGAAAACACAAAACACATAAGGAAAATTTAAAAGTTAAATTAAAATTTAAATAATACTCCATGTAATACTCCCTATGAATTCTATCAAAGTAAATTAATCCTTTTTTTAAAACACTTCAGAACAAACTCATTATTTATAAAAAATATATACAATCAATAATCATAAAAAAGATATATGATCATACTTTTAACTAACTTTAACTTTCCTATTTTTTTATAAATCTCTCCACCTTTATTATTTTTAAGAATAAATATAAAGGTGAGTATAATAGATACAGATTTATCAATAATAGATTGATAAAATAAAAGAACTCATAATATTAAAAAGATAAGAATATATTGAATAGAGAAAATACAATCAGAAATTAGAAATTTAGTTCTCTTAGTAATTTTCTGAGCATATATTTTGGTTTCTTAAAATAATTTTATAGCCCTAGATCTTTAGAAAATACTTTTAACATGGAAAAGTAATCAAATTTTTCAACATTAATTCCATTTCGACCATGCTTTCCTATATGACTAGATCTTCTTGTACCATAAATTTATATATTGAACCACACATTCTCCTTCAATATTTTGGATATTATTAGGAATTTATTCACAATAATAGACATATTTCTACATTATCAATTTTTAAACTTCACTATTTTCACTATTGTTCCATGAGAGTGCTTCAGTTGTATCCTATGATCTCACTATTTTTGAAGATAGAACTTTGAGATTCAAGGATGGCCTTTTGCGATACTTTTTTATAATCTCTCCTAGAGATAATTTTGTTGAAATTTATTTTAGTATACAATAGAGAAGTAAAAAAGATAGTAAATTGAGTGCGATTAAAATATGTGAGATTGCAATACTTATCTAGGCATTTGGGATTACTATTGTTAAAAAAAATCCCTTTGTTGTACGAGTGGTCCATAATGATTCCCATGAAAACATATGGTTAAAAAATATATCATAAAATTTATTTTTAATAATTAAATTTATAATATATTAATATAAAAATATTGGTTACCTTCCAATAAAATTTTAATCATAAAAATATAATAAAGAATACTCCCCCTATAAAAAATAATTCTAGAAAATGAATAAGAACTTAAGAGATATTACCTACTGGGATTTTAATTCCATTGATATTATATTAATAGATATATTCTATAGGTTCAAAGGATCTATATATATTATTAAAAGTAAATTAACTTACTGTTAATGTACTAAGAATATTATTCTGGTTAACTCATAACATTCATTAGATATAAAATTGATGAAATAAAAAATAAAATAAAAAGTTGATAAAAAAATGTCTTCCACCTCACTCAAGTTATTCAATGTTAAGAGATTGCTTGAACAAGATATGAATTGAATATCACTTTAGGTTTATCATTCCCAACATTTATTTAATGTATTCACATCTATTAGAATTAAAATGTTTTGTAAAAATATCAGTAAGCTAGTTTTCAATTCTGATAAAGTCAACTATTATATATTTTTTTTGTGTATAATCCCTAAGAAAATATTGTCTTACATATATGTGTTTTTCTTGTGAGTTATGTGTTAGGTTCCTAGATAAAGAGATAGAACTACTATTATAAAAAGGATTGGAGTTTGAGTAAAAATCAAACCAAATTTTTTTATTGTGTTTTTCATCCACAACTCTTGAGAACAAAAACTTCTAGCTGTTACATATTCAAATTTAGCGATAGAAAGTTTTATATAATGATTCTTATTGCTATACCACAAAAATAAATCTTCTACTAAGAAATCATATGTTCTAAACAAACATTTTTATATAATTTCAAACTTCCAAATTCATCATTTGAGTAACTTTTAAGAGAAAAAATTCCCAGAAGAATAAAATAAACCAAAATCTGAATTTCATTTAAGCTAATTGAAAATTCATTTACTGCTTTTAAATGTGATTCCTTCAAATTTTCCTAAAACCTCATATATAAACATACTAAAAAAATAATGTATGTTCAATTTTTTGTAATATATAATAAACTTTCAATCATACTTATATAAAGATTTTATCTACTAATTTACTAAATTAATCAAGGAAAAGTTTGATAGAAGTTGCTACCGAAGTACTTATACTCAATGCATTATCAAAACCACGTTTGAGTAAGCCTTTGATATTTTTATACTGATTTAATTTTTTTCTTTTGTTTTTTAAGAAAGTTTAAAACCAAGGAAAAATTTAAGTTTACACATCATGCTCTTTTCCAACACTTTTTTCATACATTTTGAAAAACTAACATAAAGAGATTTTTTAATTGAACGAAAAATAATTTCATTGACATAAATTTGAATAATAATGATGTCTTTAAAAAATTCCTTTATAAAAATGGTTGGATCATCACCTTATTTAAAAAAATTATTTTGAAGTAAATATATGGTAAGAGTATCATACTAAGATATTAGGGATTATTTAAGTCCATGGATTTTTTTAGTAAGTTTAAATAGTTTTTTAATAAATTTAGTGTCTTCAAATACAAAAGGTTGTTCAGAATACATTTCCTCTTGAATTTAACCATTAATAAAATAAATTTTAACATCCATTTGAAATAAAGTGAAACTAAAATGTGTTGTAAAGGCTAGTAATATTCACCATAAATAATTCCTTCGCCTTGATAATAACCCTTAGCAACATGCCTTTCTATATTTCTAAAAATAGTTCCATTTTCATCACATTTATTTCTAACACACCATTTTAATCCAATTAATAGAATATATTTAAGTCATTCAAATAAAGTCCAAAATTTATTACTTTTAAATTTATTAAGATCATCTTTCATACCCCCAATCCTCTTTCCATCACCTAAGGCATAATCAACCATTTTAAGTTCAAATTGTGATAAGAATTCATAATGATCACATTGATTTCTTAAGGAACTTATAGTTTTAATTAGTTTAATTACATCACCAATAATATTATTGGTAGGATGATTCTTTAGGATCAACTGGTTTTTAGGTAAAGTAGTAAGTTGATCATTAACTGAATAATATACACCTCCCATTGAAATAATTTATGAATATTGAAAATTAGATTGTCTAGTTTCTAAAGGATTTACTATTTGTATTTTTGAATTAATTTCTAGTAAACTAATAGAAGATTTTTTGAAAACATTATTTAGTGGATAAACTTCATAAGGTTTTATAGAAACAAAAGGGCATGTTTCATTAAACATTACAAGAACTAATTCTTCAACATTTTTTTCTTTTATAAAGAACACTATAAGCCTGAATTATTATAGAATAATGATCTTTATGATAAAATTTATGCAATTTATCTTTAGTATTTGAGATAAATAATTTACACCTAAATATTAAATAGTAATAATGTTTTGGGTTTTTTATAATCCACAACTCATAAGGTGTTGTATTAAGAAAAGGTCTGAGTAAAAATTGATTTAAAGTATAATAATAAGTACTCATAAACTCGACCAAAAAAGGTCAAGCAATAGAATACCCACTTATTAAAGTTTGAGTGATTTACTCAAGAAATCTTTTTTTCATTCTAATACACCATTTTTCTATGGTGTTATAGGTATTAAAAAGTTATGAGTAATACATTTTTATTAAAAAATGTTTCAAAATATATGTTCTCAAACTCACCATCATGATCACTCTGGATAGTAATAAAATGTAGGTTTTTCTCATTTAAAATGTAAGTATGAAAAACCATTAAATTATTAAGACCATTATATTTTCATGTGATAAAATAAACCAAATTAAATCTAGTGCAATCATAAACCAAGAAATACACATAGTGTTTTCCCCCAATACTTCTAGTTTGTGTAGGACCAAATAAATCCATGTACACTAAATATAAATCCTTGGAAGTTTAGACTTCACTTTTATATTTAAAATGAGAATTATTTTGATTAAAAATTGAAAAGGATCACAAAATCCAGTTGAATTAAACTTAAGTTTCAGAAAATCCATTTCACGTCTTTTCCTAGAAAGTTTTTCTAAAGTTAAAAAGTTATAGTGACTTGATATACTATACCACAACCAAGATAAATCTTCAGTTACACTTAAACAAGGTAAATTTTGATGACTTCAGTTTTTTAGGTCAAGAGTATATACATTATCATACCAATAAATAGATAGAATAAAAGTACCTTCTGAACTTTGAAAAATACATTTATCACTCCTGAATATCATAGGATAACCCACACCACATAATTCAATAATTCTTATAAAGTTGTTCTTAAACACTAAAATATATTAAAACATTTGAAATTTAATTTTCTATGAGATAATAAAAACCACCAATTTTAATGATTTCACCATATAAATTGCCTCCAAAAGTGAATCTTTCACCATTATACCTTTTCAAATTCTAGAAGTTAGACTTGTCTCTTACCATGTGTCAAAAACAATCACTATCCATGTACCATTTGTTTCAGCTACTGATACTCAACCTTTATTATAGAAAAATTTAAACTATGTTCTTGGTACCCAAACTTTCTTGGGTCCAATTATGTTAGCAAAAAAAAATTTAGGAACCCAAATCTTCCTAACTCTTCTATTTTGAATAAATATTAGTTCTTAAGAAATAAATGCTTTGTGAAAACAAAAATATTGACATTGGTTTAAAGAAAAAATTATTACAGTAACCTCTACTTTAAGATTTATTAAAAAATAGTGCACTTTTAGTTACAATGTAATTCAATTGTAAATGAGATTTATTGAAAGTAAAACCAATTCCATTAGAAGTTATAGAGGTCATAATTTCTCTAGACATTTTATCAAAATTTTATTCACTGGAATTAAAGTTATCTAGATGTTTTTTCAAACTAAAAACTTCATATTTAAGTTAACAATGAAATTATAATCAACTGAATTATATTTAGAAACTAATTTTGATAAAAGTTTTAAAACTTTAGAAGTTAAATTTTAAATTCACTTATTATCTTTAATAAGATAGTTTTTTTTAAAAATCATAGTTATTTTTTAATTTATTATTGTTTTTTCAATGAGATTAATATATATATCCATTTCATCAAATATGGGTAAAGCTTTCTTATATTTTGATAAATTTACCTTTTCATTATCCAATGAACTAACCTTTTCATCATCTGATAAATTTTAATAATTATCACCAAAAGTATAAGAAAATTTAGAATCAAGAGTTAAATTTATCGAAGATTCAATAGTTACCTTATCCATGAGGCATTTTTCATCTTTCAAAAAATGTGCATAAAATTCAATGATTTTATGAATTTAATTTTCACTATATTTTGATGAAATTATAGAAGATATATCAATATTACTTATACTCTAGGTGGACAAGGATTTTAAGCTCTTCATCTCATTAATTTTAGATCATCTCTTTGACATTATATCTTTCTTCTTCAAGTTAGGATAATTTGGTTTGATATGACCTATCTTTTTTACATTCATAGCATATAAAATTTAAATAATCCTTACAATGTCATCCTTTTATATCTTTTAAAAGAGTATATTCGAAGTTCTTATTACTAAAAAGCTTATTCACCCTTCAAGAAAGCCGACCAATCACATTTTCACTATCGTCCAAACTATGTCGATTAGAATGCTCAAATTTCTTCCTTGAAACATGAGATTCAAAAGTATTAGCACAAGTAAAAGTACCATAATTGGGATTATTGGAAGTATACGTAAAGGATTCTCCGTTGTTCCCCTTTTCTTTCTTAGCATCACTCTTCAGTCACCTTTTCAATTACATTAATGTGCCAATCAAATCATCCAAACTCAAATTAGTCAAATTTTTAGTTTCATCCATGGTTGTCCCATTTTATTATCACTCCTCGAGCATTATATCAGTAATATTTTCAATAAATTGTTCTTTAATAATTCTTCTTCACTAAAATATAGAAAACTATTTACAATATTTGTAAAAAATTTATGCATTTATGCTACTGTTTCACCAGGTAGAAAATCAAAAGCTTGATAATATACTATAAATATTTCTCTTTGAGTCTCCAAAACATTAGTAGTTCCAAAATGAGTAGTTTCTAATTTCTTAAAAATACAATTTTAAATTTTACAAGATGATATATGGTTATAAATGTTCCTTATCATAGAAACATAACAAAATATTATGAACTTTATGATTTACCTGATATTTCCATTTTTATTCTTGAGAAAAATGAAAAACTTCTTTCTCTAGAACTTTATAACTCCCAGTCATCATAAGAGAATTTTTAACTCTAGTATTAATGATAATAGAATTTATATAGCCACTGAAATATTCATAATAAACTCCATAAAAAATATGTTATTTGGTTGGATTTCAATTTTCAAGTGTTCCTACCGAAACCCTTTCATTACAAAAAAATCATTCCTCTAATAACACAACCAGCATAAAGAAACTGAGATTAAATTATGATAAAATAATAGAAATTAATAAAATATCATAATCAAGTATCAAAAATATTTGATACTAATTATTGTACTTATGATGTAATGAATGAAATCTATAAGAGGTAGGATGAATTATAGTTTAAAAATTTAACTAATAATTTTCCATCCCCAAGTTTTAATTTGATCAGTTTTATGAAATTCTATTCAATTCTAAGATAAGAGTAAAAAACTAGTGAATGTAGTAGATATATAAAAAGTGAGAAATACAATATACATAATGAAAATAATTTTGTTGAAAATTTATGAAAATTTGATAGAGGAAATAAAACCATCATAAATTGAAAATTTAAACACTATGGTAATCCAAAAAATAACTGCAATGTAATTTTAAAACAATTCATGGAGTATTGGTTAACAAACCAAATAATCCTTTAAAAAGATATTATAAATCACACTTTTAAACCAAATTGGAAGTTGTATCTTTGGATCAAATCCAAGGTATCCATGACATTAAACCTATTGTAAGGTGTTATGTATTCCTATCCCTAGAATCGATTAACTTAACCTATTGGTGGGTATAGTATTCTAGAACCTAAAACTCTATTATTATATCGCTATAAGCCCTATATCATGTAGTATCACTTGTAGAACAATTAAAATGAAAATAATAAGAGCTTTATAATTAAGTATCATAAGATGTCTCTTAGTAAAAACATTTAGAAAGAAAATTATTACACTGATAGGAGGTTCTCGTGGAAAAAAATAATTTCATAACTATAAAACAAACAAAATCTTATATAATTCTTCATTATTATTTTATTGTTGTATTGTTGTACTATTATTATATTATAATATTATACTTTTCTACCATTGTATGATTGTATTGTTGTATTATTTTTAATATTGTACTGTTTTTCTATTATATTATTGCCCTTTTGATGCTTTATGTGAGGCTCTATTTATAGTCAACATTGTAATAAACTTCAATGATCGAATTCTAAAAATCTCTGAGTTAGTTATAACAACATTGACAACAACTTCATCATTTACCAATAAACTTAACATTTCAATTTATCTAACAATGAGTTTATCTAGTACTGCTATAATGCTCTTGAATATGGTGGAAGTAATCTATCAGGAAAACTCATACTATTGATTTTTCACAAAACTTATTAAGCTATCTAGTATTTTAGTTACTAAAAATTCATTCTGTATAAACACAAAAACTAAAACAATAATTAATTAAAATAAATTTTATGTGATGTGTATTGTGATTTAAAAAACAAATAAAACAAGTGAGTATTTTAATCAAAAAACTATTGATGTACAAGCCTCATTTATTTAATATCATGCTTGATAAAGATATCTTAGAAGTAATCATATGATTCTTTCCTCCCATGGTATCTGGAGTTAATGAATCACTCAATGATTAGGTAGTATCCTCATTTTGGCCATGGTGTGTTAGTACCTATTGAAGTAAATGAATAAGGATAAGTGATCTTTGGCTTGGAAAAATTTACAAGAGAACTACACCACATTCTCATGGAAATGGAAACCTTATATATGATGCAAAGATTCTTCCCAAGACTTCATGGAATTTTCTAAAACATTATGAAACATTTGAGTAATGCCTTCAATTACAAACACTTTGTAACTTTAAAATGTATGCATGAATTTAAAATTTAAATGTATTCAACAAAATTTCTCAAACATTTAATCATATAAAGGTTATGGATTAATAATAACTTATGTGGAAGAATAATTGAACATTAAAATTTAATATTCAGTTGTATTTATCAATAATACCATATGATCAATAGAAATAATTACAATTTAATAAAAAAATATCACATCATAAGATATGATTAAGGTAGTGGTTTGATATCTCTATACTGCACCTTAAGATATGTCATATCAAGGAATATAATATACCATATATCTATATATTTCAATCCATTCGATATCTGTATATCATCTCACATGATATGGATAAAATACATATCATGTATATAATATTTCAGGACATATCTCCATCAACATTCACATTTATAATATATTTTATAAAATTAATGGATTCAATTTATTTTGGATGATAATAAATGCACCATGTTTATTGTAACCCACATTAAGGATAAAATCTATAAATCTTATGAGCACTATCATTATTATTTTTTAATTATTTTTAGAATATGAGATCAAAATATAAGGAAAATATATCCAATACTTTAATAAATAAAAGTAAACGAACTAATAAGATAATAAAATTTGGATATCATTGAATCAACCCCTCTCAATGATACATTTATATAATTCCCTAGGCACCTCAAGTGATATAAAATCCATAGGTTTTCTAACCTAATTTTAAAAGAACATATGTAAATTGATATTAGGTATTATATATATATTGTTACTGGTATTACTGGTTAAATATTTAGAGATTAAATTATAATATAACCTTTTATAAAAATAACTATAAAGTATAGAAGGAAAATATGTTTCCTTATTTGAAATCACTTGAATTGGAAATGTTTTCTTCAATCATATCTAGTTTTATCCCTCTATAGAAATGAGTTTCAATGATTACAATAGAAAATGTGAATCATGTAAAAGAATAAAAATAATAAATGTTATTCTAGAATCCTCAACTGGGAAATAATTTACCAAATTAATAGGTAATAAAGCTTTAAAATACATTTTGAATAACCTGATAAATATCTAAAAATCTAATAAAAAAATATAGGAAATGTTAAAACTATACAGTGAAGGATTAAATAATGTATAATGATGAGTATATTTATGAATTTTTAACTAAAATAAGAAATTTTTTTAGCATTATAAAATACTATAATGAAATATTGGAAGAATATATAGTGTATTTGATTCAATGATCTCATCAATAGAAGATAAATAAATATATTAGAAATATTTTAATGCTATACATAACATATTGATTGCTTATAAAATTAAAAAGTAACTAGATTTTAAGAATAAAATGAAAGAGAATTAAGAATGTAATGACCTTGACCTGGGGGCCTGAATCCTAAGTTGGATCAAGGATTCCACATGGCCTTAAGCGCATTCACTAATCACTAGAAATTAGTAACTAGTCCCATGGGTAAAACATAATCATTTAGGAATGAATTACCCCAAAATAAACATCCAACTATATGATACAAGAATGAAATATCATTTAACATCCAAAAACCAAAATTAAAATATCATTTAAAGTAACCAAATGAGTGTAGAGGAAAATAAAACAAACTCATGCCTCAAATATTGATTAAAAAACCTAGAAGGTGGTTCCTATTTTATGTGAATGGTATAACTCCTTATTCAATTCATAGTTTAAAACTACTACGCCCACCATGAACCTAACTCCTAAGATTCATCATCCAAGAACATCGAAGCATTTCCCTCACCGACATCATGACATAAGACATACACATGAACACTGAGATATGCAGGTAGGGATGAGTACAAATACCTGGTAGTATTTCCCTAAACCCATCACATGCAATCTCATATAGATATATTCACAACCATGTAACCAAATCCATCAAAATTTTTTTATCACATTTAAAGTGAAAGCATGTTATCATAATTCTTGGTAAAAAACAAAGTAACCAATTAAAATAATATAAAAAATTATTTTCCAAAAAAATGCTAACTCTTATCCTTTCTATCCCAATATATATCCAATACATAACCAATATAACCAAAGGAGACATGAGCAATGAATAAAAAAATAACATAATTTTTTCCCTATGATCAAAGTAAACACACATTGTGGATCTTCACACACCAGAGTGGTTCCTAAATTTCATGACCTGTCACATTCATATCACACAAAAATATAAAACTTCTCATTAATCCCAAATACCTATTCCTTTCATCCATACTCAATACTTCTCAATCATTACAATACTGAACACAACCAAATTTCCAAAACCAATTTACACCACGAAAATGATTTACCCAACCAATCCAATAAAACTCAGTTTTAAATTCATTCAATTTAATATGCTTGAAAATATATTTACAAAACACCCTTAAAAACCAAGACACATAGTTTAAAATCAAACATTGTTTCAAACCAACTCCTATGATTTAGCTCAAAACCCCCAAAATTCCCAAGGTTTTTTCAATCCAAAATTCACCAATTATCAAATCAATTTAAACAATTATTTAAAAATTACACACATAGGAAATCGTCCTAAGAGAACAGCAATAACACAAGAAGGAATCATAATCTCATAAGGAATGAATAAGAGATACCAATCTTAGAATATGGTTATGATCTGATCCTCCAAACCCTAACGACAAGAATACATGATCATGATTCTTATATTTGTAATTCAAAACCAAAATCCAAATAACAATACATTATACCAAGAGATATATCTCTCAAAGGAAGAATAAATGGAAAGATAAAGAAATAATCGGATCAAAGAATGTGTAATATAACTGAGATGAAACCTTAAATATGGTGTTGACTTGATCAATCCAATAGAGACAAGTGTCTTTTGATGATGGAGGTTATATAATTTCACTCTCTGGGAACCCTAGAGTCATCCCAAGTTGTGTTAGGGTATCCAATGAGGCTTATAGGGGGGGGGGAGTAATTGGATTTTAAAATTCAAATCACATAATGTGAACCATGCTACATGGTTAGGTTTTATGATTGGTTTAAACCATGAACTAACTATGAGGGGACCTCTATGCATAAACCCAGTACTGCACGGTCACCCAACACTGCTCATCAAACATTTAATTGTCCTTCCTTCCCGAGTGACTTGAACGGTCATGTTTCATTATCCTCAGAATCATCCACCCAGATTGTGTATAGTTCCCTATAGCCCAAAAGACTCAAAAACATATCCAAAAAACACCAAAACTCAAAGGGGGACTTACTCACTAAATCCAAGATGCTAAAATTCCCCCCAATATATGAATTTTCATCCATGAAGAATAATTAGGATTCATTCTCTTCAAACAATGATAGCCATTGTTGTTGCATTAAATCCATTCTCTATCATGCCTCCTATTAAATCAGAACATGATTCCATAAGACTCTCACTAGTCTAATAATATTTCCTCTCAAGATTTTCAATTTCCATTAAAAAATCCTTACCAAACTTTCCATGAAGGTCACATCTGATTCCATATCCACCGCATCATAATAAAGAATATCAAATTAGCTTGGTTGGTACTTCCTTAGCTAAGATACATGGAATGATTTATGAAATATAGATTTTTTAATAGTAAATCCAAGAAATAATCCACATATCAGATCACTACACAATCTCATATCTACTAAAATATTGGAGTGTCAAATTCCTTGGCTTCTAGAGTCATTTGTTTCTCCAACGTGGTAACACTTGCAAGAAGACTCAATATTTAACCATGATCTCCAACTTTAATTGATGATAATTAACACAAGATTTCTCATGTATCTAACTTATCACTAATTTATTTTGGATTAATTAAACCTGATTTTTCATCTCTTGCACCAAAATTGGCCCCAAAAGTGATCTCTCCCAATTCTAACCAACACAATGGTGATCCACACGGTCTTCCATACAATGCTCTGAACATAGCCATCTGAATTGTTGCTTAATATACATTTTTTTGTATAAAAACTATAAAAAATCCATATGTTATTCCTACAATCCCCCAAAATCTAACATAGAAGCTCGAAGCAAGTCATCTATGGTATGTATGGTTCATTCTATTAGGTTGTCTATTTAAGGATGATACAACATAATCATCTTCAGCTAAGTGTCCATCACCTTCTGCATCCCACTCCAAAATCTCAATGTAAATTGAGGATCTTTATCTAACATGATGGATGGAGGAACTCTATAAACCATAAAAACCTTATCCATTTACAAATTACTGAATTTCTCAACTTATAACATCACCCAAATAGACATGAAGTGGGATTACTTCATGAATTGATCCATAGTAACCCATATAAAATCATGCTTCTGTAGCGATTTTGGGAAACTAGTTATGAGATCTATCGTGATTTCATCCAACTTTTATATCATCACAGGAAAAGGTTGTAAAAGCCTCACAGGTCATCAATGCTTTGTCTTTATCCATTTATGTGTCAAGAACCAAAATAAATAACTGATAACAACCCTCCTTATCCCTGTCCACCATAACTTTAATTTAATGTCATGATATAGCTTCACCACTCTAGGATGAATTTTCCAACCAGATTTATGGAACACACCCATAACGTCCTTCCTTAGGATTATAGGAACCAATGCTCTATCTTGAAAGTAGAGTGTCAAGTTTTCCACTAGAAACCACCCTTACATGGTCTCCCCACCATATAAGGTGTAACTAGTCTTCTTATATTCGTCATCAGTCTTTTTTCCCTCTACTTAATCAGTGAGTGTAGAAGTAGCACCGATCAAATGTAATATCATGCCAATTCCATCCTTGTGAGCTTCCAAATTCAATACTGACATCAAACCCATCATCTACTACTACTCCTATGATTCCTTAATCGCTTAAGTTTTTTGACTCAAGGAATCTACTATCACATTACCCTTATTTGGTGTATAGGTTAACTCAAAATAAAAGGCCTAAAGGTAATCCACCCATATTTGATACATCATATTCAAATCCCACTAAGAGAATATGTACGTTAGACTCTTATGATCTGAATATAACTTAAACCACTCACCGAATAAGTGATGTATCCAACTATTCAAATAGTTCTTTTTATATGGTCATAATTATCTCGATTTGTATGAAACCACCTTATCTACTTGCATGATCACACACCCCAATATCTATATATATCACAATACAAAAATACCCATTAATGGGACTCAATAAAGATTAATAATAGCATAAATTTTATCCTCTTCTTTAATACATTAAAAGTTACTTAGTGTTTCTCATCTCACTCAAACATCAAGCCTTTATGAGTTAACATATTCATCGATGATTCTAACTTTTAAAAGTCATGAATGAAGTGTTGGCAGTATCAGGTCAATCCAATAATACTTCAAATCATAAAGGTATTATTGGTATGATCCCCACATGTCACTACCTTGACTTTCTATGGGTTCACCAAGACACCCCTCTTATAAATCATGTTTCTTAGGAGCTACAATTCATACATCCCAAATTAAAATTTGGATAGAATTTCATAAAATCTATGATCCCAAAACATTTACAAAAAATATTCAAATGATTCTCATGATCCTTATTCAATCAAAAAATAAATCAAAATTTGATCCACAAACACCACAATGAATGAGTCAAGGTATTTATGGAATACATGATTCATTGAGGACATAAAAACCACTGGAGTGTTAGTAACCCAAAAATACATAACAAAAAACTCGGAGTTCCTATACCCATTCTTGAATGTCTTATTTGGGATGACAGTCTTCTTCACCCTTAACTGGTGATATCCTGATCAAAAATCAATCTTAAAAAACCACTTAGCTGCCTTAAACCAATTAAACAAATCATCATTGTAGAGGGTATTTATTCTTCATCATTACCCAATTCAACATTCAGTAGTTAATTCACAATCGCAAACTACAATAATCCTTCTTGGAAAATATAATCAACAGTGTCTAAGGTGAAAGGATTGGTCAAATAAATCCCTTTGCACCAAAAAACTCTAACTAAACATTCAATTATCACAGCTATAGAGGCACCATGTTGTATGAAGACAATGATATTAGACTCATTTGTGGAGAAAAATTGATAGAGTAAACCATATACCTCTCTAGTGGAAGCCCATAGAAGTATTTCAGAGACACATTTAAGATATGTTTCACCACTGCTGACAACTGAAATAAATCACTGGATTATACAGATTAATGAACCAAACCCAAAAAGCTAACATGATAAAACCCCCCAAGTACTTTAGTGACCAACCCTACCATACTAGATTGAATTCCCCACTCCCCTTGAAAAATAACAACACTATCATCAAGTTAAATGATGTAAACATTCCTATAGTAGGAGTCAACATGGGGGTTGAACTTCACCATTAAATCTATCTCTATTATTCCATAGAACATGTCCATATCAAGACTCAATAAGTCCCATAAAATTTCTACATAATTGATCAAAATGGAACAAGATATACCCCTAAACCCTTGTTCTATCCTTTCTCCAAGAGGTATACCGATATTTAAGAAATAAGGAATTAACTTCACATATAAATTAAACAGATATACTAGTCATGATTATATGAATGAATGAGATTCACTCATATCAAACATAAAAGAGAATGTAATAGCAACAAAAAATCATAGTTCCTCTCACCGTCATAGGTTATACCTTAGAATCATCAGGTACATAATCCGTAGTAAATAGTTTTCCCTGTCCCTTCTGAGCCTGACCCTAAGGAAGATTATCACCGGTTCTCACCTATGGATCAAATTTATCTAGATTTAGCTTCTACAAATACATCCTTGATCCCTATAACTATTTAAATCCTCTAACACTATATCCCCAAGATAGATAATTATAAAACAACTTCAAATTCCTAAGTGTCCCACACCGATGATATATCCTAGGCTCATTAGAAAAATCTAATTTTAGGTGCGTCATGCTTCCATATTGGTGACACTCAAGCTAAATCCTACCTTGAGAATAACCTAAGTTTATTGGTCTCTTTTTACCACGTCATTATTGAGAATCATCCCACTTCCTATTTTTCCCTCAAGAAAAATCCTTATCTCCCTCAATCTAAGGAAGTAAAGAATCTATGACCTTTGCATCCACCATATCTGCATTCTCCATCGATGAATTGTTCACCATCACATAGATTAGTAAAACAAGTAGAATCACTTAGGACTGAATCTCAGTTTGAAGATTAATCTAGAACCTTCATGCCTTGAGACTATCATTAGCTATCAACTCTAGTGCAAAGTGAACTAATTCTACAAATAAAGAAACATACCTAACACTATCGTGTTCCCTTATTCTAACTCCAGGTACTCTCAATATTTTCTATCTTCTATATGTTAGGATAGAACATCTATCAAAACATATTTTGGAATACAACCCATGTCTGATCATCATCTAGCTTCTCTTACACAACCATATCCCACCACTTAGGAGTTTATCCCTTGAGCATGTAATTAACGAACTCCACCATTGATGACTCAAGTGTATAGAGAGACTATAATATTTTATTGATCTTCTCCAACCAATCCTTAGTTTATTTTACTTTTCTATCTCCCTTAAAGAAAAGGGGGTCCTTCTTCTAAAACTTTGAAGCACAATTAACTTCATTAGGTTACTCCTGATCCAATCCATTACCAAGAACCTAGATAGATTTAACCATCATGTTCAATAGTTTAGGAAAACTATCCAAGTTCTAAGATACTTAATCACACACATGATCACCTCCAATATTTATATACTCTTCCACATGAAGATGCTCTCAAAATGGAGGGATCTCTATAACAATAGACACCAAGAAATAAAAAGTATGCAAGGTACATTACATAAATTACCTCTACTGAAACCATAAAAAAACCAAAAACACAAGATTTAAATTCTACATTTAAGTGGTTCCATTCACCTTATACTGATTCATTCAAAATAAATAATGATTAATTTCAATAAAATTCTTTTATAATGAAATTAATTTTAAAAACCGTTTGAAATCAAATTTAAAAACACTTTCACGTAAGAAAATTGTTTCTAAAAAACCAATGTATGAGTATATCATCCCTACCCATGCCTATCATAATGTATGAACACATTGACTATGTAACGCCCTGACCCCAAAATCCAAGAGTTGGTGCATTATTTTAATACATTGGCATGATTACAAGGAATCAAGTCCCCAAGGACCGATCAGTTTAGTAGTCTTGGAAACAAGATACATACATAAGTTCAACATTACAACTTGAAAATAAAACAACACTAATTTATTCCATTAGAAACATCCAACCTTCCAAGATTATTCCTACAAGTCACTAATAACTAACTTCTTCATATACTGGGAAAATGAAACATAAGAAAGGGGTGAGCTCAAACGCTCAGTAAGAGTAATCAATATAGTAGAACATAACATAAACATTAGGCATGGTGAATAATTGAAAACACATGCCTTTATAAATAGTAAACATGAACACTTTATGGTAGAAATATGGGATGAGTAAATAATTCCATAATAAAACATAGTCATGGGTATTCTACTAGTTGAATAACCACATGAAATATCAATAGATAATCTTATAATGATGGAATTCATAATGTCGGGCATCATAACCACATAGTTAAGGCCTCACTCCAAGACTACATATAAGATTTTGTCAAGGCCTTGTGCCAAGACACTAGTTTATCTCATGAGACCTAATGATGCATTAGGGAGATATAGCGGGATCCACCCGTCACTTACTAAGTCCAATGCATTACTCATATGAAAATGTTGAAACATAATCTAAACATTCATATTAAAACTAGCATATGAAATGTCAATATTTTTACCACAAACCATGAATGGTATAAAAATAGCACATCCACAGTCAAACATAACTCATTCAATACAATATGAAAGATTGTATTATAATAGATTAACCTTAATAGATAATGATGAAGGATATTGACATAGATGAAAATAATCATCAATACTATTTGAGAGAAACACCCCCCTTTTTCTTGAAAACATTTAAAAGTCACACTATTTATCAAGAAGCCATTTAAAATAGATTTTTGAATCAAAGTGTCCCATACCACTTTGAAAATTTTAAAAGGAATTTTAATTTTAAAACATTAATGTCCATATAAATAAATCTTTAAAACCATTTTTAAAACATGGACATTAATGAGAAAGATTTATAAGAATATATATTTAAAACATTTAAAATGATATTTTAGTTAGAGTTCATAACCAAATGAGAGACACTTGAATACAAATAATTGAGGTAATAAAAACTTTATAATATCATGAGAATAAATGGATTCATGATATACTATGTAAAAGTACATTATATACACCATATAAAAGTGAATTTGCGTATAACAATAAAGAAGTCTCAATGGAATGTAAATTGAGATGAAATCCCTTATAAAGACCGTATCCTTAGGTTAAGCATAAATCAATGACATAATTATGTGTGAAAAATATAAATACACTCAATATGATTGTATATTCATTGTAAATCAATCAGAGGATATTCACAAATATTCTTGTAAAAACAACACCAATGACTTAGATGTTTAACTCAATGAATGGAAATTGAGTTAAGATTACTCTTATCAAGTTCATATCAATGACTTGGGAAATAATAAATGGATGGATTATGTATATCAAAAGTATATCCACAAAAATGGGAGTTTAAATTACTAAATAAATAATAAATAGTGATTCGACACATAATATTGGAGTAAAATAATCAATGAAGTATGTTTAAAGCACAATGAGTGGAAATTGAAATTTGAAATTCCCTTACCGATTTGGTAACTCACGAAACATACACCCCATGAAAAAAGGATCATTAAATGAAGTTGTAAATATCCATATATTAAATTATATTATACAAATAATTCAACCATGGCTAGTACATACACCACACAAAAGGAAATAGTGGCAATACAGTATGAATCTCATGGGAATAAGAAGTAAGATGAAATCCCCTTACCACGTTGTAATCAATCGAGTCATATGACAAAAAATTAATAACCACCAAATGATTCATAGAATACCATGAATATAAAGAGAATCATGATAATATATATCAAATGGCAGTACACAATACACCAAATTCAGTAAATAAGTGGCGAATAATAAAAATCTCACGAAATTAAGAGTGAGATAAGAAACCCCTTACCTCAAGTACGACTTGTCTTGTATGTTTCTTGTTCTTCCTGAATAATAAAATTAAATTAATTTATACTTGATTAAGAACATTTTTCAATTTTATTATTCCTTTTATATCACTTATTACCTTTCTATAACAATTAGTTAATTATTTGAGTTCATATTGGATATTTTATCGATGTTCGAAACTTGAGTAAAAAATGAACTTGTTATAATTACAAATTTTCCATGTGGTCAAGATTCAATTATCTACAGAATGATATACATGATTTAGATATAATATATATATATATATATTATATCCAGTATATATATGTATTTATAACAGTATATAACATTTATAGATACAATTTAACATGGAAGACTACATAACTAAATTCTTATAAGTATTGGGTTTCAATATTAGTTTGGATTATATTGAAGGATTTTAAGGACAATTGTTTATTGAATGGTATTTATTTAACTTTGGGGTATTGTTGGTTTAATTTTAGAAATTAAGATTAGTATTTATTTCTCTAAAGGATTATCCTTTTTTAGGGATCATCTGATCTTGTACTAATCATTTTGGTTTTGGTTAATCTATAAAGACAAGGTAAATATATTGTTTATCCTTTGTGGATCATGTGATTCTCTAGAAGTTGATTCTAGCTCTTCCGGTGTGACCAATTCATCTTGAATGCTCATCATTTGAAAAAAAAGATGAGTTAGTGGTAGAAATTTATTAAATAATGAAACTATAGTTAAAAATTAAGTATATATCTTTATGTTATTAGTCAATCACATAAATAAATTCCTCAACTTTATGAAATGGAACTTAAAACAAAAACAACGTTGTCCATTTACTTTTCTTACTGGGAAGCTAATTACCATTTATACCATCACAAGTTTATGATTTTCTTCTTGTTAACTTTATCCTAATCATGTTTTATATCCCTCTCCATCAGAACTTGACACTTATTTTATCTTCCATATCCATGTTTTCTTACATGGAATTCATGTATGGGTTATCTCGGGTGACCTTTGTACTTCTATTTCTTTCTTTTAAAGTGATAGTTTTATTGAATCTTTTTCTGATGTGGGAATTTCAATGAAGTTCCCAAGCCCAATTTTAAATATTTTGAGGATGCAATGTCCAAAATGGGGGAAGAATGTAACACCCCAATATTTCATAGTAAGTTATCTTCTTTAAAACAATTCAATATCTTGCTCTACGCACAACACCGAGTTTGAGCGCACCCCGACTTACCAAACTAGCCGTTAAAAAGTGTTTATAAATAGTATTAACTGAATTTTAAAATTTATATACTACATATAATTTTAGAATGAATATTATGTGTTTTTTAGACATAATATAAGAACAAATTCAATTTTTCAGATAAAAGAAGTATTTTTCAAAAATGCAATTTTACCGACTTTTAATGGTAAACCCTTTTAAATACAATATTTAACACTTTTATATATTAAATCTGACAAAATAAACTTCTTATTTAGAATCGGGACATAAAAATTTAGTTTTGATAAATTTTTGGTGTTTTTCTGATAACTTTCATATTTGGGTGAATAGTGAAAAATACTAAATTTTAATTGAAAACAACTTTTTTAATCAGAATAATTTATAGTGTTAAATTATAAATTTTAATGATTTGGAAGTATAATTATATTATATTTTTACCATTTAATACAATGTTGGTCAATGTAATTAATTTCACTTTGAAATTATACACAAACAAGTGTCAATCTTTTGATAGTTATTATTTCTTAAAAACATGCTATTTGTTTTGACAACGTGAATTAATTTTAAATTAATTAATACAACTTATATGTTTTGAATTTTGGAAAATAAACATCATTTTTGAATTTGGAATATCAAATATAGCTTAGGCTGACATTTTGGTATTTTTTCTAAAAAAATTCAATTTTTGATGAATAGTAAAACCACTTAGTAGTAGTTAAAAAACCGACCTTTTCATTTAAATGAAATTTTACCACTTCTATGAATTGAATTTAGAAAATAAGAAATACATGGTTGTTATTAGTAAGTAAAATTTGGTTCAATAATTTGAAAATAATTTTTGGTGAATAATAACTTTTGACTTTTATTTACCGTGGTTAAAGGTAAATCGGGAAATTCAAGGTAAAAATAATATTATAATAATAAAAAATTACCTTAAAACTTGTCCTAAACTTATTTTATGAGTCATGGATAACCATGGTCATACTTGGGTTGATTTTGGGACCCCATGTAGCCACTTAAGAATGACAATGACACTTTATTTTAATTAACTTAAAGTAAAGACAAAAATGACATTAACAAATATCTTTTAGTATATCAATTTTTACATAGAGTTATATAAGTCATATTTTCTAATATAAATAATAATTGGAAATATAAGAATATTTCCTACATTATGGTATTTTTTTTATAATTTTTATACATCATATAAATTAAATTATTTATGACACAATAATGATTCAGTATTTACCTCATTAATAAATGATTTAAATAAATAAGATTATTAATATAAAGAAAATATCCAAAACCAGTCCAATTATTATTGTATGATTTTATTTCGAACATGAGTCATCTTATCTCCTACTTTAATGAGTTTTGGACCATTTGAAACCAGAGACAAGTTTATAATAAAATAACATTTTTAAACTTTCCTAAAGAGACCCTCCTCTCCCTTATAAAAGGACACCACTTCTAACCCATTCCTCACGCCTCTTAAGCCACTTGGATTGTCCAAACCCTGCCCAAATAATATCTCAAGATCTATCTCTTCCACATATAAGCCTTAACTTAGTTATAATTTACTTCAAGAAGTCCGTTTGGTTCAAACCAAAGGGAGTTACCCAAATTAAAGGTAATGATTTCTCTTAACTTCTTTTCTTTTATTTTACTTCTCCAACCCCTAAAATATTTTTATTACTTTATTTTATAACAAAAACAGTATCTTAAATATACTAGGATGTTTTTATGATAATTATTTTAACTACAATTACACACACCTCCATCTAATGGGTAAAGAACATATTGTTTCTGTGGATGGAAAATTAACACCTCACGAAACGATGATTGTTCAATTATATTCTACCGCCT
The DNA here is from genome assembly GCA_963277665.1 of Viscum album. Taxonomy (NCBI): domain Eukaryota; kingdom Viridiplantae; phylum Streptophyta; class Magnoliopsida; order Santalales; family Viscaceae; genus Viscum; species Viscum album. The sequence goes on along the minus strand of OY728145.1, from coordinate 684,588,115 downwards.
CTCATGGTGGCCATTAAGATGACACTTTATTTATATATGATATATATTATGTATATGTTTTATTTATGCTTATGTATTTTCTATTTATATCATTCTTTTATAGATTACATTATGGTTAAAACGCCTCAACTATGATATGTGGAACACATCGCGAACTTTGGAGAGACTTGGCGACATTTCCAAACAGTAAGATACAACCCCAATTCGTTCTAGAACATCGAATGTTCTGATGTACCTAGGACTCAATTTACTATTTTTACCAAATTTTGTAACTACTTTCCATGTATATACCTTCAAGAAAACATGATCTCATACCTGAAATTCCAAATCCTTCCTTCGGTTATCGGCATAGATCTTCTGCCTACTTTGTGCTACTTTGATGTGGGTTTGGATAACCGTATCCTTTCCATAATTTCCTCAACATGTTATGGTCCTATAAGTTTTCTTTCACCATCATCATCCCAACAAGTTGGTGTGCGACATCTCTTTCCATATAACGCTTCATAAGTTCAACATTACAACTTGAAAAGAAAACAACACTAATTTATTCCATTAGAAACATCCAAGATTCCAAGATTATTCATGCAAGTCACTAATAAATAACTTATTTATATCACAGGAAAATGAAACATAAGAAATGGGTGAGATAAAACCCTCAGTAAGAGTAAGCAATACAACAGAAGATAACATAAACATTTGGTATTGTGAATAATTGAAAACACATGCCTTTACAAATAGTAAACATAAAAACTTTATGGTAGGAATATGGGTTGAGTAAATAATTATATAATAAAACATAATCATGGGTATTCTACTAGTCAAATAACCACATGAAATATAAATAGATAATCTCATAATTATGGAATGCATAATTCCAGACATCATAACCACATAGTCAAGGCCACGTGCCAAGACTACAAATAAGATTTTGTCAAGGCCTTGTGCCAAGACACTAGTTTGTCTCATGATACCAACCGATGCATCGAGGAGCTATAGAGGGATCCACCCATAACTTACTAAGCCCAATGCATTCCTCATACGAAAAGGTTGAAACATAATATAAACATTCATATTAAAACTAGCATACTAAATATCAATATTTTTACCACAAACCATGAATGGTATAAAAATAACACATCCACAGTCAAACATAACTCATTAAATACAATATGGAAGATTGTATTATAATATATTAACCTCAATTGAGAATAATGAAGGATATTGACATAGATGAAAATAATCATCAAAACTATTTGAGAGAAATATCCCCCTTTTTCTTGAAAACATTTAAAAGTCACACTATTTATCTAGAAGCCATTTAAAATAAGTTTTTTGAATCAAAGTGTCTCATACCACTTTGAAACTTTTAAAAGGAATTTTAATTTTAAAACATTAATGTACATATAAATAAATCCTTAAAACCATTTTTAAAACATGGACATTAATGAGAAATATTTAGAAGAATAAATCTTTAAAACATTTAAAATGATATTTTAGCTAGAGTTCATAACCAAATGAGAGACACTTGAATACAATTAATTGAGGTAATAAAAACTTTATAATATCATGAGAATAAAGGGATTCATTATATAATATGTCAAAGTACATTATATACATCATATAAAATTGAATTGGTATATAACAACAAATAAGTCTCAATGGAATGAAAATTGAGATAAAATCCCTTATAAAGACTGTATCCTTAGGTTAAGGATAAATCAACGACATAATTATGTGTGAAAAATATAAATACACTCAATATGATTGGATATTAAGTGTAAATCAATCAGAGGAAATTCACACATATTCTTGTAAAAACAATACCAATGACTTAGATATTTAACTCAATGAATAGAAACTGAGTTAATATTACTCTTATCAAGTTCATATCAATGACTTGAGAAATAATCAATGGAGTGATTATGTGTATCAAAAGTATATCCACACAAATGGGAGTGGACATTACTGCATAAATAATAAATAGTTATTCCACACATAATCTTATAGTAAAATAATCAATGAAGTATGCGTAAAGCATAATGAGTGGAAATTGAAATTTGAAATTCCCTTACCAATTTGGTAACTCACAAAACATACATCCCATGAAAAAAGGATCATTCAATGAAGTTGTAAATACCCATAGATTAAATTACATTATACATGGAATACAATCATGGCCCGTACATACACCACACAAAAGGAAATAGTGACGATACAACATGAATATCAGGGGAATAAGAAGTGAGATGAAATCCTCTTACCACGATGTAATCAATCAAGTCGCATGACCAAAATTTAATAAAAACCAAATGATTCATAGAATACCATGAATATAAAGAGAATCATGATAATATATATCAAATGGCAGTACATAATACAAAAAATTCAATAAATAAGTGGTGAACAATGGAAATATCACGAAATTACGATTGAGATAAGAAACCCATTACCACGTTAAATTATATCTCCAAATGACATCGACTACTCTTAAAGTCACATACTTAAAAGTAATTAACCTAATAACATATTCTCTATGATAGGTTAATCATTTCTATAAATAACCCAAATCACTATAAATCCACAAAAAACATAGATAAAAATCCACCATTACTCCTCAAATGAAATCCCATAGTATTCTATTTTCCTTAAGTATGTAGTGTTCCCAATAGAGCGAACGTCTTCCAAAATAACATTTTTCACTTAATCACAAAATCATTTTCCTATAATAAGGGTATCCATTTGATAAGACATAAGATCCCAAATAAACTTATTATTGATCAATAAAATCATTTAACTAAAAAGAATTAGTCACACTAACAAGGGACTTCATGTAGTCCAGTGGTAGGCAATAAATCCCAATCGCACTCTAGTTGTGGGTTCAATTCCAAAAGCATTGTCTGACACGATGGGTTGTAACACAGTCTACGTGTTGTCCTTTTTCAAGATCTATATTTTATAACATTACCAAAATAAGATAAATTCCTCAAAATAACCATAACACAATTTAACCACAAATGTTATCTCATACCTCGCATTTTCATCCCAAAATTTAATAACTTGTAATTGCCTCAAACTCAATGATGATATATAACCAAGTGGTTATTTATAACTATATCCATAAGAGAAAAGATAATTCTTCCTCAAATATCATTTTCACATGAAAAACAATAGGGTTATAAATACAATAGAAAAGTCTTCCAAAGTAATCCCATCAATAAAGAGCACTAATACTTTTAAACGTTTCACCATCCATTTATTTCCACATAGATTATTCCATGACCAAGAGGATATCCTATAGAATAGGGAATTCAATCAGGTAATGGACAGATCCCCTACATTTATGGAAAATGACTGTAAATGGATTCTTGGGACTATTTTTATTTTCTTCCATAGTACTCTTTATTTTTCCTCAACAATTATTTACTTTATGTCCTTATTTACCACAAGTAAAGCATTTCTTTGTTCCATTGAGACACTTTCCTGGGTGTCTCCTTCCACATTTCCTGCATGATAGAAATTGAGGTTTCTTTTCTCCATGGTCTCCACTACTGGATCTCTTATAATTAATTTCCTTTCTCTTCTTTGTTGAGTCCGAGAGTTGGTTAATATATATGTTGTTGATCATATTTTTGGAAAACTGATTCGGAATGAACACAATATCTTTTACGCCTATCAACATTCCATGTGTTTGCTCATTTCCACCACCGTTAACACCTTGTACATCATACTCAAAGTTACTATGACTTCCTTGGAATCCAGCTATTGAGTAAAACCAGAAAGCATTGTGTGAGTAACAATAGTCATAAAATCATTTAGAGAATATCATGACACATTATTTTCAATTTAAAACACTTTAGGATTAACCAATGTCATTTATTCTCATCTTATATTATAATCCTTCAAATCTGTTTGTAAATAAAATGTAAATTATCCTAAGCATATCCCCCAAGAGTGTCGTAACCAGGAGTACAGCAAGACCCATTGTTTTGTACCAGGATACCCCGAGTCAAGCCCGAAACTCCTTGTCGGAGTTTTCACTCCTTGGTACATCTGTTATAGAGCCGACTCTACCTGCTCGTATCCAGATAGGGATGTATTTCTTGGAAAATACCAAAAATCTATACATTACCAAAATTCTAGGAAGTTCTTCTATACTAATCCTCAAAGTCTATCTTAGGGTAATGTGCTCTAATCAGAGTTTATCTAAATATAGTTTCCAAGGTTTGTACTAAACTTCCTCTGATACCAACTGTAATGCCCCGAACCTAGAGTTGGTGCATTATTTTAATATATTGGCATGAATACAAAGAATAAAGTCCTGAAGTACCGACCAGTTTAGTAGTATTGGAAACAAGATACACACATAAGTTCAAAATTATAACTTGAAAAGAAAACAACACTAATTTATTCCATTAGAAACATCCAAGCTTCCAAGATTATTTCTGAAAGTCACCAATAACTATCTTCTTCATATCCTAGGAAAATTAAACATAAGAAAGGGGTGAGATAAAATGCTCAATAAGAGTAAGTAATACTGTATAAGATAACATAAACATTAGGCATGATGAATAATTAAAAACACATGCCTTTACAAATAGTAAACATGAACATTTTATGGAAGGAATATGAGCTGAGTAAATAATTCCATAATAAAACACAGCCCTGGGTATTCTACTAGTCGAATAACCACATGAAATATCAATAGATAATCTCATAATGATGGAGTTAATAATTCTGGAAATCATAACCATATAGTCAAGGCCTCGTGCCAAGACTACAAATAAGATTTTGTCAAGACCTTGTGCCAAGACACTAGTTTGTCTCATGAGACCTACCGATGCATCGAGAAGCTATAGCGGGCTCTACCCATCACTTACCAAGTCTAATGCATTCCTAATATGAAAAGGTTGAAACATAATCTAAACATTTGTATTAAAACTAGCATATGAAATGTCAATATTTTTACCACAAACCATGAATGGTATAAAAATAGCATATCCACAGTCAGACATAACTCATTCAATACAATATGGAAGATTTTATTATAAAATATTAACCTAAATCGATAATAATTAAGGATATTTACATAGATGAAAATAATCATCAAAAGTATTTGAGGGAAACATCCCCCTTTTTCTTGAAAACATTTTAAAGTCCCACTATTTATCAAGAAGCCATTTAAAATAGATTTTTGAATAAAAGTTTCCCATACCAATTTGAAACTTTTAAAAGGAATTTTTATTTTAAAACATTAATGTAGTTATAAATAAATCTTTAAAACCATTTTTAAAACATGGACATTAATGAGAAAGATTTTGAAAAATAAATCTTTAAAAAATTTAAAATGATATTTTAATTAGAGTTCATAACCAAATGAGAGACACTTGAATACAAATAATTGAGGTAATCAAAACTTTATAATATCATGAGAATAAAGGGATTCATGATATACTATGTAAAAGTACATTATATACACCATATAATTGTGAATTGGCGTATAACAACAAAGATTTCTCAATGGAATGTAAATTGAGATGAAATCCCTTATAAAGACCGTATCCTTAGGTTAATCATAAATCAACGACATAATTAAGTGTGAAAAATATAAATACTCTCAATATGATTTAATATTAAGTTTAAATAAATCAGAGTAAATTCATGCATATTCTTATAAAAACAACACCAATGACTTAGATGTTTAACTCAATGAATGAAAATTGAGTTAAGATTACTCTTATCAAGTTCATATCAATGACTTGAGAAATAATAAATGGAGTGATTATGTGTATCAAAAGTATATCCAAACAAAGGGGAGTGGAAATTACTAAATAAATAATAAATAGTGATTCCACACATAATCTTGGAGTAAAATAATCAATGAAGTATGCGTAAAGCATAATGAGTGGAAATTGAAATTTGAAATTCCCTTACCAATTTGGCAACTCACGAAACATACACCCCATGAAAAATGGATCATTAAATGAAGTTTTAAATATATATATATTAAATTATATTATACAAGGAATTCAATCATGGTCGGTATATACACCTTACAAAAGGAAATAGTGGCAATACAACATGAATCCCTTGGGAATAAGAAGTGAGATGAAATCCCCTTACCACGTTGTAATCAATCGAGTCATATGGAAAAAAGTTAATAACCACCAAATGATTCATAGAATACCATTAATATAAAGATAATCATGATAATATATATCAAATGGTAGTACAAAATGCACCACATGCAATAAATAAGTGGTGGACAATGGAAATACCACGAAATTAAGAGTGAGATAAAAAACCCCTTACCTCAAGTCTGACTTGTCTTGTATGTTCCTTGTTCTTCCTGAATAATAAAATTAAATTGATTTCTACTTGATTAATAAAATTTTTCAAGTTTATTATTCCTTTTATATCACTTATTACCTTTATATAACAATTAGTTAATTATTTGAGTTCATATTGGATATTTTATCGATGTTCGAAACTTGAGTAAAAAATGAACTTGTTATAAGTACAAATTTTCCATGTGGTCAAAATTCCATTATCTAAAGAATGATATAAATGATTTAGATATAATATATATATATATATATATATATTATATCCAGTATATATATGTATTTATAACAGTACATAATATTTGAAGATAAGAAATGAAATGCATCGTTCATGGAGACGGTAAGCCGTACGTACGCATGAACGCTACTTTCATTTCTATTTTGTATTTTAATGGAATTAAAACATAATGATAAATTGGTATATTATAATTCCAGTATAATATCATATATAATATCATTAAATTAATCCTTTATATATCCCACATAAGGCATTAACAAGTAATATCACTTTGAGGGGGTGGTAGTCCGCACTTCCTCAAATGAAATTATCGCGTTTTACCCATAATGGAAACCATAAAGGAATGGTATAAATGGAATATAAAGAAGAATAAATAAAACATAAACATAATATATATCATATATAAATACATTTCCATATTAATGTCCACCATGAGAGGTGGTAGGATATAATTGAACAATAATCGCTTCGTGAGGCGTTAGTTTTCCATCCACAGAAACAATATGTTCTTTACCCATTAGATGGATGTGTGTATAAGTGTAGTTAAAATAATTCTAATAACAACATATTTGTATATTTAGGATATTTTTGTTGTTATAAAATAAAGTAATACAAATATTTTAGGGGTTGGAGAAGTAAAATAAAAGTAAATAAGTTAAAAGAAACTATTACCATTAATTTTGGTAACTCCCTTTGGTTTGAACCAAATGGACTTCTTGAAGTAAATTATGCCTAAGGTAAGGCTTCTAGGTGGAATAGAAGGATTTTTAAAGCTTATTTGGGCAGGTTTTGGACAATCCAGGGGCTTGAGAGGTGTGAGGAATGAGTTTGAAGTCGTGCCCTTTTATAAGGGAGAGGAGGGGCTCTTTAGGAAAGTTTGAAAATGTTATTTTATTATAAATTTATCTTCGGTTTCAAAAGGTCCAATACTCATTAAAGAGAAATATAAGATGAATAATTTTCTAAATAAAATAATCCAATAATAATTGGATAGGTTTTGGATATTGTTTTTATATTAATAATCTTATTTATTTAAATCATTTATTAATGAGGTAAATACTTCATCATTATTGTGTCATAAATAATTTAATTTATATGATCTATAAAAATTATAAAAAAATACCATAATGTAGGAAATATTTTTATATTTCCAATGATTATTTATATTTGAAAATATGACTTATATAACCACATATAAAAATTGATATACTAAAAGATATTTGTTAATGTCATTTTTGTCTTTACTTTAAGTTAATTAAAATAAAGTGTCATTATCATTTTTAAGTGGCTCCATGGGATCCCAAAATTGAACCAAGGATTCCCATGGTTGGAAATGAGTCATCCAATAAGGTTAAGATAAGTGTTAAGGTAATTTTGTATTATTATAATATTCTTTTTACCTTGAATTTCCCTATTTACCTTTAACCACTGTAAATAAAAGTCAAAAGTTATTATTCAAAAAAATTTAATTTCAACTTATTGAACCAAATTTTACTTAATAATAAAAACCATGTATATATTATTTTAAAAATTCAATTAATATAAGTGGTAAAATTTCATTTAAATGAAAAATTCAGTTTTTTAACTACTACTAAGTGGTTTTACTGTTCATCAAAAATTGAAGTTTTTTCAGAAAAATACCAAAAAATCAGCCTAAGCTATATTTGATATTCCAAATTCAAAAATTATGTTTATTTTAAAAAATTAAAAACATATAAGTTGTATTAATTAATGTAAAATTAATTCCTGTTGTCAAAACAAATAGCGTGTTTTTAAGAAACAATAACTATCAAAAGATTGACACTTATTTATGTATAATTTCAAAGTGAAATTAATTACAACGACCAACATTGGATTAAATGGTAAAAATATAATCTAATTATACTTCCAAACCATTCAAATGTATAATTGAACAATATAAATTATTCTGATTAAAAAATTTGTTTTCAATTAAAATTTAGTATTTTTCACTATTCACTCAAATATGAAAGTTATCAGAAAAACACCAAAAATTTATCAAAACTAATTTTTTATGTCCCGATTCTAAATAATAAGTTTATTTGGTCAAATTTAATATATAAAAGTGTCAAATATTTTATTTAAAAGGGTTCACCATTAAAAGGCGGTAAAATTGCATTTTTGAAAAATACTTCTTTTATCTGAAAAATTGAATTAGTTATTATATTATGTCTAAAAAAACACATAATATGGATTCTAAAATTATATTTAGTATATAAAATTTAAAATTCAGTTAATACTATTCATAACCACTTTTTGAACAGCTAGTTTGGTAAATCGGGGTGCGCTCAAACTCGGTGTTACATGTAGCGCAAGCTATTGAATTACTTTAAAGAAGATAACTTACTATGAAATCTTGGGGTGTTGTAGACTATCCAAAACCATTGTACATGTATAAAACTATAGGGAATAACAAGAAAACATCCTATAAGGGATCCTTCTAATCACGTTTCCTACTCGAACTCCATAACAACTCAATTCAATCCATAAAGAGGTTATTAATGCCATTTTTATGAGAATATATTGAGTTTTAACCACAATACTATCCATGACTAACAAATAACCCAAAAAAGCTTTAAAACCCCACTCATATATAGTTTTGTGACATCCCTAACCCAAGATACCGAATCTCAAGAATGGGTCTTGACCATAATATAACCCCAGACACATTCTTTGACCACCGTAAGTTGAAAACTAGTTTTGAGAGATAAACGTAATTATTAGGGAAAGAATTTACCTAAAATAAATAACAAAATATATTATGCAAGAATGAAATATCATTTAAAATCCAAAATCAAATTTAAATTACAATTTATAGTAAATAAACCAAACAAGTGCAACAAAAAATAAAACAAACTCATGTGTCAAATCCTAACATTACAACCTAGAAAAAAATTCCCATTCAATGTAAATGGTCAAAATTATCATCCAACATATAATAAAACACTAAAACTTCCAACACAAACTCAAATATTAAGATCCATATAACATCCTCATTTTTTAAGGCTCGTTAGACTATTTTTGGTCATAATTTATAAGTCTATCTATGTGAAAATTTAATAATTTTAAATTTTATTTTTACCCTTACATAGATCATAGATCATAGGGTATACGTAAAGTTAAATACCTTATACCTATATAAAGGCTGGTTTTTGGATGTTTCATAAAGTTAAGTTTAATTTATAGGTACAACGTAAAGGTAAAACCCTCACTTCATAAGGGTAATCCTGGGTTTGAAATTGTTGTGTAAAGTAGCTTTGACTTATATAAGAGTTGGTCAAGAAAAACTCTGCTCGAATAAAAGGTAACCCTGAGTAGAATAAGGGTATGTTTAATTATTTAAAGGTTACATAAGGAATACCTAGCCTGTATGTAAGGGTACCTCTAAGTTATCAAAGGATGTGTAAGGGTAACCCAACCACTACATAAGGGTATGACTGATTTGTGTAAGGTTAACTACTCTTTTTAAAAGGTTATGTAAGGGAAACTCAGTACCCTCATGTGGTAGTTATGAGCCTCGTAAGGGTAAAACCATGTTACCCTTATGTAGAACCCTTTTTGGAGTAAAAGTAATTTTTACCTAGTTTTCATTTTTCCTCCTCCAGTTCAAACCTGTAAAAATGTTTCATGATTTTAAAATCCTAAAATAATGAGGAATTAATTATTTTAAATTTTTAAATTCATAAATAATTTTTTAGAATATATTAAACACTCTAAGTTCATGATTCCATTTAAATGTGAATTAAACAGTGTTTTCAATTTGGGATTTTAAACATTGCGAACCAAAATGGCTTGATACTCTTTTTAAAATATCAGAACCTTTTGTTTCCTTCGATTTTGATATCCTTATGAGTCTGGGTATCCCATAACTTCTTTATCCAAGATCTATGAATTATTATTCAATCAATCCAAGTTCTTATGGTTTCTATACATGGAATAACCCTCTCCCTCTCTCTCTCATATGTTCTTGGGTACAATGTTTTTTAAGGAATAAATTCTATATAGAAATCAACAAATTTTTCTCTCTTTATTTTGTGTAGAATTTATGAAATTATATTTCTTGATACTTCTAGATAAATGGTTGTATTAAAACTTAAAATACAATAACTCTAAAATTATCAAATAATGATAAAGAATTATCACATGATTATCTTAGGATTATTCTGGAGAGATAAAATAACATCACATGTTGGGTTTATAATTATTCTTTAAGAATAAAATTATTATCACATACTATGGATTAAATCGATAGTTTAGAATTTATCCAGTAGAGATAAATTACAAGCTCATGTGTAGTTTTAATTTTGGAATTTAAATAATTGTAATTGGTTTTAGGAATATTTAGTGAGTGGTTTGAAATGATTAATATGTGGACATGATCCATGGGATGATTTCTTGAGGAACCTTTCGATTTGACATCAACAAGATTTAGGTAGGAATTACCTTACCATGTAGAGGCTGTATATATGATTTTTAGCATGATATGACAAAGTATGATTATATTATTTAGACTATGCTTGAGTTTTATCACATGTGTGTGCATGTGTATCCCATGAGATCCATGTTTGAGTTTGATCACATGTGTGTGTGTTTGGATACTATCCCACTCTTCATGTGATATGCTGTACCTCTATATGATATTCTCTATTTTCATGTGATGTATTTGGTTTATGCTATATTATTATTTTTCTATAAATGTTACTAAAGAAACAGTTGGAACCATCATGGATTGGTGGCCCTAGATGGGGAGCATATTCTATCGTTGTATCTAACTTAATGATAAGACTGATTTAGTCGACATGGCATGATGGCCTTATGCAGCCAGACCTAGGGGTATGATGGTCTTTAGTGACCAGAACCAAGACACAATGTCAGGATACGATGGAATCCTGGCCTAACTCATGTTCGTTTTAAAATACAGTGACATTGTGGCCTGGCCTATGAGAGAGACGGGGCTTCAAGGCCTTATGTCCTGATATGATACTTATTATCCTTGTGGATGTGGTTTCATACATGTGGGGACTTTTGGTCTATTGGAGCTAGTGCCCTAGAAAAAACTACTTTGTACTTTATATTGTATATATATTCATTAATTTGAACATTAATAAATAACTTATCACATATTGATTGTTCTTCTAAATAAAATTAATGTGATAATGTCCTAGGGTATCTATCACATCAAAAAATAGGTCATAATAGTTCCCCACTATGATGAGATCTTTGAGATGTTATGATGATATCTCTTAAATATTAGTTCTACAGTCTGGATGAAAAACTATGACAGGGCACATAGTTTATCGACTATCAGGTGTGAGTTCTCATAAGAGGATGAAGCTTCATCTCATAAAGTTATTACTTAGTGATCTCCAAGATGAAAAATTATGAGGACAAAACCACCCATAAGAATCTTTCATGTTTGCGTGTCATCAGATATTCCTATCTATGATCATGCATAATGGTCATTAGACTTTATGATTATTATTAATACATATCATGACTCATGTACTTAGATTTATTTCCGAAACCCATGATGCTCTATATTCATGCTAATTAGGGTATGTCTGGTATGTCACTATTGGCATGTTATTAATGAATAAGTCAAGGAAGGATTTCCCTTCAATTTATAAAAGTTAATATCTCAACCCGTGAATTGGAATAATATGTCAAAATAAATTCCATGGACATGGTGATGTAACCCCTTTCTTTTTATAATAAATTTTGTGTTTTGGTCTTTGACCAGAACACTACCTTTTAAAAAAATAATTAAGGTATATGACACAATAATGAAACATGATTGATGATATATCATGAAAAATGGATTATATTACACAATGAATGTTTGTATGTAGTTATTATCATTGTGACATACCTATTTTCTTTATGAGTTCCTAGACCCATTGCTAGAGAGTAATATTGGATTTTAGGAAAACCCGCCTAATTCCACTAAGGAAGATGCCTAGAGTGACACAAACAAAATGTTTTTGTTTATCTCAATTAAATATTAATTGTATTTAGAAATTGGAATAAATAATATTCTCCAAACCAAGAGTTGATATTTATTCAAGATTTATTAAATGATTGTAAAGATTAAATAAATATCTATTCGCAAGGTAATTGTTCAATTATGAAAATATATAATATATATTTATCCCTTATTATTTTCACTGTAATAAATAAATATTTATTTATTAAATAAATAATTTATTTAGTTATGTAAATATTAAATAAATATTTATTCTTTGGCCTATGAATAGAATATTTATTCATTTATTTAATGAATAAATATTTAAATAAAAATATATTTATTTTAGTATTTGATAAATGATGAGGATCACGAGCATAACAAGACCATATTTGATGATAAATATTAATTTTCACAACTATAAGATAAAATTTATTATTACTCCAACAAGCACACATCATGGAATAAAATAATGGTGATATTATTTTACAAGGAATGAGGTTACTTTTGGGTTTATCATATTATTAAGGTCATTTTGAAATTAATTAATATGAAACTCTAAGTCTTGGTCTATAATTAGACAATTATGGAAATTATGACGTTTTGTTCATTGTGAAAAACATTCTCCTCCCTAGAGAAGTCTCTCTCAATGAAGAACGTCTCTAGAGTTTTCTCCCAAACACTCTCTTTCTATATTTTTTTGAGGTCAGATAGATCAATAGATGATCCTTCCATACTGAAGGAATCATGGTTGCAATCAAAGGAGCGATGAAAGATAAATGGTACCACCTCACTAGCACTTAGAGTATCATCAGTTAAATTATGAGATCAAAGGAAAATATTTGGATCACCTAAGGGGCTCTACTTTGGGTCTTCATGAATGAAAAAAATACAATGGAATAGTTATTAGACAATTATCACCTACATAAAAGAAATAATTAAAGATAGAGGCATTTATTAATATTATTAAATTAATTATAAAATTTGTGTGAAAAGATATTATTTTAGTTTCTATGTCATTATTATTTAGAAGTATTTTATTATTCATGACATTTATGTCTTGTAAAATATGCGAATGATCTATCAAATCTGAAAAAATCGAGTTGGAGATTATCCAAACCTGTGCTTTTGTTAGATCTAGAAACATCATGGTCGACATTATTTTTTGACTTCCATTATGATCAACCTTAGGTAATAGAGCCAAAGAAGGTATGACTACGAGTTTGTGGCACTTGGTACATGATTATAAGTTATTTTCTTGCATGATTTTATTATTATTAAGGGATATACTCTTATGCATGTTCACTCATGTTAATGATGAACAAGTGGGGTCTAACTAGGTTTATAATAACATCTTGAATGATCATATCAATAATACCAGATACTTCATGTCCATAGATATAGGAAAGGGTATGGCCCAACAATAGGGAGTTGGGAGATGGAGAATGGTGATCAGAGGTGGTGCTGGGACACACACCAGAGTGACATCATAGTGTTTTATTTATTCTCCTATATTTCTCATATTCTATTTGACTTTCCAATTTGAGGCTCCAGGGTTTATTATTATGCATGACTTGAGATACTTGTAATTTCATCCATTATAGAATTTATTTATATTACCTTATGTTTTATTGTTCCCTTATTTATATCTATCTTGTGATGGTTGTGATTACCAAAGGTATTGTCTCCCCACATAAATTTTGACAATCACTACTATTCTGTAGCCTCTAGAATATGGGTAGGAGTTCATGAGGACTTGTAGCATCTCCACTCTAGTTTTGTTCTAAAAACCCGAGTTGGGGTATTAAAAATTAGTATCAAAGGGTAAAATCACACCAACATTAATACACCAGATCCTATTAAAACTCCACCCAATGTGTAATGCACCAACCCTAGTTACCCAGAGTCAGTGAATTATTACATAACATTATAATTATCACAAGAGATCAAGTCTCAAAAGACCAATTAGTTTAGTAGCTATGGAAGTACTAGATACAGACCTAAGTTTTGCATTACATTACAAAATGGAAAAACAACAACATTGTGTCCCCTTTGAACACACTCATATCCCTTATCCTATTTCTGCAGGTTAATCATAAAATACTTCTTCACATCTTTGGAAAAAGAAAACATAATAAAGGGGCGAGCTCAAATGCTTAGTAAGGATAACAATATAGCAAAAACTATCATAAATAAAAATAAATATTTAAGGCAATGTATAAGACTAAAAAAAAAATCCTTTTAAACTTAAACTTCATCATAATATGGAAAAGATAAGTCAAATAATTCCATTTACTTATTCACATGGATATTATACTAGTCGAATAATCACATGTAATATCAATAGCTAATTTCATAATGATGGAAGACATAATGTCGGACATCATAACTACATAGTCAAGGCCTCATGCCAAGACTACAAATAAGATTTTATCAAGGCCCTATGCCAATACACTAGTTTGTCTCATGAGACCTACTGATGCATTGAGGAGCTATAGAGGGCTCCACCCGTCACTTACTAAGTCCAATACATTCCTCATATGAAAAGGTTAAAACATAACATAAACATACGTATTAAAACCAGCATACTAAATGTTAATACTTTAACCATAAACCATGAATGATATAAAAATAACACATCCATAGTCAAACATATCACAAAACCTTCAATACAATATGGAATATTGTATCATAATAAGTTAACTTCAAACAAGTGTAAAATCCATGAAAATATGTTGACATAGATGAAATCAAAACTATTTGAGAGAAACATCTCTTTCTATTTTGAAATCATTTAAAAGTTACATAATTACAAAAGAAAACATTTATTTTGAAAATATTATTATAAGATTATAAGGGATGCTTTGAAGGTGTTATAATGGAGGAAAATAGCCGCACCCATCGTATAAGATAAAAAAAATTCTTACCATAATTTGCTGAAAAGTTCATAAAGTACCTTATTTGGAAAGTGATGGAAAGATTCCTTTAAATTTTTTTTATAAAAAGTAAAACAAGGGTATAAATTAACTTAAACCATAGTTTTGTAATTAGTAAAAATGTTTTGAAATACATTTTTAATAAAAACAGATGTTAATGATAAAGTGGTCTCAATAGATACTCACATATAAACAACCTCGGATAATAAATAGATTGTAAAATTAACCCTTACCTTGTACTTTTCCTTGTTCGAGGGTATGTTAACCTACTGTATAATAGTTAAATAATTGTTATTAAATTATACAAGAACCATATACATAAATATAATATTATATATGATCTTATAATATTTGTTTGTTAATAATATTTTTGTAGTATAATTGTTTCGGGCGTTAACTGATTCATTTTCCTTTATATGTTTTGTTATGTAAGTAATGTTTGTTATGGATAGGATATATTTTATTCATATACAGAATGATATTAAGTTCTTAATCATTATTTTTAATCATAAAATGAAAATTAATCTTTAATGGTTATGATGGGGAATGAATCTCATCACGTTCGTGGAAACGATAATCCGTACGTATGCATGAGCGACAATACCATACTATTGATGGTAAAACCGTATATAATTGGATGGTATATCATATATATAGAATCATTAATATGATATATTTATTATTTACATCAATTATACTCATTATTATACCCATCCAAATAATGAAGTGTTGAATAACAAACTACACCACGATGTGAAGACGGTAAGCCGTACGTACATACGTATGATGACTTTGTCATTCATAGAATGAATAGAATAATTAATATGGTTGTAACATATTTATAATAATATCACAGTATATATAAGGTACTGTATTTATTATTTTGGTATGGAAAAAACTAATAAAGAGGAAGTGGAAGAAGAAAAAATCTTTGAAAGAGGTGATGAAATTATTACCTCCTCTTCGGGTGCTTTCTTTTGATTTGATAAAAATGGATCCTTAGATTAGATTTATGATCAAAGTATGGCCTCTATGTTGAAGTGAGGGTAGTTGGAAGGATATTTGAGAAGGGTTTGGCTGAGAAAAATGGCTTTGGAGGTGTTATTTTGAGAGATGGGGAAGTACCCTTTTATAATAGAGGTGAGGGTCACTTTAAGAAAATCTTGAAATATTAATTCATTATACAATCATATTCAATTTATAATATCTAAACAAGGATTTATTTCAAGGATAAGGTGGTTTTGGGTCAAAAACATCTAAAAAAATAGGTTTTAGATAAGTTTGGATCACCATATTAACCTTATCTTTTAGATTTAACTCTTAGTTAAATAGTTTAACTTTTACCATGTATTCTTGTATTATTATAATAAATGGTTAATAAACATACTATAAAAAGAAAAGAGAACCCCAAGTGGTTAATTATTGACATATATAACCTTATATAAGTCCTTTGGCAAAACATTATATTTTTAGGAATATTATATCAATTAATAATATAGTATTTGTTTTAAAAAATCATTTATGTAAATTTTGACACTATTTAGTATTTGGTTTTTGTGAAAGTAAAAAAAACACGATTACTTCAAAAAAAATAACTTAAATCAATCATAACATGTCATATTAACATATAAAATTAGTTTAATTCATAAAAAGTCTCAATTTACATTTATTTGGATATTTATAATATAAATTATTTTAATCTTTCATTAATAAGGTAATTACTGCATCATCATTGTGTCATAAATAAATTTATTTATTTAATGTATAAAAATTATAAATAAAATACAATTATGTATGAAATATTTTTATCTTTATAATGAATATTTATATTTGAATTTATATTATGTATAACCCTATATTAAAAATGTTTTACTAATGAAAATTTGAATTTTACACTTTTAACTCTTTTTTAAATAAAATAATAATGAATGTTCTAATCTAATCCAAGTGAATAAAAGAGGATTATATTTTATTAATAAGGTTGATTTTGGTTAAAAAAACTTATCCAATTGAATTAGGACATGTATTAGGGTAATTATAATGCTGTTTTTAACTTTAATTACCCATATTTACTTTTAACCATGGTAAATAAAATTCAAAAGTTACTATTCTCCAAAAAAATATTTTCATCCTATTGAACCACATTTTAATAAATAATTTTAACCTTTTCTCTTGGATTTTTGAAATTAAATTCATAGATATGGTAAAATTACATTTTATGCAAATTTTCAAATGAGCCTAGAAAGTTGGTAAAAGACGTTAAAATGTTCAATTTTTTTATACCTCTTATTTTTATTATAAAATGACTCCAATTAATTACATTGAACTTATATAGGTATTATGTATCTATTTTGGCCTAAAATAAATTTAAATAAAATAAATACTTTTTTAAATAAAAAGTAGGTTTTAAACAATAACACAGTGTTTTTCACTATTCATTAAAAATTGAAAGTTTTCAAAAAAATACCAAAAATTCACCCTAAGCTAATTTTGATATTCCAAATCCAAAAATAAAGTCCATTTTAAAAAAATAGAATTTATAAAATTTAAAAAAGCAGGAATTACTATTCATAATGGCGAGTTTGATTGATTGTGGTGTGCTAGAACTCGAAGTTGCGTACAACGCAAGATATTGCATTATTCAAAGAGAAATGTACCATAAAATAATGGGGTGTTACATTCTTCCCTTCTTCAAATAATTTCATCCTTGAAATTTCTACTATACTACTGTATAAAAAGATTCAGGTGGTTCTTCATCACAAGTTCCTCAGGTTCCCACGTTGCCTCTTCCATTTTATGGTTTCTCCAAATAACTTTTACCAGAAGAGTCATCTAGTTTCTCAACACTTGTTCTATAGTATCAATAATCTTGAAAGGATCTTCAAAATAAGACAAATTAGGTTTCAGTTCTATTTCTTCATAGGTGAGTACATACATTGGGTCAGGCATGCATTTTCTCAATAATGATACGTAGAACACATCATGAACTTTAGAGAGACTTGGAGGCACTGTAAAACGGTAAGCTACAAATCCAATTTGTTCTAGAATTTTGAAAGGTCCTATATACAAAAACTTAATTTACCCTTCTTACTGAATCGTATAACACCCTTCCATGTAGATAACTTCAAGAAAACACGATCTCCTACTTGAAATTCTGAGTCCTTCCTTTGGTTATCGATATAGATCTTTTGACTACTTTGAGTTGCTTTGATGTGGGTTTGGATAATCTTCACCTTTTCTATTGTTTCCTCAATAAGTTCTGGGCCTACAAGTTTTCTTTCACCAACATCATCCCAACAAGTTGGTATGTGACATCTTTTTCCATATAAAGCTTCATATGGTGCCATCTGAATAATTGAATGAAAGCTATTGTTATAGGAAAATTATACCGCAGGTAAATATTGATCCCACATACCTTGAAAGTCAAGTGATAAAGATCTCAACATGTATTATAAGGTTTGAATAGTCCATTCTTATTGTCCATCAGTTTGAGGGTGGTAGGCAGTGCTCAGACAAAGTTCAGTATCCAGGGCTTTCTGAAGACTTTTCCAAAATCTTGATGTAAAACAGGGTTCATGATCTGAAAAAATCGACAGGGGTACACCATGAAGTATTAAAAATTTATTAATATATATTCATGCTAAACGTTCAAGTGGTAAATCTTATCTTATTTCAAGGAAATGTGCTGAATTGGTAATACGATCAATAATGACTAATATTGCAGCATTACTTCTTGGAGTCTTTGGTAGACCTAGAACAAAGTTTATAGTAATATCATCCCATTTCCACTTAGGTATGGGAAGAGGTTTCATGACTCCTCTAGGATGTTGTCTTCCAGTCTTCACCTGTTGACAAACCATACATCTTAACACATAATCAGTAATCTCCCTCTTCATTTTGTCCCAAAAAAAATGTTCCTTCAAATCTCTATACATCTTAGTGCTATAAGGGTGTATAGAGAAATTGGAGCTATGATCATCATCCAAAATTTCCTTTTTTAGATTAGGTATATTAGTAACACAAAGTATCTTCCCAAATTTCAAAATTCCATATTCATATATGAAGTCAATCAATCTCCCATCATTCACAACTTTAATTTTCTTTTGAAACTCTTCATCATTAGTCTGAGAACTTTTTATCCTTTCTAGTAAAGATGGTTTGGAAACCATTTGGAAAAGTATTGATGTTTCACCTTCCATGATTATTCCTATATCCTTCTTTACTAGATCCATGAACATAGGATCCCTTTCAACTCTCATCTTGTTCAAAAATCCACAATCCTTTCTGCTCAAAGCATCTTCCACCTTATTTACCTTCCCCAGGTGGTAGTGTATAGTTAAATCATAATCCTTTAGTAGTTAAAGCCATTATATTCACCTCATGTTGATTTCTTTCTGTGATAAAATATACTTCAAACTCTTGTGATCGCTATATATCTCACATTTTTTACCATAGAGATAGTGTATCCATATCTTCAAAACAAATATTATAGCTGCTAACTCAAGATCATGAGTGGGATAATTTTGTTCATGAATTTTTAGGCGTCGTGATGAATAGGCAATAACTCTATCATTCTGCATAAGGAAACAACCAAGTCCTTTATTTGAAGCATCATTACAAATAACAAACCCATCATTCCCTGATGGTAGAGTCCAGATAGGATCATTGACTAATATTCTCTTCAGTTCTTCAAAAAATTCTTCACACTCTTTTGTCCAAAAAAATTTAACCCCTTTACATGTGAACTTGGTTAATGGGTTATCCAATCAGGAAAAATTCTATATGAAACACCGATAATAACCTGCTAAACCAACAAAACTGTGTAGCTCAATTATACTCATCGGTGCTGACCAGTCTTTTATTTCTCTTTTCTTAGAAAGATCAACAGATATTCTATCATTAGAGTCAATATGGCCAAGAAAAGAAATTTCCTGAATCTAGAATTCACACTTTCTAAACTTCCTATATATTTCATTTCTTCTAAGAGTATTTAGAATAGGGTGCAAGTGATTTTCATGATCTTCATATATTTTGAAGTATACTAAGATATCATCAATAAATAACACTAAAAAGTCATCAAGATATTCCTTGAAAACTCTATTAATTATATCTATGAAGACAGAGGGTGCATTAGACATTCCAAAAGGCATTACTGTAAACTTATAATTCCCATACCTGGTACAAAATGCTATCTTCAGAATGTCTTCTTTATTTACACACAACTGATGATATCCAGATAAATGGTAAATCTTTGAAAAATATTGAGATCCATGAAGTTGATCAAATAAATCATCAACACGAGGTAGGGGATACTTGTTCTTTATTATTATAACATTGATCTCCACGTAGTCAATGCACAACCTCATAGATCCATATTTCTTATTAACAAAAAGAACAGGGGATCCCCATAGAGAAACACTAGGTAAAATAAATCTTTTATTACTCAATTACTCTAGTTGTTTATTTAGTTCCACTAATTCCATAATGGCCATTCTATAAGGGGTCTTCGATATGGGCCTTGAACGAGGAATTAAATCAATGGAAAACTCAATCTCTCATTATGGAGGATGTCCAGGTAAATCCTCTAGAAACACATCAAAATATTCTCGCACAATAGTTACATCCTCTATTTTAACATTCCTTTACTCACCCACAATTATTTCACTTTCTTCCTCCTAATAATTTAATTTAGTAATGCTACTGGGGGTGGATCTAGATAAGAATCATATTGTGAAGTTTCTGCTTTAAAGATAAGGTATTCCTTATCATCATAAAAAATTATGACCTCATTATTCTTACAATAAATTTTCGCAACATGGTCCGAAATCCAATCCATTCTGAGGATTATATAAAATTCAATAATGGGTATGATGACGAGATCAAAAAATAAATCACGTTTCTATGCCCTAATGGGAACTGATTCACAAAACTTTGTTTCAATTATACTTTCCTTAGGAGTTTTGACTGAAAAATCCATTGTTAAATCAAATTGGAAATATCTAATTTTCTTAGAAAACTGGGAAGATATGAAACAATGTGATGATCCAGAATCAAATAAATCATTGGCTAAATTTGAGTAAACTGTTAAATTAACTTCCACCATATCATTCAAAGCTTCAACCTCAGTAGTAGTGATTTAATAAGCCTGGCCTTGCTCCCTTGGCCTTTTACGAGGTAATTTTATTTGGCACTTAAGTCATTCATTTGCATAATGCCCAATTTCTCTAAAATTGTAGCATTCAACATTGACAACCACTTTCTTTTCCTTACAATCATGAACTTGGTGGACTTTTTACCCACACTTGTAACTGACTCCCATTCCCTTTAGGAAAGTACCAGGGTGTTTCTTCCTATATTTACTATAGGATGGAAATTCAAATTTTCCCTTCTTCCCCTTATTTCCATTTCCAGAGTGTTCAGAAGATCTATTATTATCTTAATTTTCTTTAAAGTTGTAAGACTTAGAGAATTATTTTTTTTATCTTGATATCACATGAGATAATATCTTTGTACAATGAGAAGGATTGAGAGACTAATGATCGATGGATAAATGGTTTTAACCCATAAAATAATTGACAAATATTACTCCTTGGGTTATGTATATAATTTGCTACATGCGCTACTAACCTTGTAAAGTTAGCCTCACACTTTGTGACATTATCATCCTCCTTTTGCCTCAGACTCAGAAATTGTCTTTCCATATCCTCTCTATGTTCATGAAGAAATTATTTTTATAAGAAAATCTCTTTAAACTCCCTCTATTCCATATTTGATACTTCTTCATCCGCTTTTGTGTTTTGAATTAATTACCACCATTGATCTGCATCTCCTCAGCGGTGATAAACTACCATGAAATTTTTTTCCATTTTGCTACTCCCCAAAGCATAAAATATTTTCTCCGAGGAACTTATCCATTGCTCAGTTACAAATGGATTTGTAGTCCCAATGAATTTTTATGGTTTTTTCCTTATGAAGCGGTCTAACATTGATCCTCCGTGTTATAGATCAGGGTGATTGTAACAAATGGGCCCCGAGGGACACGTCGTGACTAATAATGTAACAACTGGGCCCCACCCACCAGTTGCCCCACAAACACATGGTCCCCACCAAGGGTCCACCCACATGCCTGAACGGGTCATCTGACTAATGATAGTCCCTACAGGCCGACACATGTCTTTTCTAGTGTGTTTTTTCCTCACTCACACACACCCTGGGAAACATACCAGAAGGTCACCCGTCCTGATCACTACTCCAGGCCAAACATGCTTAACTGTGGAGTTCTAATCTGACAGGCTCCCGAAAAGGAAGGTGCACCTTGTCAACCCAGGCAGTGCAGCACACTTGAGGCTGAGTTCCTCCTCTGATACCAAATGTGATAAACTACCATGATTTTTTTTCCATTTTGCTACTCCCCAAAGCATAAAATATTTTCTCCGAGGAACTTATCCATTTCTCAGCTACAAATGGATTTGTAGTCCTAATGATTTTTTGTGGTTATTTCTTTATGAATCGGTCTAACATTGATCCTCCGTGTTATGGATCAGGGTGATTGTAACAACTGGGCCCCGAGGGACAGGTCGTGACTAATAATGTAACAACTGGGCCCCGCCCACCAGTTGCCCCACAGACACATGGTCCCCACCAAGGGTCCACCCACATGCCTGAACGGGTCATCTGACTAATGATAGTCCCTACAGGCCAACACATGTCTTTTCTAGTGTGTTTTTTCCTCATTCACACACACCCTGGGAAACATCCTAGAAGGTCACTCATCCTGATCACTACTCCAAGCCAAGCATGCTTAACTGTGGAGTTCTAATCAGACAGGCTCCCGAAAAGTAAGGTGCACCTTGTCAACCCAGGCAGTGCGCCACACTTAAGGCTGAATTCCTCCTCTGATATCAAATGTGACAACCGGGTCCCGGTGATAGCACAGACACCCCACCTTAACATGGCCGTCGGGTCCTGGCCTACCAGGTACCACCAGTTGCCCCACAGACACATGGGGCCCACCCCAGGGTCCACACACGTGCCTGAACTGGTCATCTGACTAATGAAATTCCCCACAGGGTGATTGTAACAACTGGGCCCCGAGGGATAGGTCGTGACTAATAATGTAACAACTGGGCCCCACCCACCAGTTGCCCCACAGACACATGGTCCCCACCAAGGGTCCACCCACATGCATGAACGGGTCATCTAACTAATGATAGTCCCTACAGGCCAACACATGTCTTTTCTAGTGTGTTTTTTCCTCACTCACACACACCCTGGGAAACATCCCAGAAGGTCACCCATCCTGATCACTACTCCAGGCCAAGCATGCTTAACTGTGGAGTTCTAATCAGACAGGCTCCCAAAAAGGAAGGTGCACCTTGTCAACCCAGGAAGTGCACCACACTTAAGGCTAAGTTCCTCCTCTGATACCAAATGTGACAACCGGGTCCCAGTGATAGAACAGACACCCCACCTTAACATGGCCGTCGGGTCCTGGCCTACCAGGTACTCCCGAAAAGGAAGGTGCACTTTGTCAACCCAGGCAGTGCACCACACTTAAGGCTGAGTTCCTCCTCTGATACCAAATGTGACAACTGGGTCCCAGTGATAGCACAGACACCCCACCTTAACATGGCCGTCGGGTCCTGGCCTACCAGGTACCACCAGTTTCCCCATAGACACATGGGGCCCACCCCAGGGTCCACACACGTTCCTGAACTGGTCATCTGACTAATGAAATTACACACAGGCCAACACATGTCCTTTCTAGTGTGCTTTGTCCTCACTTGCACACACCCTGAGAAACTTCCCAGAAGGTCACCCATCCTGATCACTACTCCAGGCCAAGAACGCTTAACTATGAAGTTCTAATCAGGTAGGCTCTTGAAAAGGAAGTGCACCTTGTTGACATGAGTCATATAATTTAGCCATTTAACCCTTTATCATTTGGGGATGTTACAATCACCCCCCTTTAGAGTACAACGTCCTCATTGTGGGCCCTACATATCAACCCAGGAAGTTCATCACACTTAAGGATGGGTACCACCTCTGATACCAAATGTAACAACTGGGCCCCAGGGGACAGGTCGTGAATAATAATGTAACAACTGGGCCCTGCCCACCAGTTGCCCCGCAGACACATGGTCCCCACCAAGGGTCCACCCACATTCCTGAACAAGTCATCTGACTAATGAAAGTCCCTACATGCCAACACATGTCCTTTCCAGTGTGTTTTGTCCTCGCTCACACACACCCTGGGAAACTTCCCAGAAGGTCACCCATCCTAATCACTACTCCAGGCCAAACGCGCTTAACTGTGGAGTTCTAATCAGACAGGCTCCCGAAAAGGAAGGTGCACCTTGTTGACATGAGTCACATCATTTAGTCATTTAACACTTTATCATTATGGGGTGTTACAGTGCTCCATACAGGTAATGTTATTATTCATAACCTGAGTGAGTTTTCCTAGTATGGTTATAAGTTGTTCAACACTGGTTGCATCACCAGCTTTACTATAATTATCTTGAGTAGGAGGGAAATGCTTACATAGATTATGTGTGTTGATACTGTTTCCATTCCTTCTGCTAGGCACCATTTATAGGCAATAAGATACACTAGATTAGTTTATGAGTTTCAATACATAATTCCAAACTAGTAAAATACCTAACATAAATTGAACAGTTTATGCATATAATCCATAATCATAAAAAAATGTTTTCTTTAAGGTGGTATTTACTCATAAATCCTTTATAATGGTTTGTAAAGAAAACGTGAATTATCCTAAGCATATCCCCTAGGAGTGTCGTTACCAAGAGTATAGCAAGGCCCATTGTCATGTACCAGGATACCCCTGGTCAAGCCCAAAACTCCTTGTTGGAGTTTTCACTCCTAGATACATCTGTGCCAGAGCCGCCTCTACCTACTTGTATCTATACAAGGATGTATTTCTTGGAAAATACACAAAATCTCTACATTACCAAAATTCTATAAAGTTCTTCTATACTAATCCTCAAAGCCTATATTAGGGTAATGTTATCTAATTAGAGCTTCTAAGTTTTATACTAAACTTCTTCTGATACCAACTATAATTCCCTGACCCTAGTTACCCAAAGTTGGTGCATTATTACATAACATTGAAATGAGCACAATAGATCAAGTCTCAAAAGACCGATTAGTTTAGTAGCCTTGGAAGTACTAGATACATACATATGTTTTACATTACTTTATAAAATGGAAAACAACAAAATTGTGTACCCTTTTAACACACTCATATCCCTTATCCTATTCTTACAAGTTAATCTAATACACTTCTTCACGTCCTGGAAGAAAAAACATAATAAAGGGGTGAACTCAGATGCTCAGTAAGGATAAAAATATAGCAGAAACTATCATAAATAAGAATAAACATTTAAGGCAATGTATAAGGCTAAAACAAAACTTTTAAACTTAAAATTCAGCATAATATGGCAAAGATAAGTCAAATAATTCCATTTACTTATTCACATGGATATTATACTAGTCAAATAATAACATGTAATATCAATAACTAATTTCATAATGATGGAATTCATAATTTCGGACATCATAACCACATAGTCAAGGCCTTGTGCCAAGACTACAAATAAGATTTTGTTAAGGCCTTATTCCAAGACACTAGTTTGTCTCATGAGACCTACCAATGCATTGAGGAGCTATATCGGGATCCAACCATCACTTACTAAGTCTGATGCATTCCTCATATGAAAAGGTTGAAACATAACATAAACATTCGTATTAAAACTAGCATTATAAATGTAAATACTTTAAACATAAACCATGGATGGTATAAAAATAACACATCCACAGTCAAACATATCACAAAACCTTCAATACAATATGGAAGATTGTATCATAATAAGTCAACTTCAAACATGTGTAAAATCCATCAAAGGATGTTGACATAGATGAAATCAAAACCATTTTAGAGAAATATCTCTCTCTATTTTGAAATCATTTAAAAGTCACATAATTATAAAATAATGAATTTATTTTTAAAATATTCTTATAATCTTGTAAGGGAAGATTCAAAGGTATTATAATGGTGGAAAATTTCCGCACCCACTATATAAGTAAAAAAACATTCTTACCTTAATTTGTCGAAAAGGTCATAAAGTACCTTATTTGGAAAGAGACAGAAAGATTCTGTTCAAAACATTTTATAAAAACTAAAGAAAGGGTATAAATGACTTTAACCTATAGTCTAGTAAATATTAAAAATGTTTTGAAATACATTTTTTAGAAACACAAATGTGGATGATAAAGAGTTCCCAATAGATACTCACGTATAAACAACCACGGATAATAAAAAGATTGTAAAATTAACCCTTACCTTGTAATTTTCCTTGGTCAAGGGTGCGTTAACCTCCTGTATAATAGTTAAATCATTTTTATTAAATTATACAAGAACCATATTCATAAATATGATATTATATATGATCTTCTAATATTTCTTTGTTAATAACATTTCAGTAGTATCATTGTTTCGGGTGTTAACTGATTCATTTTCCTTTATATGTTTTGTTATGTAAGTCATGTATTTTATGGATAGGATGTATTTTATTCATATCAATAATTATATTAAGTTCTTAAAAATTATTTTTAATCATAAAATGAAAATTATTCTTGAATGGTTACGATGAGGAATGAATCTCATCACATTTGTGGAGACGGTAATCCGTACGTACGCACGAGCGAAAATACCATTATATTGATGGTGAAATAGTATGTAATTGGATAGTATATCATTTATACATAATCATTAAAATGTTATATTTATTATTTAAATCAATTATACTCATTATTATACCCATCCAAATAATGAAGTGTTGAATAACAAACTACACCACGATGTGGAGACGGTAAGCCGTACGTACGCACATATGACGACTTTTTCATTCATAGGATGAATAGAATAATGAATATGGTTGTTACATATTTATAATAACATCATAGTATGTAGAAGGTACTGGAGTTATTATTTTGGTATGGAAACAATGAATAAAGAGGAAGTGGAAGAAGAAAATAATTTTAAAAGAGGTGATGAAATTATTACCTCTTCTTCAGTTTCTTCCTTATGATTTGATAAAAAGGGATACTTAGGATAGATTTATGATCAAAGTATGGCCTCTAGGTTAAATTGAGGGAATTTGGGAGGATATTTGAGTAGGGGCTGGCTGAGCCAAATGGCTTTGGAGGTGTGATTTTGAGAGATGGGGATGTACCCTTTTATAAGAGAGGTGAGGGTCACTTTCAGAAAATCTTGAAATATTGATTTATTATATAATCATATTCGGTTTATAATGGATCAAAAAATATTTATTTAGAGTATAAGGTGGGTATGGGTCTAAAACCTTTCAACCAATATGTTTTAGACAGGGTTAGGTCACCATATTAACCTTATCTTTTAGATTTAACTCTTAGTTAAACAGTTTAACTTTTACCATGTATTCTTGTATTATTATAATAGATGGTTAATAAACTTACTATAAAAAGAAAAGAGAACCCCAAGTGGTTCATTATTGAAATATATAACCTTATCTATGTTTTTTTCCAAACCATTGATTTTTAGGAATATTATATCAATTAATAATATAGTATTTGTTTTAAAAACCCATTTATGTTAATTTTGACACTATTTAATATTTGGTTTTTGTGAAAGTAAAAAAAACTTGATTACTTCGAAAAAAATAATTTAAATCAATCATAACTTTTCATATTAACCTATAAAATTAGTTTAATGCATAAAAAGTTTCAATTTACATTTATTTGGATATTTATAATATCAATTATTTTAATCTTTCATTAATAAGGTAATTACTGCATCATCATTGTGTCATAAATAAATTTTATTATTTAATGTATAAATATTATAAATAAAATACCATTATGTAGGAAATATTTTTTATCTTTATAATGAATATTTATCATCGAATTTATCTTATGTATAACCCTATATTAAAAATGTCTTAGTTATGAAAATTTGAATTTAACACTTTTAACTCTTATTTAAATAAAATAATAATAAATGTCCTAATATAATCCAAGTGGATCAAAGAGGATAATATTTTATTACTAAGGTTGATTTTTTTGAAAAAAATTATCCAATAGAATTTGGATATGTATTAGGGTAATTATAATATCAGTTTTACCTTTAATTACCCTATTTACTTTTAACCATGGTAAATAAAATTCAAAACTTACTATTCACCCAAAAAATATTTTCATCTTATTGAACCACATTTTACTTAATAATTTCAACCATTTCTCTCAATTTTATGAAATTAAATTCACAGAAGTGGTAAAATTAAGTTTTATGCAAATTTGTAAATGTTCCTTGAAGGTGAGTAAAAGACGTTAAAATGTTCAATAAAATTTTATACTTATAATTTTATTATAAAACGATTCCAATGAATTAAATTGAAATTATATAGGTAATATGTATTTATTTTTACCTAAAATAATTTTAAATAAAATAAATAATTATTTAAATAAAAAGTAGATTTTAAACAATAATGCAATGTTTTTCACTATTCATCAAACATTGAATTTTTTTAGAAAAATACCAAAAATTCACCCTAAGCTAATCTTGATATTCCAAATCCAAAAATGAAGTCCATTTTGAAAAATAAAATTTATAAAATTTCAAAAAGTGGGTATTACTATTCATAACGGCTAGTTTGATTGGTCATGGTGTGCTAGAACTCGAAGTTGCGTACAACGCAAGCTATTGCATTATTCAAAGAGAAACGTACTGTGGAAGCTTATGGTGTTACAAAATTCCTTCTAAAAGTCTTTAAAAAACCATAAAGTAATGCGTTCATCCCTTTCTGATACTATATTGGAAAGATGATTTGGATTCTTAAGGATGTTCTTCAGGCATGCATCTTGAACTTTTATGGAGCATGGGACGAGTACCTATCCTTGATAGAGTTCGCATAAAATATAGTTTTTAGACTTCTATACAGATGGAACATTTTGAGTCTCTCTATATACGGTCATACTGGCCACTTTGATGTTGGCATGAGGTAGGCGAGAAAACTGTTGCTGGTTCAAGCATGATGTAAGAGACCTTTGAGAGAGTTTAGTTGATCTAGAAGTAGTTAATCACTACTCAGAGTAGAAAACGATCATATAATGATAGGAGGAGGAAACCCTTGGAGTTTGTTGTGTGTGACCAAGTTTTCTTATAAGTGACTCCATGACTAGGGAATTGACAGTTTCAAAATTAATGGAAGTTAGCGCTGAGGTTTGTTGGACCATTAAAGTGTTGGGATAGTGGCCTACAATTTGGATCTTCCCCCAAGATATCAAGGTAGGAATGATGTGTTTAATTTCTCTCAACTTTAGAGGTACATTACCAATCTTATGTATGTTATTGAATACGAATACATTGATTTGTAGGCTAACACATCATTTTTGGAGATCTCAGTGCATGCCACATGCACATGTCACTATATAGATTAATTTTCTCTATTTTATCTTATCTTGTTTCATTTCGAGTCCTGGTGATTTTGGGGGGAGAAATTTAGAGTTTCAAATGATTTTTGGGCATTAAACGTTTTACCCACACAATTAGGACTAACCACACTGTGCCCATGAGGAGGGATTTTCCATGGTCATAGTACCGTTTTTCATAGATTCCGCATGATTTTTCAAACCATGTGGAGCTCCCTAGAAACCATGTGGTGTGTTTTTTTTCCTACCCAGAGGCCAACGCATGGTTTGGAAAACCGTACAACCTATACAGAGTTAATTAAATGTGATTCCCCCCTTTTACATCCTTGAACTTAAAGGGGTTTCACCCCTTTCTTCCCCCATACATGTCCACTTACCATTTAGAACTCAAGGAGGAGTTCCAACCTCCTTCCTTCTCGATTATTGGATCTCATTTAGTGATTTTCAAGGTTTTGAGGTAAATCTTCCATTTCTCTCTCTTTTCCCTTCCCTCTTTATCTTTTCTCTTGGATTTGTCTTGTCTCATGGACCATATAAAACTTATTGTCAATTGTTGGGTTTCAGGTAGATCTAATGTTGTTTTTTTGTGACTAGGGTTTATAGACGTCATCTTTATCCCTATTTGGGTACTCTCCAGTGAAGACAAAGAGTTATGATGTGTTTTGGCTTAATTTACACCTCTTTATGTTAGGTGTTTCTATGAAATTATTTCATTATGAAATTCAAAGTGTGCTTATGATTTCTAAATTTTCTTTTTATGAAGGTATGAATATATGTGATATGCATGTGATAATTTAAAACCGTCTCGTTATGTTTTGAACTTGGAATAAAGGGTTTCTCTTTTAAATTCCATGTTCTCATGTTTTAAATGAAATGTTTTTGTGAATTCATAATATGTAAAATTCTTATGAGGATTTTTTAAATGGTTTTAATGGCGTGTGTTGTATTTTAATATGTATTTGGTTTTTAGTGAGTGAAAACTATGTTTTAAAGAGGAAATTATTTTAAAGTGAGGTGTTGACCTCAAAATGGATTATAAAGGGGTTATTTTATGAATTTAAAGATTGTATTGAAATAGGTGTATTTTATTCCCCTTTATGAAAAAAATACTTAATGGATATTTTAAAACGTGTTTAATGGAAATGGATGACTTTTTTCTTTGTTTTGTATTTCAAATAAGAACCAATTTAAGGGTATCTTTGAAATGTTTTAGTGGAGTGAGGATTTAATAGGATCTTTAAAGATTTTAAGGTGGTGTCTTATGAAATGTGAAAATGTTCAGCAATACGAGCCATGTTTTGGTGTTAAAGGATCATTTGGAACCTTGGTTTTAAATGGTTGATGTGAAAGACACCCCTTAATTCCCCCTTGAATTGTTCAACCTGTGTATGGGTTTTTTATCAATATGTGATGTTTATTATCCCCCCTTTGAGGGAATATTCTTGTTTATACCATGGGTTCATGGGATATATATGTGGATGTTCATTGTTCGGGTCTTAGGGGTGAGGGATAGTCAATGATTGTGACATGGTGTTAATATTGGATTGCTTATTATTTCACCTCAATTATTTATTTGTCATGGGAACCATTAAACTAAGTGGGAGATCTATTTATATTATTCTAGATGGTTCAGACACTACTAGTGGCCCACCAATCGTGCTAGGCACTAGGGGTAGGAGGGGGTTTCATCAAAATGATGCTTTTGTGGGCTAGTTGGATGACTTATGTTTTGTATTTTAGCATATGTTGGAAGTTGGTTCACAAGTGAGAAAAAATATCTTAAAAGATTAGATGTATATAATGTTAGGGATTTAAGGGTAAATCCACATGACACATTCAATTGCTTAGTTTGGTAATTGATATTAGGTGATTTTGATCCAGTGCTTGATTATATCATTTATCCTACTTAAATTATGTGGAACCCATATCTCGTGCATATCTTTTATATTTTTTATGAAATTTTAGTTTTCGCTTTGTTATGCTTGACCCATTTTTTTTGGTCATTTCCTTTATAAAATTCGTTTTCAATGATGTTTGAAAACCTTTTTTGAAATTAAACTCTTATGTGGGTTTTTAAAGAGTATTTTAAAATGGGGGCTTTGTTTAAAGGAAGGATTAAACCGATTAAAATGTTTATAAAGTTATTTTTTAGCATTCAAAGAAAAAATGTTTTTTTTGAGAAATATTAATTGGTGTGTGGTTTTAAAACATCTTAGGCTAATGGAAATTTAAGAACCTTTGTGATGTTTTGTTTTTAACAATGTTTTTCATTTGTTGACAACTAATTTTTTTAAAAGAATGTATTTTTTCTTTAGGATTAGACCCAGTCCATCATAATGAGTTTTTGTAAGAAATATAAAAGTTACCAAATGTTCGAATCTGAGCATAAAGGGGGATAATTTTTTTTGTCTTTTAGAAAGTTATTTCCTTGACATATGTTTCTGGACATAGGTTTTTGGACTAAGTAGTACCAAACGTAGAAGGTTTAAGGAAGATGGAAGCTCTATAAATTTTTTGATCGAACACACCATCAGACTTAGATCCACCTACATGAAGTTCAGGATTCATCGGACTTGGAATTGGTTAGAAATTCACAAGTTGAAGAGTGAGGAATTCTGAATGATGCTGAAGAGAATGAAGGAAGATAGTGTTGTTAGGAGTTAGAAATTTCATAAAATTTCTAACCTTAATAAAGATGATTCTTTACGAATCTTGAAGTTCTCATAAATCATAAAAACTCCCATGATAAAATATTTTGATGAAATGAAGGAGTAATAAATATTTTATCAGTTATAGAAATCAAGACAAATTTTGCATTGGATCAAAATGTATTGGACAGATAATTTTTCAGAAGTCTGAATGAGTTATAGCTGATGAGGTTTGAGGAATTTTAAAGTTACAGAGTGGAGTTTCCATCACAATGATAATTATATATTAATGAGAATTCCATAATTATGAGGATTCTATCGAATTTAATCTGATAATAAAAGTCAATCAGACTGACACTAATATGGAAAGTCAATCAGACTAACACTGAGGAGGAAAATCAATCTAACTAAATCTAAGAGGGAAAGTGAATTAGACTAACTCTGATGATGAAATTCAATTTGTAATGAGATGAGGAAGTTTCATCACAATGATATGAGAAATTTATATCATAATAAACTAAGGAAGTTTCTTCATAATGACCCGAGGAAGATTCATCGTACTGAATAAAAATTAAGAAGCTCAAGAAGGATGATTACTAAAAATACTCAAAAAAATTGCAAAATATTAGTGAAGCATTGAAGTGGTCAAAAATGAAATTCAAATATGTTTATATCTCATTGTTTTTGAATTTGAGTAAGAAGGAAATGTTTTTTTTAGTTTCCTTCCTTTTACATTCTGGGATACCTATAAATATAAGCATAATAAATTCGTACTTTGCAAATTTTTTCACGTAAGAAAAAAAGGCAGAGAACTGAAAAATTTCATGTCAAAGTTATCTTTATATACTGAGAGAACATTAGAAGGTCATACATCTAATTTTTTTTTTACCAGATGGAGTAATATCCGATTGATCATTTGAGCAGAGTTTGAGTAATGCGGATTGATAATGGGTTCATCATACCTATTCTATTAGACTAAATTCATCTGACTAATCCCATTGGACCTGACCTCATTAGATAGAGAGAATCATACCCAGCCATATTGGACTGAGAATTCCAGATAGAGAATTTGTAGGGTAGTTTTAACAATTTTTTTATTCTTTTTTGGGTCAATTTTTTGTAAGAAAACTTTGTTAACTGATAGGAGTTAGTATAATCATTCCTATCAAGAGATATAAGGTGTCTGACAGGAGTTGGCGTAATTTTTATTCACTTATTAATTATAGTGAATTTCTATAGACCCACATGAGTGGCTATAGAAAGGATGCAAGTTCTCACACTAAGGATGAAACTTGAAAATCTCACATACTTTAATTTATTTTGTACTTTTTTATGCATGAGTATTTATTAAAATATGATAAGGATATAAAATTTAATAATTTATAGGGGTTATGATTTTAAAAGTATTAAAACTTATAAAAGTGAACAACTAATTCAACCCCCCTTCTCAATTGTTATTATATCTTTTTGAACTTCAATTGGTATCCAAGGTAAGGTTCCCTTATTGAATCCTTATCATGGATAATATCAATTTTTTCAATAGTAGAGGAATTCCAACATTTTATGGAATCAATTATTATGGATGAAAAAATATAATGATTCTTTATATGATATCTCTGGGCCTGGAAGTTTTTTATGATGCAAAAATTAGGTTTCTACCTATTAAGATGGAATCCATGATGACTTTTTATAATACGAGAAATATATAAGTTTATGGAAAAGCTAGAAATTCTATCCTCATATCCTTATCATAAATTTTTTATAAAAAGGTGATGAGTCTCAAAACTTCAAAGATTATGTGGGACAAGATGAAAATTATTTTAGAAGGGAATACTAAAGTGAAGGAATAAAATCTATAAATCTAGAATAGTAAGTATAAAGACATAATAATGAGAGAAGAAGAAATTATTAATGAATACTTGACTAGATTAAATGAAGTTGTTTGTAACATCAGAGGATTCAAAGATGTCCCGTAAGATTCCACAATTGTAATGAAACTTATAAGAAACTTTCCAGATAGGTTTGATTCTAAAATTTCTGATTTAGAAGATAAAAATTATTTATCTCTTGATGAATTTTATAACTTTATTATTTCTTATAAAATGAGGAAATATCCAATTTTCAAAAATAATATAAAAGATGAAATAGATTTGTAAGCCATGATAAAAATTAAAATACAATATATTAAAGATATTGATCCTTATGATTCCTAAGATAAAAAGGATGATGATTTGAATGAAAAAATAATGTATTTTATATCTAATAACTATAAAATAGTAAAAGTAAAGTATGTAGGTAAACTTTCTCTAAAATGTTTTGAGTGTGGTGGAATGAGAAAATTTGTGACAACTTTCCCTAAGAAGAAAGTTGGAGAATATCAAGACGATTCTATTGAAACACCTCAATGGAAGAAGTGGAAAAAAAGTTCTAAATAAGAAAAGTTATCTAAAAACACAAGAATAAGTTTAGTGGAAACAAAATAAGTATGTTGAGTAAATAATTTGAATCAGACTCAACTGACAAGAATTATTTAGAAGATGAAAGTTCATAAAAATTCTGAACCTTTATTGAAAAAGTTTATAAAACAAAATATTCATTAGATAGTGAAGAAAGTGGTGAAGAATAATATAGAGAGTATAAAATCAGAATATAACATGTTTCATGTCTTGAGGAAAATAGAACTATCAAGAAATAAATCATAGTAATAAATAAATATTGTATATAAGTTGTTGAAGGAATAAAATGTGTCATCAAAAAGGAGAAAGAATACATCTAGGAGATATTAAGTTACAAAATTAAATTTATTAAACAGGGAAATATGGTTGAAGATCTCAGTAAGAAATTGGTAGCTAAGGAAGAATAAGTCAAAAAGTTTCAATAAAAACATCATGAGTCTAAAAATTACTTTATAAATATTAATTAAAATGTCAGAAAATATTCATAAGTAAATTCTGAGAATTCTAAAGTTGCTAAGAGGTCTCAAATCAAGAATCAGGTGAAATCCTCACCCCCCAAAAATAATGCTTCTTTTGATTTTCTAAAATTTTAGGTTCTAGAAAAAGTGATGGGAAATATTGGGTGGAAAAAGGATGCCATAAAATTATTTTATATAAAAAATATGAAAAATTACTTAGGAGGAAATATGGTCCATTCTTCGTGTATGTTGGAGAAGGAAGAAATTATCAACCTCAACAGATTTTCTATACAGAAAAATCTTACTTGAATTAAAAAATCAATATTTTATGGTTATTTTTGGTGCTGTGGAATCTATGGGTATAGGGATTATAATTGTTGGTATAAATTATCTCTTCTTATAAGAAGGATTGAACAGAGTTTAAGACATAGTGTATGTATAATGAGTAACTTTCCAAACACATAGAAAGTTAGAGAAGAAAAATATCAAGATGTTAGAAAATTTCCAACAAAAAATTAATTTGAATGTCTGGAAGATTTTTGTGGAAGATCTGATTAGGCCATTAATCATGCTGAAATATATATGAAACTTATTCCAAAATAAGTTTCTTATGGGAGAAAAAAAGGAAACTATAAAGTAGAAATTTGAGGAAAGTGATTTTTTAGTTGAGGCTTCCTTGAAAGCAAGTAAAAAATAAAAATCCATGGATACTTGATGGTGATTGTTCATCACACATGAAAGGTGATTTAAAAATCTTCAAACATGTTTAAAATCATGATGGAGGTGCTGTTACATCTGGGAACAATAGTTCTTTAAAAATCAGAGGAATCATAATGGTAGATATTAAAGCAAAAAAGTTGAAATATAAGAAAGTTTTATTTATTGATGGGAAAAAACATAACTTACTTAGTGTAATTAAACTTTTTGATGATGTAAAAGAAGTGTTTTTCACAAAATATTCATGTTTTATCAAAAGTGTGAAAGATGGAAAATCTATTACAAAAGGAGAAAGAATCAGTGAGAATATCTTCCAAATAGAAGAATTTAACAAATCCTATTACTTAAGTGTTGGATATAACGCCTCGAACCCATTTACCCATAGTCAGTGCATTGTTACA
Organism: Viscum album; assembly: GCA_963277665.1. NCBI lineage: Eukaryota > Viridiplantae > Streptophyta > Magnoliopsida > Santalales > Viscaceae > Viscum > Viscum album. The sequence goes on along the minus strand of OY728145.1, from coordinate 684,551,450 downwards.
TAACATTAGCATGATCAAAAAAGATCAAGTCTCAAAAGACCGATTAGTTTAGTAGCCTTGGAATAACTTGATACATTCATAAAGTTTACATTACATCATAAAGTGAATGCTACTACAATAACATCCTGTCTTCATATCCCCTCATACTTTCCCTACAGGTCATTCATAAATTACTTTTTCACATCCTGGAAAAAATAATACATTGAAAGGGGTGAGCTTAGATGCTCAGTAAGGATAACAATATAGAAAAAATTTTCATAAATAAGCAAAAACATTTAAGGCATTGTATAACTAAAACAAAAGCCTTTTAAACTTAAACTTCAGCATAATATGGCAAAGATAAAATGAAATAATTACTTTTAATTATTCACATGGATATTCTACTAGTCGAATATTCACATACAATATCAATATCCACTTCCATAATGATGGAATGCATAATTCCAGACTATCATAACCACATAGTCAAGGCCTTGTGCCAAGACTAGAAATAAGATTTTGTCAAGGCCTTGTGCCAAGACACTAGTTTGTCTTATGAGACCTACCGATGCATCGATGAGCTATAGCGGGCTCCACTCGTCACTTACTAAGTCCAATGCATTCCTCATATGAATAGGTTTAAACATAACATAAACATTCATATTAAAACTAGAATATGAAATGTCAATACTTTCTCCATAAACCATGAATGGTATAAAAATAACACATCCATAGTCAAACATATCACAAAACCTTCAATACAATATGGATGTTTTTTATCATAATAAATCAACTTCAAATAAGCTTAAAATCCGTCAAAAGACATTGACATAGATGAAATCAAAACTATTTGAGAGAAATATCTCTTTTTTAAAATAATTGAAAAGTCACAGATTTATAAATGAAGTAATTTAAAAGATATTTTTGAATCAAAGTGTCCCATACCTATTTTAAACTTTTGAAAAGAATTATCATTTCAAAACATTCATGCCCATATAAAGAAATCCTTAAAATCATTTTGAAAACATGGACATTAATTAAAAATATTTAGAAAGATAAATCTTTAAAACATTAAAAAGTAACATAATTGTAAAAGAGGACATTTACTATGAAAATATTCTTATAATCTTATAAGTGAAGCTTCAACGATTTTATAACAGCATAAAATAGCCGCACTCTCCGTATAAGTTAAAAAGAGACATTCTTACCTTAATTTTGTCGAAAAGGTTAAAAAGGACCTAGTTTTGAAAACGAAGGAAAGATTCCTTTCAAACCATTTTATAAAAAGTAAAAAAAGGGTATAAATGAATTTAACCCATAGTCTATAAAATATTAAGAATGTCTTGAAATACATTTTTAAGAAACATGGATGTGGATGATAAAGAGGTCCCAATAGGTAATTATGTATAAACACATCGGATAATGAAGAGATTGTGAAATAAACCCTTACCTTGTACTTTTCATTAGTCTATGGTATGTTAAACTCCTTCATAATAGTTAAAAAATTGTTATTAAATTATACAAGAACCATATACATAATTATGATATCATATATGATCTTCTAATAATGCTTTGTTAATAATATTTTAGTATTATCGTCGTTTCAGGTGTTAACTTACTCGTTTTGTTTTATATGTTTTGTTACATAAGCCATGTTTGTTATGGATAGGTTGTATCCTATTCATATCCAGAATGATATCAATTCATTAAAAATTATTTTTAATCATCAAATGAGAATTAGACTTGAATGGATACTATGGTGAATGAATCTCATCGCGTTCGTGGAGACGGTAGTCCGTACGTACGCACGAGCGACAATATCATTCTTTTGATATTAAAATAATATATAATGGGATGGTATATCATATATATAGAATAATTATCATGTTATATTTATTATTTACATGAATTACACATCATTATTATACCCATCAAAATAATAATATATTGAATAATAATTACACCACGACGTGGAGACGGTAAGCCGTGCGTACGCACATATGGTGACATGTCATTCAAAGGATGGATAGAATACTGAATATGGTTGTACCATATTTATAATAACATCACAGTATATATAATATACTTAATTTATTATTTTATAATGTAAATAACAAAGAAAGAAGAAGTTGAAGAAGAAAGGAACTTGAAAGAGGGTGGTGAACACATTACCTCTTCTTCGGGTTCTTCCTTTTGATTTGATCAAAAATGATCTTTGGTTGGATTTATGATCAAACTAAGGCCTATAAGTTTAAGTGAGGGAATTTTAGAGAATATTCTGTTAGGGGTTGGCTGAGAAAAAAGGCTTTGAATGTTTGAATTAGTGAGAAGGGGGAGTGCCCTTTTATAAGAGGGGTGAGGGGCACCTTAGGAAAAGCTAGAAATATTATTTTATAATAAATTCATATTCGGTTTATAAAGGCTCAAAAGTGGATTATTTAAATTTTAAGGTGGGGATTGGTCGAAAACCATTAAACCAATAGGTTTTAGACAGGTTTGGGTCACTATACTAACCTTATTTTTTAGTTTTAACTCTTAGTTAATTAGTTTGACATTTACCATGTCTCTTTTTATTTTTATATTATATAGTTAATAAACTTACTATATACATACAAGAGACCCCAAGTGGTCTATTAATGATACACCTATCATTATATAAGTCTCTTGGCCAAAAATTAGATTTTTAGGAATAGAATAGAATATAATAATATAATATTTGTTTTAAAAACTCTTTTATGTCAATTCTGACACTATTTGGTATTATATTTTTGTGAAAATTATAATAGCATGATTACTTCGAATAAACATAATTAAATTAATAATAACATGTCATATTAACCTATAAATTTAGTGTAATTCATAAAAATTCACAAATTACATTTATTTTGATATTTATAATATCAATTATTTTAATATTTCAATAATTAGGTAATTACTGCATCACCATTGTGTCATAAATAAATTAAATTATTTAGTACCTAAAAATTATAAATAAAATACCATTATGTAGGAAATCTTTTTATATTTATAATAAATATCTATAATCGAATTTATCTTATGTATAACACTATATTAAAAATGTTTTAGTTATTAAACTTTGATTTTAACTCTTTTAACTCTTCTTTGAATTAAATAATAATAAATGTCCTAATCTAATCCAAGTGGACCTAAATGATAATATTTTATTCCTAAGGTTGATTTTGGTCGAGATACACTTGTCCAATAGAATTAGGACATGTGTTAGGGTAATATTAATATCATTTTTACCCTTAATTACCCTATTTACTTTTAACTGTGGTAAATAAAAGTAAAAAGTTACTATTCACCAAAAATTATTTTTATCTTATTGAACCGCATTTTACTCATTGATATTAACCCGATCTCTCATATTTTCGAAATTCCACTCACAGAAGCGGTAAAATTAAGTTTTATGAGAATTTCCAAATTCTTCTAGGAGGTGGGTAAACGACGGTAAAAAGTTCCATAAAATTTTTATATATCTAAAATTATTCTAAACTAACTCTAATAAATTACATTGAACTTATATAGGTATTATGTATCTATTTTTACCTTAATTAAATTTAAATAAAATAAATAATTATTTAAATAAAAATTCGGTTTTAAACTATAACTCAATGTTTTTTCACTATTAATCAAAAATTGAATGTTTTCAGAAAAATACCAAAAATTAACCCTAAGCTAATTTTGATATTTAAAATCCAAAAATGAAGTCCATTTTGAATGATAAAATTTATAAAATTTCAAAAAGCAGGTATTACTATTCATAACGACTAGTTTGATTGGTTGTGGTGTGTGTTAGAACTCGAAGTTGCATACAACACACACTACTGTATTATTCAAAGAGAAGCGTACCGTAGAAGCTTGGGGTGTTATATTCTCCCCTCCTTCAAATAATTTCATCCTCGAAATTTCTAGAATATTATTGCATAAAAAGACTCGGGTGGTTCTTCATCATATGTTCCTCAGGTTCCCACGTTGCCTCTTCCATTTTATGGTTTCTCCACAAAACTTTTACCAGACGAGTCATCCGGTTTCTCAGTACTTGTTCTCTCGTATCCAGAATTCTAACGGGCTCTTCGCAAAAAGACAGATTGGGTTCCAGTTCTAATTCCTCACAGGTGAGTACATGTGTTGGGTCAGGCATGTATTTCCTCAACAGTGATATGTGGAACACATCGTGAACTTTGGAGAGACTTGGTGGCATTTCCAAATGTTAAGCTATAGCCCCAATTCATTCTAGAATTTAGAAAGGTCCGATGTACCTGGGACTCAATTTACCCTTCTTACCAAAACGTATAACTCCCTTCCATGGAGATACCTTCAGGAAAACATGATCTCCTACCTGAAATTCCAAATCCTTCCTTCGGTTATCGACATAGATCTTCTGCCTACATTGAGTTTCTTTGATGTGGTTTTGGATTAACTTTACCTTTTCCATTGTTTCCTCCACCAGTTCTGGGCCTACAAGTTTTCTTTCACCAACGTCATCCCAACTGGTTGGTGTGCAACATCTCTTTCCATATAACGATTCATATGGTGCCATCTGAATACTTGAATGGAAGCTATTATTATAGGAAAATTCTACTAGAGGTAAATATTGATCCCACATACCCTAAAAGTCAATTGAGCAAGATCTCAACATGTCTTCTAAGGTTTGAATAGTCGATTCTGATTGTCCATCTATTTGAGGGTGGTAGGCAGTGCTCAAATAAAGTTCAATATCCAAGGCCTTCTGAAGAATCTTCCAGAATCTTGAAGTTAAACAGGGATCATGATCATAAAAAATCGATAGGTGTACTCCATGAATTCTCACAACTTCATTCATATATAGCCTTACTAGACGTTCAAGTGGTAAATCTTCCCTTATATCAAGAAAATGTGCTGACTTGGTAAGACAATCAACAATGACCCATATTACATCATTCCTTCTAGGAGTCTTTGATAGTACCATGACAAAGTCCATCATGATATTATCCCATTTCCACTCAGGTATGGGAAGAGGTTGCATGACTCCTCCAGGCTGTTGCCTTCTATCTTTCACTTTTTGACAAACCATACATCTTGACACAAAATCAGCAATCTCCCTCTTCATGTTGTCCCACCAAAAGTGTTCCTTAAAATCTCTATACATTTTGGTGCTCCAAGAGTGTATAGATAAATTGGAGCTATGAGCATCATCTAACACTTCCCTTTTTAGATCAGGTATATCAGGAACACAAAGTCTCTTCCCAAATTTTGAAAATTCCTTCTTCATACACAAAGTCTCTCAATCTCCCATCATTCACACCTTTAATCTTCTTTTGAAATTCTTCATCATCGGTCTGAGAACTCTTAATCCTTTCTAGTAAAGATGGTTTGACAACCATTTGAAAAAGCATTGATGTTTCACCTTCCATGGTTATTACCATATACAACTTTACTAGATCCATGAAAATTGGATCCCTTTCAATTCTCATATTATTCAAAACTCAATGATCTTTTCTGCTCAAAGAATCTTCCACCTTATTTGCCTTCCCCGGGTGATAGTGTATCGTGCAATCATAATCCTTGAGTAATTCAAGCCATCTCCTTTGCCTCATGTTGAGTTCTTTTTGTGAGAAAATATACTTCAAACTCTTTTGATCAGTATAAATCTCACATTTTTCACCATAAAGGTAGTGTCTCCATATCTTCAAAGCAAAGATCACAGCTGCTAACTCGAGATCATGAGTAGGATCGTTTTGCTCATGAATTTTCAACTGTCATGATGCATAGACAATAACCCTATCATTCTGCATAAGGACACAACCAAATCCTTTCTTCGATGCATCACTATAAATAACGAACCCATCATTCCCTGATGGTAGAGTCAATATAGGAGCATTGACTAATCTTATCTTCAGTTCTTCGAAACATTCTTCACACTCTTTTGTCCAAACAAATTTAGCCCCTTTATGTGTGAGCTTTGTTAATGGGTTAGCCAACCAGGCAAAATTCTGGACGAAACGTCGATAATAACCTGCTAAACCAATAAAACTGCGTACCTAAGTTATACTCATCGGTGCATGACATTCTTGGATTTCCTTGGTCTTAGAAGGATCAACAGAGATTCCATATTTAGAGACAATATGGCTAAGAAAAGAAATCTCTTGAATCCATAATCCAAACTTGCTAAACTTTCCATATAATTCATGTCTTATCAAAGTCTTCAAGATAATGCACAAGTGATTTTCATGATCTTCATAGCTTTTGAAATATACCAAGATATCATTAATAAATACCACCACAAAATCATCGAGATATTCCTTGAAAAATCTATCCATTAGATCCATGAATATAAAGGGTGCATTATTCAGACCAAAAGGCATTACTGTAAACTCGTAATGCCCATACCTAGTTTGAAATGTTGTCTTCAGAATGTCTTCCTTCTTCACACACAACTAATGGTATCCAGATCGAAGGTCAATCTTAGAAAAGTATTGAGCTCCATGTAGTTGGTAAAATAAATCATCAATGCGAGGTAGGGGATACTTGTTCTTTATTGTTTTAGCATTGATTTCCTTGTAGTCGATACATAACCTCATAGATCCATCTTTCTTCTTAACAAAAAGGACAAGGGATCCCCATGGAGAAACACTAGGGCGAATAAATCCCTTATTACTCAATTTCTCTAGTTGTTTCTTTAGTTACACTAATTCCATAGTGGCCATTCTATAAGGGGTCTTCGATATGGGCCTTGAACCAGGAATTAAATCAATGGAAAACTTAATTTCTCATTTTGAAGGATGACCAAACAAATCTTTTGGAAACACATCTACATATTCTTTCACAATAGGTGCATCCTCTATATGAACATTCCTTTACTTACCCACAGTCATTTAATTCTCTTCCTCCCCGATAATTGAATTTAGTTGAGCTACTGGGGGTGGATCTAGGTAAGAATTGGTTGGTGATGATTCCACTCTAAAGATAAGGTGTTCCTTATCATCATCATCAAAAATCGTAACCTCCTTCTTCTTATAATAATTTTTTTCATCATGGTTCAAAAACCAATCCATACCGAGGATTATATAAAATTCAATCATAGGTATGACAATGAGATCAGTAGATAAAAAACATTTATGTGCTCTAATGAGGAGTGATTCACAAAACATTGTTGCAATGATACTTCCCTTAGGTGTTTTAACTGATAACTCCCTTGTTAAATCAAATTGGAAATATCTAATTTTCTTTGAAAACTGGGAAGATATGAAACAATGCGATGATCCAGAATCAAATAAAGCATTGGGTAAACTTGAGGAAACCATTAAATTACCTGCCACCACGTCTTTCAGAGCTTTTAACTTAGCAGTAGTGATAACATAAGCTTGGACTTGATCCCTTGGACTTTTCTGAGGTAAGTTCCCCTGAAACTTAGGACATTAATTTGCATAATGTCCCATCTCCCTGTAATTTTAGCATTGGAATTGGTAGCTTCCTTATTACCCGTGAAATCACGAGCTTGGTGGCATTTTTTACCACACTTGTAATAGACTCCCATTCCTTTTAAGCAAGTACTGAGGTGTTTCTTCCCACATTTACTGCAGGATGGATATTCAAATTTTTCCTTATTCCTCTTATTTCCATTCCCAGAATGATCCGCAGATCTCTTCTTCTCCTACTTTTCTTTAAAGTCATAAGACTTAGAGTATTCCTTTTCTGTCTTGATGGCACATGAGACAATATCTTTATACAACGAGAAGGTTTGTGAGACTAATGCTCAATAGAGAAACAGTTTTACCCCATCAAAGAAAAGATCAATCTTACTTCTTGGGTTACGTATATAATCTGCAGTATACCTCACTAACCTTGTAAAGTTAGCCTCATGCTTTGCGACATTCTCATCCTCCTTTTGCCTCAGACTTAGAAATTGTCTTTCCATATCTGCTCGATGGTCACGAGGAAATTATTTTTCTAAGAAAAGATCTTTGAACTCCATCTATTCCATATTTGATACTTCATCATCTTCCTTTGTGTTTTCTATCAATGACCACCATTGATCAGCATATCCAGTGAGGTGATAAACTGCCATGATAACTTTTTCCCTTTCACTACTCCCCAAAGCCTGAAATATTTTCTCTAGGGAATTTATCCATTGCTCAGCTACTATGGGATTTGTACTCCCATTGAATGTTGGTGGTTGTTGCCTCATGAAGTTATCTAACATTGATCCTCCATGATACAGATCAGTATTCTCCATACGGATAAGGTTATCCAAGTTATCCCTCCTGCTCGTGATTTAGATAATCTCTAATTAGAGCACATAGCCTTAAGATAGACTTTGAGGATTAGTAAAGAAGAACTTCCTATAATTTTGGTATTGTAGAGATTTTGTGAGTTTTCCGAGAAATAAATCCTTGTCTGGATACGAGCAGGTAGAGGCGGCTCTGGCATAGATGTACCTAGGGGTAAAACCGAAAAAAACTGCTTTGAGCTAGAATTGAATGGGAACTGGTGCACGACAACGGGCCTTGCTGCACTCTTGGTTAAGACACTCCTGGGGGATATGCTTAGGATAATTCTCATTTTCTTTACAAACCATTATGAAGGGTTTATCAGTATATATTTCCTCAAAGAAAACATTTTTAAGATTATGGATTATATCCATAAATAGTTCAATTTATGTTAAGTGTTTTACATGTATGGAATTATGTATTTTGATTCATAAACTGATCTAGTTTATGCCATTTTTTAGAAATGGCACCTAGTGTAAGAAATGGAAACCATGTCAATGCACACACTCCATGTAGGGATTTCACTCATACTCAAGATAATTATAGTGGAGCTGGTTATACAATTGGTGCTGATCATCTAATCACCATACTTGGACAACTCACTCAGGTTATGAATAATAACCTTACCCGTATAGAGAACACTGATCCGCAACATGGAGGATCAATGTTATATCACTTCATGACGCAAAAAACACCAACGTTCAATGGGAGTACAAATACCTTAGTATCTGAGCAATGGATAAATTCCCTAGAGAAAATATTTCAGGCTTTGGGGAGTAGTGAAAGAGAAAAAGATATCACGACAGTTTATTGCCTCACTGGAGATGCTGATCAATTGTGGTCATTGATACAAAACACAAAGGAAGATAATGAAGTATCAAATATGGAATGGAGGGAGTTTAAAGAGATTTTCTTAGAAAAATACTTTCCTCGTGACCATCAAGCAGATATGGAAAGACAATTTCTGAGTCTGAGGCAAAAGGAGGATGAGAATGTCGCAAAGTATGAGGCTAAAATTACAAGGTTAGAGAGGTATGCTGCAGATTATATACGTAACCCAAGAAGTAAGATTGATCGTTTCTTTGATGGGTTAAAAACATTTCTCCATTGAGCATTAGTCTCACAAACCTTCTCATTGTATGAAGATATTGTCTCACGTGCTATCAAGACAGAAAATGAATTCTCTAAGTCTTATGACTTTATAGCAAAGCAGGAGAAGAAGAGATATTCTGATCACTCTGGGAATAGAAATAATGGGAATAAGGGAAAATTTGAATATCCATCCTACAGTAAAAGTGGGAAGAAACACCCCGGTACTTTCTTAAAAGGAATGGGAGTCCGTTACATGTGTGGTGAAAAAGGCCACCAAGCTCGTGATTGCAAGGGGAAGAAGGAAGATACCAATGTCCAATGCTACAATTGCAGGGATATGGGACATTATGTAAATGAATGTCCTAAACATCAGGGGAACTTACCTTAGAAAAGGCCAAGGGATCAAGGCCAAACTTATGCTATCACTACTGCTGAGGTAGAAGCTCTGAAAGATGTGGTGGTAGGTAATTTAATGGTTTCCTCAAGTTTAGAAAATGCATTATTTGATTCTGGATCATCACATTGTTTCATATCTTCCCAGTTTTATAATATAATTAGATATTTCCAATTTGATTTATCAAGGGAGTTGTCAGTTAAAACTCCTAAGGAAAGTATCATTGCAACAATTTTTTTTGGATCAGTCCCCATTAGAGCACATAAATGTTCTTTATATGCGGATCTCATTGTCATACCTATGATTGAATTTTATATAATCCTTAGTATGGATTGGATTTCATACCATATTAAAAAATTTATTGTAAGAAGAAGAAGGTTACTATTTTTGATGATGATGATAAGGAACACCTTATCTTTAGAGCGGAATCATCACCACCTAATTCTTACCTAGATCCACACCCAGTAGCTCAACTAAATTCAATTATCAGGGAGGAAGAGAATGAAATGACTCTAGGTAAGGAAAGGAATGTTTATATAGAGGATGTAACTATTGTGAAAGAATATGTATATGTGTTTCCAGAATATTTGCCTGGTCATCCTCCAGAACGAGAAATTGAGTTTTCCATTAATTTAATTCCTAGTTCAAGGCCCATACCGAAGACCCCTTATAGAATGACCACTGTGGAATTAGTGTAACTAAAGAAACAACTAGTGGAATTGAGTAATAAGGGATTTATTCTCCCTAGTGTTTCACCATGCGGAGCCCCTGTCCTTTTTGTTAAGAAGAAAGATTGATCTATGAGGTTATGTATCAACTACATGGAAATCAATGCTATAACAATAAAGAACAAGTATCCCCTACCTCGCATTGATGATTTATTTGACCAACTGCATGAAGCTCAATACTATTCAAATATTGACCTTCGATCTGGATACCATCAGTTGTGTGTGAATAAGGAAGACATTCCGAAGATAGCATTTCGAACCAGGTACAGGCATTACGAGTTTACAGTAATGCCATTTGAGATGACTAATGCACCCTATGTATTCATGGATCTAATGAATAGAGTTTTCAAGGAATATCTCGATGATTTTGTGGTGGTATTTATTGATGATATCTTGGTATACTCCAAAAGCTACTAAGATCATGAAAATCACTTGTGCATTATCCTAAAGACTCTGAGAAGACATGAATTATATGGGAAGTTTAGCAAGTGTGAATTCTGGCTTCATGATATTTCTTTTCTTGGCCATATTGTATCTAAATATGGAATCTCTGTTGATCCTTCTAAGACCAAGGCAATCCAATAATGTCCTGCACCGATGAGTATAACTGAGGTGCGCAGTTTTATTGGTTTAGCAGGTTATTATCAACATTTTATCCAGAATTTTTCCTGGTTGGATAACCCATTAACAAATATCATAAGTAATGGGGTTAAATTTGTTTGGAAAAAATATTGTGAAGAATGTTTCGAAGAACTGAAGAGAAGATTAGTCAATGATCCTATATTGACTCTACCATCAGGGAATGATGGGTTCGTTATTTATAGTGATGCATCGAAGAAAGGACTTGGTTGTGTCCTTATGCAGAATGATAGGGTTATTGCCTATGCATCACGACAGTTGAAAATTCATGAGAAAAACTATCCTACTCATGATCTCGAGTTAGCAGCTATGATCTTTGCTTTGAAGATGTGGATACACTACCTTTATAGTGAAAATTTTAGATTTATACTGATAACAAGAGTTTGAAGTATATTTTCTCACAAAAAGAACTCAACATGAGGCAAAGGCGATGGCTTGAATTACTTAAGGATTATGATTGCATGATACACTTCCACCCGAGGAAGGAAAATAAGGTGGAAGATGCTTTGACCAGAAAAGATCATGGAGTTTTGAACAATATGAGAATTGAAAGGGATCTAATTTTCATGGATCTAGTAAAGTTGGATATGGGAATCACCATGGAAGGTGAAACATCAATGCTTTTTCAAATGGTTTCCAAACCATATTTACTAGAAAGGATAAAGAGTTCTCAGACCGATGATAGAGAGTTTCAAAAGAATATTAAATATGTGAATGATTGGAGATTGAGTGACTTTGTGTATGAAAATGGAATTTTGAAATTTGGGAAGATACATTGTGTTCCCAATATACCTGATCTAAAAAGGGAATTATTGGACGATTCTCATAGTTCCAATTTTTCTATACACCCTGGGAGCACCAAAATATATATATATTTGAAGGAACAATTTTGGTGGGAAAACATGAAGAGGAAGATTTATGATTTTGTGTCACGATGTATGGTTTTTCAACAAGTGAAAGCTAGAAGGCAACAGTCTGAAGGATTCATGCAACATCTTCCCATAACTGAGTGGAAATGGGATAATATCACGATGGACTTTGTCATGGGACTACCAAAGACTCCTAGAAGGAACGATGCAATATGGGTCATTATTGATCATCTTACCAAGTCAGCACATTTTCTTTCTATAATTTATGATTTACCACTTGAACATCTAGCAAGGCTATATATTAATGAAGTTGTGATGCTTCATGGAGTACCCTTATTGATTGTTTCTGATCGTGAACCCCTTTTTACTTCATGATTCTTGAAGAGTCTTCAGAAGGACTTGGATACTGAACTTTGTTTGAGCACTGCCTACCACCCTCAAACATATGGACAATCAGAACGGACTATTCAAACCTTAGAAGACATGTTGAGATCTTGCTCACTTGACTTTCAGGGTTTGTGGGATCAATATTTACCTCTGGTAGAATTTTCCTATAACAATAGCTTCTATTCGAGTATTCAGATGGCACCATATGAAGCGTTATACGGAAAGAGATGTCGCACACCAAACTGTTAGGATGACGTTGATTAAATAAAACTTGTAGGCCCAAAACTGGTGGAGAAAACAATGGAAAAGGTAAAGGCAATCCAAAACCACATCAAAGCAGCTCAAAGTAGGCAGAAGAGCTATGCCGATAACCGAAGGAAGGATTTGGAATTTCAGGTAGGAGATCATGTTTTCTTGAAGGTATCTCCATGGAAGGGAGTTATACATTTCGGTAGGAAGGGTAAATTGAGTCCCAGGTACATCATACCTTTTGAAATTCTAGAAGGAATTGGGGCTGTAGCTTACCGTTTGGCAATGCCGCCAAGTCTCTCCAAAGTTCACGATGTGTTCCACGTATCACTGTTAAGGAAATACATGCCTGACCCAACGCATGTACTCACCTATGGGGAATTAGAACTGGAACCCGACCTGTCTTATTGCGAAGATCCCATTAGGATTCTTGATACGAGAGAACAAGTACTGAGAAACCGGACGACTCATTTGGTAAATGTTTTATGGAGAAACCATAAAATGGAAGAGGCAACGTGGGAACCCGAGGAAGATATGATGAAGAACCACCCGAGTCTTTTTATGCAATAATATTCTAGAAATTTCGAGGATGAAATTATTTGAAATAGGGGAGAATATTACACCCCAAGCTTCCACGGTACGCTTCTCTTTGAATAATACAGTAGCGTGTGTTGTACACAACTTCGAGTTCTAACACACACCACAACCAATCAAACTAGCCATTATGAATAGTAATACCCACTTTTTGAACTTTTATAAATTTTATCTTTCAAAATGGACTTCATTTTTGGATTCGGGATATCGAAATTAGCTTAGGGTGAATTTTTGGTATTTTTCTGAAAACATTCAATTTTTGATGAATAGTGAAAAAACACTGAGTTATAGTTTAAAACCAAATTTTTATTTAAATAATTATTTATTTTATTTAAATTTAATTAAGGTCAAAATAGATACATAATACCTATATAAGTTCAATGTAATTCATTGGAGTAAGTTTAGAATAATTTTAGATATATAAAAATTTTATGGAACTTTTCACCGTCTTTTACCCACCTCCTAGGAGAATATAGAAATTCTCATAAAACTTAATTTTACCGCTTCTGTGAGTGGAATTTTGAAAATTCGAGAGACACGATTAATATCAGGGAGTAAAATGTGGTTCAATAAGATAAAAATAATTTTTGGTGAATAGTAACTTTTACTTTTATTTACCACAGTTAAAAGTAAATAGGGCAATTAAGGATAAAAATGATATTAATATTACCCTAAAACATGTCCTAATTCTATTGGACAAGTGTATCTCGACCAAAAAAAACCTTAGGAATAAAATATTATCATTTAGGTCCACTTGGATTAGATTAGGACATTTATTATTATTTAATTCAAAGAAGAGTTAAAAGATTTAAAATCAAAGTTTAATAACTAAAACATTTTTAATATAGGGTTATACATAAGATAAAATTGATTATAAATATTAATTAGAAAGCTAAAAATATTTCCTAAATAATGGTATTTTATTTATAATTTTTATACATTAAATAATTTAATTTATTTATGACAGAATAGTGATGCAGTAATTACCTAATTAATAAAATATTAAAATAATTAATATTAATATTATATCAAAATAAATGTAATTTGATACTTTTTATGAATTACACTACATTTATAGGTTAATATGACTTGTTATTAATAATTTAATTATGTTTTTTAGAAGTAATCATGCTTGTATGATTTTCACAAAAATAAAATACCAAATAGTGTCAAAATTGACATAAAATAATTTTTAAAACAAATATTATATTATTAATTTATATTATATTTTTAGAAATATAAGGTTCGACCTAGAGAGTTATATAATGATAGTTTCATCATTAATGGACCACTTTGGGGGTCTCTTGGAAGTTTATATTAAGTTTATTGACTATATAATATAAAAATACAAAGAGACATGGTAAGTTTCAAACTAATTAACTAAGAGTTAAAACTAAAAGATAAGGTTAATAAGGTGCCCCAAACCTGTCTAAAACCTATTGGTTGAGTGGTTTTAGGCCTATCCCCACCTTAAAATTTAAATAATCTACTTTGGAGCCATTATAAACTCAATATTAATTTATTATAAAATAATATTTCTAGCTTTTCCTGAGGTGCCCCTCACCCCTCTTATAAAAGGGCACTCCCCATTCTCACAAATTCACAAATTCAAAGCCTTTTGGCTCGGCTAAACCCTTCCCAAATATTCTCTCAACTTCCATAAGTTCAACCTAGAGGCCTTATTTCGATCAGAAAGCCAACCTAAGGAGCCCTTTTGATCAAATCAAAATGAAGAACCTGAAGAAGAGGTAATGTTTTCACCACCCTCTTTCAAGTTCCTTTCTTCTTCAACTTATTCTTTCTTTTTTATTCCCATTATAAAATAATAACTCAAGTATATTATATATAATATGATGTTATTATAATTATGGTACAATAATATTCAGTATTCTATCCATCCTTTGAATGACATGTCACCATACGTGCGTACGTACGGCTTACCGTCTCCACGTCGTGGTATAATTGTTATTCAATAAATTAATATTTGGATGGGTATAATAATGATGTGTAATTCATGTAAATAATAAATATAACATGATAATTATTCTTTATATATGATATAATATACAATTATATATTATTTTAATATCAAAATAATGATATTGTTGCTCGTGCGTACGTACGGACTACCGTCTCCACGAACGCGATGATATTCATTCCCCATCATATCCATTCAAGTCTAATTCTCATTTGATGATTAAAAATAATGTTTAAGGACTTGATATCATTCTGTATATGAATAATATACAACCTATCCATAACAAACATGGCTTACGTAACAAAACATATAAAAGAAAACGAGTAAGTTAACACCTGAAATGATGATAATACTAAAATATTATTAACAAAGCATTATTAGAAGATCATATATGATATAATAATTATGTATATGGTTATTTTATAACTTAATAACAATGTTTTAACTATTATACAGGAGGTTAACATACCATCGACTAAGGAAAAGTACAAGGTAAGGGTTTATTTCACAATCTCTTCATTATCCGAGGTTGTTTATACGTGATTATCTACTAGGACCTCTTTATCATCCACATCCATGTTTCTTAAAAATGTATTTCAAAACATTCTTACTATTTTATAGACTATGGGTTAAAGTAATTTATACCCTTGTTTGACTTTAAAAAATGGTTTGAAAGGATTCTTTCTGTCATTTTTCAAACAAGGTCCTTTTTAACCTTTTTGACATAATTAAGGTAAGAATGTATTTTTTTAACTTATACGATGGGTGAAGATATTTTTCTCTATTATAAAATCATCAAAGCTTCCCTTTCAAGCTTATAAAAATATTTTTAAAGTAAATGTTTTATTTTATAATTATGTTACTTTTAAATGATTTCAAAAAAAGAGATATTTCTCTCAAATAGTTTTGATTTCATCTATGTCAACATCCTTTGATGGATTTTAAGATTATTTAAAGTTTATTTATTATGATACAAAACTTCCATATTGTATTGAAGGTTTTGTGATATGTTTGACTATGGATGTGTTATTTTTATACCATTCATGGTTTATGGATAAAGTATTGACATTTCGTATGCTAGTTTTAATACAAATGTTTATGTTATGTTTAAACCTGTTCATATGAGGAATGCATTGGACTTAATAAGTGACGGGTGGAGGCCGCTATAGCTCCTCGATGCATCGGTAGGTCTCATGAGACAAACTAGTGTCTTGGCACAAGGCCTTGACAAAATCTTTTTGGTAGTCTTGGCACAAGGCCTTGAATATGTGGTTATGATAGTCTGGCATTATGTATTCCAGGATTATGAAAGTGGTTATTGATATTGCATGTGAATATTAGACTAGTAGAATATCCATGTGAATAAGTAAATGAAATTATTTCATTTTATCTTTTCCATATTATGCTGAAGTTCAAGTTTAGAAGGCTTTTTTTTAGTTATACATTGCCTTAAATGTTTATGCTTATTTATGAAAGTTTCCACTATATTGTCATACTTGTTGGAGTTGGTGGTCTAGAACCAACTACTTTGTACTGTATTCATTTAAATAAAAGCCTTATCGCATCTTGATTGTTCTTCTGCGTGACATGTCATGTGATAATGTCCTAAGGACAGCTATTGCATTAAAGGGTCGTAGTGGATCCCTGCTATGATTAGAACCCGAAAGTGCCATAACACTGTTCTTGAATGTATGTTCTATGGACGGATGATATTATTTGAGGGACACAAATAATACAGGTCATTAGGGGTGAGGACTCATAAAACTTTGAGGCACCTTCTCATGGTGTGCGCCCTTGGTAATATCCAGGAGGATATTATGAGAACGAGACCCGCCAGTAGGAAATCCACATTTCATAGTGTCATTGGATGTTCCTATTTGCGGACGTGTGTATTGGTCCTTAGACTTTAAGATTATTATTAATGGGTATTACAACTTGCGCACTTAAATGTATTGACAAAAACTGTGATGACACACTATTTGCAGTGAGGTAGGATACGTTGGGTGCGTCACGAGTAATACCGCATTAATAGATAATGCAAGAAAGGATTTGTCCCTTCCGTTCCATAACGGAAGTAGATATCTCAGGCCCTTTAATGGAATTGATATAGCCTAAATAAATTCACTTCCATGGTAAGGTATGGGCAAGTTCAATTCCAGGAAGTCAAAGAAAGAATAATCAAGCACATGGGTTGATGGCACTAGCATGCAACCCGCTTGATTGGAGATATCGATGAAAAGGGATTATATTACACGGTAAGCGTTCGTAGGAGGTGACACGTCATTGCGGCTTTAACTTCTTTCTCTATGGGTGCCTTGGTGTGTTACTAGACGCTAACCTTGGAATTTAGGCAGGCTCAGCCTAATGACACTGAGAAAGAGGCCTAGAGGGTCACACACTAAGTGTGTCCTTGTATCTCAGTTAAATATTAATTTAACAAGTTAAATAAATATTATTCCCGACTGTGGTTTAATAATTATTTAAGGATGTCTGATCGCATTTATTTTAACACTAGTTATTCGAGAGAATATATTGTGGATGAAATAATATATTTATTAGCGAGTAATGTAGTTACATTTATTTAAGAAATAAATAGTCATTGCTCAAGGTCTAATAAATGTGGTGGAGAAAAATGGAAAATAAAAGTATACGCCGTGTATATTAAATATACACACCGTGTAGTTTTATGGAAAACAAGTACACGCCATGTATTAATTATTACACGCAGTGTAGTTTTTCTAGTTTGGATTTTGAGGATTTAATATTGTTTTATTAAATGATATTTATTATAATCAGCGTGGGCGCATGTCAAGGAATTAATAATTCGACATGGGGGTTTTCAATAAGAGTTAATGAAATAAATAAAAAGAATAACACATTTATTTATTATCATAACTCTATTAACCGCAAACCCGATTATAAATATCCTCGCAACCCCAACATTTTGTAGAGCCATTGATGTGCACAACGGATTTGGAAATACTCTCAATCCAAGAGAGAATTCCATTTCCACCAAGAATGTCCTCAAGTTACGAGAGCAAGATCCTCCACCGGATCAAGGTGGTTGAAGGCGGACATCGCAAGCGGAGGTTCTTCCACGCTAGCACCCAGAGATCCCTTCAACGATGTCCAGCGATACGTGACACACGTGTGGATCACCGCTAGAGGAATCCTACACTTGGATTCTACGACGCAACGACGGTTCACCGAATCGTGACCAGACACATCAACGAAGAAATAATTCCAACGAGTTAATTCTTATGCATTAATTAAATTAATTATAATCAACATATGATGATCCTCCTCAAGGGTTTTGAGACTCTTCTTTTCTTTTTCGTTCTTCGTTCTATTCCAAAGATTCGGCGTTTTATATCGTGACAGATCTCGAATTGAACGTTGTTTAACGTTAAAATTAAAGTTGGGCAAACCTAACAATGTGATT
The DNA here is from genome assembly GCA_963277665.1 of Viscum album. Classification (NCBI taxonomy): domain Eukaryota; kingdom Viridiplantae; phylum Streptophyta; class Magnoliopsida; order Santalales; family Viscaceae; genus Viscum; species Viscum album. Next base: position 684,532,826 of record OY728145.1, on the reverse strand, counting down.
CCGCTGCTCCTGGAACCTACAAGTGGTATTAGAGAGGGTCATATCGTTGATTATAATTATTTAGTTTTTCATTGGTAATTTACGCATTTAATAATTTAGTTATTTTAATTCAAGTTTAATCGTTCTGGAAATCTGAATATCGAGATCTATTCCTCCTCCCTCGTTTCTCGTTCACCTCACAAAGATGTTTTTTTATTTTAATTTTGATTAAAATAAAATAGAGGAACTCATCTGGAGGAGCCAAACATTTTTGGCCGTATAACACCAGAATACACGGCGTGTATTCGGAAGTACACGCCGTGTAGTCTAGGTTCAATGCATTGACTGATCCGCCAAATCAGGACGTGTATTGGATTCTTTCTAAGAATTTAAGACACAGTGTGTTGACCAAAAATAGGTGGCACACGGTTTCCAGAATATACACCGTGTGGTCCAATGAACATGGCGTGTAGTCCCTTCGGGTTAGGGTTGGGTCGTGTACTCCGTACACGGCCTGCCCGGCTAGAAACCATGTAACGCGGAAACTACACGGCGTGTGTCCCACTGTACACGCCGTGTACTCCGAAAATTTCTGAAGTACATTAACACGCCCTGTCCCCGGGCCTGTACTTCGGATGGACGGTGAAGAAAAGTACACGCCATGTAGTCGTAACTACACGCTGTGTACTCACCCAAATTACGCATATTTATTAAAATTTATTATTATATTATACAAACCCTTGAGACGTGTACCATGGTGCAGGCGTAAAGATGAGGCACAACACGTGATAGGTTTTATATATATATGTGTTTAATTTAACATCTACGTAATAAATGGGAATTCACCGGGTTTCCTCCAAGGTACAAGTTACATACAAGGATAATTTTAAATGAATTTATTTATTTAAAATTATAATGGATGAGAATCTCAAGGAAATTCAGAAAAGGTATTTAAGATAAAAGGATTGATTAATTAAAGAAAATTAATTGATTCGAGTGTGATTTATCTTAAACAATAACGATTAAAGAATTGAATGCTAGTTTTATTTATGTGTAAATATCGTTGCATGTATGGCTGATGATGAGCTTGACCGAGACCTTTTTATGTGAATGGTTTCTTTTAATTTATTTATTTAAATTAAATTTGTTGGCCTGCGAGCCATCTCCCCATTAATATGTAGGGCCTGTGCGTCCAAGGATTCGTTTATGTAAAAACCCCTTTTTACCCCTCACCTGCATGTGAGATAAATGCATATGTAATGGATAAAGCTCCCAAGCTAGTGAAGGCGGCTCAAGTCAGGAGCCAAGGTGAAACCAATCCAAGGAGATACAAAGGTGGATAGGTGGAAAGTAGTAAACACGAACCTGAAAGGTTCAAGGTGTTTCTCCCTTAGGTCTTGGGTTAGTTTATCAATCTCTAGATAAACTAACCAATAGAAAAGCTCATGATCATACCATTTATTTTATTTCTGTCAGTTGCATGGTTTATTTATTGTGGGTGTGTTGTCATGATCACACAATTAATGAATTAAACGAGCATGCAAGATGGAAATAAAATAAAACCGGATTATACGTAAATATTATCTTAGACATGGTTAATCTCTTAAGTATATCCCACTTAATATTAACAAGCATGTAATGAAAGATAATAAAATGGAAATTTACATATAATGATAAAATCCCTCAAAATAAATATTAAGTCGGCATAAACTTCCATAATCTTGGTTAGAATCGAACCATAGTTCAAAGTGCTTGACCAACCCTAGTTGGGGTGCTTTCAATTATCAGGGAATTATAATTCAGGGTTTTGGGTTGACTTGACTTGGTTCGCATCAAGGGTTGACTTCCACAACAGGACTTGGTGTGACCAAGAGGCAAAGGTTGAGGAAATCCAAAAAGGATTTCAGGATTGGGGAGTCCACTCAGCGGATCAAGGAGCAGCGAGTTAATGCAGTTGGCATTTGGAATGCCTACCTAAAACCCTTCAAATTGCTTAACCAACCCTAGTTGGGGTAATGCAAAGGGAAATATGGATCCTTGCCACTAGAATATTCACGCAACAGAATATTCCAAAGTCAATGGTGAGGGCTGTTAGATTTCATTAAAATAGTGGGAGACTAATAAGTATTAATTTAATTATTTGTCTCAAATTTTGTAATAAAGTACTAAACCTTTGCTCATCTTAATTTGTAGAAATGGCAAGAAAATGACTTCAAACATATCATTGTGCACCATACTCGAAAAAGAAAACCTTCTCACCGACACCAATTTCCAAGAATGGAAGAGGCGTTTACGTGTTGTCCTTCGCCATGAAAGGAAATTATATGTGCTGGAAGAGCCTATTACAGTTGTGCCTGGGAAAGAGGCTAGTGATGAGAAATTATCTCTCTACATGAAACACATGGATGATGCCATAGATGTCCAGTGTTTCATGCTATCGGCCATGTCTAATGAGCTCTTGAAGCAACATGAAAAAATGGATGCGTATAGTATGATGTCTCACCTTAAATATATCTACCAAGAGAAGGAGAGACAGGAGAGGTATGAGATCTCCAATGCTTTGTTTACCATGAAGCTTGGAGAGTCTGCGCCAGCTGGGCCTCATGTAGTCAAGCTTATTGGCTACATTGAACGCTTGGACATCTTAGGGATTAAATTCCCAGATGAGTTGCGTACAGATCTCATCCTATCATCACTACCCAAGACCTTCTCTAGCTTCATTGTCAACTATAACATGAGCGGCAATGAGAAGAGTCTATCAGAGCTTCTGACCTTGATTCGCCAGGTAGATAAGGACATGGGGCGTGACAAACCCGAAATCCTTATGGTGAACAAGAAAAGGAAGGACAAGGCAAAGGGGCCAAAGACTTATAAATGGTCTGAAGCCCCCAAGCACCGTCCCTCCAAGAAGGGGAAGATCCAGAGGCCGGGCAAGGAATGGGAGGTAGTGTGTTTTGCATGTGGCAAGCAGGGCCACTGGAAGAGGAACTGCACCCAGAAGCGTGGGGATGCTAAAGGTGCATTTGTTATCGAGTGAAATCTTTCTATTTCTACACATTGGGTATTAGATACAGCTTGTGGGGCTCACATCTATATTCAAATGCAGGAACCAAGTAGATTTAGAAAGATCTCCAGAGGAGAGGTGGATCTTCGAGCTGCCAATGGCGCAAGGCTGGCTGCGTTGGCTATTGGTGACTACTACCTCTCATTGCCAACTGGGATGATTTTGGTTTTACATAACTATTATTATGTGCCTAGTGTTACCAAGAACATAATTTCTGTATCTTGTTTGGATAAAGATGGATTTGTTTTCAAATTTGGAAATAAGGGTTGTCTTTTTTATAAGAACAACGTATGATATGGTATGGCACATTTAAATAATAGTTTGTATGTATTGAAGGTGAAACCAATCCAAGGAGATACAAAGGTGGACAGGTGGAAAGTAGTAAACATAAACCTGAAAGGTTCAAGGTGTTTCTCCCTTAGGTCTTGGGTTAGTTTATCAACCGCTAGATAAACTAACCAATAGAAAAGCTCATGATCATACCATTTATTTCATTTCTGTCAGTTGCATGGTTTATTTATTGTGGGTGTGTTGTCACGATCACACAATTAATGAATTAAACGAGCATGCAAGATGGAACTAAAATAAAACCGGCTTATACGTAAATATTATCTTAGACATGGTTAATCAGTTAAGTATATCCCAATTAATATTAACAAGCATGTAATCAAAGATAATAAAATGAAAATTTACGTATATGGATAAAATCCCTCAAAATAAATATTAAGTTGGCATAGCCTTCCATAATCTTGGTTAGAATCGAACCATAGTTCAAAGTGCTTGAGTAACCCTAGTTGGGGTGCTTTCAATTATCGAGGAATTCTAATTCAAGGTTTTGGGTTGACTTGACTTGGTTCACATCAAGGGTTGACTGCCACAACAGGACTTAGTGTGACCAAGAGGTAAAGGTTGAGGAAATCTAAAAAGGATTTCAGGATTGGGGAGTCCACTCAGCAGATCAAGGAGCTGCGAGTTAATGCAGTTGGCATTTGGAATGCCTACCTAAAACCCTTCAAGTTGCTTGACCAACCCTAGTTCGGGTAATGAGAAGGGAAATATGGATCCTTACCACTAGAATATTCACGCAACCGAATATTCCGAAGTCAATGGCGAGGGATATTGGATTTCGATAAAATAGTGGGAGACTAATAAGTATTAATTTATTTATTTGTCTCAAATTTTGTAGTAAAGTACTAAACCTTTGATCATCTTAATTTGTAGAAATGGAAAGAAAATTACTTCAAACATGTCATTGTGCACAATACTAGAAAAAGAAAACCTTCTCACCGACACCAATTTCCAAGAGTGGCAGAGGCATTTACGCATTGTCCTTCGCCACGAAAGGAAATTATATGTGCTAGAAGAGCCTATTCCAGTTGCGCCTGGGAAAGAGGCTAGTGATGAAGAATTATCTCTCTATATGAAACACATGGATGATGCCACAGATGTCCTGTGTTTCATGCTATCGGCCATGTCTAATGAGCTCTTGAAGCAATAAGAAAACATGGATGAGTATAACATGATGTATCACCTTAAAGATCTCTACCAAGAGAAGGCAAGACAGGAGAGGTATGATATCTACAATTCTTTGTTTACCACAAAGCTTGGAGAGTCTGTGCCAGCTGGTCCTCATGTAATCAATCTTATTGGCTACATTGAACGCTTGGACATCTTAGGGATTAAATTCCCAGATGAGTTGTGTACATATATCATCCTATCATCACTGCCCAAGACCTTATCTAGTTTCATTGTCAACTATAACATGATCGGAAATGAGAAGAGTCTATCAGAGCTTCTGACCTTGATTCACCACAAAGATAAGGACATGGGGCATGACAAACCCGCGGTCCTTATGGTGAAAAAGAAAAGGAAGGACAAGGCAAAGGGGACAAAGACTTATAAACGGTCTCAAGCCCCCGAGCACCGTCCCTCCAAGAAGGGGAAGATCCAGAGGCAGGGCAAGGAACGTGAGGCAGTGTGTTTTTCATGTGGCAAGCAGGGCCACTGGAAGAGGAACTGCACCCAGAAGCGTGGGGATGCTAAAGGTGCATTTGTTATCGAGTGAAATCTTTCTATTTCTACACATTGGGTATTAGATACAGCTTGTGGGGCTCACATCTGTATTCAAATACAGGAACCAAGTATATTTAGAAAGATCTCCAGAGGAGAGGTGGATCTTCTAGCTGCCAATGGCGCAAGGCTGGATGCGTTGGCTATTGACGACTAACACCTCTCATTTCCGACTGGGATGATTTTGGTTTTACATAACTATTATTATGTTCCTAGTGTAACCAAGAACATAATTTCTGTATCTTGTTTGGATATGGATGGATTTGTTTTCAAATTTGGAAATAAGGGTTGTCTTTTTTATAAGAACAATGTATGTTATGGTATGGAACATTTAAATAATGGTTTGTATGTATTGAATTACGAAAACCAAGTGTTGGAAATCGATAAAAAAACAAACTCACATGACTCATACATCACCCAGTTATGCCATCACTGCCATGGTCATGTGAACGAGAAGTGTTTGACAAAGATATTCCAAGATGGCTATTTAGACTCTACTGAGCTAAAACCACTTGATAGATGTCACACTTGTTTACAAGGAAAAATGACCAAGCTGCCTTTTGGTGGACAAGGTGAAAGGGCCACAGACCTTCTAGGATTGGTACACACGGATGTGTGTGGACCATTTCCAGTAGAATATAGAGGTGGATATTATTACTTCATTACTTTTACTGATGATTTGAGTAGATATGGCTATGTCTAATTAATGAGGTATAAGTAAGAGTCCTTAGAGAAATTTAAGGAATTCAAGAATGAAGTAGAGAATTAGCTTGGTAAGAAGATAAAGAAGCTTTGATCGGATCGATGTGGAGAATATCTGAACCAAGAGTTCATCAATCTTCTACGGGAGTCTGGGATTCTATCTCAGCTCACTCCTCCTTATACACCACAGTGGAATGTTGTTAGTGAAAGGAGCAACCGAACCTTGTTGGACATGGTGAGGTCGATGATGACTCATGTGGATCTTTCATTATCCTTTTGGGGATATGCATTACAAACTGCAGCATACACATTAAACTGAGTTCCAACTAAGGTGGAAAATGGAATTCCATCTGAGTTATGGAATGGAAGGAAACCCACTTTGTCGCACACACGTGTATGGGGATGCGAGGCGTTTGTTAAGGCCTTATCAGGTAACAAACTATCACCCCGGGGCACGAAGTGTATATTTATAGGATATCCCAAGGAAACGAAAGGATATTACCTATATAACCCTCAAGATAAGAAAGTGATAGTCGCCATACAAGCTATCTTTCTTGAGAGGGAGCACATCCTCAAGAAGGATATTGGGAGCATGATTTACTTCGACGAAGTTGATGTTCAAGATACACAGAAGTTGGTACAGGAAAAAGTTCCACAGGTCCCTGTGGAAGAGGTTCCAGAAACCCAAGTACCGCGTAGGAGCTCAAGAGAGGTAAGGGAACCAGAGAGATTTGGTTTCCTAGTCACCGAGGATGGTGAATCATTATTGTTGGACAATGATGAACCTCTCTCCTAAAAAAAGCAGTAGAAATCTCAGAAGCTGCAAGATGGCTAGAAGCTATGAATTCTGAGATGGATTCCATGTATCAGAACCAAGTTTGGGTTCTAGTCGATGAGCCAGTTGATGTAAAGCCTGTTGGATGCAAATGGGTATTCAAAAGAAAGATGGACATGGAAGGTCAAGTTAGCACCTATAAAGCAAGGCTAGTGGCTAAAGGATTCAAAAAGCATCAAGGAATTTACTATGATGAAACCTTCTCGCCAGTTTCCATGTTTAAATCCATAAGAATCATACTTGCCATAGCAGCTTACCATGACTACGAGATTTGGCAGATGGATGTCAAATCAACATTTCTTAACGGGAACCTTCAGGAAGATGTCTATATGACACAAACAGAAGGGTTTGTGACACCAGGTGAAGCCAAACGGGTTTGAAAGTTGCAGAAATCCATTTATGGATTGAGGCAAGCATCCGGGTCATGGAACATTCGATTTGATGAAACCATAAAGTAATTTGGTTTCATTAAGAAAGAATGTGAACCGTGTGTTTATAAGCATTTTAATGGGAATGCGGTCATCCTCCTAGTGGTATATGTTGATGACATATTGCTTATTGGAAACCACGTACCAGCCTTAAAGTCAGTTAAGGACTAGTTGAACAAGTGTTTCTCCATGAAGGACTTAGGAGAAGCAGCCTACATTCTAGGGATCAAGATCATTCGTGATAGATCTAAGAGGCTTCTTGGACTAAGTCAGGGTACATACATTGACCAGATACTAAAGAGATTTAGTATGGAAAAATCCAAGAGGGGATTGGTTTCAGTGTCACATGGCTTACATCTTTATAAGAAAATGTGTCCCGAGACACAACATGTGAAATATAGGATGAGAAAGATCCGATACGCTTCGGCTATAGGATCCATCATATATGCCATGTTATGTACGAGGCTTGATGTTGCCTATGCACTGAGCATGGTAGGTAGATATCAAGCAGATCCAGGAGAACAACATTGGACTGCTGTTAAGACTATCCTTAAGTATCTGAGAAGAACTAAGGATATGTTCCTGGTGTATGGAGGAGACAAGGAGCTTGTCATCATAGGGTATGATGATGCTAGTTTCCAAACAGATCAGAATGATATGAAGTCACAATCTGGAGATGTTTTCTGTCTCAATGGAGGAGCTGTGAGCTGGAAGAGTTCAAAGCACCCAGTTGTCGCCAATTCTACAGCAGAGTCCGAGTATATAGCGGCTTCTGATGCAGCCAAGGAATCCATCTGGATTCGGAACATTGTCCAGGAGCTTGATGTGGTGCCTAGAAGTAAAGATCCCATTACATTGTATTGTGATAATACTGCAGCGGTGGATCTTGCAAAAGAACCAAGGTCACATCAACGGAAAAAGCACATACTCCGGAAATATCACCTCTTGAGGGATTTCTATAAAATGGGTGAAGTTGCAGTGAGCAGAGTGTCCACAGAAGAGAACGTGGAGGACCCCATGACTAAAGACCTTTCTCAGCAGAATCATGAACATCATGTGAGAGTGAGAAGGTTAAAGACGGTTAGCAGTTGGATCTAGTCCAAGTGGGAGTCTGTTGGAGTTGGTGGACTTGAACCATCTACTTTGTACTTTATTCATTTAAATAAAAGACTTATCACATCTTGATTGTTCTTCTGCGTGACATGTCATGTGATAATGTCCTAAGGACAACTGTTGCATTAAAGGGTCGTAGCGGATGCCTGCTATGATGAGAACCCGGAAATTCCATAACACTGTTCTTGAATGTAAGTTCTATGGATGGATGATATTATTTGTGGGACACAAATAATACAGGTCATTAGGGGTGAGGACTCATAAAACTTTGTGGCACCTTCTCATGGTGTGCGCCCTTGGTAATATCCAGGAGGATATTATGAGAACGAGACCCGCCAGAAGGAAATCCACATTTCATAGTGTCATTGGATGTTCCTATCTGTGGACGTGTGTATTGGTCCTTAGACTTTAAGATTATTATTAATGGGCATTACAACTCACTCACATAGATGTATTGAAAAAAAATGTGATGACACACTGTTCGCAGCGAGGTAGGATATGTTGGGTGCATCACGAGTAATACCGCATTAATAGATAATGCGAGAAATGATTTGTCCATTAAATTCCATAACGGAAGTAGATATCTCAGGCCCTTTGATGGAATTGATATAGCCTAAATAAATCCATGGCCATGGTAAGGTATGGGCAAGTTCAATTCCGGGAAGTCAAAGAAAGAATAATCAAGCACATGGGTTGATGGCACTAGCATGCAACCCGCATGATTGGAGATATCGAGACAAAGGGATTATATTACACGGTAAGCGTTCGTAGGAGGTGACACATTATTGCGGCATTAACTTATTTCTCTATGGGTGCCTTGGCGTGTTGCTAGATGCTAACCTTGGACTTTAGGCAGGCTCAGCCTAATGCCACTGAGAAAGAGGCCTAGAGGGTCACACACTAAGTGTGTCCATGTATCTCAGTTAAATATTAATTTAACAAGTTAAATAAATACTATTCCCGACTGTGGTTTAATAATTATTTAAGGATGTATGATCGCATTTATTTCAACAATAGTTATTCGAGAGAATATATTGTGGATGAAATAATATATTTATTAGCGAGTAATGCAGTTACATTTATTTAAGAAATAAATAGTCATTGCTCAATGTCTAATAAATATGGTGGAGACAAATGGAAAATAAAAGTACACGTTGTGTATATTAAATATACACACCGTGTAGTTTTATGGAAAACAAGTACACACCATGTATTAATTATTACATGCAGTGTAGTTTTTCCAATTGGGATTTTGAGGATTTAATATTGTTTTATTAAATGATATTTATTATAATCAGTGTGGGCGCATGTCAAGGAATTAATAATTCGACATGGGGGTTTTCAATAAGAGTTAATGAAATAAATAAAAAGCGTAATGCGTTTATTTATTGTCATAACTATATTAACCTCAAACCTGATTATAAATATCTTCGTAACCCCAACATTTTTAGAGCCATTCTTGTGCACAACGGATTTGGAAATACTCTCAAGCCAAGATAGAATTCCCTTTCCACCAAGAACGACCTCAAGTTACGAGAGCAAGATCCTCCACCGGATCAAGGCGGTCGAAGGCGGACATCGCAAGCGAAGGTTCTTCTGCGTTAGCACCCGAAGATCCCTTCGACGACATCCGGAGATACGTGACACACGTGTGGATCACCGCTAGAGGAATCCTACACTTGGATTCTACGATGCAACGATGGTTCACCGAATCGTGACCGGACACATCAACGAAGAAATAATTCCAACGAGGTAATTCTTATGCATTAATTAAATTAATTATAATCAACATATGATGATCCTCCTCAAGGGTTCGGGGACTCTTATTTTCTTTTTCGTTCTTCGTTCTATTCCAAAGATTCTGCATTTTATATCGTGACAGATCTCAGATTGAACGTTGTTTGACGTTAAAATTAAAGTTGGGAAAAACTAACAATGCGCTTCCTCTACGCCTGGAACCTACAAGTGGTATCAGAGTGGGTCATATCGTTGATTATAATTATTTAGTTTTTTGTTGGTAATTTACACATTTAATAATTTAGTTATTTCAATTCAAGTTTAATCGTTCTAGAAATATGAATATCGAGATCTATTTCTCCTCCCTTGTTGCTCATTCACCTCACAGAAATGATTTTTTCTTTTAATTTTGATTAAAATAAAATATAGGAACTCATCCAGAGGAGCCAAACGTTTCTGGCCATATAACTCCAGAATACACGACATGTATTCGGAAGTACACACTGTGTAGTCTAGGTTCAATGCATTGACTGATCTGCCAAATCAGAACATCTGTTGGATTATTTCTAAGAATTTAAGACACCGTGTGTTGACTAGAAAAAGGTGGTGCACGGTTTCCAGAATACACTCCGTGTGGTCCAATGAACACGGCGTGTAGTCCCTTTGGGTTAGGGTTGGGTCGTGTACTCCGTACACGGCCTGCCGGGCTGGAAACCATGTAACATGGAAACTACACGGCGTGTGTCCCACTGTACACACCGTGTACTCCGAAAATTTCCAAAGTACATTAAGACGCCCTGTCCCCGGGCGTGTACTTCGGATGGATGGTGAAGAAAAGTACACGCCATGTAGGCAGAACTACACGCCGTGTACTCACCCAAATTACACAGATTTATTAAAATTTATTATTATATTATACAAACCCTTGAGACGTGTACCATGGTGCAGGTGTAAAGCTGAGGCACAACACGTGATCGGTGTTTTATATATATGTGTTTAAATTAACATCTGCGTAATAAATGGGAATTCACCGGGTTTCCTCCAAGGTACAAGTTACGTACAAGGATAATTTTAAATGAATTTATTTGTTTAAAATTATGATGGATGAGAATCTCAAAGAAATTTAGAAAAGGTATTTAAGATAAAAGGATTGATTAATTAAAGAAAATTAATTTATTCTAGCGTGATTTATCTTAAACAATAACAAATAAAGAATTGAATGCTAGTTTTATTTATGCGTAAATATCGTTGCATGTATGGATGATCATGAGCTAGACCTAGACCTTTGTATGCGAATGGTTTATTTTAATTTATTTATTTAAATTAAATTTGTTGGCCTACGAGCCATCTCCTCATTAATATGTAGGGCCTGCGCGTCCAAGGATTATTTTATGTAAAACCCCCTTTTTACCCCTCACCTACGTGTGAGATAATTGCATATGTAATGGATGGATCTCCCAAGCTAGTGGAGGCGGATCAAGTCAGGATCCAAGGTGAAACCAATCCAAGGAGATACAAAGGTGGACAGGTGGAAAGTAGTAAACATAAACCTGAAAGGTTCAAGGTGTTTCTCCCTTAGGTCTTGGGTTAGTTTATCAACCGCTAGATAAACTAACCAATAGAAAAGCTCATGATCATACCATTTATTTCATTTCTGTCAGTTGCATGGTTTATTTATTGTGGGTGTGTTGTCACGATCACACAATTAATGAATTAAACGAGCATGCAAGATGGAACTAAAATAAAACCGGCTTATACGTAAATATTATCTTAGACATGGTTAATCAGTTAAGTATATCCCAATTAATATTAACAAGCATGTAATCAAAGATAATAAAATGAAAATTTATGTATATGGATAAAATCCCTCAAAATAAATATTAAGTTGGCATAGCCTTCCATAATCTTGGTTAGAATCGAACCATAGTTCAAAGTGCTTGAGTAACCCTAGTTGGGGTGCTTTCAATTATCGAGGAATTCTAATTCAAGGTTTTGGGTTGACTTGACTTGGTTCACATCAAGGGTTGACTGCCACAACAGGACTTAGTGTGACCAAGAGGTAAAGGTTGAGGAAATCTAAAAAGGATTTCAGGATTGGGGAGTCCACTCAGCAGATCAAGGAGCTGCGAGTTAATGCACTTGGCATTTGGAATGCCTACCTAAAACCCTTCAAGTTGCTTGACCAACCCTAGTTCGGGTAATGAGAAGGGAAATATGGATCCTTACCACTAGAATATTCACGCAACCGAATATTCCGAAGTCAATGGCGAGGGATATTGGATTTCGATAAAATAGTGGGAGACTAATAAGTATTAATTTATTTATTTGTCTCAAATTTTGTAGTAAAGTACTAAACCTTTGATCATCTTAATTTGTAGAAATGGAAAGAAAATTACTTCAAACATGTCATTGTGCACAATACTAGAAAAAGAAAACCTTCTCACCGGCACCAATTTCCAAGAGTGGCAGAGGCATTTACGCATTGTCCTTCGCCACGAAAGGAAATTATATGTGCTAGAAGAGCCTATTCCAGTTGTGCCTGGGAAAGAGGCTAGTGATGAAGAATTATCTCTCTATATGAAACACATGGATGATGCCACAGATGTCCTGTGTTTCATGCTATCGGCCATGTCTAATGAGCTCTTGAAGCAATAAGAAAACATGGATGAGTATAACATGATGTATCACCTTAAAGATCTCTACCAAGAGAAGGCAAGACAGGAGAGGTATGATATCTACAATTCTTTGTTTACCACAAAGCTTGGAGAGTCTGTGCCAGCTGGTCCTCATGTAATCAATCTTATTGGCTACATTGAACGCTTGGACATCTTAGGGATTAAATTCCCAGATGAGTTGTGTACAGATATCATCCTATCATCACTGCCCAAGACCTTATCTAGTTTCATTGTCAACTATAACATGATCGGAAATGAGAAGAGTCTATCAGAGCTTCTGACCTTGATTCACCACAAAGATAAGGACATGGGGCATGACAAACCCGCGGTCCTTATGGTGAAAAAGAAAAGGAAGGACAAGGCAAAGGGGCCAAAGACTTATAAACGGTCTAAAGCCCCCGAGCACCGTCCCTCCAAGAAGGGGAAGATCCAGAGGCAGGGCAAGGAACGTGAGGCAGTGTGTTTTTCATGTGGCAAGCAGGGCCACTGGAAGAGGAACTGCACCCAGAAGCGTGGGGATGCTAAAGGTGCATTTGTTATCAAGTGAAATCTTTCTATTTCTACACATTGGGTATTAGATACAGCTTGTGGGGCTCACATCTGTATTCAAATACAGGAACCAAGTATATTTAGAAAGATCGCCAGAGGAGAGGTGGATCTTCTAGCTGCCAATGGCGTAAGGCTGGATGCGTTGGCTATTGACGACTAACACCTCTCATTTCCGACTGGGATGATTTTGGTTTTACATAACTATTATTATGTTCCTAGTGTAACCAAGAACATAATTTCTGTATCTTGTTTGGATATGGATGGATTTGTTTTCAAATTTGGAAATAAGGGTTGTCTTTTTTATAAGAACAATGTATGTTATGGTATGGAACATTTAAATAATGGTTTGTATGTATTGAATTACGAAAACCAAGTGTTGGAAACCGATAACGAAACAAACTCATATGACTCATACATCACCCAGTTATGGCATCACCACCTTGGTCATGTGAACGAGAAGCATTTGAAAAAGATCTGCCAAGATGGCTATTTAGACTCTACTGAGCTAAAACCACTTGATAGATGTCACACTTGTTTACAAGGAAAAATGACCAAGCCTCCTTTTGGTGGACAAGGTGAAAGGGCCATAGAGCTTCTAGGATTGGTACACATGGATGTGTGTGGACCATTTCCAGTAGAAGCTAGAGGTGGATATTATTACTTCATTACTTTTACTGATGATTTGAGTAGATATGGATATGTCTACTTAATAAGGTATAAGTCAGAGTCCTTAGAGAAATTTAAGGAATTCAATAATGAAGTAGATAATCAGATTGGTAAGAAGATAAAGAAGCTTCGATCGGATCGAGGTAGAGAATATCTGAACCAAGAGTTTATCGATCTTCTACGGGAGTCTGGGATTATATCTCAACTCACTACTCCTTATACACCATAGTGGAATGGTGTTAGTGAAATGAGGAACCGCACCTTGTTGGACATGGTGAGGTCGATGATGAGTCATGCAGATCTTCCATTATCCTTTTGGGGATATGCATTACAAACAGCAGCATACACATTAAACCGAGTTCCAACTAAGGCGGCAAATGGAATTCCATCCGAGTTATGGAATGGAAGGAAACCCAATTTGTCGCACACACATGTATGGGGATGCGAGGCGTTTGTTAAGGCCTTCTCAGGCAACAAACTAGCACCCCAGGGCACGAAGTGTATCTTTATAGGATATCCCAAGGAAACGAAAGGATATTACCTATATAACCCTCAAGACAAGAAAGTGACTATCGCCAGACAAGCCGTCTTTCTTGAGAGGGAGCACATCCTCAAGAAGGATAGTGGGAGCAAGATTGACTTCAACGAAGTTGATGCTCAAGATACACATGAGTTGGTACAGGAAAAAGTTCCACAGGTCCCCATGGAAGAGGTTCTAGAAACACAAGTACTACGTAGGAGCTCAAGAGAGGTAAGGGAACCAGAGAGATTTGGTTTCCTAGTCACCGAGGATGGTGAATCATTATTGTTGGACAACGATGAACCTCTATCCTACAAGGAAGCAGTAGAAAGATCAAAATCTGCAAGATGGCTAGAAGCTATGAATTCTGAGATGGATTCCATGTATCAAAACCAAGTTTGGGTTTTGGTCGATGAGCCAGTTGATGTAAAGCCTGTTGGATGCAAATGGGTATTCAAAAGAAAGCTGGACATAGAAGGTCAAGTTAGCACCTATAAAGCAAGGCTAGTGGGTAAAGGATTCAGACAGCGTCAAGGAATTGACTATGATGAAACCTTCTCACTAGTTTCCATGTTTAAATCCATATGAATCATACTTGCCATAACAGCTTACCATGACTACGAGATTTGGCAGATGGATGTCAAAACAACATTCCGTAATGGGAACCTTCAGGAATATGTCTATATGACACAACCAGAAGGGTTTGTGACACAAAATGAAGCCAAACGGGTTTTCAAGTTGCAGAAATCCATTTATGGATTGAAGCAAGCATCCGGGTCATGGAACATTCGATTTGATGAAGCCATAAAGGAATTTGGTTTCATTAAGAATGAATGCGATCCATGTGTTTATAAGTGTTTTAATGGGAATGCGGTCGTCATCCTAGTGGTATATGTTGATGGCATATTTCTTATTGGAAATGACGTACCAGCCTTACAGTCAGTTAAGGACTGGTTGAACAAGTGTTTCTCCATTAAGGACTTAGGAGAAGCAGCCTACATTCTTGGGATCAAGATCATTCGTGATAGATCTAAGAGGATTGTTGGACTAAGTCAGGGTACATACATTGACCAGATACTAAAGAGATTTAGTATAGAAAAATCCAAGAGGGGATTGGTTCCAGTGTCACATGGCTTACATCTTTCTAAGAAAACGTGTCCCCAGACACAACAGGAGAAAGATAGGATGAGCAAGATCCCATACGCTTCAGCTATAGGATCCATCATGTATGCCATGTTATGTACCAAGCTTGATGTTGACTATGCACTGAGCATGGTAGGCAGATATCAAGCAGATCTAAGAGAACAACATTGGACTGCTGTTAAGACTATCCTTAAGTATCTGAGAAGAACTAAGGATATATTCCTGGTGTATGGAGGAGACGAGGAGCTTGTCATCAGAGGTTATGATGATGCTGGTTTTCAAACAGATCAGAATGATCTGAAGTCGTAATCTGGATATGTTTTCTGTCTCAATGGAGGAGCTGTGAGCTGGAAGAGTTCAAAGTAGCCAGTTGTCGCCGATTATACAATGGAGTCTGAGTATATAGCAGCTTCTGATGCATCTAAGGAAGCCATATGGATTCCGAACTTTGTCCAAGATCTTGATGTGGTGCCTAGCAGTAAAGATCCCATTACATTGTATTGTAATAATACTGCAGTGGTGGATCTTGCAAAAGAACCAAGGTCACATCAACGGACAAAGCACATACTCCGGAAATATCACCTCTTGATGGATTTCTATCAAAGGGGTGAAGTTGCAGTGAGTAGAGTGTCCACGGAAGAGAACGTGGAGGACCCCATGACTAAAGGCCTATCTCAGCCGAAGCATGAATATCATGTGAGGGCTAGCGGGTTAAAGGCGGTTAGCAGCTGGCTCTAGTCCAAGTGGGAGTCTATTGGAGTTGGTGGTCTAGAACCAACTACTTTGTACTTTATTCATTTAAATAAAAGCCTTATCTGTAACACCCGAGACTTTTATGTTATCATCAAAGGAATATTTCACTACATACTAGCTTGGCTTACTTTACACGCAATCATGACCTTCCTCGATAGCTTGCGTCGTACGCAATACCGAGTTTCACTAAACAACGATATGCTATTAAAATATTATTAAAACTAGCCGTTATGAATAGTAATAACCACTTTTTGAAATTTTATAAATTTTATTTTTCAAAATGGACTTCATTTTTGGATTCGGAATACCGAAATTATCCTAGGGTGAAATTTTGGTATTTTTCTGAAAACTTTCAATTTTTGATGAATAGTGAAACCACTAAGTGGTAGGTTAAAAACTGAATTTTGCATAAAACTTAATTTTACCGCTTCTGTGAATGGAATTTCGAAAATCCGACAGACACGGTTGATATCAGTAAGTAAAATGTGGTTCAATGAGATAAAAATAATTTTTTGGTGAATAGTAACTTTTTACTTTTTTACCGCGGTTAATAGTAAATAGGGTAACTAAAGGTAAATATGGTATTACTATTACCCTAACACATGTCATAATTCTATTGGATAAGTGTAATTCGACCAAAAACAACCTTATGAATAAAATATGACCATTTAGGCCCACTTGGGTTAGATTAGGACATTTATTATTAATTTATTTAAAGAAGGGTTAAAATAGTTAAAATCAAAGTTTAATAAGTAAATCATTTTTAATATGGGGTTATACATAATCTAAATTCGACAATAAATATTCATTAGAAATCTAAAAATATTTACTACATAATGGTATTTTATTTATAATTTTTAGACATTAAATAATATAATTTAATTATGACACAACGATGATGAAGTAATTATCTTATTTATGAAATATTGACATAATTTATGTTATAAACACCAAAATAAATGTAATTTGAGACTTTTTATGAATTAAAATAATTTTATAGGTTACTATAATATATTAGTGTTGATTTAATCAACTTTGTTTGAACATATAATTCTGTTATGACTTTCACAAAAATCATATATCAAATAGTGTCAAAATTGACACAAAATAGTTTTTAAATCAAATATTATATTATTAATTGTTATTTTATTCCTAAAAATCTAAGGTTCGGCCAAATGACTTAGATAAGGATATATATATATTAATAATAAACAATTTGGGGTTCGTTTGGCATGTTATAGTAAGTGTATTAACCATATTGTGAAAGAAAACAAAAACACATGGTAAAAGTTAAATTATTTAACTTAGAGTTAAATCTAATTGATAAGGTTAAAATAATACCCTAAACTTGTCTAAATACTATTGGTTGATAGGATTTCGACCCATCCCCACTTTAGCTTCGAAATAAGACCCTTTGGAACCATTATAAACCGATTTTGACTTTAATATAAAATAATATTTTGAGATATTCCTAAGGTGCCCCTCTCCTCCCTTATAAAAGGGCACCTCCTCCCCCTCCTCCTCACACCAATTTGAGCACTCAAGCTCTGCCAAACCCTGCCATTTTCTCCTCTCCACTTCCCTAGAATAATCCTAGAGGTCCTGGTCTTCTTCAAAGACCAATCTTAGTTCCCTAAGTGGAGGATTCAAAGAAGCGTTCCAAAGAAGAGGTAATATCCATTACCGATATTTTCAATTTATTTTTTCTTAAACTTATTCTTCTTTAGTTGTTTCATGATAAAGTAATAACATTAGTATTACTTACATACTGATATGTTATTATAAATATGAAACAACCCTAATTCACCTTCTATCGATCCTATGGAAAAATGAAATCACCGCGCGTGCGTACGTACAGAATACCGTCTCCACGCCGTGGTGTAATCTATTTTCCACCATCACTTTACAAGGATGGGTATAATGGTGTAATGAGTAACTATTTATGATTATTATTAAGTAATATTGATACTGAAATAATATATATATACTCCAATACAATTCCACGATCATAGGAACGATATCATCACTCGTGCGTACGTACGGAATACCGTCTCCACGATGTGATGCGACTCGTTCTACATGATCATCATTACATAGTAATTATATAAATGAATTGAATGAATAAATATGATATATTTTACACTAATACCATTCTGGATATAAGGTATATATAACCTTAAAATAAGAATAATAATTTATTCGACAAAACACGCATAAGAACAAAAGGCAATAAAGACCCGAGTAACAAGTAACAATGAAATATTACTAATAAGAAGCTAAGAATATGACCATATATGATATCATATCAATATGTATGATTCTGGAATAAGTTAATAACATTATTTAAACAATTATACGGGAGCTTCATACACGTACAAAGCAAATCGGACCTAAGGTAAGGGAAATATCACAATCTCATTTTTATCCGAGATTGTTTATTCGTAAGTATTTACTGGGGTGTATTTTATCATCCACATCCATGTTTCATCAATATGTTATATTATTTCCATCCACCTACAATTTTTTAAATCTATTTTTACCCTTCGGTGAGTTTTTAGTAATATGTATGAAAGGAATCTTTTGTCGTTTTTCGTACGAGGTACTTTTTGACTTTTCCGACAAAAGTGCGAAGAATGTTTTTTTTAACTTATACGGCAAGAATGGATTTTTAAAACATTATTTCCAAGAATCTTCCTTTATAAGTTTTCATGTTTATTTTTAATCAACTTCTTTTAGTTTATAATTGTATGTCATGTTAAGAAAAGAAAAGTGTTTTTGAAGTAGAAAGGATATTTTCCTCAAGAATGAAGTTCAAGTATTTTATCAAAATTATTTTCCATCTAAGATAATAAAAGGGTTCTGTTTTTATCCCTATTATTACATGGATTTGATTATGTTGTGATGGAAATATTTTTATGAATTCCTTTATCCTATATGAATTGTTTTATGATGTCATGTTGTTTAAGAATCCCATTTTTAATTCATGGGTTACGCTATGATGTATGGTTTATGATTATGTGGCACACATAAGAAAGGATTAATTATAAGATGGGTGAGACCTATATCTCCCTCCAATTAATTGGGTAAAGATTTTATATCTCATGAGATAGACATGGCTGGAACGGTAGGTTATACCGGTTCAGTGAAACAGGACTGGAACGAGGGTGAATCGGTTCAGAAAGGGACTTTGTCCACTAAGATAGTCATGGCAATGAGTCATGACTAACAAGAAATGATTTTCCATGATTATGTGTGCATGCCACAAAGTTTCAAGTTTCATGTTATGATTATGGGGATCTCATTTTCACTTCTATGAAGTGAAACAGGACTGGAACGAGGGTGAATCGGTTCAGAAAGGGACTTTGTCCACTAAGATAGTCTTGGCAATGAGTCATGACTAACAAGAAATGATTTTCCATGATTATGTGTGCATGCCACAAAGTTTCAAGTTTCATGTTATGATTATGGGGATCTCATTTTCACTTCTATGATTTATTCCATGTTAAGATATTATGATCTCTTTTGCAGGTTATGATTTTAAAAAAGATATGATATGATTTTTATTTCTTTTATTTGCCCTTGCTGAGCATTTGAGCTCACCCTTTTATGTTTTCTTTTCCCCAGGTCAAGAAGATGGATATTAAGTAGAATATGCTAAAAGGGACCCTAGATATGATGAAATAAATGGGAGACACTGTAGAAGATTTATGAACCAGTTGTTTATGTTTCCCAGTTTCTAGAGACACTATACCTATACGGTCCTTTGTGGTTTTGTCATATGTTGTAATAAGTGTGCATCAATTTTGAAGTATTAACAATGTATGTAAAGTATGGGTCGTTATAGTTGGTATCAGAGGAAAGGTATAGTCAACCTTTGGAAACTAGGATGTGAAAGTCTTAGTAAGAACCCTAAGGATAAGTCTAAGAATAGAACACAATCTTAGTGTTTTAGAAATGGCCATGAATAACCTAGGATAAGACCTTAAGCATGAAAATTTTATTCTTGAATTATGTGGTTTTCCTATTATAATTAGTATTTCTCACACTATTCTTCTTGGTTTTAGTCAATGGCTGGAACCCGAAGGAACCGTGTTAATGCGGAATGCGATGGGCAATGCAATGATTGTCCCCCTGAGCAACCAAACGATATGGGAGCTGGAATGCAAAATCTTGTAGCCATGCTCACACAACTTTCTCAAGCTATGAATCATGCATGACTTCCAAACGAGCAAAGGAAGGAGCAACATTCTGTTGAATCCTTCATGAGGCAACATCCACCTTCTTTCAGCGGGTCTACTGATCCATTAGTTGCTGAACAATGGATTAGTACTACTGAAAAGATATTTTCAGTTCTTCAATGTTCTGAACATGATAAAGTCATCCTAGCAGTGTATCGTTTGGAAGGAGATGCTGATCAATGGTGGAATCTTATTAAGAATACGAGGCAAAGGGATGAAATTGAGTCTATGGAACGGGACGAGTTCAAGAACTTATTTTTCAATAAGTACTTCCCTCGTATTCTCCGAACAAAGATGGAGAAAGAGTTTCTTGAACTGAAGCAAAGGGATGATGAATCTGTTGGTACCTATGAAGCAAATTTTACAAGACTTGCAAGGTACGCTTCTGGTATTATTATCCAACCTGAGAGTAAGACCGATCGATTCTTTAGTGGCTTAAAACCAAGTCTTCGAAGGGCGTTAGCCATAAGGGACTTCAATAGCTACGAGGAAATCGTTCGATGTGCTCTCAAAGTCGAGATGGAGATTGGAGTAACCCATTAGTCACATGGGTTTGATAAGAAGAGGAAGATGTAATTCAAAGGAAAATCTAAAGAGCACACTGAAAAGAAGATGAACTTTCCCTTATGCTCAAAGTGTGGAAAGAAACATGGAGGGAGTTGTCTTAAAGGGACAAGTAAATGTTTCAAATGTGGAAAGGAAGGTCATCGGGCATTTGAATGCCGCGATAATGGGAAGAAGATGTCTAATGATGCAAACAAAGGAAGGGATACACAGAATGAACCTACTACACTTCAATGTTTCAAGTGCAAGGAGATGGGGAATTATTCCAATCAATGCCCAAATCCAAGGGTTGATGATGATGGTCGATGTCAACAAAATCTTAAGGCTAAATACAAAGGAAAGTCACATGCAATTTCTATCAGCAATGTGGAGTACGATAACGAAGTGGTGAAAGGTACACTTACCATCCACTCTAAAGTAGCAAATGTTTTGTTTGATTCTGGATCCACCCACTCTTTTATTTATGAAAAATTTTCTAAGGGTATCACCATACTACCTCAACAATTAGATGTTGAGTTAGCTGTGACAACACCTAATGGCACAACAGTTGCATCAAAAGTTTATAATTCTTCTCCGATCGAAGTTTGTGGGAAAGTGCTTCCTGCAAATCTTGTGATCCTTCCTTTAGTGGAATTTGATGTGATTCTTGGCATGGATTGGCTTTCTCTACATGGAGCTCATATCAATTGCCAAATAAGGGAAGTCACATTTCATATTCCAGATCAATCTACGATCGTCTATCAATGCAAGGATGAACATAACCTTCCAGGAGAAATTTCTTCCATCTTATGGGTATTGATTCCACTAAATGAAGGTTATTTATCTCAAATGGTTGGTGAGAAACTTATGATTAAGAATATGCCCATTGTACGGGAGTTTGATGATGTCTTTCCGGAGGAATTACCGGGTCTTCCACCAAATCGTAAAGTTGAGTTTTCAATAGAACTCGTACCGGGTGCTTTGCCTATTTCAAAGACACCTTATAGAATGGCCCCAATTGAGTTGCAGGAATTGAAGAAGAAACTCCAAGAGAATCTTGATAAGGGATTCATCCGCCCTAGTGCGTCACCTTGGGGAGCACCTGTTCTATTTGTTAAGAAGAAAGATGGATCAATGAGACTCTTCATTGATTATCGAGAACTTAACAAGATCACTATCAAGAACAAATATCCTCTCCCACGCATTGATGACTTATTTGACCAACTACGCAGAGCTCAATACTTTTCCAAGATTGATCTTCGTTCAGGATATCATCAATTAAGGGTCAAAAGGGAGGATATACCAAAGACGGCTTTCCGTACAAGGTATGGACACTATGAATTTATAGTGATGCCATTTGGTCTTACTAATTCCCCTGCTATCTTCATGTATCTAATGAATAGAGTCTTTAGAGACTATCTTGATCAATTTGTGGTAGTCTTTATAGACGATATTCTTGTCTATTCAAAGAGAAAGGAAGAGCATGAAGATCACTTGATAATTATATTGAAGACCCTGAGAAAGGATAAGCTTTATGCCAAATTTACCAAGTGTGAATTTTGGCTTCAAAAAGTTTCATTTTTGGGTCACATAATCTCAAAAGAGGGGATATCTGTGGATCCCGCAAAAACAGAGGTTATCGAAAGATGGTCAAGACCAACAACAGTAACTGAGATCCGAAGTTTTCTTGGTTTGGCTGGATATTATCGACATTTTGTAAAGGATTTTTCATGATTATCTAATCCACTCACCAAGTTGACTCGGAAAGGAGTTAAGTTTGTCTGGACGGAAGAATGTGAAGAGAATTTCAAGGAGTTGAAAAGAAGGTTATCCAGTGCACCTGTGCTCACACTGCCTTGTAGTGGAGAAAGGTTTGTGATCTATAGTGATGCATCCAAGAAGGGATTGGGGTGTGTTATTATGCAAAATGATATGGTGATAGCTTATGCCTCACGACAGTTGAAAATCCATGAGAAAAATTACCCAACACATGATTTGGAGTTGGCTGCAGTAATCTTTGCATTAAAGATTTGGAGGCATTACCTTTATGGTGAAAGGTGTGATATTTATACTGATCATAAAAGTTTAAATTATATTTTCACACAAAAGGAGCTGAATATGCGTCAAAGAAGATGGTTGGAGCTGATTAAGGATTATGAATGCTCAATCCATTACCACCCTGGGAAAGCAAACAAGGCGGCAGATGCATTAAGTCGACAAGACCATGCTAGTTTATCCATGATGAGGATCACAAAAGATCCAATATTTATGGATTTACAAAGGATGGATCTTGGAATTATAATGGACGAGGAAAAATCTTATCTTTCTCAAATGAATGTTCAACCATCTATACATGTGAAGATTAAAGAGGCACAGAAAGAAGATGTCGAGTTACAAAAGAAGGTGAGAAATGTTCCTGAATTCAACCTTGATTGTGATGGGATAATAAAGTTCAGGAATCGGGTTTGTGTTCCTCCCATCCCCGAATTAAAGAAGGAGCTGCTAGATGAGGCTCATATTTCATCATTATCTATTCATCCTGGAAGCACGAAGATGTATAGGGACCTGAAAGAGTACTTCTGGTGGGATGGCATGAAAAGAGATGTTGCTGAATATGTCTCTCGATGCTTGGTTTGTCAACAAGTTAAAGCTGAGAGACAAAAGTCTAAGGGGATGTTACAACCATTACCCATACCCGAATGGAAATGGGAAAACATCACTATGGACTTTGTCACAGGACTTACTAAAACATCCAAAGGAAATAATGCTATTTGGGTCATAGTTGATCGTCTTACAAAGTCTGCACACTTCATTTCTATTAGAGAGGATTTCTCTCTAGATCAGCTTTCCAGGATATATGTAAAGGAAGTGGTAAGATTGCATGGAGTACCACTTTCTATTATATCTGATCGGGATCCGAGATTTACCTCAAAGTTCTGGCGAAGTCTTCAGCATACTCTGGATACAGAGTTGAGTTTCAGCACTACTTATCATCCCCAGATAGACGGTCAGTCTGAAAGAACAATTCAAACCCTAGAAGATATGTTGAGAGCTTCCTCTATGGATTCCAAAGGAGGTTGGGATCAACACCTACCTTTGGTGGAATTTTCTTATAATAATAGCTTTCACTCCAGTATTCAGATGGCTCCTTATGAAGCTCTCTATGGAAAGAAATGCAGGACTCCAACTTGCTGGGATGAAGTTGAGGAAAGAAAGCTATTAGGACCTAATCTCATTGATGAAATGGCAGAAAAGGTCAGAACTATTCAACAACACATAAGAGCAGCTCAGAGTCGACAGAAAAGTTATGCCGACAACCGAAGAAAAGACCTAGAGTTTGAAGTGGGTGATAAAGTGTTCTTACGAATATCTCCCTGGAAGAGGGTTATGAGATTTGGAAAGAAGGGGAAGTTGAGCCCTAGATATATCGGTCCTTTCGAAATACTGGATCGTGTTGGAAAGGTAGCTTACCGATTGGCGCTTCCACCGAATCTCTCTCAAGTTCACGATGTGTTCCATGTATCTCTCCTGAGAAAGTACATACCTGATCCTTCACATGTACTCAGCTCAGAAGTTGTACCGCTGGAGCAAGATCTTTCTTATGAAGAACAACCGATAGAGATTCTGGATCGTAGCGAAAAAGTCCTACGAAACAAGACCACTCACTTGGTGAAAGTTTTATGGAGGAACCACCAATTAGAAGAAGCTACATGGGAGCTTGAGGATATGATGAGGGAGAAGTATCCTCATCTGTTTGTTACAAAGTGACGAATTTCGAGGGCGAAATTCTATTTAAGGGGGGTAGAATGTAACACCCAAGACTTTTATGTTATCATCAAAGGAATCTTTCACTACATACTATATTGGCTTACTTTACACACAATCACGACCTTCCTCGATAGCTTGCGTCGTACGCAATACCGAGTTTCACTAAACAACGATATGCTATTAAAATATTATTAAAACTAGCCGTTATGAATAGTAATAACCACTTTTTGAAATTTTATAAATTTTATTTTTCAAAATGGACTTCATTTTTGGATTCGGAATACCGAAATTAGCCTAGGGTGAAATTTTGGTATTTTTCTGAAAACTTTCAATTTTTGATGAATAGTGAAACCACTAAGTGGTAGGTTAAAAACTGAATTTTGCATAAAACTTAATTTTACCACTTCTGTGAATGGAATTTCGAAAATCCGACAGACACGGTTGATATCAGTAAGTAAAATGTGGTTCAATGAGATAAAAATATTTTTTTGGTGAATAATAACTTTTTACTTTTTTACCGCAGTTAATAGTAAATAGGGTAACTAAAGGTAAATATGATATTACTATTACCCTAACACATGTCCTAATTCTATTGGATAAGTGTAATTCGACCAAAAACAATCTTATGAATAAAATATGACCATTTATGCCCACTTGGGTTAGATTAGGACATTTATTATTAATTTATTTAAAGAAGGGTTAAAATAGTTAAAATCAATGTTTAATAAGTAAATCATTTTTAATATGGGGTTATACATAAGATAAATTCGACAATAAATATTCATTAGAAAGCTAAAAATATTTCCTACATAATGGTATTTTATTTATAATTTTTATACATTAAATAATTTAATTTAATTATGACACAACGATGATGCAGTAATTATCTTATTTATGAAATATTGACATAATTGATGTTATAAACACCAAAATAAATGTAATTTGAGACTTTTTATGAATTCCACTAATTTTATAGGTTACTATGATATATTAGTGTTGATTTAATCAACTTGGTTCGAACATATAATTCTTTTATGACTTTCAAAAAAATCATATATCAAATAGTGTCAAAATTGACACAAAATAGTTTTTAAATAAAATATTATAATATTAATTATTATTTTATTCTTAAAAATCTAAGTTTCGCCCAAATGACTTAGATAAGGATATATATATTAATAATAAACAATTTGGGGTTCGTTTGGAATGTTATAGTAAGTGTATTAACCATATAGTGAAAGAAAACAAAAAGACATGGTAAAAGTTAAATTATTTAACTTAGAGTTAAATCTAATTGATAAGGTTAAAATAATACCCTAAACTTTTCTAAATCCTATTGGTTGATAGGATTTCGACCCATCCCCACTTTAGCTTCGAAATAAGACCCTTTGGAACCATTATAAACCGATTTTGACTTTAATATAAAATAATATTTTGAGATATTCCTAAGGTGCCCCTCTCCTCCCTTATAAAAGGGCACCTCCTCCCCCTCCTCCTCACACCAATTTGAGCACTCAATCTCGGCCAAACCCTGCCATTTTCTCCTCTCCACTTCCCTATAATAATCCTAGAGGTCCTGGTCTTCTTCAAAGACCAATTTTATTTCCCTAAGTGGAGGATTCAAAGAAGCGTTCCAAAGAAGAGGTAATATCCATTACCGATCTTTTCAATTTATTTTTTCTTAAACTTATTCTTCTTTAGTTGTTTCATGATAAAGTAATAACATCAGTATTACTTAAATACTGATATGTTATTATAAATATGAAACAACCCTAATTCACCTTCTATCCATCCTACAGAAAAATGAAATCACTGCGCGTGCGTACGTACGGAATACCGTCTCCACGCCGTGGTGTAATCTATTTTCCACCATCACTTTACAAGGATGGGTATAATGGTGTAATGAGTAACTATTTATGATTATTATTAAGTAATATTGATAATTAAATAATATATATATACTCCAATACAATTCCACGATCATAGGAACGATATCATCACTCGTGCGTACGTACGGAATACTGTCTCCACGATGTGATGCGACTCATTCTACATGATCATCATTACATAGTAATTATATAAATGAATTGAATGAATAAATATGATATATGTTACACTAATACCATTATGGATATAAGGTATCTATAACCTTAAAAGAAGAATAAGAATTTATTCGACAAAACACGCATAAGAACAAAAGGCAATAAAGACCCGAGTAACAAGTAACAATGAAATATTACTAATAAGAAGCTAAGAATATGACCATATATGATATCATATCAATATTTATGATTCTGGAATAAGTCAATAACATTATTTAAACCATTATACAGGAGATTCGGACACGTACAAAGCAAATCGGACCTAAGGTAAGGGAAATATCACAATCTCATTTTTATCCGAGATTGTTTATTCGTAAGTATTTACTGGGGTGTATTTTATCATCCACATCCATGTTTCATCAATATGTTATATTATTTCCATCCACCTACAATTTTTTAAATCCATTTTTACCCTTCGGTGAGTTTTTAGTAATATGTATGAAAGGAATCTTTTTTCATTTTTCGTACGAGGTACTTTTTGACTTTTCCGACAAAAGTGCGAAGAATGTTTTTTTAACTTATACGGAAAGAATGGATTTTTAAAACATTATTTCCAAGAATCTTCCTTTATAAGTTTTCATGTTTATTTTTAATCAACTTCTTTTAGTTTATAATTGTATGACATGTTAAGAAAAGAAAAGTGTTTTTGAAGTAGAAAGGATATTTTCCTCAAGAATGAAGTTCAAGTATTTTACCAAAATTATTTTCCATCTAAGATAATAAAAGGGTTCTATTTTTATCCCTATTATTACATGGATTTGATTATGTTGTGATGGAAATATTTTTATGAATTCCTTTATCCTATATGAATTGTTTTATGATGTCATGTTGTTTAAGAATCCCATTTTTATTTCATGGGTTACGCTATGATGTATGGTTTATGATTATGTGGCACACATAATAAAGGATTCATTATAAGATGGGTGGGGCCTATATCTCCCTCAAATGCATTGGGTAAAGATTTTATATCTCATGAGATAGACATGGCTGGAACGGTAGGTTATACCGGTTCAGTGAAACAGGACTGGAATGAGGGTGACTCGGTTCAGAAAGGGACTTTGTCCACTAAGATAGTCTTGGCAATGAGTCATGACTAACAAGAAATGATTTTCCATGATTATGTGTGCATGCCACAAAGTTTCAAGTTTCATGTTATGATTATGGGGATCTCATTTTCACTTCTATGATTTATTCCATGTTAAGATACTATGATCTCTTTTGCAAGTTATGATTTTCAAAAAGATATGATATGATTTTTATTTCTTTTATTTGCCCTTGCTGAGCATTTGATCTCACCCTTTTATGTTTTCTTTTCCCCAGGTCAGGAAGATGGATATTAAGTAGAATATGCTAAAAGGGACCCTAGATATGATGAAATAAATGGGAGACACTGTAGAATATTTATGAACCAGTTGTTTATGTTTCCCAGTTTCTAAAGACACTATACCTATACGGTCCTTTGTGGTTTTGTCATATGTTGTAATAAGTGTGCATCAATTTTGAATTATTAACAATGTATGTAAAGTATGGGTCGTTATATTATCGCATCTTGATTATTCTTCTACGTGACATGTTATGTGATAATGTCCTAAGGACAACTGTTGCATTAAAGGGTCGTAGCGGATCCCTGCTATGATGAGAACCCGGAAGTGCCATAACACTGTTCTTGAATGTATGTTCTATGGTCGGATGATATTATTTGAAGGACACACATAATATAGGTCATTAAGGGTGAGGACTCATAAAAATTTGAGGCACCTTCCCATAGTGTGTGCCCTTGGTAATATCCAGAAGGATATTATGAGAACGAGACCCACCAGTAGGAAATCCACATTTCATAGTGTCATTGGATGTTCCTATCTGCAGACATGTATATTGGTCCTTAGACTTTAATATTATTATTAATGGGTATTACAACTCGTGTACTTAGATGTATTGACAAAAACTGTGACGACACACTATTTTCTGCGAGGTAGGATATGTTGGGTGCGTCACGAGTAATACCGCATTAATAGATAATGCGAGAACGGATTTGTCCCTTCCGTTCCATAACGGAAGTAGATATCTCAGGCCCTTTGATGGAATTGATATAGCCTAAATAAATACATGGACATGGTAAGGTATGGGCAAGTTCAATTTCGGGAAGTCAAAGAAAGAATAATCAAGCACATGAGTTGATGGCACTAGCATGTAACCCGCTTGATTGGAGATATCGAGACAAAGGGATTATATTACATGATAAGCGTTCGTAGGAGGTGACACATCATTGCGGTATTAACTTCTTTCTCTATGGGTGCCTTGGCTTGTTGCTAGACGCTAACCTTGGACTTTAGGCAGGCTCAGCCTAATGCCACTGAGAAAGAGTCCTAGAGGGTCACACACTAAGTGTGTCTATGTATCTCAGTTAAATATTAATTTAACAAGTTAAATAAATATTATTCCTGACTATGGTTTAATAATTATTTAAGGATGTATGATCGCATTTATTTTGACACTAGTTATTCGAGAGAATATATTGTGTATGAAATAATATATTTATTAGTGAGAAATGCAGTTACATTTATTTAAGAAATAAATAGTCAATGCTCAAGGTCTAATAAATGTGGTGGAGAAAAATGGAAAATAAAAGTACACGTCGTGAATATTAAATATACATGCCATGTAGTTTTATGGAAAACAAGTTCACGCCATGTATTAATTATTACATGCAATGTAGTTTTTCCAGTTGGGATTTTGAGGATTTAATATTTTTTTATTAAATGATATTTATTATAATCAGCATGGCCGCATGTCAAGGAATTAATAATTCGACATGGGGGTTTTCAATAAGAGTTAATGAAATAAATAAAAAGCATAACGCATTTATTTATTGTCATAACTCTATTAACCTCAAACACGATTATAAATATCCTCACAACACCAACATTTTGTAGAGCCATTTTTGTACACAACGGATTTGAAAATACTCTCAAGCCAAGAGAGAATTCCCTTTCTACCAATAACGCTTTCAAGTTACGAGAGCAAGATCCTCCATCAGATTAAGGTGGTTGAAGGCGGACATCGCAAGCGAAGGTTCTTCCATGCTAGCACCCGGAGATCCCTTCCGCAACATCCAGAGATAGGTGACACACATGTGGATCACCACTAGAGGAATCCTACACTTGTATTCTACGATGCAACGACGGTTCACCGAATCATGACCAGACACATCAACGAAGAAAGAATTCCAACGAGGTAATTCTTATGCATTAATTAAATTAATTATAATCAACATATGATGAGCCTACTCAAGGGTTCCATGACTCTTCTTTTCTTTTTTCATTCTTCATTCTATTCCAAAGATTCAGCGTTTTATATCGTGACGGATCTCGAATTTAACGTTGTCTAACGTTAAAATTAAAGTTGGGCAAACCTTACAACGCGCTTCCGCTATGCCCGGAACCTAAAATCCTTACTGAGCATCTGAGCTCACCCCTTTCAATGTTTTATTTTTCCCAGAATGTGAAGAAGCAATTTATGAATGACCTGCATGTATAATATGAGGGGATATAAAGACAGGATGTTTTTATAGTAGTTTTCACTTTATGATGTAATGTAAACATTATGAATGAATCTAGTTATTCAAAGGCTACTAAACTAATCAGTCTTTTGAGACCTGATCTTTTATGATCATGCCAATGTTATGTAATAATGCACCGACTTTGGGTAACTGGGGTCAGGGCATTACAATATTTATGAATAAAAATAGAAATTTTCCAATGAAATGAAAGTTAGAAAAGTAATTTGTATCAAGATTCAGATAAATAGTGTGATGAGGAAAGTGTAGAAGGAAGAGGAACTCTGAAATTTACTACATTAAAAAAAATATTGAAACTGAAAATATTCTTGGAAATCAAGAGGATCTACTTTAGACTAGAAGAAATATGAAAATAGAAAATAAAACTTCAATCGTCTCAAAAGTTGAACCTGAATCAGTTTTAAAATCTATTAAACACAAATAATGGGTAAATGATATGAATGAAGAGTTGGATCAAATTGAGAAAAATGAAACATGGGGACTTGTTCCACATCTAAATGGTAAAAATCTTATCTTAACAAAATAGATTTACAGAAACAGGTTTAATGAACATAGAAAAGTTTCAAGAAACAAATCTAGGATTTTTTGTAAATGCTATGCATAAATGGAAGGAGTGGATTTTGATAAAAACATTTACCTGGTTGCAAGGTTAGAAACTATTAGAATGTTTCTATTAGTGGCTGATCACCATAATTAAAAATTATATTAGAATAATTTAAAGTCATAATTTATCAATGAAGAAGTTTAATAAGAAGTTTACATTGAACAACCTTGTGGGGTTTTAATTTATTATGATGAAAACAAAGTTTTTCAATTGAAGAAATATTTCTATGAGATGAAACAATATCCACATGCATGGTATCCTAAACATTTCAATTTTTTGAGAATGATAATTTTTTATAAATGAAAAGTTTATAGAAACTTATATGTGAAAGATGTTGACTATATAAATCTAATTTAAATTGTTTATTTAGATGATATATTTTTTTAGGGATAGAGAATATGTTTTTTAAAAACATTTATGAAGAAATGAAAAGGAACATTGAGATGTCAATGTTATGAGAATTAACATTCTTATTTGGTTTACATGTTTAAAAAAAATAATAATAAATTTTCCTATCTCAAGAAAAGTATGCTAGAGAATTATTAAAAAAGTTTGGCATGGAAGAATCCAAAGAAGATTCCACTCTTACCTCAATAAAGATGAAGTTGAGTAAAGATGAGTCTATAAAAAATGTGAATCATAGATACTTTCAGAAGATGATAAGAAGTCTACATTACCTTATATCCTCAAGGCCTAATATTGTTTTTGTGATGACTTTATATACCAGGTATCAAATTAATCCAAAAATAATCACATATGTTAGCATAAAATAAATTTATGAGATATTTGAAATGAAAAACATTATGTAGGTTTTTATAAAAAATAAATTGTGAGATGAAGTTTTATGGTTATAATGATACCGATTGAGTTAGAGATTATGATGATAGAAAATCATCCTTATGAAGAGTATTTTTCTTGGGTGAATGTTGTGAAATTTGGAATAGTAAGAAACAAAGTTAAGAAACTTTGAGAACATTAAAATATGAATATGTTTTGGCTAGTAATGATTTTAATTAGATATTGTGAATGAAGGTTTAGTTGGAAGATTTTAAAATAAATGTTTCTAAACCATTGAAGATTATTTGTGATAATTAGAGTGAAAATGATCTTTATAAAAATACTATCTAACATTCAAGATAAAAAACATTGATATAAAGTTCCTCTTTATAAAATATAAATTTGTTGCTAGAGGTGTTTTTCTAGAATATATATCAACAAAGTATCAAATTTCTGATATCTTCACAAAAGCAATACCAAAAGAGAGGTTTATTGAATTGAGGCTACAACTTAATGTTTAACCTCCTACAATGACTTTATAATCCTTATAGGGAAGTCCCACATTGTTCTTTGGATTATGTTGACAAAGGGGGAGAGAGAGTAACAACTTTATACTTTTTAAGAAGTTTTTACTTATCTTTATTTTATGAATCTAAAGCTATAGTTATTAGATAATGGGGGAGATCACAATCAACAGGAGACAAAAGAAAGAAAGTGAGAAATGATAAAAATAAGGGAGATTTTATCTTTATATGGATGAATTATTTTCTTATCATTAAGGGATGAAGTTCCTTCAAAAACATTACTTTATCTAGTAGTTTCATGCCAGGAAACTCTTTTTTGAGAAAGGTTATGTTTTCATAAAAGTTGAAAACATTTAGTTTTTTCAAAAG
This sequence comes from Viscum album, assembly GCA_963277665.1. Lineage (NCBI taxonomy): Eukaryota > Viridiplantae > Streptophyta > Magnoliopsida > Santalales > Viscaceae > Viscum > Viscum album. Next base: position 684,500,090 of record OY728145.1, on the reverse strand, counting down.
TTGAGTTGTAAAAAATTTATGAGAGTTGAAAAATTTGTTAACAAGTGTTGTAAAAAAATCCAAAGTGGGATATTGAAGAAACTTTGTGATTTTTTGTTTTTAACAAAGTTTTTTCATTTATTGATAACTAACCTTTTTTATATAAAAGAATGTTTTTGTTCTTCAAGATCAGACCCAGTCTATCATAATGAATTTTTATAAGAAATATGAAAGTTTAGGAATGTTCAAATCTAAACATAAATTGGGAGAATTTTTTTTGTCTTTGATAATTTTTTTTCCAAACATAGGCTTTCAGACTATGAATTAGTGGATGTAGAAGGTGTATAAAAGATTGAGGTTGGAAGTTTTGTAAAGTTGTTGATCAGATGTACCATTAGACTCAGATCTATTAGAATGAAGTTCAAGATTCATTAGACTTAGTGTTTATTAAAAATTCAGAAGCTGTAGAGTGTGGAAGTTAGAATGATACTGAAGAGAATGAAGGAAGATAGTGATTTCAGGATTTAAAAAGTTCTTAAACTTTCTAACATTAAGACAGATAATGATTTTCCAATATTGAGGTTATCATAAATCATAAAACTCTCATGATAAAATCTTTTAAAGAAATGGATGGATCGTAATGATTTTATAAATTCTAGTAATCAATATTTTTTTTTCATCTGATTTAGAAGTACCGAACATAGAAGTTTTCAGAAGTTTGAATGAGTTATAATTGATGAGGTTTGAAGAATTTTAAAGTTACCGAGTGGAGTTTCCATCATAATGATAATTCCATTGTAATGAGAATTCCATTGTTATGAGTATTCCATTATAATGCCTCTAATAAGAAAATTCAAATGGACTAACTCTGATAACTAAAGTCAATTAGACTGATGATAAGGAGGAAAGTCAATCTAACTAACCCTAATAAGGTAAGTGAATTAGACTAACTATGATGAGAAAAGTCAATTCAGAATGAGATGAGGAAGTTTCATTATAATGAGATGAGGGAGTTAAATCATAATGAGTTGAAGAAGTTCCTTCATAATGATCTGAGTAAGATTCATCAAATTGAAGAAAAATTATAAAGTTCGAGAGGGATGATTATTAAGAAGATTCAAGAAGATTCTAGAATATTAGTAAAGATTTGAACTTTTCAAACATGAAATTTAAATATGCGTAGATCTCAGAGTTTTTGAATTTGAGTAAGCGAGAAATGTTTTTTAGTTTCCAACATTTTACATTTTGGGATGCCTATAGGTATAACCAAAATACATCCATACTTTGAAACTTTTTCACATTATCGGAAAAGGCGGAGTTCTGCATAATTTTGTGTCAAATATATCTTTCTAGACTGAGACCTCATTAGAAGGTCATACATCTGAATTTTATTTACCAAACTGAGAAATATCAGCCTAATTATTTGAGAAGATTTTGATTAATGAACATTGAGAATGGGTTTATCGTATTGATTCCATCAGATTGAATTCATCAAACTGAGTCCATCGGACTCAAACTTATCGGATTGAGAGAATCAGAACTAGCCACATTGGACTGAGGACTCTGAATATGAAATTTGTGGGTTATTTTTAACAAAGGTTTTATTCTTTTGTTTTGACTCATTTTTTTGTTAGAACACTTTTTAAACTGTTGGGAGTCAGTATAATCATTCCTATTTAGAGATAGAAGGTGTCTAATGTGAGTTGGCACAAGTTGTATTCAATTTTCATTATAGTTAATTTCCATATACTCACGAGAGTGGATATGAAAAGAATGTAGGTTGTCACATTGAGGTAGAACCTTCTAAATATTGTGTGCTTTACCTGATTTACTACTTATTCATGGATGAGTATTTTTAAAATGATGATAAGGATATAAACACTAACAGGTTGTGGGGTGTATGATTTTAAGATTATTGAAACATATAAAATTGAACAACTGATTCAACCCCCCTTCTCAATTTCTATTTGATCCTTTGTAACATTTTTTTTTCAAATCATGTGTTTTCATTTTTAGAAAATCAAGTGACCATTTTAAAAGATGATTATAGGCTTGTTGGGTTTTTCATAAATTATATTTTAAAAAACTACTTTTAGTTATATTTTCTAACTAGAATTTATGAATTTCCTTATGAAATGAATTTCATATTCTCAATGGGTTGTAGTGAAATATTGGGATTTTTTTCTCATGCTTATATATTCCATGTTCTATGTGTTTATCTAGATTTGGGTTTTTTTAATGAGGATGATGGGGGGTGAGTTGGGTGGTGGTGAGTAATCATAGGTTGCATGGAGATGGTTTTGTGTGTGGATTATGATTGTTTTATTTCTGGTTAGTGTTTTATAGTCCAATATGGCCTCTCTTTGTATCTAATTTCTGTTATGTTTGTTGATTCTATTTATTCCATGTTGTATCATTTAGTTTATGGATGATATTTTAAATTTATGTGAATGGGTTGTATCAACATTATTGATTGTGACTCGTTTTTCATGTTATTTTATTTTGATCCCTTATTGTGTTGATATTGCATAGATTTCCAATTTAATGATAGTCTATATCAGACTCCTAGTTGATGTTTTGTTGTATTTTATATTTGATTCAGGTGAAATCATTCTCAAATGGCTTCATGTGATGGACCGAAACTAGTTTGCAGCCCATGGGGATTGGGAGAACTATTCAAGTCATGTGGTGGATCAGATCAGAAGTCGGGTTAGATTCACCCCAGATTAGTTTGCTACAGTTCATATCATAGACCTAAGAGAGAATGTATTGTTAGGAAATAATGTGGCACTTTTCATATTTCTATGACAACACAGACATATTCAAGAAGAGACTTCATAGTGGTAATCTAATCTATGAGATCAATGGTTTGATCTATTTAAGCCGGAATTTTCAAGTCACTTCTCAAGTATAAAAAGTCATTATAGGGGGAGAATTGTAACATCCTTATTTTTTAAGGCTCTTTAGACCCTTTTGGTTATAATTTATAACTATTTTATGTGGAAATTTAATAATTTTCAATTTTATTTTTACTCTTACATAGATAATAGGGCCTACATAATGGTAAACACCTTCTACCTATATGTAGGCTGGTTTTTGGGTGGTGTGTAGGTAAGTTGAATTTTCAAGAACTGTGTAAAGGTAAAACCCTCAGTGTGTAAGGGTAATCTTGAGTTTGCAATGGTTTCAAAATGGTAGATTCAAACTATGTAAGGGTTACTTGATAAAACCTCTAGATGAATAAATGTAACCCCAAATTATGTACATGTAAGTTAAATTCTTCAAAGGTTACATAAGGGTAACCTATCCTCTACATTAGGGTATCTATGGGATCTCAAAGGATGTATAAGGGTAACTTAGAGGCTGCGTAAGGGTTAGAATGAGCTGTATAAGGGTACCTATTTTTTTTCAATGATTACATAAGGGTAAACCAGTACCCTCACATGATATCTATGAGATATGTAAGTGTAAAACCATGTTTCCCTTACACATCACCCTTTTTTATGGTTCTGGGAATAATAGAAGTGTTAGATGGGTATGGCTAACCTTGATTTTTATCACGATCTACTGTTAATCAAAGATTTACACAATGATAAATATCATTATGAATGTAATTGAATCAAATAATATAGATAATGGATAAAATCCAGAACCAAGCATAAGATTGTAATATATTATTTAAAATTAAGTAATTAAAGAATTACCTTGCAAGAAATTATTTCTTCATTGATAGATCTGAAATGCCTCTATGTTGTACCATAATTTTATTATAGGAATCAATAATAGATTTTCTATAGTGGTGATCCATACATGTTCCATGAACCTCTTAACATCACTGTAGGAATATATGGGAGCTATCACGATAGATCCCAAAACTTGCATCATTCACCTTTAATCACTTAAATAAATGCTTTAATGAAGGATTATTTTCAATCTCTCTAGACTTGAGAGTAGTGGGGGGGGGGATCACTCTTCGTTCTTGAGAGCGTTCTTAGCAAGGGAGATCTCTAGGTATTTGAGAGGATTCTCATCAGACCTCATTGTGAAGAACACAAATGAATTCTCTCTCTTAAGAAACTAATATAATTGGGTTTATATATTGCTAGGGTTAGAAACTAATAATTTCACATGCATTATTTTTTATTTTCGTAATCCCTACGGAACCCCATGTCTACAATAATAATAATAATAATAATAATAATAATAATAATATTTCTTGACATGCACTAAAATCTCAAATTAAATTAAATATTATTTAATAAAATAATATTCAATATATATTATTTATCACTAGACTATTAAACTTGGTCCATCATTCCTCCATGATATTTATCGAGCCTTGAATAATGACTATTTATTTAAAAAATAAATATCATTGCATTATTTTATAATAAATAATTAAATATTATATTTACTAAATAATAAATAAATATTTATTAAATATTTTTATCACATAATATTCTCTCAAATAACTGGTGATGAAGTATATGCAATCAAGAAAATATGAATCATTATTAAACCACTCACGAGAATAATATTTATTCAACTTGTTAAATAATAAATAATAATATATTATTTATTTGAGATTATGGATACACTTAGTGTGTGACCCTCTAGGTCTCTTTCTCAATGGCATTAGGTGAAGTAGTTTAAAGTACAAATATAGCATCTAGAAACATTCCAAGGCACCTATAGAGAAAGAATTTAATGTCACAATGAAATAATACATCATACAGACACTTACTGTGTAATATAATCTCTTTATCATGATATCTTTAATCAAGAAGGTTATATACTGGTTCAATTAACCTATGTGTTCGATGTCTCATTCTTTGAATTTATAGAAATAAAACTTTCTTATAGAACAACATGATTATAAATTTATTTAGGATATATCATTTCCATCAAAGGTATTGAGATATCAGCTTCTATTAAAGAACATAAGGGACAAATAATTTCTCGCATTATTCATTAATGAAATGTTACTCATGATAAATCCAACATATCCTACCTCGCCACAAGAAAATGTCATCACAGTTTTCATCAATACATCAAAATACATGACTTATAATACTCATTAATAACAAAATTAAACTCTAAGGATCAATACACATGTTCGTAGATAGAAACAGCCAATGACACATATAAATGTGGATTTTTTACTGGCGAGTATCATTCTCATAATATCACTGGATATTACCAAGGGAGTACACCATGAGAAAAAGACTCAAAGTCTTTTGATTATACACCCATGATATCTTGTACCATTTGTTCCCCTCAAATGATTTCATCAGGATATAGAATATATATTTAAGAACATTATCATGACACTTCTATATTCTCATCAGAGTGGGGAACGACTATAACCTTCCAGTGTAATAACTAATATTATGACATTATCACATACTATTTTATGCAGAATAACAATCATTATATGATAAATATTTTATTAAAATTCAAAAAAATTAATATAGGTTATCATAAAATACACAAAAGCTGGTTCTAGGGAACTAACTCTAACCCGTTTGGGTGTTAAGGTAGTTTTTCTTCCTAGTTTTCGTTTTTCATCCTTGAGTTCAAACCTGTAAACATATTTCATGATTTTAAAAGAATAAAATCATGATGAATTAATTAATTTTTCTTATTGAACTATTAAATCATGTTTTGGAATATTTTAAACACTCAGTGTTCAAGATTCACTTCAAAGGATAATTAAATGGTATTTTTAATTTGGGTTTTTCAACACTGGAAAATAGAGCACATTAATACTTTTTTTTAAAATACTTGAACCCTTTTATGCCTTTTATTTTTGATATCCTTGATTCTAAACAGCCCAAAACTAATTTATCCAGGATCTATGAAGTCTTCTTCATTCAATCTGAGTTCTTTTGGTTTCAAGACATGTCATAACTCTCTCTCTCTCCTCTATTCATGGATACAATGTTTTTGAAGGGATAAATTATAGGTAGGATTATAGAATTTATCTTATCCTTATTTCACATACAATACATGAAATTAGATTTCCCAAGATTTCTGAAAAAATGGCTGGATTCAACCTTAAAATATAATAACTTGGAATTATCGAATAATGATAAATAATTATCACATGATTGTCTCAAGATTATTCTGGAGAGATAAAATAACATCACATATTGGATTTCTAATTACTCTTTAAGAATGAACATTTAGCACATGTTATGGTTTCAATCTATAATTCAGAATTTATCTAAGAGAAATAAATTATTATTACATGAGGTTTTTTAAATTTTTAATTGAAATAATTGGAATCAGTTCTAGGAATAATTAGTGAATAGTTTGAACCAATTAATATGAGGATATTATTTAGGTGATAATTAATTACCGAAACTTTGTATTTGATGTTAGAAAGACTCAATTAGGAAGTGAATAACCATGTATAGGTCATGTATATAATTATTAAAATTATATTACATTGTTTATTTATTTTATTTAGACCATGCTTGAGTTTGATAACATGTGTGTGTTTGTATCTCATAAGCCCCATGCTTGAGTTTGATCACATGTTCATGTGTTTATATAATGTTTCTCATTCTTTATATGCTACGTTGTGAATCTGTATAATATTTCTTGTTTTCATGAGATGTATTTGTTATATGCTATATTTTTGTTCTATGTATGGTATCAAAGTGACAGGTGGACCCATCGTTGCTTGGGGGACCTAGAGGGGGAGCGTTATCTGGTGATGCATGTGACTTGATGATATGATAGTGTTGATCGAAAGGGCATGATGGAATTGTGTGGAATGACTAGAAACACACTGCCATGATACATTTCCCTCAAGTTATAACCTGATGTAGTGTTGGAATATAGAAGCCTTGTGTATTGGACCATGAGAAATACAACGCTTGATAACCTTAAGACCTAACCCAAGACTCATTAGCCTTGTGGATGGTGTGGGATACATGATGAAACTTATGGTTAACTCTAGGTCATGATTTTTTTGGTAAACCTTTTAGAATGGGCTTGAAGTAGGTAAAATAAGAGTGTTACATATGCTTGGTCAGTGCATAAACTCTTGATACATGATTTTATGTTATTTGTGAAGTTCCAAGGATCGAATAACAATATAGAAGGTGGGAGGGGGGTTAATCAATTGTTCACTTTTTATATGTTTCAAAAATTTAAGAAACTTAACCCCTGCAACCTTTTAATATTTACTTCCTTATCTACTTTTAATAAGTACTCATTTAAGTAAGAAAAGTATATCAAGTAAATCACACTAGATTTATAAGGTTAGACCTTAGTGTGAGAACCTACATCCTTATTTTAGCCACTTCTAGGGGTCTATAGAAATACACTAATATGAGAAAGTGAATACAACTTTTACCAACTCACATTAAAAAACTTCTATATCCTGATAGAAAATATTATAATGATTCCAATAAGTTTACAATATTTTCTTATAAAAAAATTTATCCAAAAAAAGAATAAAAACTTTGTTGAATCTGCTTTACAAATGCTCAATCCTAATCCTCAGTTTGATTTGGTTGAGTCTGATCTTCTCATTATGACAAAGATAGCTCCAATTTTTCTCTATTCAAACACTCCAAGAAAACTTCTTCAATCTGGTGGGAACATTTCAATTTGAAGTCTTCAGCACTCCACCTTTTATGCATGTGTGAAAGTTACAAATGAACAAATGATCTAAGAAAATATTTATTGGAAACTAGGAAAAAAAATGTGGGAAACTTGAAAACTTTCCCACATCCTCAAATATCAAAATCTCTGAAAAATCTTTCTCATTTAATCTTGGATCATTGACTTATTAAAAAATACTTAAATTTCTCTAATATTTATGAAAAATTGAAATTCAAGTTAGACTTCTTGAAATATTCATATCTTTCTTAAAATGATAATGATGTGTTTTTGGTTTTGTTTTTCTTAGAATCATTCTCAGAAAAGTGGTTCTGATTTCCTCAGAAACATGCTCATAAAATTGGTTTCAATTTCATCATAAAATAGGTTCCAATTTTCTTAGAAACTTGGTTTTGATTTTCTTATAAATATGTTGAGAAAAATGGTTTTTATTTCTTTAGAAAATAGGTTCTGATTTTCTTAGAAAATAGGTTATGATTTTCTCAGAAAATATGTTCTGATTTGTTTGGAAGCTTTCTCAGAAAAGTGGTTCCTATTTCTTTAGAAAAATTTCTCAGAAAAGTGGTTTCAATTTCTTAAGAATAGTGGTTATAATTTCTTCAGAAAACATTCTCAAAAAAGTGGTTCTGATTTCTTCAAAAAAGTGGTTCATATTTCTTCAAAAAATTGGTTTTGATTTCTTCAAAAAATAGTTTTCAAATTTCTCAGAAAATAGGTTTATATTTTCTAATTTTTTTTATAAATGTAGTTCTGATTTCATTAGAAAATAGGTTCTGATTTTCTCAGAAACTTGGTTCTTATTTTCTTAGAAACATGCTCAGAAAAGTGGTTTTGATTTTAAAACATCTCCACCATTTCTTCAAAAGATTTTATCATGAACGTTTTAATGATTTTTGAGAACTTATTTATCCGCAATGCATTTTCTGATTTTGTTTAGAAAGTTTGAGAAACTTTTTAACTTCTGAATTCTCACTTTTCAACAACATCCTCTTTCAACAATATTTAGCAAAAAAATGAATTATCTATTCAATAAATTCTTTTAAACTAAATAGCTTCTTTATTTCTATCATTATAGAAAAGAAAAACTTCTAGCAACCAAAAACTTCATCTTCCAGTATATCAAAAAAATTCTGCAACAAAAAGGTTAGTTTTCAACAAATACAAAACTTTGTTAAAACAAAACATTGAAAAGGTTCTTCAATCTCCCCCTTTGAATTTGTTGACAACCCTTATTAAAAACTTTTCAAACTCTCATATTTTTTCACAAATCAACTTTTTTAAACAAATGTAGTTTTTTACTTTTATTAAAACATATCCTTTATCAAAAGGGAGTGTCCTAAAACCACAATACTGGATAAAGTAATGTTTTTGAATTATTTCCATCCCTCAGTGGTAATTTTTTTTTCAGACATGTAAAGATAAACTCCCCCATAATTTTACAATTTTTTCTCTCACTTTTATTTTCCTCTCTCATTTTTCTTTTTCTCTCCCCCATTATATTATAACCACAAATTTAGATTCATAAAAGAAAGTAAGTAAAAACTTTTTACAAAGTAAAAAGTTATTACTTAATTTCTCCCATTGTCAACATAATCCAAATCATGGTGGGGGTATCTTCCTTATGAGGTTTAGGAAGACATGAGAGGAGGATGAACATGGAGTTGAAACCTCAATTAAAAAAACCGTTCCTTTGGTATATCTTTTGTAAAGATATCAACAATATGATACTTTGTTGAAACATATTCCATCAATAAATATACAACAACATATTTCTCTTTTATAAAGTGATACTTTATATCAATGTGTTTTGATCTTGAATGTTGAATTTTTTTTAGAAAGATCAATCAAACTCTGATTATCAAAATGGATCTTAAATGGTTTAGAAAATTTCACTTTTAAATCTCTCAGCTGAACTTTCATCCACAACATTTGAGAACAATCCTGAGTATCCGCAACATATTCATATTTAGCCATGATTAAAGTTACTAAACTTTGTTTCTTACTGTGCCAACTCACACAATATTAACACAAGAAAAATGTTCCTATTAATATTGAATTTCTATCATTACAATATCCAACTCAATCGACATTAGTATATCCAATAAACTTCATCTCATGATTTATTATATATAAAAACCCATGTAAAGTTGTTCCTCTGGCATATCATGAAATTATTTTTGCTGACAACATATGTGATTCCTTTGGATTAATTTGATACCTTGCACACAAAGTCATAATATAAACAATATCAGGACTTGAATCTATAAGGTTAAGAAGAATTACTATTAGCTTCCAAAAATATTTATGATTCACATTTATTCTGGATTCATCTTTGCTCAACTTTTTTATCATTGAAATAGGAGTTGAAACTTATTTTGATTATACCATTCCAAAAATATTTAACAATTCCCTACCATACGTTTCTTGAGATAAGAAAATGTATCTTTCTTTTTGTTTAACTTTTAATCCAAATAAGAAAGTTAATTTTCACAATATTGAAATTTCAAAATTGTTCTTCATATCTTCAGAAAACTATTCAAAAATATTTTATTTATCCAAAAAAAAACTATATCATCCACATAAAAAATTACAATTAAATTTATAGAGTCAACATATTTCACATAAAATTTTCTATCTACTTTTCCCTTAGAATATTTCGTCTTCATCAAACAATTTTCAATCTTCGAATACCAAGCACATCGAGCTTGTATCAACCCATACAAATCTTTCTTCAATTTACAGAATTTGTTTTCATCCTCATCAAATATAAACCCACAATTTTGTTCATTGTAAACTTCTTCATCAATATAACCATTTAATAAAGATGAATTTATATACTTGTAACACCCAAGCATCCACGATACGCTTCTCTTTGAATAATACAATAGCGTGTGTTGTACGCAACTTTGAGTTCTGACACACCACAACCTATCAAACTAGCCGTTATAAATAGTAATACCCACTTTTTGAAATTTTATAAATTTTATCTTTCAAAATGGACTTCATTTTTGGATTCGGAATATCGAAATTATATTAGGGTTAATTTTTGGTATTTTTCTGAAAACTTTCAATTTTTGATGAATAGTGAAAAACACTGAGTTATAGTTTAAAACCGAATTTAAATAATTAATTATTTTATTTAAAATTATTTTTGGCCAAAATAGATACATAATACCTATATACGTTCAATGTAATTCATTGGAGTCATTTGGTAATAATATTAGATATATAAAATTTTATTGAACTTTTCACTGTCTTTTACGCACCTCCTTAGAGCATTTGAAAATTTACATGAAACTTAATTTTACCACTTTTGTGAGTTTAATTTCAAAAATCCCAGAGAAAGGGTTGATATCAGTAAGTAAAATGTGGTTAAATAATATGAAAATAATTTTTGGTGAATATTAACTTTTTACTTTTATTTACCACGGTTAAAAGTAAATAGGGTAATTAAGGGTAAAAATTATATTATCATTACTCTAACACATGTACTAATTGTATTGGATAAGTATAATTCAACCAAAAACAACCTTAGGAATAAAATATTAACCTCTATGTTCCACTTGTATTAGAGTAGGACATTTATTTTTATTTAATTCATAGAAGAGTTAAAAGTGTTAAATTCAATGTTTAATAACTAAACCATTTTTAATATAGGGTTACACATAATATAAATTCAACTATAAATATTAATTAGAAAGATAAAAATATTTCCTATATAATTTTATTTTATTTATATTTTTTAGACATTATATAAGTTAATTTATTTATGACACAAAGATGATGCAGTAATTACCATATTAATGAAATATTAAAATAATTGATATTATAAATATCCAAATAAATGTAATTTGAGACTTTTTATGAATTAAAATAATTTTCTAGGTTAATATGAAATTTTAGGGTTGGTTAGATGATTTTTTAGAAGTAATAAGGCTTTTATGAATCTAGAAAAAACAAAATACCAAATAGTGTCAAAATTGACATAAAAGAGTTTTTAAAACAAATATTATATTATTAATTGATATTCTATTCTTAAAAATAAGAGGTTCAGCCAAAAGACTTATATAATTATATTTTTATAATTAATGAACCCCTTGGGGTTCTCTTGGAGGTTTATAGTAAGTTTATTAACCATATAATATAAAAATACAAAGAAACATGGTAAATGTCAAACTATTTAACTAAGAGTTAAATCTAAAGGATAAAGTTAATATAGTGACCCAAACCTATCTAAAACCTATTGGTTGAGTGATTTTTGACCCATCCCCACTTTATCCTTTAAATAATTAATTTTGGATCCATTAGAAACAAAAAATGATTTTATTATAAAATAATATTTCTTGCTTTTCCTATGGTGCCCCTCACTCCCCCTTCTATCTAATTCAGACCTTCAATTCCATTTGGATCGGCCAAACCATGCCCAAATACCCTATCAAATTTCCTCCCTTAATCCTAGATCCCTCTATTTAGTCATAAATCCAACATATGGATCCCTTTTGATCAAATCAAAAGGAAGTACCCAAAGAAGAGGTAAATATTTCAACACCTCTTTCAAGTTCTTTTCTTCTTCCACTTCCTATTTCTTTGTTGCTTCCATTATAAAATAATAAATCCAGTATATTCTATATATTATGATGTTATTATAAATATGGTAAAACCATTTTCATTATTCTATCCATCCTTTTAATGACATGTCACCGTACGTGCGTAGGTACGACTTACCGTCTCCACGTTGTGGTGTAATTGTTATTCAATACATTATTATTTGGATGGGTATAATAATGATGTGTAATTTATGTAAATAATAAGTATAACATGATAATTATTATGTATATATGGTATACCATCCAATTACATATTATTTTAATATCAAAATAATGATATTGTCGTTCGTGCGTACGTACGGATTACCGTCTCCATGAACGCGATGAGATTCATTCCCCATCATATCCATTCATGACTAATTTTAATTAGATGATTAAAAATAATGTTTAAAGACTTAATATAATTCTGAATATGAATAAGATACATTCTATCCACAACAAACATTACTTATGTAACAAAGTATATAAAGTAAAAGGAATCAGTTAACACCCGAAACGACGATAATACTATGATATTATTAACAAAGTAATGTTAAAAGATCATATATGATATCATATTAATGTATATGATTATTATATAATTTAATAACAATTATTTCACCATTATACAGGATGTTAACCTACCCTTGACCAAGGAAAATTACAAGGTAAGGGTTAATTTTACAACCTTTTCATTATTCAAGGTTATTTATATGTAATTATCTATTGGAACCTCTTTATCATCCACATCCACGTTTCTTAAAAATGTATTCCAAAACATTTTTACTATTTACTAGACTTTGGGTTAAATTAATTTATACCCTTATTTGACCTTATATGTTTTGAAACAAATCTTTTTTTCATTTTCCAAACAAGGTACTTTATGACCTTTTCGACAAAATTAAGGTAAGAATGTTTTTTAACTTATACAGCGGGTGCGGCTATTTTCCGCCGTTATAACGTCATTGAAACTTCCCTTAAAATATTATAAGAATATTTTCAAATATAAATGTTTTCTAATATAATTACATGACTTTTAAATTATTTCAAAATAGAAAGAGATATTTCTATAAAAAGGTTTTTATTTCATCTATGTCAACATCCTTTGATGGATTTTAAGTTTGTTTGAAGTTGATTTTTTATGACACAAAACATACATACTGTATTAAAGGTTTTGTGATATGTTTGAATGTGGATGTGTTATTTCATACCATTCATGGTTTATGGATAAAGTATTGACATTTCATATGCCAGTTTTAATACGAATATGTATGTTATGTTTAAACCTTTTCATATGAGGAATTCATAGGACTTAGTAAGTGATGGGTGGAGCCTGCTACAGCTCCTTGATGCATTGGTAGGTATCACGAGACATACTAGTGTCTTGGCACAAGGCCTTGAAAAAATCTTATTTGTAGTCTTGGCACAAGGCCTTGACTATGTTGTTATGAAAGTTTGGTATTATGCATTCCATCATTATGAAAGTGGCTATTGGTATTGCATGTGATTATTAGACTAGTAGAATATCCATGTTACTAAGTAAATGGAATTATTTTGATTTATATTTTCCATATTATGATGAAGTTTATGTTGAAAAGGATTTTGTTTTAGTTCTATACATTGCCTTAAATGTTTATGCTTATTTATGAAAGTTTACGCTATATTGTTATCCTTACTGAGCATATGAGATCACCCCTTTCTATGTTTTATTTTTCCCAGGATGTGAAGAAGTATATTATGACTGACCTACAAGGATAGTCTATGGGATCTCAGTGTTTTCCATGGAAACAATGTTGTTGTAGTTTTCCATTTTATGATGTAATGTAAACCTTATGAATGTATCTAGTACTTCCAAGGCTACTAAACTAACCAGTCTTTCGAGACTTGATCTTTTGTGATCATGAAAATGTTATGTAATCTTCCACAAACTCTGGGTAACTAGGTTCAGGGCGTTATAGTTGGTATCAGAGGAATTTTAGTATAAACCATGGAAACTAGATTTTGAAAAACTCTGATTAGATCCCATAGCCCTAAGATAGACTTTGAGGATTAGTATAGAATAACTTCCTATAATTTTGGTATTGTATAGATTTTGTGAGTTTTCGAAGTAATACGTCCCTGTATAGATACAAGTAGCTAGAGGTGGCTCTAACATAGATGTACCTAGAGGTAAAACCCAAAAACACCGCTTTGAGCTAGACTCGAATGGAAACTGGTGCACAAAAACGGGCCTTGATGCACTCTTGATTACGACACTCCTGGGGGATATGCTTAGGATAATTCTCATTTTATTTACAAACCATTATGAAGGGTTTATAAGTATATACTTCCTCAAAGAAAACATTTTTATGATTACAAATTATATCCATAAACTGTTCAATTTATGTTAAGTATTTTACAAGTTTGGAATTATGTATTTCAATTCATAAACTAATCTAGTTTATGACATTGTTTAGAAATGATGCCTAGTGGAAGGAATGGAAACCATATCAATGCACTCACTTCATGTAGGGATTTCCCTCCTACTCAAGATAATTATAGTGGAGCTGGTGATGCAACCGGTGCTGATAAGATAATCACCATACTGGGACAACTCACTCAGGTTATGAATAATAACCTTACCCATATGGAGCACCCTGATCCGAAGCATGGAGGATCAATGTTAGATCACTTTATGAGGCAACAACCACCAAAATTCAATGGGGGTACAAATTCACTAGTAGTTGATCAATGGATAAATTCCTTAGAGAAAATATTCCATGCCTTGGGGAGTAGTGAAAGAGAAAAAGTTGTCATGACAGTTTACCACCTCACTGGAGATGCTGATCAGTGGTGGTCATTGATTCAAAACACAAAGGAAGATGATGAAGTATCAAATATGGAATGGAGGGAGTTTAAAGAGATTTTCTTAGAAAAATACTTTCCTCGTGACCATCGAGCAGATATGGAAAGGCAATTTCTGAGTCCGAGGCCAAAGAAGGATGAGAATGTCGCAAATTATGAAGCTAACTTTACAAGGTTAGCGAGGCATGCTGCAGATTATATACGTAATCCAAGAAGTAATATTGATCGTTTCTTGGATTGGTTAAAAACATTTCTCCGTCGATCATTAATCTCACAATCCTTCTCATCGTATGAAGATATTGTCTCATGTGCTATCAAGAAAGAAAAAGAATTCTCTAAGTCTTATGACTTTAAAGCAAAGAAAGGGAAGAAGAGATCTGATGAACACTCTGGAAATGGAAATATGTGGAATAAGGGAAAAGTTAAATATCTATCCTACAGTAAATGTGGGAAGAAACACCTTGGTAATTTCCTAAAGGGAATGGGAGTCTGTTACAAGTGTGGTGAAAAAGGCCACCAATCTCGTGATTGCAAGGGGAATAAAGAGGCTATCGATGTTGAATGATACAATTATAAGGAAAGGGGGAATTATGTGAATAAATTTCCTAAGCATCAGGGGAAATTACCTCCGAAAAGGCCAAGGGATCAAGGCCAAACTTATGCTATCATTACTACTGAGGTTGAAGCTCAGAAAGACGTAGTGGCTGGTAATTTAATGGTTTCCTCAAGATTAGCCAATGATTTATTTGATTTTGGATCATCGCATTGTTTCATATCTTACCATTTTGCTAAGAAAATTAGATATTTATAATTTTATTTAACAAGGGATTTGTCAGTCAAAACTCCTAAGGGAAGTATCATTGCAAAAAAGTTTTGTGAATCAGTCCCCATTAGGGCATATAAATGTTCTTTATCTGATGATCTCATCGTCATACCCATGATTGAATTTGATATAATCCTTAGTATGGATTGGATTTTAGACCATGATGAAAAAATTTATTGTAAGAAGAAGGAGGTTACTATTTTTTATGAAGATGATAAAGAACACCTTATCTTTAGAGGAAAATTGTCACCACCTAATTCTTATCTAGATCCACCCCCAATAGCTCAACTAAATTCAATTATTAGGGAGGAATAGAATGAAATAACTACGGGTGAGGAAAGAAATGTTCAAATAGAGTATGTACCTATTGTGAAAGAAGATGTTTATGTGTTTCTAGAAGATTTACCCGGACATCCTCCAGAATGAGAAATTGAGTTTTCCATTTATTTAATTTCCGGATCAAGGCCCATATCGAAGACCCCTTATAGAATGACCATTGTGGAATTAGTGGAACTAAAGAAACAACTAGAGGAATTGAGTAATAAGGGATTTATTAACCCTAGTGTTTCTCCATGGGGATCCCCTGTCATTTTTGTTAAGAAGAAAGATGGATCTATGAGGTTGTGTATTGAATACAAAGAGATCAATGCTATAACAATAAAGAACAAGTATCACCTACCTCACATTGATGACTTATTTGACCAACTTCATGGAGATCAATAATTTTCAAATATTGACGTTCGATCTGGATATCATCAATTGTGTGTGAAGAAGGAAGACATTCTGAAAACAACATTTTGAACCAGGTACGGGCATTACGAGTTTACAGTAATGCCTTTTGGATTGACTAATGCACCCTCTGTTCTCATGGATCTAATGAATAGGGTTTTCAAAGAATATCTTGATGAATATTTAGTGGTATTTATTGATGATATCTTGGTATACTATAAAATCTACAAAGATCATGAAGATCACTTGTGCATTATCTTGAAGACTCTTAGAAGACACAAATTATATGAGAAGTTTAGCAAGTGTGAATTCTGGCATCAAGAGATTTCTTTTCTTGGCCACACTGTCTCTAAGGATGGAGTCTCTGTTAATCCTTATAAGACAAGAGCAATCCAAGAATGGCCAGCATCGATGAGTATAACTGAGGTACACAGTTTTATTTGTTTAGCAGGTTATTATTGACATTTCGTCCAGAATTTTGCCCGGTTGGCTAACCCATTAACAAAGATCACAGGAAAAAGGGTTAAATTTGTTTTTACAAAAGAGTGTGAAGAATTTTTTGAAGAATTGAAGAGAATATTAGTCAATGCTCCTATATTGACTCTACCATTGGAGAATGATGGGTTTATTATTTATAGTGATGCATCAAAGAAACGAATTGGTTGTGTCCTTATGCAGAATGATAGAGTTATTGTCTATGCATCACAACAGCTGAAAATTCGCGAGCAAAACTATAATACTCATGATCTTGAGTTAGAAGCTATAATCTTTTCTTTAAAGATTTGGAGAAACTATCTCTATGGTGAAAAATGTGAGATTTATACTGATCACAAGAGTTTGAAATATATTATCTCACAGAAAGAACTCAACATGAGGCAAAAGAGATGGCTTGAACTACTGAAGGATTATAATTGCAATATACACTACCACATGGGGAAGGAAAATAAGTTGGAAGATGATTTGAGCAGAAAAGATCATGGATTTTTGAAAAAGATGAGAATTGAAAGGTATCCTATTCTCAAGGATCTAGTAAAGATGGATATGTGAATAACCATAGAAGGTGGATCATCAATACTTTTTCAAATGGTTTCCAAACCATCTTTATTATAAAGGATAAAAATTTCTCAAGCTGATGATGAGGAGTTTCAAAAGTAGATTAAAGCTGCTAATGATGGGAGATTGAGTGACTTCATGTATGGAGATGGAATTTTAATATTTGGGAAGAGTCTTTGTTTTCCTGATATACATGATCTAAAAAGGGAATTGTTGGATGATGATCATAGTTCTAATTTCTATATACACCATGGTAGCACCAAGATGTATAGATATTTGAAGGAACATTTTTGGTGGGACAACATGAAGAGGGTGATTGCTGATTTTGTGTCAAGATGTATGGTTTGTCAATAAGTGAAAGCTGGAAGGAAACATCCTATAGGAACCATGCAACCTCTTCCCATAATTGAGTGGAAATGGGATAATATTACGATGGACTTTGTCATGGGACTACCAAAGACTCCTATAAGGAACGATGCAATATGGGTCATTGTTGATCGTCTTACCAAGTCAACAGATTTTATTGCTATAATATAAGATTAACCACTTGAACGTTTATCAAGACTTTATATTAATGAAGTTGTAAGAGTTCATGGAGTACCACTATCAATTGTTTCTGATCGTGATCCACGTTTTACATCAAGATTCTGGAAAAGTCTTCAGAAATACCTGGATACTGAACTTTGTTTGAGCACTGCCTACCACCCCCAAACCGATGGACAGTCAGAACGGACTATTCAAACCTTAGAATACATGTTGAGATCATGCTCACTTGACTTTCAAGGTATGTGGGATCAATATTTATCTCTGGTATAATTTTACTATAAAAATAGCTTCCATTCAAGTATTCAGATGGCACCATACGAAGCATTATATAGAAAGAGATGTCGCACACCAACCTGTTGGGATGATGTTGGTGAAAGAAAACTCGTAGGCCTAGAACTTGTAGAGGAAATGATGGAAAATGTTAAGGTAATCCAAACCCACATCAAATCAGCTCAAAGTAGGCAGGAGATCTATGCCGATAACCAAAGGAAGGATTTGGAATTTTAGGTAAGAGATCATGTTTTCTTGAAGGAATCTCTATGGAAGGGTGTTATACATTTCGGTAAAAATGGAAAATTGAGTCCCAGGTACATCGGACCTTTCAAAATTCTAGAACGAATTGGGGATGTAGCTTACCATTTGGAAATGCCACCAAGTATTTGCAAAGTTCACAATGTATTCTACATATCACTATTGAGAAAATACATGCCTGACCCAACGCATGGACTCACCTATGATGAATTAGAACTAAAACCCGATCTGTCTTATTGCAAAGAGCCAATAAAGATTCTTGATACAAGAGATCAATTGCTGAGAAACTGGACGACTCGTCGGGTAAAAGTTATATCGAGAAACCATAAGATGGAAGAGGAAATGTGGGAACCCAAGAAACTTGTGATAAAGATCCACCTGAGTCTTTTTATGTAGTAATATTCAAGAAATTTTGAGGATGAAATTATTTGAAGGATGGGAGAATGTAACACCCCAAGATTCCATAATACGCTTCTCTTTGAATAATACATTAGCATGTGTTGTACGCCACTTCGAGTTCTAACACACCATAACCTATCAAACTAGACATTATAAATAGTAATACCCACTTTTTAAAATTTTATAAATTTTATCTTTCAAAATGGACTTCATTTTTTGATTTAGAATATCGAAATTATCTTAGAGTGAATTTTTGGTATTTTTCTGAAAACTTTCAATTTTTGATGAATAGTGAAAAACAATGAGTTATTGTTTAAAACCAAATTTAAATAATTAATTATTTTATTTAAATTTATTTTAGGTAAAAATAGATACATAATAACTATATATGTTCAATGTAATTCATTGGAGTCATTTTGTAATAATATTAGATATATAAAATTTTATTGAACTTGTCACCGTCTTTTACCCACCTCCTAGGAGCATTTGTAAATTTACATAAAAATTAATTTTACCAATTCTATGTGTTGAATTTCAAAAATCCGAGAGAAATGGTTGATATGAGTAAGTAAAATGTGGTTCAATAAGATGAAAATAATTTTTGGTGAATAATAACTTTTTTACTTTTATTTACCACGGTTAAAAGTAAATAGGGTAATTAAGGGTAAAATGATATTATTATTACCCTAACACATGTCCTGATTCTATTGGATAATTATAATTTGACCAAAAACAACCTTATTAATAAAATATGAACCTCTTTGGTCCACTCGGATTAGATTAGGACATTTATTATTATTTAATTCAAAGAAGAGTTAAAAGTGTTAAATTCAAAGTTTAATAACTAAACAATTTTTAATATAGGGTTAAACATAAGATAAATTATAATATAAATATTCATTTGAAATATAAAAATATTTTCTACATAATGGTATTTTATTTATATTTTTATACATTAAATAATTTATTTTATTAATGATAGAATGATGATGCAGTTATTACCAAATTAATGAAATATTAAAATAATTGATATTATAAATATCCAAATAAATATAATTTGAGACTTTTTATGAATTAAAATAATTTTATTGGTTAATATTACATGTTAGGGTTGGTTAGATTAATTTTTTTCGAAGTAATAATTATGTTATGAATTTAGAAAAAACGAAATACCAAATAGTGTCAAAATTGACATAAAAGAGTTTTTAAAACAAATATTATATTATTAATTGATATTCTATTCCTAAAAATCTAAGGTTTGGAAAAAAGACTTATATAATGATAGGTGTATAATTAATTAACCACTTCGGGTTCTATTGGAAGTTTATAGTAAGTTTATTAACTATATAATATAAAAATACTAAGAGACATGGTAAATATCAAACTATTTAACTAAGAGTTAAATCTAAAAGACAAAGTTAATATAGTGACCCAAACCTGCCTAAAACCTATTGGTTGAGTGGTTTTAGACCCGTACTTACCTTATCCTTTAAAAAATTTATTTTGGAGCCGTTATAAACCAAAAATGATTTTATTATAAAATAATATTTCTTTCTTTTCCTATGGTGCCCCTCACCCCTCTTATAAAAGGGCACTCCCCCTTCTGTCTAATTCACACCTTCAAAGCCATTTTATCGGCCAAAACCTTCCAAAATACCCTCTAAACTGTCCTAAATTCATCATAGAGGCCTTTATTTAGTCTGAAATCCAACTTAAGGATCCCTTTTGATCAAATCAAAAGGAAGAACTCGAAGAAGAGATAAATATTTCATCACCTCTTTCAAGTTCTTTTCTTATTCCACTTCCTCTTTCTTTGTTGTTTCCATTATAAAATAATAACTACAATATCTTATATATAATGTGATGTTATTATAAATATGGTACAACCATATTCATTATTCTATCTATCCTTTGAATGACATGTCACCATACGTGCGTACGTACGACTTACCGTCTCCACGTCATGGTGTAATTGTTATTCAATACATTATTATTTGGATGGGTATAATAATGATGTGTAATTGATGTAAATAATAAATATAACATGATAATGATTCTGTATATATGGTATACCATCCAATTATATATTATCTTAATATCAAAAGAATGATATTGTCACTCGTGCGTACGTACAGATTACCGTCTCCACGAACGCGATGAGATTCATTCCCCATCATATCCATCCAAGACTAATTTTCATTAGATGATTAAAAATAATGTTTAAATAATTAATATAATTCTGAATATGAATAAGATACATTCTATCCATAACAAACATTACTTATGTAACAAAGTATATAAAGGAAAACGAATCAGTTAACACCCGAAACGACGATAATACTATGATATTATTAACAAAGCAATGTTAAAAGATCATATATGATATAATATTAATGTATATGATTATTATATAGTTTAATAACAATTATTTAACCATTATACAGGAGTTTAAACTACCCTCGACCAAGGAAAAGTACAAGGTAAGGGTTAATTTTACAACCTCTTCGTTATTCAAGGTTATTTATATGTAGTTATCTACTGGGACCTCTTTATCATCCACATCCATGTTTCTTAAAAATGTATTCCAAAACATTTTTACTATTTACTAGACTTTGGGTTAAAGTAATTTATACCATTATTTGACCTTATATTTTTTGAAAAGAATCTTTCTTTCATTTTCCAAACAAGGTACTTTATGACCTTTTCGAAAAAATTAAGGTAAGAATGTTTTTTAACTTATATGGAGGGTGCGGCTATTTTCTGCCATTATAACATCGTCGAAACTTCCCTTACAATCTTATAAGAATATTTTCAAATATAAATGTTTTCTTATATAATTACGTGACTTTTATATGATTTCAAAATAGAAAGATATATTTCTCTAAAAAGGTTTTGATTTCATCTATGTCAACATCCTTTGATGGATTTTAAGTTTGTTTGAAGTTGATTTGTTATGATACAAAACTTCCATACTGTATTAAAGGTTTTGTGATATGTTTGAATGTGGATGTGTTATTTCATACCATTCATGGTTTATGGATAAATTATTGACATTTCATATGCCAGTTTTAATACAAATGTTTATGTTATGTTTAAACGTTTTCATATGAGGAATTCATAGGACTTAGTAAGTGACGGGTGGAGCCTGCTATAGCTTTTCGATGCATTGGTAGGTCTCACGAGACAGACTAGTGTCTTGGCATAAGGCATTTACAAAATCTTATTTGTAGTCTTGGCACAAGGCCTTGACTATGTCGTTATGAAAGTTTGGTATTATGAATTCCATCATTATGAAAGTGGCTATTGGTATTGTATGTGATTATTAGACTAGTAGAATATCCATGTTACTAAGTAAATGGAATTATTTTGATTTATATTTTCTATATTATGATTAATTTTATGTTGAAAAGGATTTTTCTTTAGTTCTATACATTTCCTTAAATGTTTATGCTTATTTATGAAAGTTGTTGCTATATTGTTATCCTTATTGAGCATATGAGCTCACCCTCTTTATGTTTTATTTTTCCCAGGATGCGAAGAAGTATATTATGACTGACCTGTATGGATAGTATATGGGATCTCAGTAGTTTCCATGGAAACAATGTTGTTGCAGTTTTCCATTTTATGATGTAATGAAAACCTTATGAATGTATCTAGTACTTCCGAGGCTACTAAACTAATTGGTCTTTCAAGACTTAATCTTTTGTGATGTTTCCAATGTTATGTAATAATGCATCGACTCTTGGTAACTAGGGTCGGGGCATTATAATAAATCTGATAAAATTTATAATTACGATGAGTAGCCACTGCAAAAATCATTCAAATAGTTTCTAGCCTTGCAATGGGGGAAAAGATTTCATCAATATCTGTACCTTCCACCTATTCATATCCTTTAAAAATAATTCTTTCTTTTTTTCTTGAAACTTCTTCATGATCATTCAATTTATTTCTGTAAAACCACTTGGTTCTAATAACATTTTTATTTTTTGGCCTTGGAACAAGTTTCCATGTTTTATTCTTCTCAATATAATTAAACTCTTCATTCATAGCATCCAACCATTCTTTATATTGAATAGCCTGTGAAACCAATTCTAGTTCAACTTTCGAGATAATAAAAGTCTGATTTTCTAATATCAACATTCTTATTATCTGAACTAGAGCCTTATGATTCCCAATAATTTTTTTAGATTCAATATGATTTTGTAAGTTAGGAAATCTCATTTTTTCTTTCCCAACATTACTTTGTTTACCATGTGACTCATCTGAGTTACATTTACTTTTATAAGGATTCTCCAATTTATCCTCATCAGTATTCTCAACAACGTTTTTAAAGGAACTTAGGTTTTCAATTACCTAGACATCATATGATTCCAGTAACTTTTTTAAATGTTTGTTACAACATTTGTAACTTCTTACATTTGGTGAATAACCCATGAATGTTCCTTCCTCTTCTTTCTCATCAATATTTTACATATCCAGATTTTTGATTTTGAGAAAACATGGACTTCCAAAAAATTTGATTTATTTGAATGATGGGTTTTTATACCACATTTCACAAGGAGTCATGTTTGTTTCTGATCACAACAAATATCTATTTTGAACATGTACAACAGTACTAACATCTTCTCTTCAAAATAATTTTGAATGTTTTTTTCCTACTAAGATACTTCTTCCCATTTCCACCAAGATTCTATTCTTCCTTTCTGCCACAACATTTTGTTGTGGAGTATAGGGAACACTATAATGATTTTTGATATCATGATTTCTCATATAATTTTTAAAAGCATTGTTTTTGAATTTGGTAACATAATCTATTCTAAGCGATATTATGTAAACCTTCAATTCTTTCTCAACATCGTTTTTGAAGAATTTGAACATTTCAATAGCCCCTAACTTATGCTTTATGGACATGATGTTTTTTTATCTAAGTGAAATCATTAATAAAAGTGATAAAGTAAAAATCCCCTTTTGTTAATTAATGTCTCATTGGACCACATAGATCAGAATGAATAAGCTCAAGTAGTCTACTAGATTGAATCTCAACTCTTTTATAACTTTCATTAGTCATCTTTCCTTTATGATAAGTAATACAAACATCTTCATCTATTATTTCTAGCTCTAGAAAATTATGAACGACATTAAATTTATAAATTTTGTTCATATTTTTCTTACCATGGTGCCCAAGTATTTAGTGCGACATTTTTTTTTTCATATTTCACACTCAAGTAATAGGAGTTATTGAGTTCTCTAATTTGGAAGATATTCCCACTGGTTCTTTCTCCTTTTGTAATAACTTTTCCAAATTTCACACATTTGATGATACACGAATTCTTTATTAAGATTACTTATTTTCTATCATTATAGAGTTGAATTACACTAAGTAAGTTGTGTTTAACCCATCAACAATTAGAACTTCATTGGATTTTAATTTTTCAGCTTCAATATTTACCATTCCAATTCCTCTGATTTTTAAGGAACCAACATTAAAAAACGTAACTACTCCCCTCATGAATTTCAACATGCTTAAAATTTTTTTATATCACTAGTAATATGTGAAGAAAAACCACTATCATGTATTCATGGTTTTTTACTTTTACTTGATTTTAAAGCTGTCTCAACAAAAAATATCTTTCAACAAATATATTCTTTTAAATTCCCTTTTCCTTTCTTTCATAAGGAATTTGTTTTGAAAGGAGTGTCATAAAACTTTCATAATGATGACCAGACTGATCACATCTTCCACAGAATTCTTCTAGGCATTCAAATTGATTTTTTGTTGGATGCTTTCTAATATATTGTGAATTCTCCTTTCTTATTATCTATGAGTTAGAAGATTTCTCATTATTCTTTCACTATTTCTTCCACTTTTCTCAAACCTTCTTTTGGGTAGAGATAATTTGTGCCAAAAATTATAAGCTCTATGCCCATAGATTCCACATCACCAATAATAGCCTAAAAATCTTGATTTTATATTCAAGAAATATATTTCTCTATAGAAACTTTTTTGAGGTTGGTAACATCTTTCAGCTATAACATACTCAGGATGTGGACCATATTTTCTTTTGAGTGAGTTTTCAACTTTTGTAGAGTTGATAGGTTTATAAAATCCTTTATACACCCAATATTTTCCAATACCTTTTCCATAATCTGAAATTTTAGAATAATCAGATGAAACATTATTTTTGATAAGAGAATATTTCACCTGATTCTCATAATGAGCCTTCTCAGCAATTTTAGAAGTCTCATATTTTACTTCGGTGGATTTTTTGAAGTTTTCATTCATCTTACTCAGGGTATTTTCAGACTCAAGAATTTTTGATTGCAACTTATTAAACTCTTATTTCTTAGATTCCATCTTCTTGTTGAGATATTCAATTAACTTTACCTATTCAGAATTTCTAAGTTTATAGCTTAAGATATCCTGAATATATTCATCATCCTTCTTGATGACATCTTTTATTCCATTATAAATTTCTTCATGATCTTTCTTCATTACTCTAATTTATTTCTTGAGAGATTTTTTTTATCAAGACAAGAAAGAATTTTGGTTCTGAATTGATACTCTCTATAATATTCTTTACCACCTTCTTCACTCTCTGAGGAGTCTTTTGTTTTATCAAATTTTGCAATGATGGTTATGAATTTTATTTTACTTTTATCTTCAGAAGAATAATTTTTAGTTGAGTCTGATTCAAATTTATTACTCAACATACTTATTTTATTTTTTTAAAAATTATTCTTGAATTTTCTTGAAGACTTCTCTTCTTTATCATTTTTCCACTTCTTTTATTTAGTTTTTCATATGAATCATCTCGATATTCTCCAAATTTATTCTTGGGGAAATTCATAGAAAAGTGTTTGATTACACCACACTCAAAACATTTTATAGAAAGTTTTTATCCATACTTATCTCTTCCTCTTTGATAGTTCTTATATATGAGTGGCATTATTTTATCATTCAACCTTTCACCTTCCTTATCATAAGAATCACAAGGATTAGCTTCATTAACTTCATAGATTTTAATATTTATCATGGACTAAAAATCAAATTAATCTTTCATTTTCTTCTTAAATATTAGATCTTTCCTCATTTCATAATAAATAATAAAGTTATCCAATTAATCAAGAGATAAATCATACTTATCTTCTAAAGAAGAAATTTTAGAATTGAACCTATTTAAAAAGTTTGTCATAAGTTTTTTCACAATTTTAGAATCTTCCAAGACATATCCAAATTCTCTAATTTTGAAAATAATTTTATTTACTCTAGTAAAGTATTCATAAATTTTTTCTTCATCCCTCATTCTAATGTCTTCATACTTACTGTCCCATATTTTTAGTTTTGCTTACTTGACTTTATTTTTCCTTTTAAAAACACTTTCAATCTTGTCCCATATACCTTTTTAAGTTTTGAGACCCATAAAATTCTGATAAACATTATCTGATAAGGACATAAGGATTGGATTTCTTACCTTACCATCAACATCTATGTTTCTTTTATCAACAAATGTTATAGGAGAATCTTTATCAAAAGGTGGAAAACCAATAGTAGCAACATCAGTAACTTCAAGGCCAAGAGATAGAAGATAAGGAATCATCATATTTTTCCATCCATAATAATTATTTCCATTAAATGCAGAAATTCCTCTACTATTGATAGAATTGATATTATCCATGATAAGGATTCAATAAGGTTACCTATGCTATGATACCAATTGAATTTCTAAGGACCAAATAAAAACTTAGAAGGGAGGGTTGAATAATTTTTTCACTTTTTATAAGTTTCAAAACTTTTAGAAACTTAACCCCTACAACATGTTAATATTTATTTATTTATCTACATTTATAAATTACTCATGTAAGTAAGAAAATTATAGAAAGTAAAGCATAAAATATTTAAAAGTTTCAGCCTTAGTGTGAGAACCTACATCCTTTCCATAGACACTCATATGGGTCTATAGAAATCCACTAATATGAGAAAGTGAATACAACTTATGCCAAATCCCATTAGACACCTTCTATCTCTTGATATGAAATATTATACTAAATCCCATAAGTTTACAATATTTTCTTATAAATTAATTAATCTAAAAAAATAATAAAAACTTTATTGAATTTTCTCCATAAATGCTCAGTCCGATTTGGCTAAGTCAGATCTTTTCAGTACAATAAAGATGGTTTTGATTTTCCTCTACTAAACAACTCAAAGAAAACTTATTCTTTCTGGTGGGAAATTTTCACTTTGAATTCTCCAGTGCTCAGAATTTTGTGCATTTGTGAAAGTTACAAATGAAAAAATGATCTGAGCAAATATTTATAAGAAACTTGAAAAAAAGGCGGGAAACATGAAAACTTTCCCACTTCCTCAAATTTCTAAATCTCTAAAACTTTTTCATATTTAATCTTTAATATTTTACTTCTTAAAATCTCCATAAATTTCTCCAAGATTTACATAAAATTGAAATTTAGGTTTGACTTATTAAACTCTTCATATTTTTCTCAGAATGATAATGCTAGATTTTTTTTTATAATTTTCTCAGAAACATTCTCAAAAAATTGTTCTGATTTTCTTAGAAACATGCTCATAAAATTGGTTCCGATTTCATCAGAAAAAAAATTATGATTTTCTCAGAAAATCGGTTCCAATTTTCCTAGAAACATTCTTAGAAAATTGGTTCTCATTTCTTTAGAAAATAGGTTCTAATTTCTTCAAAAAACATATTTTGATTATCTTAGAAAATAGGTTTTGATTTGTTCAAAAACATGCTCAGAAAGGTGGTTCCAATTTCCGAACTTTCTCAAATTTGTTTTAGATTTCTTCAGAATAGTGGTTCTAATTTCTTAAGAAAACTTATTTATAAAATTGGTTCTTATTTATTCAGAAAACTTACTAAGAAAAGTGGTTCTGATTTCTCTATAAAAGTGGTTCTAATTTCTTTAGAAAATTGGTTCTGATTTTCTTAGAAAATAGATTCCAATTTTCTCAAAAACTTTCTCAGAAAAGTGATTCTGATTTCATTAGAAAATAAGTTCTGATTTTCTCAGAAACTTGGTTCCAATTTTCTCTGAAACATTCTCAAAAAAGTGATTCTTATTTCTTCAAGCATCCCCACCATTTCTTCAAAATATTTATCATGAAAGTTTCATGATTTGTGATAAGTTCTTGATCATGAAAATATCATCTGATTTTGTTTATAATTTTTGAGAAACTTTCTAACATTCGACTTATCACTCTTCAACAACACCCTCATTCAAAAATCTTCAGCAATAAAAGGACTTTCCATTCAGAAACTTCTTTCAAAATCAAAAACTTCTTTCTTTCTCTCATTATGGAAAAGAAAAACTTCTAGTATCCAATAACTTCATCTTCATGTATATAAAAAACATTATTAAAAAAAGGTTATTTTTCAATAAATACAAAAATTTGTTAAAAAAAACACCAAAAATGCTCTTTAGTTTTTATTCATGTTCATTTATTTTCATGGCATATAATCTTATGCATGTGAACTCATGTTAATGACACATTGGTGGTGTCCTAATGTGTTTAAAATAACACCTTGTATTGGCATCTCGAAACATGTTAAGACTTCATGACTAGGGATACTAGAAAGAGAAAGGCCCCGGTGATAGGAAACTTAGATATAGATCATGGTGATTGGAGGGGGTTCTAGGATATACACCAGATTGATGCACAATTTTTTATTTATTCTCCTATATTTCTCATGTTATGTTTGACCTGTCACTTTGGGGGTCCTTGGTTTATTATTTTGTATGACTTGAGATACTTGTCATGAAATCCATTGTAGAATTTATTTATATTACCTTCTATTATGATGTTACCTGGTTTATATTTATCTTGTGATGGTTTTGATTACTGAGGGTATAATCTCCTAATATTAATTTAGACTCACAACACTAGTTAGGAAGCTCTTAAATATGGGGAGGCATGTATAAGGTCTTGTAGAATATCTACTCAGGTGTTTTTTAGGCAATACAAGTTGGGGAATTACAATATATCATCCAAGAACATTGGAGCATTTCCATTACATTCATTACGACATAATATATCCACATACACACACAACAAGATATAAAGCAAAGAGTGAGTAAGAATACCCAATTATATTTTCTCAAATCACTTTCATGAAATCTCACGCAAACCTATTTTCAAACATGTGACTAATGAAATCAAAAATAGGTTTTCACATTTAAAACAAAAGCAATTTATCATAATTGTATATAAAATAAAAGAATTAATTGAAAATAATATAACCAATTATTTTCCCAAAAAAGGTAACACTTCCCAGTTCCACCCCAAAATGTGTCCAATAAGTAACCCATATAAAAAAAGGATAAATGTGAAATAAATAAACACATAACATAATTTTCTACCCATGATCGTAGTATACACTCACTATAAATCATCACCCATCTGAGTGGTTCATAAATTTCATAGCCCTTCCCATATATATCACACACAAATATAGAACTTCTCATTGATCCCAAATACCCAATACTTTAGTCTATACTCAACACTTCTATATTGTTTCTCATATACAACACATTTAGTTTACCAAAAACAATTTTACTTCATGAAAATTATTTTCCCATGTGAGGCAACAAAACCTAATCTTAAATTCTATCAATTTAAGATTTATGAAAACCCATTAAAAAAAAATTAAAACCCAAAACTTTTGGTTTAAATTCAAGAACCATTTCAAACCAAATCACATGGTTTATCTAAAAAACCCATAAAATTACCAAGGTTTTTTTCAATAAAAAACCATCAATTAACAAATCGATTCAAATAGTTATTTGATAATTATTCATGCATGCAACCAGCTTAAAAGCACATCAATCACACAAAAGGAATAATAATATCATAATAAGTGAATAAGATATAAAAATCTTAGACAACGATTATGCAATGATCCTAGAATCCTTATAGTTGGGGGCTTGCCTGAGGTAAATGCTCCCTATAATCCTACATCAAAACTAGGTTCAAATCCATGTGAGAGAGAATTTCTACTGGTAGATGGTTACATAGACATAACACATGTAGGAGATGATGAAGAAATTATGCAGACATACGGTGATGCAAGAATGACGCCGAAAGATGGTGACATAGTCCTGATGTATTCAAGACGCTAAACTAAGAATTCAGGTTAGTTTCTAAGCATTTGGGTTATGTAATGTGCTTTATTCCCACTATCCCTTCGAGGCAGGTACTGAATAAATAAAGCTTGATAAGAAGGCCATCACTTAAAGGGGTTATTGAATTCCTTTCTAGCATATGTGTGTAGTGTGTGTGTGTGTGTTAAATATAATTGTACCCCAAGAACCTAATATATATATTAAAAAAATATATCATAGAACCCTAAATCTGATGTGAGTAGTCACAATCCAATCATCCAAACCCTTGTAAGAAAAAGAGATTATGATTTCTTGGTTCATGATTCAAAACTATAATCCAAATCCCTAGATCTAATCCCAAGAGATATATATATCTAAGAAATAAGAAATCAAAAGAGAGAATAAGACATGGATTGATGAACGCATGAGATCATTGAGATCAAACCTAAAATCCAATGTTGAATCGATCAATACTAGGGAGAAAGGCATCATTTGAGGATGGATAATCCTCATTGTTTCTCCAAAATAACCATATATTCATGCCAATTCATGTTTGGGTGTCTAATGGAACATATGAGAGGATAATCAGGATTTTTAAAGTCAATTCGCATAATGTGAACCTAACTGTATGGTCAGGCTACACGGTCATTCAAGATCATACACTGATTTTGCGGGTGCCTCTACCCACAAACATATCACTATATAGTAACTTAGGACCATGAAATAATAATTTAGTTTCCACTTCCTTATAGGTGACTTATAAAGTCATGTTACACAATCACCAAAACTTAAATAGGGACTTTCCCAAAAAAACTCAGGATGTTACAAGGAAATTGTCTTCATGGAAATAAATAGTCCAAAGTTGAAATAGAATGAAAAAGATATTCCTTTTTATAATTAAGAGGATGAATAAGAAGAATTACATAAACAAATAATGCCTCTCATATTTAAGAATTTTAAAATTGTTGATGCTATGTGATAAAGGGAAAAAATTAAATGATTTAATTTTAGCATAATTATAATTTTATAATGATAGTTCAAAAGATAGGTTGAAACTAAAAAATAGAATCATGAGTATCCTAGGAAACACAAAGCCTAAAAAGTCTAACAATATGTCAAATGAAAATAAAAAATCCTCTAAAATAAAAGGACAATTTATTTGAAAAAGATAATGAGGAGAGATCTATATAAGAAAGAGAGTTTGGTGAAAAATAATTTTTTAGTTTAAAGTAAATATAATTTATAGGAGGTTTTTAAAAGGATATGGTGAATTCAAGTAATGAATAAGACAAATAATCATATAGAAAAAATAAAAAAGTTAAAAAATTGTCTAGATCGCAACTCTGAATTAAAAAATGATATCAAGAACCACAAGAATAAATTTTAAAATTTAAATAGAAATTATTCATAGTTCCTGAAGATATAAGGCGGTAATAAAAAAATTGAAAAAATCATTGTATGTGTTATTAATCTTAATAGAGTTAAATAAAATCTTGAATCAATGGATTTTAAAATAACATGGAATTGATGGAGGTAAAATAAAAGAACCTTGAGGTTGAAAACTAAGAAAAAATATAGAAGGTAGCTCTCAAAGCCCTATTATTTTCTCTAAAATATATAGAATCTATGAAACATAAGTTGAAATATATATTTAAAATGGAATTTTATATGATAAGGTGACAATTTGTTTGACTACTATGATCATTATATGACTTATTGAAAGTATATGAAAATTTATTCAAGAGCTCTTGCATTTAGAAGAGATTATAGGAGGTTAAAAAAATATCTCACTCAATGAAAAATAAATATATTCCATAGATATTGTTTTCTGTATATGAATTATGGACATGAGTCATGCAATTATACGTTTAAAATAAAATAGAAAAAAAATTAATTACACTTCAAATAATTTTCAAAGGATCCAGGTTGAAGATCTTCAATTAAAGAAAAAAAATAAAATTTCTAGATGAAGAGAAAATTATTTTGAGATTTTTGTGAAAAAACAAAATAGATCCAGTGATTTTTCTCAAAAAATCAAGTTACCTCATAGAAGAAAATGAAGCAGTGAACTTAAATGATGTGTAATTAAAAGAAAAAAAGAATGATAAAATATTTATTATTTAAATTGTATGTTTTTCACATATGTAGTGAAATATGAACATTCTAAAGATTATGAGAAGTCAAGTGTATGGTACCATTCAATTTAGAAATGATGGTTCCTAAAGAGAAAGGAAAATGTAAAAATAGAGATAATTGAATATGAGTAGTAGAATACTAAAAATAACTTGGTTGATAACCTTCAACATGATTTATTAAGTGTGAATAAATTATGTGACTTTGAACATTAGGTGATATGTGTAGTCAAAGACAAGAATAAAGGAGCCTTAATTCAATAAAGGATAATAGATTCCAATTTTTATCAGGTAGAAAATAAATACAATTCATGCTTCCTAATAATTGAAGGTAAAAATTATCATGTTTTCTTACAATGACCATATTTATGTGACTATTAAAATTATGTGACATTTAACAAAATAACTTTTATAATAAAAGAAAATAATGGAGGAACCTTAATCCAGAAGTACTAGCTTATTGTTTTTCAGTATTTACATCAACTGGTTAAGCTTCACTTGGAGAACTAATCCTTATAAAATTTCTTCTAGACACATTGTATATAGTGGTGGGTTTCACATCATTTTTATTCAACCATTTTTTTATATTTAGGTTTTAAACCTACACTTCACATTCAAATAGATTTAACACAAATATTTATTTTAAAAGGGGATGGTGCATTTCCTTTTTAGGAAACTACATATTGATCATTAAATGATCTAAGAATATTTTTACCACTAAAATAATCTCTTATAGTAAAATATTAATCCTTTATAGTATGTGTAACATAAAATTTATTTTCAAATTGTTGGGAAGATATTGATTCTACTGATTTTAGAATCAATTTAATATCAAGATCTAATCATTTCATATTGAGAATGTTTTTCTCATCCTTTTATTTTTTAGTTTTCTTCTCAAGCC
Source organism: Viscum album (assembly GCA_963277665.1). Classification (NCBI taxonomy): domain Eukaryota; kingdom Viridiplantae; phylum Streptophyta; class Magnoliopsida; order Santalales; family Viscaceae; genus Viscum; species Viscum album. The sequence continues at coordinate 684,466,799 of OY728145.1, read as the reverse complement.
TTTATTATATCTTCAAATTGATATTCATTCATTTTTCTATTTTCTTTTATAATATGGTAAAGATCTATAATATTGTTATATTTAATCTTTAGTTGATGATATTTGACCAAAACTTATTATTTTAATGCATGGGATGTATTCTCAAGACCTTTCTCAGCATATTTATTCTCTTGAATTATAGGGATCCACTCATTTTCAAAACCGTTTCATCTTTTTTCAATATCCAAATTCATTTAAATTGTTACTTCTACTTATTTTGATAGATTAAAACATGTTTGTACCATTTCTTTAAAACCCTTCTCCACCGTTTCATGCTCAAGATCATGGCAGGTGATCTCTTCCTGCATATTACAAAAGATATCAAAAATATATGATATAATTTATTTTGGGTCAGTTATATTGGATATAATTTATAACACCAATTAAATATTTTTTCAAATCCTCATAATTATGATCATCCCCATAGTAACATTGTTCTTTAATAACACAATTTTTCCAAGAAATTTTTGGTACCCTTCTTCATATAGAGATGATAGACTACATGATACTAGACTATTGTTTAATTCCTTGGTGGTGGATTCAACCACTAGATCTTTATCTTCCACACATTATTTTTATTTTTTGAGATTTCTACATAGAAAAAATTATTTTTCTTTCTCTTTAGTTAAGAGGGATGGATTCTTATCACAAGTCCCTTTAGGAGAAATACTATCAATATGAGTATTAGGATGAACTCTACTTTAATTTCCTCCAATTATCATAGAGTCATTGTTCTCTAATTTATTAGATGAGTCCTTTCTCAAATTCTTTCCTTATATTTTATTCCTGTTCATCCTAGTTTTGGAATACACATCTTCCATGTTTTCTTTGATAGGAAATTCACAGGCTTATTCAATTCTATACTTTATATAGAGTTTGAAAAGATAGATTTAATTCATCAAATAAGCTTCAAATATAAGAATCCAATAGAGGTGTGAACTTATCTAATACCAATTGTAAGGATCACTTTATGATATGTCCAAATTTAGTGGGGGGTGAATTAGTATGGAGTGAATTTTAATCCATTTTCACTTTTATCCCTTAATTTCATCTTCACTTATTTAGTGACTAGATCTCTCTCTATCTCTCTTTTGTTTGGTATATATATATATATGTAGAATATTAATGCAACAAAAAAGAAAACAAGAGTTTTTTTATGAGGTTCATCTCCCAAAGGATTACTATATCCTTGGTTAAACATAGTTATTATCCCACACACAAAAATTCCTTCTTATTATAAAAAGAAGCTCAGGAAAGGGTATGACCTTGAACCTGTTATCATGGAACCCACCATGTTCAAATAAAGTGAAGTATTTTTGTCCCTTCATAAAAGAGAATGGGTTTGTACTTACATGACTCAATATCTTCAATTTTGGATCAAATCCCTCTTGGACTGTGTGAATGATCTTCTTCCCTCACTCGTAGTAGTGAGATAAGTGTCGAATCTCTAATTTGTTTTTTATTATCACAATCACTTAAGGTATTTTCTAACCTTTTATTTGGGTGTATTTTACTTATAGAGTTTTAATATCATAAAATGAAGTTATTGAACCAAAACAGGAATCAAAATGAGTGTAGAGGGTCACATTGAAGACCCTCACTAGGAAAAAACACCACCTGACCCATATAAGACCATCAAATAGATGATAAATCCAACAAAATCACATGTAGCTATGTCATGCCCATTGGATAACCGAGGGAGCTCACTGGTTAGTCATTAGAGTATATAATAGTGATGAAACCTATAAGAGTCTCACCATCTAGTCAGTGGGCTTGTATGAATAGCCAGTGGATTCAGTCCAGAATAATCAAAAGGAATTAAATGTTAGTCTAAAAAGCTTTGACCCAACTATTAAATGGATTGACTTGAAACAAGTCTCCTCAATAACCTAAGAATGCTACAATAGATATCAAGGGAGGCTTGGATCTTAACTACGAACATAAATTTCCATTAAGCAATTCTTTATTGATCCGCGACAAACATTCACGTGATAATTTAAAGTGAACTTCAATTCCCAATCATCAAAAGAAATCTAGAATCTAAGTTCTTAAATAATTTTTATTTTTTATCTTCTCTTTGAGAAATTTTCTCCCTTTTGGTATTTTATAAGTCTCTTATTCTATCTTCTCTCCTTCTCTCCCTTCATCTTTCTTATTATTCATGTCTTCTAAAATATAATTGAGTACTTTTTAATGGGTTTGTAAAAGAAAAAATATCTCTTCTTCATCTTCTTTTAAAGGTTATAACCACAGTTAATGTGAGAGTTTTTTAGATTCTTGGTTTCTGTTAATACCAAGGGATTCCTTTATTCTTTGATTTCTTGGTCTTCATTAAAACCAAGCTATTTTATCCTTATTTGGTTTCTTGACTATCGTTAAAGTCAAGGGAGAAATATAACCCCCTTAAGCCTTCTTGAGGGGAGGATACATAGGATATATTTCTTAAGATGTTATCAAACTCCTTTATCAAAGCGTTTATTTTAATTTCCATAATTTATTTTTTATTGAACTTAATATTTTAACTCCTGATAAATTTACTTCCATTTTTTTTATACTTAAATTGTTTGCTTGAATGATAATTACTATTATTTTATAGCATCATTTTAATTTTTTTAAATAAAATTATCTCCCTTCCTCTTGTCATTTTATCCAACTTTGACATATATTTTGTATCATAGGGGATATTTGTCTTTTTTCCCAAAACATTATCTTTCTGTTTTATTTTTGAAATCAACCTTGATTTATAAATATTTACTGATTTCAACATTCGATATTATTAAGATTCCATATTTTTCAAACACCCATGGTGGTCTCAAATGACACTTTATGGGTCATGAAAATTTATTTTATAGTACTAATTATTGTTATTGGAAGACACGTATCTCATACTTTCTTAGATATATTGGTTATCTCGTATGAAATATTTATACATGGCTATACACCCACTACTAAAAAATAAGAAAAATAAACTATCAATGTTATATATGGTTTTGAATTAGATGGAAAATCTATGAATGTATTTCATTATGGATTAAACAAAAATAAATTTAATCTAATTTATACATTAAAAAAGTATAATTAAATATAGAAAATATTATAAGTAACTCATGAAGGAATGAATAAAGTTGAAGATAATATAATTGATATGTATAGTCAATATTTTGACATTTTTAGTATGTATCCTAAAAAATATATTACAAATATGTTTACACACATTATTGAAATATACAATGGAATAAAGTCTCTTGGATATAATCTTACTATAAAAACACTTGTGAATAAAATCCTTTGGGTATTACTATGTACTTAGAAACCCATATTAATGAAAATCCAATAAGTCAATGATATAAAGAACATGTTAGTCAAGGAGATCATCAAATCTATCATGAATTATGAGATCAAAATTAAGTGACAAGACAATAAGTAAGTAAAAAAATCAAAGGAGAAAAAGACGATTAATTTTAAATAAATTAATAAAAACTCTTATGATGGAAATGAAATGGATCATCTATCCAAGAGGATGAAAAAATTATTCAAAAGAAATAAATCTTATGAATGTGCCAAAATGGAGAATGATCAAAGTGAACAATAATTAACATACCTAGAAATAAAAAAGGGACATATAAGGACATAATTACCCTTGATCAAAAATAAAAACAAAGAGAAGAAGAATAAAAGTAAGAAAAACTTTAATGTTTCAACCTGGAGTGAAATAAATGATTCTCCCTCCTTAAGAGAGTCAAGCGATGAAAGAACCAAGTGTCTCATGGATAAAGCTGAGGTTAGTAATGAAGTAAACTCTAATTACTCTTTTTATTCCTCATAAAATTCTTCTTCTTCCTATTCTTCTTCAAATCATCTAAGATATGAATATCTAAAATATTCTTTTGATTCACTTGAAGAAGGTTTTTTTAAACTATTTTCAATATACAAAGAGAATAAAAATAAGTATAATAAAGTTATTAAAGAAAAGTATCAAATCATAATTGAAAAATATGGATTATCAAAAAAATTGAATGATCAACTAAATGTGAATAAGTTACAATCAACTATTGACAATCTAAAAGAATATATTGTGAACTTCACTCAAGGAAGAAAAAATTATAAATAAAATATTGGGTTTACAATTCCATGAAAATAATAATTTTATAATTGGTTTTATAAATAATGATAGTTCTTCCAAAAAGAAGACTTTTGTAAAAGGCGTTTCTCCAAACAAGTTTTTAAATTATTTTCATAAAACTTGGAATATAAATAATGAATGTAATTGAAAAAATAGTCAATATGATAAACAAAAAATTATTTATCTTTAATCACATATATCATATGAAAAATCATATTCAAAACAAATTTGTGTACCATTATACCTCTTAGATAATATTTATGAACCCAAAATCAGGGTACCAAAGCTTAATTTCTTAATTTTATAGGAAACATGTCTAAATAGAAAATCACAAAAAGAAATATGGTACATTTATAGTGTATTATCTAAACAAATGTGTGACGACCCCTACGAATTTAATAACATTGAAAAACTTGATGATGGATACATGACTTTCAGTGATAATTCAGAAAGTAAAATCATCATTATAAGTAAAACCATTTTTCTCAATTCCATATTTATAAAATTTCTTTTATTCATTGGTTATTTAAAATAAAACATAATAATCATTATCTAATTATGGGAAAATGGTTTTAAAATATTTTTCAAAAATTATTTTTGATTTTTTTTTTATTTAAAAGGAATTTTTTTTACAGCTTTTCATTTTCAAAATGTTTGTATTATCAATTTAAAATATCTTTCTTATAAAAATGTTAAATTTTTAAGTGTTCAACATAGTGAGTCTTGGATTTGAAATATAATCCTTGATCACTATATCACACACACACTCGTTAGGCTCAACCAATATCATTTATTATGAGATTTACCAAAATTTCATTTCAAAGATAATGTTGGTTGTGAATCTTCATAACGTGGTAAGAAACAAAAAACTTATTTATAACCTATATGAAAAGTATTGACATATAAATCCATCAATGTTATTCACCTTGATCTTTTTTACCAACCTAAGTTTAAAGTATCATAGTAAAATAATATTCTTTTAGGATTTTTTATGATTATACATGATTCACTTGGGTCTTTTTCTTGGCACAAAAAATGAGCCTTGTAATGTTTTTATAAGATTTACCAAGAAGGTTGAATATGAAAAGGGGAAAAAATAATTTCTATTAGAAGTAATAATGGGGGAGAGTTTTATACCAAATTTTTGATAAATTCTGTGCTTTACAAGGTTATAAACACACTTTTTCCTCTCAAAGAGCACCTCAACAAAACAGAGTTATCAAAAGAAGGAATAAAAATGTTAAAGAAATATCATGATAAATCTTGAATGATTTCAATCTCCCAAAATACTTTTAGTCCATGTTGCACTCCTCATGTATTAATCATGTTTTAATGATCACAAATCCTATTTAGTTTATAAACTATGTTAACTCTATGTAATCTATCTCACATCAAATGTTCAATAGCTTAGTAAAAGCTATCCAAACCTCTTAAGTGCTATAAAATCAGTTTGGTTACTATTAACTTTCTCTTGATTCACTTTATAATGATTTCTCTAACAAATTATTACGTTTAATTATTTTCATAAATACTACTGCTTAAGTCTGAATACAGATATTTGCCTAAGTCATTAGACACCTTGACATCTAGACACCGTGACATCCAGACACTGACATCCATACACCATGACATCTAGACACCGTGATATCTAGACACTGAACAAGACACCATGAACAAGACACTGTGAACAAGAAGACACCGTGACCATGAGACACCAGGACCGTGATACACCATGACTATGAGACACCGTGAGCAATCCAGACACCATGTGAAGGAGACACCGTTTCCATGACACACTTTGACATCATTTCCTAATATACTTTGTCGTCTTTCAATTTAATCTCTAATAGTAATATTTTAAGATTAAATTGCACAAACATAATTAATGTTTCTTTGTAGACATATCATCGGAAAATATGAAGTATGAGGTGCAGAATACATGCAACATACTGGCCCCAAAACATGCACTCCAAGATAAAAGAGTAATGAGACCCAGAAAAAGAAAGCAGTAGCACAATACAATGAACAAGATGGTGGGCGTGAGCATGATAACAAAATAAATTTTATATAATTGGATCATGCAACTCGACTCTACTTAAGAACACACGAATCATACTAGAATCCCAATAACATATTCGCACTGTAAAACGCCATGAAGAACACAAGACGAATCTGTCTGACTTGTGACACTCTGTTTTCCATATGAGGACTTGAGTTCTGCATCTACCTCTTCTCAGAAGTCCAGAGCCGCAAAGACCAACACTCAGATCACTTCTAAACCTATCTCAATATTACTGCTATGTTGTGTATCATTTTATTAATTTTTGAGCAAAGTGCGTATCTGTATAGAAACACGCTCTGTCTCTTGCATTAAACTGAAGGATACAATATATCCTTACTAAAACATTCTTTTACTCTTGTGTATACCCACAAATAAGTGTTGAAGAGGTCCTTGTGTGGCCTGGTCATCTGTACCCATGAAGAACTATGGAAGAGGTCTCTGTGTGGCATGGACAGTACTGTGTACTGTTGTTAACCCCGATCTAGGATGTGAATCAAGTTCATTTATATAAACTGATTGGTGGTAGGTGATCACCAAGTGAAGTGGATTAGGTCTCAGCTTGAGACTGAACCACTTGTTTCATATCTGCTGTGCTACTTAATTTAGTCTTCTTTATTTTACTTGTTTACTATATAATTCAGAAATCTCTAAATTCACTTTGATAGTTACTCTTGGAAAGAAGTTAAAATTGTGTTGCCTTAATAGAATATATTCAAAAGTAATATTAATAACTGATATTAATATTATTGAGAACTAATCAATCTTCTATGAAGTTATTAAAACAGTAAAACTCTTATAACAGTATAGACTTGATTAATTGGGCTGTATTTAATCTTTTGGGGAAACTTTTTTTGAAATAAATTTTAATCAGAAATTTTTATAGACACTCAATTTATCCCCCCTTCTTGAGTAATATACTCCGACCAACAATCCACAATATTCAAAATCACTTTTTATATCATAAAATATGTTCTTATAAGACCCATCCTAAAAAAGAACCCTTGTGAACTTTTGAAAAATAACAAAAGATGAATTTTTTCAATTTTTTTTTGTTATAAATGTTTTATTCTTAACACTAAAGAAGACCTAATAAATTTGATCTAAAATAGGATGAAAGAATTTTTCTTGGATACTCAAAATCAATTAAATCCTACCAAGTTCTTAATAAAATAACCAATACCATTGTAGAATCCATTCATATCAAATTCAATGAAAATATTCCTAATCATTAATCCTAATTCAAAGATGTTGTTAATAACCTTAAAACTTTTACTTTAAATGATCCAACTTCTCCAAAAGAGCATATAAATGATAAATCTTCTTCTAATTTTTTACTTAGTTTTAAAAAAACCTAAAGACATCCCTTTTAAAATATTATGAGTGATCTAAAAGTTGGTACATATACTATAAGTCACATGTTAAATAAAGTTCATCATTTTTCCTTTATTTATTTTCTAGAACTTCAAAACCTTGATGATGATATTAACTATTGAAAATTGGATTTTTTATATGTAAGAAGAGTTAATCCAATTCTAAAAAAAATAATATTTGGACTATTGTAAAAAGACCTAATGATAATATCATTATTTTTTTTGAAAGATAGAGCCTAGGCTTTTTATTAAAATAAAGTAAAAGATAGTGGCTGCGAAGAGTATAGAAAAACAAAGAAAAACCAAATTCAGTAACTAATTACCGATATTTTGAAATATTCATTCACTTATACTCCTTTATTATTCTTGAAGTGTGTTCTATTCAACTCTTCCATAAATTCTCCCACGTCCTCTCAATCACCCCTAATTGAAGGAAGATACTAAAACCTTTTTAAAGGAATCTCTATATTAGTGATTTCAGAATCAGATATTCCCTCTTGTCCTTCCTTGAATTTGTCAGGAGAAGTGTCTCTTGTCATAGAAATCACCATTTACTTAATGGTCATTGATTCAGTTGGGTCCACAATATGCTGGTGCTTTTTCTCATCAGGAGGGATCAGGGTTGAATCCTGCATCTCAATGTCACCTATATTCTGCTTAGATAAAGTGGTAGTGTTACTTGAAATCGAATACTCAACCACCACTGAAGTAGAAACTGTGGATTTTTTATTCTTGTAAGAAACTAGTTGAAGTCCTTCACTATCCACAATAGTCTTTGAAGATTTAGAAAAACTGTAGAGTTAGATTCTAAGATATGCTTACCTTTTTAATTACCTGAACCAACCATCCTTTCCTGTGAGAGCTGGTGATCTACCTCTAACTAGACTCATTATTAATTCACTTGATCAACCATTAATTCACCGTCTTTATAAGACAAAAATTATTGAGTATGATGCAATATTTCACCTTTTCCTGTATTACAAGTATCAGTGATGTGAACATTCACCTCTTCATAAAAGATGGAAGGCTAAGATTTCATATTATTTTCAAATGTGGAGACATTTTGATGGTCACCCATTTCTGGAAAAACACCTTGTGCCTCTATCTTTTGTTCAATTCCCAATCTATCATTACTTTTATAAGTCACATGATGCTACAACTGAGGAAGAACATCAGGTTTTTGATTTTTTTAACCACCCAGGTTTGAAAATTAAAAAATGTTCAAATTCTGTTTTCAAATTATCCAATACTTTATATGGTTTAAAACAATTTCCTTAGACTTGGTATTAAATATTAACAAGTTTTATTTAAATGATTTTAAAATAGGAAAATAATATTTTGAATTATTTCTAAAAAATGTTTTAAATGATATTTTAATCATTGAAATCTATGTAAATGATGTTATTTTTTGATCAAAAAATGAATCTATTTGTAATTAATTTTAAAATATTATGAGAAAATAATTTTAAATGAGTTTTATTGGTGAGTTAAAATTATTTCATGGTTTTTGAAATCTCTAAAAATGAGTATGACTCTAATCTAAATCAAAGAAAACACATTAATGAACTTCTAAATATTTTTAGGATGGATCAAGATAAGGAAATTAACACACCTATGAGTATTTGTTATAAGGAAATGTTGGATGAAGCTAGTAAATTGGTTGAAAAAAAGTTTAATAAAATTATGATTGGGAGTCTTATTTAACTTATTGTGACCTGAATAAGGAATATGCTTATTGTTTTTCTTTGTGATAATTTTCATGAAAATCCTAAAGAATCGAATTTAAAAGTTCTTAAAAGGATTTTTTATTTTTTAAAAAGGTTCTAAAAATAACGATTTATTTTATCCTGAAGAAACCTCTATTAATATTTTAAGTTTTCAGATGGTGATTCTAGAGGATTAAAACTAAATTGAAAAATTAAAAGTTAAACCTGTCAACTTCTTGGACATTCCTTAATCTCTTGAAGTAGTAAAAAGAAAAATATAGTTTCTATTCCTATAGATAAAACATAATATATAATTTTAGGGAGTTGTTTCCCAAAAATTATATGGATGAAAAAACTCTCTTAGATTTTGGGATAATATTTCATCATGTTCCAGTTAAATATGATTGTTCTAGCATCATAAGCATTTATAGAAATATTTTTCAACATGAACTCGATAATCACATTGATATTTAACAACACTTTTTGGGAGAACACTTTAAAAAAGAAGATATCATGTTAGAATATATTATTATAGATCTTCCATTAGCTTATATCTTCACAAAACCCCCTTTTTTAAAACGTTTTAATTTTATTAAGGGGCTAGTAATGATATGATTGTGAGTTTATTTATTATATATTCTTTTCAATATTTTCTATTTTCAAATCTTGATTTCTTTCAAAGATCTTTTATTTTATTATTTTTAAGACATCTTGTTAAAATTTTCAAAATCTCAAAGGGGAGAAAAGTATAATTTATATGAGAAATTAAAATTTCAAAGAAAAAAAATAGTTTTTTTAAGGGGTAAAATTTTCAATAAAAGAGAGTAAAATTCCATTATATTCAACAAGGAGAATAGATTCATCATCAAAGGGGAAGTGTTCTATATGGGAAAGTAAAATTTCCAAGGAAAAAATAGTTTTTGTTTTAAATAGAGAAAAGTTTCAAGAAAATGGGATAAATCTTCATCATGTACAAAGAGGATAAAATATTCATCATCAAAGGGGAAGCGAGATTTATTAAATTAAGTGTGATATAAAAAATGGTGGAAATCTCTTTTAAAATGGAATGGTTTTAAATAAATAGAAGGATATTGATTCAAGGTGGATACATTTGCTTTCATGGAAATGATATTTCTAAATCTTTTGTATTTTCCCTCTTTTAAGTCTTATTATTTACTATTTATTATTCATCTCATTTTTATCTTTTATTTTAATCTTAAATGAGTGTTTTCAGTCATAAATAAGTGAAATATCGTTGATCCTCTAATTTGTTTTTATGATCACAACCAATTAAGGTATTTTCTAACCTTTTTTGAGTGTATTTTAGTTCTATAGTTTAAAAAATATAAAAAAGGTTATTAGACCAATCGAAGACATTAAAACGAGTTTGTAGGGTCACTTTGAAGACCCTTATAGAGAAACATCATCATCTAGCTGATAAAAGTCCATCGAACAACTGGTAGAACCAACAGAAGCTCCTGTAGATTCATCAAGCCCACCAGCTAGCTGGAGGAGTGAACCAACTAACTGATGGAATATATTACAATGAGGGAACCTACCAGAGTCTCACCAGATAGCTTGTGAATTCAATCCAAAATAGTCAAAGGGGATTAGATTTTGTTCTAAAAACTTTTTATTGTCTCTTTAATGGCATGAATCAACCCAAGGATCCTCTAACACCTATGAAGACTATAAATAAACATAAAGGGAGGCTTGGATTTATACTATGAACATTAATTGCCACTAAACAATTCTTTAACAATCCTCGATGAAAAATTGAAAGATATTTTCATGTAAACTGTAATTCCCAATCATCAAACGACAATTGAGCTTCAAATTCTTCAACCCTTTTTCTTTTTCCTCTTCTCTTTGAGCCCTTTTCTCCCTTGTTGTATTTTATAAGGCTCTTATTCTATCTTCTATCTCTATTCATCTTTCATATTATTAGTATATTATAACATAGAGTTAAGTTCTTTATAATTGGTTTGTAAAACCAAACCTATTTTATCATCATCTTCTTCTTAAGGTTATCAACACCCTTAAAGTGAAGGTTTTTATTTTCGGGGTTTACATTAAAACCAAGGGATTACTTTATTCTTTGTTTTCTTGATTTACATTAAAACCAATGTATTTTATCATTATTTAATTTATTGACTACCTTTAAATTCAAGGGATCAATATAACCCTCTCAGAACTTCTTGAGGGGAGGAGACATAGGGGATCATCCTTGAGCTGTTACTGAACTCTTTTATCAAAGTATGTGTTTTGATTTCCTCAATTTATTTTATAATGTGATTGAAGTTTTAATTTTCCATGTACTTACATTACTTTGATTAATTTATACTTAAATCATTTTATTGCATGATAATATCTTTTATATTATAGCATATTTTTTAAAAAGAATTTATCATAAATTCACCCCCATATTGTCATTTTATCATACTCTGACCTATATTGAGCTACCACAATATTTTTTAGACTTCTACAATAGGATTTTGTATGTTTAATCTCTCAGTTACTTTAGACTAAACATGATCAGCAAAAAGTTTAGCTGGATTCTATCTCATTTTATTCTTCTTCAGTGCATGGGAATAACATTGGGACACCTTCTTCTACTTTATACACAAGATCTGCAATGGGTTTTTTGTATCATTTCTTCTCATTATTTCTCTTTCAACTTAAAAAATTTTAGGTGGTTATATTTGAGAACTTATAACTTTTTTCTTCATCCTGAAAATATATTTATACATGTAGAGAATATTTGTAGAAACATCATCTCTTTCTCACATTAGAACTCACTCAAATATTATATATATTTCTTCATTTAATTCTTGAAGACTCAAAACTCGATTTCCATAATCCTCAATATTCGGTTCTCATGAAATCTCTACCTTTAAACTTATGAATCTTCAATTCAATGTTTTATTCAGATATTACTATTAATATGGATATTCTAAATACTATTGTATTCTTCTTCATTTATATCCTCTACAAAATCTGTGGTTTTTGTTAGCTTGATATTTCCACATAGGCATATTGATGTGTTACTTCATTATTCAGTGTGAAACTTAGAACCAGCTTCCTATATCCCATTCAGTTCATCTCCTTTGATCTTTTAAAGGATGGTGATCATATGTTTGATCATGATGTTTGATCTATGGATAACATCAGAATTACATTGTCTGAGGTAAAACTCATTTTATTAAAATATTTAAGTCTAAATATATATCATTTAATTTTATTCCATATAAATATCAATTTTGGATTCTTATAATTTCACCATGTAAATAATCACACATGCTTCATGTATCTGAATTATCATATGAGGTGTTCACATAACTCGATTATCTTATGGTATTTAAAAAGTCATACTAAGTCTAAAAAAATCTTCGCATGAAGTTTCCTTTTTAATCCATTACTCACGTAGATGAATTATCTTATGAGGCTCCAAAATGTCGTACAAGAAGAAAAACATGTATGATATTTCCCTTTTTTAATCATGATAATTAAAATGTCCTATGACCAGAAAAAAATATCATACAATATCATAAAATGCATACATTTATGACATTTATGCTTTTCATTTCCTTAAATTATTCTTTATAGATCAATTGTCTTACCTGACCTTTCTATAGGATATTTTTTCCTTTCTTAAAACTCCAACATCTAGGTCCAACTTAGATATCATATGATATATTCTAGACATAATTAGATTAAATCCGAACCTTTTGAATTTTTTGAACTTCCTCAAATAACAAAACTCATCAAGAAATTCTCCATGCCTTAGAATGACTATTCTTTTATACCACACGAAGACATCCAATCAAACACACGCACAATCAACTAACCATTTATTACCCAACTTACCGTACATGCATGAAGATACTGCATGAAGAAACTCAAGAACGACTACATGTATAAATAGTTGTCATATGGATTGATCGTGAAGAGGGTATGTGACCACATGAACAATCAATTATTCCAACTAGATCGACTATATGAATAAACTCTGATAGACCACACAAACAACTCTCAGATCGACCACATGACTATACTGGATCGACTGTATGTACAATTTCATGCATACAACTAATTTTTTGGTCATTAATAAACTTTTTCATCAAGTGAATGATTCATTAAAAATCAAATGGAAACAAATCCAATACTCAAAACACAATTTTCATATAAATATTGTTATAGTTCACAATTTCTCCAAGATCTACATCTATGATCCACATAGATTATACACAATTCAACACACATAAGAATTAAGACTTAGGAACTCTTCATATTTACCATATAAACCATTGAAATACTTCATTCCATTCATTAGTTACAATCTTAAAGGCATATTTTGAGTATTCAATTAATCAACCTTGAATGTAAAACCTTTTTTGGGAACATCAAGAACCATCTCAACATGATTAGGTTTTTAAATTTTATTTCAAACTTTCCTACTTCATCTCATATTGATATCATGAAATTTTCTCTTTCATTGGAAAAAAATACAACTTAAACAAAGAGTTAGTTCATCAATATTTAGCAGATGTTTGTGATAGATATGTATGGGTTGGTAAAGGTGAAATGGAGAGAGTGAACCCCCATGCCACACAAAGATAGTAAATAAACATTTTTGTTTTAGTTCGTAGCATTTTCATATTTGTATGGTATCTCATATTCAAAATTCCATACTACTCCCATTTATTTTGGATTATAGGTTGTATTTGTATATTTTAAGTTGATATTGGCATGTTTGTGTTTTTCTTTTTGGTTTTTTCCATTTATGTCATGTCATGTGGTTGAGATGTTTTTCATTATTTGTTTACTATAGTTCATGAATTTCCAATGCATGATGAGGTCAAATTGGGTTATTGGTTAGGATCTGTTGGTAGGTTTATTGGGTGAAACCATTCTCAGGTATTTTTTTTGACATTTAGGCACTATTTTTTGGTCTTTGGAGATTGGGAATGTCCTTTGGGCATTACCACAGATTGGATCTAGTGTCTAAGTTAGGGGTAGCCTAGGTTGGTTTGTGACAATGTGACATTCAACAACACAACATTAAATCAAAGATAATAATGAAGGAACCTTAATCCAAGAAAAGAGAACATATTTTTTTTTATAAAATTGATAACAATGAAAATCCATGTTCCCTCATAATATAACAAAAAAATTACTTAAGGTATAGACAGTCAGTTTGTAAACATCAAGAAATTAGGTAGAATCTCATGTTATACAAGGTTCTTATTTATAATCCAAACATGATAAGACAAATGGAAGGATCATGTGAAGAATATAAGGAAGGAAAGATGATAATAAAAACCAAAAATTCCAATAATAATAATGCTCATAATTATCTTTATTTTGGACACATATCTATTTGTCTCCCATAAATAAAAAGGTAAAAAAATTTGAGAGGAGCCCTTAACTTCACACTCCTTGATTGCTCGGTGATGATATGAAATAAGAAAAATCACTTTTACTCCTACAAAAAACTCTCTATGGAAAGCCAAGAACCAGATACAAGATGAGAAGTTCTTCTTCTCAACAATAGAAAATTTCAAAGGTACAAGAGCTCGATTACCATCTAGTGTTGTGATAATCAATAAAGTTCTGGTACACCCTTGTGTTTATTTTTTTATTCAATGTTTTTCTAAATTAATGTTTATATAAATAATATTGTTTGTGATTAATAATAATAATAATAAACAATTATTCATTCTAATTTCAATGTAATTTAATAACAATTTTGATTATTTTTATATAAATAACTTTTATATAAATATTTTACAATTTTTATATAAATAATTTTAATAGTTGTTGAAATTTAATGTTTTAAAAATTAATTTATATTGATTATTATATAGAAATATAAAATATAAATAATTTAAAATAAATAAATAAATATATATTATTTAAATGATTTAAATGAATATATAAAATTACTTTTTTTAAAACATTTTTTTAGTTTTTAAAAATGGTATTAATCAATTTTTTATAGTTTAATGTTTATCTAATTTTTCCGACATGAAAATATAAGTACATATCAAAATAAAAATTGTTTCTTTTCAAATCATTACTAAAAAAGGTAATAAAAATGAATTTTTATATAAAGGTTATTTGTGTCATTTACAACGAAATAATTTATTTTCTTTTATTTTAAAAATTTTCATCCAAAAAATCATATAACTTATAATCATTTCTTTTCTTTTACTAAATTTTGTATCCAAATGAAATAAAAGAAAATTAAAATCATTTCATGCCTCATATTGTATTCTATGAATTAGAAAACCATTTCTTTTATTTTACTAATATATGAACAAACATAGTGTAAAATAAGGTGAGTGTGGGAATTCGTGAAGTCACTTGAACTTCATTTAAGGGAAGATAGAGTTAGATATTCGATGTTTTTTCAAGTAAAAACTATACCTATAGTATATGGAGTTTACCGATGGAAGTTTTTTATGCCCAACTCCAATAAATAGGTGACTGATTCTTCAAGGAATAGATGCATTATAGAAAGCTGATTACACACCGATCATACTTCATTCAATATATATTAACTACCTCATTACTTGAGTGATTATGTTTGTATGCATTTTTCATAGTGTTCTTCAAGCTACCGATTGTGAGGAATTTCATTGTAAAAGATCTAAGTTTTTTATTATAATAATTTTCTTTTGATGCACCAAGATCAAAGAGTTTTAGGGATAGGAAATGGTTCTTTAAAACCTTGTGTTCAAAGAACTCCCAAGGATAAATACTTGGTTGTCTATGATCATATGATCAAATAGGAGCTCTGGGGTAAGAGCTTGCTCCTACAGATGTCTATCATAGAAGTATTGGGATATAATTTGTGCTTCAATATTTTATATTGAGTAAGTTTTGTAATTTTAGAACATGATTCCTATAGATATAGGTATTTATCCTCTTTCCAATTTGGATTAAAAGAAAAGTGTTATGTTGATTAAAACTATCATGTCCTTTAATAATATATTTTAAAGGAGTTTATAGATTTTCATTTGAAACTCCATTACATACTTTAATTTTTTATTGATCTTGTTCAATTTGGTTTGTTTGTATCATATAATTTATAACTTCTGAGTTTATTTAAACTATTTTTATCATTTTTTTACTTTTATTAGTTTGGATATTACAACATAGAGACTATATATTAGTAAGAGTGTGAGAAATTATCAAGATTTTTAAACTTCAATTCACCCATCTTTAACCTAATATACCAAGAAAACATTTGGTATTAGATCATATATATTTTTTTATGATAATTTTATTTATTAGAGTCTATCTCCACTTTCCTTACAATAACATGTATTAGGGAAAATATTTTCTATTGTGCGTAATCTACTAGTTGAATCTTTAGAGAACTTAAATCTGAATCAACCACCCATCTTTGATGGAGATAACTATGAGTGTTAGAGATACCAAATGAAACATTATGTTATTAATAATGGATTTTATAAATATCTTATGATGATAAGATAATATAAGATTCTAAAAAAACTGATTCTAAATATTCATCTTGAAGATAAATTTTAGTTTTAATTTAATTTAGAAGTTTGAAACACACTTTTATGTGATACACAATAGAAAATATATAGTAAAATTAATTTTTGTAGAACTTAATGCACTATTTGGAATAATATAGATGTTACACATTTCTAAACATCAAGGGTTTTTGAAACAAATAGAGTTATGCTATAAGAAAACTTTCAATATTTTGATTTTATACATGGAGAGTCAGTTATATAGATGCATTAGAGGTTTTGAACTATTATAAATATATTTAAACATCTTATTAAGAAGGAGATTAGTGATGATCAATTGGATGAAAAAAATATTTATATACTTCTGAAGGAGTAAGAATCAAGGAGTACTGTAATCAATGATATTAGTGATATTACTAAGATGAACCATGATGATTTAGTTAGAATTTTATACAACATAAAAGTCATTTGTAGTGAAATGATAAGAAAGTGAAATGGAAGAATATGGATTGTTTTACTGTTATAACCCTAGATCTATTTATATTAAATAAAATACTTTAATGTAATGTACATAAAAACATAAATATAAGGATTATTTAGATTATAGTGTGAAGGATATTAATAAAGAGGAATTTTCATAAATAATAAGATAAATGTTTCTAGAAAGCAATTTCTAGATTGATTATTAGAAGTATAAAAGAAATATATATGATAGAATGGATTATATAAAGAATTATTTGAATTTTAACACCTTGAACATATAAATAAATACTTTCCTAGGATTAAATGAAAAGTAAAGGAGTCTAGATCCACTAAATGAAAAGGAAATAAAGTTTCAAGGGACATGGATACTTAGAGTCAAAGTAAATATTCTTGTTCTGATAGTTCTTTATATATTTATGATATCTGTAAGTTAACCCATTTTTTTTACTATAATTGCTTTGAATGAATCATGTTTCGTAGCTAAGTTATCTTCTAATTCTTTTATGAAATTTTCTTTAGATTATATATATTCTTTTTTTAATAATGAGGTTGGGATTTATCTATAATATGAAGAGATAAAGTATTATGTGATTGAAGTAGAGAATACCTATCAAATGATTTATAATAAGTATAATATGGATAATTCTATGTTTAATAAATCTAAATGTGAAATTTCAAAGATTAATTTGGATTTGAAAGCTAAAACTATTTCAGTTTCATTACCTAAATACCAGAATGAGGCTTTTCAACCTATGTATGAAATTAAAAGTCTTAATAATATTCTTTCTAACTTTACTATAGAAGGTAAAATATTTACATTATTCTTAACTTAATAAAAAACTTAAATGAGAATAAAAAATTTAACATTAATCTTCTATGAAGTCACATTTTTTTCTAATTATTTTGTTCCAATAATAGAACATTTATGTACTAAGTTTCATAGGGGAGGAAACATGAGGGAAATATTATCCTTGAAAAAGGATCAATTATTTATAATTTTCATGTATTTTATTTCTAAAGATATATAATTCATTTAAAATCAATGATTTGGGAAGATAATGAGTAGAACCAAGCTAAACATGCCTTTATTCTACATCATTTCCATAATTAAACATTACAATGTATAATAAACTCAACATCCCAAGAATTAAGAGGTTTAGTGTCTTTGGAGAATAACTACATAACCAACTAATTTTATAATTATTTTAAAGATTTTCCCTTAATTTCATCATAATAGGTATTCATATAAACATATCACTAGTTAAACTCATCCTCAAGCCCTGATAAATGGAAACATAAAAAAGGGGTGATTTCAAATTCCCAGTAGGGAAGAAATAAAAAAATTGGTATGTTACCAAGGGTGAGATCAAAATCATATGAGAGAACATAAGCATGGGATAAATATCTAATTAAAATAACATTGAATCATGAAAATGTTTAATGTGGAATGATAAGTGAACAGGTAATCCCGTATGATCAAACATATAACATGGATAAAAGTCTGGGAAAACATGAGGTTTAAATTAAATCATGGGCCAGGGAGTATAGAATATTCACATATCAATGTAATATGTTACCAACATAATCATAGAATCACAATATTATGGATTAGTCATCACCACCTATTTCCCATATTGAATTAGGCATCACAACCAGTTTCACATATTAAATCAGACATCACAACCTATTTCCCATAGTGGATCTTTCATCACAACATGTTTCCCATTTTGGATCGAGCATCACTACTCATTTCACTATTATATCATGATATGTAAATCTTTAATCAATGCATTAAAGGGATATATAGGTCCTAACCACCACATAAATATTAACCACACACATGTGTACCATAAGAAAATATATAATCACCCCATAATTAATTTATACCAAATTCATTAACCCAAAAGAGTAACTTCGTAAAATTGTTTAGAGGGTGATTTATAAAACATAGCATCATGGAAAATAGACCCCTCTTGAGTTAAAGAGAAAAATGTAATCCAAATCATAAAACAGTGTAAAATAGTTTATATTTAAAACTAAAGTATGAAGATCACATGAATTGACACATATTTATATTTCAAATTAATAAATGAGAACATTTATAGTACGTGGAAACATGTACTTTATAGAAAGATACATTTAAGTTAAATCAATACTTAAGATAATTATAATTATTCAAAACATATTATAATTTTATGGAAAAGAAAATAATTGATGGAAAGGGGATTTTAATTAATATATAATTTTAAAAAAGAGATAAAATCAGACATCATATGTAAAAGTATATCATTGAATATAGGGAACATTGAAGGTCAAATTTCAAAATAAACTAGATAACTCAAAGAAAGAGGCTTATGTTAAAAAATTCCCTTATGACTCAAGGAATATTTGAATCAATAAATATAATACAAATTTCTAGAAAAAATCCTTAAAATATCATGAAATTTAATATTATTAACCCACATAAAAGTATTAGGGTGGTGAATACGTGATTACAAAGAAAATAAGGTGTATAATGAGAAGTTTGGCTCAAGGGACTGAAAATTGAGAAAAGAAACCCCCACCTTTAATATTTTATTCTATAAATGTGCTCTAACCAACCATATAAAAACATTAATATCTTATTTCAAGACAATATTCACACCTAAAACTATTTATAGTTTTCATTTATAATCATTATCTACATGTATATTATTTATTTTTTACCTATTTCTCGAATAAGGTGTTTATAGTTTTGACCGTTTGTACTAGTTTCATAGGAGCAGTGTCACTATTCATTAATCTTAAAAATTTAATCATTATAATATCATTAAAGTTATTTTAATGGATTAATTATAATTATTTATTAAGTTTTAATTTCCTTTGATGAGTGTTTCTTTCTTTATACTTGAATATAAAATTGATAATATGGACATGTTAGTTATTTTTTAACCAATGAATTGTTTTTATTAATTATTGAGTTAAATATTGATGTATAATTTATAGAACCAAAACTAAATCATTATTTAAATATCTATATCACATTATACTATTATTTATGTTTTTATATTAACCAATGATATAATTTTATTTCATTGTTTAAGTATGTGGTCAAACCGACCCAAACATGAACACATCAGGATTAAAAGATGATTATGAGGTGATTTAGATGAAGTGTCATTATACCAATAGAATAATGATATCATTTATTTTATATTAGAGTGATATATCAGAATTATAAAGAATTAGGATAAGAATATGTGGATATGAAACAATTTTGTAATATCAATAAATTATTTTTTCTTCTTAGTTCGCTTGTTTAAGATGATTAATTTTATAATGACTATTTTTCATTAATTTGATTAACAGATAATTAATTTTTTATTAAAAAAAGTTATTCGTATCATAAAAATCATATTTATCCTTTAAAACCATTATTATAACCATCCACAAAAGGAAGTAATGATAAATAGAATACATCGATCCATGGAGGTGGTAGTCCACACACACACACACATAAATGATGATTTTATTTTTTTTAAAAAAGAGGGAGGATTAATAAGGTTTATCATTTTAGAAATCTAAATATGTAATAAATATAATAAACTAAATTCTGCTTTTAACTATCCATGTTATGTGATAAAAGAAAATGAACATGTTTCTTCATGGAGGTGGTAGACTGCACATACAAATGATTCACGTTTTGATTTTTCTTAATGTAAAGGGAGGGAAGGTTAATGATTATACCATAATTATAATAACATATCAGTATACTAGTGAAATTTATTTTATTATTTTAATATGGTTTAATGGAATTTGAGGAAGGATAAATGCACATAAATAAATTGAAAAGGCAAAGGAGCAGTTTGAAATTTTTACCTCACCACTTTGATTATCTCATTTGTGAAGGGGGTTAAACCATTGAGTGGTGGTATTTTGAAAATACAAGAACCTATTTAAGGTGTATAAGAGTGTTAAGGATATGTTTTGGTGGAGTTTGGTTTTAACTTAGGGGGTCGTGGTGTGATGGAAAGTGTGGAGAGGAGAGACCCTTTTATAATTTAAAAGGGATGACATTTTTGTAAATACCCATAAATTTTTAATAATGGGAAGTAAATATCAAGGAATTTGGATCCAAAATTGAGAAATAATGGATATGAGAAGTGATATGGGTGATAAAGGCCCCAAACACACATTCCCATACATATCTTGAACATGTTTTTGTGTATTTAGTCTTAGATTTGTTTTACTTTTAACATTTTAGATTTTACAGTGGTAACTAGTTTTTACCTAAGTAACTTATCCTTTATGATTAAAAAATAAAATATTCCTTATTATATTTGGACATATTGATTCAAAATATTGAAATAAATTTAATTTGTTTAAATTTATAAAAGTGTTAAATTTAATTTTAAAATATCTAGTATATAATGTATTAAAAAAATTTCTTGATAAAAATATTTATTATGTTTTAAAACATTAAATAGATGTTTGTAAACTAGAATAAATTTTTTTTAATTTATAATAAAACTTATAAAATTAATATTTAATATAAAAAAGAGTTTTATAAAATTTTGAATCATTTTTATAAACTAATAATGTCATAAAAGGCATGGTATTTGTAAAAAATCATTTTAAGATAATATTTCCATGATAAATAAAAAAATAAAGTAAATTTTATCAAATTTACATTCTACAATTTATAATTTTTATTTTTAATTAAAAATATAAAATATAGAGAAGAATCATTTTTTATAAGAAAATAATTTTGTATATATTATCTATTCTTCTTCTCATTTATTATAAATTACTAATTAAAATAATGTTAATCATTTATTCATTCCAAAATATATTATACTTGAATAAAAGTAAATTTTAGAAAAATATTTTATTATTTTCTTAGTTGCATTAGTTGAGTTGATATTTAAAGTGAACTTTATTTTGTTTTTTTCTTTATATATGTGCGCGCACACACACACACACATTTCAGAATTCCATTACCATTGTTTATACTTGATAATTATATGGTTACCTTAAAATGGTTTATATATGTTTGGTTTTAGTGTTTCATATGAGAATGATATCAGATGCAATATTTATTTAAGGTGGAAATTTTTTTCTAAAACTAAGGTCATTATAAATTATGGTTCCAAAGGTATAACTTTATAATGTTTCTAGAGCCATATATGTTTTGGAACCAAATACATAATTTATTTTTAGTAAGGAAAGTTGAGAAATAATAGTTGAAAAATTGATAAATAGTTTTGTATAATTAATTTTTGAAGGTATAAATAAGATTAAATTTGTTTTTGAAGGCCACTTATAAGAATCATTTTATTTTTATTCTCAATATTTAAGATTAACTTTGTTTTTATTTATTCTATGTAAGGTTACATACTTTGTTTTACTTATTAATAAAAGGGAAGGTTTTTCATTATGAAAACCTTCTTGTAGGGAGTATATATTTTTTGAAAGTCTCAATGAAAGTTAAATTAATTTTCAATACACATTTCAGAACCATATTCTTTGAAAGAATATCATCTGTATGTATCGAAGGATAACTTTAGAAAGAGTATTTATTTTACTATTAACTTGTGTAATAATGAAAGTCTATAACTCTTTCTTATTTTATCATGCATGTTTTTTTAAAGTTTCAATGGTAATTGGCTTTATTTTATAAAAATTATGATTTTTTCTTTTATTGAGATTTGAAATCATATTTTTTGCACGAAGTGATTCTGAATGCTTAAAATTATTGTGATCAATGATTGAGAAGCACCGTGGTTGTCTATATATAAAGTAGTGGACCCCATTTTCTATTTTTCATCATTTTTATGAGGTTATTCCATTTTATGTCATAATTTACAAATATTTCCCTTCAAAATTCGATTCAACAATACTATCTTTTAGTGAAATTTCGTTTAGAGAAATAATCCATAGAAGGATGATCAATTATTATTGGTATGATAAGTACAAACATTTAATGAAGGGAGAAATTTAGTATCGTGTATGGGAGTTGATTTTATTGGGAAGTCATAAATTTAACTTATTCTATCTATTGAATTTATAATATTTTTATTACAATACTTCTTTTAAAGAGGTCAATGGTGAGAATAAGGGTAAATTCAGGATTCAAGGAGATGATATTTTCATGAATTTGAATAAGTTTGTTGAAGTGGTGAATCTACCACTTTATGGTTGATCTTTTTTTCACCACACAACCTTTCATAAGTTTTTAAAAACATTTAATAAAGATAGAGGTGTGAATATTTTGTTTCAGGTAAAGGAGAAGTTCATAAGATGGAGAACCATGATCCTAAAAATAATATTATATTTTAGTGGATTCTAGGATTCTTATTTCCAAAAAGATAAGACAAGAATACAATGAATATTCAAGATGTTTATGTTTCTGAATTTTTCTATACTATGTGGATGCTTAAAATTATCAAGTTTATGTGGGACTATATCAATGTTATTTTTACAGGATTGGTGAAGTTGAATATGCTACTATATTCTGGAATTTTTAATTGGTTTTTGATGAAGACCTCATAGAAGGCTGGTATGGAAGAATTTGGAACTCTTGAAAGGGTGAAAGAGGTTTCACTGAATTATGAAACCATCTCAAGGTTGAATTTTGTATATAATTTTTAAGATAAGAAATTTATTAAGAAGGTAATGAAACTTAAACTTCTATTAGATAAGAAATAATATAGAAGTAAGTATTTAAAGAAGAAGAATTATATGTGAAACATTATAGAGGAAATTTTGGATAAATCAACAAATAAAAACAAATAAAGAGTTATAAAAAATCTTGATGAGAAAGCTAAGAGGATATAAAATAAGAATAGAGAACAATTAAAGAGAAAATATGATGAATTTAGGAGAAATATTGTTGATAAGAAGAATATAATATGAAGTAGCTAGATAAAAAAATTCATTAAATGTAAATAAATCTTGGATTTTCTATGATTTATGATTATTAGAGTGGATGGTCAAGATGGGAAAAAACACTGAGAATGAACTGATAAGAAAAAGAAAAGCTAAGGCAATGTAAGTTAAAGTTCAATAATATTCTAAATCCCATTCACCACCATCACTAAAACAAGGATATGGGGATAATAATGTATGAAGTTATGGAAGATATTAATTTTAAGAAGTTTACCTCACAATAAGTATTAGTTTTAAATTTTTATATAAATAATTCTAGTTTTTATTCATCTAAATTAGAAGGTTATTCAAAAAAATAAGCCTAGAAGGAAAAATATTCTCCCAATAAAGAATATAAATTATATAAATCTATATCAGAAGAATCTCATGAGTAGTAAAATTTAGTAAAACTTCTAGGATATAATAAAAAGAAGTCTCTAATAGGTAAAAATTAAAATGAAGATAATTGATAAGAAGAAAGAAAGGCATGATTTAATAATATTATTGATATTTTGGATTTTACTCTAGATAATAATTCATATATGGAACTTAGGTTGGAAGATAAAAATGTTAAATCTAAGTCATATAAAATTTTAGAGGAAGTTCTAGTGAATGAATCTAGTTTTAGGATAGATTAATTTGAAGATCAGTTGTGCTTAGTGATAAAATATATAGATGTTATGGATAAATCAATTTCTATTTTATCATAATTTTTTGGTAAATTAGTTCCAATAAAAAAACATAATATTTTAGGGGGATTATTGGGAACCTCACAAAAATAAATATCATAAATTAATTCTATATTAAGTTTTCTGTAACATCTGAGTGTTAATGTCTATTTTTTAGGGTATAGAAATTAGTCTTAGATCAACAAGTATAGATCAAGGCTAGTCCTTTAAATTTCAAGGATGATTTAATGAAAATTTATAGAATATTCAAATAATGGATAAACATATTAAAGAAAAGGATGTTCATATCTAAAAATGACTATAATAGAATGAAATTATAAAGGAGTCAGATGAGTACACATGAAAATTAGAAAACCAGGAGAAAATATTGAGAGACCAATATCAAAAAGATAATGAGCAAGGGAAAATATTGAATAATCTTGAGGATATGATTGGAAAATATCTGAAAAAATAATAAATTCATAATTTCATTATAGCTTTGAATTTCTATTTTTTGAATGAAATGTTTTGATTTTAACTTCCACACTTATTATTATTGTTTTACTCTACATGTTTTATTTTTTAAAAATCACAATGGGGTAGAAATGTTATATGAAATGTTTCCTTTTATAGAGTGGGAGAAGTATTATGAGTGGTAATCTGTTTGTTTCTAAGGGGGAGATCAATTTTTCTTCTAAAATCATATTTTTAGGGGGAGTTTTTTCTGATGTATCTAAGAGTTTGTTTTCTCTTCATTACAGTTAAACATACCTATCCTTGTATGTTTCATGATTATTAAAATGGGGATATTATTGAGTTATCATTCTAAATAAATTATTATGAATCTTTTTTTTTCAAAATCACAATACACTTCAAGTTTCACTTGAGTTAAATTGATGATTTTGTGTAAGTTGTGTGTTTTTATTTAACTTTTGAATCAATTTTTTTTCTAAATAAACTGATTCTAATCCATGAAATTTCATAACATCATAAAGTCACTTAAACTAAATTGAATGGAAGATAGATTTAGAGCTTTAGAGTTTTTTTCAAATGAAATTTGTATCAAAAGTTTGTAGAGTTTTTTGTTGGAATTTTTTGTGCCCAAATTCTATAAATAGGAGTCTGAGGCATTGAGGAAAAAATTCATGTTAGAAGGATGATTACATGCTGATCAAAATTCATTCGATATCTATGAACTGACTTAGTTCTTTAGTGCTTCTATTTGAATGTATTTTTTAAAGTTCTTTTAAATATTATGATTGTGAGAAATTTCATTGTGTAAGCTCTAAGTTTCTCATTGAAATATTTTTCTTATGATCCTATGTGACCAAAGAGTTCTGGTTATAGGAACTAGTGCTTCTAAACTTTATTTTTAAAGAGGTATTGGGGATAAATACATGGTCGATTCTGATCATGTGATTGAAGAGGAGATATGGGGTAAGATATTTCTACTACTAACATCTATCAAATAAGTATAGGGATAAGAATTGTGCTTCCAATATTTTATAATGAGGAAGTTATAGAGTTTCAAAACTTGGTTCATTTGGATTTGGGTATTGATCCTCCTGATGCTTCAGAATAAAAGTGAAGAGTTTTATTGATTCAAACTTTAATATAATTTAATAATATATTATAAAGGATCTTATAAATTGTTATCTAGAACTTCATGGCATTGAATTATTCAATATTATTCTTATTCCATTTGGTTTTTTTTACCTCAGATAGTTCATAACTTCTAAGTTGTTTATTTCTATTTAATTTTTCATTTTTTGTTACATTGATCAGTTTAGTACTTATAATTTATAGACATATTATTACCTAAAGTAGGAAATTTTTTTAATTTTTTTTAAACTTCAATTCACCCCTCTTAAATCTACCATATTGGGACACCACAACTTCAACATATAGATGTAAAACTCAAAAAGGATATTTTTAGATGATTTTGAAATTATCAAGTCATCAACATACACACACATAAGAAAAAATGTGATTCCCTTTTCTCACATGTACACCATGTGTTCTATCAGATTTCATTCAAAATTGAGTGATGTTATCTTATAATCTTTCTTGGAGTTATAAGAACTTAGTGCTTTCTACATTCTATAATTTGACTTTATTAGCTCAGGTAATATGTTCATATAATTTCCATTAATTTAACCTAGAGGATATTTCATATACACCTCCTCAAAGAGACCACCATTAAAGAAAGAAACCATTATGTTTATATAGGTAACTTTCCATCTACCATGAACTGCATAACCGATTAAGAGCTACATGGTCTCTATGAACACCATCGGTGAAAAAACATCATTGTAATTCAAACCTATCATTGAGTATATCCATATGAAACAAAACAATATTCATACTTTTTAGTGTTATATGAAATATATTTTTTCACCTTGAACACCCACTTAAGCCTGATAACTCGATGTCCGAAAGATAGGTGGGTATGCACCCATGTATTATTGTAGTAGATGGACTATATTTCATTATCCATAGAATGCTTCCACTATATTTCCTCTATATCCTACTTGATTATTATGGTCATCATAGTGGAAAAGAAATAGAGGCTACTTGGATTGATGTATTTCCCAAATTCCATGTCATCAAAGTGTCCTCACGGGGTCATGGAATTTGTGTTTGAAATCACCCGATACTATAGATTATCACAGATTAATTTTAAACCGAAACCTATAGTTTTAAACCCACATAATTTACCACTTCACCAAAAAATTAAATTAGTTACCCTTATATATATATAATTCCCTTATGGGGGTGACCCAATGATTAGTTTTGTTCACTTTTTTCCTCAAGGATAGTGGTTCAATTCTCATTGGTTGCAACTTTACATCATAATTTCATGGTTATTGGTTTAATTACCTCAACAGTTCTAGGTAGTGCTAAGAGTGAAGGTTTTACCCAAATTCAATCAGAAGGCAAAGGATGAGACCCGATGATCTTTAATTGGTATGTTGGGGATGGGGTATATTGGGAAGCTTAAGTCTTATATGGAGGGTTAGGGTTTCATTTAAAAAATGTATATAATATATTATTTTAAATATATAAAAATTAATATTTAAACATGCTTCCCCACTTTCTTGTTTGACCCATTTAAAAAATGGGACGGGCTTGCAATTTTTTCCTTGTGTATTAATGAGAAAAAATTGTAAAATATTAAATTAGACTATGTCTATATAGACTTTTTCAATTTAGGCTTATTCCACATATTTTTCAAGGATAAATTTAACATTTAATGAAGTTAAATATACTTTAGAATTGCGTAATCAAATAAAAAATTTCATCAATGGGAATTGTCTTATAAAAATGGTGTTGTTTAATGAATAAATCATATATTGAATAATACGGAGAGAAAATTTCTTATTGAAAGTGTACTGTCAAGGAATTATCAAAGGAACTAGTTTCTATGATTTTTTATTTTAAAAAATGTTACTTACTAAGTCACAATGAAATCATAAATCCCTATGATACATGGAATGATAAGAAACCATCTCTAAAACACATTAATTCTTATTGAATTCAATGTTTTATTTATAATAAATAAGTAAATTGATGAACTACTATGGATGGGTCAATATTATAATGAATTGAACCTTGAATATGGAAATTTCATTTTTAAATCATGCATTTATGGATTTAATGTGTTGTGATAGGTGAAAAATGGGTGTTTAATGAAGAATTGACTAATGTTGGAAAGAACCTAGAGTTTTGGAGGCTAAATGGAGTCATTAAAAAAATTTTATGCTGTACAAAGGTTTCATTGAAACATAGGAACCATGAAACCAAAACAAGAAACCTTTAAAGGAATAATTTCAAGAGACAAATCCATTCACACAATCTCCACATGGTTCACCAAAACCATATAGGATCACCTAGAACCGCGTGGTATACAAATTAAAGGGGAAGTGTTAACCTTATAGTTAATATGAATTTGTGGCTTAATTGTGTATCTCAACAAAGGATTAAAGCTCAAACCAGATGGTTTTTGTATACCTTACATAATAGTACGATTCAACCTTGCACCTCAAAGAGAGGTGGACAGATCAAACTGTATGATTAACACACAATTTACCAAACCATACACTTTAATCATGCACCTTGGTGAACTTATCCAATCACTACTCATTTACCTAATCAAATAAAATTTTATATGTTATTATGACCCAAACCACTTCTAGAAACTGAGAAATGGGTAGTTAAGGGTATCAATTACCATTTAAAGGGGGAAAATTATCTAGGATGGGAGTTTATAGCCTTGAAAGAAGATAAAAGTCCAGGAGAGGAGAAAAGATTTGTATTTTTTTATTTCCTTATTCTATTTTCTTTTCTTCGTACTTGCAGACATGGTTGCTTACTTTATGTCCATTTTGTTGTTTTGATCCCCTATATTTTTAGATAAACCCTATCTTGTGTTGGGGATATGGGAAACAATGGAGTTTAACATGGGTAATTGAGTTGTTAATGTTATGTTAGTGTAATTCATATGTTTTTTTCTAATATATTTGTTCATTCATGCATTCATTCACTGAATATATCATATTTAACCAAGAATGAAATATCCAAGTATTTTTGAAGGAATTATAATGAATTAATCAATAATAATCAAATTAATTCATTGTCACCTTAGGGTTTGTTTTAATAGTATTTTTGGAGATTAGTTCTTAGACTAGGAAATTGATTTTTAAAAGGTTAATAAAAACCTATAGGACCAAGAATGCTGTGATTTATTTTAATCCATGTGGTGAAAATCATTATTTGTGATAAAAAACATAAGGAAAACCCAATCCCAACGATCTCCATTGAATCCCATAACCCTGATGCACATTTTTCCTAAAGTTAAGAATCCATTTTATATAATATCATGTTTTTGGAAACATTAACATTAAAAATATTGAGTTGTTTTAATAAAATTTTAAATGGTTTCTGAACAATCAATATAATATTTAAATAGTTTATTGAGGGTTAACATTGGGAATTAATAGAGGTTCCTCAAGGGATTGACCCCATACTTTCTCTATAATCATTATGGAGTTGGGTTAGAATTAATTTGGGCCACCCAAAAGTATTGAGTTAGGTGGAATGAAACCAAATTCTAGAGACATTATCGGGGAAGCCTTCAAATTGTGTATTTTTAATCAAGTCTTGACTGATTAATTGTTTTTAAAAAATATAAAATTCTTAATTTTTTTCTATTAAACCCATTTCTATTTTTATTTATTTCTAGTATTCACCTTTTATGCTTGGTGTGTTTTTTTGTTATGGAACATGAGTACATGAGACACTGCCTCACTCATTCTAAGAGTATCTAATTATTAGTGATAATACTGTTTAATCTATATATTTAATGGACATTATTAAAGTGATAAAGACCACTTATGAGAGATCACATTAAAAAAACCCCATACCAAATGGGGAAAGGAAAGACTCAACTATTATCCATGGGATTGGATAACAATTCACACCTGGGGGGGGGGGGTATTGAATACTTCCTCTATGTGTGTAGGGATACATACCATAAAACCAACCACGAAATGAATTTTTGTTGCTATTTTTTCCCCAAGAGAAATAACAATACACACCATAAGTTCCTCAAGTATAACTTCCACCCCCAATGAACTCTCATAGTATATAACTTTCCATTTATCCATATAGATAATTTTATCATTGTTTATACACCGTTTAAATATAATAATTTTGAAATAAAACCTACTATTATGCAGCTTATGAAGAACATGATAAAATTTAGGAGATTACAAAGCTAACACCACAATGCTCACCTTCCCAACCTATCAATGATTTATGAAAATTAATTTTACAATTAAGTGTTATAGTATGTGATAAAACTTTATCTCTTTCCTTTTTCATTGAGGGATAAAGAAAATGGTTGGATAAAAGGGTTTCTATAGTATTCTATTCTCAAATGGGAGGATTTTTATGAAGATGTAATAGAAAATTATTTTCCCCTATCTAAGGTAGTGATGCTAAGAAATGACAGTAAAAACTCTCAGTATTTTGAAAATAAATCTATTTATGATTAATTGGATCACATCAAGGATATTTTGAGGAAATTTATAATAATGGGATAAAATTATGGATTCATGTCAAAACCTTCTATTATGGACTTACCACAGGTACAGAATTTATGACCGATGCAATGACATGGGGTATGGTTATGAAGAAGTTTCCAGAAGAGTTATTTTATTTGTTTGAAGAAATGTTGGATAACTTATTTAAGTGGAAAATAGAGTGAGGGGAACAAAATATGGGATGATTAATTCTTATTCAACCACCATGATAGTATCCCAAATGGATGTGTTGTCAAAGAAAATTGATACAGTCTAAATCAGCACTACCATGCATGTTGAATCCATTCAAAACATCACTTGTAGAAAGTGCGGTGATAACCATTCCATGAGAGAGTGTCTAAATATATGTGTTGGACCTCCACTAGTGAGGTGAGTTAAGTCTCAAAAAAATCATGGTCTGAATATATTCTCATTCTATCAAAATATAGCATGGAAAGGAAATACAAATTCCAGTTAGAGTGGATAAAAACAACATGATCTACAACTAAGGCCTCAAAGACCTCCAAGGTATGCCTGATGTCCACCACAATCCTTACCTAAGGCCACAACAAAGTCATTGGTACCAATATGGTAAATTACAAAAACATGGGTATTAAAACTCTCATCCATAACAATCTCCTCATCAACAATAATAAGTGACTAAAAAATTATAGCAAGAATCGAAGATGAACTAGGAGGATATGATACACAAGTTTATCACCACTATTGAAAATTGATTTCAAAATTTTGAGGTGACCATATGAATCATTGAGAAATAAATTGGGTAGATCATGAACTAATTCTTATGAAGAAAACATAGTACACTTCTGCGTAACACTAAAAAGAACCCCCAAGATGAATCCATGGTGGTAACCTTAGGTAATAGAAATGATCTCTTATAACCATCCCTACTAAAGAAAAATGTAGCATAAGGTGAGAAGCATGAGTTTACTATTCCAAATTTGGAATAAGTAGTTGATCCCAAGGTAGTACCATTAGAAAACCCCCTTCAATGAAAAAATAAGTAGTGTAAGAAAAATATAAGGAAGTGGCTATATACTATAGATACATAGGACCAGTGAGATCAATGATGGGAGCAGGGGTGAATAAGTGATATATAAATTTTATATTTTTTAAATTTTAATAACCTTCAACACCTTTAGAGTGAAATTATTGTTTTATAACCACACAAAAGAATAAATACACAAGTCATAAGTGATTTATAAGGTTCACTACTCAATGTGAGTAGCTAGTCCCTGGTAAAACCCGTGATCACACCATCCACTAGTAAAACTATATGAGCCATAGAGAGAGGAAAATACTCATAAATCACTTTAAAATTTCCTGACTATTTGTGTGCATCTAGCATAATTAGTTCATCTCTTAATAATACAATGATATCAAATTTTTGGGTAAAAATAGTTATATCTTCCTCCTATAGATAATTATCAAGTTTTCAAGTGTATTGAGATATTTTTCACTTAAAATCACATGAATAATGTAATGACCTGATCATTTATGAATAAAATTTCATTTATTTTAATATCTTATGTATATATAAAACACATGCACTTTTTTTAGGTTTAAATGACCCTTAAGTATCATTACCGTTGATAATATATCCATTGAAAAGTTATCAGAAAACTGATATAAATATAAGGCTTTAACAAATCCTTTTAACACAGAAAAAGGAGAGGATGGACTCATCCAGTAGAATCAGACCATACAAAGCTCATTTTTTCAGATCTTATAAAGGAGGTAGCATCATTGGGATTCAATCTTTACCATGTCCAAGATGAGCTTCAATACGTTAAGCTTCAACAGAATCACCTATGGGAAAAGTTCAAGTTAATAAAGATTACCTGTCAGGTGATGTTATCTGAGCCGCCCCAAGAGCCTATCACCATCGCACACCTTACCCTTAGTTTTTATGTGGGTGTTATAAGGGGTTATGTAACAAGGTATTTGTTACTTATTGTGTAATACATTTTTATAAATAAAATTCATATTCCATCAATTCCTTTATGATAATAGTCTTTCTTAAAAAAATAATGAATTTGATAAATAGATTATTTTGGTAAAAATGTTACTTTTGAGAAATATATAAATTATTATATTAAAATAAGGTTTTTAATAATAATATTATAAAAACAATTCTTATAAATGATGATTATATCAGTTCTTTATCTATAAATGATTAGGTAATCAGTTTGATAAGAGTTATATTTTTTATACGATAAAACATAAAGTGTATTTTTAAAGAATTTATTTTAAGGAATTCAATTTTTTTAAATAATTAATATTTTAATAAAATATTATTATCAAATTTCTTTAATAAATAATAAATGAGTGTATAATTTTTATGAATTCAAATGTAATTCTTATTAAGGTTTAAAAATTGTTTTTGTCAAAACCCATCAATTTATGATAAATGTATTTTTTTATTTTAAAAGTAAAAATTCACATATTGAGAAAATTATCTAGATAAAATGAATATTATTTTTGGAATTAATAAGTCTAAATTATCCAATGGTGAATTTTTCATAATTTTTTCAAACAGTCTATTTTTGGGTAAAAATTAAAAATATATATAAATATATAGTATGTTTTATGACATCATAATGACCCAAAAATGAGGTAATAAATACTATAATGGGTATTCTAAGAAAAATATATTTTTTCCCATTAAAATAATGTTATTTTATATTTGTTTTACTTACTTTATAAAGAATTAGCGAATCCTCCAAAATGTATAATATATTTTATGATTTTAAATTAATTGTTTTAATAATGGGACTCACCTCCACATAAAAAAAGATAATATTTTAATATTTTAGGATATTGGCCTTATAAAATATTTTTTCCCACTCTTTGGAAAAAACCATGGGCAAATAACATGGGTTGGTTTGTGGTTTTGAATATTTTAGTTTGCAGTGTCCAAAACCTAAATAATAAAGAATTACTCCTCCTTTCCTATATAAACCCACCCAAGATCCCATTAATCTATTCTAAAATCCCTTTAATCACGTTATCAATCATATCTCTACTCCCTATAGTCCTACTAAGGTGACCCAATCTCTCAATAAGTCTCTCTCAAGCCTTTGGGATCACAAATCCAAGCAAGGGATTCCTTCATTTCCCATTTTTATCCAAGTTTCATTATGTCGTTATACAATTTTATTTTCAATTAAAAATATTGAGGTATGATTTTTAACCTCCCAAATTCACCCATAATTAGGTTTTAATGATGAAATACCACTTTATCACTCATTAATTCATTTCATGTACACCCGTTACCATGCTGAAATTCCGTAAGGGATTTCTCTCTTCTTATTTCCATTGAAGAATTTATTCCATATTTAACATCTAAATTCCATTTAATATTTTGGTATATTATAATACATGATCCCATAACTATATATTTGATGTATAAATTATTAGATACCACTTTATCTCTCATCAACCCAAATTATGAATTTCCATGTGATGCCATTATGCTGCCGAAATTACACCGTGATTTTACAAACCAAAATCATCATGTAGTGAATACCATATCTATTTATCTATAAAGGATATTAAACTTTATGAACATATACTTATTGAATGAAAATTAAATGTATGTATTCAAAATTTCTTTATCGTGGAATAACTTATGATGTTGAATGATTCCATGTTATACAATTTATGTGGCACACTTATGCATGAAATGAAATGATTATGAAGGGAGCACCCTAATAGCACTCCAATGCATTGAGTAATGTTTAGTATCATCACACACCATATTTAATTAGGGTTTACTCATAATAATTCATGTTCAATAAGGTTTTACTCATTCTAACCCATGTGCGATGAGCCTTGGATCATGCTAATATCATGTTGTATGTTGTTGCCACATTTTCATGTTATAATAATCATTCTATATCATGTATTTATGTTCATGTTTCTCTTATGATTCATTGATATGTATATTTCATAACATGCACTATATTATTCATATTAGGACTTGTTTACACCCTTACTAGGCTTTATAGCTCACCCTTTTCTTATGTATGTCCTCAGGTTATCCCATGAAATATTAAGTACAAAGGAATATTGTGGTCATATAAAAGAAAGTTTCAATAAAGATGTTGTATTTTATGTCTTAAGTTATCATGTAATGTTCCTTATACCCAAATACACTAGACCTATTGATCTTTTGGGTTATAATATGTATAATTTTATGTAATAAATCTTGTTTAAATATGAAATAAAGAGCATGGTTTTTATAGTTGGTATCAAAAGATAGGTTTAGTTATTTTGGGATTAGGAATATAAAACCCAAGTGGAAGCCTTAGGAATAAGACTAAGTATAAGAAAAACATCCCTAAATTTTGGTGAGTATAGATTTTGGGTTTTATCAAGAAAATACATCCCTATCTGGATACGAACAAGTAGAGGTAGCTATGGCACATATGTATCTAGGGGTAAAACCCGAAAACACCACTTTGAGCTAGACTCGAACGAGAACAGGTGAACAAAAATAAGCCTTGTCGTACTCTTAGTTAAACACTACAAAGGTATATGATTTAGTAAATTCATAAGCTTATTATGAACCATTATTAAGGGAGAAAAAATATCCCATTAGAATATATGTTAGGAAATAGATCATGTATAACTTATATTGAAACCTATAAATTCATAAGTTAAGGAAATAAATTTAATTTATAAGTTATCCATTTTTTGTCATTGGATTCCCATTTATGTTTTTAATATTTTAAAATAATTACCCATAAATTTCTTTTTTTTCTATATAATGGTCGGTAATAGGCAGACTCATGCTAACAATCAATGCGAAGATCAATGTGATGACTATTCTAATAAGATGCCCAATATTTTGGGAGAAGTAATCACAAACTTTTTCATGATACTCTCTTAGTTAACTAATTTTTTAATAGAAACATGGGTCAAGATAAACGTCCAACCCCCCTAATAAAGAACAAGTTGGAATTGAGAGCATCATGAGATAACGACCTCTTACTTTCAAAGAATCATATGATCCTTCAATTGCTGGACAATAGATCAAATCCATTGAGAAGATATTCTACATCCTTTAGTGTTTTGATAAGAGAAGGTTATTATATCTTCTTAATGTATAGAGGGTGAAGATGATCAATAGTGGACATTGATAAAAAATATGAAGCCTGACGAAGAGATTGAGGCATTGGAATATAAGGATTTCTGGAAAATATTTTTTGAAAAATATTTTCCTTAGACCCACTGACTTAAGATGGAAAGGGAATTCCTTTCCCTCAAGAAAAAAGATAATGAATCCATAGAAGCGTACAAGGAAAAATTCACAAGTCTTGCATGATACAGCTTCAGCTTTGTCGTTACCCCCGAATTCAAGGTTGAATGCTTCTTTGGTGGGATAAAACCTATCCTATAGAAATCTATAGCGATCCAAAAATTTGATAGCTATGAGGATATTGTTCGATGTACCTTCAAAGATGATATGGAGATCAGAAAATATTAGGTGTATCATGGGGATAAGAAGAGAAAATTGTACTTTAATGGCAGTCCGATGGAAAAATCCAACGGTGTTAAGAAATTATAGCACCCCACCTTACAAAGGTGCAGAAAGAAGAACCCTATAAATTTCTTTAAGGGGACGAGAAAATGATTTAGGTGTGGAAGATAAGGGAACCTAACCAATGTTTTCTGAAAAGAAAAACCCACTACTGCAACAGAGGAGATGAATTCTCCATTCGACCCTCAACACATTGTGTATTTCTACAACTACAAAGAACTGGGGTACTTTTCATACCAGTTCCCTAATCCAAGGGTTTTTGTAGGAAACCAAAAACCTCCAAGGCAGTAAGGGAGATATTTTTTCATCACTACCATCGAAGTGAATCCTCACAAAAAATCATTGGTAGGTATTCTAGTTATTAATTCAATAATAGAAAACATACTTTTTGATTACGGTTCTATGAATTCTTTTATATACTGAAAGTTTAGTAGAACAATCAAAACACCACCACAAATCATTGAATTAGAGATGTTGGTGAGAATGGAAAATGGGACAATTATTGCATCCCATGAACATAACTCCTCCCCAGTCACAATTTGTGGATTGAACTTCCTGATGAACCTCATCATACTCCCTCTGGTGGAATTTGATGCAATTCTTGGAATGTATTGACTTTCCTTATATAGAGCCAACATAAATTTCCATGAGAGGGAAATCACTCTCTATATGGAGAATCTACCTCCGATTCTATACAAGTGTAAGGAGGATGAATATTCTTTAGCACAATCATCTCAAGTAGGTACATTAATTACCTTTGAGAATGTTTATCTTTCTTATATGATTGATTCTAAAGAAGGAACCATACTCGAAGGAATACCTATTGTAAGGGAATTCACTAATGTGTTTCGTGAGGAATTTCATGGTCTTACTCCTAAAAGAGATGTTGAATTATCGATTTATCTTATACCTGGGGTGTTTCCAATATCGAAGAATCCATATAGAATGGATGTTGTAGAGCTTTAGAAGTTAAAGAAACAACTACATGAGAATATGGATAAAAGGTTATATTCCCAATTTCTTCACCATGGGGTGCACTAGTCCTCTTCTTCAAGAAGAAGGATGAGT
The DNA here is from genome assembly GCA_963277665.1 of Viscum album. Classification (NCBI taxonomy): domain Eukaryota; kingdom Viridiplantae; phylum Streptophyta; class Magnoliopsida; order Santalales; family Viscaceae; genus Viscum; species Viscum album. The sequence continues at coordinate 684,429,220 of OY728145.1, read as the reverse complement.
CAATGTGCCTTTGCGTTGATTATCATGAGGTCAATAAAATCACTATAAAGAACAATTATCCTTTTCTATGAATTGATGACCTGTTCGGTAAGCTAAATGGAGCGTAATAATTCTCAAAGGTGGATCTACGGTCGAGATATTACCAAGGGTCAAGAAGGAGGATATCCCTAAGACTGCTTTTCGTACAAGGTACGTGCACTATGAATTCATAGTAATGACTTTTGGACTCACTAAAGCTCCAAAAATCTTCAAGGACTTCATGAATAGATTCCTTATATATTACCTCAACAAATTTGTGGTAGTAATTATAGAAGATATTCTAATATTCTCCAAAACCAAGGAGGATAATGAGGAGAATCTAAGCACTGTACTAGTGACCTTGTGAAAGGATAATCCCTATAAAAAGTATAGCAAGTGCGATTTATAGTTGAAGGAAGTATAATTCTTGGGTCATATCATCAAAAACAATGGGATATCTATGGGGCCCTCTAAGAAAAATTCAATTGAGGGATGGCCGAGGCCAACATCTGTGTTGGATATCCATATCTTCCTTGGGTTAGTTAGATATTATTGCCAATTTGTGAGAAATTTATCACAATTATCAAAACCTCTTACCAAGATAACTCTAAAAGGAGTTAGGTTTTCTTGGAATGATTAATGTTAAGAAAACATCATGGAGTTGAATAAGATGCTTATCACTACCCCTGTGCTCACACTACGCACAATTGGGGAGATTTTTGTAATCTTTAGTGATGCTTCAAAGAAGGGTCTAGGCTATTTTTTGATTCAAAATGAAAAATTTATTGCCTATTCTTCAAGGAAATTGAAAGTTCATGAGAATAACTATCCAAAAATGATTTTGAGTTGGATTTAATGATTTTCACTTTTAAAATTTGGAGACATTACCTCTTTGGGGAAATGTGTGAATTATATACAGATCACAAAATCCTCAAGTATATATTCACATAGAAAGATATGAATATGTGCCAAAAAAGATGGTTAGAGCTGATCAAAGACTATTGATGCTCAATTCACTACCATCTGAGGAAATAAAATAAAGTGGAAGACACTCTAAGTAGAAAGGATCTAACAACTATTTCATTGATGTGAAGTTAAAAGGATCCAATCTTCTTATATTTGATGAAGATGGACATGAGAATAAAAAATAAGGTAACATCATCAATACTTTTACAAATGATTGATCAATCGTCTCTTTTGGGATGGTTAAAGGATGATCAAAAGGATGATGTGGGAATTCAGAAGAAAGTGGAAACTATCAGAAAAGGTAAATCCTCAGAGTTAAATATTAATGAAGAAGGAATTGTGAGATTTGGGTCAAGACTATGTGTTCCATAAAATACAAAGTTAAATAAAGATCTTTTAGATGGTGAAAATAGTTTTAATTAATCCATTCCAACAGAAAACATAAAAATGTATTGGGATCACTGAGGGAATTATTTGTGGGATAACATGAAGAAGGATATCGCTGAGTATACATAAAAGTGCCTGGTATGTTATCAAGTGATGGATGAGAGGTAGAAGTCTAAGGGTATCCTGAAACCATTACCCATACCAACATGGAAATGGGAAAACATCACCATAGAATTTGTCACCAGACTTTCAAAGACATCCAAAAGAAACAATGCTATTTGGGTTTTTGTGGATCATCTTACAAAGACTGCAAACTTCATTAAAATTTGGGAGGCTTTATTTTTGGATCAAATGACACAAATATACATTAGAGAAGTGGTAAGGATGCATGGTGAACCCCTATCGATTGTATCTGATCGAGATCCAAGATTTACCTCTAAGTTTCGGAAGAGTCTCCTACATGCTCTAAATAACGAGTTGAACTTTAGTACGACTTATCATCCTCAAACTGATGGCCAATATGAGTAAACTATCCAAACACTTGGGGACAAGTTGAGAGCATGACCAATGGAATTCAAAAGAGGATGGGATCAACATATTCCTCTGGTTGAGTTCTCTTACAACAACAGTTTCCACCCAAGAATCCAAATGGATCCTTATGATGCCCTTTATGGGTAGAGGTGTAGGACACCAACATGTTGGGATTAATTTGGGGAGCAAAAAATTTTAGGTCTATAAATGGTTGATGAAATGGTGGATAAGGTTAATACTATCCAACAACACATTAAAGATACTCATAGTTGACAAAAGAAATATACTGACAATCATTGATGAGACTTAGAGTTTGATTTTGGAGACATGGTATTCCTACCCATATCACCATGGAAGAGTTATGAGATTTGGGAAGAAGGGAAAGTTTAGTACAAGGTACATCATCCATTTTGAGATCCTTGATCACATTGGAGCAATGTCCTATAAACTAGCACTCCCACCAAACCTATCTCAAGTGAATGATGTATTCCACGTATCACTCTTGAGGAAGAACATACCTGACCCATAACATGTACTCAATCCAGAGGTGGTACCATTAGAGAATGACCTATCTTATGAAGATAATTCAGTGAATATATTAGATCATAGAGAAAAAGTCCCATGAAATAAGATGATATCCCTCGTCAAAGTGTTGCGGAGAAATCACAAGTTTGAAGAAGCAATGTGGGAACCAGAGGAAATGATGAGGAAAAGTTACCCTAATATATTTTAGTGTGGGAAAAGGAAATTTAGAGGTTGAAATTTCATAAGGGGATAATGTTGTAACAACCTGATCATTTATGAATAAAATTCCCTTTATTTTAATGTATTATGGATATAGAAAAAACATGCACTTTTTTTGGATTTAAATGACCATTAAGTATCATTACCATTGATAATATAGCCATTGAATAGTGATCACACAACTGATATAAATATAAGGCTTTAATAAATCCTTTCAATACATACAAAGGAGAGGATAGACTCATCCAGTAGACTCGGTCCATACAAAGATAATTTTTCAGAGCTCGAAAAGGAGGTAGCATCACTAAGATTCACTATTGACCAAGCCTAAGAAGAGATTCAACAAACTAAGCTTGAACAGAATCACCTACATGAGAAGTTCATATTATTAGAGATTACAACTTGGTAGATGTTATCCGAGCCGTCCCAAAAGTCTGTCACCATCTCACACCTTACCCTTAGGTCTTATGTGGGTGTTATAATGGGTTATGTAACAAGGTGTTAGTTACTTATTATGTAATCCCTTTTTATAAATAAAATTCATATTCCATTAATTCCTTTATCAGAATAGTCTTTCTTAAAAAAATAATGAATTTGATAAATTGATTCTTCGGGTAAAAATGGTACTTTTGACAAATATATACATTATTATATTAAACTAAGGTTTTTATTTATAATATTATATAAAAAATTATTATAAATTATTATTATATCAGTTCCTTATCTGTAAATGATTAAGTAATTAGTTTGATAAGAGTTATATTTTTTATACGATAAAACAGAAAGTGTAATTTTAAAGAATTTATTTTAAGGAATTGATGAATTTTTGAAATAATTAATATTTTAATAAATTATTATTATAAAATTAATTTAATGAATAATAAATTATTATATAATTTTAATGAAGTCAAATGTAATTTTTATTACGGTTAATTTTTTTTTGTCAAAACCCATCAATTTTCGATAAATGTCGCTTTTTATTTTAAATATAAAAATTCAAATATTTAGAAAATTATTTAGATAAAATGAAGATTATTTTTTCAATCAGAACATCTAGATTATACAATGGTTAATTTTTCATAATATTATTAGACAATCAAGTTTTTGGGTAAAAATTAAATAATATATAAATATATAATATGTTTTATGACATCATAATGATCCCAAAATGATGTAATAAATATTATAATGGGTATTATTGGCCCATATATTTTTTAAAATTAAAATAATGTGATTTTAGATTTGTTTTACTTATTTTATAAAGCCTTAGTGAACCCTCCAAAATGTATAATATATTTTATAATTTTAAATTCATTTCTTTAATAATGTGAGTCACCTCCATATAAACAAGGATAATATTTTTATATGTTCATACATTGTCCTTATAAAATAATTTTTTATACTCATCTTTGGAAAAAACCATTGGCAAATACCATGGGTTTTCTTTTTATATTGAATATTTTAGTTTATAGTGTCCAAAACCTAAATAATAAAGAATTCCACATCCTTTCCTATATAAACCCACCCAATCTCCCATTAATCTTTACCCAAATCCATTTAAACACATATTTACTCTACTATAAACTCCATATAGTCCTCAAAAGGATCCCCAAGCTCCCAATAAGGCTCTCTCAAGCCTCTCCCAAGCCTTTGGGATCATACATCCAAGTAAGGGATTCCTTCTTTTCCCATTTTTATCCATGTTTATGGATGTTGTTATACCCTTTTATTTTCAATTACAAATATTGTGGTATTATTTCAAACCCACCACACTACCCTACTTATGTTTTAATGATTATATACTACTTTCTCTCTCATTAATGCCTTCCGTGTACACCCGCTACCATGCTGAAATTTCGTAAGGAATTTCTCTCTTGTTATTTCCATTCAAGAATTTCTTCCATATTATGCATCTAAATTCCATTTAATTTATTTGGATATTAAGTTACATCATCCCCTTATTGTATATTTAATTTATAAATGATGATATACCCCTTTATCTCTCATCAACCCAACTTATGAATTTCTATATGATGCCATTATACTGCCGAAATTGTACCGTGATTTTCCTTGACAAAATCATTACGTAGTGAATACCACACCCATTTCTCTATCAAGGGTATTCACCTTTATGAACATATAATTATTTAATGGTACTCACATATATTTATTCCAAATTCATTGATAATGTAATAACTTATTATGTTGAATGATTCCATGTTATACGATCTATGTGGCACACTTATGCATGAAATGAAATGGTTATGAAGGGTGCACCTTGATAGCGCTCCAATGCATTGGGTAATATTTAGTATCATGATACTTCATGTTAAATGAGGGTTTAATCATACTAATTCATGTGAAATTATGGTTTAATCATGCTAATACATGTGCAATGAGCCTTGGCTCATGATAATTTCATGTTGTATGTTGTTGCTACATTTCCATGTTACGATAATCATGCTATATCATGTCATTATGTTCATGTTTCTCTTGTGCTCCATTTATTTGTCTATTACCTAACATGTATTGTATTCTTCATGTTATTTCTTATTTACTCCCTTAATGGGATTTATAGATCACCCTTTTCTTATGTATGGTCTCATGTTATCCCATGCAATGCTAAGTACGAAAGAATGTTGTGGTCACGTAAAAGAAGTTGTCAATAAAGATATTGTATTTTATGTCTTAAGTTGTCATGTAATATTCCTAATCCCCATAGACACTAGACCTCTTGATATTCTAGGTTGTAATAAGTGAAATTTTATGTAATAATTCTTGTTTAAATATGAAATAAAGAGAAAGTTTTTTATAAAAAACTACATAATACAACTTTACAGGCTGACTGCACCACCATCGAGAATACAAAACTTTAGAGAATAATGGTAGTAATAGCTTCTCCCTTATTTATCTTTCATATGTGAACTTCTTGGCTAACATGCCTAGTTTTTTTCTACATAGACCACATTAAAAATTCTTTCCTTTCTCAACTGAAAATATTATTCACAAAAATACCCTATGAATAATAATTATTATTTTTACTACCACCAGATCGATCTTCAAACTGCAAATATATAGTTTTAATAATTTAAACTTAAATATCTTAAATACTTATATTAAAAAAACCCTTTAACTTATCTCTTCAAAACTGATGAATAACTACATTTAATAACTTCCACATAATATTGGAAGTCTAATTCATTGATACCATTGAACCTATAAAACCTCTATTATGCATGAAATTTAACTAATTCACACATGCATGATATTTATAACCACTTGTAAATATATAGAATTTCTATTCCTGGTAGAAAACTCATGATTTATTCTCCCTTCCTCAATCTTTTAATTATTACTCTTCTCTCTATGATAATATGAATTCATTTTAAATAAAACATAAATATATTAGAATTAATTAATCACATGGAGTCATGGATTCCTCCTGTGTGGAGTCCATCTTCCCATAAGATCTTATTATTATTCTTTTAAGAAATCCTACATGAATCCTGATAATTACCATGATAATTATTTTCATTAACAAACACAACACCTATCACCATTTGTCTTAACCATCCTAAAAACTGAATAATTTTGAAAAAAAATATTTATATGTTCTTCCTCTTTATATAGAAATATATTAGTACTGAATAATCCAATTTTGTATCAACCTTTATTTATGATGTTTTAAGCATTGGAATATGGCTATAGAATTATCCCATCAAAATAACCTTCAGGCATGAAATCTAGAAACTTCTATTTTTCAGACAAAATTTCATCAAAAAATCTTTCAGTATAAGATTGACCATATGAAGAAATCACTAAGGGATCAACCAAATGATACAAACAATCAATAATCGATAATAAGACAGACAAGTGACCATATAAACATATGACTGATTGTGAGGAAACTAAATCCATGAATAAACATTGATTAACCTCATGAAAATAAATTATGAATCAATTAACCAAATGTAAAAAATATAGAATTACAATGTAAGTCAACAATATTAGGATAAAATAATTATACCAAACACATGAAAAATATCGAGATTGATCGTGCCTATCTTCATCTGAAAATTTCTAACTTCCTTCTCTTTGAACCAAAGCCTCCTAAAATAATCTCTAGCCTTCTTCAATAATATAAAAAACGCTCTTAACATGATTTAGATAGTTTCTCTATAACCACTAACACATTACCTTGATTTATTTTAAGAAACTCTCAATAATTATCATAATTAAAATATGATTTATGTTTTTTTAACAAGATAAAACATACGAATCATATTAACTACAACTTCTCTTTACTATATTTATAATCTTGGGACCAACTACTGGATTTTATTGAAAAACATGAAACATAAATCACTATCAAACTCAAGATCTTAGAAATGGATTATCAATCAATATTTCTAAGCCTAATTGAGTAAAATCAGTGTAGGAAACAAGAACATTGAATAATCATACATGGCTATCCATAAAAATATAGTGTTATATATTCATTTTCTATAAACTGAGCCACACATTCTTCAATAAATAATTCATCATCACATCATCAAAACCTCAAAACAATTCTTGAAACCTATGATAAAACATTTCTTTCAACCACTTCAATAAACTTTTCAAATAGTTAACATATGCTGTAATAAAATCTTACCCATTTTAAAATATCTATAAAAATATATGCTCCCCCTTAAGAGAAACACATATCATTGGATACCCCTATAAATATTCCCCCCCCTTTAAAAAAATTCAAATAGATAAATATAAAGATATATTTATTTTGTCATTTATTTTTCTCCCCATTAGAAAATAATATCCAAAGAAAAAAAGAGAGGGTAAAATACACCATACCTTAGCCTTGATATAGGCGAGGTTGATCACCTAACATCAATATTATATTTTTGAAGGCCTCTTTTGACATTGTATTGGTGAATACAAAGGCTATTTTCTCATTTTTAGGAACATAATCCAACTTTAATTCATTTATCTCTAAAATATCATTGATAAAATGATATTTAATATCAATGTTCTTGATTATTGAATGCTGAAAAAAATTCTTTGACAAATTTATATCACTTTGATTATCACATCCAAGAAGAACTGGTAGCTTAACTTCATACATTAAATATTCTAACTATATCTTCATCAAAATTAACTAAGTTATGGCATGAGTTATAACCACATAATCTTCCTAATTTGTGGTTAAATCCATATAGATATTTTTTTAGTGTTCCAAAAAAACACACCTATCACAATTGAATAAAACTCCACTAGATGTGGATCTTCTATCTTTAACATAGCCTTACCAATTTTCTTATGTATAACCAAACATATCTAACTTTCCTTTTTATATCATATTTCAACCCAAAAATATGTTTTACCATTTATATATATGATAATTATTCATCATACTACAAAATTAAATTCTTTAAGTGAACTTTTATACCTATCCTAAAGGAGGAAAACGTATATTAAATCTAACCTAGAATATATAAGTTATAACAGACTTACAAATAACTTCCTAAATTCTATATTATTAACATACCACCCTTGATCATCTTCAAAAATCTTTATTCCCACTGAAATGGGTGTTTAAACAAAATTCAAACCTTTCATAACAAACATTTTCAAGAGTTCCTAAACCTAAGTATACTGAGAAAGAAAAATATGAACTTTATATTGAGAGATTTGTAAGAAAACAAAGCACCTCATCTCTCCCAACATAGACATTTTAAATAATGTATTCATCTCCTTTATAAATTTTTCAAACATTTCTTCATTATTTCCAACAAATATAATGTCATTTATATAAACTATAACAAGAAGGGATGCTTATTTTCATCTTTTATGCATATATTTTTATCCACTCTTCCCATTTTGAAATTAAACCTCTTCAAGTAGGTGACCAACTTAGAAAATTAAGATCATGGGGATTATTTAAAACCATATAAATCCTTTTTTAAATTAGAAACACAATTTACGTATTATCCAAGTAATAACCCACATGATTTCTTAATGTATACCTCCTATTATAACTAATTATTTAGTAAGGTAGACTTGATATCAATTTGGAATATCTTGTAATTACTTTGTGTTGTAATAATAAGTAAATTTTGAATGGTTTTAGGCTTTGATACTAGTAAAAAAGTCTCATCAAAGTCAACTCATTCATCCTTTGAATAGAATTTATGCACCAATCTTGATTTATTTCTCACCACTTCTCCCTTTTTATTTAATTTGTTATAGAATACCCTCTAGATTCCAATTATGTCCTTGTATTTAGGTTTGGGAACTAACTATAAAGTATCATTATTCTAAATTTAGTCTAATTTTTTATCAATAACACTAACTTACTCTTGATCCTCTAATAAGTCTTCATCATATTTAGGTTTAACTTGAGAGAATAATAATGTATGAGATGTTGTCTTTAGAGTTCTCATAGTCTATACCTACTGTTCAAGATTTACAATGATTTTTTCAACCTGAACATACCTTTTGTACTTTAGATGAGTTGGATATATTTTTTATTTATCACTTGAAAATGATGAATCTTCTTATATAGCATGAACATCTTCAATTCTTTCATCTTTATATGATATTTATTCTAGTTTTTTAATAAAAATTACATCAAAATCACTTCTGTAACTTACTTCATTATCAAAAACTTACTTCTTTGTATATTATTGTATCTTTAAATTGTTCGTATCAAAAATTCTTCAAGGCTCCTTATTATAATATTGATATCCACTTCTATTTGGAGGTTAAACAAGAAAAATTTTAGCAACACCTCATGGACCAAACTTACTAATATTTTAACCTTTAATTTTGATAATACAAGGATTTTAAAACACTATAAGATACTTTAAACATGGAGTATCCTTTTATTATATCTCATATATATTCTTATTAGAATTTAGTCTATAAAAATAATTATTTTGAACATGATTTTCTACTCTAATATCATGCCTCCAAAAATACTGAGAGGTATCATTATCAATTAACATTTTTTAATCCATATTTTCTAATATTTTATTCTTTCATTCCACCATAACATTTCATTGTGGTATGTATGGTGTACTAAGTTCATGAAAAAAAATACATGTTTTAAAATATAATCTTCAATTTTTTTAGTGTAATCAGAACTATTATCTGTCAGGATTTTCTTCAAGGAGTAACTATACTCCCTTTCATCACTTCTCCTAAAAATCTTGAAGATATTTAGAGGCTTTGATTTATGTTTTTCGAACGTAATGAATTACATATAATTAGAGTCATTAATAAAGGAAATTAAATACTTATCTCTATTTATTTATTACTTTATCATGGTCCCATAGATTTCAGAATGAATCGGCTCCAATGGACGAGTTGTGTGAATCTCAAACTTCTTGGGGGATGAACAAGTAATCTTCCCATTCGAACATGTATATAAAATTCAATAAATATCTATTTAAACTTAATAATATCACAAACACCTTCTATTTTACTACTACTACTCATATTCCATTGGACAAGAAGGGAAATCCTTGTATTCCAATGTTCATTCTCTCTATTCGTGATCAATTAGCATGAATTCTATGCATCTCCAACCTAAAATAAGTTACCCATTATTCATTGTCCTCTTTTCATAGCCTTTCCTTTTTCAATAATTTTCACCAAGAATCCATATTTCCTAAATATAACCTCTTTTCCTTCATTATAGGGCTAAAAACACACAACAAATTGTGTCTCAACCCATAAATGTGAATGATGTTCTTAGATTTTAATTTTAATTTTCCAATTACAATAAAACCAACCCTTATTATCTCAAGTGAAACAGAATTTATAAAATACATAAAACTTTCTATAAAATTATCTTAATTATTTAAAAACTTTAATTATCTAGTCATATGTGAACTTAACCCACTGTCCAAAATCCATGGACATTCTTTCTTTGATACTTTAAGTGAAAATTTTACAATAAGAGACTTTTATTTACCTTTTTACTTTTTTTCTTGGGACTTATTTCTAAGTTGGGATGGTATAAAGGTGAGATATCATTTAGAAAGGGGATCTAGCTGATCAAATCTTCCACACACTTATTATAACACATGAAATATATTTTTAGTTCTTAATCCATATTTTTCATATTATTTTTGAATGCATCTATTTTAAGTGGGTTGAACCCCCATAAAATATTTTATCCCAAGATTTATAGATTCAATGGGATATTGGTAATTGAACCAACACATCATAGAAATATTCCAAAAACTACCAATGTTCTAACATTATCCATAAAATGAACAATTTTCTTTAAAACTACATGATGCCTAGAATTATGCCTCTAACTTTCATCATTATTTTGATCATAAATATTGGATACTTTTTTTGAATAATTTTTTATAAACTCTAGAAATATTCATCTTCATAATAGAATTATATTCCTCATTTTTAGATTCACCAATTTTATAATATTTTTAATTAAGGTTTTCATTTCCATAATTTAAAAAATTTCTAGACTTAATGATTTAGAAAAAACATAGTTCTTTTGACTTGATTCTTCTTCTTATACTTTTTATCAATCTTTTCAACATAAAAATCATCCTAGGAGGATTTTTTATATTATTCAACTTTATTGTACTTTGACCTTTCTCCATATTCTTGAATAGAATTTTGAAAAATGATTCTAGATAAGATAAGTACACCTTATACATTTACTAGTTTCAGTTGTATAAGATAATTCTCCTTCGAAAATTATTTATAATTTTATTAAATCTTGATAATAAAGGTCTTATCATAATAAATTAATTTTTGTATATCATAAATATCCTTTAAAATATTATTTTTTTATTATTTATTTAATGATTCCATACTTTTGGTAAATTGATCATATTTATTAAAATTTATACTCTCTTTTTCAAGCATTGAAATTTTGGAGAGACATTCTATCAATTTTATTTTCAGTATGAAATACATTTGAGTTTCCTCATTTTTAGTTATAGAATTATTACCTTAATTAATAGTGAATTATTCATCATTAAATTTAGAATTTAGAAGTTTTTCACCGAAATCATTATTAGAATCAATCAATTCTTCCTCATCAATAATTTTATCTTCCCCATACTTAGATAAAAAATTTATCTGTTTGTTTTTTTTAAATTTTTAATCTTTATTATAGAAAATAATCTTAATCTGGATGCATTCTTATTTGATAATATTCTAGATATTTAATCTTATTTATTACTAGATTCATCTTCTTTCAGTTTTGGATAGTGTTCTTATTGAACCTTTAATAGGGTATTAGAATGAGATTACCCTAGGGGGTGATGGTGAATCTAGGGTACTAGACTAATCAAATTTAAAAACTTAATCCTTAAATGTCTCACTTAACCTATGGATCTTGACCTCTCAACCTTGAGGGTCACATTTTATTTTCTATTACCAAATATAATTTTAGGTTGATCAATTTGTTTTAGTGTTCATGCATAAAGTAAATATTGGCATATACTTTACTTTGTTTACCCTTATTGGTCTATGTAAAAGGATAATGCATCAGTATTGTGATTTTCACCAAAATATAATATTGAGATAACTCATCTTCCCAGGGGTCACCCCCTTTACAATTGTTTGAGCTCGATCACCCCTTGAAAAATATCACTACCTTATAATGTTTAGTTTTGATTCACTATCACCCAATGTTTACCACCTTTTAATCCTCTTCCTTTTATCACTAATATGGGATGGATCTAAATTTTGTTTATGTATATGTAGGTCCCTTAAAAATATCAATGAATACATATTAAATCAAGGATAGATATTTTGATGAAGTTTCCCCAAGTTTATTTTTCACCTATTATGAAAATACCCTCGATAACACTCTTATTATTTCTAGAGTAATTCTAAAACGACTTCAGGTTTTCCATGGGCACAATAATAACTCTTCTATCAAAAGCATATTTAATGGTTTAAAATTATTTAAGCTTCTATCCCCTCTCCTGAAATATATAGTTCATCTTATTTTGAGAATCATATATGAAATTAACTCAATTTATCTTCTCTTACCTTCCTATTTTTTGGATATGAAGATATGTCCACAATGATTCTTAGGATATACACATTATATTTCACAATTCTACTTTTTTAAATATAAGATCATGTTCCAATAAAATGAGACATTTTTTATGACATTGGTCTATTTGTATTTCCCATTACCTCCTCCCAAATCTCCTTCACGATTTACCTTTATAACCACAACTGTAACTTCTTCATAGACACCTAGAAAAAACTCCTCTAAAGTCATGAATTTATTCCAAATAAATCCACCAGAATAAATACAACAAAATAATTTGACTTAGGATGGAATCATGGTCTGAATCTGAGATATATGATATATGAATCATTGACGACCAATTCATGCATTATTAGAGTGAGTTCCTATTGATTTACCATGTCAAATCCTAAAACACCTTTCACCATGACCTGGTGAAAAAATTAGGGTTGTTTTGCCTCCAAAATTCCAAGAACCATGGGTTCGGTCTTCAATATTTGGAAATTTTTTCTTTCCATTTATCCTATTAACCATAACCTTATTTAGAAACCACTATGCCCATTTTGGGATTCCCTATGTTAAATAGGGATCATCTAAAATCACCATGCCAACCTTTATGGTGTGGACCATCTTTTGTTAGACTCCTTTTAACTACTGATCTTCGATTTATTAAACATGCCCAACCACAACCTTCTCTATGTAAGAGCTTAAAACTTTTGTCCATTTTACTCCAAAATACCAAACACCATGACATATAATATGATTATTCTAGCCATGTTGGATTTCACCTTCACCCATCAACCAAAGTCACATGCACCATTGGTGTGGGCTTCTGTATCTTCCCATTTTGGGTATATCCCTTCACAACATGCCCAAGATTATGTGTTTAGTCAACCTATACCATTTAACACCTTCACCACATTCACTAACTAGGGCATGGTCTTTCTTGTGTTGGACCATAGTTAATATACCATGACTTCGATCCTTATAGTAATGTACGCCACCTCTGAATTTCTACCATACTCCAATATCATGGACAATCATTAAATTTTGACCACTGAAAACATATATAACTATGGGTATTTATGTTAACAAAATACCTTGTCTAGAACCAATGGGATCAACCAATATCTTAAGCAGCACTTCACTACTAACCACTGGAAATCCTACCTATACCAATGCCCCTATACCAACAGTTCATCAAAACCATTGGGACAGGACATGAAATATAAGGATATCCCAATGGTTTTGTAAAACCATTGGTATAAATCCAAAAAATTGTCCCTATCCCAATGGTTATGTGAAAACTGTTGGGATAGGGTAAGGCTATACCAGCGATTTTATGAAAACCATTGGGATAGAACATTTTTGAAAACACATATCCCAATAGTTGTGTAAAACTGTTTGGATAGAAATTTTTTACAAAACCTATTCCAATGGTTTTTTAAAACTATTAGTATAGGGTAAGGATATCCAAAATTTTTTCCAAAAATTTTGGGATATACCATTTTTACAAGGGTACCTGTCCCAAAAGTTCTCAAAACCATTGGCATAAGTGCCCTTATTTTTTATGAATTCTTTTGTCAAATGTCACCAAATAAATAAATATATAAATTATATATATATATATATATATATACAAATATACTCACAAAGATAATTTTAGGCTTGTTGTAAGGACATTGAAATATAAAGTGTAGGTCATGGTTTCAAACCACGATTGTGAATTTTATTCTAGATTACCTATCCTGACAGTTTTCCTTAAATTGTTGCGATAAGTCTATCCTAATGAAAAATCAACCAATGACCTTCTAATCCATTGGTATAGGCTATAAAAATAGTCTGGAGACATATACCAATGGTTCTAAATTGTTGGTATGCGATATTTTTCCATTAGTGACTCTGTTTATCTTTAATCACGTGTTTTCAACAATGCTATTTTTAATAAATCCATCTCATTTCATTGATATTCTAATAAAAAACAATTTTATTGGATATTTTATTGATAATGAATGAAATAATTTCCTCATATTGTTCTAAATATGTTTATTTATAAAATATTTTGGATTAGATCATTTATTTGAAAATTTGATGAAAATTCTAGTTTTACCCTTTTACAGTTTATTGTAGTATTTAGAACATAAATATTTTTATATATATTATTTAAACTTGAAATTTCGTAACTATGTTCCTGACGTAATGTGATATAACTTTCATTCAGGACATATGAGCTAAATTGTGCATTTTTTTGGTCTTAATGGGCTACAAAGTCAAAGCTAGACTGAACTCTCTAGATTGGACATTAGTTCAGTATTTGGGACATAAATTCGTAATCTATGCTGTATTAGGCCCAAATTTGGAGGTCATATCTAGAACCTAATTAATCACAAATAATACTAATTAAAGAACAGATAATTAACTAGTTTTTATGGTCAAACAGGCGGTGCAATTTGGATTAATTTATTTGGCCGAATTTCCCCATTCACACTTGAAACCTATTAAAACATATCCTACCCTCCACTATATAAATTGGTGTTTTTATCATTTTAAGGGGTTTATATGTAAATTAGGAAGTTGAGGGAAGAGGATAAGTGTTTAAAATACAATTATACATGCATTTTAAGAAGGGTATCTCTTGAGGTAAGGATCCCTTCATCAAAGCCTTCTTCATGTTGTAATATTTTTGTTTGCGTAATAAAAGTATTAGTTTCTCTTCCATTTTTTTGTTATTTTCAATTTTACTATTATATTAATACTTCTATTTGGGATATAATTCAAAAGTAGAAACAGTATTGTGTTATACCCTTTCTAAACCTTTACAAATGAAAAATGTTTCTATGATGACTAGACCGCCCATGGAAGAGTAATTATTTCTTAGTAATTGATCTAAATATAACCATATTCACTTAATTATTTTGAATAAATGAGTTTTTAATTCATATATTATGATTTATGATTTTTTTAATTATAAGAAACTAAGTAATCAACTGAAAAATTAACACAAAAACACACGAGGTCAAGATTTGTGTAAATTGTGAGAGTGCAAACTTAATTGGTAAAACAAGACCACACGAGATAAATTTTTAGAGTTCTAATACAATCCCTAAAAAAATTAATCTTCATTTTATAGAATTTATATGTTCCCCAATTTACCACTAAGCACAAGCTAGACTTAGAATATCAATCAAAGTATGGTGCTACGATTGTATGTTCCAAAACTAGCCTAGGGTTTAATTCACTTCATCTTTGTGGTAAAGTTAATTATCATAGGGTTTGGGGGTTAAAAAATAAGGGATCATAATTAAGTGGATATTAATTAAAATGACAATGATTGGTAAGCAAGTTAAGAGGTAGAGTTAGATAGATTAGTCTTTTTAAAATATTTTAAAAAAACATCTTCTTGTTGTGTTTTATTAATCAAATTTCATTTCAAAAAAACACTATCTTCTTATAGAATGATTCTTCTTCTTATTTTATAAACATTGAGAAACCACCACATAATTCTAAGTTTTTTATTTTATTTTATTTTATTTTATTATAAAAATAATATTAATATATTTTTTTAAATTACTTCCTCCTTTGAGAGACAACCTTGGTCAGCCACTCTACTGCACCTAAATAACTCGAAACCAAATATCATTTAAGAGAAACCATGACAACGCCTTTCAAATTAGTGTGATTACCAAGGAAGAAATAAATTTATTCAGTAAATTAGAGGTATTTATTTTATTTTTCATTTAATTATTTTCTTCTTCTCTTTCTTTCTTCTTTCCCCTTTCTCAAGTTTTTTTTTTCTCTTACCCACTTCTTTTATTTTTATTAGACCAACTCAAACTTATTTTCTTTTTTATTATGGTCCACTTTTCTTCATTTACATTTTCTATTTATTTGATTTATGAAACAGAATAATCCCAAATATATCTTAGATCTTGACCCTAAGATTGAGTGCAACCTTAGGGATTAAATGAGATAGTCTTAGTCTATAAAAAGTTTCAACATTCAACCAGTTGGAGAATTACTCCATTAAGTTAACATTGAAATTGGAAATGATTCTGAATCAAATATAAAAAAGAACTAATTGATGAAATAAATAATAATTAACTTAATAGAACCAATTGATAATTGGATGCACCAGATATTAACTGTCAACCAAATTGTATTGCATTACCAAATCTTGAATTAGAATTTGAATTGAAATTTGGGATTATTCACCTTCTTCCAAAATTTTATGGATTATATGGTGAGGATCCAAAAAAGAATTTTAAATAATTTAATGTGGTTTTTTCAACCCTAAAACCATGAAATGTACCTAAATAT
Organism: Viscum album; assembly: GCA_963277665.1. Lineage (NCBI taxonomy): Eukaryota > Viridiplantae > Streptophyta > Magnoliopsida > Santalales > Viscaceae > Viscum > Viscum album. The sequence continues at coordinate 684,412,233 of OY728145.1, read as the reverse complement.
CAAATAAAACTAAGGGAATTACCATTTTCACTTGATAAATCTACAAAGGATTATATGTTTTACTTACAACTTGAAGATGTAACATGTTGGAATGATTTGAAAATTATTTTATTGAAAAGTTTTTTTCCATCATGAAGGACCACTTCCATTCATAATATGATCTCAAGGATCAAGAAAAAATCAGGTGAGTCAATGTATGCGTACTGGGAGCGATTCAAGATGCTGTGTGCAAGATTCCCACATAATAAAATCAGTGAAAAACTACTCATCTAGTACTTCTATGAAGGACTCACACCTATGGAGAGAAGTATGGTGGATGTTGTGGCTGGAGTGGCTTTAGTTGAGAAAAACACCAGTAGCTGTACGTGCGTTGATTGAAAAGATGACACAAAACACCCAAAAATTTGGAGATCAAGGTACACCCCATATTAGAGGAGCACACCAAGTAAGTCCCTCTTCTCTTGAAAGTCATTTAATTGCTACCAATTTTGAACAATTGACCACTATGGTAAGAAAAATTACTTTAGCTTAAAAGATATCCCAACCCACTTTGGTGAGACCTTGTGGAATTTTCATTGAAACAGATCAACCGACTGATTGTTTCCCCCAACTACAGGAGTAATAAGATTTTGTAGTAGTATTACTTGAGAGACCATATCAGTAGAAACAATATCCACACCCCCAAAAGAAGTATTATTACTTTTTACCAACATATAACCAAGGGTGGAAGGATAAATCATACCCGATGTATAGCTCTGGACAACAAAAAAGGCCCCCTTCTCAATAAAATTTCCACTATCCTCCACCTTACCAATAAGGTTTCCAACAAACCCAAAGAATATTTGAAGCTCAAGAATAAAAAAGTCAACAAAAAGGAACTTCTCAACAAAATTTAGATTCTAATACTGATGATCTTTTGAAACAAGTTGTTCTTAATCAACAAAATGAGTTGAAGAGTCAAGGTTTGGAGCTGAGAGAGTTGAAGACTCAAATGAGCTAGATTACCATCACCCTCCATGAACTAGTAAGTAAAAACTCTAGAAATCATCCTTCCTAACCGACTCCAAATCCCAAGGGGAATGTTAGTTCCATCACAGTGAGAAGTGAGAAGTAAACAACTGATACTTCTGCACTTACCATTCCATTAGGATTCACATCAACTCCGGAGAGACCCCATTCAAGAACCACTGATGAGAAGGCAAAGGAGAAATACAAAGGTAAGAAAAAGATTGATGATGTTCCTCTTAAAACCATTACATTTCCAAACAGAGTTGTAAAAACCAAGAATATGGCTGAAGAGGTGATGCAAAAATATTTTTTGGATACATTCAAGCGCATTGAGATCAAAATCCCTCTACTTGAAGTAATAAATAAAATCACAATGTATTACATATTTTTAAAAGAACTTTGTACCAATCAAAGATAGATAAAGGTAAATGAGAGGATCAATCTTGGAGGGAATGTTTCATAACTCATTACACAAACTCTAGTAAGGCCAACAAAGTGAAAGGATCATATTACATTCACCATACCCTGAACCATAAGGGATTTTCACTTTTCTGATTCTCTTTTTGATTTGGGAGCTTCCATAAATGTGATGACTCAAACTGTATTATCTTCTTTACAAAATGGTGAGTTGAAGCTGATGAGAGTAGTGGTGCACTTAGTGAACAAATCTACAACATATCTTGCATGATTCCTTTAGGATGCACTTTTTCAAGTAAGAGATATAATATTTCCAATAGATTTCTATGTTCTTAACATGGAGGTTGATTAGGTAAGTTACCATGCTCCCATTATATTAGGTAGAACCTTCCTCAAAACTGAAAAAATGATCTTAAATATCCATGAGGGTATAATTTAGATGGAGTTTGGAGATGAAGTTGTGATATTTAATGTTATGGACTCCATGAAGTACCCCTCAGAGGACCATTCTACTTTTTTTATCTCCCATTTGAACCACTAAATAAAAACCCCATGTAATTTGATTATCATATGCTTAGGAAGATTATGCGTATTGGTTCCTGTTTAATGTCTATGATAACCTCCACACCTATTTATAATTCACGAAACTCTCTTAGATTTGATTGTGAAATGGATTCATATTTTGATTTTTATAATTCTCACTCTGATTATTAAATGGAAGTGGACTATGCTGATGTATTTGATGATTTATTCTATAATTTTGATGATATATATTCTAATAATGATGTCCATTGTTCACATATTTTAGTTCCTTCAATTTATCCCTCCATACATCACCCCTACATTGGAACTAAAGTCATTACCACCAAATATCAAATAATCATACTTATTGAGTGGTGTGAAATTACCTATTATCATTGCTAACAATCTCCTATTTGAACATGAAGAAAAACTTTTGGATATTTTGAGAGAGAAAATCAGAGAAATTGAGAGGACCTTGGCTAACATATTAGGTATTATCCCATCCATGTTTCATAAATAGGATAATTTTGGAGGATGAAGCTAAACTGGTTAGGCAGCCGCAAAGGAGACTGAATCCAACTATTCTGGATGTTTTCAAAAAAGAAGGTGAAAAATTACTGGAGGCAGGTATAATTTATCCCATTTTAGATTCCAAGTGGGTAATTCTTATTCATGTTGTGCCTAAGAAAGGTGGTGTTACTATTGTTAAAAATGATAAATAAGAGTTAGTTCTGATGAGGGTACAAAAAATTTGGTGTGTGTTTATTGATTATAAGAAGCTAAATTAGTCCAATCGTAAGGAACATTTTACCCTCCCATTTATTGATAAAATTCTTGAGACACTAGATAAAAAAACACACTATTTTTTCTTGGATAGATTTTTTGGATATTTTTAGGTTCCTATTACTTCAGAGGATCTGGAGAAGACAACATTCACTTGTCCATTCAGTACATTTTCCTACCGAAGGATTCCATTTGAACTTTGCAATGCACTAGGTACCTTCTAGAGATGCACGGTGAGTATTTTTTCATATTTCATTAAGACCATCATGAAGGTATTTATGGATGAATTTACAGTATATGGATCCTCATTTGATGAATTCATCTTTAGTTTGGGAAAGGTGTTAAATCATTGTATTGAGAGGAATCTGGTCTTGAATATTGAAAAGTGTCATTTCATGGTAGATCATGGAACTGTATTAGGGTATGTAGTGTCAAAACATGAGATAAAGTTTGATAGATCTAAGGTAGATATTATTTCATACTTACCCTATCCTTAACTTGTGTGTGATGTTAGATATTTCCTATGTAATACATGATTTTATCAGTGCTTTATCAAATATTTTAGTAAGATTTCTCTTCCTATATCATGATTAATTTAAATGGATTTTGATTTTTTGTTTAATGATTCCTGCAAGACTTCCTTTGATGAACTAAAAACATATCAAACCACTCCACCAATCATACATACCCCATGGAAGGACACTCCATTTTAACTGATGTATGATGCATTAAACTTCACAGTTAGATTAGTCTTATCACAATGGGTAGAGGGACACTCAAATGTGATTGCCTATGAATCAAAAACATTGGATTCAGCCTAATCAAACTATAAAACCATAGAAAATGAGTTTATTTCCATCATATTTGCTTTAGATAAACTTTTTTCATATTTATTAGGCTCTAAAGTAATTGTTTTTTATGACCATATAGCTCTGAGGTACCTCTTGAAGAATCCAGATGCAAAGACCAGGCTTATCCGATGGATGATTCTTCTTCAGGAATTTGATATTGAGATAAAGCACAAGAAGGGGTTAGAAAACCTCACGACAGACCACATGGGTAAGATTACTCACACATTATAGGCTGAAACCTTGGACCGAGTACCACTTCTAGACACTTTCCCTAATGATCATCTTTATTCCATCTCAGGTATGCATCCTTAGTATGATTATTTAATTAAATACCTCATTTCCTATGAAATTATCTCAAATTTAAATAAACATCAAGTACAAAAGTTAAAGAGCGAGTTAAGATTTTATGTTTGGGATGTTCCATACCTCTGACGCATGTGTAGTGATCATGTTATTAATAGGTGTGTTCCTGATCATGAGTTTGAGTTTGTTCTGCATTTCTTCCATACACTTTCATGTGGAGGAAACTTTGGACCCCAACGAACAACTAGGAAAGTCTTAGACTCTAGATTATACTAGCCTAGCTTATTCCATGATGCTCATGTGTTTTGTAAGTCATGCTCATCTTGCCAACACACTGGGAACATTTCTATGAGACACGAGATACCCCCAAAACCCATATTACTCTATGAGATTTTTGATATATCAGGCATCGATTTTATGGGTCCTTTTCCGAGTTTATTTGGTTTTTTGAATATTTTTGCTGCTGTTGATTATGTGAGTAAATGGGTGGATGATAAGGCCACCAGGACTTATTATTTTCATGTTGTAGTGGAATTTATCAGGACAAAAGTTTTTTGTAGGTTTGGAGTACCAAAGTCCATTATCAGTGGCCAAGGGACACAATTTTTCAATTATAATTTGGATTCCCTACTTCGGAAGTATGGTGTGACACACAAAACATCAGCACCATACCACCCCCAAACAAATGTCTAGGTTGAGGTTTCAAATCGTGAGTTAAAACAAATTTTGGAGAGAACCGTGCAACCGAATAGGAAGGATTGGAGTAAGTGCTTGGATGATATGCTATGGGCTTATAGGATATCATATAAGACACCCATGAATATATCCCCATTTCAGATTGTTTTTGGGAAATCATGTCATCTCCCCATGGAATCCGAGCATTAGGATTATTGGGCTATAAAGAAATCAAACATGGATTTAGTCTAATCTAGAATCCAAAGGAAGCTGCAAATTCAAGAGCTTGAAGAGATTAGATTGTCAACATATGCAAATTCAAGTCTCTACAAGGAAAGATTAAAATAATATCACGATAGAATGATCCACCAAATGGAGTTTCATGTTGGAGAGAAATTCCTTGTCTACAATTCAAGACTGAATCTAATGCCTGATAAGTTTCATTCCTGATGGTTAGGTCGTTATATTGAATCTAATGTTTTTCCTTATGGTGCAGTGGATATCACACAAGAGGACATTATAAATATGTCTACCATCAATGGGAGACACTTGAATAAATACTTTAAGGGACTTTCTACCAGTGTAGTTGATTTCATCACACTGCATGACCCCATAATCACTTGAGAATATCAGACTATTCCAAACCCTTTCACTTTTATATTTATTTTCCTATTTAAAATTATGAATTTCATGTGTATATATAATTTTATAAGTTCACATTGAGTATAATTAAATATTTTACGTGTGGGGTTGGGGACAACATTTTGAGGTAGATATTTGGGATTTTCATTTGTGTGTTTTGTGTGTATTTTATATTAATTTTTTTATTATTTTTTTAAATAAAAAAATTAAAAAAATTAAAAAAAAAACAAATATATCATGTAACATTCTAATTTGGAACATATAGAAAATGCATGTTTTCAAAATTCATTGATATAATTATAATCATTAGTAAGATTTCATCAACAAGGGTTTATTTTTATAAAAAATGAAGTCATCGATTATATGATTGGTTATGTCATTATAAAACCTTTTAGATTTTTACATCATTATTTGTGATATTTGTTTATGGTAAATTGTGTCATTGATTTCTCCACACAACATTTCACTCAACCATGACTTTTGAAAAATTTCCTACTCAATTGAAGGTATTGTCAAGTTAGGTAAAAAAATTCATTGGTTGATCCATACGTTTGTTTCAATTCCAATCAATTTCATTAACATACTAAATCAACTTAGGCATGTGTACCTTTTATCTGACTATTGTAAACCCTAAAAAAACATGGGCTGTATCTTGGGTGGATCAAAAACCAATATTCCTCAACCATCGATATTGTTATAACAATTACAATTAGTGTCGTGAGGAAATCAAACACGAGTTGAGAGGTGAGTGTGAGATTTTTTCTAAGTGAAACTAAAAAAATGATAATAATAATAAATGAGGGAATGTATGAAATGTACAACACATGGGGATATCTAGGTTGGGAGCTTACAGATTGAATTTTTGGAATTCTTACATGAGTGGGTCTTGAAATACGATTGCAAAGGAATGTAGAGAAGGTTCAGTGAATTAAACTAAGTAAGAATAATTGTTTTACTTGACCTGAATATACTAAATAAAGTGTGGATTTATGAGTCTATAATGGCTGGTACACACACATGTGGAGAAATAGTGGCATGGTATAACCATGACTTGTTTCACTATGATTAGAATTTTGAATCTCACTAGATTTTGTTTTGACACAATTTATGAGACAATGAATTTACAATTTATTGATATTAACTCTTTATTGAATTCTTAATTTACCTATATTTCCACTGTGTATTGAGAAATATGAACATGCATATCTTGTCACAATTTTTTTAAATACATGATTTGAGGTTTTTCCTAGGAGTGAAAAAGGGTAAGTGTGGAAGAGTTGATAAAACACAATTTTATTGAATATTTTATTGATAATAAATGAAATAATTTCCTCAAATTCTGCTAAATATGTTTATTTATAGAATATTTGGAATTAGATCATTCAATTGAAAATTTGATGAAAATTCCAGTTTTACCCTTTTACAGTTCACTATAGTATTTCCGACATAAATATTTTGATATGTATTATTTAAACTTGAAATTTTTTATCTTTGTTTCTGAATTAATGGGATAAAAATTAATTTAGGGCACATGAGATAAATCATTCATTTTTTTGGAATTAATTGGCCATTAAGTCAAAGCTAGACTGGACACACCATATTGGACATCAGTTCTATATTTAGGTCATAACGCCTTCATCCATGCTTGGATTAGGAAAAAATTTGGAGGGGATCTATAAGACCTAATTCTGCACAAATAATCCTTCTTTAAGTATGTATAATTAATTCATTTTTTGGCCAAATAGGTAGTTAAATTTGGAATAATTTATTTGGCCGAATTTCCCCATTCACACTTAAAACCTCTTAAAACCAAGCCCCACCTACACTCAATAAATTGATGTTATAATTTTTAGGGGTTAGGAAATTAATTAGTAATTTGAGGGAATAAGATAAGTGGTTCAACTTAAATTCTCCATGCATTTCAAGTAGGTTAGCTCTTAAAGCAAGGATCCCTTCATCAAATCCTTATTCTTCTTCTTCATATTGTAATATTTGTGTTTGTGTAATAAAACTCTTAGTTTCTCTTCCATTTATTTTGTAATTTTAATTTTTATTCTTCTATTAATCTTCCTATTTGGACTGGAATTAAAGAGTATAAATAATATTAGGTTATACCCTTTCCAAACCCTTGTGAATGAAAAATATTTCTACGATGACTACACCTTCCATAGAAAAGTAATTATTCTTAGTAATCAATCTAAATATAACCATCTTCACTTAATTATTTTGAATAAATTAGTTAATGTAATTCACATATTATTATTTATGAATTTTGTTTTTTAATTGGTGGAAACTATTTTAGCAATGGAATAATTAACACAAAAACACACGAGGTCAAGATTTGTGTAAATTGTGGGAGTGAAAACTTAATCAGTAAAACCAGAACACACAGGATAAATTTGTAGAGTTCAAATATAATCCCTAAAAATAATTCATCATCATTTTACCAAATGTATATGTGCCTTAATTTACCACTAACCATAAGCTAGACTTATAATATCAATCAAATAAGGGTGTTGTGATTTCATGTTCCGAAGCTAGCCTAGGATTTAATTCACTTTATCTTTGTGGTAAAGTTAATTCTCATAGGGTTTTGGGTTTAACAGATTAAGGAATCATAATTAAGTGGATATTAATTAAAATAATAATGGTTTATAAGTAAGTTAAGAGGTATAGTTAGATATATTACACCTTTTAAAATATTTTATAAAAAAACATCTTCTCATTGTGTTTTATTAATAAAATTTTATTTCAGAAACAAAAACAAAAAAATACAATCTTCTTCGAGAATTCTTCTTATTCTAATTTTATAAACATTGAACAACCCCCATACTTCTAAGTTGTTTATTTTATTTTAAAAATACCATTAATATTTTGTTTTAAATGACATCCTCCTTTGAGAGATGACCTTGGTCAACCACTCTACTTCACCTAAATAACCGAAAATCAAATATCATTTGAGAGCGCCCATGACAGAGCCTTTCAGATTAAAACACACATCTTGTTCTATTATCAAAAAATAAAACACAATATTTTTTCATTACTACTAATCTTCTCATTTATATTTTTGTTGAAAATACACAATGAACCCTTTAAAGTGACTTCTCCCCTTTATTGTAAATAAAATAAAAATGGTCTTTCCACTTTTCCCTTTTATATATTGGGATGCAACTTTATTCCTTTACCCCTAATTATAGGTAACATAATAATATTTATATCTTCTCCCCATTTCATTATAAAACCTTTCCCCATTGATGTATGGGAAGAAACTTGAAGAAAATATTAACTCCCCCTTTGTATTCATCTCTTAAGAGGGCTTCCTTATGGGATTCAATTTCCATTATAAGGATATGGATGACTTTTTCATAGAATGTATTCTCCCCTAAGTCAATATCCATTAATCTATATTATCTTAAGATATTCATAGAAAAAAATTTACTATTTGGAACTTGAGATATCAATAAATCCTCTAAGCCTACTGATCCTAAGATCGATGTAAGAAATAAGAGTTTTTATAGACAACAATAAGGACTTACATTATATTCATGAATACCAATAAAATAATCATAGAATCTAAGTATATTCTACTTCACAACATAACCTATGATATCCTTCATAGTTTCACACTAAACTATTATTATATAACATTAAAGAACTTTTTTCTGAATATCATACCACATGATGAAGTAAATGATACCACTTGTCAAAAACTTGATACCAATTGTTTTATGAGTAGTTCAATTTGACCAATGATACTGCTTGAACTCCATGAATTTTAGTTATTCACAAGAATAAAAAAATTATATTAAGGCTTAATATCATTTGATACTCATCACAACTTTCCTTGAGTATTTAGTTAAATACATTAAATGTTGAATCTCAATTTATAGATACCACTTATGGGGAAACCTCTACCAAACCTTCATCGTTTTGAATATCCTGAAAAAAAATCATATGATACCAAACACCAAACCACTTATTATATAGAAACAAATATACTATTTTTATTTTTGTGACTACCATTATTTTCCATTTTATATTCTTCAAGTGGTCTGAAACCCATCTAATTTGTGGCTATAATGGATCCTCTTTTTAGCTTCCATCACATGTGTTTTTCATTAATAATAACCCCATGGATAATTTCCACCCATTAAGCCTATACCTATTTAAATAATGTTTAGAAACAATAATGTATATAGGGATATGGTTACTATATAGTTCCTCAAGTTGAGGAATAGGGATGGTTAATGTGAACTAGCCCACCACCTTCCACCTTTCCTTTCCCCTTTTCCAGATTTTGGGAATAGAACTCCACCATCTATTCAATTTATTTATCGTAATGTTTAGCCATAAAAATTGACCTATTCCCAAAGTATATTCCTTTTTTGATACTACTTGAACACTTTGTTTCATAGATATAAGTATTTTTATCCTTCGTTGTACTGTTATTTTTCATAATTTTTGAATCGGTCACACTTAAATAAATATTTTCTTGAGTTTCATAAATAGTGGATCTCAACCCTAAATTTATTCAACATTTCATCTTAATATTTTCTCCTTTTTGTGTTTTGTGTGTAAATTTTTTGTTAAACCACTTATTTGAGGGCAGTGAGTGCCATATTGAAATAATTCTTCCTTGGTGGAGTCAACTTCACATTCTATTCCATATTCTTTATAACAGGAACAACCTATTTATTTTGATTCTATATTTTCCTTCACTTATTCAAATGTATTTTTTATGAAAATACATATTTTTTGATTTATAACACATTTATTGAGGCTCATTTTCATTCTACAAATCATTGAACCTATTTTCCAGCTTAATAGGAATTTTCTCAGACAATCATTCTCATTATAAGTCATAGGATTAGAGTGTCTCCAGATAAATTATTTAACATCGCATTAATTCCTAAAATTTAAATACCCTTCCATGTGAACAATTTTAAAACAAATAAATCATTTACCATAAGAAACTTACCTCATTTAGTCTCTATTTAGATGATATATTTTCACTACTAGAGTTATTTTTACATCTTTGGGATTTTTGGAATGAATAATCTGCTCATGATGTTCCCAATTATTCCATAATAAAATAAATTTTATGATTCCTTGTTTCATGGTACCACAATTCCATATTTTTCATGGAACAACCCTTTTCTTCCAGATTTCAATACTGGAGACTCTCTTTATTTTTAGGTTTTCTTAAGAGGGATCTCAATATTCTCAATTGAGTTATTCTTCCTCTCATTGAGTTCTCTAATCTTCCTATCTTTATTATTCAAATCAACATACATTAACATAAAACTTGAATATGTATCTATACCTAATTATCTCTATTTTTCAAGTTTCATATTGAGAGGAATTATTCTATCCTTAAACTCCTTCTCTATGTCCATTTTCTTTACGATCTATTAAGAAAGCTCTTCTATAATTCCACTTGGATCCTTCATCTTTGTTCCCATTTTCTTTATGTTGAAATTTAATGAAACTTACTCCCTTTTAAATCTCTTGTTTTTCATAGATATATCTTCAATCATTATGCAGTAAACTCCATGCATGAATTCCCACCTCACTTTATTTTTATTTCATCAGAATACCTTGGAATATCAAATTTATGTTGTTGCCTCTTCAACTCCAGAATAACATCATTTTTTTTCAGATCCAATATAGAGTTTGAAATTTTATATACTTTATCTACATGAGGGTTAAAATTAGAAATTATTTTATGCTCAAGTTTTAACTCAGATGGAGAACATAACTTCTATGATGACTTTCTATCGTTCATCTTTATTTTTTCCTTTTCTCATAAGGAAACTATCACTTGGCCTTTATTATTTTCTAAACAAATATTCCAACAACATCCATATATATTTAGATAACTTTAAATGCTTTATATTTTTCTACACTGCTTACGTGAGAGCCACCTTTATTTAATCCTTGATTAAATCATGAATTATGATGTTTCTTTGGTCTATCTCAAAGATAAATTTCTGTTGGAATAACAGAAAACCTATATATTCAACCACTTCCCAAGGAACTCGAAGAGAAACTTCTATGAAACTGATAAAAGTATTTTTCCATGTATTGAAATTCTTCCCATAAAATGAAAAACCTTAATTATAGATTCCATTTTTCTTAAACAACTTTAGATCAAGTTATCAAAATAAAAAATCCTAGAAAATGAAGATATCCCTTAGATTACACTTATTGTCCCTTTAATAGGGGCTTAGAGTGATATTACCCTGGGGTGGGGGGGGGGGGAGGGTTAATAAAGGAGTATGAGACTACTAAAATTTAAAAACTTGATCCTTAAATGTCTTATTGGACCTAAGTATCTTGACAACTCAACCTTCAGGGTCAGTTGTTAGGATCTATTTCCGAATATAATTTTCGGTTTCTTGATCTATTTTGGTGTGTATGTATAAAGTAAATAGAAACACAATAATTTACATGGTTCACCCTCATTGGTTTATGTCCAAGGAGAATGTATAAATATCATGATATATAATAAAATCCAATATCGATCCCCCTTACAAAGGTTTGGTCTAGGTCACACTTTTCCTAGGCTCACTGTCTTACAAAGCTTAGGGTACATTTACTATCACCCAAGGATCACTACCAGATCACTACCTTTTCTTCCTCATACTTTTATAAGTTATCTAGGAAGGATATACACAGAATTTATATACATATAAGTCCCTTTACAAAATCACTAAATTCATATACAATCAAGGATAGATGTTCCATTGATGTTCCGCTGAGATACTCCTTTACCTCTTGTGAAAACACCCTTGGTAGAACTATTCTTATTTACAAAATAATTTTGGAACAAATTCACTTTACCGTAGGAAAAACAATTATGCATATATTTGAATGATATTTAATTGTTTACATTTATTCAAGCCTCCATCCTCTCACCTATAATCAACACTTCTTCTTATTCTTCTAAGAATCAGATATGAAATTAAATCCTTATATCTTTTCTTCCCTCTCTATTTTCTAGATATGATGATATATCCATAGGAATTCCTATGATTCACATATTATCACCAATTTTTATTTATTCAAATAGGAAGGAAACATGAAATACAACAGAAGAACAACCTAAGGTGGTCTAAAGTAATGAAGTCTATGGGTATCCCCTAAAACTATGTTATTCCCCTCCAGACATAGAGAGTTAATGCTTGTAAAATAGGAAACACTGGGGGCCTCGACTGCCATGGAAGAAAGAAAATCCACTACCTTGTTTCCCTCATTCCAAGTATGGTACACTTGAGTTCTACTGTTAAGAAGACCCGTACACTTCCCATTTCAATTTCTATCAAAGGAATTTTCTTTTAGACGCATAGGTGTAAACTTGTGAGAATCACTTTGCCTTCCACTTATAGAGAATGTCCACTACCATAGTGGTCTATGAATGACAAGATAATCGAGCCACAAGAGTCACATACTATCCCAATCTTTCATGACTCATAAAATAGAGGAACCATCAATATTAAGTTTAAATCCCATGAGGAGGGGAAACGAACAGACCCAACGACCCTGTGAGACACATCATAGATTTTACAATTCTCCTATGCTAAATAGTATACCACATGCCAATAAAATTACACCTATGTGCAGACCATTGGTCTATTTTAATTTCCCATTAACTACTCAAAAATATCCTCCATGATTTACATTCACAACTATAACCACAATTACTTCACGAAAACCTAAAAAACTCCTCTTACAGCGTAAGTTTATTCCTAATAATTTCAGCAACATAAATTCTGAAAAATACTTTTATTTAGGATGACATCATGGTCTAAAACAATTATCCATGATATATGAAGCATTGATGTTTGGTTCATGCATCATTATAGTGAATTATCCCTGATTGAACATATCGAATTTTCAAAACATTACAACACAACCTCATCAAAACATATATCCATTTTTCCTGCAAAACTCTAAGCACTATGGGCATAGTCCTCTGCAGTTGACAATTTTGTATTTCAATTTATCCTATCGACCAAGGCCACCTCTAGATACAAATATTCCCATTTTGGACTTCCACATGTTACATAAGGATCATATGAAACCACCATTCCCACCTTCATGGCATCGTCTATCCTGTGTTAGACTCCTTTTAACTACATATATTCGATATAGTACACATGGATAACCACATCCGTCTCTTTGGTGTAGCAAATTTTTTTTGGCCATTTTACTCCAAAACAGCAAACACCATGCCATGAACCATGGTTAGGATAGATTTTTTTGCATTCACCTACACTTGTTGACCATAGTCACATAAACCATGGGTGTAGACTTCTAACACTTCCTATTTTGGAACTCTACCTTCTCAATATGCCCAATACTATGGGTTTAGTCCACCTAGACCAGTCAATAACATCACCATGCTCATTGACCAGGGAGTGGTCTTGCCTGTGTCGATCCATTTTCAACATACCATGCCTTGGATACTTTTAGTAATTCACATCACCTACAAATCGCTATTATACTCCAATGGGATCATCAAATATCCCAAAAAATAAATCACCACATAAGTTATCTTCAATAATGTATTATCAACAATGTTATTATCAATAAATAAAACTTACTTCAGTGAGATACTAACACACATATTATACTATTGTAAACAAATACAACATAATACTTTATGATTGATATCCAACAATCCAAAAATTAAATCATTTAAGTGATCAATTCCCTTTAAACCTGACCTTACCTATCCACAAATTTATAGATATTAGAGATTTTATTTTATCAAAATTCACATTCACATATGAATATAAATTTGTAGAGCCATATTTATCATCCTCACAAATTTACTTCTTACTTTTCAAAAATTTTGAGATTGTAAAAGATATTTCTTTTTCATCCTTTAACTTTTTTTAATATCACAATATTCAATCATTTAACAAGACAATGAAACAATATATAAATCATCAATAAATATTTCACATACTTTTTTTTCTTCCAAAAAATATACTCTCATTTCAAAAATATCATATAAGATACATAATATCATCTCACCAATATAAGTGTATTCTAAAACCTCACCAAATCCTCTGATTTTTCTAAAATATTTATTAAACCTTGTGAATAATCTATCAATAGTCACATCATTTTGAATTCAAATATCTTTATATTTAAGCCTACAAAACAAAAAAATTTCTCACTTCACTTTATTTTTACCTTCATAAATATTCTCTAGTTTATACCAAGGACCTTTAGATATCTTGATTCCATGGAATTTCAGAAATTCACTCTCTAAAAGAGAATAAAAAATATAATTCTTAGTGTGTTTATTATTTTTCATATTTTTCTTATTTGTTGATATTAAATCAACACCTTTACCATATGGAGTAAATACCTATATTTTGGATTTTAAAACATCATAACTGATATAGAGAAGATATGAAATCATTATATCCTTTTATATATGAAAAAGTTTCCTATAGAATTTGGGAATCCATTTCTATTCACTATATTTAGATTATCCATAGATATAAATAAAATCAGTTACAAAACATAAACTGAATAAAAACATCCAATAAAAAAATCAAATAAATGTTACCTGACTATGATACCAATTGTAGAGACACAGAACCCGTGATATCACTGGGGGGGGGGGGGGGGTGAATCAGTGATACATTGATTTTACATTTTTCCTTTGAAAACCCATTAAAACATATTAGATTTAAATAGTTTTATATATTAAGACACACAAGAACACATAGAAAAGGAACAATTAATATACAAGGTTCACTACTTAGTATGAGTAACTAATTCTTGGCATGATCTGCTAAAAATCATGATTATAATATCCACAAGTAAAACTTTGAAAACCACAGTGATCCAAGAAAATAATTAAAATTCACTTTACAAGTCCTCTAATGATTTTTACATCTTATACTAATAAAATGATATCAAATATTTTGGTAATAATAAATATATCCTCCTCCTATATAAAATTATCTTATTGTTGGGTGTGTTGAGATCTTCTTTGCTTAAAATAACATGCACAAAACAACATGAAACAAATTAAAAGGATAAATGAACCACATTAAAAATAATTAAGTTCAAAGAATAAGGATAGTAATAGAAACTTATTACTTTCCTCTCTCCCATATGTGGACTTCAAAACAAACTTTCCCAATTTATTTCTTCATATATTGCACTGTAAATTATTTCCTTTCTTGACCGAAAATATTATTCCCACAGTACCATGTGAATAGTAATATTTCTTTTTTATTTCCACTAGATCAATCTTCTAGATTATGAAATATAGTTATAATAATTTTAATTTATATCTCCCTAATCATTCAGATATTATATTTCAAAATCTCCCTTTACTTATCTCTTCATAAATGACAAATATCTTCCTATAATAACAACAACATAATATTTAATTCTTCCTCATTTATAACAAATAACCTATTTAACCTCTACTATTCCTGAATTTGAATTAATTAATGCATGCATGAAATTTATAGTAACTCATAAATATATGGAATCTCTATTCATAGCACAAAAATCATGATTTTCCAGCCTTTTTCAATCTTGGAATTCTTACTATTCTCTATATAATAATACATATTCATTTAAATTATTTATAACTATATATAGATATATATATCATGTGACTTCATGGATTTATCAATTGTTTCAATCATTCCACAATATTTTCTTCTTATTCCTTCAAGAATTCTATCCCGAATCACAATAACTATCATGATATTTTTTTTTCATTAATGAACATTATACCTAGAACCATCTGGTTTAACCATTATTTGGAATGAATAATTATGGAAACAAATATTACTATATTATTCCTATTTTCATCGAAAAATATTAGTACTAAATAGTACAATATTGTATCAAACATAAATTTTGATGTTTTAAACATCAGAACATGTCATAAGAATCATCCCATCGGAGTATGCTCCAAATAATAAAATCTAGAAACTTTTATTTTTCACCCATAATTTCATAAAAAATATCCAATTATGGGACTGACTATATGAAAAAACTTATAAGGGACCAACCACATGATACAAACAATCAACTGTAATGGATCAAAAATAATATAGGTAAGATAATTATTAAATAGATTAATAACGAAGATGTAATTAACAACATGAATAAACTTGGATTGAACGTATTATAATCAACCATGAAGTAATCAGTCACATTTAAAAATCTGTATGGACTATGCTAATCATCCATATTTTTGTATTCACTAGTTCTTTTACAACATATATCAATATTTTATAAGTTTTGATGATCAAATAGTCCCTATTTATTTACTGATAAACTTTTCTTAAGTGCTTTATGTAAATTAAGTGTATTCCTAATTAATATTTCATTTCAAAATATTTTGGTTAAATTTTAATTTTTCAATTTCAATGATATTTTATAAGGAAAATATCATATGAGATGATACATTATCGTATGAGGTGACTATTTATCATATAAGTTGTTATTTTTCACATGATACAAAAAATTCTATTTTATATCGAAGGAAATAATCATATAAATAGATAGAAATCTTCATGCTAGATGTCAGATTTTAGAAAAGGTAAATTATCTTATTAAAGTCTTATATATGAGATTTATCATACGAGGTAGAATAATGTCATATAATCCATACCTTTGACAAAGGTATTTATCATATAAAGATAAACATATCATACAAAGCACCAAATTGTCTTATGAGATCATAAAGTCTTAGTGTTTATATTTGAAAAATGAAATTATTGTAAAAAGTGACGATTTATCATATATAGATAAAAAAATTGTACGATGATAAAATTTATCTTATGGAACAGAGTTTTTAGTTAGATTATCTTATAAAGATAAGATTATCTCATGAAAGTATGGAATATCATATGAAACATAGTATCTTATGAAGTTAAGGTTTTTTATTATATTAAAATTATTATTTGAAGTTTCAATTTAGGCATTTCACTAATTATTAAAGTGTTTTGAAGACATAAATGGCCTAAAAAGAAGATAATTTTCTTTGAATATGAAGTCATTAGAAGTAATTATTTTAAGATTATTTATTCAATCGTTCAAGGTATTTATTATCATAGTAGAAACTTAAGAAAATCACATGCCTACTATTATTTTTCTTTTAAATTGTGATGGATGGATAAATAAAGATGAATTAAATAATAAATATATTTTTAACATTGTTTATAGTTTTAATTAATATTATCATTGCAATTTATAATGATATCTATAAAATCTATTTTTTGAATCAAAGGTCACATGTGGGAATATATCATGTCCTTTTGGATTATTTTATTTTATCATGAACATTGGAGTATATATGGAATTTAAAATATTAAATTTTTATATAGTAAACAAGATATAGAATAATAGAGAAAGTGAGAACACTCATGAAATAAAGTATTATATGAAGAATAAATGTGATGCATTCCTATACATTAAATCTATTCTTTGATTTCTATGAAGAAGAGAAATTTTATGCTTCTATTCTTTAAAGATAATATATTCTAACATTAAGAGACCTCACAAAGATTATTATTGAAGTATTAATTTTTATTTTGAAGAACCTCTCATCTTTTTTCAGTTTCATATTGAAATTTCATAATGAATTTGTATCTCTTTTATAATCCTTTTTCTTCTGTAATGAATGATGATAGGTCTTATAAAAAGAGAGATCCCTATAAAATATTTTGGAACCTTCTCAAACAAGTTTCAATTTCTTATACTCAAATGTCGAGCTCCTTGAGAAAAGGTTATGCATTGTGAAAATTACTATTCTCATCGAGAGAGCATTTGTGGAGTAAAATATGGGATTCTTGTGCCTATGAAAAATATAAAAACTCAGTGTCATATTATTTTTTTATTTCCACTATCAATTAATAAAAGAGTGAAGAACAATTCACTTGATGAATTTATTTGGGGTTAAAATTTTAAGAACGCAATTCCCACCTCTTGAGTCATTGTGTAACTCCCTCCAGATAAAAAATTAGTATCAAAGCTTGAGACTCTTGAGTTATTAACTTTAAAAGTTTTAAGTCATGAAGATCATTATCAAATGGTTGTAATGGATGACAATAGAGAGGGAATGTCTATGACCAAGAATCCCTATTTAAATGGATAAAACAATAGATTTTTGAAGGTTATGATTATTATATATTTAAAGAATTTCATTCTAAATGTTTATTTTAAATTCATAAAGGCTTAAACAATTCCCAAAGGTGATTAAAAAAAGATGGATGCTACCATTGAATCCAAATATGATATGAAATATAAAGTTATGAATGCTATCAAATGTGGTTTATCTCTAGAATAATTAAATATAGTTTCAAAATGTAGTACAACACATGAAATGTGGAAAACAATTTCTATAACTTATGAAGGTACAAATAATGTAAGATATCTCTGGTGCAACACAATGAAACTAAATTTTGACACATTCAGAATGATTGATAGTGAGAGAATAAATTAAATGAATGGATGAATAATTGGAATTATAAATAATGTATCTTATTCGGTAACTCATATTATCTAACCCAATAAATCTCATAAGGTTCTCAAAGTTTTAACATCCAAATGGAGTGGAATTTCAGCTTCCATTACATAGTTGGCTATTGTGATAGATTTCAAAATAAAAGATCTTATTCTCATATTTATGATGTATGAAGATAGGGATGGAGAGTATAATATGATAAAATGAGAAAATTATGCTTTAAAATAATTCACTTAAAAATATGAAAATAATAAAGGATTCCTTTTTCTCAAGATCATCCAATGATGAGACATCAAGTAATTCAGATTCAAGTGAGGAGCTTGCTCAAATTTCCAAGTAGTTAAAAAATTATACAATAATAGAGAAGGATTCAAGAAATTATTTAAAAGGTATATAAAGTTTGATGAAAATACAATAGAGATAATATTATATGAGTGTGAGAATATTGGGAATATGTTTAACATCCTGAATGAAAAAAGGAATACAATGTTTGATAGCATATATGATATTCTACATTGAGTTTAAAAGAAAAAATAAATAATATTATTTAATATAGTAGTTATCCCATAACCATTATAATTATTGGAATGAACATGATTAACTGAATTATGAAAATATGGTTTCAAAATGTATATATTCTTAATTATTTGGTGACCAATTAATTATAAATGAAATAAAAACCATTTAAAAAAAAGGAAATGTTTTTATGAAAAAACTATTTAAATTTGAATAGGTGTGTTTTATACCAATAAATTATAAAATCACTCTTATTTGATTATATTAATGAAATATATATAATATATCATATATAATATTTAACATTCATCTTATGTGTTTTCTAGACATGATATAAGACCAAATTCAATTTTGCAGATAAAAGAAGTATATTTATTAAAGGTAGTTTTGCAGCCTTTTGATGGAACACCTATTTTAAATCTAGTTTTAACACTTATAAATTATATTTTAAAAAATTAAATTATTATTTTAAATAGGAATATAAAAGGTTTCTTTGGTTTAATTTTTTGTATATTTTATGATAAGTTTCATGTTTTGAAGAATAATGAAAAAATACTACATTTTAATTGAAAACTATTTTTTAATAAAATTTATTTATTAAGGTAAATTATATATTTGAATGGTTTTAAAGTATAATTATATCAATTTATTTTCTGTTAATCCAATTTTGGTCATTGTAATTAATTTCACACTGAATTTTGATATACAAACTGTGCAAACTTTTGAACTTTTTTACTTAAAAAACCCGTTTTCTCATTCCGTCAATGGGATTAAATTTTAATTAATTTATGAAATTTATATGATTTTTATTTTGAAAAATGGATTCCATATTTTTAATTATATGGTCCAGATTTATTAAATAGGTATCTTTTATTTCTGGAAAATATGAATAGTAACTTTAATAATTTTTATTACCACGATTAAGGGTAAATCAAGTAATTAAGGGTAAAAATAATTTTATAAATATTATAAAATTACCCTAAAACTTATTATAATTTTATTTTATAATTATTATTTTCATTAAAGAATTAATGTATTGGTTATGATACAATTTACAGCCTTTTGGGTGAGAATATAACCTTTATAATATTATATTCAAAGGAAAGTCAATATTTTCACACTTGTTTTTAACAAGTAAAATATTTTTATTCTGAGTTTATATAAGGGATATGTTTAAATATAAAAATTCATTTGAAATATAAAATATCTATTTTCATCATGGTAATTTATTTTTAATTTTAATGAAATAAATAATTACCTTAATGGCTTACAAAATGATGATGCATTAAATTTTTAATTAAATGAAATATCAAATAAATGATATTAAAAATATTAAAATAAATATAATTTGGGAGAATTAAAGTAATAAACTAATTTTCAAAATTAATTTGACATTTTAGTAATCATTTAAGAGAGTTTTTTCTAAGATATCATGTTGTTATGATATTTTTAAATAGTCAAGTAATGAATAGTGTCAAAATTGACATAAATGATATTTTAAAATAAATAAAATTTTATTAAAAGATATATAATTCATTAAAATATAAAATTAAGAAGAATAATTGGGATAAGTATTAAAAAGTCACAAATGATTCATTTTTAGGTATTTTAACATTTTATAGTCATTATATTAACCCTCAAAGTGTAAATTTGAGGATATCATGGTAAGAGTTAAAAGAGTTAAATAAGGGTTAAAACAAAAAGATAAGGATTACAAAAACAATAAAAACTTGTCTAATTTTTATTATATGAATGTATTTAGACCCAAAATCACCCTATATTCTAACTAAGTCAGTTTGGATCCTTTTAAAATAGAAAATTAATTTATATTAATTTAATATTTTGAAGAATTCCAAGAGTTCCCCTCTCCTCTCCTATAAAAACACACCCATTATTATCTTTTCTTCAAACTTCAAAACTTATTTGGTTCAGATAATATCTTCAAAAATACCTTCCTATAATAACTACCAAAATTATATATTCCTTAGTTTATTCATAACACCTTCCTTAGAGGTGTTATGATGTTAATTAAAGGAGATCGTCTGTAGAAGAGGTATCATTGTTATTAAGTGGTTCTGTTATATTCCTTCTTCCACTTCCTCAAAATCTTCTTAAACCATTATGAAATAATAAATACAATATCTTAAATATACTAAGATTTTATTATGTTAATATCATCACCTAAATCCATCTCCAATTTAATCAGATTGGAAATTAATTATTCATTCATATATACGTCAGACCACGACCTCATGAACCAATATAATTAGTTTTCCATCCCCATCTCTCAAGACTGGTTATAATGATGGAATTAATGTTTATATATGATATTAATAACATATTTATCATTATTAAAGAATAATATATCATTTACATTCTTAACTTTCCATACACATAAAAATGATAACATCGTTAGTGCGTACATGTTAACTATCACCACCGTGAAGTGACGTGATTCATTTTTCATCACCACATCACATGGATGATATATACCGTTATGACCAAGTATTTATTTGGTTGTATTTTTTTTTCAATTGATCGTTATTTTGAAGAAAGAATGTATGTTGAGAAATATGATGGACCAAAATCGTATTGATCGTTGTTTTCAAAATAATCAGACTTGCGCTTTCAAAAGAACCAGACTCACTTTGTCCAACGTAATGAGAAGAAGATGTTTGGAAGAAAAGTTTTTGATTTTACTCACCTTGGGTCTGGAATAGGAGAATATATTAATGAGTATTTTATTTTCATCAGATTCAATCTAAATTATATATGAAAGAAGTGATTCTTTTGAT
Organism: Viscum album; assembly: GCA_963277665.1. Taxonomy (NCBI): domain Eukaryota; kingdom Viridiplantae; phylum Streptophyta; class Magnoliopsida; order Santalales; family Viscaceae; genus Viscum; species Viscum album. The sequence goes on along the minus strand of OY728145.1, from coordinate 684,390,205 downwards.
GAAGTAATAGAGTCATCATGAATACGATAACATTAAATGTGACGATGATTTGCTAATTTTTATTTCACATAAATCACAAGTTTTTGAGATAAATTATGATTAAATATTGATTTAATAAAAGTGAAAAGAGTTTTTGAAATCATACCAAGATTTATCATATCTAGGTGGAAGAGAAAAAAGAGATGCTGCCAATCGAAAAGGAATTGTACCCAGTGCAATCAGATTCACGCACTGCAGCATCCAAACATCCATCAAATGCATAAAAAAACTTTCATACCGAAGATGATCATACCTAGGATCAAGATGTTCATACCTAGGAAAATTTTACTTAGAAAAAATATAATATAGAAAATATTGCTCAAGTTGAGATGGATAGTTTACTGAATTGCTGAAGGAAGTGATATATTAACTTTTATTTGTTTTCAAATGTCTTCATCAAGTGGGTCAAAATTTGAATTACTTTTTTTTTCTCTTCAAGTGAATTTTAAAGTGGGTAAAGAGAAGAGAAGAATAATGGTTCTTGTATCACAACTGAATAAAGAGATAAAGTGATTAAATTAAGGAAATTATGTGTATTTAAATTGGGTCAAGAGCCCTTGTATCATAGTTGAATTGTTTTATATTTACAACTGGGTTAAGAGATATAATGAATAATTAAAAGTGGGTTGAAAGAAAATTTTGATGAATGTGAAATTTAGGTGGAGCTTGAAATTAAAAATAATGATTATATTTAGCATTCAAGAGGGATATAAATTTATTAATACATTTATATTAAATTGATATAGATATTTATTTTGAAGAAATCATATTGAGAAAATTGGACTTAGGAATTAAAATCAGACTGGAAATTGAAATCTAAGTCTGAAGAAGAAGTGGAGATTGTAGAAGAATCTAGAATCTTTGAGAAGAGTTTATGAATTCAAAATGCACTTTAGATTTTAGGTATAATTGATATTAGGTTGAATTTTATTAAGTGGGAAATTTTTTTGGATTCCCACCAAAGCCACTTGAGGATCAACTATAAAAGGGGAAAATTACATTATACTTTTTTGATGACAGACGTGCTTTTCATGAGAGAGAAGCTCTGAGTTTTTAAGGAGATAAAGATGTTTTTGTATTCACTTTTATTGAATAAGTTCTTGATGGAGAAGTGAAAGAAAAGTGAAAAGATCCCAACATTGTATTCAATTGATTATCGTACTCAGTGATTATCATACTCAATTGATTACCATATTCAGCTTGTTAATTATATTCATCTGATCAACATATCAAGCTAGATTAATTAGATCAAGATTTCCATACTGGTATTTCTAGTATAAGGAAGAAGAAGAATTGATGTGGTTCTAAATCATCTATATTTTATTCTATCAATGTTCCATTTTTTATATTGGGGGGAATCATATTGGTAAGTATAGTACTAAGAAGAGTCGTATTAGGGAGAATCATACTTGATGGAATCAGATAGGGAAAACATACTGGGAAAATTGGACTGGGTTTTTCAATAACAAAGTCTAGAAGATTTTTACCATCTTCTAGGTAATAAACTGAATAAGTGTTTTCAGTTGAATACATTTTTGGAATTTAAAAAGAAGCACATATAACATAAGTTTTTGAAAAAACATTATATTACCCTATTTGTGTTAAGTGGGTGCACAGATACTTTTGGATTGTATTCAATATACTACACAAGTGAAAGGGTATATATTACTCCTTGTAATACAAGGATTGTTTTCTAGTGGATTTTATGGTATTGGATATTCTCCAAACCATACTAATGATGTAGTTATTCTTATTTAATAGTGAACCTTTTAAATACTTGAATTCCTATGGATGTGTGTTTGAATTATTTTCAACAGGGAACAAAATCTTTAAGAGGAGTTGAAGGTTCTTTCAATTGTAAGGAAACAGAAAAGAAAAAGTATCACTAATTCAACCCATCCCTCTCTTAGTGATACAATTATCCTGATTGGGCACTTACAAGTGGTATCATAGGGGAAATCTCCCTTCACTTATTCCGTGCTGATGGTTTGAAGATAATATTATAGAGAAACTTGGTTGTGTGAATAGTAAGGGTGTTCTGATCTTAAATGATAGTAATTATCATATCCAGAAAGGAAGAATGCTGCCATATCTTATGTCTCTTGGGTATGACATTTCAATAGCTATTAAAGATAGTTTCCCTCCTCGTATTGATAATGATTCTTTCTCTAACATTGATAAGTAAAATCTAATGAATGATGTATGAGTTAAGAATGATTTACTATCATCACTTTAGAAACTAAGTTTCTGATAGTAAAAGGAGTTACCACTACCAATGGAATCTGGGATAATCTAAATAACATTTATGAAGGCAATACAAAAGTGAATAAGGAAAAGTTGAAAATATTGAGATTGAAGTATGAAGACCTAAAGAAGGGTGAGCATGAATATATTTATGATTTTTTTACCATGGTAAATGACATTGTGAGGACTATCAGATGTCTTGGTGAAAATTTATAAGATTCTACTATTATTGAAATTATCTTGAGAATTATTACCGACAAGTTTGTTGCCAAGGTTTCTTTATTGGAAGATACAGATCCAAAAACATTGTCTCTAGATTATTTTCATAGTACTCTCATTACTTAATAAATGGGAATGGATAATTATATAAAAGGAAAAAATAAATTTGATAGAGAAATGTATTTATAAGCTTCCAAGAAAGAAAACAAGATTCTTGAATAAGAAGAATCTATAGATTATGATTCTGAAAATTAAGTATGTAAAAATATTAATGGTATTTATCCTTGTTTTCTAAAAATATGAAAAGAGATATTGGGAAATAAATAGGGAAACTTACTTTAAAATGTTTTATATGTAGATCCATTGGGTATTTTGTTTCTAATTGTCCTCAAAGTGGTAATTAAGAAGAAAGTGATGAAGAAGAAAGTAGATAAGAATAAAGAAAGACAAGAATATATTGTATGAAAAATAGTTATAAGGAAAAATTATATTCTAAGAGGGAAGATAAGAAGTTATCCAAATCCAAAAGGAGAAGATTTTTAGATAAGTTTGATGATATTGAGGATGCCACAAATGCTATTGAAGAGAACACATTTATTGTAATGGTTAATTCTTCTAGAAATGAATGTAGCTGCTATAAAGAAGAAAAAATTGATGTTGAATCCAAAAAATCTATAGAAAATGTAGGTAAAAATACAATTATTGCAATAATAAATGATGTAAAGTTTGGAATCAGTAGTTCCGACGTAGAATAAACTCAACTTGAAATTCATTTGAAAGAAGAGTTGAAAGAATGGTTGAGAAAGATCATAAGTCTTGAAAATAAAAACAAAACATTGGAAGATTAATGTCCCTACAAATCAATTAATAATTCTTTCCTAATGAGAAGATGAATATGGAGAAATAAACTGATGATTTGATAAAATATATCGAGGAATAAAAGAATTATAATGATCATTTGGAGTTAAAGATGAAAGGAAAGGAAGAATAGTTGAAACTTGTCTAACAAAAGTTAACTAAATTTGAATTGAGGAATACAAGATTCAAAAACTCCATCACTAAATTTGGTGAAGGTTATCATAATATGAAACTTAATAAGGTACAACAAAATTTACCTTTAAAGGGTGCGAAGAAAGATGTAATTGTTTCTAAAAAGAAAAAAGCTAGGAAAGTCATGTATGTTGCCAAAACCAACAAGGTTGGGAATTCAATGTTACAAAATACCATAATTCTGAAAATTATACTAAACATTCTGAATTAGAAAAAGTCTTGAATATTTTTGAATCTGACAAAGGTGAAAAGAGGAACAAAAATTAGATTGACAAAATAAAGTTTGATGGATCAGAAATGAAATACAAAAAAGTTACTAAGAAATGTATTCACAATTCCTATCAATATGGTAGTTTTACTGACTGAAAATTACTTTTTTTTATTATTCATTCACTTTTGGGGAAATTTAAACAACAAAACATGGCTTAAATGACTTAAAAACATCGAAATCACCACTATAAAAAATTTAAGAGTAAACAACTCATTCACGTTAAAACAAAAGAGCTCTAATCAGAATCATAAACATTAGATCATTTTGCTCCAACCCATTGCTTCATGGAAATCAGTCCCGTTCGTGACTGAACAAGAAAATAACCAATGGAAAATCTATACCCTCTCAAATAACTAAATATTAAAGAAAATACCATGAGAAAACCACTGATCTTAATCCCATATGAAGTAATTCTTTGTAAGAGAAAAGTTGGATTGACTCTCAAATCTCAAACTGAAGGTGACCAAAGGTCCACCCTTGAACCATAAATCACCATACACATAGAAAATAAAACTTGAAAACCAATCACACCCCATAAAAAACTCACCTCACTGAGAATAAATTTAGTAAACTAGGATACCATCACCACCATTTCTTTCCCAAGCCAGAATCTCAAAACCTATCACCACCCTCTATATCAAATACAAAAGTCCTCAGCGGTTCATCTCAACAGCGGTCCATCAGCACAAACCAAGGAGTAGAAACCCACCACTACATAAAATTTTGAAAAGGCATAGATTTGGATCCAATGCATAGGGATGAGGCCTCGAATCTGAGCCAAAGATCCTCCACATCCGGTGACATCAAACCCAATGCCGCTGTGGACCTCTATAGCCTAGCCAACCCAGAATAGTGCCGACGCAGGTCACCTAAGAAGTCCCGATGCAGAAAGCCAACCAAATCCACCATATAATGATTCCAACATCTGAATCCAACTGTCGAAAGCCAAAGCCTCCACCAAGAGAGTAGAGGCTGATGTGAGGATCATCAACTCCCAAATCCAGCCATAGAATATCGACACCAACGTAGAGATATTTCATCGTCTATAATAGACCAAGACCAAAGCGAGAGGTGGCTAGCATCAATGAGGAGAAGGAATTCCACAGAGGGAGTCAAGACAGCACCAAGAACACCGAATCCTGAAACCATCTGTAGAAACCGAGCCACCGCGTAGAGGCTTCACCGCCCGATGCTGTCCGAGATTGAAATGAAGGAGCGGGAAGAGGCCACCACACACCTGATATTACCTAGATGCACTACCATGAATAATAATCATAGAGAAACCTGTGATAAAACTGGAGAGGTGGTGACGGGAACCCTACCTCGCGCAGTGCCCCTTACGGGCCCATCGAGACCAATAAGGTACTTCCATATGATTGTTTCAAAGGAAAATATTCTTTATATAGATATTACTAGTATTGTGGAGGGTTTAAACATATAGAAAACATGTGTTGGTTTAACCAATGACATTTACATTATCCCATAGGTTATGGAAGGAAAAGTTTGAGTGAGATTCAATCACCTCAAAGAAATAATTCTGAGAAAGTTGTGTTAAAAAAACCTGAAAAGGTTGGCATAATTATTGAAAATAGGTTCAAAAATCTGGAAACTATTTTTTAAAGGTGTGAAAAACTTATACATATTGAAAAATGATGTATTGTTTTTTACTGGAAAACCAAAAGTTTCTAAACAATTATAAGAATCTAGATGATTTATAAGTTAATAAAAATAGATCTTCTGAGTCCAAAAAGAAATAATTCTTAGATATCTATCTAGAATACATTAACGTATAAAGGAAATTATAATAAGCACAAAAATCAGTGAAATAAGATAGGAAGTAATATACTTTTGAATATATAAGAAATGTTGAAGAAATGGTATCAATAGATTGTGGATATGAGCAAGAAGGGAGTGATATCAAAATATGTTCAACTATATTTCTAGAATAAAATACAGGGATAGAAAACATGGTACAAACTAGTGAAGAGAATATGGAATCCTCATCAACAGATTCTACAGATAAGAATATTGTTGTTACAAAATCTGAAATGGTTGAACAGACGGAAGACATCATGTGCAATGAAAAATTCAAGAAAAATAAGAAGAAGTCAACACTAATAGAGGTCTTCAGTCTGATTGTTGTTTCTAAGGAACAATCAAGGTTATTCCCAAAACTCTGTGTATACTTATGATAAATTCATGGAATTTAAGGAGTATAAATAAAAAAATCCAGAATTGATAAGTCTCTTACTATTCTTGAAAAATATATTAATGTGTTTATGAAAAATAAGTTGTGTTTTATACACCTAAACTTTATGATATGTTTGTTGAGATGGGTGCATGTTAATTTTATATTAAAAATAATTCTTTAAAGTACTTACCCAAAAAAGAGTATGTTTAATAAATCCTGAAAAGGGTATTACATGAATGTTGTGTTATGGAAAATATTGATCACCTTGATTATACACTCTTATTTTCTACGCTGGGTTCTCCCATGTATAATTAGAGATATTCAATTAAAGATTCTTTGTTAATAAAATTATGTGATACTTATTTAGAAGAAAAGTTACAATCCTTAGAAATGAGATCATTAGTGAGAATCTTTTCTTTATGGACCCTTTGAATTTTATTTTTAATAAGGGAGAGAGATAAGAGAAATGGATAGAATACAAAGTAAGAAGAGAAAATCAATAACAATTATTGTTTTCAAGTGGTTTAACTAATTGAAGTGGGTATTGAAAACTAATGCAAAGGGGGAGATTGTTAGGCCCAAGTTGTGTTTTGGTTGTATTTTTTTCAATCGATCAGTATGTTGAAGAAATAAATTATGTTGATAAAGATAATGGCTGAAAATTGTATTAATAATTTTTTTCAAAAGAATCAGAATCATTCTATCAAAAGAATCAGACTAACTTTGTCCATTGTAATGAGAATAAGGAATTTGGAAGAAAAGTTTTTGATCAGAATCACCTTGGGTCTAGAATGGTAGAATATCATAATGCAGATTTGATGGTCATTGGATACACTTTTAATTCTATATTAAAGACGTGATTGTTTTGATGAATTATCAGAGTCTTAAATACTATGATAAAATTAAATGTGAAAATGCTTTTGTAATTTTTATTTCACATAAATCATAAGTTTTTTTTGGAGAACCTATGATTCAAGATTGATAAAAGAAAAGGGAAAATGTGTTTTTGAAAATCAGACCCAAATTTATTATATCTGGTTGGAAGATATGAAAGAGATGTTGCTGATCGAAAAGAAATCACACCCTATACAATCAGATTCATGCGCTCTAGCATCCTAACATCCGTTGTATGCATAAAAAAGTTTTTGTACCCAGGATGATCATACTTAGGCTCAGGATGATTGTACCCAGGACAATCATACTCAGAAAGACAATACTCTAGACAATCTCACTCAAGATGAGATGGATGGTTGATTGAATTGCTGATGTAAGAGATAGATGAACTATAATTTGTTTTCAAATGTCTTCATCAAGTGGGTCAAGAGTTGAATTATTTTTTTTCACTTTAAGTGAATTTTGAAGTAGGACAAGAGAAGAGGATAAGAATATATCTTGTATCTCAACTAGTTCAAGATAAAAAGTGAATAAATGAAGGAAACGATGTGTATTTCAATTGGGATAAGATCCCTTGTATCAGAGTTGAATTGTTATATATTTCCAACTAGGTCAAGAGAAGAAGGGAAGATGTAAAAGTGGTTCAAAAGTGATGTTTGGTGGATGTAAAACCGAGTGGGAGATCAACATTAAAAATAATGATTGTATTCATAATTCAAGAGTGATATCAATTTTTTTCATACATTTATATTAATTGATACAGAGCTTTATTTTGAAGAAATTAGATTGAAAAAATTGGACTCATGAAATAAAATTAGATTGGAAATTGAAATTAAAGTCTGAAGAAGAAGAAAAGATTATAAAAGAATCGATAAGCTTCAAAAAGAGTTGATGAAGTAAAAATGAACCCAATATTTTAGGGGAAATTGAGATTTTAGTAAATTTAATTAATCGGGAAATTTTTTGGGATTATCTACAAAAACATTGATGGTTACCTATAAAAGGAAAAAAGTATATTATAATTTTCAAATAACTGATGTACTATTTATGAGAAAGAAGCTCTGAGTTTTTAGGGAGATAAAGAAGTTTCCATTTTTTACTTTTGCTGAAGAAGTTTTTTACGGAGAAGTGAAAGAGAAGAGAAAAGATCAAAATGCTGTATTTAGATGATTATCATACTCAGTAATTATCATACTCAAATGATTAATATATTTGAGTTGTCAATTTTATTAGGATGATCATCATATCAAGATGGATTAATCAGATAAGGATTTTTTTAATGGGATTTCTGGACTGAGGAAGAAGGAGAATTGAAGTGGTTCCAATTCATCTCTATCATATTATATCAAAGTTACATTTTCTGTATTGGGGATAATCATAATGGGAAGTATCGTACCAAGAAGAATCATATGGGGGAGAATAATAATTATAGGAATCAGACTTGGAAAAAATGTAGTGGGAAAATTGGATTGGGTTTTTCCTTAATAAAGTCCAGGAAGTCATTACCGTCTTCCGGGTAAGAAATTGAAGAAGTTTTTTCAAGTGAATACATTTTTGGAATTTAAAAAGAAGAAAATGTTACATGAATTGTTACAAAAACATTTTAATACCCTATTTGTTATAAGGGGGTGCACACGTACTTTTGTATTGTCTTCAAAGTACCACACAAGTTCAATAGTATATCCTACTCGTTGTAATCCAAGGATTGTTTTATAGTGGATTATATGGTATTTGATTTTCTCCAAACCATACCAAGGACATCACTATTTATATTAAATAACTATCCTTTTAAATACATATGTTATTATAGATGTGTGTTGGAATTGTTTTCAGTGTGGAATAAAATTTTTAACTAGAGGAAAATGTTGTTTCAATTGCAATAAAACATAAAAGAAAAAGTACCATTGATTCACCCCTCCCCCTATCAGTGATACAATTATTCTGAATGGGAACTTACATATATAAATATATTTAAATGATTAATATGATATTTATGATATTATTATATTAATATATTATGATAATTTGTAAAGATAAAATAATAATTACCTTATTTCTATAATGATCATTGAAAAATGAAAATGTTACCCATGCGTATATATGACCTATCATCTCCATGATTATAACATTGTTCATTTTTTATAATGATTGAAAAATGGTTTTATTTAATAAGTCTAATTGGTGTATAAAAGTTATTATTATTTTATGAATATTATTCTGGAGATGATGTACTAGTGACCACTTTAACTATTAAAGTGATACCAAATTTATTCTGGACTCAGGTACCAAATATCATCAAAACATCTGACATGAACTTAAATAATTAAGTAATTGATATCAAATTATAATAATTTATATGAAAGGAATAATAAAAATGTAAGAGGTTCTCAAAAAAGTAAATAATTAACCTAAATTTATTTTTTAGGGATATAAAGATTGTATGTGACAAGTCAGAATAATGGTAATAGATTTCATCTCATTCTTATTTCATTGAGACATTTCTTGATGACATGCACCTTTATTATTTTATAAAGTGTATATACAGACCCTTTGAAATTATACATCTATATTATATATATTATCTTTCTATTTAATGTTTTATTAAATGTTCTTCTTTTATGTGGGTTATGATTTTAATGTTCAAAGAGGTATGAGACACCTTGAATAATTAAAGATTTTATTATCATATATATTTATCCATGTAAATATTCTTAATATTATTTTATATTTTTATTTAATAAAATTATTATAAATGAAATTTTATGTCTATTTTAATTTTTATTCAAAGGTTTTAAAAATGAAATATTTTTATGATTTCTTTACAGAACATTTTACTTTCTTTACAAATTAAAAAGTAATGTTCTTTTTATAATATATGGTGATAATATATTATCCAAACAATGACCATTATTTTGGTATTTGAATTCATCTACAAGCCTTAATGTTTTTAAAATAAAATAAACCCCTCTTTCAATTTTTTTGGGTATTTTGTTTATTAAAAATTGGTCTTGTAAATTGATTTATTATTTCTATAACATGAAATGTTTTCTTATGAGTGAAAATGAAATTTTAAGAGTGCATGTTTAAAATAGAAAGATTTTATATGTTATGATTATATAATGGTACTTGAACATTTTATGGGTGGTTACATGATAAACCAAGGATGGGTGGTTCCATGATAAACCAAAGAAGGGTTTTTATGTTATAACCTCCAATGTAATGGGTATGGAAGTAAGATGTGTTACTATTCCATTTGTAAGAGTGATATATATGGAAGTAGACCAAATGATTATTCCATTTATAAGAGTGACAAGTATAATTTTGTCCCAAGGTAACTTTATCTATTTTCTATCCTTTCTATGGATTTTATGGTAATTATGTGATTAAAAAAAGGATGAAATTAGATTATTTTCAATAGAAAGTATTTACTACTTATTAAGGGTGAAAAGTATTAATTTATGATAAAATTTTCATGGGTTTTAATTTTTATAATTGGACTAATAGTTTTATTCTTTTTATATCCCTTACTGAGATTTTTATGCTCATCCCATGTTTTGTAATGTTATTCCTAGGACTTAAGGATGAGTAATGATTTGTAGATGTCATGTTGAATGTCATGAATAGTTTTCATAAAAGTGATCATGCTTTATTTTAAAATTTTTAGATTATGGAAAAAACAGATACTATTCTGAAGTGTGAACTTTGTATTGTTCTTTTTTTTATATATGAGTTATAGACTTATTCTCTAAAGCTCTAAACCTAAAAATATTCTAAATGTGAAAAAAAGTAAATTTTTTTGACTTAACTCAAGATTATTTAATGTTTTAAGGCCAAGTCCCAACATTTGGCCTCAATGGAAAGGTTTAGAAAAGTTTAGGTATTAGGAATTTTGGTTAAATATAGTTTAAGTTTCAATATATATTATTTTAGTTAAATCCATGTTCTATAAATTTTTCAGATCGAGGAATTTTGTTAAAAATGGAAGGAGGAGGATCTGAAACAACATTACTATATCTTCCCGATGAATTTCTTAAAAAAATTATTTCAAAGTCGTGTCCATATGATTATAAATTTTTTTAACATACAACTCTATTGTAAACAGTTATATGAAATATAAAACACCTAATCTATACCCTGATACCACCATGGTTCATGGGTTGTTTTTAATCAAATCCCATTTTCTCAATATTCTCATATTTTAAAAAAAGGTAAATATTATCCTGAAATTTTTAGATATTTTACTTTATTATAATATTTTGATGTATATTATGATTTTTAAATGATGATGAAAAATAAAACCCTAGCCCAGCCTATTTATATTTGGTTTTAACTTATAGTCTTTCAGCACATACTTACTGCATATTAAAAGGAACCTTCATTGGAAGTTTCAGAAAAATAATCAGTCCAATGGTTTTATAAATATTAAGTTTTATCAGATGTTTTAAAATTATATGTCATACAAAATGATTTTACCAAACTATTTCCCTACCAAAACCCATACGACCCAAGTTGTACAAGGTTTATTTGGATAAAGGAATCAAGGGAATTTGAATAAGCTCTAAATAATTATTGTAATAATTGGACCTTAAATCTACATGAATAAAATGATGTTGAAACCAGGTGGACACTATGATCAAGGTAGAATTTTCTTTCTTCATGTTATACTTTTATTAAATTATTGGGAGATGAAATATAAAATGTCCATATATAAAAAACTTCATTAATTATGAAGTTATGGTAATAATGGGTTAGGATATAAATGAGATATATAAGATAACTATTGAAGTTAAAAAAATTATTAAAGGATGCAACTCTACTATTCAAGAATGTATGAATCCTTATTTTCTTAGTCCAAGTAGTAAAATAATTCCTCAACTACATGAAATGGATTTTGAAATAAAAACGTCATCCATTTACATTTCTTATTGAGAAATCAATGACCTTTTAACCCAGCATAGATTTATGATTTTGTGATTGTTAACTTTATCATGACCATGTTCTAAATCACTCTCCATCAGAACTTGATGGTTTGTTTTCTCTTCCATTTCCATGTTTTTCTACATGGAAACATAGTATGTGTTATTACAAGTGTCCTTATTACTTCCCCTTCTTTATTTTAAAGTGTAAGTTTCATTTATCATTTTTCCGATGTGGGTTTTCAATAAAGTTATTTCAAAAAGTCATACCTAAGTTACCATAAATGAATTAAAAATTGTGAGGAATAAATTTCCAGGGGGGGATGTAACATCATTAGTTTTTTTAAAAAATAATTTGTTCTATAGCATATATGATACACCACATCGAGCTTAAATGAACAAATAAATATTATTATTTAATATGGTAGTTATCGCATAGGAATTCGAATGGAGGGAATGAACAAGATTAAATAATTATGAAAATATGGTTTTCACATGTATATATTATTAATTATTCTTTGACAAATTAATTATAAATAAAAATAAATCCTTTTTTAAAATAAAAATAAATGTTTTTATGGAAAACTATTTAAATGTGCACAAGTGTGTTTTATACCAATGAATTCTAAAACCACTATTATTGGATTATATTAATTATATATATATAACTAATATTAAATATAATATTTAAAATTCATCTTATGTGGTTTCTAAACATGATATAAGAACAAATTCAATTTTATGGATAAAAGAAGTATTTTTCTAAAAATATAGTTTTAGAGCCTTTTGATGACGCACCTAATTTCAATATAGTTTTTGAAAATTTTATAAATTATATTTTAAAAAATTAACTTTTTATTTTAAATTGGAATATAAAAATTTATTTTGGTTTAATTTCTTTCAATTTTCTGATAAGTTTCATGTTTTGATACATAGTGAAAAAAAATTGTATTTTAATTGAAAACTGCTTTTCCATCAAATTTATTTATAGTGTTAAATTATATATCTAAAAGGTTTTAAAGTATAATTAGATAAAGATTTTACCATTAAATCCAATTTATTTCATTGAAAAAAAATTTCACATTGAATTTGGAAATAAACACGTTTTGAACTTTTGAACGTTTTTACTTTAAAAACCCGTTTTCTCGTTCCATCAATGGTACTAATTTTTAATTAATTTATAAAATTTATGTGTTTTGAATTTTTAAAATGGATTCCATATTTGTAATAGAAAGGTAAAAATTTAGTAAATATTTCCATTTTATTTTTGGAAAATATGAACAGTAACTTCAGTAATTTTTTTATTACTCCTATTAAGGGTAAATCAGGTAATTAAAGGTATAAATAATATTATAAATATTATTAAATTACCATAAAAGATGAAATAATTTTACTGTATGAGTATTTTTTGTACCTATTCATTAAATTATTTGTTATGATATCATTTATGGCCTTTTGGATGATAATATAACATTTATAATATTATATTCAAAGGAAAATCAATTTTGTCACACTCTTGTTTTTAAAAGTACAATATTTCTAATATTGGTTTATATAAGAAATATTTTTGACTATAAATAAAAATTTTAAAGATAAAATGATTATATTAATCATGGTAATTTATTTTTTATTTTTATAAAATAAATAATCACCTTAAAGTATTATATAATGATGATGCAGTAATTGTTTATTTAAAGGAAATATCAGAAAAGTGATATTAAAAATATTAAGGTAAATATAATTTGAGATAATTAATGTCACACACTAATTGTTTGGATTACTTTTACATGTTAGTGATGATTTAAGAGAGTTGGTTATAAGGTATCATGTTGTTGTGATATTTTTAAAAATTCAAGTAATGAATAATGTCAAAATTGACATAATTTATATTTTAAAATAAATAATATTTTATTAAATAATATAAAATTAATAAAAATATAACATTAAACTAAATGATTTTTATAAGTATTTAAATTTCATAAATGACTCATTTATTGGTAGTTTGTAATTTTATAATAATTATATTAACCGTCAATGTGTAAATTACATTATATCATGGTAAGAGTTAAAAGGGTTAAAAAAAAGATAAAGATTAATAAAATAATAAAAACGAGTATCATTTTTATTGGATTAATTTATTTAGACTCAAAATCATCCTATATTCTAAATAAATCAATTTTATCTATTTTTAATATTAAATTAATTTATATTAATTTAATATTTTGAAGAATTCCAAGAGTGGCCCTACCCTCTCCTATAAAAGGGCTCCCATTATTCTCATTTATTAACACTTCAAAACCGATTTAGTTTAGACAATATCTTCCAAAATACCTTCCTGTAATCCCTACACACTTTATGTAGGCCTTATTTTAGGTATAAATCCTTCTTTATATGTGTTAAGGTGTTAATCAAATTAGATCGTCCGAAGAAGAGGTGTCATTTTTATTAAGTGTTTTTGTTTCATTCCTTTTTCCACTTCCTCCAAATATTATTTAACCAAAAGGAAATAATAACTAAAATATCATCAATAAAATTATATTTTATTATGTTAATATCATCACCTAAATCCAAATCTAATTTCATCAAATGAGAAATGATGTATTCGTTCGTGTGTATGACAGACTACCCATCGTAGACCGATATAATTCGTTTTCCATAACCATATCTAAAAACTAGTTATAATGATAGAAATAATGTTTATATATTATATTAATTAAATATTTATCATTATTAAATATTAATATATCATTCACATTCTTACCTTTTTATAAACATAAAAATGATAACATCATTCGTGTGTACATGTAAACTATCACCTCCATAAAGTGATGTGATTCATTTTTCATCACAAAATCACATGGATGATATATATAAGTATATTTAAATGATAAATATTATATTTATGATATTTTTATCATTCTATAAATATAAAATAATAATTACCTTTTTCTATAATGATCATTGACAAATGGAAATGTTACTCATGCGTATGCACGACATACCGTCTCTATGATTATAACATTGTTAATTTTTCAAAACCACACCTAAATGGTTTAATTTAAAAAGTTTAATTGATGTATGGAATTTATTATTATTTAATTATTATTATTCTGTAGATGGTGGAATAATTACCACTTTTACTATTGACATCATACCAAATTCATTTTGGACTGAAGTATTGAATATCGTCAAAACATCCGACATAAACATAAATAATTAAGTAATTAATATAATTTGATAATAAGTGATATAAATAGAATAATAAACATGGAATAGGTTCTCAATAAATTAAATAATTAACTTAAGTTTATTATTTAAGAATATAAATATTGTATATGGCGAGTCGAACTCAAGGTAAGGGATTTTGTCTCAATCTCCTTTAATTGAGACATTTCTTGATGATATGCACATTTATTCTTTTATAAAGTCTATATAGAGACAATTTGACATTAAATATTCATATTATATATATTTTTATGTTATTTAATATTTTTTTAAAGGTTTTTACTTCATGTAGCTTGTGATTTAAATTCTAAAGTGGTGTAAGACACCTTGAATGTTTAAAGATTTAATTATCAAATATTTTTCTCCATGTAAATATTATTTATTATATTTTATATTTTTGTTTAATAAAAGGTTTATAAAATAAATTTTATGTCTATTTTTATTTTAATTAGAAGGTTTTTAAAAAATAATATTTTTTTATGATTTATGTACGAAACTTTTGACTTCATTTAAAAATGACAAAAAAATATTCTTTTTAATGTATACAGTGACACCAACTTCTTTTATTCCATGACCATTATTTTGGTATTTATATTCCTCTATAAGATTTCATGTTTTTAAAAGAAAAAGAAACCCCTCTTTACGTTTTTCTAGGTATTTTTTCATTAAAAATGGGTTTTGGAAATGGTTTGATTATTTCTATAAAATGAAATGTTTTCTTATGATTGAAAATTAAATTTTAAGAGTGAAATATTGAAAAAAATAGATTTTTATGTTATTATTATATAATGGTACTTGTAAATTTGAAGGGTGGTATGCGATAAACCAAGGATGTGTGGTTCTATGAAAAAACAAGGATAGATGGTTATGTTATAACCTCAAATGAATTAGGTGTGGAATTTTTACATATGCTATTATATTTGTAAGATTTTCATATATGAAATTCGAGTATATGGTTATTCCAATTATAAGAGTGACAAGTGTAATTATGTCCCAAATTACCTTTATGTGTTTTATATTCTTGCAATGGGTTTTCTAGTAATATTTCAATTAAAAATAGTATGAAATTAGTTTATTTTAAAAGTAAAGTATTTATTACTTATTAAGAGTGAAATGTATTACTTTATGATAAGGTTTTTATGGTTTTTAATTTTTATCAATGAAAAAACAATTTATTTCTTTTTATATCCCTTACTGAGTTTTTTATTCTCATCCCATATTTATTAATATTTTTTATAGGACTTAATGATGAGTAAGTATTTGTATATTTCATGTTTAATGTAGTGAAGAGTTTTCATAAAAGCGATCATGATTTATTTTAAATGTTTTAGATTATGGAAAAAATGGACACTGTTCAGAAGTTTACACTTTCTATTGTTATGGTTTTATTATGAATGAGTTATGGACTTATTATATAAATATATAAACCTGAAAATATCATCAATGTAAAATAAAGTAAAATTCTTGACTTAACTGAAGATTATGTAATGTTTTAAGGATAGGTCCTTACAAAATTAAAACTAATTTTCCCCAACTTAAGGATAAGAATATGTATAAAAAGAAGTATAAAAATAAATCAAACTATAATAATGAGAAGAAAGCTATAAATTATACATGGAGTGACTCAAAGGACTATATTTTTGACATAATTTATGATTCTAAAGCTGAATTATCAATCATAATAAAAAAATTGTGTTTCATAGAACAAACCAATGAAGTACATTCTACTTATTATTTTTCTTATGAATCTGAATTTTAAAACTACTGTTATAAAAAATTAAATAAGTATTATTATATGTTAGAATACCACCACAAGTGTTTGCATAAAAATAATGAGACACTATTGAAATCATTTGGTGTTTTTGTTAATGAAAAAAAGATTTAAATAAAATTATTTTTGAACTAAATGTTAAACTAGATGAGTTTACTTCTTATTGTGTTTTCAATGACAGTAAAATTAAAGAATTAATGGTTAAAGTTAAAAATATAAGGGATGATTCTGGTTATTTTACTAAGGGGTAGGGGTATCTAAATAAAATCCTTTGTAAGAACAAATAATATAATGAACATATAAAATATGAAGAAAAGGATATAGACCCATTTTATATAAAATTATTTTATACCTCATTATAAAAATAGAAATATCTCTAATATTAAATATTTTCAATATAGCTCAAATGAAATTTTTAAAAATGATTATTACCTAAGAAACTGTTAGATACATGGAATAAAGAAGGTATTTATTTCTAAAAAAATATCTAATTTAAATTATAAAAATTATATAAAATGAAAATATATTTGTGTTCCCAAATATTTTTTCGCTAAAACTATTAGACATAGGAACATTTGGGTTCCAAAACATCTGTTTGAATAATTTTTTTTTCTAGGGAACAAGCCACATCAAAAAATAAAAATAAAAAATGGTTCATGAATAGTGTATTTTCAAGACAAATGAGTGGAGCTTTTTTACAACTTTCAATCTCTATAAAAAATCAATGTAGGACATTTCAAATTAAGGGAAAATGATAAAAGAAACATTATTATAATTTTATCTTTTATATATACATATTCAATCCTAATCCTCAAATAACTTTTTATTGAAGGATTATAGAACAACATGATAAGTATTTATCAAATTTTGATAATAGACATTCGATTGATTTTTATAATAATTCTTGTTCTATTTTTATGAATATGTTTATGAAATTTACTTTACCAATAACTGAAAATGTTTACACATTAGATCTTAATTATTTTTGTAAACAAAATGTGAACTATTTGAATGATGAAATTGATGAATCTTGGATTTTTAATAGGTTCTTGGTCATCATAACATTTATTCACTAAAGAAATTTTCTATAAAAAATATGAGTTTTTATTTCCCTCAAATAAAATTTGATAAAAAGAAATTATGTGATGAATACCAAATGGTAAATAAACACAAACCATCTTTTAAACAAATTAAAGATGTTTCTTAATCAATAATACTTAAACATATTCATATGGATTTTTTTTGGAATATGTAAAACTTCTATCCTAGTTGGAAAATATTTTTTTAATGTTTTTGTTAATAATTTTTTAATAATTATACTAGTTTATTTATTAAATCTTTAAAGAAAATATTACACTATTTTTATTATTTTTAAAATATTGTTCAAAAATAAAATGGTTCAAAAATTATTCCACTAAGAAGTTATCATAGAGGATAATTTTAAAATCATAAATTTAATTTATTTTTATAAAAACATGGAATTAAACATACCTTCTCTACCATTATAACACCTCAACAAAATAGTGTTGTTGAAAGAAGAAATAAGACCTTGAAATAAATTTCTAAAATAATGCTATTTGAATATAGAATAACTATTAATTTTGGGATGAAGTTGTTAAAAAAAGATTATATGTTATATATATAGTTTTATTAAGGATTATGTAAAAGAAAACACCTTATTAATTATGAAATAATAACAAACAAAAGATTGGATACTATAAAGTTTTTGGATACAAAGTTTATATCTTTAACACCAAGAATAATCTTGGTAAGTTCGACCCAAAGGACGATGAAGGAATATTACTAGGATTCTATACTACATCTAAATCCTATAGAGTTTTTAATAAACATTTAAGGATATTTAAAGAATATACTCTTGTAAAATCTGATTAAAGTGATCGTTTTTATCAAAAAAATCATATTGATGACACGAGTGATTCAAGGGATAACTCAAGACATGATCCTCTCTTCTATAATAAAAAGGATGATGAGTTGTTACATGATCATGAAAAATCTAGTCTTGAAAGTGAAAATACTATTGAAACTAAAATCATGCTTCCTAGACATCATAATCCCTAAAAAACCATCCTCTAGAAACTGTTATTGGAAAACCCGATGAAGGAGTTATTACTAGAATAATTATAAGAAATATTTATACGTTTACATCCTTTTTATCCCAACTATAACCTAAAAACATAAAATAATCTTTATATTATTAGAGTTGGGTGGTTTATATGCAAGGGTAATTAATCTAGTCATTGTGTGGTTGCTAGGAATATGTCTAGATTAATTTCCAAAGGTTATACTTAAGTATAATGAATATATTATGATAAAACATTTTCCCCATTTCTTGGTTATAATAAATTAGAATTCTTTTAGCATCTACATCATATATGGATTTTAAATTTTACCAGATTTATGTTAAATATGATTTTATAAATGGATTTTTATTATAAGAAGTATATATTGAACAAAAATCAAGGTTTTGAAGACCCCCATTTTCAAAATTCTATTTTTAAGCATATAAAATCATTTTATGGCCTTAAATAATAACCTAGATCATGGTAATAAAGACTAAGAACACTTATTTGATCAAATTTTTTTATTGTGGGATTGGATGGCCCCATTTTATTTAAGAAAAATTACACAAAATATATTTTACTTGTGAAAATATATGATGATGATGTTATTTTTATCTCCATAAATAAAATAATTTGTAATTAATTTTAAAAAATCATACAAAATTAATTTCAAATGAGCATGATGGGTGAGGTAATATTTTTCCTTGGATTTCAAATTTACTAAAATGGTTTTGAGAATGTATTAAAAAAAGTAAATACATACATGATTTATTTAAAAGGTTTGGACTCAAAATCCATAATACATATTCAAGTCCTACGAGTTCCAACGTTATGATTGATTTGGATGAAGTTGGAAAACCAGTCGAAAATAAGTTTTATAGAGGAATAATTGGGAACTTTCTTCATCTAACTACAAGTAGACCATTTTTTTCAATTTTCTTATGTAAAAGATTTCAAGAAAATCCAAAGTAATCACATTTAATAACTTCTAAAATAATTTTAAGGTATTTAAAAGGAATAATTTCTTTATCTTCACTTATTCTAAAAACTTTGTATTTTGATTTAACTTTATATTCGGATGCTAATTTTAGTTATTATAGACTATATAGAAAATGAACTTTTCGAGCCTATCACTTTTTAGTAAATATCCACTTTCTTTGTCAAGTAAAAGAGGCACATTTTATTTCATTATAAAGTTCTAAAGATGAGTATAATGTAGCTGGTAGTCATTGTGCTCAGGTTTTGTAGATGGAACACACCTTAATGGAATTTGAATTAAATTTTAATCATGTACAAATAATATATAACAACGCCAATACTATCAACATTTATAAAAATATTATAAATCATTCAAGGACCCTTTTTATTGATTTGAGACATCACTTACTAAGTGATCATTCTAAAAATGGTGATGTTTCTCTTAATTTTATTTTAATTTAAAATCAATTAGTATGAATATTTATCAAATCATTTCCTACTAACCAATTTGAATTTATTAAAAGTGAATTAGGTTTATTTAATTTTGAGGAATTTCATTTGAATCAAAATATTTATTATATGCTAGAATATGTGTCTATTTAATATCATATGAGATGCTTAGTTGCAAAATTTATTCTTAATGAAATTTCTTTATCTATCAAGTAATAATGTGACATGTGACCTATATTATTTTTTAATTTATTTTTATATTTTATTTCATCACACGTGTAATAAGATTCTATGTATTCTATAATAGTCATTCATTCAGTCAAAAAAAAAAACCATCACAACCCACTGAACTTCATATCTCTATAATTAAAACCCCATTAAACCATAAAAAAATCCTTATAACCTCAACCCATTTAATTATTATTAATAATTATAAAGTATAAGAAAATTTAAGAAGGTTATTTATAAATTTTAAAAAAGTTAAATTTTTTGTGCATATTTCTGAGTGGAAAGGATGCTGATTTTTCTCATCTTGATAGGCCAAATTTATTACTAGAAAAGTAATGAACTTACAAGTATGAGAGTATGCGTTTGATGAGAGGAAAATTGAGTTCTTTCATCTGAACAATGTTAGAGATTAATAAATAAACATTGAGTTTAAATTCCATATTTCTAAAGATTTGGTCATTTGGAAAGTCATTGGGAAGAGTTTCTCATTATCATCTATAGAATTTTCTGAAGTCCTTAATTATCATCATGAAATAAGTTTTAAGTTTATTTAATCCTTTTTTTATATAGATTATATACAATAATATAATATTCTGAAATATCCTTTGGATATATAGTAGTATAGAAAAATTCTATCAAAGACTTAGAATATAAGAGGAATATTCTAGTTAATTTCATTCAAACTAGAATCATTTAATGGAATGAAGAGTTTTATAAAGTTCTAAAACCTAATATTTATCTTCTCTATATGCTATTGGTTGAGAAGAAAGGTAATATTCATGGTATATTCTTAGATAGATGTAATTGTTTTGGAAAAATCATAGATTTTATATCCTTATGAGAGAATACTTACCCGACTATTTAAGAAATCTAAATAGAGATTAGTGAGGTTACATTAACTAAGTGTCATGACCTAAATACTCTTGGAACTAATTTGGTCAATAAAATTGGTTATTTATATATAAAATTATTAAGAAATTTATTACCTATTAGTTCTAAAGAAATAGAAGAAATAACTGCTCAATTTGATGGGGGGAACTTGCTATAGTTACTGATATTCTTGTTTAATAAGATTTGGGGGACTCAATGGATTATGATTCTTTAGGTGCGATAATGAGACTAAGGAGAATTTTGTCTGAATAAATTATCTCTCTTGTTGTTACTCAAGTTAGGAATGAGAATAAATTTACTATAAATTTAAGTGCTTATGTGGAAGATTTAACTAGTTGAGAACCTAAAACTATTATTACTCAATATAAGCATCAAGAACCAATTGATGTGGTTTCTACACATTAGAAAGTTGTGAATGAATCTTATGTTGATAAATCTAAGTTATAGAGGACTTAATATAAAAAATCCCTTGGTTCAGCTCTTGTAATGTCAATTTCTATAGATATTGGGGATTCAATGGCTCTCTATTTTCATAGTGATGTTTACTCAAAAATTCTACATCCTGATTTAGAGTAAATGAGTTATATTGATAAAATAATACTTGATCAATCACATAAAGATGTTTAAGATAAAAATGGTGGTATAATCAATACTTCTGAGCCTATTGATTCAAAAGAATATGTTTCTAAATAATATTCCTTTGTTATGAAGACTATAAAAAGAGGAACACTAGAGGAACCTGGACCTCCTTTGTTATATATATGGAATGAATATCCTATTGTGTTAGAGACTTTAATATTTAAAGAATATGAGGGTTTGAATAATTTTGTTTATATGATTATTTATGTGTTTAAATATTTTAAATTCGAGGTTAATGAGATGAAGAGTTAGATGGTATATTTGAAATCTAATTCTATTTTTAAGATATATTTCAATGAGCTTAAGGATTTGTTTAGACGATGGAGAATTTTCTAGTTGTTCAATTAGACATCTCAAATTCAATTAAAGATAAAATCAATTCTAGAAAAAATATATATTGAGTATTTAAAGAAGGTTATTGTTTCTTAGTTTAAATTTGTAAATAAAATTCCTTGTGTTATTTCCTCATACTCATCTTAAAACAATTCCAATGATACTTCTGATCAATTTAAGGATTTATCCTTAGACTTGATGAAGTTATATAGGAGATTTTAAGAGTTTAAATGTGATATGGTATCCTTGGACACCATTCAAGACTTAAGTAAAGATATCATTTCTTAACTATGTACTGATAAATATTATTATAAAATAGGAACAAAACGAATCTACAAGAAAATGAATGATTTAATTGGTTTTATTAAATATGTTTTGGAATATTAAAAATAAAATTTAATAGAGATGTGTGATTTTACTGGGAATATTTTTACCTTGATTTCTTAGTGTTCATCTACTCTAAATACAAATTCACCATCCATGAATGATTCATTGTAACAAATCTTGAAGTAAGTTTATGATTTTCTTCATCAGATTATGAAGCTAGTCAATATAATAAATAAGTTGAACCTAGTGATATATTTGATAGGCATGATATTGATGTTTATATAGTTTATATCAAGGATAAAAATGTTTATTCTCAAACAATTGTTTATAATAATGTCATTAAAGTGCTGAATAATTTAGTTAAGTTATTAACATTTACTTGAAAAGGAATTTAAGTGTTGAATAATAATAGGAATGGAAAATATAGAGTTTCTAAAGACTATATTTCTAATCATTGTGATTACTTTGGAGATGAGGTCAATAAGAAACATTTTTTCTAGGCTATAATTCTAAAAGTATACTCTTGTATCCCAGTTATAAATGTTTATAAATGTAATATTTTATCTTAGAGGAAGGTGGCCTCTTTGAAATAATCTATATATCTATTTTAGTGACATTATTGAGAGTATTCATTGTTTATCTTCCATAATTGAAAGATATAATACTGTAGTAGAATCTATAATTTAAAGATAAGTATCTACCTCTACTCCATATATTCTATTTTCTCATTTAACCTTTCCTTTACCCATGAATTATAATTTTTCGAATTCATGATCTATAAATCTATATGATGATATTATGGCTATGATTTGGAAGCTATTTGGTGACAATATTAGTGTTAGGTCATATGAGACTAAAATATTCTTATCTAATCCAAACCTCAATTTTTTTTCTTATGTATAACTCTTTAAATCCTAACATTGATCCAAAATACTAATATATTTTTCTGATTGGTTTATGTTTTTTGGATATCTTACACTATTCTGATGTAATTTTATTATTTTAATTAATGAAATTTAATAATTTGTGTTTTATCAATTTCACATTGCACTATCCTTTTCATATTATTTCTTTTTTCCTTTATTTTCCAAGTGAAATTAAAAACTATATTCATCTCAGTAATTTATATTATGACAGTTCAAAATTTAATATGCTATATTGAATATGTTATCACATCTAATTATTGTATAGTTGGATATCAAAAATGGGTGAGAAGTGAGTCAACATAATTTTTTTTATTTACATTTTATTCTATAAAGCAAAATCTTAAATAATTTTATATCACTTTTATAATCCAATCTATAAAATTTTTTGTTTACTTTTTCATGGGTTTTATGATCATCGAATTTGGTTATACTGTTGGATATACTAATGTTATTCCAATATATCTAAATATTTAATAAATTTTGATGCTCACAAAATATTCATTTGTTTTAATAATAAACTCTTCTTATGTGTTATAAGGAAATTATATATTTTCTTAAGTAATATTTCATTTAAGAATATTTGGTTAAATTTTTATTTTTCAATTTTGAAGAATGTTTCCAAG
The DNA here is from genome assembly GCA_963277665.1 of Viscum album. Taxonomy (NCBI): domain Eukaryota; kingdom Viridiplantae; phylum Streptophyta; class Magnoliopsida; order Santalales; family Viscaceae; genus Viscum; species Viscum album. The sequence continues at coordinate 684,365,909 of OY728145.1, read as the reverse complement.
TAAAATATCATATGAGATGATAAATTATCATATGATGTGACAATTTATCATACAATCTATTATTTTTAATACACTACAAATAATTCTATTTTTTGACAAAGGAAATTATAAAAAAGATAGAAATAAACCTTTACACATGATGTCAGATTCTAAGAAAAATTAAATTATACAATGGAAGTCTTATGTATGATATTTATCATATGATGTGATGATTTATCACATGTAGATCAAAAAAATAACACGAGGACAAAATTTATCTTATGTAATAATGTTTCTAGTTATATTATCCTAGAAATATAATATTATCTTATGAAAGTATGGAATATCATATTAAATAGAGTATCTTATGAATTTAATGTTTTATCTCAAAGTAAAAGTATTCATTGAAGTTTCAATTTAGGTATTTTTATATGTATTATAAGATTTTATAGACAAAAATAACCTAAAAAGAAAAAAATTCCCTTCAATGGTGAATTCATTTGAAGTAAGTATTTTAAGAGTATTTATTCAATCCTTTGAGGTATTTATTATCATCAGGGAAACTCGATCAAAGTCCACACCTACCTTTATTTTTATCATAAATTTTTATGGTTGGATAAATAAAGATGAATTAAATATTAAGTCTATTTCCAATAATACAAATATCTCCAATAAATACAATCATTATAGTCAATAAAGATATTTATGATTTCTAATTTTGTAAATAAAGGTCACATCCAAGAACAAATATTGATATTTTGGATCATCATATTTTATACTAATCATTGGAGTATATATAGAGTTTTGAATTAAAAATTTCAATATAGTGAACAAGATATAGAACAATAGATAAAGTTCAGACACTCTTGAAACACAGTATTCGTTGAAGAAAGAAAATGTTACATTCATATAATTCAAGCTGTTATCTACTTTCTAGGAAGAATAATTTTATTGATGCTATTGTTAGAAAATAATATCTTCTACAAGAGATAAACCTCTCAGAGATAATAATTGAAGATATATTATTTCTAAGGAAGAACCTATAATCTTTATTCGATTGTATCTTGCAACTGTGAGCAGAATTTATCTCTTTTCTACTATTTTATCTTATATAAAGACTAAGGATAGTTCTTATAAAAAGGGAGAGACCAATGAAATTTCTTAGTACATAACAAGTTTAATTTTCTTTCGCTCAACTATCAAAGTCCCTCTGAAAATGACCTACATAATAAAAATCACCAATCACACAAAGAAAGAATTAGTGGAGTGGAATAGTGTATTCTTTTGACCTAATCCACTATAATACTTTTGTGTTATATTCTTCTATTTTATCATTTTATTTACACTATTTCTTGATAAAATAATTAATAATAGTTTTCAAGACAAATTTATTTTGGGTTAACATTTTGAGAACTTAATTCACCCCTCTAAATAGACTATTCCTGTCTTAGTATGAAAATTTTAAATTTTAATATCTTTGGACTAGATAACTCTCCAAATAATCTCCACCCTTCATTAATCATCTAAAAAACACTCCTAAAATTAAGTAGACAATGCATCTATATTGAAAAAAACATTCCCTATATTTATTTTAGTAAAATATTAAAAATAATGAAATTGAAATATTATTTATGTGTTGTCAATAAGAGATAACATACCAAGAATATTCAATTCAACTTATCTTTTTTGCATCTATTATATTGGGATAAAAAATACCTCATTTTCTTTTTTTTGGAGTATATGAAACCAAGGAATATGGATAAAAAATTTGGAATGTTTATGGAAGTGTTTTTAAGGCTACATATCAATATTCCATTTATCAAGTAATTAATTAAAATTACCACATATTCCATGTTCATATAAGAAATCCTCTTAAATAAAATGAAGAAGGAAGACTTGGAAACCATTTCCATCATTTAGTAATTCCTACTGATATTTCAACAATTTATCCTAGAAAATTACCAATATAATGAGTGTTTCTCCCTCATATGCACTATTGGACCATGTGAGTTTGGTAAATTTGTTTGTGATTTGAGAGATAGTGTTAATTTTATTTCCTTTCAAAGTATTTAAGAATTTGGGACAAGAATAATTAAATACCATACATGAGACACTTCAATTAGTCGATAGATTAATTAATTACCCCAAAAGGATTTTGAAATATGTTTTAATGAAGGTAAAAAAATTCATTTTCAGAGTTGATTTCATTACTCTTTACATGGAATAAAACACTGAGTTTCCACTGATTTTAGGGAGACCATTTCTTATAATGGGTAAATTTTTTATCGACATATACCAATGGGAGCTTATATTTCATGTGGAAAATAACCAAGTAATATACAATGTGATTAAGGCTATCAAACAATATTCTTTAGTGGAATATGATGACTTATTCACTATAACTACCCTATGAACAAACTTGGGATGCACATAAATTAATACGATATATTCCCAATCATTTTAATATCATGTTGATAGAGAATTATAGATTATTTCATAAGAATAATGGATGAAGTTGGTATCCTCCAGGGAAGTTGTTACAAGAAGAACCAAGTAATTCCAGACATCTTAGAGAGGGAAAGAGATAAACCCTCGATGCCTTTGGTTCTAAAGGTACCCTAGTTAAAAATAAATCCTTAACATCATCATTGAATACGTCTAATTGGGGTACAAGTAAAAAATTTAAAGTTTTTATCAATCCCTCCTCACCAATGATCAAGAAGCTGAATTATTTCAATTGTTAAAAATAAAATGGAAAGCTATTGGATGGTCTATTAACAATCCTAAATGGATCAACCCTAAAATTTTCACATACAAAGTGATTTTGGAAGAAAGAGATAATCCATTTAGGAAACTACAACAATGGTTAAACCTTCCCATGAAGGGTGATATTAAAAATAGGTTAGAAAGAAATTTACTGGAGGAATAATATATCCAATATTGGATAGCCCATGGGTAATCCCATTGCAAGTGGTACCAAATATGGGTGGCATTATGGTGATCTGAAATGGGAAGAACATGCTAATTACCATGAGGATGACCATAGTATGGAGTGTATGTGTGGTCTATCATAAGTTAAATAATGCCACCCATAAGGAACATTTTACACTTCTCTTCATGGATCAAATTATGGAAAATTTTACATGAAACCATTTCTATTATTTCATGGATGGTTATCCAAGATATAACCAAATTTTCATTTCTTTTTAAGACTAATAGAATATTAACTTTACATTCCCACTTTGGTATGGTGAGATGGTTTTATCAGAGAGGTTTGGGATGTATAGGTTGAATCATGCCGATGTCCCAGGAGATCTACCTTATTGGAAGTGGATTCGATAGTCAGGGTTGGTGGTTCCAAGCAAGGACAAGCCTCTTCATGGAGACTCTACAGCTTCAAAATTTGCTATGTCTTCTTTCTCCTTCATCGATCTCCCTGTTGGTTTGTTGTAGTTGATTAAAGGGGATTTGGGATGTGTTGTTTTTTTGGTTGAATATTTTATAAGAGGTACTCCCTTCATCATCTCTGATCTATGTTTTATCTATTTCATACAATTATTACAGTTCATATCTAAGGCATGGGTTTGTTCAACACCAGCATGCTTACTGTTCAATTTGTTTATGGATGTTAGGTCTATGATGGTCACAGAATTGTAGGGTTCTCATTGATGGCTTGGGTTTGTTTCATTTTTGTGCATGATGTTTGTCTTATATGGTTTAACCCTGAATAAGGTTTTAGTTTTTGGATTATAGTTATATTTGAATGTGAATTCAGGATTTGATGATAGAGAGGTTAAAGGTGTTTCCAGTGATTGTGGTTTGAATATCTAGTGGGACATTTTCATATTTGTTCCTGCCAACAGTGGTTATGAAAAAGGTGCGTTTGTCTATAAGGGGAATGGATTGAGATGCCTCATTTCTTGAAATCTTATGACTCAAGTTGATATGGTGGATTTTGGTTCGATGTATGGTTTTTGATTTTCCAATGTGACTTTGGTTCTTTATTTTTGAAATTCAAATTTGTGATTTTTCGGTTATTGGGTTTACTAGTTGAAACCATTTTAAATGTGAGGTTCCCACTTTACCATAACATGGATTTTAAAAAATAAAAAATAGATTTGGATGATGATGAGCTGAATAATTTAGGTATTAATTGGGAAAAGTGCCACATTATGGTAAAACATGTCATAGTTTTAGGTTATAATTTTCCATAAAATTAATTTATATTGAAATGAAAAATATTCATGTGATAGTTAACCTACCCATCACAACTTTAGTTTGGAAAATTTTAATTTTCCTCATGAATAATGTCTTCTACCCAGAATTTGTAAGATATTTGTCTAATAATCCTCAACCATTGGCTAAGATTTTAAATCATATTTGAGTTTGATGAGGTGTGCATCATAGATTTTCAAATACTAAAACATGGGTTAATGGGGGACCCAATTATGGTTACCCCTGATTTAAATGAGGAATTTGAACTCCTGTTTAATGAAAGATAATATGTCTTGGTAGCGGTACATGGATAATGGGTTGACCATATCTTTTTGTTAATCTACAATGAAAGTAATACTTTAAATTAGGCCCAAATCAATTACACTAACATATAAAAGTGAAATTGGATGTGGTATTTTCATTTGACAGATTTTTATCATGTCATATGATTTTAAAGGAGATTGAATGTATGGACCATGTAGTTCTTGAATACCTTATGAATAATAAATATATAAATAAATAATTAATTTTATTGGTGATTCTACTTCATGAACATGAATAAGAAATTTATGAAGAAAAGGGAGTGAGAACCTTGTTGCTAATAATTTATATAGCTTATATTTTCCTCACTTTTAAAAGGAAAGGGATAAGAATATTCAGGAGTAAATCCTTAATGAAGATGTATTTATGGTGATAGAAAATCCTTGACTATGATTTTCTAACATCCATTATTATTTATCGATAGGAATTATCTATCCTGATATCTCCTTTAAATAAATAAAGTGTTTCTTGGTGGAAATAAATAATTATTTATGGGAAGACCCAATGATTTTATGATCATGAATGGATAATATTATCCAACGTTGTATACCAAAAGTGTAGGTACATGGGATTTTCAGTTTTTTTCACTCTTCCATATCCCAGGGATATTATGGATAAAATCATACCATATCCAAGAACATATAATCTGGGGTTTTTTTCCCACAATACATAAGAATTCCTGAGGCTTCACCTTATTTTGTGATAAATTCAAAAGAATGGACAACATTGGGCATCGTTGGGAAATACCATAACACCCTATTTTGGAGGTAGAGTTCTTTGATGTTCATCATATCAATTTTATGGACCCATTACCACTCTATTATGAAAACACATACAGTCTAGTGTGTGTAGATAACTTATACAACTGAATGGAAACCAAAACTACTTCACATAACACAACCAAGGTTGTTATTTCATTATTTAATAGGAATGTTTTTAGTTCGTTTGGAGTTCCCCAAGTACTTATCAATGATAGGGGTACTCATTTTAATAGATAAATGTTAACAATTATATTATTGAAATGTTGTATGAAGTATAACACAAAAAAACCTTACCACCCCTAATAAAGTGGTCAAGTGGAAGATTCTAATTGGGAACTAAAATAAATTATTTAAAAGATGGTGGGTGATTTAAGAAAGGACTAGGATAAGAATCTTGATGATTCCTTATAGTAATATAGTACAACATATAGGACCCCTATAGGTATGAACCCTTTATAGTTAGTTTATATAAAAAAATATCATGAGCAAGTTGAACTCAAACATAAGGCATTTTGGGTATTAAAGGCAATCATTTTTTATCTCAATACCCCCAAGGAGAAATAAAACCAATAATTTTCTGAGTTATATAAAATTTGGAGGAAGGTATACAATAATGCCTCATTTTATATGAAAAATAATTAGGCAATCCATGAGCACATGATTTCCTAGAATGCCTTTCAACCTAGAGGTAAGGAACTACTCTTTAACTCATACTTGAGACTTTTTATAGGTAAATGAATGTCTGAGTGGTCCTAGATCTTTATGGTGATAAATTACTTTAACCATGGTTGGAGGAGATCATATGAGACAATGGGTAATTATTCAAGGTTAATGGGTAGGGCTTAAAACCAAAATTCCAAATGTAAAACATGGTGGTAATGATTTTCACCATACACTTAGGTTATCAATATTCTTTGGTATTTATAACTAGAGAGGTTAAATTTAACAATCACAAGGTAGTAACTTGATATTTTATAAACAATCATAAATAGTTTCTTATTTTTGTGTGTTTTATTAATTGAGGGTAGCATGTTAGTGTGTATTCATTTTTTATGTGTGTATTAGTTATAGGATAAATATTAAGTGAAGGATTTGTAATTTAATATTAACATCTAGGTCTTAAGATAGTGGTTTGGGAAGTGTTGATATATTTTAAAACTATTTAAAAACAAAAAGTTTTATTCAATTTAATGTGATTTATATAAAAAATGGTTTGTAAATTGAATTTCAAAATTAGAGAAAACCACATGGTTGGAACACATTTTACCAAACTAGGAACCATAGTCAAGAAATGTGGAGAGAATGTTATAATTATCTCACAAATTTTAGATATAGAAAAAAAATTAATTCACTATATCCATAAAAAATTTGTCTACCAATTACTAGTATCAATTACATGGTTTTCACCAAGTTTAGAAAAATGTGCGGAGTAACGATGCAACATTTTTAAACATCCATATTTTTTAAATTCACCAAAACATATAATTTTTAAACCCTTAACCCATGATCAAACCACGTGAATCCCTCATTTAACTTATCCTAATAATCTATTCTCAATTTTCTCTCACTTATCCATCATCTTTCTCTTGTGTGGAAAACACTAGGCCAACCCTTCTTCTTATTTCTTCTCATCGTCATCATCATCATCATCTTATTCTACCTTTTCATTTTCTTCTTATTATTCTTATTTTTCTTCCTTTTATTATTAATTTAGGTTAAAATCACTCCTAATCTTCCCCAATTATATCAATTTTTGTTTCATTCCCTTTATTGCATTTATTTTCTAGAGTCTTTATTTTTTTTTCAAATCCCTCACTACATATAAAATTTTCACTATTTATTTTTCAAAACCCCCAATTTTTCTTCTGAAAACTAAATTGATTTAGGGTTTCCATGAAATGTTATTAATATTTACATGATTTAGTTTAGTTATGAACCTTTTACTTTGTGTTATGTGTTATAAATATGATTTTGTTTTATTTAATACATGAAGAAACCTTCCCCAAAACCTAAACCATCACTATGGCCACCAAACCATCCAAAAGATCACGTGGATTAAGTTTTAAAAAATCTTCCAAGAATCCCCTTCAGATCTCTAATAAAGAATAAAACAAGTTTTAAAAAGTTTTAATCACATAGATGATGTGTCTCTACTAATTATTTAATCCAAAAAATCATTATGCACTTGGAATTGTGGATGAAATGTAAAATTTTATTGAGTTTGGACACATTACTGAGGCTCTTTCTATTAGTGAACCAACGTATAAGGAATTGTTCCTTGAGTTTAAAAAAAAAATTATTATATAGAGAGGTATTTTATTTATATTCAAAATAAAATAATATAAAATATGGATGAAGTCATATTAAACATTTCTAAGAAATGTTAAAACGTGACCCTAGGCCAATTTTCTATCCAATATGTATAATGTATTTAGGAATAAATATGTGCTGCTATATTTACTGAATCTACTATGTCTTGGGAACTTGATGATACACAAAAATTTTGGGCACAAATTTCCTAACTAGGGTTTATTTATAACCCTAAATCTTCCAATACTTACAAGACAATAAACATAATACATTGGGTCCTCCATCGAGTTCTTAACACATATTTCAATCTTTGCTCAGACAGTGAGGGTAACATCTATCAGAGGGACCTATTTATGATCTACTATAAGATTATATGGTACAATGTCTAATTATAAATATTTTTCATGTATTACTCCTTTATATTATGACCAATCCCAAATGGGGGATATTTATAGCTATATACACCATGGTATTTGATAAAAAATTAAGCATTAATTTTTATATCGGGGATTTCATTGAACTTGACCTATATCTCACTTTTGATCTCATAATAAAACCATATATAAGGATTCCATCATTTTACGGAAATAAAAACCACTTATATAGTTCCCATTATTCCTTATAAGAAAAGGAAGGTGTGGTTCTCCCCTAATAAGATAATTACCTTGAGATACCATATGATATTCACCATACCTAACCTCACACTAAGGTGGCCCACCCACCCAACCTAGACATATTCATGCCTCATCCCACATTTTACCCATATTATTCCCACCCAAACCTAAAAGGGAATCCATATGATTAACCTATACCCCTTTTATAAATTAAAACAAGATCAATTAACTATGTTTTATTGGAAACCTAATCACATTGAGTATTAGTTGTAGGGTACAAACCTATAAGAACTTCCTCCCTCAGAAATTTATCACCCATTACCACCCTATATCCCATCATACTAATTTCTAGGTTGTTTATCTTCTCACTAAGAATATACCTATCTATATTAGAATTCCATTTACCAGATGCCATTGGATGGAACTATAAGTTACAGGGAGGTTAGAGGATTCTCAACTGGTGGTTTCGAGGGTGATTCTATTCAGATATCAAGAATAGGTGGTGATTTTGGTAGATACCTGACCTAGGATGAGGTGTACCAATCTTCTTTCCACGATCCCTTTAGCATAATCCACCACATAGGTTGCAAATTATTATTTTTAGTGCTAAAATGTGTTTCTCTATCCATATTCTCCTCGCTTACTTTTCTTTTCATGGATATTTACTATAATACATTTTTATTTATAAAAATTTTATGATTCTATTGCTTTTCCACTCCTTACATGGTGTGATTGTATTCAATTTTTTTATCCCCTACTGATCATGATGATATCATTACATTTTTTTCTAATTTTATGGTCACAAAAAAGTGGATCTGATGTAATTGTTTATCACATACTCTTTCACACAATGGGCTCTCACACACCACTATCCTTGCTTCCATTTACCGACATTCAATGAGAGGATTATTTATATTTACAATTTACATTCATATTTTTTCTAATTATTTTACTTTATTTCATGATCTTTAACTATTTACCCTTTTCCCACCTTAACATGATCATTGGGAACCATGATCAGTTTTAAGTGTGGGGGAGGGAAGCACATTTTTGGGAACCCAATTTGATTATTTTCTTAAAATTTTTAATGATAAAATGTTTCATATAGAGAAAATTTAAGGGATGGTATAAATATATCACACTCATGTTAGTTAAATGATTATAGATTTGGGTGAATTATTTTAATATTTCTCATCTGTTTGGATTTATAAAGAATTATTTTTTATGGGACAATTTAAGAAAATTCAAATAGAGTTATTTATATTTTCATCTTAAAACATTTTATTTAAATATGGATTTTTCAATTGAGCGATTTAAATTAATGAAACTCTTTAAATAGAAATTGATATAACCATTGTGGGAAGTGAGGCTTTAATATTTTTGATACTTCACTTTTGGTTATTATATGGTTATAATTTTATAATATATTGATTGGTTTTAAAATTCATCAAGTTAACTTATTTAAAAAATTGGATACAAAAAATTAATTTCTAGTATCTCAAATCAATGAAAATTTGATATATCAAAAATAATACCCAAAATGATGATGTCCTTATTATGATTAAAAGTATAAATTCAATGAGATCATGTAACCAATAAAAGTGATATCCCACCATTTTGTGTTGATGAAATCATTATCCAACCATCTAAAGTGTATGGTGAGAAATTAATGTAAAAAGGGACTATTTTAAATGAAGAAGAAAAATTTTGTTTTTAAACAAACAATGGGTTTTGTATGGGAACTTGAGAAATTAAACTTGAGTCTAAATTTACTCCATTCTTTAAGAATTAATAACTCTTGAAGGGTGCATGTAATGTTATAAAAAATTATTCATTCAAAATATATGCTTATTTGGTCAATATAATCCTTAATATTTATACATAATTATTTGATGTCCTCTTTGTAATGATCTTCTTGGTAATTGTTCGAGAAAAAATTTGATTAAGTGTGGGGTAGTTTGATTCACTAATACACATAGTAAAATACTAAAATTAATTTCACTATAAAATGGGAATTTCGTTTTGATATAATGACTTTATGTTTTGAATGTGTTTGATAGGTGAAAAGTGACCATTTAATGAATATTTAGTTATTTTTTGCATGAACCAGGAGTTTTGAATGTAAAATGGAGGTATTTAGGAAAGGGGTTCTTAATATTATGGTGTGAGGTAGTGTGTTCCATGACCATATAGACTAGGACTAAAAAATTATGGTTTATTTAGGCTCACATTTAATACAGGATACAAAAAACATAGTTTGGTCTGGTCCGTGGTTTAAACAGATTGGTCTATGAGCTAGCTCTCGTATGTAATTAAGATTAGAAATAATTTTTAAAAAAATAAAAAAACACTTAATATTAAGGAATATTAAACATTAAACACAGTATAAATATCACATAATTATTAATTTATATATTTATTTATAATATAAATGATACATATATATTATTCATTAATAAATTCTACATTAAATTGAAACAACATTAAAATCACAAATAAAAAAACTTATTTCTAGCCAGCGGGCCGACCTATGTATTTTGAGGTTATTCTGTATTAGTTTGATGATATTTTTTATAGGACTATTTAATCCCATTCAAAATGTGGGCCATATTTGTCTAGTCCATTCCGATTGATAAATTTCGGTTGGTGGGAATAGACCATGGGCCTAGGGCTCCTTAAGCACCCCCTATTTAGGTTCTTTTTTCTACTATGAATGGTTTCCATTGAAAATTAGGAACCAAGAACCCCTATCTAGGAACTATGTGAGGCATAATTTCCATAGATATATCTATTCAAATGGTCTCTTAAAGGTTTTCCAATCCTTTTGGGATCACCCCAGAACCATGTGAGATAAAAATTAAAGGGGCAGTTCTAACCGTATGATTAATCTGACCATGAAATTTAAATGTAAACCCAATAAAAGAATAAATCTCAAACTTCATAGTTTCTATATGTCTTATTTAACCGTGTGATTCTATTGTGTTCCTAAAATATATTTATATAGATTAAACCAAATATTTGGAACACCATTTACCAAACAGTGTGCCTTAACCATAGACCTTTGATAGTTAATCTAACCAATTATCATCTACCTCTCCAACCACCCTATCATCCAAGATTATAACCCAAAACACTCATAGACACTAAGGGTCAAGTAATAAAGTGTCTGATTAACTATTTAGAGGGAAATAATAATCTAGGGGAGAGGTCATGGCATTGAAAGTGGATGGAAATTAAAGAGGGGAGAAAATATCTATATTTTATACTTCGATTTTATTTTCTTCTTTCTTACAATCATGAACACTTACTAAAATTATTATTTTTTCCATAAAAAACTCTATGTCTATTAAAATCTCCATAGTGTTGGGTTTGTAGGAGATAATTAAGTTTTATGTGGGTAATTGAATTGTTACTATTATGTTAGTGTGATTCATAAATTTGTTATTTATTTTAATCTCAGTGGTGAAAATCTTCAAGAATGATACAAAAACACATAAAAACACCAATTTTTTTATCTTCATTGAATCCCATAACATGATAAACATTTTTATAAAGTTAAGAATATGGTTTTTGTAATTTCATGTTTTTGGAAAATTAACATTAAGAAATTTTATTTTGGACAATACAAGTTTAAATGGTTTATTAATAATAAATAAAATATATAAATAAATTATTGAGGGTTAATTTTAAAAATTACTCAAGGTTACCTAAGGTATAGACCCCATATATCCTCTATAATTATTATGGAGTTAAGTTAGAATTTAATAGGGGCCACCCAAAAGTAATAAGTGGGAAAAATTAAACCATAAATAAAGGAAAGTGTAAAGACTTAGTAGATGAAATTATATTTCCTGACCACTTAGTGAAGAGAAATCCTTAAAAATATTTCAACAAAAATTTCAATAAAATTTCCAAAAATATGATGTGAAAGTGATAGAAAATGAACTAAAAAATTAAGTTCACAACATGAACTAATTAATGAAGATTCAGATTAACAAGATGAATAATTTTTAGATCCCATTATAATGTACACAATGAGATTTTTGAAGTTTATTTAGATTATGATGAAGTGGTTAATAAGTTTTTAAAAAACATAGAAAGAAAAAAGGAATAAATTTCTAGCTATAATATTCTTGGATATAGATCGATAGTTGTTCAAACTCAAAAGAAGAATAAAAATTTGGGGAAATTTTTTTATGGTATGTGGAGCCAGTATAGGTTAATGAAGAAATTGTTGGAATTGTATATTGAAGGAATTAGCATGACATGGTGGTTTAGACCATGTTGTGGTTTTCCCTTAGGATACACCATGTCATAGTGAATATTGCCATGCAGAGATACTATTCATGTAAATTTCATGTATTATGAGATAATTCATAGAAAAAACTTCTTATCATACTCTAATATATAATTATGATGTTATTATCACGTAATGATAATCTATAAGAGTTTGAATATCCAAAAAAAGTATTAAATGTTAAAATAATGAATCATAATGATGATATATAATTTACAAAGTGTTGTAACCTATGAAATTATCATGAAACATTTCATTTAATATAATTTTTTTTGTAATACTAATGAACTCCTAAATGGGATATATAAATGAGTTTATAATTTGTGGTTAAGGTGGAATTAAAATTATGTGAAACTCTTACGTCAAATTAATCTATATGGATTGATTCTATTCTTACTTTAAACCCAATTTCCTTGAAAACTATCTCTAGAGGGATGCACTTTTCAAGTGTTGGGAGATTCCAATGATCCAGGGATACCATATATGGGAGGAACTCATTGTATTATCTATAATAATATTAAGAACACTGGTTTTTTTAGAATAGGTCAATATCCCAACCCTGTTTGAATTTTTGACTTGTTTTTGAGGAAACTAGGAAAATCTGTGAAGTTCTAGAAATTTCCAGACTACACGTCATGTACTCTGAAGGACATGCCATGTATGCATTAGGCATGTACTATCTGTGTGCTCACCGAGTACATGCTGTGTGATGACCATGTACGAATTTCCTACTACACATCGTGTAGTGTTGCCCGACACACCGTGTATCCTCCCTTCTATGTACCGACTATGTTCAAGCTGTGTGTCAACCCGTGGGGCACGTCCAAGCTATGTGGCTACCCTGCTTAAGTTGGAGTATGGACAAGGCCACTAAACGAAATGTAGTCTTTAAATACACGCTGTGTACCTTTTTTTATTTGCTTAAATGAAAGAGTGCCACGTCTTATTTTGGAAAACAGATTCTTCTTCCCCAACAATGGAACAACTCCGTTCCAAAAACCTGAAGAACATACCTAGCCCTATAATAATCATCCTTCGTCTGTTATTCAATCCATCGGTGGCTGTGGGATCGAAACATTGAGGCTAAACCTGTGCACCCTATTCCATTATTAATCCTTTGCCTCACACGTCACAATTTACATCTGAGTGGAATTGTCGGGATTTGATGGAAACATAGATCTACAAAGATCGGCTTCGAATTGGTGCTTGATATCAGACGTGCCTACATCTATGAGTCTCAGGTAGGTGGTGCATACATTCTTTCATGTTTTCACAGACCTTTGGGTGGCACGGTTTAAAGCGCATATTTGGGTATTTTGAGAGAGACCCTAATTTATCTGATATTGTGTATTAAAATTATTATTAGACCTATGGAATGCCTTTGGGTGTGCCCTTTTTTCTGTTTTTTGAGCAAGGTCGGGCGAGGGTTCGTTTCTCATTTAGGGAATTTTGGTTGGGGGTGCCAAAATGGTTATAATTGGTCTTCTATGTTTAGAACTGGTATGTTTAATCTAGTAAAGAATTATTACATTGTTTAGAGGAATTAAAAACCTTAGGGATACTGTGTGATAGCCATTGGGTTAGTGAAAATTCAACTATTTAGATTGTTTTTCCTATTTATGTGGCTTGTTTAGAAGTCTTATATATGTAATTGCTAAATTGCATATGCTGGAACTCTTTGGTTTGTGTTGGGCGTGGCCCGAATATTCTGGAGTGATGCTGATCACAGGTTGGGAATGGGCCGATTAACATTGGGTAGTTCTGACCATGGTATTGGGTGTCATGGATGTCGACTTGAGGCAGGGTGACTATTATATTGGGGATGGGCTGGGTTAATTGGATGGTAAGGCCATCAGACTTGAGTAGCATGGTTGCAGGGGCACGAGGTGTCAGGGAGGCTATGGCTTGGGAAATTATTTTAGTGATTACCACTCACCCATAACTTTGAGTAGTGTGCACACAGAGAGAATCCGTGATGAGGTGGTTTTGACAACTCCTGTGGGTAGGGGCCCCCATTAGTTGCGGTTTAGGTACTATTGGTTTGGGGGTGCTTTCTATAGGAAGCCACGTGAAATGTGAGGAGCCTTCATGGGATAGAATTGAGGCTATCAAGTTGGGGGAAGAAGCCCGTTGTTATTTGAGGCAGACATCAATGTTCCTCTGGTTACCTTATTTGAGGGACGACATCACTGTCCCTCCGTTTGTATTACATAAGGGAAGACATCACTGTCCCTATGGTTTCTTATTTGAGGAAGGACATCGATTTTCCTCCGAGTTACTATTCTTTGGGTGTGCCTTTGGGACATCAGTACTTGAGACATGTGGTGTTAGGGGCACATGGTGCCAGGTTACATAACAGAGATTCCAGCATTTGTCGAAGCAGGTGACACTCCATGGTGGTTGCAGAGTACCAGTGGAGTTTTTGTTTCTTTGTGTGCATTATTGGTTTACTGTTTTCCTTATAACTGCATGCCTGCTTAAACACTTATATTAGGTACCCATTGTTGGGTGGTATCCTACTGATATTTATCTCACACCTAGCATGGGCCCTTCGGGAAATGTGTAGAATTTAAATATTTACGTGTAGTCTAGAGGCCAGCTTTAGAAGTTGGACTACATTAGATGTTTCATAGAGATGGTATGGACCTTGAGGTCTTACCTAGCTGGAGATTATTTTGTTTTGCTTCCTTTCCTGTATCTGCATTCTTAATTGTTATGTAGATACAGTTTGTTAGGCATTAGAGCCCTTTATATATATATGGATATGTATGACCTACTTTGGATGCATGTTTTATTGTTCGGTAGTAGTTACAAGAGATCAGATTGCTGTCCTGTTTACTTTCTTCTGTTGTTGTTTATATTTATTGCTTTCACTTTTTATTGATATTGAATGTTCTTCTACTCTATAGGTCTGGTTTTAGTCTGTTAAGTCATTTATTCCACTACATATTTATTATTATTCTCGAACCAGTACGATTATTATCCTCCAAGAGGGTATAGCCTTCCCAATATACTTATAAGACCCTCACTACTAGTCAGAAGCCTTTGGAATTCGGGGAGGTATGCCTAAGGTAGTAACACCCGACCCATTTGTCACTGTTTGGGTGGCTGTTTGGGTCTAGGTCATTACAAAGTGGTATCATAGGGGTTCTGGATAGGGATTTAGTAGCAGTGTTTTGCTGGATACTAATGAGATTAAGACTTATTTTTTATTTCTGCGAGTTTTACTATTTGGGATATAGTAGACTGGAGATAGGTTTTGACTGGAACTGGGTTTCTAGCTTGTACTTAGATGCCTGTATCCCCAGTTATGAGGGATGGACCAAGTTTCCATGGGTGTGAATTGTTGTTTGCTTTTTTCTTAGATTACAGTTTATATGATTTCCACCTCGGTGGCTCACTTGGTGTGTGATGTTATTGATTTTGATATGTGACCCTTGACCTAGTGTGGTAAGGTAAAATTTGATCTTGGCCCGGTATGGTAAGGTTGTTTTTTTTGGATTTTGATAGGCACATTTTTAGGGTATTTCAATTTCATAACTACACGTTTTCTTTTTGAAGTGATAATTCCATTTGAAAAATATCAGATTTCCATGCTTTGTATGCTTTGGAATGGGAATAGGTGAAATTACTAATTGAATTTCATGTTGATTTCAATGTGTTATGCCATTCTTTATATATTTGTATAATTTCATGTGGCAAGGTATTTGGGTCTGGCTTTGTACGAGTAGGTAGGTACTATGGTTGAGGTGATTTTTATCATCAGGATTGGGTGACTCAGCCATTTGTTTGAGGCAACATTGGTTGTCGGGATGGGCATGGCCCAATGTACTTTTGATACATGGCTTTGTTGAGGGTGGGTAAGGAGGCCATGAGGTCGGGATGTCATGGGCATGGGTTGCGATAGGGGAGAGTAAGGGTAGTTGTTTTATGCTGCCTCTTTACTACTTTTTGTATCTGCATTGAATATATATTGTTATATATATATGGGTTGTATGAACATTTATAGTATTTATTGGGTTCCTTTTAATCGACTCAGATGGAGCGTCAGGCAGGAGATGGTACAGTGCCACCGGAGCAAGGTCCGGTTCAGTACTCGGTGCTGGCAGAGCATGAGCCACAGGTATAGGCTTAGGGACAATAACAAGTCAAGGATCCAGTGCAGGCAGGAAAATAGTAGGGTTTGGAATCATTCAGACCATTTCTCGATGAGAAACTCCAAGCTATCCGGGTACGTGTCTTGTAGGGGGTTGAAAGAGGTGCAGAGGGTACAAATCCATCTTTGGAATATCTGACGCGGGAGCTCCAGTTGCAGCACCCACCACTTTTTCAAGGTGAGGGTGGTCCACAAGCAGCTGAGAACTGGATAGGGAGCATGAAAATGATCTTTGAGTAGGTTGAGACGCCTCCAGGGCAGAGGTCAAGCTGGAGACATACATTTTTCCAGGACCTGCAAAGCGCTGGTGGGATGAGCAGGTTCAGGATCGCAGGCATGAGGGACTAGAAAGGAAAGACTTCGAGGACAGGTTTTTCGAGCACTATTACCCAGAGACACTGGGGGCAGAGAAAACTCGAGAGTTCTTGAGCCTTCATCAGGGAGACATGTCTATCATGGACTATAAAGCGACTTTCACTGAGCTATCTCACTTTGCACTTGGTATGGTAAGTGATGATGTGATAAGGGTGAGGTGCTTCGGGGATGTCTTATGACACACAATTCGGATACAAGTGAATATCTTCAGACTGAGTCCATTCTCAGAGGTAGTAAATCAGGCACTCATAGTAGAGGGAAACCATAGGGATATACCCTAGGTTGGTCAGGCGATAACTTTAGGTGATGGTGCAAATAGAAGGAAGCAAGGATGGTATGAGTTCTAGTAGAGAAAGAAGGCCAAGGACTCAGCTAAACCACCTAGTAATAGTTCTTTAGTGGTTTACATTCAGTGTGGACATCCAGGACATGTTCAGAATCAGGTCGATAGGCCTCCAAAGGAGTGTCGGGCATGTGGACAGGTTGGGCATCTTGATAGGTTTTGCAGACAACCTTCTCAGACAGCCAGAAGGCAGGGACCAGGACAGACTGTGGCATCTGAAGTTGGTTCAGGTTCGGTACCAGGAGAGGGTAGCAAAGTTTCAGCTACACGCATAGAAAGTGACAGGGACAGTGCGGCCTAGTTGAGGGGTTAGTGACTTGTGACTGGACAAGCACCACAGGGAGGTCAGGCATCAGGTAGCCGTACTTCAGACCAGGTGAATGCCGTGGAGATTCCAGGGGCTAAGCAGGCAGGTGAGCCAATGATGGTTAGAGGTACACTGCGAGTTTGGTTGTGACATTCTTGTTTTTTTTGGCATGACCATTTGAGGCATGTCCATTTTTAGTGCACGGGGTGAACATGATTTATGTGAACTGACTAGATGCTAGTCAGTGGGATTGACTCCATATTGGGCGCATGATATATTTATATATATGTATGAGATGCATGGCATCAAGGAATCAAGGATGCAGGTTACATGAGGTGCCTTTGACATCGGGTCATCGAGGATGCGGGTTATTTGAGGTTCCTTGGGAATTAGGGCATCAATAACATGGGTTAATTGAGTTGCTAGGCACCAGGTTCATTTTGAGCATCCATGGGATGTAGGACCTTGTAGAGGTAGACATCGATGCGGTGCGGGATATGTTTGGGGTGTCGGGCACGACATGGAAACACCAATGAGGCGCAGGGGTGAAGATTATTCACAAGAGGAACATGAGTCCAGAAATAGGTTAGTGAACCCATGCTTTGCTGTGTTTTGTAGGGTTGAGACCGAGTTACAAAATTCCTAAGATGGGGAGCCCCTTGAGGAATTTAGCCAGAACCTTTGAAACTAGGGTAGTCCGGGTTACTTTGATCAGAGTGGTATGTTTAGTTCCATCTATGGGTATTTTTTAATAGCTCAGGGACAAGCTATGTTAAGGTGGGGAGATAATAAGAACCCGGGTTTTTTTAGAACAGGTCAAAAACCCAACCCTGTTTGAATTTTTGACTTGTTTCTGAGGAAACTGGGAAAACCTGGGAAGTTCTATAAATTTCCAGACTACACGATGTGTACTATAAAGTACATGCCATGTATGGATTAGGCATGTACTGGATGTGTGCTCATCGAGTAGATGTCATGTGATGACTGTGTAGGAATTTTCTACCACACAGCATGTAGTGTTGCTCGATACGCGCACCGTGAATCCGTCTTTCGGTGTACCAACTATGTTGAAGACGTGTGTCAACCCATGTGGCATGTCTAATGCATGTCGCTACCCTGCTTAAGTCAAAGTCTGTATAAGGCCACTACATGGCATGTAGTATTTAAATACACGCTGTTTACTTTTTTTATTTTCTTAAATGAAAGAGATTCACGACTTATTTCAGAAAACAACTTCTTCTTCCCCAACTTTAGAATAGCTCCATTCCGAAAACTCGAAGAACATACCTAGCCCTATAATCATTATTCAATGTCTGTTATTCAATCCTTTGATGGATACTGGATCACAACAGTGAGTCTAAACATGTTCACCCTGTTCCATTCTTGATCCTTTGTCTCACATGTCATAGTTTCCATCTGAGTGGAATTTCTGGGATTTGACAGAAACATAGATCTATAAAGACCAACTTCTAATTAGAGCTCCATATCGGACATACATACGTCTATGAGCCTCAGGTCGGTGTTGAATACCTTCTTTCGTGTTTTCACTGACCTTTGGGTGGTGTGACTTAAAGAGCGTATTTGGGTATTTTGAGAGAGACCCTAATTTATTTGCTATTGTTTATTAAATTTCTTATTAGGACTATGGAATGCCTTTGGGTATTCCCTTTTTCTAGTTTTTTTTGAGCGAGGAATGGTGAGGGGTCGCTGCTCATTTAGGGCATTTTGGATGGGGGTGCCAAAATTGTTATAATTGGTCTTCTTTGTTTATAACTGGCATGTTTAGTTTGGTAAATCATGATTACGTTGTTTAGAGGCATTCAAGATCTCAATGCTGCTATTTGATAACCATTGGGTTAGTGAAAATTCAACTATTTAGATTGTTTTTACTATTTATGTGTCTTGTTTAGAAGTTTTATATTTGTAATTGATTAATTGCATATGATGGAACTCTTTGGGTTGTGTTGGGAATGGATCGGATATTCTTGAGTGATGCTGATCACAGGTTGGGCTTGGACCGGGTTACATTGGGTGGTTCTGACCACGAGATTGGGCATCCTAGATATCGACTTGATGCAGGGTGACTGTCTGGTTGGGCATGGACCAGGTTACTTGGATGGAAAGGCCATCAGACATGAGTGGCATGGTCGCAGGGGAACGAGGTGTCAAAGAGGTTGTGTCTTGGGAACTTATTTTGGTGATTACCGATCACATGAAACTTTGAGTAGTGTGCACACAAAGAGACTCCGTGATGAGGTGGTTTTGATCACTCATGTGGGTAGAGGCCCCCGTTAGTTGCAGTTTAGGTACTATTGGTTTGGGGGTGCTTTCCATAGGAAGCCACATGGAAGGTGAGAAGCCTTCAGGGGATAGCATTGAGGCTATCATGTTGGGGGAAGAAGCTCACTATTATTTGAGGGAAGACATCGTTGTTACTTTGGTTACCTTATTTGAGGGTCAACATCATAGTCCCTCCAATTACATTACTTGAGGGAAGATATTTATGTCCCTCTGGTTACTTATTTGAGGTTATAAATCACTATTCCTCAAAGATACTATTCATTGGGCGTGCCTTCGGGACGTTGGTACTTGAGACACGCGGTGGTAGGGGGAACATGGTGGCGTGTTACATGATAGAGATTCTGACACTGGCTGAAGTAGGTGACACTCCATGGTGGCTACTGAGCACAAGTGGCATTTGTGTTTCTTTGTGTGCATCGTACTATTTATTGTTTGCCTTATAACTGTAAGCCTACTTAAAAAATTATATTAGGTATGAACCGTTGGGTGGTATCCTACTGAGATTCGTCTCACACCCTGCACAGACCCTTCAGGACGTGTTTAGACTTTACGGATTTATGTGTAGGAAAGATCCCAACTTCAGGAGCTGGACTGCATTAGCTATTTCATGGAGATGGTATGGACCTTGTGGTGTTACCTAGCTAAAGATTGTTTTGTTTTTATTCCTTTCCTGTATCAACATGCTTACTTGTTATGTAGATACAATTGGTTATCCATTGGCTCCCTTTATATATATATATGGATATGTATAACCTTTTTTGGATGCATGTTTTGTTGTTTGGTAGTAGTTACAATTGATCATCATGCTCTCCTTTTTACTTTCCATTTCTGTTGTTTATATTTATTGCTTCCACTATTTATCGATATTGAATGTGCTTCTGCTCTATGTGTCTGGTTCGAGTCTTCTGAGTTGTTTATTTTGCTGCATATTTATTATTATACTCAGACCATTACCATTATTATTCTCTGAGGGTATAACCTCCCCACTATACCAATAAGACCATTCCTGCTAGTCGACAACCTTCGGCGTTTGGGGATGTGGACCTTTCATAGTAACACTTGATCCATTTATCACTATTTGGGTGGTTGTTCGAGTCTGTTTCATTATAATAATCATCATCAAAAACTTGTTTGAATCCCACATCAATTGGAGTATGGTATTCCATTTTTTACTTCATTTTATTATTAATTTAAAATTTATAGACTTGTTCTAATTTTTCTTGGGTTTTGGTTTCATTCTTCTATTGAATTTAGGATAAGTATTATCCCTCTAAAAACATTCAGTGGTATCAAATTCATTCTATAAAAATTTGGTTTGATCTATAAATGAATGAAGAAATAGGAAAAAAATATTTTCTATGTACCACAACATGACTGATGTTGAAACTCCCATATTTTCCATGATATTTCAAACCATGATATAAAAGTTATTAAAAATAGGTATTATAGTTCATGATTTAGCTAAACCATGACATAATATGGGTGATATAATGATTTAAAAAACCATATGAAAAAATATAAAAAACAAAAGTATCATAATCAACTTCACAATGATGTGGTCAAAATTTTTCTTCTTCATGGTTGTAGGCACCCAAGAAATAGACCATACAGTAGTGTATATCACTTTCACATTTAAATACTAATGATGTACAAAGAAAAATAGTCTGACCAAGTGAAATGAATTGTACAAAAATGGAAATCCTGAAATAGATTCCAACTAAAATGAATCATATAATGGTCATGGTGACTCCTATGGTAAGAGTTGTAACTATAAGGATGGCCAAAATGTTTTGGTAAATGTGATAATAGTTTAACATGCACTTACATGGTTAAAATAAGTTAAAATATAAAAAGTATTATATTGATTTATGATAATATCATAAATGTAAACATAAAATGTATATATTAGTAACCTTATTTAAAAATTGTGTGATTTAGGTAAATGGTTGCATAATTTATGAAATGTTTATTATTTTCTAATAAAAGTATTCATAAATATCACATGATTCTATAATAATAAAGTGTTTATATTAAAACCTTGTAAATGATAATATGAATAGACCATATTGTATAAAAATGAATTATTCATGTTTACATCAAATTAAATTATAATGTGATTTTAATTTTAACCATTCATTAATTTTTATGTCATATTTTAAATATATGATTTGTTCATTCATATATTTTATTCCCTTGTTTATAATTTATAGATATAAATTATTTATTTTATGAATAAATTTATTTTTTAGTTTAATGTGTTAAAATACTTCTATAAATTATGCTACATGCATTTAAGGAGTAATATACTAGTTTTGATGATTGGTTTAGTTTACTTATACCATAAATTTCTTCTAATCATGATTCATGTAAAGAATTACACATAAATATGGTTTGAACATACTGATTTGGTTAAAAGAAAATGGATTCCAACCTAAATATTTAAAATAATGAATATTTATAAAGGGAATATAAAATATGGTGAGATTTAAATACCCTTTAAAACTCCAAGTTTCATACTTTTTCCGAAGTAAACACTTATCAATACCTCAATCATTCAAGCAAGTAGGTTATTCCAATGTAGGGTTCCCATGAATTATCTTATGTAAGGAAATAAAGTATTAAGGTGAACCTAAGAGTTATGTGCCTCATTGTTTTCATTTTTCTTATGGTTACACTTAGTTTATAAACCCATGGGAATGATACTAATGTAATATTCTTGAGTTTATCCATATAATGGATTGTAAAAAGAGTTATTAAGTCAATCATCTAAGTGTCATATATGATATTATTGTCCTGATGAACTACCTAAATGGCTTAGAAGTGATAGGAATTCTAAAGAAAACTCATTACGTAGTGAAATATGATTCTTTTCCCACTAATATATATGATGTAGTTTTCAAGGGTTCATCATTAAATGAGAGAATATTTAATTCAAATTCTTATTCAATGAATGTAATTATTAATACTAATCTATTAAAAACTATTTTAGTATATTAATGGAATAATCATCATAAAAATTTTCCTTGAGATCATTTTTTGAGTAATAAAATCTCAATGGAATAAAATTCATATACTAACACAATATCTTGATAATTTTTCTCAAGATATAAGAAAAGTTATATTTGTTGGAGGAAGACATTCCGAAAGAAACTATTTATGATGAAGTTAGTAAAGAATAGAAAAATATTTATTATATACATAAAAATGACTCTATTGATGTATCTACATAAATTATTGTCTCTATAGATCCTAAAATAATGAAGCAAATTGAAACTATGAATACTTATGTAATAAAATAAAATCTAAAAATGTTATATCAAGAGTAAGTATGACATGAAAGATAACATTTTCTAAAGATACTTTTTGTATATAAGATGGTAGAGGGTAAATTTATCCAAAATTATATACAAAATATTATCAAGTATATACATAAAGTAGATTAACTAGGGTGTAAATACCCACATCTTTACGAGTTGTAAATCTTAGAGGAAATATGAATTTTAGTTTCAATGCATGATATGTTTTGAGATTTGGGACTTTGATTTGAATTCAAATGGTTGTAAAATCTCATATAGAATCTATTAGATATGTTTGAAGCATAAATAAGTGTACCAAGTGATTATTTGAGTGGGGTTAGGGTTAAACCACTCCCATTTTTATTTTAGATGCAAGCAGATAATCACACTATGCCACTTAGGTCATGCCTTGACGACCTTTCACATTATGTAATTATGGGGTGTGTAAAGGCCATTGTGTGATAGGGGAGCATGAAAAAAATATAAAAAGAAGTGGGGGGCCATTTTATTAAGGCATTAGCATCATTTTTGTGATGGGTTTTATTCCATGAACCATAGGTGCTGTGTCATGACACTATTTGGTAGAGGTATAACCCCCTTGTATGGGGAAGTCAGGCAGTGAATCAGAGGAACACATTGAAACTTGGCCAGGTGGTAAGAGTGTTGCATCATAACCCCATGGTCATGCCACAATCAAGTGATAATTTTTTTTTAAAATAGGTCTATTATTATATTTACAAGGTTAAACCCCATTGGTTTTTGGTCAAAGAATCACATGACAGAGGCCATTTTGGCCAGTCCTTCCCCTTCTCCTCTTTTAACACCCTTGAAATTGGGATTTTTTGTGGTGTTTTACATGGTGAAAAAGGTATGTAATTACTCTACTTCCCTCTTTCCTTACTTATATTTGTTAATTGATAATGTTGGTGAAATTTAGTCTAGGGTTTTAGCGCTATCTCCACCAAATCATGATGAAATCGGGATGAAATGAAAAGGATTTCGCATGTGATAGGTAAATGACATCTCATGATAATAATCACCTGCCGTTACTCATCATTTCATTGGTGGTATGTCACCCTATGAATTTTTATTGGGTTTTAGATTAAATTGGGTGAAATTTACAATTTAATAAGTACCGATTGACAAGTCTTCTTTCTATGATGGTTTTAGGGGTATGCAATATACCATCTTAGTGCAGTTGGTTGTGGTTTTAGTGCAGTGAGACAACCTAGTGAGTTTTTAGTCTTGTTTGAATTTATGAATTAAATTAAATAATTAATTCTAAATAGTTATAATTAATTATTTTTTTATATTTTTGTGTGATATATTATATCAAATATTGATACGAGATTGGACGAGTCTTGGATGATCTTGGGTGGCGATCAATGAGATTTATTAAATGGAATAACTCCAAATGAGATAAGTGGTCCCTGAAAATATCATGATGTTTTATGCATGTTTTTATAAAAAACGTGATATATGGTTTGACCACATATGGGGAATCAAACTTTAATTAAATTATTTTTTCATTAATGCCTATGAATATTTCTGAAGTGTCAAGGGCCGCAATAGATCGTTGATTGCTGGCTTGATGCCTCGTCTATCGATATCAAAGGGATTGATCATAAATATTTTCCATATGGTATATAAGCCTTAAAGGGGTATAAATTAAATGAATAAACATAGTGAGGTGATAGATTGGGTGGTTTGATCCATTGGTTGGATTTGGTTCTCTAGTAATATTATGGAAAATATAATTTTTTGGTGACTATTTCACCAAGGGGAATGGGTGTCAATTGGATTTTAAGAGGCTTGAGGTATATATTAGAGTCAAGATAATATTATTATATACTAAATATGGTTCTATTTCTATTTAATTTGACATGATAGGATTAGGCTTTCAGGTGATGGGTGAGATGGTTACACATCCCACACAAGATGGGGAACACCCTCATGATGGTGGATTTGACTCTTAGTGAATGAAGTGAGAGGTATGAGTCCTCCAAGACTAAATTTAGTGAAATAAAAGGTTTTATATAATTAGTGTATTTAGAGATATCCAAATAAATATATGAGATATAACCTGTAGTGGTTGAGGGAACTGTTAGAGAACTTGGAATGGGGTTTCCATTGGACTTGGTGTGAAGTAGCTTAGAATTAATCTTAGTTAGAATGACCTGGTTATAAAGAACCTATGGTCCAATAGAATACTATGGGTATTGGATATGGATTAGTGATAGTGAGTATGTACTAGGATGAGTCTAAAAGACCCTAGTGGATTCCCAAGCGGGTGAGATGAAGATGTCTATGGGTCTAACATGGCATGTTTGTGTGACCATGAAGCTCTTGTGGGGGAATCATCCCATGAGGATGGTTGAATTCTAAGATATTATTTGAGGAATGGTCTAGGACTCAAGTGATGAGTATATGTTGCATTCTGGAGAGAACGATCCAAGAGATGTGTGATTGGTTCAGGTGAGTGTCCAAAACATTTGAGGAAGATGTGATGTATGGTTCAGTCCTTTGGTGTGTGTATAAACATGGGTTCTATATGATATGATTTATGGTTCCTAAGTGGGGAGTGTATTTTACCCCTAAGTTTCAAATGATTTGATAGATGTTTCTAGGTGGGGAGTAGATTCTCTCCCAGGTTCCTGATGATGCGACATGATTCCAAGGTGGGTAGAAGATGTTACACTAATTTCCTGATGATTCAATGTGATTATAGGGTGGTAGGAGTCTTCCATAAGGCTCTTGATGATATGTTATATGATTTCAATGTATATTTAGTCTGCCCCTAGGTTTTTGATAATGGGTTATATGTTTCTATTCTAATGAGAAGTTATTTCTTTGGGTTCCCTGATGATATGTTATGTATGATTCTAGGGTGGAAGGTCATCTTGACTAATGGGAATACTCTATGATTAGAGAAATCCAACACTTTCCATACCAGGTATGTTCAACCCTAGGTGTCACTTTAGAAAATGAGGATCAAAGATGATTATTTTATTATGCTTATTCATTTTATTTATTTATGTTAGACATATCACATGTTCATATACTACTTTTTTGGTTATGTTAGAAACACCATTGTTGGTGTCCTAATGAGTTTCAAATACACCCAGATCAGGAATCCTGGGCATATTGTTACCTAAGAAGACCATATTTTCACTGGTTCATGTAGGGCATATATAACAACCCAGAATTTTATCAATGGAATTCCCCTTCTAATTATATAATCATATCATATTTATTGATGTATTATTATATTAATTACATGCACCACATGATTAAATGACCAATATTTTATTATATTATCTTGAATATTAAATTTAGTAAATAAATACATCCATAAGAATTAAATATATTACAATGGGATAATGACTAGAAAAAAACATAACTATAATATGAAATTTTTTATCTACTTGATCTCCTCAAATAACCACACTCACAAATAAAACTTTATAAATAAAAAAAATTTAGTAATAAAATATTATTTTTTAAAATGGAAATATATATGACCTTGAGATAAAATATTAGGGAGTGAAGAATGAATAAAATGTGTAGTATTGAAAAAAAGTAGAGAACCCAGGTGACCTTTACAAATCTAACTATTGGAATATTAATCTTATCGTTGGAATAATAATATGTCCATTAGGAATAGTAAATTGACCATTAGAATAGTATCCTAACCTATGGAAGTGTAAAATAAAATTTAGGTATCTTATAAAATGAAAATGTGACATATTTATATCATGATATAAGTAAATAGATGTTTTAAAAATGATAAAATAACTTTTTTTATTTTTTAAAAACATATATGTTTTATTAGATTTCTTATAAGAAATATAAAGATTTTAAATAAAATTTATATTTATAAATGGTTTTATAAAACAATATTATGTTTCATTATAATGATAATACCCTTTTTTGATACCATAAGTGAATATTCAAATGGTCAGAAAATCGATCATAATATTAAAATTGGTAATTTTCAAATAAATAAGTATTTTATTTAAAAATTTAATTTATATTATTTAAAAAATTATTTTACTAAAATGTATGTCATTTTTTTAATATAAAACTAAAAGAATGATTATGGTTTTTTAATATTTTTCAAAAATAGTTTAATTTTGGGTGAATAGTGAAATATGACAAAATATAGCAATTTGAAAAATAATGAATATACATATAGAAATGAGTCATGATTGATTTAAGTGACCATTTTTTTGGAATAACATGCATTAAATATTTTATATATTCATAATAATCAATACTATTAGTAGTCTTGATCCAAAATAATATACTAGTGAATATTATATTAAAAAACTCTTCTCTCCTCCCCATATAAATACCACCCATCACCACCCCTTTTCCTCACCCCTTCTCAGCATTGGATCTTACAAAAAACCTACCAAAACCACTCCTCTTATCTCCCCTACACTGCTATAATGTTTCTTATTCTAAAAATACTAATACCAAGGTGCCTTAAGGTGTATTTCACATGACGACATTCAAGAGGTAATATTTTCAAACTATCAGTTATAAATTATTTTCTTCTTCTACTTTACATACCCCATAAAATGAAATAAATAATAAATATTATAAATATACAATAATTTTATTATGAAAAATTGAATATCCATTATCTAACCTCAATTTTTCTGAAAAAATGTTGTTCGTATTATGGTGCGTTCACCACCTCCATAGACAACATAATTCATTTTTATCAACCTCCTTCATGGATGGTTTAAATTCATTTAATATAAATAAAAATGATATAAATATGTATACTTTTTTTTCACATTATATTATGTTTATTGATCTAAAATATTAAGTGAAACACAATAAGTTCATAATGGCCTAAAAACCAGCCTAAATGAACTAACCATATAACTATAAAACCTAAACTCTACGAGTCATGAATATATGAGAATAACATTATGTATTAAGAATATTTTGAACTTTTGGAAACATATTAACTCCATGAAATCAAAACTATGGAGTTATGTAACTATTCCATAAGAACTTCCATAATCATCCAACAGTGATCTGACCGTGGAACCATGAAATGAATGCCCTTAGACTAGCGAAATAAAAATTCATATATTATTAAAATGGTTTAAAATAAATAAATTTAATTATAAAAAAAATATAGATGGAAAATTTTATTAATTAATTAATTAAGGAATATAATTTGATTATTTAGGATGTTAATTGTATGTGCAGAATGATTCTAGACCTAAGGTAAGTTATCTCTCTGAACCACCCTATTTTATTTAGGTTATGATTTCCCTATATTAACCTCAATTTATCTCTATATTATTATTATATAATAATTATATATTATTTATATATATCCAATAGATATATAAAAAGTTTAATTCATATTTAATTTATAGGATATAAAATGTTCCAAAAAAAGTGATCAATCATATCCCAAAATTTCAAATTCAGAAAATGAATATAATGTTGTCCACAAACAAATGAATGATTGGGCCCAAATTTTCATTTTAAACATGAATTGCATTTAATATGTGAAATGAAGTTCTATTTATGTAATGCACTAAAAACAATGTTTATGTACTTTGGAAGAATTAATATAAAGATATTTACAATTATTATTAGCCACTTTCAGTGACTAATCAGGGAGCCTTCATCTTCTCCTGAGAATGAAATGACGGCCTGAAATTCATAATTCTTAAACACTTTAGCGTGTAAATCCTCTACATCTACTACCTCTATCTCAAACTCGAGGGGGATTATTAAAGCCTTAGTGAGTGCTTCATGCAAATTTGGTGACAGGCGAAGGGCTTCAAGGTTGGAAAACCTCACTGGGATGCTGGAGAGGTTCTTGAGAACATCATACTTCCACGCTAGGTGAAAACTTCTGCTTGCAGGAATCCGATTTACGATTGGAGGCATGGCGGGCCCTGCCGACTGGACCGGCGGCTGGCTGGTATTGGGTATATCCCAATGATCACTAGTCGAAGCCTGAAGAGTAGCTCCCGGATGAGGACCAGATGACTGAGATCATCCTGTAGCGGGGTGAAGCTAGTCGCAGCATGGATGAGGTGGTTATTACTGATCCAGTAGCACAAATTATGGTGGAGGCGGTCCTTTCGACATCAGATGAAGAGGTTGAGCATGTTGAGTTCTGCGCTGGAGCTTCTGTCTAGTCTCAGTGGCATGTACTACCTTCTTGTAGGTGCCAACTTATGTACCCTGATGAACCATATAGTTGCATCTTCGCCGACATTCTCGTCGACCGAGGATGTTGGGGAGGTTCACCTGGCGCTCCCCCTCATCGGGAGTCATATAGGGGTTTAACAACTCCATGGTATTAACCGAAGCATACCATAGACTGTCACTTGATGAATTATCCAATACTGGGTGGATTCTGGGAGGGATCCCCAATCTCTGGGGGTATAAAGTCACTGAGAGCACAGGACGATGATGACATTGGTTGGGCACATTGTTTTTTCTTGCACCACCGGTGCTTGTTCTTTTGGGAAGAGTCCTGTTGAGATGATGATACAAAAGTGGTGGACATAGCTTTTGATGGTTCCATCTAATTCTGGCGTGCCCGAATGATTCCATGGGCATGAGAAACCGTCTTGCGATCCATCCAGTCGTCGTACTTCTAGGACCCGCGGTTAGAAACTTCCTGCCACTCACCTTCACCGTCACTACTGCTGTCTGACCTTACAAAGACACCCGCCACTTGTGTCGGGGCTAGGCCCAGCATGAATATGTTGTTATTGATCTGGTCTTGGATCCGGTCTTTAAATACATAGCACTAATTGAGGGTGTGCCCGAAAATACGATGATAGGGGAAGTAGTTGGGGCGATCAGTGAGATTCACCTCCTCCGGCCTTCTGCATTTAGGCAAGCATACAATCCCTTATTCTAAGGCACTTCTGAAGTTGTCAGGAGTCTGATTATCATTGAATGAGTTAGTCGAGTTTCTTCTGTCTAGAAAGGGGGCCCTTGGATCCTGACCTTGATGAGGGGCCGGAGGGGCCGGAGGGGCCTCTCGAAGAGGCAGACCCTGATTGTCCCACCTAGGCAGTGGCAACGCATTCTGCGGGGGTGCTTGCCAATTCTGAGGACGCTTCTAAGTATAGGGATGTTCCTAAGGTGGAGGGTCTTTGCGAGGCTTTGGGACCAGTGCCATTGGTAGCAATTCTAGTTTCCTGGGGGTTTCTATTTGGGCCACCGCAGCGTGCTCAGCTCTGGAATCCATCCTTGTTGGGATTACAGGGGGCAACAGATGTGCCTGGATGGACTGTTTTAGGGCTTCTTCGAGGTGCTGAGCCTTATCTGAGAAGTCTTGGAACCCTCCGGGATAGTTTTGAGTGATCAGGGAGGGAACCAGCTCCGTCTTGACGTTCCCTATGCACATTGTCAGTAATTGGTCCTCAATCAGTGGCATGTCAAGGGAGTATGTGAGCCCCTTCAACCGGGTGATAAAGTCCACGACTTGCTCATCAGGTCATTGTTTTCACATGAAGTGGTTTGTGATGCTCATTTTCAGGGTGGTGGAACTGAACTGGTAAAGGAATTATCTGCGAAGGTCCTCCTAGCTGGTCACAGATTCGATAGGGAGCTGGCTGTACCAGAAGAATGTCGGCGCCTCCAGTGTCTGAACAAATCAGCAGAGCTTGGTGGCCTCCTACTATACTGGAGTCCCTAACATGGGCCCACAACTTGAGTTGATGTGGTTCAGGTGCGTTGGTGGGTCCCCCATTCCATTAAAGGGGGAGAAGGTGGGATTCCCAAAACCCAGAGGTACTGGCATATCATCCACCCATGACGGGTATGGCTTTCCATCTGGTGGGATTTCCACATGTCGCATTTCCAATTCCTCTAGGTGGGCGAT
The DNA here is from genome assembly GCA_963277665.1 of Viscum album. Taxonomy (NCBI): domain Eukaryota; kingdom Viridiplantae; phylum Streptophyta; class Magnoliopsida; order Santalales; family Viscaceae; genus Viscum; species Viscum album. The sequence continues at coordinate 684,334,752 of OY728145.1, read as the reverse complement.
GAGTGCCACCATTGGATCATCTGGACAGGAGTCCCTATCTTGATGGGTGTCCCAAACCATGAGCACGTTGTCGGGTTTTTCAATGCAGTAGAAAAGCTCAGCGGCTCGTGGAGCGGCTCATGGAGAGACCCTTGGAGTGGCCGGGGGAGCCTGAGTGGGGTTCCATGGATTTTTGCTCCATTCCAGAGGGTTTGGTGAGACATACAACACCCTCTTGTTGTTAGCTCCAGTTTGTCCCTGTCCGCGGGAGCGGCATGATTAGGGTTTCCTGGGGGCAGCTTGTCAAGGGGAAGCTATTTCGGCCTCTGCTGCCCCAGCCTAGGATCACCGTAGTCGAGTTGTCTCTCTATAGCTCGTTTAGCTAGGAGTTTGTTGACCAAATTCTTTTTCTTAGCATGTTTCTGGTGCAATGTGGCCTTCTCGGGGTCCTCCTCCATCTTCTACACCTAAGCGAATGGGTTGGAGTGCTTGACAGCTCCGATACGCTCTTTGTCCTTACTGAAATTTCGACTGAGTACCAATTCCTCAGTGGGTGCAGGGAGACCTAGGAGGTTCCTCTGATGATGAGTAATCCTCCTATATGGGTCTAGTAATGGTGGTACTTCCTTAGGGAGGAAGTTTTCATCAAGAAGTTCTAGCTCGTTTTCCCCTCCAGACAGATCGGTCATGTTGACCGCAAATCTTCTTGGGGGCATGTCCTCAATGTCACCTAGTGAGTTGGGCTGCCGGCGAATAACATTGAAGAGGAGGGCAGCGTGCTGCCCCCATCCACAAAGTTTCATGTGGGGGTATCCTCTTTAATAACCTTGCAGAGTACATGGAAACTCTGAACGCATTACTGTTGGAGGGCCCTGTGGTAACTAGGTGACTCAGGGTACTAGACCACGAGGAGTGTGGCAAGGTCAACCAGACGGAATTGTTCGCTGATGTCTTCAAAGTGAACTTGGATCTTTGGATAAGTCACTTGATGATACTAGAGGTGGAAGTGCGTCGCCCAAATGTTTCCACGGAGACACTCAACTTCCTATGGGGTGAGAGATTCCAGCGCCCAAAAATTTGGTCCTGCGACAGGCCACAACTTCTCAGGGAAGTGGTCCACTGCGAGGATCCTCTATAAGCTCTTCAGCTCAAATTCAGGTTCTAGACCTTCGTTTCCCCACTCATTGATTGAGGGTGGCTGAGGAACTAGCAGCGGTACTGAGGCAGACCTCCAAGACGATGTGGTGGCCGGCGGAGAATACGGCGAGCGGGCTGACTGGCCACCGAATCTTGGGCTGCCCTCTGAGGATTGTAGCGATATGGCTACTATATCATGATAGGATAGACCGTCAACCAAATCTCCTAACACAACATATTCATCTTCCAAGGGTGGGCTATGCCAAGACTCTTCTGCCATTGTCCCCCAAAATATCTCTCAGTAGTCTCTAGCCGAGGAAGATGGCTCTTCCGGAGATGACGGTGGCGGCTGCGTGGTCAGTCCTTGGGGACATTCCAGGTTATCATCCTCTTGGATATACCTTTGGAGGGAGATAGGGATCCTATAGACCTCAAATTCCGGGAGTACGAGGATAATGTGCCTCGTTCCTGCCCCATCCTTTGACTCAGAGGACTGAGGGGAGGGCTCCAGCGCTGAGCCGTACTCCAACTCGGAGTCTGAGAAGTGGACTGGTCTGATTCATGTCTGGCCCTCCCCATACTTCCTCTTCCGGCGGTGACCAACTTCTCTCCTTCCCCTGGGTGTCTCTTTGGAGAAAGGGCCACTTCCGGCATGAGGAGGTCCTTCGGCCATATTGGTACTGGGGTAGAGAGAGCTCCTGCCAGGGTGGGCCGCGGTGTGAGGAGCACCAGGGAAAATTTCGAAAGGGACATGGTGAGGACCTCTGTGGGAAGCGCTGGAGAGGGAAGGACCTCCACTAGAGCTGACCGAAGCATAGGTTGGAGTAGTAGGAGCATGGGTAGGACCTTCATGGTCACTTCTCCTGACTACATCAGTGTGAGGAAGGTCCTCACAATGGTAAAGACGAACACGGGTAGGACCTCTGTGCTGGGCATTGGTGGAGTAAAGTTGGCCTCCACCCCTCCAATCATTGGGGTGAGGATGACCTTCACCGGATGATACGAGGACATGGGGAGGACTTCGTTGTTGGTGAGTGACCGGACATGAAATGTCTCCATACATGGGGTCTGCGGTAGGGGGAGTGACCCCGTACCCAGTGTAGTGAGCGCAGAAGATAGCCCCATACAGAGTGTTTCTGTCATGGGGAAGAACCTCGCTTGGGTTGAAGGTGGAACATGGAAGACCTCCAAGGTGAGGTTGGGAGCAGGGAGGACCCTCACCTTTTGTAGTGGCAGTACGGAGTGGACCTCCACACTGGGGGGCATTGTTGCCGATTGTTCCACAGTGGCCATCGCCTATGTCGACGACCGAGGGAGTTGTCCCAGTCTGCCCGTGGGGCGGATGGGGCCTCGATCTAGGTCAGGAATATAAATACCCCTGCTCAACATATACATGGAGTTGGGGATATGAGTTAGCGGTGGATCAGGCTATAGTAGTTGCTGACATTGACGCCCCACGGCAGGCGTCCTATTCCATTCGTGCCTGACATTGGTGCCAGGTTAGATGAACTGGTGTTGGTGGTGCAGGCACATGGCTTACCTATTCCTCGTCTCAGGGAACTGGGCGGCGGCGCTGACACAGCCTAGTGGGAGCCCTCACCGGGATCCCTTGAAGCAGGACTCCAATCGGGGCGACCCGGACATCCCCTACCTCGTCTGTGCAGGGCAAGGAGTTGTCAAGGCATTCCAGGGACAAGCTCCCAAAATGATTAAATGTCAGGGTGTGGACTAGAAGCTCCTTGTGTGGCCCTCTGGGGTGACTTTGATGGTGAGGCACAACCACCTCGAGATCTAGACAGGCCATATCCCTGGTTGGGATGATCCCTTCCTCCTCGTACCTGCATACAAGGTCATTAATTACCCTTCGCTGGATAATTTTCAATGGAGAGAGAGGGAGTGGGTTCACAGAAGTTGTGGCGGTTGAGGCTGTCATGGAAGAGGCAAAACCACATGGGGTGGACGCGTCAATATTTCCCCTACCCCTGCGCCGGTGGGAAGGCGGTGATCGAGTTCCAGATGCAACAACTTGGTTCTTGAAAGTAGGGAGATCAACTCATTAATAATGATATGAAAAGAAATCGACGACCAGTGCCCAAGCAGCGTTCCATATTCTGTGGCCAGTAAGAGGGATCCACGCTGACAACGTCGCAAAACGGAATGCTCAATGTCTTGACTGCCCCAACTTATGGAAAGTTTCACGTTAGGCCCGCTATTTTCTTGGTGGGACCTGGTGCCGAATGATAGGGTCTGATGCCATGCTAATCCACCGATTCCCCAAAATCTACTAGTCTTCGTACTAAGGAGAAGACCTTCACGTCAGGTTCACTATTTCTGTTTTCGATGCTTTCGTCGGGGTGCGTACATCTGTCTGTGAGGACGCACAACTATTACCCCACATTCCCACAATCTAAAGGCGGGCAACATCCCCTCCTTATTCAGGCATGTCTTCTCCTTGATCGAAACAAGATGATGGGATGTCGGTTCTTCCTTCTAAGGATTCCTCCTTGGATCCCTTCACCTATTCTGGGTCTCCCTTATATACTTATGATGTTGCTCGTGAAACACTTCTCGGTGCCATATCTTCATGGACACTAGTTAATTACACTATTTATGTCAGGACATTCCAAGGGGTCTGGTCAGAGAAGCAACCTTCGGTTAGGGGAGTAGTCACGTTGGGCATCACTGGCATGTTTGGACACTGGGGGATTGGCTTGTCTGTCTTATGTCCCTTATTATAGGGCTTCTTAAGGGCACGGAAGCCCAAGACATCCTACATCGAATACGGGGAATCATATTCCATAGACAGGTATCTGAGGTTTTCCTCATATTCCCATGTTTAACAAAGGGTATGCCGCAAGTTTAACATCCAGCGGAGACAGATTGGACTGATCAGAACACTGACTAAAGTGGATCAGATGAGTGTAACCCCTAAAGGACACACTGATGTAGGTGGATTGACCTGACCTCACCGGGATGTTATGGACCGGGAAATAATTGAGATGGATGATGGGTGTCTTAAGTGAAGTGGATAGAGGATGTGATGGGGTTGACCCTAGGGTGATGCTGGTGTAGTTCTTGAGCCTCAAAGAGGCTTCCTACATACCATTCCTTGACATGGATAAAAGTCCTCATAGTTCAGGATATGGATTAGAGTCGGTGAACCAATGTGAATAGGGACCTGGGGTCCAGGTGGATGGTGGGCTTGAACCTCTTGGAGGCTTCCTACGTACCATGCCTTGGAAAAGATCAAGGTCCTCATAGTTTGGATAAGAAGGGGGCATGACACACCGACACAGAGACGGTCGGGGCCAATGATTATTGGGATTGAACCTCATGGAGGCTTCCTATGTACCTTTCCTTAGAAAAAATCAAACTACTCAAATTTTGGGAATGGTGACGGCTTGAATTTGACTGGGGACTCCAACGGATTACTGTTGAAATGGGTTAATAATGACTTACCGCTGAATAGGGATAAACCTCGAGGAGGCTTCCTACATACTAGGACTTGAGATGGATCAAAGCCCATGTTGTTTGGGAATGATTGGTGGTGAACTGACATGAAGATGGTTGGATCGATAGGGTTGTGGGATTGAACCTCGGGGAGGATTCCTACGTACCATACCTTGACATCGATCAAAGTTGTCGTAGTTCGGGAATGTTGGGTGGTGAACCGACATGAAGATGGTCAGATAGATAGGGTGGTGGGACTAAACCTTGGGGAGGATTCCTACGTACCATGCCTTGACATGGATCAAAGTCCACGTAGTTCGGGAATGGTGGGTGGTGAACCAATGTGAAGATGGTTGGATCGATAGGGTGGTGGGCTTGAACCTCAGGGAGGATTCCTACGTACCATGCCTTGACATGGATCAAAGTCCTTGTAGTTTGGGAATGATGTCATGGTCAATGATTACTCTAAGCACATGTGAGTCGTGCTCGGTGTGAGAAACAAGAGGCAGAAAGGACCTGACAATCACGTCGTGAATGGTGCGTCCGTGGGAAGTGGGGTGGGGCTTACGCATGGTGCGATCTAAAGAGGAATTAGGGGCTTACATGTGGTCTAAAACCCAAAGGGGTTGGGACTTACTCTAGGATGGAGGCCCAAAGAAGAAACATGGGATTACGTGTGGTCCATAGCCCAAAGGGGTTGGGACTTACTCTAGGATGGAGGCCTGAATAGGAATTATGGGCTTACATGTGGTCTGCAACCCAAAGGGGTTGGGACTAACTCTAGGATAGAGGCCTGATGGAAACAAAGCATAGTTAGAGAGGGATTTGGGATCGAAGAAAGGAGGGGCCTGGTGTCCATCCCACCCTTTGCTGGCCTTGGGGACCGAAGATGGAAGGAGGAGCAGGGATGCTGCCTCCGGCAAGAAAATCTAGGGGCTTACACCAAGGTGTTTTCCCTTTCCCCGCAGACAAACACCACTCCGAGAAGGAGGATATCATCCCCTGTTAGGGGTGATCCCATCCCCGTGGAGATGAGTGGGTGTGGAGAAAGTCCGAGGTGGGGGGACCCCACATGCGAGGCATAGGACGAGGTCACAGTTTGACGTCATGTACTGAGGAAAGAGGTGCTTGGAAGTTTAACGTCCTGTAGATTGGACGAGGTGGGTTTGCTCCACACCCCTAGGACTTACATAACTGGTACCCTTTGATCCTTGGTGAAAATAGCAGACAGGCAAAGACGTGGCAAGGGGGTGTCATAGAGAAAACCATCGAGGGTTCCACGTTAGCGTGGAAATGTGAATAAGCAATAGCTGTTAGCATGCCTATGAGAAGAAGCATGTGGCGAAGCAATGCAATGGGAAGAACCATCCAAGGGACTTTGAAGTTACTTCGTACAAGCCTAGAAGGTCATACAGGAAAACGATGTATGATGTGGATGTCCAGGGGGGGTGAGAGACACCCGCGAATGGAATCCATAATAAGATCATCGCACACTCGTGCAAAGGTACACCCAAGGAGTACGAGGAACCCGAGTGATGAGGTATCCAGGATGAACCAGGGTGAGGGGTCTTGGAGAGTTGCATGCTACCTTTGAGGCTTGCACGCGAAATAAGTGGACCTGTACAAAAACCATCGGGCTGGCGCGAAATCAGCGGGGATTTGGCACGTAAGTGGATCCTAGGATTTGTGCATAACTGGAAAGGATTCTGCGCAAAGTGAAAGAATTTCACGCAATCTAGATAGGCTGTGCGCAATGACTGGGGTGAACACAATTGAAGGGGATTGCACACAATTGCCTGAACTGCGCGCAAGTGGAAGGGATTGAGCATAGGGGAGGACCCCGAAGGGATTGGAATTCAATCTAAACCAAGGGGATCTTGCACAAAGGTGGACCCCAGGGTGACTTAGCGTGAAAATAACTGTACCTAAAATCCATCTTTGTGCGCACGAACGGCAAATTTTGCGCACGAGATCCGGTTCAAATTCTTTAGCGCAAAAGTCGAAGGGGTCACCTTCTATTTATAGGCGTTCAGGGGTGAAGAGAATAGGTCAACATGAAATAATTACGCGCCTATGTTGGCGGCATGAAATGTCGACCTGGCGGGGTGGGGCGTGAAATATTCCGCACTCCCACCGAAGAACTATCGCGAATCCTGGAGCTTTCGGCATATGGCATATTTTTTTCGCGCACTTATGAATTTTTATTCGTGTGACCATTACAGGCCCCCAAACTGGGTCCCTAGGTCCGAATATGACTTCACTTTGTCATGTTGAAACCTTCTTCAGCCCTTGATCATTTTTCGGCATCTACAATATGTTTAAACCTTATCTCCACTAGCCTTTACCTTTTCACAATCTTGATCCATTACCCAAATTCTTTTCTGTTTAGGAACACATGGGAAAGGGTTTCTAGGAACCCTTTCCCACAGGGGATGAAAGTGTGCCTATGGAGGTTGGGGAGCTTTCTCAGGAACTTGTCCATAGGACTGAGCATAGTGGGGTCCAAATTATAGCCGTATTAGGAAGAAAAGAGCTAGAAGGAGAGTCCCCTGCCATCCCCATTGTTCAAGAGGATCTAACACCAGTGGTTGAGCTGACAAGCACCAATGGATCCCCTATGGTGGCGACCCCTGCCAGGACATAGGCATTGGACACTACTGTACTAGGCTCCTGTAAGTCCTTTTTAATTGGTTCTCCTCTATGCTGGGTAATTCAGCTAATCAAGATACTTATTCCTGATGCAGTTATCGCAAGGTTGGAGGCACGATAAACCATCGAGTCTGGGACATCTGCAAGAGTCCTACCAGTGGATACATCATCCTTTACATAAGAAACCATTCTAGGCGGCCCTGCCCTAGTACTCGATGATCTGGAGATTTCAATGATGCTTGGTAATGTTTTCGGGGTGGAGCTTCAGCCTGACGAGAGTGAAGATGCTGACGAGGAGGGAGTTCCTGAAGAAGACCCTTCCGCTGAACTCCTTGCCGCTTTCCCCGAATATAGGCCTGCGAACCCCAAATAAATTTACGATTCCAACTCATATGCTATAGAGGAGATCTATATGATAGGGTGAAAGGTGTGGAATTGCATAAGACACTTTCTCATCCATCCAAAAGCAGAATGGCTAAGATAGACGGGGTTACTACGCACCTGGCTATGCTTTCTTTATGCTGGAGGGGTAGATGATAACCATTCTCATGTAATGATCTATGATTACATGGAGGATAGGATATGGTAGGATAGCCGATGTTCAGATGTATCCTCGTGCCAGGAGGATTCAGAGAATACTCATGCCTTCTTGGATGCGGATCGGGAGGTCTAATGCCTTGAGGAACAAGAAAAAGAAAGGGAGGCATTCATTGAAAACCAATCTGAGCTCATTGAGTGATTTAAGTCCCAGGTCACAGATGCTCAGGAGAATATGGTGTATGGGAATCACCAAATGATTGATCTCTAGACTGAACAATCATGGTCACATTCCAGGGCTAATGAGTTATACCCCATCGTTTCTATCGAAGAGAAAGATCTTGGGGGATGGGAAGTGATGCTGGAGGCCACAAGTTAGAAGGTGGAAGCATTGGAATAGTCCATCCAAAATGTCGATCCTTAAGGGCCCTGTTTTGGCTGACCCACTAAACTTATCCTTCTTTATTACTTACATCTCTAAATTGAATTCATGAATAGACTATTTTCTTGTTTATTTTAATTAACTTTGACAATAATCAAGAAATAAATAGTGATCCATTACTAAGATCACGTGGGTCGTTCCCTATGTGAGAAACAAGGGATGCTCATGCAATTACTCCATTTGAATGTGGTAGTGACAATCATACTTCGGACACCCGGGGTAGAAAAAATTCTTCTGAGCTTTCGAAAAGAAATGGGTAGACCTAACTGGAGAATAAAGTCCTTAGAACATTTGAACTATCACGTCCCCAATATCTTCTAGTGCACAAGTGGGGTAATTATAGGGGAATTAGAATCAATTCAAACGTAGGGGAGTGTGAAGGGTGAATCATGATATCCAAAATTTGGAACAGTGTTGGGATGGCGTGACAATGAAGGATAACTGTTGACCGTGTTCGAAACACAATGTCCTTATTACATTATCCTGAAATGGGGATATCAAATGAGGGCCGACCGCTGATCATGTTTGAAACATGGGACCTGACTTAAAATTTCATCCATTAGTCTTCCATAATGTTATCCCCAGACAATAGGTGAGCCATAGTCCAAGAATCCATACTGTTAGGGAGCTCTTAGATGTGAAAGAGGTTGAGGGTCCAAATAAAAGGAACACAAAAAATGGAATACGAAGTGATGGGTTGTTCGAATATAGTCCAACACTCTTGAAATCACACCACCATGAGGGAAAACACATTAGGTGGGCATATTTGTCTGATCAGGGATCAAACATTCTTCCGAACAGGACTTCTCTGGTAAGGACTTGGAATGATCTATAGTTTTACATCATATAGATGTAGACGATGAATGGAATAATTTAACGTCATATGACCAGAACATCTCACATTGTTTTATGATAATACTACTTGGACCAAGGTTAATAGTTAAATTCATGTTACATGGACTGTAGGCCCCTAGTTTAAGGCCATAGATAGTTGATCGTGATCAGGGCCGAAGGGCTAGAAGGGTTAATGAATCTAGGGCTGGGCCTGATATGGAATGCCTGGACGTCGCTACATATCCCATAAGGATGAGAATCAAGCCAAATGTAGTTATTAAGAACAACATGGACAAAGGCCAACACCGATAGGGGAAATCCTCTATGGAAAAGGATCTGGTGCATCCCATGACTAACATGGGAAATCCTGAACTTGTTTATGGTAGAACCGCAGTTTAGTGTCATGCATCCTGGACATGTGGGATTGTGCAGTTTAATGTCATACAATAAGATGAAGTGTGAAAGGGAAGATCCCAAGAGGGGATTATGTGGTACAGTAGCTGTAATCCCGACGTGAATGAGGACATAAGGAGTCCACACCACACCACGTATCCCTGGAGGAAGTTATTTAGGTCAAGGGACCAAAAGTGAAAGTTAGGCTGGGCACAAGGGAAAGCACCTGGGCATTCCAACGTACCCTGTGAGGATGGAATTCAAGCCACCATAGTTCTGAGGGCACAGTTTAACATCATGCGAGATGATGAAAGGAATGTGTGGCATGACTATGCTGGTACACGTCCTACCAGAACTACTAATCCCACGTGAGTCGTGCTTGATGTGGGAAAAAAAGAGTAGTGATGGGAATTTCCTAGCACAAGGAGGCACATGGCGGGGCTATGGGACACTTGGTGAACAATGTACCAATAATGCCAACTCACCTGCTTGATGCACCTAGATGTACGAAGGGGTAAATCCGAGTATATTGGAATTCCACTTGAACCTAAGGAAGCAGAAATGTGTGAATCATGATGCTCAAGATATGGAACACAATGATGGTGGCAGGAAGATGGGGGATAATTTTTGACCATGTTCAAAACACAAAATCTGTTTTGAGTAAGCCTGGAATGGGGACAGAAAAATGAGGGTCGACCACTGACCACGTTCGAAACATGGGGCCTGTCGCAAATGTCATCCGAGGTCCTTAGGGACGTTGGCCTAAGATGTTTGGTAAGACAATATGTCATGATACCAAGACATAAAGGGGGTCCCTTCAGACATGTAAGAGTATGAGGATCCAAATAATGGGCTCAAGAATCTTGGACATGGAACGAGGGAATGTCCCCATGAAAATTCCACACTTCAGGCTTTTGGTCACAACACATCTGAGTATGAAAAAAAATATGTATCAGATAAAGGGAGTCGGGTCCCTTTCCAAGGACAAGGGTCACGGGGTTTCATGCTTCCAGCCTAATGGTTTTAGGATGGCCCATAAACAAGGGAATTAATCTAATGGACTGTGCTCATGGCGGTGAAGTATCCAAACATGACAAAAAATTCCCCTAGAGAGATCTTAGTTTGGGGTCATAGAACTCGGACCAAGTTGTGAAAAGTCCTGGGAGAAATACGACATGACTATTGAAAAATCTGACGTGAATGAGGACAAGGTCTACATCTCATGTTCCTAAAAGGGTGCAGTCCTAGGGACCGAAAGAGTTAGGAAAAGATTTTAGATTATGGGGGTTGGACCTGGATACAATGTTTCTGGGCATTCCTACGTATCCCATGAGAATTGGAATCAAGCCGTACATAGTTCTGGAAGATGTAGTGTAGGTTAAAATATTGTGGCAAGTATTTAGAGTGGTATTAGTTTATGGTCATAAATCTTAGACCAGAGATGGTAGGGAATTCTGAAGACACCTGGTGAATGAGTACCTGGAGTCCAGATCACCACGTGTTCCTTGGAGAGGTTTTAGGTCAAGGGACTGAAAACGAAAGTTAGAATGGGCTTGAGGCAAAGTGCACGGGTGTTCCTACATATCCCATGAGAATGAGAATCAAGACACATATAGATCTAGGGATGGCATAGTAAGATACCAGTGCCAGAAATAATAAGGTTGTGTGGGTCTAGCCCTTGCACAAAAAGAAACGGAATTTGATAGATATTGTTTGTCCTTTAGGATGAGTGAATGTGTTTTTTTGTGAAGAGAAGAACCTAATATATAAATTCAAATCATATCTATAAGAATCAAGCCATGTTCAGGCATTGAACAAATGGTATAGTGTGTGACCGATACCAAACATGATGTCCCCTCAAATGAGTACACCATAATGCAGTTCTGTTTTTTGTTGTGCGGACATGACGATAATGTCACAGTTTAGGGTCATGTGTTGGTACTAACCATATATTTTAACATCGTGCAGTATAGAAAAAATAGTTTAAAGTAATTTGGGACTAGGATGCATAGTTTAAAGTCATATGGCTCAGAAATATACATGAAAGATGAGGTTCAACAAGGAATGGGCACAACGTGATAAAGCATACCCGAAGTGAATGAGGAAAAGGTCCAGGGACATTGGTGAATCACCGAATAGGGTCGAGGGACCTGACTTAAGAGAAGCTGACCTGATGAGACGCGTGTAGAGAAAGAGAGCGAGGGGTGCTCTAGAGAGAGAGGTATGTGGTGTGGTTGTTACAAACCCAACGTGAATGGGGACATAAGCCCATACCACACCATATAACCCTCTCTTGGAAGAAATTAGGCCAAGGGGCCAAGATGATATGGAGGTCGCTAAGAGGTGGTGCTAGACCTGAATACTAGACATTCAGGCATTCCCATGTATCCCATGAGGATGGGAATCAAGCCATACATAGTTCTGATTAGGATATTGTGCAATTTATCATCATGCAACAAGGACGCAGATTAGGGAAAGGTATCTCAAAGAGGGATGTGTATGGAACAATGGGAAATTAGACATGAATGAGGAAATAGTCCCCTACCACACTATAGAATCCTAAGTGAGGGCTTGGGTACAGTGCCCGAAAATGACAAGGGACCTGAGGATAGGCCATAGACACTGTGTAACATCCGACTTGCGGTTTAACATCTTACAGTGAGGATGATGATGGTCATAGTTTAAGGTCATAGAGGTTGGACTTTAGACTTCTAGTTTAATGTCATATGCATGGGAAAACTAAGTGTAGAGGGAGAATCATCGCGACTTTAGAATACCACAAAGTGACAACAATGATAGGGGAAAACTGTTGACCAGGTTCGCAATACAATATCTTCCCCTGTGTGACTAGAGTTCAGGGGCAAGTAATTGAGAATCAACTATTGACCACATTAGAAACATGGGACTTGTATAAATTTGTTGCTCTAAATCCTCAAGGACATTGGCTCGCAATGGTTAGAGAGCACTTGGGCCTATCATTCATGCCATTTTAGGGTTTTTTTGGATAAAGAAGATGATGAAACCGAAATGATGGGGCTCATGAAGCATGGTGGGGCCTGAACTCATGGAAAGGATGATAAATAGAGAGATGTATCAAGGGGATATTTGTGGCATGGAAGAATAGCCTGAAGTAGACGAGGATGTGAGTCCATACCACACTACACAATCCTAAATGAGAACTTGGACCAAGGCGGTTAAAAGGCCGAGGGACCCGCGGCTGTGCGTCCCGGTTAGTTATAGCCATATGGAAACTCATGCGGTTATTACTTTATCATAGCTCCTAAGACAAAATGATCAATGCTCGGTGTGGGAAACAAGGAGTATGATTAGTCTCTTCCCATCACATAAGGGACCACCGACAATAATCACACTCCTGCTTAAGGAAGAATGAGGTTTTGGGAGACAATAGAGGAGAATAAACCACAAAACTCCATGTTTGGGACATATGGGGGTGGTGACAATGACAAAGGATGGTTGTTTACTAGATTAAAAACAAAAAATCTATATCGTGTGACTTGAAATGGGAACAAAAAATAATCATCGACTACTGAACTTATTCACAACATTAGACTTATATCAATTTATTATCCGTAATCCACAAGGGAGTTGGCCCAAACCAATAGGAGATACATGAGGCTAAGTATCCATATTGTTTTTGGGACCTTTCGGATGTGAAAGATAATGGAAACCCAAAATTGAAGGGATGGATAGAGTATTAATATGCCTGTGCAAGATGAGAATCAAGTGGAGATCTCAAAGTTTCTGGTTGGGCCTGCAGACAAAATGTCTAGGCGGTCCTACCTATCCCATGAGGATGGGAATCAAGACGTTTGTATTTCTGAAAGAGCCATGTAGTTTAACATCATGCGGTAAGGACATGGGAGGAGACAAGAACAGGAAAGGGAATATGGTGCAATCATCGTAACCCTGACATGAGTGGGGATGGTCTCAAGACGAACTGACTGAGCATTCCTACGTATCCCATGAGGATGGGAATCAAGCCATATGTAGTTCTTGAGATGCAGTTTAGCATCTTGCAGGATGATTCACACTTTAATGTCATGTAGGACTAGACAGTTTAAGGTCACGAAGGAACCTAATGCGGCTTAGGGTCACGTGGGACCATAAAAAGGGGGCTCAAGCAAAATATTTATCCAAGAACTTGGTATTGGTGGGAGGATTTATACACTCACCATCCATGGTCACCAGTGAGTATGATTCATTAGAGTTAACCCTGTGAACAATGGAAGGTCCTTACCATTTGGGCTTCAACTTGGGTGGTTTCCATCTGGGTATCATTGGTGTCTTCAGGGCCAATACCAAGTCACCTTTCAAGAAGGAACTAAGGTGAAATTTTTTGTTGAAAGCTCTATCTATCTTGTTCTAATTCCTTTCCAGGTTGTGTAGGGCATGAAGCATGTTCTTGTCGAGCGATTCTAACTCAGAAAGACATATTTCATCCACTTTATCTGGCGCTTACTGATCATAGACAACTGTGCGCAGTGAGATCACATGAGCCCGATTTGTATAGGAGTACGAGGTGATATTCAGGCGTCACTTAGGATTGGGAATGTGTTCCCCCCTCATTCTAGAAACAATGAACCATTATCCCATGTCTAGGGTTGTAGTCTCCAATATGTGGATTATAAAGATGCAGGTGTCATCTAGATCGGTCCACATGCCGGTCGTAGCTATGGCATGATCAAACTCGTTAGCTTGAATCTACTTGTGTTTGCTCTTGTAGTATCCCACATACGGAAAATAGGCTTTACAAGAGGAAAATGGAGACGTTTCACCTTGAATAACTCCCACTCGACCATTAAGGGAGTACTTGAGGCACTGGTGATATTACGAGGGAACTACCACATGTAGGTGGAGCCATGACATTCCTATCAATGCATTGTAGACGGTGTCCTAAGAGACAACCATAAATTCAGTGATGGAATATAGGCCATTGAACCGGTTATTTGATGTTATTAATATTTTCATGACTTATTATATACTCCCTTTACTGATTTTATATGAAATGTGCATAATTTGTGTGAAATATTAATGTTTTAATATTAAGTATAATTTTGAGCATTTTTAGAAGTAGTCTAATTGATCCAGTTTACTGTCTTAATAATAACTATCACTATACTGATCCAAATTGTGTGGTTCCTATTTTATAGGATTCTACTTTAAATATAAAACATTTCATTAGAAGGTACCATGAGACAATTCTTCCAGTTTAAGGGTCATATGGTCCTCACAATCAAGACCAAAGAATCTGTGAAGAAATTGGACTATTCATGAAGATTAATTTACTGGGCTACATGCAGAAGTCCAAATTATATTATTCTCCACCATAGTTCTGAGGACAATTCAAGTAGTCTTTTATAAAAATTTTATGTCCCAAATCTAAGAACAAGGGGCCCGAATGATGCTTTAAAATCCATCCCACCATTCTGGCTGAGAATTAAAATCAGTATAGTATTCATGACATATCTCATGATGTAAGCATCCAATCGAGCTAAGCTTTTGTAGTGTGAAAGAGGAGATATAGGTGAAAGACGTTATTGAAGAAATAATTATGATTTGAAGACATATTCCTATTAAAAAACCCTTTCACATTTTGGACTTTAAAAATATTGTATTGAAATGTATAGTTTAACTTTTTTTAATCAACCGAACCTAACTTTTGATCCTTAAGTCCACATGACCCCAAATATTTAGAGTAGTCGGAAAACATTATTATCCACAACTTTGAAGAAGGAGATTTCTCTATATTTGGATGTCTGAATAGCCAAATTGGCGATGCGAGTGGATGGGACAGATTGGGAATGCAAACAATCCACTCCTTGGGCTATAAATACTCTCCCCTTCTCTCCTTGAGAGGGGTTAGAATTTCAGAAGAGAGGAGAACATATTGGAACGACCAAAGACTTTCCAAAGGCTTGGGAGGATCTTACATACTAAAGTTTTCACTAGAGAGACCTTTCATACTCTCTTTGTTTTCACTTACTTTCGTGTTCTTCATTTTTGTAATTTTGTAAGTCCTTTCTTTTGTAATTCTGTTTTAATGAAGGTTTCTTCTTCAATACCACTTATTCTCATCCAACTTATGTAGTTTAATATTTATGATCTTAAAATAGTTTAAATTAAGTTGAATCCACTTCCCTTCTTTTGCTTCCTCATTCAATCGAAAATCCGTTTTTAATTATCATCATTGTTCGTGTGTGTGTGTGTTCGACGTAAAAATCTTTTCTTATCCCTTTATTTATATTATCTTCTTAATTTATCATCATAATAATTATAACCAGATTAGTAATCATTTTAATGGCTGGGTAAATCTTTAATTGGGGTGAGTTATTATTTAGGTATGTTAAGTGATTGAGAGCTTTTGCTCGACGAATGTTCTTTAAATTAATATTGTGTTTGTTGAAATTTATATGTCATGGATTAATGACATGTTTTGTTTAATATGTGGATTCCATGGATTATTTGAACCAAAAATACAATACCATAAACAAGTAATGGTAATTATTAGAAACCTAAGTTAATTTACTACTTGGATTAAAGCTTTAACACTTGGGAATTCCGATCAAAATCATCTTATGACATGGGTGTTAATTTAATGCAATATAAAGCAAAGCTCAAGGATATCACAAGATTAACTACCTAATGATGAACTCACCCCAATATTTATCAATTTGTTAAATGAAACAACATCTATAAATTATTTCATAAGCTCTGCGAACAAACCCCCCAATCAGAATACAATTAACTAAAAACAAACGACTATTACAAAGAATCATCACCGAGGATTCGACCCGAGTGCTGTTATACACATTAGCAGAGCACCCGAACCTTGATCGGTCGATAGGTGACAATGGGCCATGAGTTTCAGTATTTAAGTGGATCTTTCTTACCAGTGTCTTTTCTATCCTATCATAACTTTGTATTCTTAGGTCAGAGAGAATCAGATCATCCTCAGACAACCTTAGTTTTTGCAGTGTCCGAGTCAGGATTAGGTTGATCCTAGAGCCCATGCCGACAAGATAGTGGTGAACCTCTATGCCATTTAACTGATCATTGATGTACAGTGGGAGAATGTGCCTCTTTATGAGAGAGACTTTATCTTCTCCAGAGAACACGATGATGGCCTGGCATTCAGTGTTCTCGACCACCTTAGTATAAAAGGCTTCTGCGGCTGCTACCTCCATCTCAAACTGGAGGGGGATTCTTAAAGCCTTAGCAAGGGACTCACGCATATCTGATGACAGGTGAAGGGCATATAGGATGGAGAGATTTTCTAGAATGATAGAAAGATGTTTGATAACATCACACTTCCATGCTAGGCGTGAACTTCTCCTCATAGGAGGTCTCTCTATGACAGGAGGTATGGTGGGCCCTGCCGACTGGGCCGACGATTGACTGGTGCTAGGAGTATCCTACTGCTCACTAGTCGAATCCTACAGAGTGACTATCGGATGAGGGCCATACGACTGAGACCGGACTATGGAAAAGCATGGATGGTCACGACACAGTCGAGGCGACTCTTCCTAATCCAACAACACAAATGATGCCGAAGGCGTGCCAGATTTCTCTAGATGATAAGGTTGCGTATGCTGAGATCTATGATGGGCCTGCTGCCTAGTTTCAGTAACATTCATAGAATGGATGGAAGTGCTGACTGAAGCACTCTGACAACCCATATAGTTGTGGATCCGTCGATGCTGATGATGGATACAGACATTGGTAGGGTCTGCCTGGCGTTCCTCATCATCAGATATCATGTAGGTGTTTACAAGATCTACGGTGTTAACCGAGGCATACCCTAGATTGTTGCTTCAAGAGTCATTCACTACTGAATGGATCCTGAGAGGGATCTCCATATCTGGAGGCATGAAATCTCTGAGAGTATGGGATGACGATGAAATTTGCGAGGGACTTTGTTTTCCCTTGCACCGCTGGTGTTTTCTCTTTTGGGAAGAGGGTGGATGAGACGACGATACAAAAGTAGTAGCTGTGTCTTTTGAAGGTTCTAGACGATTTAGGCATTCAAGGATAAAACCATGGGAATGAGTGACTATTTTATGAGCCATAAAGTCGTCTTACATCTGAGACTCGTGATTTGAAACATGATGCCACTCGCCTTCGCTGTCGCTACTGCTGTCTGGCCTCACGAAGACGCATGCCACGTGTGCCAGATCTTGGCCCAAACAAACTATGTTGTTTTCCACGTAGTCTTCAAGAAATTATTTGAACACATAGCACTGTTTGAGGGTGTTCCCCAAGATCCGGTGGTAGGGGAAATAATTAGGGAGATCAGTGAGGTTCGCCTCTTAGGGCCTCCTGTACTCAGGCAAACGTACAATCCCCTACTCTAGGTCACTTTAGAATAACTAGGGACTTGTGCCTCGCTGAATGAGTAGGTATGGTTCCTCCCATCTGAGATGGGGTACCCTAGAGCCTGACCCTGATGAGTGGCTAGAGAAGCTTACTGAGGAGGTGGAGCTTGGTTATCTCACCTAGGTGGTAGGGGCGCATTGCGCAGGGGCACCTGCCGATTCTGGGCTGGGCGCTACTAGGCCGGAGGCTATTCTAGAGGTGGAGGGCCTCTACAAGGCTATGGAGGCGGCTCAAATGGTAAAAAATCTAGGTTTCTGGTGGCCTCTATTTGATCCACTGTGGTGGGATCATCCCTAGAGGCCATTCTCATGGGGATCAGAGGAGGCAACAGACGTGCCAGCTTAGCCTGCTGTAAGGCTTCCTCTAGGCACTGGTCCTTATCAGAGAAGTCCCAAAATCCCCCATGGTAGTTCTAGGTGATCAGAGTGGGGACCTGTTCCATATTGAATTTCCCTATGCACATCATCAGTAATTTCTCTTGAGTCAGCTACATATCAAGGGAGTGTGTGAGTTCTTTCCACCGGGCGAAAAATTTGACAACGCGTTCATTGGGCCTCTACTTGCACTTGAAGAGGTCCATGATACATGTCTTCTGAGTGGTGGAACTGATCTGGTAGAAGAATTTCCTATAGAGGTCCTCCCAGCCAGCCATTGACCCGATGGGAAGATGGATGTACCAAAAAAACACCGGCCCTTCTAATGTATGTATGAAACACCAGAGCTTGGCAGATTCTTACTGTGCTGGAGTTCCCAACATGGGGCCACACCTTGAGATAATGTGGGCCATGTGCTGTGGCAGATCCCCTGTCCCATAGAAGGAGGAAAATGTGGGATTCTTGAAACTTAGGGGTTCTAGAATATCATCCACCCAAGTTAGTTATGGCTTGCCATTAGGTGGAATTTACACCTGTCGAGTCTCTAAGGCTTTGAGGTGGGCGATGAGTTCTGCCATTGGATCATCTGTGTAGGGATTCCTGTCTTGATGGAGATCCCTGACCACCAATGCAATGGTGGGTTCTTCAAAATGATAAACAGGACCAGTGGCTCATGGAGCATCTGGTGGTACGACCTTTGGAGTAGTTGGGGGAATCTGGGCTGGGTCCCGAGGATTTTCACGTCGTTCGGGAGGATTTGGTGACATATACTGCTCCTTCTTTCCATAAGTCCCAGCCTCAACCCTATATGCTTGGGAAATATGGCCAGGGTCACCTGGGGGTAGTTTAAAAAGGGGATGTTGTGCCTACCCCTGCTGCCCTGGCCGAGGATCACCATAGTCTGTTTGTCACTCCGCAACGCATTCAGCAAGGAGGTCGTCGACCACATTCTTCTTTTTGGTGAGTTTCTGATGCAACACAGATTTTTCAGGTTTGTCGTATAACTTCTGCACTGAGCCATATGGGTTAGAGTATTTGATGGCTCCGAGGAGTTCCTTACCCTTGTTGGGATTCTGGCTGAGGACTAGTTCCAGGGTGGGAACGAGAAGACCCAATAGATTTCTCTACTAGCGAGTAACCCTTCCAAACGAATCCAATAGGTGTGACACTACCTCTAAGGGTATGTCCCCATCAAGGAGCTCCATCTCATTCTCTCCCTCTTATAGGTCATCCATGTTAACCGTGACTCTGCCTGGAGGCATACCCTCTATGTCTCCTAGAAAATCGGGCTAGTGCCAGATAGAACTAAAATGGAGGGTTGTGTACTTCCCCCGACCATGAATTTGAACATGGGGATAATCCTCCTTGATTATCCTGCGGAGAAATTTAAAGCTCTGGATGCATCTTTGTTAGAGGGTCTTTTGGTGGCCTAGTAACTTAGGGCGCTGGGACACGAGGAGTGCGGCCAAATCGACCAAACGACATTGTTGGATGATATCTTCAAAGTGTGCCTAACTCTTGGGGTAGGTCACTTGTCGATGCCGAAGGATAAAATGAGTCACCCAGAGAGTCTAGAAAAATCATCCAACCTACTCCTGGGTGAGCACTTTTGGTGCCCTAAAATTTAGTGCTGCAACTGGCCATAACATTTCTGGGAAATGGTCCACTGCGAGAATATCCCACAAGATCCTTGTTCCAACTTCAGGGTCTGGCCCTTCATTGTCCCACTCATCTACTATAGGTGGTTAGGGAATCGGTAGTGGTACCAATGCTGATTGTTGAGAGGGAAGACTAGCCAGTGGAGAATATGGCAAGCGAGCAGACAAGCCACCACATCTTGGGCTATCCTCTGAAGAGTGTAGTAAATTGACCACCACATCATTATAAGACAGGCTAACGACTGCAGTTTCTAGTGCAAGGACTACGACCGCTGTTGATGGGTTATGCTGCTTCTCATCAACCATTAATCCCCAGAATAGATTTCTATGATCTCTAATCGAGGGAGATAATGATTTTGGTGATGATGGTGGTGATTGCACGACTGTAACCTGTGGGGTTTCCAAATTCTTGTCCTCCTGTATATACCTACGTAGGGAGGTAATAATCCGATGGACATCACATTCTGGAAGTATGAGGTTGATACACCTTATTTCTGCCCTGACCCTTGACACGGAGGATCTAGGCAAGGGCTCCATCGCTAAGTCGTATTCAACCTCAGAATCCGAGAATAAAAATCATTTGATCTCAGTCTAAAACTTCTCTCCATTATTTTTATAGTGGTGACAACCCACCCTCCTGCTCTGGGATGGCTCTTTGAGATAGGGTAGATTTATGGCATGAGGAGGTCCTTCGGCTGTACTGGTGTTAGGGTAGGGCAGACATTCACCTGAATGAGTTGGGGTGTGAGGAGCACCCGGACAAATATCAAAGGGAACACGGGGAGGACCGCCGTGCCCACCAGATGATGTTCGGAGGGACTTGTTAGTATGGTATGACTCTGAGTATTATATACTCTGTGATACCAAACGTAGGATTGAAATAAGAATGATATTCTCAGATATAGGGGGGGTGAATTGTACCTTATAAAAATTCCCTTAGGAAATTTTTAGGATGGGTATGTTTAAAAAAGTTAAACAAGATAATTCACAAGACCTCTATGAGTACTAAAAACTTGCTAGATTCTGAAAAAGTGATTCTGGAAATGAATCTTAAGAAAAGTTTACAACGGTTAAGATTCTACCTTAAAGCGTATAGAATCTAACTAAATCAGAGTACACATAAGGAAGTATAAGAAAGTTATACTTTCCTTAAAAATACAAAATGCAGCGGAATAAAAAGTAGTAAAAGTACAAGTAACAAACAATAACTCTTTTAACCCAAAGAGAAGGGTATCCAACAACCTTGGATAAAGGTCCCTTGATTTATACTTTCAAGAAAGTCTATCTTACCCACACCAGGGTAAGACCTCGATATGAAGATCAGAGTCTGTATTGCTATCCTCACAAGACCTCAACTATCAGGTAGTCGACACCTCTGTATTCCTCAGCAAGGAAGCCCTCAACTTCAAGATGTTTGAACCTCTGTCTTCCTATCCCCAGAATCCCTCGATTGTAATCAGCAACAATCGGAGTTGCACGAAGCAAGTCTGCACAAGGAAAATTATGAACAAGCTGTTCAAACTTTCTGCACGAAGCTTGAGAGTAGATAAGAGCCTCTATCTCTATAAATCACTTCAACAACATGTAAGAACAGATGTCAGAGTTATGTCAAAGTTGTTGCTTATTTTTAAATGATCTTCAATTTATAGGCGAAGCTCCAACGGTCGGCTCCCTCCTCCAATGGTCATATTTCTCCTTGAATTCCAGAGGGACCTATACACGTGTCACTCAAACAGCAGTTAGTCAATAACTAAAAGAATGACATATTTTTGTAATGAAACAAGTGTAAGCATATGTAAAACTGATGTTCGGAATGTAAGCAAACAAAAGTTCAGAGTCTAACCACAATGGAATTCAGAGTCTATAGGAAAGAGATATTTAGATTCTTTTTTATAGGAATTCAGAACCTGAATTCTGTAGAAATCCGGAGTCTAAAATTATAAGGAAATTCAGAGTCTGGTTTCACTATAATTAAGAATCTGAACTTACAAAGTTCGAATTTAGAATTCATGGGAATTTGAAGTCACAACTCATAAGAGTTCGGAGTCTGTATTCAGAGAACATGGAGTCAGAACTTAGATAAGTTCGTAATCAGAATTCAGATTTGAACTACATGAGAGTTCGTATCCATAATTCAGAGTCAAACTACATGAGAGTTCGTATCCAGAATTCATAGTGGAACTTCATGAGAGTTCATATCCAGAATTTAGGAATGAAACTTCATTAGAGTTTGTATCCAGAATTCAGAGTGGAACTTCATTAGAGTTCGTATCCAGAATTCGGAGTGGAACTTCATTAGAGTTCGTATCCAGAATTCAGATTGGAACTTCATTAGAGTTCATATCCAGAATTCGGAATGGACTTCATTAGAGTTCATATCCATAATTTGGATCCTAAAACAGAATTCTTCATATCTAAGTATTATATGATTCTGAGGTTTTAGGTATGAATCTGATTTTTATACTTAAGAAAAATTTTGATATGAGCAATGAAAATATGGTAGGGGTAAATTCATTTGGAAAGGAAATTTTCCTTATAGAAGTGAAATATATATTTGCTTAAGTATAAGGTGTTTGTGATTTTCAAAACAAAAAGGAATGGAAAATTCATAAGGAAAACCTTATTGACTCAACAATCTCCACCTTTTTGGAAAGCACAAACAATCTTCTAAAAAAGAATATAAGGACTTAGAAAAATTTCTTTAGATATTGAAATTGAAACTTATCTCCCTTTGTTCATAGATGATGGTGAATACAAATAACTCCCCCTTAGGCTTAAGAACTATAAGGATTGTATTGTAGATTTCTGAAATGGAGTTTTCATTATCATGGGAATGAAAAACTTCATAATGAGAAACTCCCCCTTTCTTAACGATAATTCTTAACTTAGAAATTTTTCTTCTCCCTTTTAGATTTTTCCTTCACCCCCTTTGAGTAGTTCTTTTTCCTTCTCCCCCTTTGTGATTTTCAAAAAGAAATTAAGGGAATGGAAAAGAAATAAATTACCTGAAACATTAGTACATAACAACACAAGAAACAAACAACTAGATATTTCCTTAGAATTGAAGGAATTTTTACAAGGAAAGACATTACAACAAAAAATAGGATTGGTATATTTATCTTCCTTTTCCTTGGGGATTAACTTCTTCAACATGGTTTTCATCTTTTTCAAGTCTTTCTGGTCCTCCTCAGCTTATTTCTCTAAGGATTTAATCCTTTCATCTTGAGATTTCTGGACCTCTACCTGAGCCTTCATGGCCTCTTCCTATATCTTCAGTAATTCATCAAGCTTTTCCAGCTTCTCTTTGATCTCAATCTGGATATCTCTTTTGCCTTTACAGTTTTGAGCAACTGAGTTAAGCTTCCCATTCAGATCCCTCACTTGTTGATTCCGAGAATTTTTCTCAAGGGTTAGCTTATCCTGAAGATTCTTCATATTTGAATCCTCAGTGTCCAAAGCTTCTTTAACATAATTCTGAAAGGTATCAAGCTCTTCCATGTCATAATCAATTTTATTTGACCATAAAGTCATTTTGCTGCATGACTTTATGTGAACATCATAGTTGATGAGAAAATTTCTATGCTCAGCCTCAATATTCACACACTTATCCATCACCATGGATAAGGATTCTGATTTTTTATTTAGGCTATGTTTGAGCATCTGGCATCTAGAGTTTATGGTGGGAAAGATCGGAATGATGTCAAAAAATTTCTTCAAAGATTCAACCACAAAATCATGACTCAGTGCTGATGATTATGAATCAAACACCTTGCTCGGGGATTATTCTTCTTCAATTTCCACCAAATTTCTTCTTGAAGAGCCACCAACATCCTTCTTCCTTATAACATCTTTTTTTGGGGTGTCTATAAGCACTTTCTTACCTTTATAAACTTTCGGAATGGGTTCTTCACCAGAATATTCTTCCTCACTTTTAGATAGTTGAACTATCTTGTATTCATCAGGTCTCTCCTCTGCTCCTTCTTCAAGAAAGTGCTTCTCATAGCTTTCTTCCTCAGAAAATTCATTTTCTTTCTCTTCTTATTTGTAATCATATTCCTTACCATCTTTCTCATCTCCCTTTACCAGAGTGACAAGATTTGAGGTCTCAGCCTTAGAAGTTCGGAGTGATAGTTTTTCTGATAGGTTTGCCTTCTCTTGATAATCTTCCACTTGTTTAATCAAGTCATATAGATCACCACTTCCTTCTTCTACTTCTTCTTCTAATTCCTCTTATTATTCTATTTCTTCAACAAATTCTTCCTCTACTTCTTCACTAGGTCCTTTATCTACTCCTTCAACAACATATCTCCCTTTAGACTTTTCTGGAGTGAAGTAATTTTTTCTAGGGGTCTTCGGCAATGGCTCAACAAGAAATGTTTCTGGTACATGAATATTGTCAGAAGATATTT
Organism: Viscum album; assembly: GCA_963277665.1. NCBI lineage: Eukaryota > Viridiplantae > Streptophyta > Magnoliopsida > Santalales > Viscaceae > Viscum > Viscum album. Next base: position 684,310,496 of record OY728145.1, on the reverse strand, counting down.
CTGTTTCTCTCAAAAGGGATTGTACAACTTCAGCTTTAGACATCTTCTTCTTCATTTTCATATCTTTTTCTACCTTTTTAAGGTATTCAGTCATCTTCTCTCTTAAGGATTTAGCTTCAGCAGGGTCCAATCCAAACTAAGGTTCCCCTTCTTCCATTTTCTCCTTATCTTTCCTACATTTAGAACCCACCTCATCTGGATATGCTTTCTGTTTCTTCAGTTTGGGAGGTGCAGATTGGGTTTCCTTAGTTTTGGGGGTCTTGTCTTCAGTAACCACTTCTTTCAATTTCCTCTGCTTACCAACCTTCTTCACCGGCTCTGCTTTCTCCACATTTTCTAGATTGGATTCAGCCTCTTTCTCTAGAAAATTATAAAACTATCTTGTTTCCTTGGAATAGGAAATATTCATCCTTTACAAGGTATCATCACTAACAAGCATAACCATGTAATTCCGAGCCTTATAATTACATGAAATCTTGAAAGAATGCAGACACCGAACTATCAGCTTTGATAGTAAGGCAGGGTACATGATGATTTGAGCTCTCAAATTTCCCTCCTTGATGTTTTTGATTGTCACAAGAACATGCCTCATCAGATTGAATTTTCTTAGATTTACCAAGAAGTCTTAGAAATATATATCACTTTTTTTCAGGGTATCTTTGTCACCCTTTCTCGGAACCAAGAAACCTTGTACCCATACTTGAAGGATCCGAATATTAGAATATAGGTGAGTAATCTTGGCTGTCTTTACATCATCAAGACCAAGACACTCCAAGGCCTTCACCTTAACAAAACTGCCTTGAACATCCGGAAGTTTATGTGAGAAAAATTCAGCTTCTCCATCATATGCCAGCCCCACCAAGCTTGCTGCCTTGGTGTAAGTAAGTTTTTAAGTCTTCCTATAAGACTTGAAAGAAAATTTTTCCCTTCCCTCTTCCTCATAGAAGCATGATAATTAATAGAACTCTACAAGTAACTCCGGATAGACCACATCTTGAACACCTGTCTTAGATATACATACATCTTCCCAACCATTAAACTTGATGTTCTTAGAGATGATAGAATCATACTTGTAAAAGTTCCGATGGACCAGTCTTTCTCTGTACACTCGCCATATAGAAATTGGCTTCGTGGTAGACATTTCTTGAGAATAGGCTTCTACAGACATTCAGAATGGAGGAGTTATGATAGATTTATAATGGGATTTAAGAACTGAGGAAGAGCTTCAAGACGCGAGAGCTTGGAGATCGATGTGGGACACAAATGGGGGTGCCCTTTATATATGTAACACCCGAGACTTTTATGTTATATAAATCATCAAAGGAATCTTTTTTTACACAACACTTTCTTGGCTTGCTTTACACGCAATCACGACCTTCCTCGATAGCTTGCGTCGTACGCAATACCGAGTTTCACTAAACAACATTATGCTATTAAAACTAGCCGCTATGAATAGTAATAACCACTTTTTGAAATTTTATAAATTTTATTTTTCAAAAGGGACTTCATTTTTGGACTTAGAATATCGAAATTAGCCTAGGGTGAAATTTTGGTATTTTTCTGAAAACTTTCAATTTTTGATGAATAGTGAAACCACTAAGTGGTAGGTTAAAAACTGAATTTTGCATAAAACTTAATTTTACCGCTTCTGTGAATGGAATTTCAAAAATCCGAGAGACACGGTTAATATCAAGGACTAAAATGTGGTTCAATGAGATGAAAATAAATTTTTGGTGAATAGTAACTTTTTACTATTTTTACCGCGATTAATAGTAAATAGGGTAACTAAGGGTAAATATGATATTAATATTACCCTAACACATGTCCTAATTCTATTGGACAAGTGTAATTCGACCAAAAACAAACTTAGGAATAAAATATGACCATTTAGGCCCACTTGGATTAGATTAGGACATTTATTATTAATTTATTTAAAGAAGGGTTAAAATAGTTAAAATCAAAGTTTAATAAGTAAATCATTTTTAATATGGGGTTATACATAAGATAAATTCGATTTTAAATATTCATTAGAAAGCTAAAAAGATTTCCTACATGATGGTATTTTATTTGTAATTTTTAGACATCAAATAATTTAATTTATTTATGACACAAAGATGATGCAGTAATTATCTTATTAATGAAATATTGACAAAATTGATAATATAAATACCAAAATAAATGTAATTTAAGACTTTTTATGAATTCCACTAATTTTCTAGGTTACTATGATATATTATTGTTGATTTAATCAACTTGGTTCGAACATATAATTCTGTTATGACTTTCACAAAAATCATATATCAAATAGTGTCAAAATTGACACAAAATAGTTTTTAAATCAAATATTATATTATTAATTGTTATTTTATTCCTAAAAATCTAAGGTTCGGCCAAATGACTTAGATAAGGATATATATATTAATAATAAACAATTTGGGGTTCGTTTGGCATGTTATAGTAAGTGTATTAACCATATAGTGAAAGAAAACAAAAAGACACGGTAAGAGTTAAATTATTTAACTTAGAGTTAAATCTAATTGATAAGGTTAAAATAATAACCTAAACATGTCTAAATCCTATTGGTTGATAGGATTTCGACCCTTCCCCACTTTATCTTCGAAATAAGACCCTTTGTAACCATTATAAACCGATTTTGACTTTAATATAAAATAATATTTTGAGATATTCCTAAGGTGCCCCTCTCCTCCCTTATAAAAGGGCACCTCCTCCCCCTCCTCCTCACACCAAATTGAGCACTCAAGCTCGGCCAACCCCTGCCATTTTCTCCTATACACTTCCCTAGAATAATCCTAGAGGTCCTGGTCTTCTCCAAAGACCAATCTTAGTTCCTTAAGTGGAGGATTCAAAGAAGCGTTCCAAAGAAGAAGTAATATCCATTACCGATCTTTTCAATTTCTTTCTTCTTCAACTTCTTCTTCTTTAGTTGTTTCATGATAAAGTAATAACATCAGTATTACTTAAATACTGATATGTTATTATAAATATGAAACAACCCTAATTCACCTTCTATCCATCCTACGGAAAAATGAAATCACCGCGCGTGCGTACGTACGAAATACCGTCTCCACGCCGTGGTGTAATCTATTTTCCACCATCACCTTACAAGGATGGGTATAATGGTGTAATGAGTAACTAAATATGATTATTATGAAGTAATATTGATACTGAAATGATATATATATACTCCAATACAATTCCACGATCATAGGAATGATATCATCACTCGTGCGTACGTACGGAATACCGTCTCCACGATGTGATGCGACTCGTTCTACATGATCTTCATTTTGTAATGATTATATAAATGAATTGAATGAATGAATATGGTATATAATACACTAATACCATTCTGGAAATGAATTATCTATAACCTAAAGATAAGAATAAGAATTTATTCGACAAAACACGCATAAGAACAAAAAGTTATAAAGACCCGAGTAACAAGTAACAATGAAATATTACTAACAAGAAGCTAATAATATGACCATATATGATATCATATAAATATGTATGATTCTGGAATAAGTCAATAACATTATTTAAACCATTATACAGGAGCTTCGGACACGTACAAAGCTAATCGGACCTAAGGTAAGGGAAATATCACAATCTCATTTTTATCCGAGATTGTTTATTCGTAAGTATTTACTGGGGTGTATTTTATCATCCACATCCATGTTCCCTCAATATGTAATATTGTTTCCATCCACTTGCAATATTTTAAATCCAATTTTACCCTTAGGTGAGTTTTTAGTAAAGAATATGAAAGGAATCTTTTGTCGTTTTTCCGTACGAGGTACTTTTTGACTTTTCCGACAAAAGTACGAAGAATGTTTTTTTTAACTTATACGGCATGAATGGATTTTTAAAACATTAATTCAAAGAATTTTCCTTTACAAGTTTTCAAGTTTATTTTTAATCAACTTCTTTTATTTTAAAGTTGTATGACATGTTATGAAAGGAAAAATGTTTTTGAAGAAGAAAGGATATTTTCCTCAAGAATGGAGTTCAAGTGTTTTATCAAAATTATTTTCCATCTAAGTTAATAAAGGGTTATATTTTTATCCCTATTATTACATTGATTTGATCATGTTGTGATGGAATTATTTTTATGAATTCCTTTATCTTATATGAATTGATTTATGATGTCATGATGTTTCAAGAATCCCATTTTTGTTACTTGTGTTATGCGATGATGTATGTTTTATGATTATGTGGCACACATAAGAAAGGATTCATTATAAGATGGGTGGGACCTATATCTCCCTCCAATGAATTGGGTAAAGACTTTATATCTCATGAGATAGACATGGCTGGAACGGAAGGTTATTTCGGTTCAGTGATACAGGACTGAAACGAGGAGTGAACTCGGTTCAGAAAGGGACTTTGTCCACTAAGATAGTCTTGGCAATGAGTCATGACTAACAAGAAATGATTTTCCATGATTATGTGTGCATGCCACAAAGTTTCAAGTTTTATGTTATGATTATGGGGATCTCATTTTCACTTCTATGATTTATTCCATGTTAAGATATTATGATCTCTTTTGCAGGTTTTGATTTTCAAAAAGATATGATATGATTTTTATTTCCTTTATTTGCCCTTGCTGAGAATTTGAGCTCACCCTTTTATGTTTTCTTTTCCCCAGGTCAGGAAGATGGATATTAAGTAGAATATGCTAAAAGGGACCCTAGATATGATGAAATAAATGGGAGACACTGTAGAAGATTTATGAACCAGTTGTTTATGTTTCCCAGTTTCTAAAGACACTATACCTATACGGTCCTTTGTGGTTTTGTCATATGTTGTAATAAGTGTGCTTCAATTTTTGAAGTATTAAAAATGTATGTAAAGTATGGGTCGTTATAGTTGGTATCAGAGGAAAGGTATAGTCAACCTTTGGAAACTAGGATGTGAAAGCCTTAGTAAGAACCCTAAGGATAAGTCTAAGCATAGAACACAATCTTAGTGTTTTAGAAATGGCCATGAATAACCTAGGATAAGACCATAAGCATGAAAATTTTATTCTTGAATTATGTGGTTTCCTATTATAATTAGTGTTGCTCACACTATTCTTCTTGGTTTTAGTTAATGGCTGGAACCCGAAGGAACCGTGTTAATGCGGAATGCGATGGGCAATGCAATGATTGTCCCCCTGAGCAACCAAACGATATGGGAGCTGGAATGCAAAATCTTGTAGCCATGCTCACACAACTTTCTCAAGCTATGAATCATGCAGGATTTCCAAACGAGCAAAGGAGGGAGCAACATTCTGTTGAATCCTTCATGAGGCAGCGTCCACCTTCTTTCAGCGGGTCTACTGATCCATTAGTTGCTGAACAATGGATTAGTACTACTGAAAAGATATTTTCAGTTCTTCAATGTTCTGAACATGATAAAGTCATCCTAGCAGTGTACCGTTTGGAAGGAGATGCGGATCAATGGTGGAATCTTGTTAAGAATACGAGGCAAAGGGATGAAATTGAGTCTATGGAATGGGACGAGTTCAAGAACTTATTTTTCAATAAGTACTTCCCTCGTATTCTCCGAACAAAGATGGAGAAAGAGTTTCTTGAACTGAAGCAAAGGGATGATGAATCTGTTGGTACCTATGAAGCAAATTTTACAAGACTTGCAAGGTACGCTTCTGGTATTATTATCCAACCTGAGAGTAAGATCGATCGATTCTTTAGTGGCTTAAAACCAAGTCTTCGAAGGGCGTTAGCCATAAGGGACTTCAATAGCTACGAGGAAATCATTCGATGTGCTCTCAAAGTCGAGATGGAGATTGGAGTAACCCATCAGTCACACGGGTTTGATAAGAAGAGGAAGATGGAATTCAAAGGAAACTCTAAAGAGCACACTGAAAAGAAGATGAACTTTCCATTATGCTCAAAGTGTGGAAAGAAACATGGAGGGAGTTGTCTTAAAGGGACAAGTAAATGTTTTAAATGTGGAAAGGAAGGTCATCGGGCATTTGAATGCCGTGATAATGGGAAGAAGATGTCTAATGATGCAAACAAAGGAAGGGATACACAGAATGAACCTACTACACTTCAATGTTTCAAGTGCAAGGAGATGGGGCATTATGCCAATCAATGCCCAAATCCAAGGGTTGATGATTATGGTCGACGTCAACAAAATCTTAAGGCTAAAGACAAAGGGAAGTCACATGAAATTTCTATCAGCGATGTGGAGTACGATAACGATGTGGTGAAAGGTACACTTACCATCCACTCTAAAGTAGCAAATGTTTTATTTGATTCTGGATCCACCCACTCTTTTATTTCTGAAGACTTTTCTAAGGGTATCACCGTATTACCTCAACAATTAGATGTTGAGTTAGCCGTGACAACACCTAATGGCACATCAATCGCATCAAAAGTTTATAATTCTTCTCCAATCGAAGTTTGTGGGAAAGTGCTTCCTGCAAATCTTGTGATCCTTCCTTTAGTGGAATTTGATGTGATTCTTGGCATGGATTGGCTTTCTCTACATGGAGCTCATATCAATTGCCAAAGAAGGGAAGTCACATTTCATATTCCAGATCAATCTACGATCGTATACCAATGCAAGGATGAACATAACCTTCCAGTGGAAATTTCTTCCATATTATGGGTATTGATTCCACTAAATGAAGGTTATTTATCTCAAATGGTTGGTGAGAAACTCACGATTAAGAATATGCCCATTGTACGGGAGTTTGATGATGTCTTTCCGGAGGAATTGCCGGGTCTTCTACCAAATCGTGAAGTTGAGTTTTCAATAGAACTCGTACCGGGTGCTTTGCCTATTTCAAAGACACCTTATAGAATGGCCCCAATTGAGTTGCAGGAATTGAAGAAGCAACTCCAAGAGAATCTTGATAAGGGATTCATACGCCCTAGTGCGTCACCTTGGGGAGCACCTGTTCTATTTGTTAAGAAGAAAGATGGATCAATGAGACTCTGCATTGATTATCGAGAACTTAACAAGATCACTATCAAGAACAAATATCCTCTCCCACGCATTGATGACTTATTCGACCAACTACGCGGAGCTCAATACTTGTCCAAGATTGATCTTCGTTCAGGGTATCATCAATTAAGGGTCAAAAGGGAGGATATACCAAAGACGGCTTTCCGTACAAGGTATGGACACTATGAATTTATAGTGATGCCATTTGGTCTTACTAATGCCCCTGCTATCTTCATGGATCTAATGAATAGAGTCTTTAGAGACTATCTTGATCAATTTGTGGTAGTCTTTATAGACGATATTCTTGTCTATTCAAAGAGCAAGGAAGAGCATGAAGATCACTTGAGAATTATATTGAAGACCCTGAGAAAGGAGAAGCTTTATGCCAAATTTACCAAGTGTGAATTTTGGCTTCAAAAAGTTGCATTTTTGGGTCATATAATCTCAAAAGAGGGGATATCTGTGGATCCAGCAAAAACAGAGGTTATCGAAAGATGGTCAAGACCAACAACAGTAACTGAGATCCGAAGTTTTCTTGGTTTGGCTGGATATTATCGACGTTTTGTAAAAGATTTTTCACGATTATCTAATCCACTCACCAAGTTGACTCGGAAAGGAGTTAAGTTTGTCTGGACAGAGGAATGTGAAGAGAATTTCAAGGAGTTGAAAAGAAGGTTATCCAGTGCACCTGTGCTCACATTGCCTTGTAGTGGAGAAAGGTTTGTGATCTACAGTGATGCATCCAAGAAGGGATTGGGGTGTGTTCTTATGCAAAATGATATGGTGATAGCTTATGCCTCACGACAGTTGAAAATCCATGAGCAAAATTACCCAACACATGATTTGGAGTTGGCTGCGGTAATCTTTGCATTAAAGATTTGGAGGCATTACCTTTATGGTGAAAGGTGTGATATTTATACTGATCATAAAAGTTTAAAGTATATTTTCACACAAAAGGAGCTGAATATGCGCCAAAGAAGATGGTTGGAGCTGATTAAGGATTATGACTGCTCAATCCATTACCACCCTGGGAAAGCAAACAAGGTGGCAGATGCATTAAGTCGACAAGACCATGCTAGTTTATCCATGATGAGGATCACAAAAGATCCAATATTTATGGATTTAAAAAGGATGGATCTTGGAATTATAATGGAAGGGGAAAAATCTTATCTTTCTCAAATGAATGTTCAACCATCTATACATGTGAAGATTAAAGAGGCACAGAAAGAAGATGTCGAGTTACAAAAGAAGGTGAGAAATGTTCCTGAATTCAACCTTGATTGTGATGGGATAATAAAGTTCAGGAATCGGGTTTGTGTTCCTCCCATCCCCGAATTAAAGAAGGAGCTGCTGGATGAGGCTCATAGTTCTTCATTCTCTATTCATCCTGGAAGCACGAAGATGTATAGGGACCTGAAAGAGTACTTCTGGTGGGATGGCATGAAAAGAGATGTTGCTGAATTTGTCTCTCGATGCTTGGTTTGTCAACAAGTTAAAGCTGAGAGACAGAAGTCTAAGGGGATGTTACAACCATTACCCATACCCGAATGGAAATGGGAAAACATCACTATGGACTTTGTCACAGGACTTCCTAAAACATCCAAAGGCAATAATGCTATTTGGGTCATAGTTGATCGTCTTACAAAGTCTGCACACTTCATTCCTATTAGAGAAGATTTCTCTCTAGATCAGCTTGCCAGGATATATGTAAAGGAAGTGGTAAGATTACATGGAGTACCACTTTCTATTATATCTGATCGGGATCCGAGATTTACCTCGAAGTTCTAGCGAAGTCTTCAGCATACTCTGGATACAGAGTTGAGTTTCAGCACTGCTTATCATCCCCAGACAGACGGTCAGTCTGAGAGAACAATTCAAACCCTATAAGATATGTTGAGAGCTTTCTCTATGGATTTCAAAGGAGGTTGGGATCAACACCTACCTTTGGTGGAATTTTCTTATAATAATAGCTTTCACTCCAGTATTCAAATGGCTCCTTATGAAGCTCTCTATGGAAAGAAATGCAGGACTCCAACTTGCTGGGATGAAGTTGGGGAAAGAAAGCTATTAGGACCTGATCTCGTTGATGAAATGGCAGAAAAGGTCAGATCTATTCAACAACACATAAGAGCAGCTCAGAGTCGACAGAAAAGCTATGCCGACAACCGAAGAAAAGACCTAGAGTTTGAAGTGGGTGATGAAGTGTTCTTACGAATATCTCCCTGGAAGAGGGTTATGAGATTTGGAAAGAAGGGGAAGTTGAGCCCTAGATATATCGGTCCTTTCGAAATATTGGATCGTGTTGGGAAGGTAGCTTACCGATTGGCGCTTCCACCGAATCTCTCTCAAGTTCACGATGTGTTCCATGTATCTCTCCTGAGAAAGTACATACCAGATCCTTCACATCTACTCAGCTCAGAAGTTGTACCGCTGGAGAAAGATCTTTCTTATGAAGAACAGCCGATAGAGATTCTGGATCGTAGCGAAAAATTCCTACGAAACAAGACCACTCGCTTGGTGAAAGTTTTATGGAGAAACCACCAACTTGAAGAAGCTACATGGGAGCTTGAGGATATGATGAGGGAGAAGTATCCTCATTTTTTTATTGCAAAGTGACGAATTTCGAGGGCGAAATTCTTTTTAAGGGGGGTAGAATGTAACACCCGAGACTTTTATGTTATATAAATCATCAAAGGAATCTTTTTTTACACAACACTTGCTTGGCTTGCTTTACACGCAATCGCGACCTTCCTCGATAGCTTGCGTCGTACGCAATACCGAGTTTCACTAAACAACATTATGCTATTAAAACTAGCCGTTATGAATAGTAATAACCACTTTTTGAAATTTTATAAATTTTATTTTTCAAAAGGGACTTCATTTTTGGACTCAGAATATCGAAATTAGCCTAGGGTGAAATTTTGGTATTTTCCTGAAAACTTTCAATTTTTGATGAATAGTGAAACCACTAAGTGGTAGGTTAAAAACTGAATTTTGCATAAAACTTAATTTTACCGCTTCTGTGAATGGAATTTCAAAAATCCGAGAGACACGGTTAATATCAAGGACTAAAATGTGGTTCAATGAGATGAAAATAATTTTTTGGTGAATAGTAACTTTTTACTATTTTTACCGCGATTAATAGTAAATAGGGTAACTAAGGGTAAATATGATATTAATATTACCCTAACACATGTCCTAATTCTATTGGACAAGTGTAATTCGACCAAAAACAAACTTAGGAATAAAATATGACCATTTAGGCCCACTTGGATTAGATTAGGACATTTATTATTAATTTATTTAAAGAAGGGTTAAAATAGTTAAAATCAAAGTTTAATAAGTAAATCATTTTTAATATGGGGTTATACATAAGATAAATTCGATTGTAAATATTCATTAGAAAGATAAAAGGATTTCCTACATGATGGTATTTTATTTGTAATTTTTAGACATCAAATAATTTAATTTATTTATGACACAATGATGATGCAATAATTATCTTATTAATGAAATATTGACAAAATTGATAATATAAATACCAAAATAAATGTAATTTAAGACTTTTTATGAATTCCACTAATTTTCTAGGTTACTATGATATATTATTGTTGATTTAATCAACTTGGTTCGAACATATAATTCTGTTATGACTTTCACAAAAATCATATATCAAATAGTGTCAAAATTGACACAAAATAGTTTTTAAATCAAATATTATATTATTAATTGTTATTTTATTCCTAAAAATCTAAGGTTCGGCCAAATGACTTAGATAAGGATATATATATTAATAATAAACAATTTGGGGTTCTTTTGGCATGTTATAGTAAGTGTATTAACCATATAGTGAAAGAAAACAAAAAGACACGGTAAGAGTTAAATTATTTAACTTAGAGTTAAATCTAATTGATAAGGTTAAAATAATAACCTAAACTTGTCTAAATCCTATTGGTTGATAGGATTTCGACCCTTCCCCACTTTATCTTCGAAATAAGACCCTTTGGAACCATTATAAACCGATTTTGACTTTAATATAAAATAATATTTTGAGATATTCCTAAGGTGCCCCTCTCCTCCCTTATAAAAGGGCACCTCCTCCCCCTCCTCCTCACACCAAATTGAGCACTCAAGCTCGGCCAACCCCTGCCATTTTCTCCTCTACACTTCCCTAGAATAATCCTAGAGGTCCTGGTTTTCTCCAAAGACCAATCTTAGTTCCTTAAGTGGAGGATTCAAAGAAGCGTTCCAAAGAAGAAGTAATATCCATTACCGATCTTTTCAATTTCTTTCTTCTTCAACTTCTTCTTCTTTAGTTGTTTCATGATAAAGTAATAACATCAGTATTACTTACATACTGATATGTTATTATAAATATGAAACAACCCTAATTCACCTTCTATCCATCCTACGGAAAAATGAAATCACCGCGTGTGCGTACGTACGGAATACCGTCTCCACGCCGTGGTGTAATCTATTTTCCACCATCACCTTACAAGGATGGGTATAATGGTGTAATGAGTAACTAAATATGATTATTATTAAGTAATATTGATACTGAAATGATATATATATACTCCAATACAATTCCACGATCATAGGAATGATAACATCACTCGTGCGTACGTACGGAATACCGTCTCCACGATGTGATGCGACTCGTTCTACATGATCTTCATTTTGTAATGATTATATAAATGAATTGAATGAATGAATATGGTATATAATACACTAATACCATTCTGGAAATGAATTATCTATAACCTAAAGATAAGAATAAGAATTTATTCGACAAAACACGCATAAGAACAAAAAGTTATAAAGACTCGAGTAACAAGTAACAATGAAATATTACTAACAAGAAGCTAATAATATGACCATATACGATATCATATAAATATGTATGATTCTGGAATAAGTCAATAACATTATTTAAACCATTATACAGGAGCTTCGGACACGTACAAAGCTAATCGGACCTAAGGTAAGGGAAATATCACAATCTCATTTTTATCCGAGATTGTTTATTCGTAAGTATTTACTGGGGTGTATTTTATCATCCACATACATGTTCCCTCAATATGTAATATTGTTTCCATCCACTTGCAATATTTTAAATCCAATTTTACCCTTAGGTGAGTTTTTAGTAAAGAATATGAAAGGAATCTTTTGTCGTTTTTCCATACGAGGTACTTTTTGACTTTTCCGACAAAAGTACGAAGAATGTTTTTTTTAACTTATACGGCATGAATGGATTTTTAAAACATTAATTCAAAGAATTTTCCTTTAAAAGTTTTCAAGTTTATTTTTAATCAACTTATTTTATTTTAAAGTTGTATGACATGTTATGAAAGGAAAAATGTTTTTGAAGAAGAAAGGATATTTTCCTCAAGAATGGAGTTCAAGTGTTTTATCAAAATTATTTTCCATCTAAGTTAATAAAGGGTTATATTTTTATCCCTATTATTACATTGATTTGATCATGTTGTGATGGAATTATTTTTATGAATTCCTTTATCTTATATGAATTGATTTATGATGTCATGATGTTTCAAGAATCCCATTTTTGTTACTTGTGTTATGCGATGATGTATGTTTTATGATTATGTGGCACACATAAGAAAGGATTCATTATAAGATGGGTGGGACCTATATCTCCCTCCAATGCATTGGGTATAGACTTTATATCTCATGAGATAGACATGGCTGGAACGGAAGGTTATTTCGGTTCAGTGATACAGGACTGAAACGAGGAGTGAACTCGGTTCAGAAAGGGACTTTGTCCACTAAGATAGTCTTGGCAATGAGTCATGACTAACAAGAAATGATTTTCCATGATTATGTGTGCATGCCACAAAGTTTCAAGTTTTATGTTATGATTATGGGGATCTCATTTTCACTTCTATGATTTATTCCATGTTAAGATATTATGATCTCTTTTGCAGGTTTTGATTTTCAAAAAGATATGATATGATTTTTATTTCCTTTATTTGCCCTTGCTGAGCATTTGAGCTCACCCTTTTATGTTTTCTTTTCCCTAGGTCAGGAAGATGGATATTAAGTAGAATATGATAAAAGGGACCCGAGATATGATGAAATAAATGGGAGACACTGTAGAATATTTATGAACCAGTTGTTTATGTTTCCCAGTTTCTAAAGACACTATACCTATACGGTCCTTTGTGGTTTTGTCATATGTTGTAATAAGTGTGCTTCAATTTTTGAAGTATTAAAAATGTATGTAAAGTATGGGTCGTTATAATATAGGCGATGGAGGTGACCTTTGAACTTCCAAAACCAATCTAATGGTTGAAAATTTCTCTGATCGGATCTGACGGTTGAAATCATACCCACAAGGAAATTTTGAATACGATCTTTTGAGGTTTTAACAAAAACATTCAAATTTAAGAATAAATGAATCCAAGAAATTTTAAAAGAAAAAGAAACCACTAGCAACTAAAAATGACTACAAAAACTTGAGTAAGGAATTCAAACCTTTCGAATTGGCTAGGAAGTTTATTCGTAATAGGTAATATTCTTCTTGAAGAAAATTTGACTATGAAAAAACCCACTATGAAAATATATGAGTACGAAAATTCCATTACGAAAATTCTCATTACGAAGATTCTCATTACGAAAATTCTCATTACAAAAATTCTCATTACAAAAATTCTCATTACGAAATTTCTCATTACGAAAATTATTATTACAAAAATTCTCATTACGAAAATTCTCATTACGAAAATTCTCATTATGAAAATTCTCCTTACGAAAATTCTCATTACGAAAATTCTCATTAGGAAAATTCTCATTATGAAAATTATCATTACGAAAAATTTCATTACAAAAATTATCATTACAAAAATTTTCATTACGAAATTTCTCTTTACGAAAATTTTCATTATGAAAATTCTCATTACAAAAATTGTCATTATGAAAATTTTGAAAGGCTCATTACAAATTTTTTTAAAAAACTCATTATGAAAAATTTTGAAAGATTCATTACAAAATTTTTTTAAAGACTCATTACAAATTTTTTTGAAAGACTCATTATGAATTTTTTTGAAAGGATAACAAACAAATGTACTCACCCTATGAAAAGGAGTTTATTACAATAAAGAGAATGGTTCAACAAGAAGTTAATGAAGGAAGATTACCTCACGGTTATCATTCCTAAATTCTGTTTAATGTATTCAAATCTATCGGAGGGTAAGGATTTTTTGAAAATGTCAGCAAGTTGATCTTGAGTTCTAATAAATTGAAGAATGATATCTCCTTTAAAAAACAAACAAAACATTTGAAATCAACATTTTTACAAGAAGAACAATGTTACATATACCAATAATTTCTCCTTGAGCATCATCTTTGAAAGTTACTTTTCCTCCTTTCATCTTGATAATATTTTAGAAATAGTTTTTGTTACCAGCCATATTATGGGAACATCCACTATCCATGTACCAAGTATTGTTATTGGTAATTTCCCTATTTTCATGAAAATAAGAAAGAAGTTAGGTTTTCAGAATCCAGACTTTCTTGGATCTGGAATTATTAGACAACAAAATTTTGGGTATCCACATTTTTTTAGAAAAATATGATTTATGAAACCCAAGAGATTGGACTCTATTCAAGGAACAATGTTTCTTCCAATGCCCACCACTTTGAAACTTAGTGAAAAAAGGGGCTCTAGAAAGAAGAAAATAGTTGATTTTGAAAGCCGGTTTTTGGTGAGTATAACCTACTCCAGCAGTGTTTCCTTGAGGTTTAATTTGAGAATACATTTTGTCAAAATTTTCCTTCCCAGAGATAAATTTTGCAAGGAGTTTCTTAAGAAAAAATATTTCAGATTTCAGTTAGATGACTAAATTCCTATCCTCAGGAATCATTTCATTAGAGTTAGATTTTTCCGCAAAAAATTTCATCTCTAAAATAGAATTCTTAAGATCTTTAAAAAGTTCTTCCTTAATAGAATTTTCTTTCTCAAGGTCTTTAGAATGTTTTTCTAAAAGCTCTTCTTTATCTCTAAGATTTGTAGTAAGATCTGAAATCTATTTTGTAAGAATTTATTCCCTAGTATTTTCCTTGTCTAATTTCTTAGAAATTTTATAATTTTTTGCTTCAAGTAACTTGAAAAATCTAGATACTTCTTCATTTGAAGGTTCTTCATTTTCTGAAGACGAAGTCTCTTCATTAGAAGTAATATTTTCGGAATAGTAATTCTTGTCAAGAGATAAATTTGTTAAAGCCTCGGCAGAGCGTACCTTGGCCATAAGACATGTATGTGGAAAATAAGTAGTAGCAATGAATCCCATATTCTTCTGAGCTGATGAATCATATTCTGAAGATTCGATTTCTGAAGAGTCTCCACAACTAGCACTCTAAGTAGTATTAGCTATCAGGACTTTCTTAGCTTTAGCTTTGTAAAACTTATTCCTGTTCCTTTTAGAATGCCTCTCTTTTCTTTCTTTCTTTTTAAGCAAAGGACAATCCGGTCTTATATATCCACTTCTCTTGAATTCATAGCATGTGACCTCTAAATATTTCTTATCTTTCCTTTTTTTCTTCTTATACTTGGATTGGAAATTTCTTTGTCCAACTATCTTGTTCATCCTTCGAGCAATATTAGCTAACTCGTTTTCTGAGACTTCACTCTCACTAGATTCGGATTGGATAATAACCTTCTTAGACTTCGATGTAGTAACTCTCTCAGGAGTCTTAGCTTTCATGTGATTTGAAGTTGTAGTAAAAGCAACATTACCATTCTCATTCTTCTTCTTTATGTTGTCAGCATCTCTCTTCATTCTAGTCTCATGTTGAAGAAGTGTTCCAAATAGTTCATCAAGAGAAATTTGTGTAACCTTTCTATTTTCATCGATTTCTGTCCTCTTAGATTCCCACTCATTTGGCATGATATCTATAATCTTATCCACAAGATCTTCATCATCCAAACCTTTTTCTCCCATTGATTGTAATCTATTCAAGATAGTCATAAACCTTTGCTGTACTTTTCTTATAGGTTCTCCATAAGAAAAATTGAAGCCATGGTATTCTACTCTCAACATAGCTCTTCTTGTTTCTATGACTTTGGATGTACCAAAATGTGTAACTTCAAGTTTATTCCATATAAAGTTAGCTCTTTCACAGGAAGAAATTTGGATATATATGTTCCTAGTCATTGAACAAAGTAAAGTATTGCGTACCTTATAGTTGAGTTGGTATTAAAGCTTTTCTTGATTAGTAAAAGCACTTACTTCCTTATCAGGAATCTTGTATCCTCCGGTAAGCATTAAAAATTTATCTACCCCAGTATTGATAATGAAAGTATTCATACGATCTCTCTAATATTCATAATCAATACCATCCAAGATAGGTGGTCTAGTTGGATTTATGTTATCGATAGAACCAACATTTAAACCTACCATCCTTAAGAAAATCTTTGGCACACAAACTTATTAGAAGTATAAGTCTATAAACAAGAGAAAATATTCTAAGAAAGAAAAAAATTTATCTCTATGCAAAAAGTGAATCCGAACTATGATTCCGAAAAATAGATTTTAAAAAGTATGAATCCGGAAATATGAATCCAAATAAGGAACTATGAAAATTCTATTCTAAATCTAATCATGAGATTAATTCAGATTGAACCAAATAATTTGATACCAATTGTTAGGATGGTATGACTCTGAGTATGATATACTCCGTGATACCAAACGTAGGATCGAAATAAGAATGATATTCTCAGATACAAGAGGGGGGGGGGGGGGTGAATTGTACCTTTTAAAAATTCCCTTAGGAAATTTTTAGGATGGTTATGTTTAAAAAAGTTAAACAAGATAATTCCCAAGACCTATATGATTACTAAAAACTTTCTAGATTCTGAAAAAGTGATTTTGAAAATGAAACTTAACAAAAGTTTACACCGGTTAAGATTACACCTTAAAGCGTATAGAATCTAACTAAATCCAAGTAAAAGTAAGGAAGTATAAGAAAGTTATACTTTCCTTAACAATACACAATGGAGCAGAAAAACAAGTAGTAAAACTACAAGTAACAAACAATAACTCTTTTAAACCAAAGAGATGTGTATCCAACAACCTTGGATAAAGGTCCCTTGATTTATACTTTCATGAAAGTCTGTCCTACCCACACCAGGGTAAGCCCTCGATATGAAGATCAGAGTCTGTCCTGCTATCCCCTCAAGCCCTCAAATATCAGGTATTCAACACCTCTATCTTCCTCAGAAAGGAAGCCCTCAACTTCAAGGTGTTGGAACCTCTGTCTTCCTATCCCCGAAAGCCCTCGATTATAATCAGAAATAATCGGAGTCGCACAAAGCAAGTCTGCACAAGGAAAAGTTTGAACAAACCATTCAAACTTTCTGCACAAATCTTGAGAGTTGATAAGAGCCTCTCTCTCTAGAAACCACTTCAACAGTATGTAAGCACAGATGTAAGAGTTCTGTCAAACTTGTTGCTTCTTTTCAAATGAGCTCCTATTTACAAGTGAAGCTCTAATGGTCGGTTCCCTCCTCCAACGGTCATATTTCTCCTTGAATTTCGGAGGGACCTGTACATGTGTCATTAAAACAATGGTTAGTCAATAACTGAAAGCACAAAATCGTTTTGTAATGAAACAAGTGTAGGCATAAGTAAAATTGAAGTTTGGAATGTAAGCAAACAAAAGTTCGGAGTCTAATCACAATGGAATTCAGAGTCTATAGTAAAGAGATATTCAGATTCTGTTTTATAGGAATTCAGAACCTGAATTCTATAGAAATCTGGAGTCTGAATTTATATGGAAATTCGGAGTCTGGTTTCACTAGAATTCGGAATCTGAACTTACAAAGTTCAGAGTCAGAGTTCATGGGAATTCGGAGTCAGAACTCATAAGAGTTAGGAGTCTATAATCAAAGAACTTGGAGTCAGAACTTAGATAAGTTCGTAATCAGAATTTGGAGTTGAACTACATGAGAGTTTGTATCCATAATTCAGAGTCAAACTACATGAGAGTTTGTATCCAGAATTTGGAGTGGAACTTCATGAGAGTTTGTATCCATAATTTAGGAATGTAACTTCATTAGAGTTCGTATCCAGAATTCAGAGTGGAACTTCATTAGAGTTAGTATCTATAATTTGGAGTGGAACTTCATTAGAGTTCGTATCCAGGATTCGGAATGGAACTTCATTAGCGTTCATACCCAGAATTCAGAATGGAACTTCATTAGAGTTCGTATCCAGAATTAGGATCCTAAAATAGAATGCTTCATATCTAAGTATTATATGATTCCGAGGCTTTAAGTATGAATCCGATTTTTATACTTAAGAAAAATTTTGATATGAGAAATGAAAATATGGTAGGGGTAAATTCCTTTGGAAAGGAAATTTTCTTTATAGAAGTGAAATATAGATTTTCTTAAGTATAAGGTGTTTGTGATTTTAAAACAAGAAGGAATGGAAAAGTCATAAGGAAAACCTTATTGACTCTATAGGAATCTATGCGGGTAAAGATGGAGCAGGTATGACCTGTAATATAGTTGATAAGAGCATGAGTAGGACCTCCATGCTTACTTCCCCTAGCAGCGTCAGTGCGAGGAGGGTCCTTGTACTAGTCAAGATGAACACAGGTAGGATCTTCGTGCTGGGTGCTGGTGAAGAGAAGCTCTCCATCACTCCTCTGATTGCTGAGGTGAGGAGGACTATCACTTGCTTCTACGATGGCATGGGGAAGCCCCCTACTTGGAGATTTATCGGATGCATAACATACCAATATCAGTGGTCTGTGGTAGGAGGAATGACCCCATAACCAATGTAATGAAAATGGTAGAGGGTTTCATATTTAACATTATTACTGTGGGGAGGACCCTTGTTCAGATTGATGGTAGCATATGGTGGACCTCCAAGATGAGCTTGGAAGCAGGGAGGACTCACATTCTCTATGGTGGCGGTACGGGGAGGACCACCGTAATAGGTGTCGCTACCGCAGGTTGGTCCGTGACGGGTTCTACCTATGCTGGTGGCTGAGAGAGTCGACCTAGCTTGCCAATGGTGCAGTTGGGGCCTCAATACGGACTAGGTATATAAGTTCCCCTGCTTAGTGTTCACAGGAGGCTGGTGATACAAGTTGGTGATGGCCCGAGCCATAGCAGTTGCTGACGTCGACACCCCTTGGTAGGAATCCTCTTCGGCCGACACCCGATGCTGGCGTCGGGTCAGCCAGACCAGGGCCGGTGGTGCAGGTACAAAGCTTAACTACTCTTTAACCCATGAGAGTGGATGGTGACACTAGCATGGACTAGTGGGGTCCCTCCTTGGGGGCCCCTGGAATGGGATCCCAGCCAGGCTGGCCCATACATCCCCTAAATCTTCGGCGTAGGGGAGGGAGTCGTCGAGACGTTCTGAGGACAGGCTTCTGAAATTATTTTACGTTGGAGTGGGGAGTCTTGGCTCCCTGTGTGGCCCTTGGGGGTGGTGGTGGTGATGATGCATATATGCCTCTAAATATTTGTAGGCCATATCTCGAGTCGAGATAATCCCCTCCTCCACGTATCGGCGTACGATCTCACTTATCACCCTTTATTGTATGAATTTAGAAGGGGAGGTGGGGAGTGGGTGCCTAGTAACTGTGGGTGTGGAAGCTATCACAGAAGCGGTTGAGCTACATGGGATTACTGGGTTGGCGTTGTCCCCGCCCTTGCATCATTGGGCAGGTGGCGATCGGGTTCCTGGCGCTGAAACTTGGTTCTTGAAAAGCATGGAAATTAACCCATTAGTGTTGAAACAAAGAAATTGATGTCCAGTTCCCAAATGCTATTCCATCTCCCATGGCTGGTAAGAAGGATCCAAGATGACAACATCACAGACTGGGATGTCCAATATTTTTACTGCCCCAACTTCTGGTGAATATCATGCTAGGCTCACTATTTTCTTAGCGGGACCTAATGTCGGATAACTGGATCTAGGGACACACTAATCCACTAATGTCTCTAATGCTACTAAAATCTACATTGAGGAGAATAAATACATCCCAGGTTCACCATTTCTATTTCTGATGATTTCACTGGGGCACACACATCCATCTGTGGAGGACGCACAACTATTTCCATATATTCCCGCTTTCCAAAGGCGGGCGACATCCATTGATTATTCAGGGACGTTTTCTCCTTGATCGAAATAGAATGATGGGATTTCGGTTCCTCCTTCTATGGTTTCCTCCTCAGAACTCGTCACCTTGTACGGGTCTCCCTTATAGAATAAGACATTATTCATGAAACTCTTCTCAATTCCATTTCTTCATGGATGCAAGTTAATTACACTGCTTCTATGGGGACATTCCAAGGGGTCTGGTCATGGAAGTAACCATCAGTCAGGGGAATAGTCACGTTGGACATCAATGGAATGTCTGGACACAGGAAAAATAGCACGTCTGAGTTTCTTCCCCTTATTATAGTGCTTCTTGAGGGTGCAGAAGCCTAAGGTATCCCACATCTAATGTAGGGAATTATATACCATAGGCATTTATCTGAGGTTTTCCTCAGCTTCCTATGTTTAACATAGGGTATGCCGCAGGTTTAACCTCTAGAGAAGACAAATCAGATTGATCAACACACTGACTAGAGTGAATCAGATGGGTGAAACCCCTAGAGGGAACACTGATGTTGGGGATAATGCATGGTTAGCTACCCGACTATAGTTAAAGGGAGCGGGGAATGAGGTGGAATGATCCTACCGGGATGTGGAAGTCTGGGTAAGAATCAAGATGGATACTAGATGGTTAAGTGGAGTGGATGGAGAATGAGATGGAGTCGACTCGATGATAATGGTGATGTTGGGATTGAGCTTTGAAAAGAACTTCTACATATCCCTATGGTAGGTAATCAAAGTCCATGCAATTTAGGACGAGGGTATTGAATCAAGGTGCACGTAGGGTACAACAACTCCATGATATACTAGGGATTATGCATGGTTAGTAGCCTGAGGTTGGTCTTATACCACTGGGATTGACCAGAAAAATGGGCCCCAACAGAAGGGACGACATCGACTTATCACTAGGTTTGGGTTGAAAACGGATTACCACTAAATGGGGTTCACAATAGCTCACCGTTGGATGAGGGCGTAATGTATTACCACTTGATGGAGGCACAATGACTTACAACTGGATGGGGGCACAACAACTTACCGCCGATTGGGGTCCAATGGCGTACCGCTGGATGGGGTCACAATATCTTACCACTAGATGGGGTTGAACCTCATAGAGGCTTCCAACACACCTTTACTTAGCAAGGATCAAAGTCCACATAGTTCGAGATGGTGGATTCAATTTAACATCGTACATGAAGAAAAGGGGGCATGTAGTTTAACATCATGCGGGATGAACGTGGTCCGACGTGAAGGGGGTCAGAACAAGTGGCCGTCGGACATGAATCTTAGGGAGGCTTCCTACATACCTTACCTTGGCAAGGATCAAAGACCACGTAGTTCAGAAGAAAAGATGGTGGATACCACTGGATGGGGGGCTTGAACCTCAGGGAGACTACTTACATACCTTTCTTGGCAAGGATCAAAGACCACGTAGTTCAGGTGTGGTGGACCGACGTGAAATGGTCGGAACCAATG
This sequence comes from Viscum album, assembly GCA_963277665.1. Taxonomy (NCBI): domain Eukaryota; kingdom Viridiplantae; phylum Streptophyta; class Magnoliopsida; order Santalales; family Viscaceae; genus Viscum; species Viscum album. The sequence continues at coordinate 684,288,909 of OY728145.1, read as the reverse complement.
GATGGTGGGATTGAACCTCAAGGAGGCTTCCTACGTACCTTGCATTGGAAATGATCGAAGACCACATAGTTCAGGTGTGGTGGACCAACGTGAAATGGTTGGAACCAATGGATGGTGGGCTTGAAGCTCAGGGAGTCTTCCTACATACCTTGCCTTGGCAAGGACCAAAGACCACAAAGTTCAGGTCTAGTGGACCGACGTGAAATGGTCAGAACCAGTGGTTGGTGGGCTTGAATGTCCAGGAGGCTTCCTACATACCTTGCCTTGGTAGGGATAAAAGACCACATAGTTCAGATGGGGTGTTTGGGGCTTACATTCTAGGCTTCCCATAGATGATGCCATGGTCGATTCTCACTCTAAGCCCATATGAGTCATGCTCGGTGTGAGAAACAAGAGGCATCAGAGACCTAACGATCACATCGTGAAAGGTTCTCCCGTACAAACTGGAGTGTGGATTACACGTATTTAGTGGTCCAAAAAGGAAACAGATGCTTACGCGTAGTTCGGGGCCTGGGGAAATGGTGATTAGGACATACTCCAAGTTAGAGGCCCGAGTGGTGACAAAGCCCAAAGGGAGAGGGATTTGGCACCAAGGAAGAGAGGAGGAGTATGGGTGCTACCTCCTGCACGAAAATCTAGGGGCTTACACCAAGGTGGTTCCCCTCTACCCTTATACAGACACCGCTCCAATAAAGAGGATCTCATTCCATGTTAGGAATGATCTCACTCTCATAGAGACCTGTGTGAATAGAGAATTTATGATATGGGGCACCCCATGTATAATGCACGGGGCGAGTCCACAGTTTAATGTCATGTGCTGAGGACGTTGGCTCTTGACAGTTTAACATCCTACAGCTCAGATGAGGTGGGTTCACTCTGCACCCCTTAGTACTTACATAACTGATACCTCCCACCCCTTGGGTAAGGGAAGGCATCAGCAATGCCATGGTGATGGGGTGTTATTGAGCGATCCATTGAGGGGTCCACGTTATAGTGGCTATGCGAATAAGCAATAGCCATTAGCATGCCTATGCGAAGAAGCATGAGTTGAATTAACGCAATTTGAGGCACCGCCCAAGGGGTTTTGAAATCGCTTCATGAAAAATTGAAGAGAAGCATGGAAAGAGAGTGCATAATGTAAGTAAGATGTGCATAAGAGGGGATTAGACATGGTGCCTTGAGGGGAGGATAAAACATGGAGCATGCATAAGAGAATATCCTGGGCACAAGATGGAAGGTCTGCGTGCAAGATGGAAGGGTTGCGCGCAAGAGAGCTGGGTTGCATGCAAGATGAAAGGGTATGTGTGCAAGATAAAAGGGTTGCGCACAATATGTAAGGGTTTCATGCAGGATGAAATGGTTACACACAAGATATAAGGGTTGCGCGTAATATGGGAGGGGATGTGCGCAAGAGAGGTCTGATGTAGTGGAAACATGCATGAAAATGGGGTCTCTTGCAAAAAAATGACTTTGGGAGAAACAAAATTAATGAGGATCATGCCCAAGAGGTCCCACCTGACGAAGGAACCTTGGGGGTCCTTTTGCACAAAATCAAATACCTTAAGACCATGGTGTTTTTCACACGGTCGTAGAAGAGGTAGTTTTAGTAAAACAGAGTGTCACTTCATCTTCACTTTTTGTCCTCAAAGGGTAGGGGTATGTTTCGTTTTATAGCTGAAGTCCTCGTGGGGAGGGGGGGGGGGGAATAGGGCATCACATGAAAATGTGTGATTGACACTACATTGGGAGCACAAATGGGTGCTACGTGGAGGCTCGCCCTTGACATCAGATTTGGTGCACTAAGGGGCACTGCATGAACACTCACCCGTGACGTTGCATTGGGCATACAAAACGGGCACTGCGTGCAAAACGGGCACTACGTGCAAACGCGCACTTGATGGAGCATTGGGCGCGCAAATGGGAGCTTCATAGAATCTCTCCCTTGATGCCATATTGGGCGTGCAAGATTTTTCACATCGTGGGCTACTTGCACGCAGATGCTGAATCTTGCACGCAGCTGCCTCCCGGACCCCGTAATCTTCTCTTACACTCCCAGATTCCATAGTTTTCTCCTTATCCCCCTAATGCTATCCATATCTGAATTTCGGCGTCAACATAGGGTTCTTCCATACCTTCTACAGTGCCTGACATAGGCCCTTTTACTTGCTTTTAGTTTGGAAATATTGGGCATTCCAAATTGGTTTTCACCAAGGTATCCATGATCTATAGATTCTAAGGATTTTCATGAAACTTTCATAAATTTTGTTATATATTTTCTACCCCATATAGTGGAACGGTCTCATCATCCCTTAAAAGTACTGCGGTTCAATCAAATTATTCACGGTCAAAGGGGTTCCAGCCATTTGTATCCAGAGTGAAGCTTCTTCATGCAATATAAGAGTCTCCAAAGAAATTAGATATGGGTCCAGTGACTATGATAGGTACCATCCCTATAGCTTTGTCTCTAGTGAATTATTTATTTGTTTTTAGTTCATATCATTCATTTATATAAATCAGTGTTTTAAACCTAATAAATTTTTCTATGGGGATTTTATGTAGAGACCCGAAGCTTGACGTACATGGACATTACATTACTTTTGTGGAATAGTTAATACATAACAAAAAAAAACACACAAGGACCGTAATAGTTTAGTGTCTTTGGAAACTCAGAATATAAACAACTAGTCATGTTGAAAGATCTTCAACATCTCCCATAACGATCATCCCTTTTTTGTTTCCTTACCTAAAACCTTTCTTTATTTCCTGGGGAAAATAAAACATAAAAAGGGTGAGCTCAAATGCTCAGTAAGGGAAAACATAGAGAACATAAAACAATCCATATATATTTGAAAGAAAAAACTTGAACATAAAATATAAACATTAAAACCTTGAGCAAAGACATAAATATTGGAAGTACGTAAGGCATATAACATAAAGGAACATCAATGACGATAAAATAGCATGGGAATAAAACATGTAATTTTGGAATCCATTAAGCACATGTAATAATTTCCATAGTAGCCAAGGCATTGCTGCCAAGACCATATTAGTGGACAAAGTCCCATTCTGAATCGAGTTCACTCCTCGTTTCAGTCCTGTAACACTGAACCAGATTAACTTACCGTTCTAGCCATGTCTATCTCAGGAGATATAAAATCTTTACCCAATACATTTGAGGGAGATATAGGTCCCACCCATCTCATAATGAAATCATTCTTACTTTTTCCACAAAATAAACATACATCATTCATAATAACCCAATAAATAAAATGGGTTTTATAAACATCATCCCATAATCACATAATCCATATAAAAGGAATGGATATAATTTCATAATAAGAAAAGTGAAACCATTTAAATCATAGAGACTTTATACTTGAAACATACACATATGAAATAATATGATCTTAGATGAAAAAAGGTTTTGATAAAACACTTGAAATGAATTCTTGAGGAAAATATCCTTTCTTCTTCAAAATCAGGTTCTCTTCAGAAAATGTCATCCTATTTTAAAAGAAAGATATTTTTTTGAAAATAGCCATGAAATATTTTTGAGGAAGCTTCATGAAAATAAGGCTTTATAAAACTGTAAAAATCCGTTCGTGCCGTATAAGTTAAAAAAACATTCTTCTCATACTTTTGTCGGAAAATTAAAAAAGTACCTCATAATAGAAAGATTCCATACATACCATGTTGTAAAAGTAAAAAATGGGTAAAAAGTTCTTTAAACATACATAAAAATACTTTTATAAAACATGGACATGGATGATAGAAATAACCCCAGTAAATACTTAAGAATAAGCAATCTCGGATAAAAATGAGATTTGAAAAATTATCCCTTACCTTAGGTCCGATATGCTTCGTACGTATCCGAACCTCCTGTATAATGATTTAAATAACGTCATTGACTTATTACAGAATCATATTCATTTTTATGATATCATATATGTTTCACTTATGACTTTATATTACCCGTTCTTTTGTAAATTCCATGTTAAAGTAGTGTTTTGGGTAAAATCATTTTATTTATCATATGTGTTTCGAATTGTCGTTCTTGATATTATTACTTATATCCTGATTTACATAATTACAGAATGTAAAACATGATTTGTATATAATATATATTCATCATATACATATATATTATAGATCGATAAAAGGAATGGAATACACCGTTCATGGAGACGGTAGGCCGTACGTACGCATGAATGTTGTTTTCGTTTCCCTTTTGAATTGAATGCAATTAACTAAATGAAATATATATATATATATATATATATATACTTAAATACAGTATCATTATTATGTCATATATTTCATTATTATTCATTATATATACTTTATAATCATTCATGAATGGTTAACATGGAGAGTGAATCTCATCGCGTCGTGGAGACGGTAGTCCGTACGTACGCACGAGCGATGATATCATTTCCAAGAGAGTGGAATTTTATTAAAGTGTGTGTATAATATTACATAATCAACATCACTTTACAATAATCATATATATTCATAACTTTCATCATTATACCCATCTATGTAAGGTGGTGGTGGAAAATAGATTACACCACGGCGTGGAGATGGTATTCCGTACGCACGCACACACGATGATTTCGTTTTCCATTGGATGGATAGATGGTGAAATATGGTTGTTTCATAATTATAATAACATATCAGTATATTATTGATACTGATGTTATTACCTCATAATGAAAAAACTAAAAAAATAAGAAGTGTAAGAAGAAATAAAGTTGAAAGAATCGGTAAAGGACATTACCTCTTCTTTGAAGCGCCTCTTTGAGACCTCCTCTTAGGGCACTAAAATTGGTCTTTGAAGAAGAACAGGACCTCTAGGATGTTTCTAGGGAATTTAAGAAGTGAATTTGTCAGGTTTTGGCCGAGTTTGAAGGCTCAAAGTGGTGTGAGGAAGAGAGGGAGGAGGTTCCCTTTTATAAGGGAGGAGAGGGGCACCATTGGAATAACTAAAAATATTATTTTATTATAAAGTCAAATTCGGTTTTTAGTAGTTACAAATCGGTATATTTCGATTCTAAGGTAGGGATGGGTCGAAATCCTGTCATCCAATAGAATTTTTACATGTTTAGGTCATTATATTAACCTTATCTTTTAGTTTTAACTCTTAGTTAATTAGATTGACATTTACCATGTCACTTTGTATTTTTATATTATATAGTTAATAAACTTACCATATACATCCAAGAGACCCCCAAGTGGTCCATTAATGATAAACCTATCATTATATAAGTATCTTGGCCGAACCTCAGATTTTTAGTAATATAATAACAATTAATAATAAAATATTTGTTTTAAAAACTATTTTATGTCAATTTTGACACTATTTGGTAATTGATTTTTGTGAAAATCATAACAGAATTATTAGTTCAAAAACAATTAATTAAATCAATACTAACATGTAATATTAACATAGAAATTTATTGGAATGCATAAAAAGTCTCAAATTACATTTATTTTGATATTTATAACATAAATTATGCCAATATTTTATTAATAGGATAATTACTACATCATCATTGTATCATAAATAAATTAAATTATTTTAATTCTAAAAATTACGAATAAAATACCATTATGTTTTAAATATTTTTATCTTTCTAATTAATATTTATAGTCGAATTTATATTATGTATAACCCTATATTAAAAATGATTTAGTTTTTAAGCTTTGATTTTAACTATTTTAACCCTTCTTTAAATAAATTGATAATAAATGTCCTAATCTAATCCAAGTGGGCCTAAATGGTCATATTTTATTTCTAAGGTTGTTTTTGGTTGAATTAAACTTATAAAATAGAAATAGGACATGTGTTAGGGTAATAATAATAACACTTTTACCCTTAATTACCCTATTTACTTTTAACCGTGGTAAAAATAAAAAAAAGATACTATTCACCAAAAATTATTTTCATCTCATTGAACCAAATTTTAGTCCTTGATATTAACTGTGTCTCTCGGATTTTCGAAATTCCAATCACAGAAGTGGTAAAATTAAGGTTTATGAAAAATTCAGTTTTTTTAACTACCACTTAGTGGTTTCACTATTCATCAAAAAATGAAAGTTTCCAGAAAAATACCAAAAATTACACCTAAGCTATATTTGATATTATGAATTCAAAATTGATGCCTATTTTATCAAATTCAAAACATATCAGTTACATTAACTAATTTAAAAATTAATTCCCATCGTCAAAACAAATAGCGTGTTTTTAAGAGATAATAACTATCAAAAGATTGACACTTGTTTATATCTGGTTTAAATGTGAAATTACATCCAATGACCGAAATTTTATTAAATTGTAGAAATATATTCTAAATATACTTTAAAACCACTCAAATTAATAATTTATCACTATTAATTATTTCGATGAAAAAAGTTGTTTTTAATTAAAATTTAGTAATTTTCACTATTCATCAGAATATGAAAGTTATCCGAAAAGTACCAAAATTTCACGCTAATCTAATTTAGATATTCTGAATCCAAAATTGAAGTCCGTTTTTAAAGATGAAATTTATAAAATTTCAAAAAGTGGGTATTACTATTCATAACGGCTAGTTCATAATAATATTATAATAATATCTCATTTAGTAAAACTCGGTATTGCATACTACACACGCTATCATGGAAGGTTGCAATTGCGTGTAATGAAAGCCAAGTTAGGGATGTGTGTAGTGCAATCTCCTTTTGGTGTAGCGTACAACACAAGACATTAATTAAAAAGAATACTTTTCATAAAATCTCAGGGTGTTACATTCTACCCCCCTTAAAATGAATTTCGCCCTCGAAATTCGTCGGGGTTATAAATGGTTTACTACTCGAAAGTTTGTTTAATAGAAACCCACATCGTAAAAAGGAATACCAATACTTGGCTTTAAAAACTAAAGTCTGAAATGTAACGGTTACCCAAATTAACTCATCACTGGGTTTCCACATAGGAGAACATAGGTGAAAATATGGATATGGAAGAAAAATCTAACCATCAAGTTCTGATGGAGAGTGGTAGAGAACATGGATATGAAAAATACATCAATAAAAAAGCCATAAATTTGTGACAATCTAAGGTACCATCTGATTCATCGGATATAAGAGCACTAGGACAACATTTTTGGTTTTCAAGATCATTTCCCTGAAATTGGAATTAGAAGAAATACTTTTGTGATTTTGGTATAGTCTCACCGTTGGTCGTTCTTTGGACAATTTTCACTTCATATTTTAAAGAAATGAAGTTGAATTTGTCATTCATGAAGTGTTAGCAGATCATGTGATAGAATGATGGTTCATTCCATCAGTTTCAAACAAAAGTTTATAAAAGCTATCAAAAAATACATAAGTCCATCGATAATGAGATTAATCATATATGGTTCCTATAATGGACTTATACTTCATATATCATACTTCTTAATATAATAAAACTAGTTTCTACTAAACAGGGACTTCCTGTAGGCCAGTGGTAGGCGATAAAGGCCATTCGCACTTCAGTTGTGGGTTCGATTCCCACAGCCTTGTCCGACGCGATGGGCTATCGCCCGTCCTGCAGGTTGTCCTTTTTCTAAAGCTATATTACTATAACATCCCATCAATAATATTGAAAAAAAAGTTCTATCCCTAAACAATTCTAACTTATGTCAAACATAATCCATTCCAATCTTTATGCTTATCAAAAATACTTTGGTCCAAGCTCATAGTATAAAGAAAATTATTACTTGAAATGTCATTAACCAAGCATGTGAATACCATCATTTATCCCCCATATATCTTGTTGGTCACATTCCAATCCTGTGAATACCTTAATCATGTATTCTCTTGAAAAATGAATACCCATTAAACCTTAGTGAAAACATGAATGCTATCAAAAGTTAACTCTTTTCACATACCAAAGCCTCAAACCATGATATAAATACTTCCTTATATCAGTCATGAGCTCATGAATACTGTCAAACATTTCATTTTCTCCTTATCCCTTCATTATGCTCATATCATCTTTTTCCAAAAATATCTCAATCAATTTCCATGGTTACCGGTACCATAAAATTATTGAAAACCACAATATACCAATATATAAATATTCTAATATTCCACGATACTATATACAACATTATTTTGGAATCCCATTACATAAACACTTAATCATTCCACCACATCATTTTCATATTCAACATCTCCAATAGTGATCGCATGTGACTTCCCTTTGTCCTTTTCCTTAAGTGGTTTCTCATGTCGATCATCACTAACCCTTAGATTAGGGCATTTATTAGCATAATGCCCCATTTTCTTGCACTTGAAGCATTGTAGTGTTGGTGGTGAGTTCTCTGCAGTCTTTTCCTTATTCACATCATTAAAAACCATTTTTCCATTACTTCGACACTCAACTGATCGATGACCTTCTTTTCCACACTTAAATCATTTTCTAGTCCCTTTAAGACAATCTCCACCATGCTTCTTTCCACACTTTGAGCATAAGAAAAGATTCATCTTCTTTTCACCATTATTATGAGATTTCTCCTTGAACTCCATATTTCGTTTCTTGTCAAAACTATGAGATGGATAAGTAACACCAACTTCCATTTCTACCTTGATAGCACAACACACAATTTATTCATTGCTACTGAAGTCTCTTATAGCTAATGCCCTTCGAAGATTTAGTTTTAAGCCACTGAAGAATCGATCAAATTTACTTTCAGGTTGGATGATAAATCCAGATGCATACCTTGCAAGCATTGTAAAATTTGCTTCGTATATACCAACAGATTCATCATCCTTTTGCTTTAGTTCAAGAAACTCTTTCTCCATCTTTGTTCGAAGAATATGAGGGAAGTACTTATTGAAAAATAAGTTCTTGAACTCGTCCCATTCCATGGACTCAATTTCATCTCTAGGCCTCGTATTCTTGATATGATTTCACCATTGATAAGCTTCACCTTCCAAATGATATACTGCTAAGATGACTTTATCATGTTCAGAACATTGAGGAACTGAAAATATCTTTTCAGTGGTACTGATCCATTGTTCAGTAACAAGTGGATCAGAAGACCCACTGAAATAAGGTGGACGTTGCCTCATGAAGGAATCAATAGAATATTGTTCCCTTCTCTGCTCATTTGGAAGTCTAGAATGATTCATAGATTGTGTAAGTATAGCAATAAGATTTTCACTCCATCTCTAATAACATTTGTTTGTTCAGGAGGAAAATCATTTCATTTTCCATTTCATTGATCAACACGGTTCTTTTGGGTTCCATCCATCGTCTAAAAACCAAAAAGAATAGTGTGAGAGGCAAGAATCATGCTAGGGAAAACAAAATAATAAAGGGGGAGTACCTTCAATATCTAACATCTTAGGTTTAATTCTAAGATTGTTAGCGCAATTATAGAACTATAACCTATAATTATACTTAACCTTAGGGACATCCCTAGACATACCTTAGAAATATCTCTAGGGATCTCACTAAAGTTCTCGCATCCTAGTTTCCAAAGGTTGACTAAACCTTTCCTCTAATACCAACTATAGAGACCTGAAGCTTGACATACATGGAGATTACATTACTTTTTCAGAATACTTAATACATAAAAAAAACACACAAGGACAGTAATAGTTTAGTGTCTTTGGAATCTCAGAATATAAACAACTTGTCATGTTGAAAGATCTTCAACATCTCCCATAACGATCATCCCTTTTTTGTTTCCATACCTAAACCCTTTCATTATTTCCTGGGGAAAATAAAACATAAAAAGGGTGAGCTCAAATGCTCAGTAAGGGAAAACATAGAGAACATAAAACAATCCATAAATATTTGAATGAAAAAACTTGAACATGAAATATAAACATTAAAACCTTAAGCAAAGACATAAATCTTGGAAGTACGTAAGGCATATAACATAAAGGAACATCAATGATGATAAAATAGCATGGAAATAAAACATGTAATTGTGGCATCCATTAAGCACATGTAATGATTTCTATAGTAGCCAAGGCATTGCTGCCAAGACCATCTTAGTGGACAAAGTCCCATTCTAAATTGAGTTCACTCCTCGTTTCAGTCCTGTAACATTGAACCAGATTAACTTACCATTCCAGAAATGTCTATCTCATGAGATATAAAATCTTTACCCAATGCATTGGAGGGAGATATAGGTCCCACCCATCTCATAATTAAATCATTCTTACTTATGCCACAAAATAAACATACATCATTCATAATAACCCAATAAATAAAATGGGTTTCATAAACATCATCCCATAATCACATAATCCATATAAAAAAATGGATATAATTTCATAATAAGAAAAGTGAAAGCATTTAAATCATAGAGACTTTATACTTGAAACATACACATATGAAACAATGTGATCTTAGATAGAAAAAGGTTTTGATAAAACACTTGAAATGAATTCTTGAGGAAAATATCCTTTATTCTTCAAAATCAATTTCTTTTCACAAAATGTCATGCTATTTTAAAAGAAAGAGATTTTTTGAAAATATCGATGAAATATTTTGGAGGAAGCTTCATGAAAATAAGGCTTTATAAAATTGTAAAAATCCGTTCGTGCCGTATAAGTTTAAAAAAACATTCTTCTCGGACTTTTGCCAGAAAAGTCAAAAAGCACCTCGTAATAGAAAGATCCCATACATACCATGCAGTAAAAGTCAAAAATGGGTAAAAAGTACTTTAAAAATACATGAAAATACTTTTATAAAACATGGAAATGGATGATAGAAATAACCCCAGTAAATACTTACGAATAAGCAATCTCAGATAAAAATGAGTTTTGCAAAATTATCCCTTACTTTAGGTCTGATATGCTTCGTACGTATCCGAAAATCCTATATAATGATTTAAATAATGTCATTGACTTATTACAGAATCATATTCATTGTTATGATATCATATATGTTTCACTTATGACTTTATATTACCCGTTCTTTTGTAAATTCCATGTTAAAGAAGTGTTTTGGGTAAAATCATTTTATTTATCGTATGTGTTTCGACTTGTCGTTCTTGATATTATAACCTATATCCTGATTTACATAATTCCAGAATGTAAAAAATGATTTAAATATAATATATATTTATCATATACATATATATTATAGATCGATAAAAGGAATGAAATACACCGTTCATGGAGACGGTAGGCCGTACGTACGCATGAACGTTGTTTTCGTTTCCCTTTTGAATTGAATGGAATTAAGTAAATGACATACATACATACATATATATATATATATATATACACACACATAAATCCAGTATAATTATTATGTCATATATTTCATTATTATTCATTAGATATACTTTATAATCATTCATGGATGGTTAACATGGAGAGTGAATCTCATCGCGTCATGGAGAAGGTAGTCCGTACGTACGCACGAGCGATGATATCATTCCCAAGATAGTGGAATTGTATTAAAGTGTATGTATAATATTACAGAATCAAAATCACTTTACAATAATCATATATATTCATTACTTTCACCATTATACCCATCCATGTAAGGTGGTGGTGGAAAATAGATTACACCACGGCGTGGAGATGGTATTCCATACGTACGCACGTGCGGTGATTTCGTTTTCCGTTGGATGGATAGATGGTGAAATATGGTTTTTTCATACTTATATTAACATATCAGTATATTATTGATACTAATGTTATTACCTCGTAATGAAACAACTAAAAAAAAGAAGTGGAAGAAGAAATAAATTTGAAAGAATCGATAATGGACATTACCTCTTCTTTGAAGCGCCTCTTTGAGACCTCCTCTTAGGGCACTAAAATTGGTCTTTGAAGAAGACCAGGAACTCTAGAATGTTTCTAGGGAAGTGGAGAAGGTAATTTGGCAGGGTTTGGCCGAGATTGAAGGCTCAAAGTGGTGTGAGGAAGAGAGGGAGGAGGTTCCCTTTTATAAGGGAGGAGAGGGGCACCTTTGGAATAACTAAAAATATTATTTTATTATAAAGTCAAATTCGGTTTTTAATAGCTACAAATTGATATATTTCGATTATAAGGTGGGTATAGGTAGAAATCCTATCATCCAAAAGAATTTAGACAAGTTTAGGTCATTATATTAACCTTATCTTTTAGTTTTAACTCTTAGTTAATTAGATTGACATTTACCATGTCACTTTGTATTTTTATATTATATATTTAATAAACTTACCATATACATCCAAGTGACCCCCAAGTGGTCCATTATTGATACAACTATCATGATATAAGTATCGTGGCTGAACATTAGATTTTAGGAATATAACAACAATTAATAATATAATATTTGTTTTAAAAACTATTTTGTGTCAATTTTGAAACTATTTGGTAATTGATTTTTGTGAAAATCATAACAGAATTATTAGTTCAAAAAAAAAACTAATTAAATCAATACTAACATGTCATATTAACATATAATTTTATTGGAATGCATAAAAAGTCTCAAATTACATTTATTTAGGTATTTATAACATAAATTATGTCAATATTTCATTAATAGGATAATTACTGCATCATCATTGTATCATAAATAAATTAAATTATTTTAATTCTAAAAATTACAAATAAAATACAATTATGTTGCAAATCTTTTTTATCTTTCTAATGAATGTTTATAGTTTAATTTATCTTATGTATAACCCTATATTAAAAATGATTTATTTATTAAGCTTTGATTTTAACTATTTTAACCCTTCTTTAAATAAATTGATAATAAATGTCCTAATCTAATCCAAGTGGGCCTAAATGGTCATATTTTATTCCTAAGGTTGTTTTTGGTTGAATTACACTTATAAAATAGAAGTAGGACATGTGTTAGGGTAATAATAATAACACTTTTACCCTTAATTACCCTATTTACTTTTAACCGTGGTAAAAAAAGTAAAAAGCTACTATACACCAAAAATTATTTTCATCTCATGGAACCACATTTTAGTCCTTGATATTAACCATGTCTCTCGAATTTTCGAAATTACACTCACAGAAGCGGTAAAATTAAGTTTTATGAAAAATTCAGTTTTTTTAACTACCACTTAGTGGTTTCACTATTCATCAAAAAAAATGAAAGTTTCCAGAAAAATACCAAAAAATACGCCTAAGATATATTTGATATAATGAATTCAAAAATGATGCCTATTTTATAAAATTCAAAACATATCAGTTACATTAACTAATTTAAAAATTAATTCTCATCGTCAAAATAAATAGCGTGTTTTTAAGAGATAATAACAATCAAAAGATTGACACTTGTTTATATCTGGTTTAAATGTGAAATTACATCCAATGAACGACATTGTATTAAATTGTAGAAATATATTCTAAATATACTTTAAAACCACTCAAATTAATAATTTATAACTATTAATTATTTCGATGAAAAAAGTTGTTTTTAATTAAAATTTAGTAATTTCCACTATTCATCAGAATATGAAAGTTATCCGAAAAGTACCAAAATTTCACCCTAAGCTAATTTAGATATTCTGAATCAAAAAATGAAGTCTGTTTTGAAAGATAAAATCTATAAAATTTCAAAAAGTTGGTATTACTATTCATAACGGCTAGTTCATAATAATATTATAATAATATCTCATTTAGTGAAACTCGGAATTGCGTACTACACACGCTATCGTGGAAGGTCGCAATTGCGTGTAATGAAAGCGAAGTCAGGGATGTGTGTAGTGAAAGATCCTTTTGGTGTAGCATACAACACATGACATTAATTAAAAAGAATACTTTTCATAAAATCTCGGGGTGTTACATTCTACCCCCTTTAAAATGAATTTCGCCCTAGAAATTTGTCGGGGTTACAAATGGTTTACTTCTCGAAAGTTATTTTTAATAGAAACCCACATCGTAAAAAGGAATACCAATACTTGTATTTAAAAACTATATTCTGAAATGTAACGGTTACCCAAATTAACTCATCACTGGGTTTCCACGTAGGAGAACATAGGTGAAAATATGGATATGGAAGAAAAATCTAACTATCAAGTTCTGATGGAGAGTGGTAGAGAACATGGCTATGAAAAAGCCATCAATCACAAATCCATAAATTTGTGACAATCTTAGGTACCATCTGATTCATTAGATATAAGAGCACTAGGACATCATTTTTGGTTTTCAAGATCATTTACCAGAAATTGGAATTAGAAGAAATACTTTCGTGATTTTGGTACTGTGTCACCATTGGTAGTTCTTTGGAAAATTTCCACTTCATCTCTTAAATAAATGAAGTTGAATTTGTCATTCATGAAGTGTTATCAGATTATGTGATAGAATGATGGGTCATTCCATCAGTTTCAAACAAAAGGTTAGAAAAGTTATCAAAAAATACATAAGTCCATCTATAGTGAGATTAATCATATATGGTTCCTAAAATGGACTTATACTTCATATATCATACTACTTAATATAATACAACTAGTTTCTACTAAACAGAGACTTCTTGTAGGCCAGTGGTAGGTGATAAAGGCCAGTCTCACTTTGGTTGTGGGTTCGATTCCCACAGCCTTGTCCGACGCGATGGGCTGTCGCCCGTCCTGCAGGTTGTCCTTTTTCTAAAGCTATATTACTATAACATCCCATAAATAATATCGAAAAAAAGTTCTATCCTTAAACAATACTAACTTATGTCCAACATAATCCATTCCAATATTTAGGCTTATCTAAAATACTTCGGTCTAAGCTCATAGTATAAAGAAAATGATTACTTGAAATGTCATTAACCAAGCATGTGAATACCATCATTTATCCCCCATATATCTTGTTGGTCACATTCCAATACTGTGAATACCTTAATAATGTATTCTCTTGAAAAATTAATACCCATTAAAACTTAGTGAAAACATGAATGCTATCAAAAGTTAACTCTTTTCATATACCAAAACCCCAAACCATGATATAACTATTTCCTTATATCAGTCATGAGCTCATGAATACTGTCAAACATTTCATTTTATCCTTATCCCTTCATTATGCGCATATCATCTTTTTCCAAAAATATCTCAATCACTTTCCATGGTTATCAGTACCATAAAATTATTGAAAACCACAATAGACCAATACATAAATATTCTAATATTCCACGATACTATATACAACATTATTTTGGAATCCCATTACATAAACACTTAATCATTCCACCATATCGTTTTCATATTCAACATCGCCAATAGTGATCACATGTGACTTCCCTTTGTCCTTTTCCTTAAGTGGTTGCTCATGTCGATCATCACTAACCCTTGGATTAGGGAATTTATTAGCATAATGCCCCATTTTCTTGCACTTGAAGCATTGTAATGTTGGTGGTGTGTTCTCTGCAGTCTTTTCTTTATTCACATCATTATAAACCATTTTTCCATTACTTCAACACTCAGCTGCTCGATGACCTTATTTCCCACACATAAAGAATTTTCTATTCCCTTTAAGACAATCTCCACCATGCTTCTTTCCACACTTTGAGCATAAGGAAACATTCATCTTCTTTTCACCATTATTCTGAGATTTCTCCTTGAACTCCATCTTTCGTTTCTTGTCAAAACTATGAGATGGATAAGTAACACCAACTTCCATTTCTACCTTGATAGCACAACACACAATTTCTTCATTGCTACTGAAGTCTATTTTAGCTAATGCCTTTCGAAGATTTGGTTTTAAGCCACTGAAGAATCGATCAAATTTACTTTCAGGTTGGATGATAAATCCAGATGCATACCTTGCAAGCCTTGTAAAATTCACTTCGTATATACCAATAGATTCATCATCCTTTTTCTTTAGTTCAAGAAACTCCTTCTCCATCTTTGTTCGAAGAATACAAGGGAAGTACTTATTGAAAAATAAGTTCTTGAACTCGCCCCATTCCATGGACTCAATTTCATCTATTGTCCTCGTATTCTTGATAAGATTCCACCATTGATCAGCTTCACCTTCAAAATGATATACTGCTAAGATGACTTTATCATGTTCAGAACATTGAAGAACTGAAAATATATTTTTAGTGGTACTGATCCATTGTTCAGCAACAAGTGGATCAAAAGACCCACTGAAAGAAGGTGTAGGTTGCCTCATTAAGGAATTAATAGAATATTGTTCCCTTCTCTTCTCATTTGGAAGTCCAAAATGATTCATAGCTTGTGTAAGTATATCAATAATATTTTGCACTCCATCTCCCATAACATTTGTTTGTTTAGGAGGACAATCATTGCATTGATCAACACGGTTCTTTCGGGTTCCAGCCATTGTCTAAAACCCAAAAAGAATAGTGTGAGAGGAAAAAATCATGCTAGGGAAAACAACATAATAAAGGGGGAGTACCTTCAATATATAACATCTTAGGTTTTATTCTAAGATCGTTAGCGCAATTCCAGAACTATAACCTATACTTATACTTAACCTTAGGGACATCCCTAGACATACCTTAGAAATATCTCTAGGGATCTCACTAAAGTTCTCGCATCCTAGTTTCCGAAGGTTGACTAAACCTTTTCTCTGATACCATCTGTAAAGACCCGAAGCTTGACGTACATGGACATTACATTACTTTTGCGGAATACTTAATACATAACAAAAAAAACACACACGGACCGTACTAGTTTAGTGTCTTTGGAAACTCATAATATAAACAACTAGTCATGTTGAAAGATCTTCAACATCTCCCATAACGATCATCCCTTTTTTGTTTCCTTACCTAAACCCTTTCTTTATTTCCTGGGGAAAATAAAACATAAAAAGGGTGAGCTCAAATGCTCAGTAAGGGAAAACATAGGGAACATAAAACAATCCATAAATATTTTAAATCAAAAACTTGAACATGAAATATAAACATTAAAACCTTGAGCAAAGACATAAATCTTGGAAGTACGTAAGGCATATAACATAAAGGAACATCAATGACGATAAAATATCATGGGAATAAAACATGTAATTGTGGCATCCATTAAGCACATGTAATGATTTCCATAGTAGCCAAGGCATTGCTGCCAAGACCATCTTAGTGGACAAAGTCCCATTCTGAATTGAGTTCACTCCTCGTTTCAGTCCTGTAACACTGAACCAGATTAACTTATCGTTCCATCCATGTCTATATCATGAGATATAAAATCTTTACCCAATGCATTGGAGGGAGATATAGGTCACACCCATCTCATAATGAAATCATTCTTACTTGTGCCACAAAATAAACATACATCATTCATAATAACCCAATAAATAAAATGGGTTTCATAAACATCATCCCATAATCAGATAATCCATATAAAAGAAATGGATATAATTTTATAATAAGAAAAGTGAAACCATGTAAATCATAGAGACTTTATACTTGAAACATACACATATAAAATAATGTGATCTTAGATGGAAAAAGGTTTTGATAAAACACTTGAAATGAATTATTGAGGAAAATATCCTTTCTTATTCAAAATCAATTTCTTTTCACAAAATGTGATGCTATTTTAAAAGAAAGAGATTTTTTTTGAAAATAGCCATGAAATATTTTGGAATAAGCTTCATGAAAATAAGGCTTTATAAAACTGTAAAAATCCATTCGTGCTGTATAAGTTAAAAAAAACATTCTTCTCGAACTTTTGCCGAAAAAGTCAAAAAGAACCTCGTAATAGAAAGATTCCATACATACCATGTAGTAAAAGTCAAAAAATGTGTAAAAAGTACTTTAAAAATACATGAAAATACTTTTATAAAACATGGACATGGATGATAGAAATAACCCCAGTAAATACTTACGAATAAGCAATCTCGGATAAAAATGAGATTTACAAAATTATCCCTTACCTTAGGTCCGATATGCTTCGTACGTATCCGAACCTCCTGTATAATGATTTAAATAATGTCATTGACTTATTATAGAATCATATTCATTGTTATGATATCATATATGTTTCACTTATGAATTCATATTACCCATTCTTTTGTAAATTCCATGTTAAAGTAGTGTTTTGGGTAAAATCATTTTATTTATCGTATGTGTTTCGACTTGTCGTTCTTGATATTATTACTTATATCCTGATTTAAATAATTCCAGAATGTAAAACATGATTTATATATAATATATATTCATCATATATGTATATATTATATATCGATAAAAGGAATGAGATACACCTTTCATGGAGATGGTAGGCCGTACGTACGCATGAACGTTGTTTTCGTTTCCCTTTTGAATTGAATGGAATTAAGTAAATGACATACATATATATATATATATACATAAATATAGTATAATTAGTATGTCATATATTTCATTATTATTCATTATATATACTTTATAATCATTCATGAATGGTTAACATGGAGAGTGAATCTCATCGCGTCGTGGAGACGGTAGTCCGTACGTACGCACGAGCGATGATATCATTCCCAAGATAGTGGAATTGTATTAAAGTGTATGTATAATATTACATAATCAATATCACTTTACAATAATCATATATATTCATTACTTTCACCATTATACCCATCCATGTAAGGTGGTGGTGGAAAATAGATTACACCACGGCGTGGAGATGGTATTCTGTACGTACGCACGCGCGGTGATTTCGTTTTCCATTGGATGGATAGATGGTGAAATATGGTTGTTTCATACTTATAATAATATATCTGTATATTATTGATACTGATTTTATTACCTCATAATGAAACAACTAAAAAAAAAGAAGAAGTGGAAGAAGAAATAAAGTTGAAAGAATCGGTAATGGAAATTACCTCTTCTTTGAAGCGCCTCTTTGAGACATCCTATTAGGTTACTAAAATTGGTCTTTGAAGAAGACCAGGACCTCTAGGATGTTTCTAGGGAAGTAGAGAAGATAATTTTTCAGGGTTTGGCCGAGCTTGAACGCTCAAAGTGGTGTGAGGAAGAGAGGGAGGAGGTGCCCTTTTATAAGGGAGGAGAGGGGCACATTTGGAATAACAAAAAATATTATATTATTATAAAGTCAAATTCGGTTATTAATAGCTCCAAATTGATATATTTAGATTCTAAGGTGGTTATGGGTCGAAATCCTGTCATCAAATAGAATTTAGACAAGTTTAGTTCATTATATTAACCTTATCTTTTAGTTTTAACTCTTAGTTAATTAGATTGACATTTACCAGGTCACTTTGTATTTTTATATTATATAGTTAATAAACTTATAATATACATCCAAGCGACCCCCCAAGTGGTCCATTAATGATTCCACTATCTTGATATAAGTATCTTGGCCGAACCTTAGATTTTTAAGAATATAATAACAATTAATAATATAATATTTGTTTTTAAAACTATTTTATGTCAATTTTGACACTATTTGGTAATTGATTTTTGTGAAAATCATAACAGAATTATTAGTTCGAAAAAATTAATTACATAAATACTAAAATGTCATATTAACATATAAATTTATTGTAATTCATAAAAAGTCTCAAATTATATTTATTTGGGTATTTATAACATCAATTATGTCAATATTTCATTAATAGGATAATTACTGCATCATCATTGTATCTTAAATAAATTAAATTATTTTAAGTCTAAAAATAACAAATAAAATACCATTATGTTGGAAATATTTTTATCTTTATAATTAATATTTATAGTCGAATTTATCTTATGTATTACCCTATATTAAAAATGATTTAGTTTTTAAGCTTTGATTTTAACTATTTTAACCCTTCTTTAAATAAATTGATAATAAATGTCCTAATCTAATCCAAGTGGGCCTAAATAGTCATAATTTATTCCTAAGGTTGTTTTTGGTTGAATTAAACTTATAAAATAGAAATAGGATATGTGTTAGGGTAATAATAATAACACTTTTAACCTTAATTACCCTATTTACTTTTAACCGTGGTAAAAAAAAGTAAGAAGTTACTATTCACCAAAAATTATTTTCATCTCATTGAACCACATTTTAGTAATTGATATTAACCTTTTCTCTCGGATTTTTGAAATTCCACTCACAGAAGCGGTAAAATTAAGTTTTATGAAAAATTCATTTTTTTAACTACCACTTAGTGGTTTCACTATTCATCAAAAAATGAAAGTTTCCAGAAAAATACCAAAAATTACACCTAAGATATATTTGATATTATGAATTAAAAAATGATGTCGATTTTATCAAATTCAAAACATATCAGTTACATTAACTAATTTAAAAATTAATTCCCGTCGTCAAAACAAATAGCGTGTTTTTAAAAGATAATAACTATCAAAAGATTGACACTTGTTTATATCTGGTTTAAATGTGAAATTACATCCAATGAATGAAATTGTATTAAATTGTAAAAATATATTCTAAATATACTTTAAAACCACTCAAATTAATAATTTATCACTATTAATTATTTTGATTAAAAAAGTTGTTTTTAATTAAAATTTAGTAATTTTCACTATTCATCAGAATATGAAAGTTATCCGAAAAGTACCAAAATTTCACCCTAAGCTAATTTAGTTATTATGAATCCAAAAATGAAGTCCGTTTTGAAAGATATAATTTATAAAATTTCAACAAGTGGGTATTACTATTCATAACGGCTAGTTCATAATAATATTATAATAATATCTAATTTAGTGAAACTCGGTATTGCGTACTACACACGGTATCGTGGAAGGTCGTAATTGCGTGTAATGTAAGCCAAGTCAGGGATGTGTGTAGTGCAAGCTCCTTTTGGTGTAGTGTACAACACAAGACATTAATTAAAAAGAATACTTTTCATAAAATCTCGGGGTGTTACATTCTACCCCCCTTAAAATGAATTTCGCCTTCAAAATTCATCGGGGTTATAAATGGTTTACTACTTGAAAGTTTTTTTAATAGAAACCCACATCGTAAAAAGGAATACCAATACTTGTATTTAAAAACTAAAGTATGAAATGTAACGGTTACCCAAATTAACTCATCACTGGGTTTCCACGTAGGAGAACATAGGTGAATATATGGATATGGAAGAAAAATCTAACCATCAAGTTCTGATGGAGAGTGGTAGAGAACATGGATATGAAAAATCCATCAATCACAAAGCCATAAATTTGTGAAAATATAAGGTACCATCTGATTCATCAGATATAAGAGCACTAGGACAACATTTTTGGTTTTCAAGATCATTTCCCTGAAATTGGAATTAGAAGAAATACTTTCGTGATTTTGGTACAGTCTCATCGTTGGTCGTTCTTTGGAAAATTTCCACTTCATCTCTTAAAGAAATGATGTTGAATTTTTCATTCATGAAGTGTTAGCAGATCATGTGATAGAATGATGGGTCATTCCATCAGTTTCAAACAAAAGGTTAGAAAAGTTATCAGAAAATACATAAGTCCATCTATAGTGAGATTAATCATATATGGTTCCTAAAATGGACTTATACTTCATATATCATACTGATTAATATAATAAAACTAGTTTATACTAAATAGGGTCTTCCTATAGGCCAATGATAGGCGATAAAGGCCAGTCGCACTTCGGTTGTGGGTTCGATTCCCACAGCCTTGTCCGACGCGATGGGCTATCGCCTGTCCTGTAGGTTGTCCTTTTTCTAAAGCTATATTACTATAACATCCCATCAATAATATCGAAAAAAAGTTCTATCCTTAAACAATACTAACTTATGTCCAACATAATCCATTCCAATATCTAGGCTTATCTAAAATACTTCGGTCCAAGATCATAGTATAAAGAAAATGATTACTTGAAATGTCATTAACCAAGAATGTGAATACCATCATTTATCCCCCATATATCTTGTTGGTCACATTCCAATCCTGTGAATACCTTAATCATGTATTCTCTTGAAAAATTAATACCCATTAAACCTTAGTGAAAACATGAATGCTGTCAAAAGTTAACTCTTTTCACATACCAAAACCTCAAACCATGATATAACTATATCCTTATATCAGTCATGAGCTCATGAATACTGTCAAACATTTCATTTTCTCCTTATCCCTTCATTATGCACATATAATCTTTTTCCAAAAATATCTCAATCAATTTCCGTGGTTACCGGTACCATAAAATTATTGAAAACCACAATAGACCAATACATAAATATTCTAATATTCCACGATACTATATACAACATTATTTTGGAATCCCATTACAAAAACACTTAATCATTACACCACATCGTTTTGATATTCAACATTGCCAATAGTGATCACATGTGACTTCCCTTTGTCCTTTTCCTCAAGTGGTTGCTCATGTCGATCATCACTAACCCTTGGATTAGGGAATTTATTAGCATAATGCCCCATTTTCTTGCACTTGAAGCATTGTAGTGTTGGTGGTGCGTTCTCTGCAGTCTTTTCTTTATTCACATCATTAGAAACCATTTTTCCATTACTTCGACACTCAGCTTCTCGATGAACTTCTTTTCCACACTTAAAGCATTTTCTAGTCCCATTAATACAATCTCCACCATGCTTCTTTCCACACTTTGAGTATAAGGAAACATTCATCTTTTTTTCACCATTATTCTGAGATTTCTCCTTGAACTCCATCTTTCGTTTCTTTTCAAAACTATGAGATGGATAAGTAACACCAACTTCCATTTCTACCTTGATAGCACAATGCACAATTTATTCATTGCTACTGAAGTCTCTTATAGCTAATTCCCTTCAAAGATTTGGTTTTAAGCCACTAAAGAATCGATCAAATTTACTTTCAGGTTGGATGATAAATCCAGATGCATACCTTGAAAGCCTGGTAAAATTCGCTTCATATATACCAACAGATTCATCATCCTTTTTCTTTAGTTCAAGAAACCCCTTCTCCATCTTTGTTTGAAGAATACGAGGGAAGTACTTATTGACAAATAAGTTATTGAACTCGTCCCATTCCATGGACTCAATTTCATCTCTTGGCCTCGTATTCTTGATAAGATTCCACCATTGATCAGCTTCACCTTCCAAATGACATAATGCTAAGATGACTTTATCATGTTCAGAACATTGAAGAACTGAAAATATCTTTTCAGTGGTACTGATCCATTGTTTAGAAACAAGTGGATCAGAAGACCCACTGAAAGAAGGTGGACGTTGCCTCATGAAGGACTCAATAGAATATTGTTCCCTTCTCTGCTCATTTGGAAGTCCAGAATGATTTATAGCTTGTGTAAGTATAGAAAAAAGATTTTGTACTCTATCTCCCATAACATTTTTTTGTTCATGAGGAAAATCATTGCATTGTCTATTGCACTGATCAACACGGTTCTTTCGGGTTCCAGCCATCGTCTAAAACCCAAAAAGAATAGTGTGAGAGGAAAAAATCATGCTAGGGAAAACAACATAATAAAGTGGGAGTACCTTCAATATCTAACATCTTAGGTTTAATTATAAGATCGTTAGCGCAATTCCAAAACTATAACCTATACTTATACTTAACCTTAGGGACATCCCTAGACATATGTTAGAAATATCTCTTGGGATCTCACTAAATTTCTCGCATCCTAGTTTCTAAAGGTTGACTAAAGCTTTCCTCTGATACCAACTGTAGAGACCCGAAGCTTGACGTACATGGACATTACATTACTTTTGCGGAATACTTAATACATAACAAAAAAACACACAAGTACCTTAATAGTTTAGTGTCTTTGGAAACTCAGAATATAAACAACTAGTCATGTTGAAAGATCTTCAACATCTCCCATAACGATCATCCCTTTTTTGTTTCCTTACCTAAAAACTTTCTTTATTTCCTGGGGAAAATAAAACATAAAAAGGGTGAGCTCAAATGCTCAGTAAGAGAAAACATAGAGAACATAAATCAATCCATAAATATTTGAAAGCAAAAACTTGAACATGAAATATAAACATTAAAACCATGAGCAAAGACATAAATCTTGGAAGTACATAAGGCATGTAACATAAAGGAACATCAATGACGATAAAATAGCATGGGAATAAAACATGTAATTGTGGTATCCATTAAGAACATGTAATGATTTCCATAGTAGCCAAGGCATTGCTGCCAAGACCATCTTAGTGGACAAAGTCCCATTCTGAATCGAGTTCACACCTCGTTTCAGTCCTGTAACACTGAACCAGATTAACATACCGTTCCAGCCATTTCTATCTCATGAGATATAAAATCTTCACCCAATGCATTGGAGGGAGATATAGGTCCCACCCATCTCATAATAAAATCATTCTTACTTTTTCCACAAAATAAACATACATCATTCATAATAACCCAATAAATAAAATGGGTTTCATAAACATCATCCCATAATCACATAATCCATATAAAATAAATGGATATAATTTCATAATAAGAAAAGTGAAACCATGTAAATCATAGAGACGTTATACTTGAAACATACACATATGAAATAATGTGATCTTAGATGGAAAAAGGTTTTGATAAAACACTTGAAATGAATTCTTGAGGAAAATATCCTTTCTTCTTCAAAATAAATTTCTTTTCACAAAATGTCATGCTATTTTAAAAGAAAGAGATCTTTTTTTGAAAATATCCATGAAATATTTTGGAGGATGCTTTATGAAAATAAGCTTTATAAAACTGTAAAAATATGTTCGTGTCGTATAAGTTAAAAAAAAAACATTCTTCCCGTACTTTTGCCGGAAAAGTCAAAAAGTACCTCGTAATTGAAAGATTCCATACATACCATGTATTAAAAGTCAAAAATGGGTAAAAAGTACATAAAAATACATGAAAATACTTTTATAAAACATGGACATGGATGATATAAATAACCCCAGTAAATACTTACGAGTAAGAAATCTCGGATAAAAATGAGATTTGAAAAATTATCCCTTACCTTAGGTCTGATATGCTTCGTACATATACGAACCTCCTGTATAATGATTTAAATAATGGCATTTAAATATTATAGAATCATATTCATTGTTATGATATCATATATGTTTCACTTATGACTTTATATTACCCGTTCTTTTGTAAATTCCATGTTAAAGCAGTGTTTTGGGTAAAATCATTTTATTTATCGTATGTGTTTCGACTTGTCGTTCCTGATATTATTACTTATATCCTGATTTAAATAATTCTAGAATGTAAAATATAATTTATATATAATATATATTCATCATATACATATATATTATAGATCGATAAAAGGAATGAAATACACCGTTCATGGAGACGGTAGGCCGTACGTACGCATGAACATTGTTTTCGTTTCCCTTTTGAATTGAATGGAATTAAGTAAATGACATACATATATATATATATATAAATAAATCCAGTATCATTATTATGTCATATATTTCATTATTATTCATTATATATACTTTATAATCATTCATGAATGGTTAACATGGATAGTGAATCTCATCGCATCGTGGAGACGGTAGTCCGTACGTACGCACGAGCGATGATATCATTCCCAAGATAGTGAAATTGTATTAAAGTGTATGTATAATATTACAGAATCAATATCACTTTACAATAATCATATATATTCATTACTTTCACCATTATACCCATCCATGTAAGGTGGTGGTGGAAAATAGATTACACCACGACGTGGAGATGATATTCCGTACGTACGCACGCGCGATGATTTCTTTTTCTGTTGGATGGATAGATGGTGAAATATGGTTGTTTCATACTTATAATAACATATCAGTATATTATTGATACTGATTTTATTACCTCATAATGAAACAACTAAAAAAAAGAATAAGTGGAAGAAGAAATAAAGTTGAAAGAATCGGTAATGGACATTACCTCTTCTTTGAAGCGCCTCTTTGAGACCTCCTCTCAGGGCACTAAAATTGGTCTTTGAAGAAGACCAGGACCTCTAGGATGTTTATAGGGAAGTGGAGAAGATAATTTGGTAGGGGTTTTCTGAGCTTGAAGGCTCAAAGTGGTGTGAGGAAGAGAGGGAGGAGGTGCCCTTTTATAAGGGAGGAGAGGGGCACCTTTGGAATAACTAAAAATATTATTTTATTATAAAGTCAAATTAGGTTTTTCATAGCTCCAAATTGATATATTTAGATTCTAAGGTGGGGAAGGGTCGAAATCCTGGCATCCAATAGAATTTATGCAAGTTTAGGTCAATATATTAACCTTATCTTTTAGTTTTAACTCATAGTTAATTAGATTGACATTTACCATGTCACTTGGTATTTTTATATTATATAGTTAATAAACTTATGATATAAATACAAGAGACCCCCAAGTGGTAAATTAATGATACAACTATCATTATATAAGTATATTGGACGAAACTTAGATTTTTAGGAATATAATAACAATTAATAATATAATATTTGTTTTAAAAACTATTTTATGTCAATTTTGACACTATTTGGTAATTGATTTTTGTGAAAATCATAACAGAATTATTAGTTCGAAAACAATTAATTAAATCAATACTAACATGTCATATTAACATTGAAATTTATTTTAATTCATAAAAAGTCTCAAATTACATTTATTTGGGTATTTATAACATCAATTATGTCAATATTTCATTAATATGATAATTACTGCATCATCATTGTATCATAAATAAATTAAATTATTTTAGGTCTAAAAATTACAAATAAAATACCATTTTGTTGGAAATATTTTTATCTTTATAATGAATATTTATAGTCGAATTTATCTTATGTATAACCCTATATTAAAAATTATTTAGTTATTATGCTTTGATTTTAACTATTCTAACCCTTCTTTAAATAAATTGATAATAAATGTCCTAATCTAATCCAAGTGGGCCTAAATGGTCATATATTATTCCTAAGGTTGTTTTGGGTTGAATTACACTTATAAAATAGAAATAGGACATGTTTTAGGGTAATAATAATAACACTTTTACCCTTAATTACCCTATTTACTTTTAACCGTGGTAAAAAAAGGTAAAAAGTTACTATTCACCAAAAATTATTTTCATCTCATTGAACCACATTTTAGTCATTGATATTAACCATGTCTCTCGGATTTTCGAAATTCCACTCATAGAAGCGGTAAAATTATGTTTTATGAAATATTCAGTTTTTTTAATTACCACTTAGTGGTTTCACTATTAATCAAAAAATGAATGTTTCTAGAAAAATACCAAAAATTACGCCTAAGATATATTTGATATTATTAATTCAAAAATGATGTCTATTTTATCAAATTCCAAAAATATCAGTTACATTAGTTAATTTAAAAATTAATTTGCTGCGTCAAAAAAATAGCGTGTTTTTAAGAGATAATAACTATCAAAAGATTGACACTTGTTTATATCTGGTTTAAATGTGAAATTACATCCAATGAATGACATTGTATTAAATTGTAAAAATATATTCTAAATATACTTTAAAACCACTCAAATTAATAATTTATCACTATTAATTATTTCGATTAAAAAAGTTGTTTTTAATTAAAATTTAGTAATTTTCACTATTCATCAGAATATGAAAGTTATCCAAAAAGTACCAAAATTTCACCCTAAGCTAATTTAGATATTCTGAATCCAAAAACAAAGTCCGTTTTGAAAGATAAAATTGATAAAATTTCAAAAAGTGGGTATTACTATTCACAACGGCTAGTTCATAATAATATTATAATAATATCTCATTTAGTGAAACTCGGTATTGCGTACTACACACGCTCTAGTGGAAGGTCGTAATTGCGTGTAGTGAAAGCCAAGTCAGGGATGTGTGTAGTGCAATCTCCTTTTGGTGTAGCGTACAACACAAGACATTAATTAAAAAGAATACTTTTCATAAAATCTCGGGGTGTTACATTTTATCTTTTATGATGGATATTACTACACCCTTACAATGAAGAGAGAGTAGGGAATCCATTGTCTTTATTGTGTTTTCTATTTATCAATTGAGCTTACCTAATTTTTTTTGTTCTTAACATGAAAACTCTTGATTTCATTTTCAATATGGATTGGATTATTTATAATAAATCCCAAATTGATTGCTATCTTCGATGATTCTCCTTTACTGCCCCCGATGGGGTGTGATATATATTTTAGGGAGAATGGGACTCAAGGTCGAGTAGATATGGACCTTAAAATATAAATTTGGGTAAAGTAATATCTATGTAAACTTTTTATATGGAGTTGGAATCAGTGAGTGATGATCTATCTCCATTTTTCATTGAGTTTCCTGATGTTTTTCTTTATGATTTTGTAGGTTCTTCATTGGTAATAAAAGAATAGTATTCTATAGATCTAGTGCCTAGTACTCAGCTGATGTGTATTCATTCTTATAGTATAGAACCATAAAAAATGAAAGAGTTAAAGACTCAGTTGGATGATCTGTTAAAGAATGGATTTGTACACCTGAGTGTGTCACCTTGGGTGACACCTATTATCTTTGCTAATAATGCTTATGGAACAGTTCACCCATGTGTTGATTACCAGAAACTAAATTGAGATATGGTGAAGAAAAATTATTTATTTACATGTATTTATGATCTATTTGACCAGTTGAAAGGGGTGAATTGGTTCTTAAAGACTGATCTTCTAACTGGTTATCAACAGTTGAAAATAAAAGAATCTAACATTTAGAAACCCAACTTATAGAGTAGGTATGACCATTACGAGTATGTTTTCTTGAAATTTGGTCTAAAAAATTATCCTATAGTCTTAATGGATTTGATAAAAAGAATATTTCATGAGTATCATGATTCATTTATGGTGGTCTTTGTGTATGACATCCTAGTTTACTCTCTGTTTGAGATGGATCATGTGAATCATTTGAGAGCAGTATTGGAATTGATGAGAAATCACTAACTTTATTCCATGCCATAGGTACATGATTTATAGATCTAAGAAGTGAATTTATTGGGAGATGTGGTCCCAAAACATGGAATCTTTGTTGATCATGATAAGGTGAAAGTTGTTATGATATGGGAGAAACCATTTAATGTTTTCAAGATTCATAGATTCTTAGGTTTGGTAGGTGTTGACGCTCATTTCCATCACAGAGTCTAAAGGAATGTAAAGGGAAATACCTTGGACCCAAAGTGATTCATCCTTTGAAGAAACATCAAAAATTTACAAAGGCATGAACCAAGATTCAAATGCGCTTAGGTCGCGCAAGTATACTTGCGCGCTGCCCATGGGCCGTGAAGGTGACTTGTGCGTCTTCTTTGAAATTCGACCATGGTCTTCTCCAACCTATAAATACCCCATGTGGGCCCCCCATTTGAGGAGGAAAAATTCCAGAAACTCAGATTTGAGCTCCTGGCAACCTAGTCTCTTCTCAATGCTTCCGAACACTTGTAAGGTAATTTCTTACCTAGAACAGAAGATCTTAAGAGGGGGGGGGAGGCCAAAGTGTTGAAACTCATCAACACTTGCGCGCCTAGGTGGCCAGCCCTTAAGTGAAATAGACACACTTGCGCGCTGCCTTAGCCCTTCAACATAACTTGTGCGCCTCTCTTCTGGAAGTCTCTAGGGGTAGAAATAAAGGCTTGATCCAAATCTCACCCAAGTTCTACCCCAAGGATTGACCATCACACAAGTACCCATGTGCCGTGTATGTAAACCTGCGCGACCAAGACTTGCGCACCCACGCAAGACTTTCGTACCGACCAAGACATGCGTGCCCCTCTTTTTTTGGGTCCCCTCCTACTTATTTCACCTCTCTTATCCCTATCCACCTATCCTCTTCAAGAGTAAGCCTTCAAAACTCTCTCCAAATCCATCTATGACATGATTTCCTTGTTGGATTCCTTATCTAAAAGGAATTATGTGGAACATATCTTAAAACCTAGAGATTTACATATATTTATGTCACTAAGGTTAGATATTTCATTCATTTCAACCTCATCCTTTAAAATGAAAGCATCCTTCACCTGGGCCTCATTTTCAGGAGTAAGACCTAGTCCGAGTTCTTTTGATTTGGGATTCCTTTTCACGAGTAAAACCAAATCACAAGTCCCCTAAAATGGGAATCCTCTTTAAGAGTAAGCCCCAATCATAATTTTCCAAATCTGGGCTTCCTTTTTAGGAATAATCCCCAATCTCAACATTCCCAAATATGGGAATCCTCCTCAGGAGTAAGCCCCAACCTTGATTCTCTTAACCTGGGATTCCTTTTCAGGAATAATCCCCAGTCTCAAAGTCTACAAATATGGGCCTCATTTTTTGGAATAAGTCCCAGTCAAAGTCCCTTAACCTGGGCCTCCTTCTTAGGAGTAAGTCCTAGTCTTAATTTCTCTTAACCAGTCTTAATTTACATTTGATATGGGCTTCCTTCTTAGGAGTAAAACCCAATAATAAGTCCCCTCCTAATTTTGGAATCTTCCTCAGGAGTAATCCCCAAGTTAGAGTATCCAAAATATCTATGAAGTACATATACCTTTATAGACCTTGTTCCCGGGTTTCTTCCCTGAAGTAAATCCTAATCTTAATCTATTTGGGCAGTCATACATACATAATCCCCATATCATTTCTTATGATGGCACAATTGTCTAGTTTTACCAATACCTCTTGTTTCTCACACAGAGCATGACTCACGTGAGCTTAGAGTGTAAAAGTAATAATGACACCTTTATTTGAGCCATCAATCATAAATAAACATCATACTCCCTTACTTGAACTACGTGGGTTCTTATTCCATTTCTAAAAAAAGGATACGTAGGTAGCCCATCTGCGGGTACGATCCCAACTCTGAAATAATCCATGTCCTTCTGAATGACAATAAACTTCAAGTGCCCAACTGAGTGGATTTAAAACCAGTATGGTCATCATAATGACCAAGAGACTTTTTATGTATTGAAGGATACCATTGACTAAGAATCTCTAACAAACACAGATGATTCTCTATCAATGAAGAACCTCGAATACATATAAAAGATTCTCTAAATCTCCTACATATCAATCATTGATTGTCAGATCTAAAGGAAATCTCATTTTATACTTGGTAATGTAATAAGGATTCAAGAACATAACTGAAATCTATAAAGAGAGTCCCGGAGTAGTCAATAATTCCCCAAAAAAAGGTGTGATGAGTCCGACCTCCCATCCTCTCGACCAATTCAAATTCCTAAGCCTCACCAGTCTACAACTAATGAGAGACTACATTTAGAAAGTAGGTCTAAATGGATATGGAATCATTAGATATTTCCGGTTCTACAAACAAACCCATTAGAAACAAATTGGAATGTTTTAACCTTTAATCAAAGAGGTCATCCCCAATTCCATAGGAAACAAAAAATGGTGAACCTGACGTGAATCTTTAACCAAGTTAAAATGATGTTTTACTTATTTGTTAAGACCCTATTTAAAACTCAATGAGAGGGCCAAAAAATCAATCAATAACATATGTGCTCATCCAAAAGATGTAGCAGCCAAACTTATCTTGATTATGTTTGTTATATCAAACATGCACTCTTTTCTGAGATCTTCTACATTACAATAATGTCTTCTCTTAAATTCACACTGGCGAATGCCTCTGCTGTGAAAAGATTTTCTGTGAATGCATCTGCTACTACTCCAACTGGATCGTCATCTTTACGAGGGTGACATCACCTACTCATCATCTTCAATTCCGGGTATCGAATGAAATGGTTAAGGAGTACCATCAACAGGGTACCATTCCAACTATGTAGGATGCTCAACAAGCCCTCCAAGTGAACAATTCACCCTGGTCGTCCGGACAACGACGACCAGTGATCAAGAAGCAGGAGGTTCTAACCACCATCTCTAACCGTTTTGGGTCGTTATCCCTGGAACACAACAACCATTCCATACCATATTCTGAGGAGGTGAATGAGAAGGCAGATCAGGGCCTTAATTCAAGGAAACAGGAGTCCTTCCAGAGGGCTCCCACCAACTATTTCCGCTAGACTTGTGCGGCAGTGCGCCCTCAACATGATGAGGGTGTCATCTCCAGGCATTCGGCTCAGGTTCCCCAAACCCGAGTAGGCAAGACGAACCACCATAGGCGACAACTTGTTAATAGTGAGCAGGTTCTTATCTCTTCCATTTCCGGAGAAGTCCACTAACCTAACTTGGTGGCAAGCAATGAGCGAGCACAAACACCCGTCCATTTTAATCCCGTTGTCTAGCAAACTCATCTGGCAGCAGCATGCCAATCCCACCAGAAAATTCCATAGGAGTACTATAGACAGGAACATAGACCTGTTTATAAATCATTGGCTACTCAGTAGGCTCGTCTGACTACATGTGATGGAGCCCACCAACCTAATGTGTTGATAACTGGTAAACAGGTACATACACCTATTTACACTCATCAATCCTACCAGCAGCCTCTCCTGCCAGTATTGAAGGAAGCTCATCAACCATGTTCGACAGAGTGCAATTAGCAGGCATGTACACCTGCTAGTATTGATCAAGACTACCAAAAATCTTGTTAGGTAGCATTCAGAGAAGTCAGTTGGAAAGCTCCGACGACAAATAGGAGGCAGACTCAACTCTCTGCCCCTACACATGAGTACTATCAGGATTCACTGATAGGAAAAGGAGGATAGGAGAAGGAACACACACCTACTCCAAGGACGGAATGGATGTATATCCCCGTTCCGGCTGCTGAAGTCATCAAGCACATTCTGTCAATGGTGAATGAGCAGAAGAAAATCCCTACTCATATTCTGGGTGACTGCCAGGATATTATAACAGCTTCAGCAGTATCTCAGGGAAAGACACATAAATCTATCCCTACCAGTGGAGTGACACATCAAAAGTTCACTCCGGAGAAGATACACACATCTGTTCCAGTCCAAGAGGGTTGTTGGGAGTACTCCCCCATATCATACCAAGTCAGGCACATACACCTGATTTGAGTGGATATAATCATCCTAACCTGATAATTTCTCCTGAGCAGGCACATACACCTGCCCATAATGACCACTTTTGTCAACAAGTGGTTCCTTAAACAAGTAATAATGCGTCTAAAAAGAAGACCCACCCAGCATAGTCAATAAATCAAGAGCCAATCTGTAACAAGGCCTTGCTCGATGCTGGAGTTCTTGATGCACTCAGACAACTATCTATTGCAACTCAAGATTCTACTCCCTCAGTTCCCAATAGTGGGAACATTAATTCTGAAGGTCTGCATTATATTCTTCCTCATGAAGGCTTGCTTCATGAAAATTTGGCCAATCTCGAAGTTTCATCTTCAGATGAGAGCCACAAGAACCCTCTGTGTGGCCAGAAGATCGAGGAGAAAAATGTTTCATCTTTTTCTGTAACCCACCATGGTGGTCCTCCCCATGACAATGAATTTAGCTGTGAAATTCCTCTCCGCAGTAGTGATTCACATTTCTTGGAAAATTCTCCAACAGACAATGTAGTGATGAGAAATCCCTCTTATCTTGAGGCACTTACAAATGTGAATCCAGTCATGTATGATTCTTTACCACTATCAGGTGAAACACTTTCTCAATTAGAAGATAGCCTGGGGTGTATGTCATTATCTGAACCACCCCTGGGTCGTTCATCTTCTAGTGTAATCAGTGAATTCTCTACCAATATTGTTGAATCCAATAAATCAGCAAGGAAACACCAGATTTGGTCTAATCAGGTAGAAGAATCTTCATTGAATGATAAAGAGGAAGTACTGAATATGAGAAAACAACTGGCGAAAGGTGAAGTTCCAGTTATGTTTGGACCTTTGACTGATTCTTAGTATGAAATTCCAGAAATGTTGATAGAAGATGGAATTCATGATATTTGTCTCAACATATGGAAAACTATTTGTCAGTTGAAAAAGAAAATATTATCTTATGATGAATATGAAAATAATGTCAAGATAATAGAAGGGTTACAATGCTAAATTGATTTGGCATCTCTCTCAGTTTCTCGACATCCAAAGGCTGAAAAACAGCAGAGATCCCTTCAGCGTTCATGCCTTGGTGCACTAAGAAGATTGCGCCAGTTAATTTCCAATGAACCATCTGGTATTCATATCATGGGATGGGGTGTTCACATAGCACTACATTTCACTGTACAGTCCAGTCAGCAAAGCCCGCTGAAGATGGTCTCATGAAATGTTATTTCCCATGGACGGCCACAGTCAATGGGTTTTTTTTGTAATAAAAAGATTTCCCAAGAACATGCCACAACTAGTTCCTCTAAAAATCAAGCATACAGAGAAAAAGTTGTTGAATTACTCCTACATCATGTAAAAAAGAATATTGAACAGGCCTCTCGTTTGGAGCAAGCACATCATCAAGTGATAGAAGTTTCATAAATCATCCAACGGTCTTTTGAGTCGGGTGATAAAAGTGGATGCAGGTTGATGCATCTAGCTAATTTTCGGACTAAAGTATGCAAGATCAAGAGAGGTTTCAAGAAAGTCTCAAATATAGCATGTGAAGAACTGCCGCAGCTTGCCAGACTGGGTACTCTTTTAACCCAACCCTCAGAATCAACAAATCGGATTTGAAGAGTTGAGCAGGAACAACCCCAGTCCATCGGACTGAGGACTTTTTCAAATCCTCAATCCCTCCCTCAGAGAAAGTTAGTCTTCTATCGATTGGGGAAGAAGCCTCAAGAAGAACGAAGAGCCAAATTATCAGGAGATTCCATCAAAATTACGGTTTGTCAAGAAGCTCTTGAGGGATCGAATCAACAAAAGTCAATGTCTCATCAAGGACATGGAAAAAGACAATATCACAGAAATGACGATAGAAGGGATGAAATGAATTATGCATCAATTAATGTCATCAAAACCATTGTTGTTGATCCACCAGATGAGGTTCACTCAGAGGGATCAGATGAAGAAGTTCCTGCTCAAGAAGTTGTACGAACAGACACAAATGAAGAAGGTGTGCGTACACGAAATCAAAGGATTACTCAGAACCTAGGTAATCCTTCAAGTAACCCACTTCCCCCTCTCTGAAAGGTGTCCAATAAGGGGAAAGGAATGAATCAGGTTACATACCCTTCCTCTGGAGAAGGCCAATCACTCTCACTAGAGCAATGATTTCCACAACAAGAGGAAGAAATGAAGGAATTAAAGAGGATGAATGCAGAACTACTTCAGGGTAGTCTTCCTCCTAAGCGCGATGGAGTCAGTCAGCCAAAGGAATTTTTTGTGGCTAATAATATTGATAAAGAATATCCTCCTTTATCAGTACACCCTCACAGGTCTAATCCTACGGGTCAAGTGCAACAACAATCGACAATGCTTCAATCGGTTGCAATACCAGCTACCACATCTGTCCAAGCTTCAGTCATTTCACCTGTTCAGATCCAAGCCCAACCGAATGTTTCTCAAAATTTAATAACTAATATAGATTCATTAACAGCTCGGTTGGAATCTATAGAAGGAAAGCGTGCACTAGTTCAACCAGAGAAGAGAGCTTACCTTGAATGGGTTGATGCAATTCCCCCCATCAAGTTTTTCAAGTACCACATTCCCAATCTTTAATGGTTCAGAAGACCTACAGAAACACTTAACACATTTTGTTTCTCGTTGTGATCCTATGATGGGAACCCTTCAGTAATAAGAATAAGTTAAGATTAGGTGTTTTGTATAGTCATTACAAGGACCTAATTTTTTCTGGTACACAAGCTTGCAATCCCAGTCAATTACCAGATGAGAGGATCTTCGCTAAAAATTCCTTCTTCAGTTTAGCTCAACATTTCCAAAGACAATATTTTTTTATCTTAAAAACTGTAAGCAAAGGGAGAATGAAAGGGTCTCAGATTTCATTTCTCGCTAGAAGGGATTAACATATTCCCTAATCTTAGCACTCACTTAAGAGGAATTGTTGCCAATCTGTGTGGATAATTTACATGATGAGTTGCGCACACCACTGATCCCTGTGAAATACACAGGAGGGTTTCGAGACCTTACATAAATCACTCAACAGATTTAATAATCTCTTATAATGACTAAGGATAAAGATAGTGTAATTGCATCAGCTCCAGGAATGAGAATGGGTAAAGCAGAGACTACTACATTTATGCTTAAACAATCACATATAACTTCTTCTACTTAAAACCTTCATCTTCTCGAAGGGATCCACCTCCCGAGAACCAACAACAGAGGCCATTTCGTCAAGATGATCAACGAGATCAAAGACGGAAAAAATTTGAGGATATAAAGAGCAAAGTTTACTCTTTCCGAAATGAACAAGTTTCTGGTTATTTAATTTCAGCTCTAGAAAATAATTTGGTTCAATTACCAAGGCCCAAGAGGCCAAACAAGGAAAAAGATGAAGAGCTTCCCAACTATTTCCCATTTCATCAAATGTTGGGGCATCCCATTTAAGAGTGTTTTGTTTTCAAAGACCTCATGCAAAAAATGGTCGATTTGGGACAAGTCAAACTGAAAGGTTCTTCAGCTCAGATAGCATGTGTTACTGCTACAGATCAAGAGGAGGAAGGCGAGTGGCAAGAAGTCAAGAACAAAAATGCACAAAAATATAATTATTGGATGGTTAGAAAAATGATCAAAAAAACTCATGCTATTTTGTAAACATAATTGTAGAAACCAATTGTGTCTTTTTCCATTAATGCTGCAGTAAAACCCTCTTCACCAGAGGGAAAATCCTAAAATAACGGCATAATTCAAAGAAAAAGGAACAATCAGAAAAAGATGAGTATGTGTCAAAGACCAAGTTTTCTTTGACTCTGGCAGATTTTATTCCATCTACTTTTAAGCAATGGGCACTGACCCACCAAACGGAACAACATAAATAGGCTAATCAGGCAGAGTCTTCATCGAATGAAGAGTTGATCTTCGGTTTTGTTAATATGATTCTATTAACAGATCCATATGCCAGTCATAGTTTCGATTTTGATGAGCCCGAGTTCCCTGTATCAAATAGAGGAATCAGAGGAAGTTCTAGAAGCTCGTGATACAAGGGAAGACAAGGATCTTTCAGAGGCCTCTATTCTAATTTTACCCATGCTAGAACTGTGTATGCGGCTGAAACTCGCGGCAGATCCCTTCAACGAGATCAAAAAGAACAAGCAAGTTCTTCTACACAAGGAAGACTCAGTCCTGGCACAATTATTTTGGAAGATCAGTTGAAGGTTCTATATTCTTCCTCTCAGTAAGTAAATATATATAATCGGTCTAATCTTCCAAAGCCAGGAGTACTACCAACTCCTATCCCGGTACAAGATGCATCAACTTCCAAAGAATCAACTTCCAAGGCACCTGCTAAAACACATGTTCCTATTGGGAAACACAGACCTTTGGATCAAAAGTATGATGTATTGAAACACCTGGCCCAAGTACCTGCCAAGTTATCAATCCTGGATGCTTTGAATTTATCAAAGGATCTTTAGAAGGCACTCATTGATGCTTTATCAAGTCCTCAAGAGTTTGAAACTGAAATTGCTGCAGCTGAAGCCTACCATGTAGAGAATAATCCGGTAGAATTCCATGCAGTGATATCTTTTACTGATGAAGATGAAGATGATGTCATGCATGGACATATTAGACCTTTGTACTTATCTGGCTAGGTCAATGGTGTAGACGTCTGAAGAGTTTTCATTGATAATGGGTCAGGAGTCAACCTCATCCCCATTCGTACACTTCATCGATTGGGCCTCACAGAATCTGATTTATCTCCTTCTACTTTGATGTTACAAGGATATGATAAAAATTAACAAGAACCACTGGGCGAGATTACACTCAGAACTCAGTTTGGAGATCTTGTATCCAATTCAGATTTCATGGTTTTTGATCAAGACTCAGCCTTCAACATATTTCTTGGAAGACCCTAGCTACATCGACATGCGACTATCCCTTCATCATACTATCAATGTCTCAAATATTGTTTCGATGGTCAAGTTGGGACATTTTATGGTGATAAGGCCCCGTTCAAGACATGTAAATCTCAATACATTGAGGCGGAATTTTGTCACATGAAGGGAAATGAGAAATCCACAACAAAGAAGATTACCAAAGTTAATGCCCCATATGGTTTGGAAAAGATTTAAGTAAACCCATTTACACATGTGAGTATAGATTATGTGTTGTCTATCAGTTAAATTGATAGGATATACCCAAATCAAAATACTCTTATGGAAACTTCCATAATGTCAATTACGACAATCAAGCCAGACAACATAGGAGAAATTGGTGATTCACCAAGCAATGATGAAAGCTAAAATGGATATGTCTTTAGTTCATTTACTCAAATCCAACAAGTCTATACTTCGTTAACTAGGCTAGAAGAAGTTATAGCAATGTCATAAGAGAATTATGATGTTGATTCTCAATCCATCATCTACTCTATATTTCCCAAGGAAGACCCTTCATCATCAATAGGGTTGGAAATGGAAGCTTCTTCTTCAGGATGTTCAAATTTCAACATCTCTTCTGATCATGGATATTCTACTTCATCATCTACTATGCAAGTAGAAATAGAAGAAATAACACTTATTGAAGAAGAGGAGGAAGATCTCAGGGATGCTCCTCCAGCATTTGAAGAGGGTATCTCTACCACCGTGGATGAACTCAGAGAAATAAATCTGGGTACAAAAGAAGATCCCCGCCCCACTTTAATTAGTGCTTCTATGACTCTTTAAGAGAAAGAGATGTATATTTCATTCTTAAAGAATAATCGAGATATATTTTCTTAGAAATATACATAGATGCCAGGGCTTGATCTTTATGTTGTCACTCATCGTTTGGGTTTTCCAGAAGAACATCATGGATTCAAACAAGCCGCTAGAAGAACATACCCAACCTATGCTTACAAAATTGAAGCTGAAGTGGATAAGCTCATCAAAGCTAACTTTGTCAAGGAAGTTCAATATCCTAAGTGGTTGGCTAATATTTTCCCAGTGAAAAAGAAGAATGGGAAAATTAGAGTTTTCATTGATTTCAGATATCTTAATCGGCATTGTCCTAAAGATGGTTTTCTAGTACCGATTACAGAACCCTTAATTGATGGAACAGCTGGATATGAAGCACTTTCCTTAATGGATGGATATTCTGGATATAATCAAATCCTAATGGCTACAGAAGAAGAAGAATCAATAGACTTCATAGCCTCTCAAGGTGTCTTTTTCTATCGGGAAATGCCCTTTGGCCTAAACAATGCAGGCGCAACATATCAGCGTGCCATGCATCGTATCTTCAAACCCTTTTTAGGGATGTTTGTTGAATGTTATGTGGATGATTTGGTGGTTAAATCCAAAAAACTTTCTAATCATTTGGCTGATTTGGAAATCATATTCCACAAACTTCGGCAACATAATTTGAAGATGAACCCATTAAAATGTGCTTTTGGGGTAACCTCAAGAAAATTTCTCTACTTTGTTGTATGACATCGTGGTATCGAAGTCAATACTAAGAAGAAAAAGTCAATCCTTGGTATGTTACCTCCTCGAAATTTGAAATAATTGAGAGGACTTCAAGGACACTTAGCCTATATTCGGAATTTCATCGCCAATTTAGAAGGAAAAAGTTTACCCTTCACCAAATTGATGAATAAGGGAGTCACTTACAAGTGGATTGAAGAATGTCAAGAAGCATTCAATATTCTCAAGAAGTATCTCTTGAGTCTACCAGTGTTAATGCCACCTGTTGAAGGAAGACCACTTATCCTCTATGTGACAGCATTAGAGTGATCATTAGGTGCATTTCTTGCTCAGAAGAATGATGCTGGGAATGAAAAAAACCTCTACTATCTCAGTCAAACTATGCTTGAAGTAGAAACCCGATATTCAAATATTGAGAAGGTCTACCTAGAATTAATCTTTGTAGTTCACAAGTTGAGACACTACCTGCAACATCACGAGGTCCAATTGGTATCTCGCAATAACCCGCTAAAATTCATCCTTAGTCGTCCAATGCTTACAGGACGTCTAACAAGACGAGCAGTTATTTAGCAGCAATTTGATATTCAATATGTGTCTCAAAAGGCAATAAAGGGCCAAGCTCTGGATGATTTCCTTGCTGAACATCCTTCAGTAGAAGATAAATATTTAGATATTGAAATTATTGATGAGGAAGTATTATTTATTCAATATAGTTTTCAAACATGGGAAATGTACTTTGATGGTGCTTCCAGAAGTCCAACATGGAGGAAAATGGAAGATCCTAAGTTCAACAAAGTTGGGTTAGGAGTTGTACTCATTTCCCCAGAAAAGGCATTGCTACCTTATTCCTTCTCATTATTGGGAGGCGGTACATATAATGAAGTAGAATACCAAGATCTTATCGCAGGATTGGAGTGGGCGCTTCAAGCATTAGTGAATCACTTAAAGGTGAAAGGTGATTCAGACCTGGTAATCAAACAAGTCAGTGGGGATTACACAATCAAAAAATAAGACCTAATCCCTTTGCATGATTACTTCAGAGAGTTAATGGCAGAGTTTCCTTTTGAACTGACATTTTCTTATGTCCCAAGATCACAAAATTCCCATGCTGATGCACAGGCTAATATAGACATAGCTCTGGAAGATCCAAATCGGGACGAGACAACCATTAGTATTGCCCACCGTTGTACAATTTCACCTTATGTTCAAATCAGAACAGTGGAAATCAATGAAATTAGTCCCATATTTGAACCATATTGTCATACTACAGGATGGATGACACATATCAGGGAATACCTTCAAAATGGAACACTTCTTCCAGATAGAGCCGGGAATGAACAAGTCCAGAGACGTGTGGTCAATTTCACTCTTTTTGATAGCCCAGATCACTTAGAGAAAAATCTCTACAAGCGTGGTTTTGATGGATTTCTCTTCAGATGTATTGATGGTGAAGAGATAATGGCTGTCATGAAATAAGTACATGCAAGAGTCTGTGGTTCCCATCAGTCTGGACATAGACTATCTAATAAAATTTTAAGGCTTGGATACTTTTGGCCTTCAATGATACAAGATTGTGTTGATTTCACAAAGAAGTGTCATTCATGCCAAGTACATGCAAACTTCATTCATCAACCCCCAGAGTTGCTTCATACAGCTAAATACTCGTGGCCATTTTCCACATGGGGAATGGATGTAGTGGGAACTTATCCTTCGGCTACATCCAAGAAGTTTAAGTACATTCTTACTACTACTGACTTCTTTTCCAAATGGGCAGAGGTAATACCCCTCAAAGAAGTCAGTTTTAAATGAATTTTTTTCTTCATCAAGTCTAACATCATTACCAGATTTGGTGTCCCTCATACCATATTGACGGACAATGGCACCAACTTCTGTTCATCCGAGGTGAGGAAGTTGTATCAAGAATATAACATCAAATCCGACCATTCATCTCGATATCATGTAGCAGCCAATGGCCAGATAGAAGCTTTCAACAAGACTCTGTCAAATATACTACAAAAGATGGTGGATAAAGATAAGAAGTCAAGGCCTGATAAAATCTTTCATTCCTTATGGGCTTATTAGACCACCACCCTCACTACAACACAGTCAACTCCATATTCACTGGTATATGGAATGGAAGCAGTATTTCCCATTGAAGTTCAATTACCTTCACTCAGAGTATCCATTTGTGACCAGTCATCTATAGATAAACAATCTCAAAAGCAATTGGATGAATTGGAACAGTTATATGATAAAGGATTGTGCACCATACACCACTTAGAAGTCTATCAGAATCAAATAACACGATCTTTCAACAAAAAAGTTTGTCTTCGTTTATTCGTTCCGGGAGAATTGGTATTAGTTCTCAGAACTCCAATGATACCAGGAAAGAAACCTCCCAAGCTTGAGCCAAAATGGGAAGGACCTTATTCAATACAAAAGGTCTACTCTAATGGAGCTTATTCTTTAATCTCAATGGATGGAGAACTCATCTCTACTCCAACCAATGCCATATTTCTAAAGAAATATTTTGTATAAACACAAAATACATCTATGGTCCATGCATATGACCTTAAACTATTTTTATTACTTTCGTCCAGCAAGATGTTAAACTGCATAACCAAGGGTCCATGCATACGACTTTAAACTATTGGCACTTACGTCTAACATGATGTTAAACTGTGGTGTCCTAACTACATGACACTAAACTGTACAGAAGTCCCTTACGTCCAGCAAGACGTTAAACTGCATAACCAATGGTCCATGCATACGACCTTAAACTATTGGCATTTATCTCATCCAGTAAGACGTTAAACTACATCATCATCCACAGTCCATTCATACAACCTTAAAATATTCACACCTTCATCCAACATGACGTTAAAATGTGTCCCTTTCATCGTCCTATACGATGTTAAACTACACAATAACGGTCCATGCATAGAACCTTAAACTATTCGCACCATCGTCCAACATGACGCTAAAATGTATCGTCCCTTTTTGTACAACATGACATTAAACTGTAAAAAAGTCCCTAATACGTCCAACATGATGTTAAACCTTGTCCTATTTTTTCTTTACTGCATGACATCAAACTGCATAGTCCCCCTTTTGTCCAACATGACATTAAAATGTATTTTGTACCTGCTACATGACACTAAACTGTGCAGTACCAATAGTCTTAACTGCAAGACTTTAAACTGCATAGTCCCTTTATATTTCCTACATGACATTAAATTGTGCATCATTAAGGTTGTTGCTACCTCTTGTTTCTCACACCGAGTATGAATCACGTGATCTCAGAGCAAACTTCAACCATAACACCCTCTCTGGGCCGCTAACCACGTGTAAGTCCCAACAAAAATTTTTTAGTTCGTTGTCCCCAAGAACAACTTGATCATTAATTCATTCTTTAATTGAACTACGCGGACTTCTATCCTTGCCTTCTAGGCTGGGTACGTAGGCAACCTCCCAAGGATCAAGCCCAAAACCAATCTCTTCACATTGGTTCACATTTGTCCTTGCTACATGACGTTAAACTGAACAACACCGTTTGTCCTGTATGACAGTAAACTACAACATTATTTGATACCCTCACCTGATAGGAAATCATTATTTACATTGATATCCAATCATGTTATATTTCAAAGACTATGTGCATACATGGTTATTCCTGAACCTTTTATCTTGGGTCAAACCATCATTGCACTAAAGTCCCCTTTCCCCCTTCACATGTATGAACCAAATCTATACAGAGGGTATTTCAAGAACTATGTGGGCTTGATTCGCATCCTTATGGGATACGTAGGAATGTTAGAGTGTCCCTAGAATCCATCCCCAAGTCTTTTGGGCCTAACCCCAAATTCCACATTCAGTCCCCTGGCTGAAAAGTCCCTGTGAAAACACACACTGTGTATTTCTTGTAATGGTCCAAGTTCTATGACCCTAAACTAAGATCTCTTACACTTTCGTCCCACATGACGTTATACTGTATTGCAAGAACTACGTATGGCTTGATTCCCATCCTTATGGGATACATAGTGAAGTCCAATATTTCAATTCAGGACCCATCCATAACATGATTATGGTTAGCATTGATCTGTATATCATTACATACAGTGGAAAATACCCATTTTTTATGTGTCATAATCCTAGTCTTAAATAATTCCAGATCTTCATAACCCTTTTCTTGACTTCTGGTCACAAAATGTCCAATTTCTGAGAGTTCTTTTTCCTGACTATGCAGCATGTTCCCTTAGGTGGCCTTGCATAAACAGTCTACATAACAGACTTGTCATCCAAAAGATACTATTATTTGACTATGCATCCAATTCCCTTAGGCGTACCTCCGTAATTCAACCCCCTAACAGGTTTGTTAAATAATCTTAACATCATTCTTGGGAAGAATACAAATTTTGTCCTTATTGGTCTTATCAACAATATGTAAAAGATCTGCAAAAATATATCCATCCTTAACATATTTTCCCCATGTTATTTTTCATGATATGAAAGTATTCAAGTCTGTAGTTTATATTTCTCTTCCCTACGTTTGGGTCAGACCTTCATAGGAGTGACATTCATCCAGTTCTTAGAAAATCTTGCATGGAAATATCTTCTTCATATTCATGTACCTCTCTCCATACATCAAACTCTATGATTTGGAAAATTTGAATCTCCATAAACTTCCCCTGGATTTTTAAAAGTAAAAAAGAAAATTTCTGAGAGTTCTTTTGCA
This sequence comes from Viscum album, assembly GCA_963277665.1. Taxonomy (NCBI): domain Eukaryota; kingdom Viridiplantae; phylum Streptophyta; class Magnoliopsida; order Santalales; family Viscaceae; genus Viscum; species Viscum album. The sequence goes on along the minus strand of OY728145.1, from coordinate 684,244,973 downwards.
TGACTATGCAGCACGTGCCCTTATGCGGTCTTGCATAAATAGTCTACATAACAAACTTGTCAGCCAAAAGATAATATTATTTGACTATGTAGCCAATGAACTTAGGTGGCCCTGCAAAATCCAACCCCCTAACGGGTTTGTTAAATAATGGTAACTTCATTCTTGGGAACTACTTCTTCTAATGCCTTTTAGCCCATTTTCATATCATTCCTCAGATTCAAAATTTCTTTAAGTCATAGTTTACATGTTTTCCTTCATACTTGAGTGTGGTAAAATGTTTTCAGATAAATTGTCAAGGAATTGAGTCAATTTTAACCCATTCATTCAAATCTATTTCGACCTTAAACATTAGCCTTTTTATGTCTGACGTGCATGACTTAAAACTTCCCACAACAGACAATGGAACTCTGAATAAAAGTCAAGTCCCAGCTCACTAAACGTACATTTTCGTATGATTTAGGTTATATTGAGAAATTAAAAAATTCAAAGTTTATAGGGTTATTTATAATAATCCTAGTAAAAATCCAACTATGCTTACTAGGCCCATTTTCTTAGGTAAAAATTTAAAGCAGGTAGCAAAAGAAGGTAAGAACAAATGATTGAGGATGAAAGTGTTTTTCATTGATGCACAAGAGTTAGAAGGACATCCACAGACTAGAGCCTATTTTGTTTTTCAGGAATTAGAAAAGGATTTCAACATAACTCTTCATTTGATTTACGACATCCCAAGCTTTATCAAAAGCCACCAAGAATTCATTCATTCAACTGGATACAATAAGAGATGCAGTGATACCAGCTCTTCTGGGAACAATTTTAAAAGAATGTTCTTGAGTGCGGTTTGAGAAAATTTTCTGCTGATCAAACAGTGACTCTGTTTCTGTTCAAGATACTTGGAAAATGGATACATGGATTCGAGAATGAAGCATTGGAAGTAAAGAGCCATTTTGAGAGAGTACTATTTTCAGATATTGTTCTAATGCCATGTTTGTCTTTTCTCCACCAACTGGTAGTGGAAAACATTTCATCCCATGGGTTTTCCATTTTAATATCTTCCAGGAAATGGTATTGAGGAAAAATTTGAAAGTTCACACCATTGTTGTTGCTCTTAATGCACAGAATAACCTAAACAGAGGAGTAGCAGTGCAGCTGCATCTCAGGCATATAGTTCTTTTCATCTAGAACGTTGACTCCTTGCTAATGACCATGCCCATACAGATCCAGGTATATGCTCTACGGGAAATTTACATGATAATTATTCAGGTACTTAGCCAAATCTGGGAGAGTGCTGTCATAGACGGTATAGTAATCATGGACAATGGTGCTCATCATGTCATCAATTCGCTTGCTATCCAGTTCATTAGCCATTCCGATTCTCTTGGAAGCCATTTAATCTGCACAAAGGTTGAATAAATTAACTCTTAAATGGGTTGATTTTTTATAAAATTTGTGAACAAATTTGAAGAAATGGAAAAGGAATTATGGTGCACAAGTATAAATTTGCGTGCTCAACAGAACTTGCATGCCACATGTTCCTTGGTTTTCTTCTTTTCCTTAGAGTCACATCCTCATTTCTTTCGGATCCAACTCTGAGGGGGGACTTTTGTTGATTCTCCTTTCTGTTATAGAGTCTAAAGGAATGTAAAGGGAAATACCTTGGACCCAAAGTGATTCATCCTTTGAAGAAACAACAAAAATTGACAAAGGCATGAACCAAGATTCCAATGCACATAAGTCATGCAAGTTTCACCAAGGTCGCGCAATTATACCTTCGTGCCGCCCATTGGTCATGCAGGTGACTTTCACGCCTTCTTTGAAATTCTCCCAGGGTATTATCCAGCTTAAAAATACCCCCTGTGGGCCCCCATTTGAGGAGGAAAATTCCAGAAACTAAGATTTGAGCTCCCGTCACCCTAGTCTCTTCTCAAAGCTTCCGAACACTTCTAAGGTAATTTCTTACCTAGAAAAAAAGATCATAAGAGGGGGGGGGGGGGGCTAAGTGTTTAAACTCATCAACACTTGCGCACCTAGGTGGATAGCCCTTAAGGGAAATGACCACACATGCACGCTGCCTTACCCCTTCAACATAACTTGCACGCCTCTCTTCTAGAAGTCTCTTGGGATAGCATTAAAGTCTTGAGCCAAATCTCTCCCAAGTTCTACCCTAAGGATTTACCGTCGCACAAGTACCCATGTGTCGCGCAGGTACACCTCCGCGACCAAGACTTGCACCCCCACGCAAGACTTGCGCACCGACCATGACTTGCGCGCCCCTCTCTTTTTGGGTACCCCTCCTGCCTATTTCACCTCTCTTATGCCTATCCACCTATCCTCTTCATGTTTAAGCCTCCAAAACTCTCTCTAAATCCATATATGGTATGATTTCCTTGTTGGATTCCTTATCTGAATGGAATTCTGTGGAACATCTCTTAAAACCTAGTGATTTACATATCTTTATGTCACTAAGGTCAGAGATTTCATTCATTTCAACCCCATCCTTTAAAATGAAAGCATCCTTAACCTGGTCCTCCTTTTCAAGAGTAATCCCCAGTCCATGTTCTTTTGATTTGGGATTCATTCTCAGGAGTAAAACCAAATCACAAGTCCCCTAAACTGGGAATCCTCCTTAGGAGTAATCCCCATTCATAATTTTCCAAATATGGGCTTCCTTTCAAGAGTAATCCTCAGTCTCAATGTTCCCAAATATGGGAATCCTCCTCAGGAGTAATCCCCAACCCTGATTCTCTTAACCTGGGATTCCTTTTCAGGAATAATCCCGAATATCAAAGCCTACAAATATGGGACTCATTTTCCCGAATAAGTCCCAGTCCAAGTCCCTTAACCTGAGCCTCCTTCTTAGGAGTAAGTCCCAGTCTTAATTTCTCTTAACCGGTCTTAATTTACTTTTGATCTAGGCTTACTTCTCAGAAGTAAAACCCAATCATAAGTCCCCTCCTAATTTGGGCATCATCCTCAGGAGTAAGCCCCAAGTTAGAGTATCCAAAATATCCATGAAGTACATATACCTTTATGAACCTTGTTCCCGGGTTTCTTCCCTGAAGTAAATTCTAATCTTCATCTATTTGGGAAGTCATACGTACATAAGCCTCATATCATTTCATATGATGGAAAAATTGTCTAGTTTTACCAATTCCTCTTATTTCTCACACCGAGCATGACTCACGTGAGCTTAGAGTGTAAAAGTAATTATGACACCTTTCTTTGATACATTGATCATAAATAAACATCATACTCCCTTACTCGAACTACATGGGTTCTGATTCCTTTAAAAAAAAAGGATACGTAGGTAGCCAATCTGCAGGTATGAACCCAACTCTAAAATAATCCATGTCTTTCTGAATGACAATAAACTTCAAGTGCCCCATTGAGTGTCTTTAAAACTAGTATGGTCATCATAATGACCAAGAGACTTTTTATGTATTGAAGGATACCATTGAATAAGAATCTCTAACAAATATAGATGATTATCTATCAATGATGAACCTCAAATACATATAAAAGATTCTCTAAATCTCATACATATCAATCATTGTTTGTCAGATCTAAAGGAAAGCTCATTTTATACTTGGTAATGTAATAAGGATTAATGAACATAAATTAAATCTATAAAGAGAGTCCAGAAGTAGAAAATTATTCCCCTCAAAAAGGTGTGATGAGTCCGACCCCCATCCACTTAACCAATGAAAATTTCTAAACCTTATCAGTCTATAACTAATGAGAACCTAACTTTGGAAAGTACGTCCAAATGGATATAGAATCATTGGATGTTTCTGGTTCTACAAACAAACCTGTTAGAAACTGACTGAAATGTTTGAACCATTAATCAATGAGGTCATCCCCAATTCCAGAAAAAACAGTAAGGTATTATCACTAATTTGTAATGTATTTATTTAATTTGGATTCTCTGATGAACACACTCACTCAGAAAATGTAAATTTTGTTTTGGATGAAAAATTTCAGAGTTCTTTTTTTGAGATAAAATATCTTTTGACGTTTGCATCGATGTTGAATCTTATAAAGGTTGGGCGAGGCTATGTGGTACTCTTTGACGCATTAGGTTTGGGTTTGGTATGTGCTATTATGTAGGGTGATTATGTGGTGGCCTATGTCTCTTGAAAACATAGTCCATAGAAGAAGAATTATTTGACCCATTACCTTGAACTCACAACAATGATGCATGCACTTAATAATTGGCAGTATTAACTTTTCATAAAAAATATTATTGTATATTCCAACCACAAGATCCTGAGTAATATATTATCTAATTTTTTTTTGAATCTCCACTAGAGGTGTTAGAAGAAGTACCTGTAGTCTTTTGATTTTGACATTTATTATACACCAGGAAAGGGAATGTCATTGCTTATGTGTTGAGTAGGAAACATATGACCTATGATATATAAGAATAATCAGAATAGTGGAACTTGATGGATCTTTTTATATAGTTTCATATAGGAGTTTGGGAAATATGGTCCAAGGTTGTCTAGTTTAGTGTTTACTTAACCATTATTCTTCTCGAGATGATTATTCGGGAACAAAATATTGATGATTAATCTGATAGAATTAAAGACTCTATTTATGGTGGGGAGACTATTGATGAGTTCTCATTATCTATGGAGGATATTCTATGTTTTCGGAATTGGTTTTTTGTGCCATTGTCTATGAAAAAATATATGATGGGGATTGTCATAATTCCAAGTGGCATGTGCATCCAACAACCTAAAAGATATTTTATGACATGAAGTGATGATTATGGTTGATTGGTATGAGATGTGACATTGATAATGTTGTCTCTCATTGTTATATTTTCCAATAGGTTAAGGCCAAGAATCAGAGACCTTTATGTATACTTCAAAAATTTTGGTGCTGACTTGGAAGTGGGATGAGATTTCCATGGACTTTTTGGTTGGGTTGCCTTATACACCAAGAAAGAATAATACAATATGTGATATGAACAATATGTCATCCAAATCAGAAACATTTATACCCATTTGTGATATAAACAAAGTTAAGGAGTTTTTAAATCACTATGTTAAAGAAATTTTATGATTTTATAGAGTTTCATATGCCATAGTCATTGATAGAGATCCCAATTTTACCTCTCATTTTTGGCGAGGCCTTTAAGAGGTGATGGGATCATAGGTTCATTTGAGTATAACATACCATCTATAAATGGATGGTTAGAAAGAGAGGTTTATACAGATTCTTGAGAATATTCTTCCTTCTTATGTCCTTGATTTTCTTTGGATCTTAGGAAGAACATTTGGTTATTGTTTAGTTCACTTGCAACAGTAGTTACTAGTCAATAATTAGAATGGATTATTTTGAGTCCTTGTATGATAGGCAGTGTAAATAATCATTGTGTTGGTCAGAGATCGGTAAAATTTACTTGGTTGAAATGAGTTTGGTTCAAGAGACGTCGTAAAATATTTAGTTGATTCATCGGAGAATGATGATGACATATAGCTGATAAAAATCTTAAACTGATCACCATCCTATATTGTTGGAGTTTTCAGTTGGTGACCATGTGTTCTTGAAATTTTCACCTTTTTTGGGTCCTCAAATTGTTGGGAGACAATGGGGGCTTGCTTCTCATTTTGTGGGATCTTTTGAGGTTTTGAGGAGGTGGGGAAAGTGAATTACCATTTATCACTTTATCCATAGTTAATTTTGATACATAATATGTTCTATTGTAACTTTGAAGGTATCTTTGTGACCCATCTCATGTATTAAGTTGGGAGGATCTTGATGTTGAATTATATTTATCCGTGACTACACACCCAGTCAGTATAGTTGATTCTAAGACAAAGTTACTTCATGGGAGGATGATACCTTTGGTCTGTGTTCTATGGAAACATAGTTCTGATTCTCCTGATACTTGGTATAGGGAGGCTCTAACACCCCAAGGATTGAAAAATAAATTTAAATCGATGAAAATTTGTTTTAATTAGATATTTATAACTAGCCTTTAAACATAAATTTTTCACTTCTATGTTTTGAATTTCAAAAAATGGTCATCTACAATTGTGATCAGTAAGTTATTTGGAGTCAGAACGAACTTATTTTTTGGTGAATAGTAACATACCATTATGAATAGTAATATGGACCTAATGAATAGTAAATTGTATTATTATTTTATATTTTAAGGCTTTAAGATAATTTCAACTTGATTAATTTTTCAAGGTGTTAAAAAAAGATCTATAGATTTAAAAATTTTATTTTTCAATAAAATTGTGATTTTAAATAAAAATTAAATTAATAGTATTTAAAAAACTATTTTCAAAAAATTGAGTTCATTTTTAACTTATAGATGTTAAAAAATGGTTAGGGTGAGTTTTTTTGAATTTTTCTAAAATTCAGGTTTTTTTGATGAATAGTGAAATACAGTAAAATACTGTATATTCAAATTATCAGTTAAATACAATATTTATGACATCATAAGTGATGTAAGCCTACTTGTTTCAAACTCAAATTCCATTATTACTATTTTGTGTCACATGAATTAATACTATTCATAGTTTTGTGCAAAATTATTATAATAATTATTAAAATAATGTAAAATACCTCCTTTCCTCCACTATAAATACCACCATCATTCCCCTCTTCCTACCACACCACTCTATACTTGATCATTACCTATGTTCTTCCCAGTAAGCCTTCCAATGTTCATTACCACGTCTTAGAGATGTTGGTATCACCAAAAGTCCAAAAAAAGGCCTTAAGAAGGATTTCAAGAAGAAGAGATCAAGAGATAAACATCCTCTTTTGTTTTCATTGTTTTCGTTTCATTTTAGTTTCCATTCTTCTTCTTTCCTAACATCCCCTTATCCAAGAGGAATGAATGATACAGTATATTACCTATTCCCTATTTCATTATGTTTATGGAATACTCACCATTATACTTCTTCTCCTCTCCCACTTATTCATGAAATTAAAACACCGTCTGTGGTGTGTCGATTTACTAACATCGTGGACGATATGATTTCAATTTCTTTTACTTCTTTCAATAATGGTCATGAAACCATTTTTATGGTTTAAACAGATTATAATTTATGTGTTATATCTTATATAAGGTTCTAGGATCATTTTTACACATTTTATTAATTTATAAAACAAAATTATTTCTTTACGATCGAAGAATCACCAAAACGACCTAAACAAATATCAATAATATTTTAACTTATGAATCATCCTCATGTTATAATTCAAAATGATAGATGGTATAATTTATGGTAATGAATATATTTAAATAACAATACATTTCAATTCTGAAGTTTCACTTCCAATTGACAAGAATATTGTTAATGAACCGATCAGGGAAATCATGTAAAGAACACACCCAACACAATGCAAGGAACAAAATACTAATAATTAATGGGTGAAATGATGCAATGAAATGATAATACAAGGTATTATAAAGATGAATATTTATATTTAAGATATTAATAACAATATTTTTACCATTATACAGGAGGTTTAAATGAGTTTGAAGTAAGACAAACCCGAGGTAAGGGAATTCTTAACCCAATTTCCATTCTTTGGGTTAAACTTCTACCTCATTATTTATGTGGTATTAAAATTTTGTGGGTGATGGTTTTTGTTTATATAATGTTGAATTAGGTGTATTTTATGTGCATATACATATTAAATCCACAAAATTATGTCTCAATTCAATTATATGATAATTATAAGGTACTTTTCATTTTAAAAACCTCTTTTAAAATTCTATTTTATGAAATTTAAAAGAAATGTTTTTATGAAATTATTCATGTTGTATGATTGTGGTATGGTTATTGGGAATTTTTTATAATTAATGGTGGGACCTATATCTTCCTCTAATTCATTTTTTTAAGTGTTAGTTGGAGTTAGGCCGTATGGTTACTCCAAGTGTAACTGCGATGGTTACACAAATTGTATGGTAGCCGGGAGGGTTACAAATTATAAGGTAGCCGAGAGGGTTACAAGATTATGTAATTAATTCCACAATATAAATTTATGGCTTTATTTATGTTCTTATGTTTTATGGGAATATTTTAGAAATATCATGTTTCAAAAATTAAGTATATATGGGTGAAAAGTATGTCTTTTGAAAATGATTTCATACATTACAAGTATTCATGGACTAATGTGTTCTTTCCTTCTTTTTTATCCCTTACTGATATTTTTTTCTCATCCCAAGTTTTTAAATGATTTTCACCAGTTATAATGGTGTGTAATACAAATAAGTAATCAAAGTTAAATGATTGAATAATTGTCAAAGAAATCATGTTTTATTTTAAAAGTTTTATATTTTCGAAGGAATGAATATTGTTTATATGGTATACACTCTGTATTAATTTAGAATGTTTTGAATGTATTATTTCCCAATTATCTAAATCTATAAACTCAAAAATATTCTAAATGTTAAAAGAAGTTATTTCTTGGATAAATTAAAATATATGTAATGTAATAATTCCAGGTTTTTATAGAGGCACTAAGGAGAGATGAATGCCCAAATCTTTTTTGTATGGAAACTTATTCATAGGATTTCTGGGAAAATAAAGTTTATATGGTGGAGAGGTTGTAACATCTTATTACCATTTTTTAGGTACTCCCCAAACCCTATTTTGATCATTAATTGATTTGGTATTGTTTAGGGGTGCTTCAAGTGAAATTTAAAATTTTTGAAGGCTTTCTGGGCTATACACAGTTGGTGCATGGTTTTCCAAAACCATGTGCCTACCAATGAAAACCTTGAAACCTTAGACAATGAGGGTTTTCATGGTTGGGTAATGGTTTGAAAAAATATACACCACTTAGAAAAAACCATGTAACCTAGTGTAGGGGTGTATGATTTGGGTGCACAGTTTGGATAACTGTGCGAACCTTCGCAGCCAACCTTGTGAGCAAGAATTTTTTAATCCAAAAAACTATTTAAAATTATCGAAACATCTGTATTAACCCCTTTTCAGACCTAATTAAACCAAATTCAAATTTCTAGGTTTTTGAGGGTCTCAAGAACTAACTTACCCCTCTAAAACCCTTCTTTGATGAATCAAATCATCGGTGGAAGATCCAATCCCTCTTAGATAAGTGGATCTCTGCCTGTTATTTCTATCACAATATCCTCTTTTTTATTCTTTTAAGTTTGATAGATCATCACATATGGGATGGATCTTAACTCATTTTAATTGAAACTTGATTTTAGGTTTTTTTTTCTTGATCTCTGTTTCCCTCATTCTTTATTAGAAAATCCCGTTTGTGGGTGTTGTGCATTGTAATCTCTATGATTAAAGGTAGGTGATTCTGTTTGAGATTTTACATAAAATTAAATCATGATTTTTTTGAATTAGATTTAAATTGATTTATGAAAACCCAATTTTATTCAAATTAAAATTTGGAATTGGATATGGTATGGATTTAGGGGAAAATACCCAATTATAATGAAATTTGAATTTGGGGAATATTTTGAAAATGATGGAATTTGTGAATTGATTTGAGAATTAATTTTAGAAAATGGGTTAAATTATAATCATGAAAACCTATGATTTGTTTTTTTAATTAAAAATCATGAAATTATGAAATAACCATCTTTTTATTTTGAAATATATTTGACATATTTAAATAGAAAATTGTGCAACTAAATCATAATGGATTATTTCATTTGAAATGAGATGATTTTACCACTTTTGATCGATTGATTGAGAACATACGAGCATGGGTATTTAATGGGTTATTTAAGACAAGAACGTTAGGATGGTTATTCTCTAGAAATGGAAATATGATTAAAAATATATAAAAAAACTAGTTAGAGATATATTATCCCAGATTGGATATTCATTAGTCCTATTATTCTTAAACCTAAGTGGCTTGTGTACAAATTTTTCCATGATCACTGATATGAGATGTTTGCAGATCCAATAAATAAGAAATATCATACTCTAGGGATGATAATCATAGTGGATATTGTGATTATTTTGATATATATATATTTCATTCATTATGAATTTTTTACTCATTCCTAGTGATTTATATAAACTATTTTATATAAAATTTTTCTTTATGATATGTTTGAAATGTTTTCTATCATTTTGAAATGAAAACAAGTTTTTGTTTTAAATAGGGAATTATAATTACATAACATGTTTTATTTAAAATTTAAATCATGATTTTGTTTATTATTATGGAATCATTTTATAGAACACATGGTGAGACCCACTAGGATTTATAGCTCACACCCAACCTTTCTTCTTCAAGCATTTTTATATTTCCTTCTGTCAGGTCTGAGCAAAGGGAAAGCGTCACTTGGAGGTGATAGATGTTCTTCATCCTTTGAGATTGGAGTGATGTTTCTTTTGGGATATTAGTATTTCTACTGAGTACTTTGATGGTGTAATGTTTTGGGTTTTTGACATACCAATTTGGTTTTTGGTACTTTCCCCCTTTGGAGTGTTGATCATATTTAAATGTATCCTTATCTTCCACTATTTGGGGGAAAATTCTTTCCCTCTTTTATATTGTATGATTCCAGGTGCTAGTCCTCAACTCATGGTAATCAAGAACACCTTTCAATCTATTTCAGTTTCATTTTGGTTATTTGGGTACCAAGGTATCTGGGCTAGTTTGTGATAGGAAAATATCCTAAAATCTTAGTAAAGTATAAAGAGAGTTTTTAAAATAAATTATATCTATATCTAGATATTAAAAGTTGATTTGGATTTATCATAGATGTAACAAGGTTTAAGAACCCCTAAAAGGATTGTTGGGTATTAACTAGTACTAAATCTGGTGCCTAAAAAGATTCCTTGCTACACACCTGGATTGGAACTCTTGTGTATTATGATTTGTAAAATTAAAAATATCTTTATGAACTATTATGGTGGGAAAAATTAAATTCTTAGGATTGAAAACCCGAAAGAAAAATTATCATAGTAAACCTAAATTTATTCATAGATACTCATAAGTTAGGATACACATGTTTTTTTTAATTTATTACTTATATTTTCAAGGATTCCCTATTTATATGCTCATTAGTTAAATTATTATCATCCCTAATTTTCCTTTATTTTATTCAATATTGGGAAATAGGAGGAATCATGCCAATAACCAATTTGACAGGAAATGTGATGATTTCCCAAATGAGATGCCTAACCTGATGGGAGTGGGAACCAATAACATCATGACAATAATTTCTCAACTGACTCAAGTTATGAATAAAAACTTGAATCATATTAAGTTTCCTTATTCTCCTAAAAAACATCAAATTGTCGTTGAGTAATTTGTGTGATAAATTCTTCCCACTTTTAGTAGATCTTCTAATCCTCTCATCATATAACAATGTATTAACGCATTTTAAAAGATATTATATATCCTCTAATGCTTGGAATAAGGTAAAGTCATAATATCTATATATCATCTTGAAGGGGAATTCGATTAGTGGGGGATATTTATCAAAAACACAAAGGAAAAGGTGGAAATAGATTCCATATAATGGGATGGATATAAAAAAAATATTTTTCGATATATAATTTACCTGAACTATCCATCTTAAAATAGATAGGGGCTTACTTGGAATAAAGAAAAAGTAAGATGAGTCTATCGAGGAATATAAGAAAACATTTATGAGGATTTCATAGTATTCCTCATGCTTTTTTCATAAACATTGAAGGTAATGTGGACTAAATATTTATTGGATTAAATATGAGTCTATAAAAATATTTAGAAATTTGATACTTTGATATCTATGGAGATATTTTCCATTGATACATTAAGGTTGATATGGAAATTGGTGACTCCCAGTTGTCTCATGAGGCTAGAGATAAAAAATGCAAAATGAAGTTTAATTTTGGAGGATCAATGGAACACTCCCATGGAGGAAAGCAAACTCAACCACTCATGTGTTAAAAGTGTAGGAACAAGCATCCTGAAAACTATCTTAAGGGAACTAAGAGATTCTTCAAGTGTGTAAAAGAGGGGAATTAGGCTAATAAATGTCAAAGTGAGATGAATAATCCCACTTATGAAATGAAATGAAATAAGGTTATGATCAAAACTCATCCTGTAGTCTATTGTTTCAACTACAAAGAAAACATGAAATATTCAAGCCAATTAATTAAGAGAAGGGTTGTCAAAGATAATCAACAACAACAACCTCCATGTACTTGAGAGAAAGGGAGGGTATATTCTATCACATTGTTGAGGCAGATACAAATAATGATATAGTGATAGTTAAACTGTTTATTCATTTAATAATAGAAACCAACCAATTTGATTCTTGATCTATTCATTCTTTCATATCATGAAAGTTTAGTAGAATTATTCAAACACAACCTCAAAACATAGAGTTTGAGCAATGTAACATCCTAGACTCACAAAACCTATTTTTGGTTTTTATATTACAATGTTGGTGAAAAATAAAAGATTATTTAAAGCATCCAACTATTTAGTAGTATTATAAGAATATGTGAATAATTACATTACATTTCATAACATAAGATAAAACATAAACATATTACAAGAATACTCTTATCCCTTCCTTCATGTATCTTTAATTTGTACATATTTTTACAATAGGTTTCTTGGGGAAACGAAAAAAGAGTGATATCATATGCTTAGTAAGGTGTATTATACAATGGAAGCTATCGTAACTTAAACTTGGTACATATGACATGACCTGAATAAACAAACAACATGAATCCAAAATCAACTAAAACCAAGATCATAATATTTCCATTAAAAAAAATGAAAATAAATAGATCACAGGGATAACAATTATTGGTTACGTAGTGATGAAATTCCTAATTCTAGATAGATAAATCCATACCACAATCCAAGTCATCATGATCTTAGACATCATGATATCACCATCAAGGAAATATCTTGTTCTAGGAAGAAATACACAAAAAATAACCAAAAATATTTGTCTCATGAGACCTTTTGATGTATTAATGGGACATATAATACATGGATCAACCTATCACTTTTTATGTCCAATGAATTCATTATATGATAAAACCAATAAAAAATTCATTACCTACTTTCCAATAATCACCCGCATTATAATAATAACATATGGAATGCTGATAATTTTCCCTAAGTCAATAAAATGGATAACATGATCATAAACCATCTAAATAAATAATATGGATGGTTAAAAAATATATAGCCAACTTTTCAATATTCATCCATATTACAATAAAAACATACTAAATTCCAATACATTTCCCCATGTCAATAAAAGGGATAACATGATCATAACCCATATGGATAGAGATGATTGATGGTTAAATAATATATAGTAAAGTTTCTAATAACAATATACATCAAAATAAAAACATATAGAATACCAATACTTTTCCCTATGTTAATTAATAGGATAACATGGCCATATCCCATCTAGAGAGAGAAGTTAGATAACTAGACAATACATAGTCAACTTGATAATGATCATTCATATTAGAATAACAACATATGGAATACCAATAATTTTACCCATGTCAATAAGAGGGATATCATGATCATAACCCATCTAGAGAGAAAATGTGTATGGTTAAACAATATATAGGAAAATTTATAATAATCATCTATATTAGAATAATAAAATATAAAATCACTACTAGAAATTATATCTATGACCAAGCACCTGTACTAATGGTTTTCCAAAACCATTGGTATATGTTACATATAAATACCCTATACTAGCAGTTCTGGTGAACCATTGGTAAATGAACCTATTTCTTTATGAATTATTTTTTCAAATAATATTGAATACATAAATATTTAATTAAATTTTAAATATTCATATACATATTTATCAAATTATGTTCACAAAATTCATTGTAACAAAGTGGTGAGGCAGTTAAAGTATAACTGGGAGGTGTTTGGATCAAAACCTAGATAGATTTTTTATTCACATGCCTATACCAAAGGGTTTTCAAAACTATTTTTGTATTTATTTTATATAACCTATACCAATGGTTTTGGAACCACAGTTATGGACCAACTATACCGACTGTTTTACCAAAACTTATGGTATAAGTCAATCCTAATATAAAAATAGCCAACGAATCTCCAAACCATAGGTACTAGATATACCAATGGTTTGGGGCCCTATACCAATGGTTCTAAACCATTATTATAAGATTTTTTATGTAGTGAACTTCAATACTTTTCCCCATTTTAATAAATAGGATTACATGATCATAACCTATTTGGAGAGAGAACATGAATGGTCAAACAATATACAATCAACATATAATGTATGGGATATTATTAATGTAAAATAAAGCAACCTTATCAAATTAATAAAGATAAGGTAGTGGTGAAGGGTAATTTCAAAGTATTTGGTTATAAAAATAATATAGTAATTAATTTTAATAGTTTTCACTCATAGGATAAATGCTTCATAATGGTTCACAAAGAGATTTTGGATATACCAAATCCTATCCCATGTGAGTGTCTAGGTTAGTGTGTAGTCTTAGAAAGACTCATCGTACATCATGAAGATGGTCAAAAGAATTATTCAACCAACCATTTTTAGGGTAATTTTCCCTAGTTTCATCTATACTACATCCATATCCACTTTCTAGTATCCATACAGGGAAGCCATTTACAGGAAAACCATACACACTTTACTTTCCCAAAATTTAGGATTTTTTGGAATTATAACGTCTTAGGAAAATGATTTAATGAGAGTAAATCTAATTTTCAATTTATAAAATTGGTGATAATTCCATATAATTCAAGAATGTTGACATTATAATAATGATTTTTAATTTAAAATGGAATGGGTGGAATGATAACCCTTATATCGATATAATAACAACATTTGAAAAGGCTAAAACAAGAAGATATAAGTAGTCACTCACTAACAATATATGAAATGGGAGGAAATACCATGAAATTAAAATCATGGAAATATGTGGAAATGGTATTAAAAAAAATCTACAAATTAAAAGGAATTTGAAGTATTTTAAACCCTTACCTTATTAAGTAGCTTCTTAATGTTTTGGAGGACTGCTTAGAAATGAAAGAGAAGGATTGAAAATCTCTAGAAGGGGTTGATGATTGTATCAACCTATTTAGAAAACATCATAGAGTTGATCCACTTTACACTAATTATTGCAGGATTAAAGGCCAAAAAAACTAGAAATTTTGAGGTTGTTCTTCACCCAGAGTTGAAATGACAGGTTAGGAACTTCTATCTCACAACCTATGATACATTTATTCATAATCCACTGATAACAGAGAAAAGAATCAAGGAATAATAAGCTACTAGTATTCATTATAATATTAGTGGACCAAAAGGTTCCTTCTTTAGTGTAGTCCCAGTTTATCATTCTAGGAGTAAGAAGAGAAATTAATAGGATGGATTCCATGATAGTGGTTGGTAGCTAAAGAATATCCAATCTTCTTCAAATCATTCGGGGGAGGTAGACTCTTTTGGGTGTTATAATTATTAGAGGAATGAAAATTTTCTCATCTGTTGTCCTATTTCATTCAAGAATTGTCACTGGTGTGGCATTATTGATCATATTACACGGTCCTATTTGAAGTATTTTTCGTTTCACATAGCTAAATCAAGCCATGGTATGGGTACGAGGCCTAAAAAATAGGTTCAAACCCTACATGGGTCGGTAAACCAAGTGAATAATGGGAATATAGGGTATCATGGGGTAGTATGTGGAAGGGTATATGTGGTTGATCAGAATTTTGGCGATGTTATAGAGTGGCGTTCCATAGTTCAAGGTACGATCTTGATGTATTCTACTCTATTTTTTGCTTTGTTTGAAACATAAGCATCCTGGTCATTCATATCTTATCAATTGGTTGCTATTTTAGAATTTTTGGTTAAATAATACTATGAGTTTCTATCTATCGATACACCCATTGGAAGAAAATTAGACCATCTTTATCTATGTCTAGAATTTCCAATAGTGGTTTCTAACTTTGATTTTGTTTTGAGTTTTAAAATTCTTAATATGGAAGTTTTAATGTGATCTTGGGCATGGAATGGTTGACCATATACCATGAACAAATTGGTTATTATCAGATATGTGTAACATTTTCATCACATAATGGTGACAAGTTCATGGATACTAGTGAACGAGACATTAATTCAAGTGTAATGGGAATAGATTATTTTTAGAGAGAATTCTTATCTGCATTGGTGGGGGGGAGGGGATTGTTTCTTATAGTGGACTAGAAAAAATCTCACTCCTCTTTTCCTCCCGTGTTTAATCAGTACCGACATATATTTTAATAAGATTTCTTGGGGTTTCCTCCACACATGGTAATTGAATTTGAGATCAATATTATTCTTGATGTGAACCTAATTCCAATCCCACCATATCACATGGAATTGAAATGGTTTAAAGAGATCAAGGTAGAACTTGATGATTTGGAATTTGAAGGATCTATCAGGCTGAGCACTTCCCCTTGGGGTGATCCATGGTTATTCACTAAAAAGGTAGATGATATTATCTAGATTTTTGTGGACTAACGAAATTTGAATTATATCATGGTGAAAAATAGGCACCCATTGTTGATAATTTTAGACCTATTTGATCAATTAATGGGATATTAGTTGATCTAGATAATATTGATGCAGTTATGTCTTGGGCATATCCAAGAAATGTGTTGGATATTTAGAGTTTTCTTGGGTTAGATGGGTACTATAGGAGGTTCATTCTGAAATTTTCTCATCGTGTATCACCTATGACAATGCTAAAAAAGAAGGGATTTATGCTTTAGTGGATATATCAGTGTGAATATGCCTTCATAAAGCTAATGAAAAGGTTGAAATTAGATTTGATATTGATTCTTCCTAATACTGGAGTTGGGGTTGTTGTATACTATGACACATCTATCTTTGTCATAGGAGATATACTGATGTATGGTGATAATGTATTTGCTTACGAGTCTCATCATCTATGACCCCATGAGAAGAACTACTCTACCCATGAATTTGATTTAGTATCTATGGTTCATTCATTGAAATTTTGTGATACATTACCTCTTGAATGAGATATTTATCATATATATAGACTAAAAGTGTCTATGATATATTTTATCCTAGTGAAACCTAAATCTTCATCAGAGGCATTGTGTGGTGTATTTGAAAAAATTCAACTTGAAGATAGAGTATGATCCTAAAAAGGGTAATTTGGTTGTAGATGCACTGAGCAGGAAAATGAAAGAGGTTGGGGAGTGAATTTTAGAGGTAGGGTGGAGGCTCATGACCTTATTGGAAGACTATAAAGTTTCCATATCAAGGGATCAAGTGTTAGTGGTGTTTGTACCATTATTGATCACATATTCATTAGTTTAATCAGTTATAGTAATTAAGTAGTTTGATTTAGAGTGTATCATGATGCATTAGAGGTTGGAAGTAAGTGGTTCTATCTCAGGCTGGGCTTTGGATAGATGGGTAACACTTCTGGTTCATGGAAGGGTGATGGTTCCTTCTTCCTTGAGAGAGGAAATGATGACATCCTCACATGATTCATAATGGTAAGTACACTTGGGGTCAACCAAAATGTTTCATGATTTTAAAAGATAATTCGGGTGGCCTAACATAATAAGAGACATCACTAGTTTTGTCTCTCATTGTCTAACTTTTCAAAGAATCAAGGCTATGTATCAGAGACCTAGAGGGTTAATCCAGCCACTTCCAGTGCTTGTGTGGAAGTGGGATGTGGTTACTATAGACTCTATGATAGGGTTTCTCAGGACCATAAGAGGTTCATACACTATTTGGATGACAGTGTATCAGTTGACTAAGGTGGATCACTTCATACTAGTCTAGATGTTAAACTCAGTAGATGATCTAGGAAAGATGTACATTCAGGATATCATGTGACTTTACAGAGTTCCATCATAAATGGTATCTAAAAGAGATACCTGCTTCACCTCATGTTTTTAAAGTCTTATAGAAGATGTTGAGTACTCAATTAAAATTGAGTAAAAAATTTCATCCATAGATCATCGATCAATTAGAAAGAAATATCCAGACATTATAGTATATTATTCAAGTGTGTATTTTATATTTTTTATAATATTGATATGATCACTTGGATCTAGTGTATTTCTCTTATAAAAATATATTTCAGTATTTGATTCTGATGGGTCTCATTGAGGATCTATATGAGAAACCATGTCGTTCACCTCTCTACCAGCATGAGGCATGTGAGTATTCAACTGTTGGGCCGAGTATGATACACAAGACCTCATAGAGGGGGAATATGATTTTAAAATGGATGATTTTTTCTGATAATATATATAATTTTTATATCAACCAAATAAGATAAGCCTTAGAGTTCATTGTGGGTAATAAGGTTTTCTTCTAGGTGTCTCCTTGGTTGTGGTATATACGTATCAAGAACCAAGGGAAATTGGAACTACAATATGTTAGTACATTAAAAATCATCTAGTGTATTAGGATATTGGCCGGTCATTTGGATATTTATACATGGTATCAATGTATTCATAATGTATTCCTTGTGTATCAGTTTCATAAGTATAAGCCCGATCCTATTAAAAATTCCCGATTGTGAGGATACTTAGATAGAACTAGATGTATCATTTATGGAGAGACCTATTTAGAATGTAGAGTAAAGTGAGTAGGTGTTTCTTAGAAATAAAATTCCTTTGGTTCAATTTCAATTGGAAAAGAGGTGTTTTTAGGAAGAAACATGGGAGATAGAGATAGAAATTCAGGCGCAGTGGACTGAATTGTTCAATTAAACCCATGAGGACACTTCTCGAGGATTAGAATTCATAAGAGGGGGATAATTATGAAATATAAAATTTAGTTATTTATTTTTTCAACTTATATATAGATCTTTGATCTTTTATTTTACTATATAGAGGAGTCCTAGATGTGTTCAGGAGGTTGTAACCTTACCAAAGATAAGATTGTGGATGTATAATATTTTTTTAAATAACACTAGTCCCACAAGCCTACCAATGAGGCTCTTAGGTAGAATTAATTTTATATAAAATCAACTGGATAGTTGGTGTGGACCACATACCAACCATTAGTGCTTCTAGTAAGAACTAGACCTTCCTATCATCTACTGGGTAGCCGATGACATCATGCAGAGCCTTCCGAGGATGCTAATTTTACACGATATTTTCTAAAAATGAAACTTACCACACCATTTATAGATTCTTAAGTTCTAATTTGACCCCCAATAACATAGGATATACTCTATAAAAAATTTGGGATCTTCTCTCCCATTCCAACTCAACACTTCGATGACCCAATGCTTGTTTGATCCTGTACATACAATCTTGTATGTTCTTCTTTGATCATGATCAATTCTATCCTATTCTCCATAATAAAAAATAATTAGATCATTAATGAATTGGTAAAATATTAGGGTTTT
The DNA here is from genome assembly GCA_963277665.1 of Viscum album. Classification (NCBI taxonomy): domain Eukaryota; kingdom Viridiplantae; phylum Streptophyta; class Magnoliopsida; order Santalales; family Viscaceae; genus Viscum; species Viscum album. Next base: position 684,225,591 of record OY728145.1, on the reverse strand, counting down.
GGCTTGATATAATGAGGTTTTGATGATCTTTGATAGAGTTAGTATTCAGATTCAATGATTTAGCTTCTATTAAATTCTTGGACATTGGCTATTGTTAGTATAAGATCTTCTTTGGTAAGTTGATATGGTCTTAACTTTTTTGTGTGTGGTTTCTCTTCTACCTCAATAGAAGAGTTATAAACATGTAAAAACATGAATTTTTCAAGGATACAATGGTGATTTTCAACATGGATAGTAACCCTTATCATGATCATTGTTTTTTTAACCTGAGGTAGGTAGCCCTTGACTTTAGTACATGTTATATACGGGTTATTGGATTATTTTCTAGCATGCAGGTGTATCCCTACAAACCTATGTTAGATTATTTATCATATGTGATGTATGTGAATAGATCTATTAGACCCATGCTTTTTTTTCTTGCATGCGGATTATGCTAGCTATGACACTTCTTCATTTTATTTGATGTTTGATATATCATTTGTATCTTATATTAGATTGTGTTGTTTTTCCATCTTGTAGTTTATCATATAATTTAATCCTCATAGAATACTTCTATGAGGGGGATTTTTCAAATTCTTGGTCATAAGGATTTGGGATATACGTTAAATAAGGATATTACATGCATATTTTTATACTATCCCATCGAGATGGATTTGTTAGGTGGCTGATCATTGTTCTTTCCGGTATTCCATCGAAGTAGGTAGAGATGGTCTTTGAGGACTCGACATTTGTGTTGTGCTTGTGTGATATATTGTTTCTTACATATAACCTGTTTACATTTATGACATGCACCAACATATCTAATACACTTATGTTAAGGTCCATTAGTGGTGTCCTACTGAGTCTTTTACTCAAACTATACTCAGGTATTTTAGTGCCCTTATAGATTTCTGGCATAGGGATATGATGAAGGGAAAGGGTCCAATGGAGGATAATTGTGTATATTAATTAGTAGGATGAAGAAATTTCTAGATAGAGTTTGGGATGGATATATGTTGTTGCTTATATCTTCTAGATTTACCTTATACCTTGGATCCTTGTTTAGTTTTGGGTTATACATACTCCTACAATCCATATTTTTGTATTTTGAAATGACACTTTTAAGGGAAAGTGTGAACCCAAATACAACATGATGGTCCCAAATCTTCCACACCCACAAGGAGACTAATATAATAACTTTCAAATACCACTGTTCAGAATTCAAAATTCAAAATCCAAAACAACCCTATCCATCACCTCGTACCTTGAATCGCACGCCCCCAAGATTCACAACCCATCAACCATCACCCTTTTCCTGAGAAAACAACCCTTGAACACCTCAGTTCCATCAAACATATCATAGACATCATTAACTCACCAGATTCAATCGTATCAGTTCCAACAACCATCACCGTATCACCGGAGCTAAAAAAACATTTCGTCGACAGTCGAAATGTCCTTACAACACTCCTCCCAACGTTGCCCGTTCTGACTTAGAACCCAAAAACCATTGAATGCCACCACACATCTCCACCTCAGAGAGAATGGAGGAATATGGATCCAGAGCAGAGAACAGAGAAGGCAAAAGATGAAGAGAAAGATACTGGAACCACCATAGACTGTCGAAGACCTTCAACCCACTGTAAAAAATTCCCATCATCTACCAGATGTCACTTCACTAGAAAAACAAAACACCAAAATCGAAAACATAAACTTCACTGAATGAGCATCAAACACCTATTTAATCCGTCCCTGGAGAACCAACAGTCACCGATACTCACATCCAGAAGACTCAGTGAAACACCGCTCTAGGTCTGACTGGAAAAGGTGCAGGGGAACATGAGGCCATAGAAAAACTTTGAGCGATAGTGGACTCCAAATCACCATCATCAACGAAGCAGTAGAAAACTAGTAGCAGATAGAACAAAAAAAAGACAAATCCAATAGTTCTAGGAAACTCATCGACTGCCGATCCTCATAACCCAAAGACACATTGTTACCACTTCTCATGCTCCAACTAGGAGAGGTTTAGAAGAACTTGAGGCCAAAGCAAGGACTGAGTGGCCGATGGGTTCCACATAAAGCATTCTTCGATGGGAATAAAAAAATAAATAAAGAACAAAACCCACAACATCGAGTTCCAAGTCATAGAGGAAGAAATCCATGAAAAGAAGGGACCACTGTAGAGACGGAGAAGAGGAGAGAGAGGTAAAGCACCAGAAATAACGATATCCAAAGGGGAAATCCATCACCACCAGGGAATGATTCAGAAACCCTAAGAGGCAATCCAAGAGGGGATAGGGGAGCCAGTAACCTCTTGAACACGGGGAGTCACAAATGAGGTCATGTGTCTCCATATATTAGACTTAATAGTTTAGGTTGGGGAGTTACAATCACAGTATGTTGGGGTTCTTACTATATCATGGTAACCATGATGCACTGAGGTTCTTACTATATCATGGTTTCTAGATTGATCATGATTTTGGATACCATAATATTTTGAGGTTATGGTTTTGGAGAAAGATTAAATATGGTTGTTTTTTAGAACCACAAGGAACTAAAAACATCATTGTTTTTAAACCATAAAGTGTTTTGAAAAAAACAATCTTTTTAGTGTGGTTTGGTGTAAGATCCTTAAACCCATAGTCCTAGATCCAGTTATAAATAATTAATCATTACATTTATTCCTTGATACAGATAAACATGACCTATTTTTCCCATCAAAAAATTTATAACAAGAAAATGATATATTGGATCACCTACATACCCAAATAAATTTTAGGTTTAGAGTTTTAGAGAATCAAGACAAACTCTTACATAAACAACATCCATTACATCAAGAGATTATTTTCATACTATAACCACATTTTCATATTCCATATTAAGTCCTCAATATATCCCATAAAATTCTTTACATATGAGACATTTCTAGAAAAAAATAATTTAACATTAATTTTAATAACCTAGGGAATAGGAAACATAAGAAGGGTGGGATTAAATTCTCATTAAGTGTAAATATAAGAATTAATAAGTTAAAGTCACTAGTGATAATAAGATGAGATTGAGGGTAATATGATATAATCAAAGTTCATGAGCACAAAATTTAATAATTCATACCCATAAATACCTCTATCATCAATCATGAAACATAAAATAAATCTTTAAAAAAAGTCATGATTCATAATAATCAGTAATACTGATCCATGTGATGTCAATCATGATCAAAGGAAATATTATAAACCCATAAAAACCATAAATAAAATTTGTTGGTATCTTGAAACATTATCTTCTTAACCTATGTTAGAAATAACTTGGGCCTAGTTAAATATATAGGTTAAACCACACCAATTAACTACCTATTTCTTTCTTATAAAGACAAGGAACATTAGCCAATGCATTGGAGTGCTATCTGAGTACACCCATCATATAATATATATTGGTCTCACTCGACGTATAATCTGTATCTGGATCAACCTTAATCAAGAGATATAATGGGGATCAACCTATCATATAAGCTATATCAGGCTCAACCTTCATCATAAAAAATGTCAAAGTACTATTCATGAGTAAAAAATTTGGAATCCTTTACTCAGCACAACAATAATGGTTGTTCTTCCACTGGTTGATTTACATGTTAAAAAAATAGGTTCCATGAAAATATAACAATCCATCTAGAGGAAGAATAATGATGGTATCATTATAATATATCCCCAATGGAGTGTTTTTAACATCAAGTGTCGCTGACATTGATGAATGTAAATATAATTAAAAGATCATTAAAAACAATTTTGAGTATAATACTATTTTTGTGTTGAAAATAAATTTTAAAAAATAAAAATTTACACAATAATGTTGAAATAATTTTATTTAAAAATAACCCTAGAAAATTATATTGTAATATTCAATGTAAATAATGTTCATGATGATAGGAATTTTTTTATGTTGTAAACATTAAAAATTAACATTATTTTCAAAAAATTTGTAAAGAGAGTCAAAAGTGGACCATTTAAAAAAAGATCATAAACATCATTTTATAAACTTTTAAAAGAAGGGAATAGATATTATAAGAAAACATTAAGAAATCATTTATGTATAAAAAATAAAATTTTGAAATTTGTTTAGAAAACGTTGATATGAAATAGATAGATTCCTAATCTAAAATAAGATACAAGATTGGCATCACTTAAAAAAAATTTCTTGATGTTTCTTTAATAAATGTGGGAGGAAATGTAAAAAATAAATTAAACCACATTATAAAACATAGGAGAATAAAATGTACGTGGCTTAAGAAAATATCATTATATTATTTACTCTAAAATAACCTCAACATAAACAATATAAAAAAGAAAGGATATTGTAACATAAAGCCTTTACCAGTTTGGTAACTTTTGAATAAAAAATTATTAAAATAAAGAGTTTTATATGTATATGTAAATAACATAAATTTCATTATTTAATATTCCAAAATTTATTAATGAGATATTATTTACACAAAATAAGTAAATCACGATGCATGACAAGAATAATATCTTATGAAAATGAGATTGAAATAAAGAAAATCCTTGTAAAGATCAAAATTGTGAAATGAGATTTAATAAATGGAGTGATTACATGTAACAAATTTAAATCCACATAAAAAAATTGGTAATATATAATGAAAAATATTATAGACATATTTTCATATAATAATTTTATAATAAAGTCAATGAAGAAGATTTATAACCCAATGAAAAGAAATTGAGTAAAGAAACCCTTTACCACTTGGTAAATTTATAGTCAATACACTTGGATTAAATAATTAAAATTGAAAATTAAAATACCAAAAATTATAACTAATCATGATATAACATATAAAATGGTTAGTATATACATCATATAATAGAAATTTGGTTTATAAAAATAAAATATTCTTCAATGAAGTAAAATTAAGATGAAATCCATTACATCGAGCCTAGACTTTCTATGTATGTACTTTAACACATATATAATAAATATATAAAAATCATTTTATTTCATAATAAAATTTTACAATATTTTTAATTATCCTCAAATAATTTATTTCATTTATTTTAATGACGTATTTGGATACTTAATGAGTTATGTCCATATTAAGAGTTCTGAGAACGTTTGGTTCCGAAGTCAAAAATGACTTAAGTAGGTTGATTATGGTTGAAGAGGTCATTATTTCCTAAAATATAGAATAATAGTCATGAAATAATTTGATTTTTTAGATCAATTATACTTATAAAACCAATCATGAAATATGGTTATGAAAAATGAACCATGTCATAATCATGGAGACAACATGTTGTATGCACACATGAGTAATGATTCGATTTCTCAATTGCCATTATAGAAATAAGGAAATTAATATTTTATATCTAAATAATGATAATAATATCATAAATATAATATTATTTATTTAAATATACTATATATATCATTCATGTGATGTGGTGATGAAAAATGAGTCACATCACTTGGTGGATGTGGTATTCCACACGTATGCATGAAAAATGTTATCACTTTTTAGTGAATGGAAAGTTAATAAAGTATATGTTACATTATATTTTATGAATAATGAATATGTCATGTATATAATAAATATACATTAAATCCATCATTAAAACCATCCATGAGAGTTGGTGATGGAAAACTAATTACATCGGTTTGTGAGGCAGTTGTCCACTGTACACAACAAGGACAGTTTCATTTTCCATTTGATGGAAGAGGGGAAAGATATAGGTCATTAAATAAACATAAAAAATATAATTATATGTAAGATACTTTTGGTATTGTTTCATCATGTTTTAATAGGGTTTTAATTAAGTAAAAAAATAAATAAGACGAAATTTTTTGATTAAGAACTATAACTTTTCTTCATATAACCTATTAAGGTTTACACGAAAATATCTCCTAGAATAGTTTTATGATAAATCCAAGTATTAGAGGATATTTTATGGGTGTAAGTAATTTATTTTTTATGTTATTTTCTGAAAAAATGGTTCTTTAATTCTGAAGAAATGTAAAGAAGCGGTACCCTTTTATAAGGGAGGGGAGGGACACTCTTGAAATTTCTTAAAGTATTAAAATAATATAAATTAATTATCATAACAAAAATGATAAAAATCTAGAATATTATTTTAAAATATTATTTTCAGTCTAAATAATATCATAAAATAAAAATTGGACATGTTTAGATGATTTTTTCACCCTTATCGTTTTGTTTTAACGCATTTTAACCCTTTTTGACAATTATCGTGATACTAAAGTTTTTACTCTTCAGGGGAAATAAAGTTTCTATAAAATTAAAATGCCCATAAATGGAACATGGTTGATATTATAAACCAAGTAAAATTTACTTGGATTAATATAATTTTTTATTAAATTTAAATCATTTAATAAAATATTATTTATTATAAAATATCATTAATGTCAATTCGGACACTGTTTATTTAATTTAAATTAAAAAAACATCAAGACAATAATGGAATTAAAATATATACCTTTAAAAATTCATTTTAATGTTATATATATCTAAATTTTTATATAACACAATAATTCATTCAAATTATATTACCTTTTTACTCATTTTTTTATTTTTCTTTTAATTAAATAATTACTGCATCAGCGCTGTATCAACATTTAAGGTAATTATATAATTAATAAAATTTATAAATAAATTACCATCATGAAAATAATTTAATTATTATAAAAAACCATTTATAACCATTCAATAAATTCTTTCTTCCATGGTGAACACAGAAGTGATATTTAAAAGCATGTGGGTGACATTTTGTGTTTTTCTTTGCTCAAATTATTATATAGGTCACTTTCATGGAAAAGATTTATATAAAAAATACAAATAGAGCCTAATGTGATAAGGGTAAAAATATATTTATCAAATAATATTGAATATGAAAAAATAATGGCCTAATCACTTAGTTTTAACAAAAGTTAATTTGATTTACCCTTTTTACAATGGTGAAAAATTTCTACTTTTTTTTGCCATTCATTATGACCAACAATTAATTTTGACTTATTAAATAATATATTTTATTTTTATTTCAAATATAGAATCTATTTTACCAATTAAATATCTAAAAGTGATAGAAATTTATTTTATAATAATCCCATAAAGTGCGACAACAAGCAATTTTTTAGAAAAATAAAATTTTCAAGCAATAAATGATAATATATAAACCCTATGTCTAAAAATCATCATTATATGAATTTAAATTCATATAAATATAAATATAATATATAAAATTAATTTAAATTATTTATTATTAGTTGTTATTTTAATTTATTAAAATGGATTAACTATATGCACTTAATTGTTTTAAAAAAACTGTGTTTTTAAGTATAAAAATAAACATATAAAAAAATAAAGGAAATTGATGATTCAAATGAAATTAATTATATTATTATAAATTAAATGATCAATATATAAATTTAATACCAAATCCAAAATATAATGGGATTTCTAAATTTCTTTATTTAATGTAAAGAAATGATAAGATTTGAAAAATCTATAATTTCACTATTCACTAAAAATCATTCATTTTAGAAAAATCCCAAAATTTCACCCTAAGTTAGTTTTTATATTCTGATTTCAAAAAAATAAGTTTATTTTATAAAATAAATTTTCTAAAAGTTCCATAAATTATTTATTGTATTTTATTATTCCAAAAAATAAAAACCATTTTTGAAGAAAACATATATTTAACGTATAAAATTACTTTACTATAATTTGAGTAATTATTTACTAATAAGTTATCAAAAAATTTATATTTAGTAAGAAATTCATATATATTTCAAAAATTATTTAATTTTATTTATACCCTCTCAATTAACAACTATGTTATAAGGATTATATTTTAATAAAAAGATTTCATGGTCCATTTAAGCTCATTATTTCTTGTCATATAAGCTATTAAAAATAATAATATTATTTTAAAATCTTGCATTATTAAATCCTCAACCATTTAATAAATTTAATCCTAAAAATTTGAACTTTATCTTTGTAATCAAAGGTTTTACATCTGAAAATACCTTTCTTGAAATCCCACATCGTAAAAGGGGTTAATAAAACTTCCCCTTGAAAAGCGAGAAAAGAAATACAAAGGTCATCTAGAACAAATCATAACTATGTTTTCAAATAGGAAAATATTTGTGGGAAGTGAAAATATAATCAAAGAATAAATGTGTAATGTCCAAATAATTATGGATAGTGATAGAGATCATTGATAATAAGGAAGTGAACAATTAAGAGAAAGTTAATGATAAAAAAACCATAAACCAAATAGGTGTGAATATGACCATAGATTCATCCGAAATGAAGTTAAAGGGATAATATTTCTGTTTCAATATAGTTTTACTAGATTTAATGAATTCATTTTCCATATAGACTAAAAACATAAGAAAATATACTTACATGACAGTTTGAATTTCACCCTTTAATAAATTTATACCATAATATCATCTCTTTCTACAAACGATGAGTATTAAAGATGATTTTTTTTCTATTCCCAAAGAACTAAAATAAACTTCTAATGGATTACATAATCCAAAAAATATAACAAGCTATTATTTTTATATTTAGACATTAACCAAAACCAAAATGGTTCGCATAAGGTAATATAATTCCCCAAAATAAAAAACCTTTATATAAAGAAATGAAAAATTAATATTCTTGGTCTTAACAATAATTCCAAAAGTTCAAACTAAATCATTATACAAATAAATATAGCTAAAGTTATTCAAAATATTCCCAACTAACGCAGAAACCTAAAAATATTAAGGATTTAGTCACAATTTCTTCTGAGATTAATTTAACTTTTATATCTAGTTAACATTTTTCACTCATAATGTTATAAACTGAAAAAATGCATATGCCCTAAATATATAATATCCAATACATGATAATAATTTCTATAAGTAAATAAATCTATATCATAAATAATAACATTAATGAAAGGTTTAACAAAAAATATTATCTCATACCTTTTAGCTTACATCCTAAAAAGTGTAATATAATTATTCTAAAATAATCCTTTAAATTAAACCTAAGGGTTACATATACCTCAACCTAATGAAATATATCAAAAAATATGATTAATTACATTAAAATACCATCACTTAAAACCTTTAAAGGGGTTTCTATGCATCTAAACTTATGATCAACATAAAAATTATAAACCCATGATGGTATCCAAAACTCTTAATTTAACCTCACACAAAAACATCCTAATCTCCTAAGTTATGCAAACCTTTCCTTAGATACTAACTGTCAGATCCCGAAACCCGTACTCCATGATCCAATGATAAAAACATTATCATTAAATTTTTGGCATGAAACTCATAATCATTACTAGATTTTTTCCATAAAAAACTTATAACAAAAAAGGAAATATTGGATCACTAATATACACTAGGAAATTTTAGGTTTAAAGTTTTATAGAATGAGGAAAAATCTTATATAAATAATACCCATGACATAAAGAAATTATTTTTCCCACTATACCTATATTTTTGTATTTTATATTATGTCCTCAATATCTCCCACAAAATTCTACACATATGAATCATTTATACGCACAAATAATTTATGATAATTCTTCATAAACTATGGAATATGAAATATAAGTCAACTCAGATCAAATGATCCAAAACTTTAAACATAATATTTTATTAATTTAAATTCATTAGTGAGAATAAGATGAGCATGAGGGTATGACGAAATAATACAAATACATGAGAAAAACATAAAATAATTCATACCCATAAATACTTGTATCATAAATCATGAAACATTTCATAAATATTTAACAAATCAAAGATTCATAAGAATAAATAATTTCGAGCCATGTGATGTCAATCTTGATTAAATGAAACAATATAATACTATAATAAACATAAAGAAAACATATTGGTATCTTGTAACATTATCTATAAAACCCATGTTAGAAATAAATGAGGCCCAGTTAAATCAATATATTAAACCATTCCGGTTAACTCCATCATTATTTCCTATATAAATGAGGAATATTATCCAATGCATTAGAGAACTATTTGGATGCACCGATCATATAAGTTATATTAGTCTCACTTTTCATATAAGATATATTAGGATCACCCATAATCATGATCTATAATAGGGATCAACCCATCATATAAGCTATATTGGGCTCACCCATCACCATCAACAATGTTCAAGTACTATTCATGAGGAAAACATTTAAAATGTTTCACTTTTCAACATAACAATAATAGTTATTATTTTATTGCTTGATTTACATGGGAAAAAAATAGGTTCTTTGAAAACATCATAATACATCCAGATAAATAATAAGGATTGTATCAATACAACATATCCCCAATGCAGTGTAAGTAACATCAAGGGTCATTAATGTTGATGAATAGAAAAACCATTAAAATGTCTTTAAAATCATTTTGAGGAAAATTACATTTTCTACTTTTAAAAACACCTTTAAAAAAGAAAAATTCCAAACCTATTGTGGAAATAATTTTCTTTGAAAGTAAACATGGAAAATTATAAAGGAATATTCAAATAAAATAATTTTTATGATGGTAGGAAAATCCAATCATGTCATAAACATTAAAAAGTATACATTCTTTTCAAAAATTTTGTAAAGAGAGTCAAAAGTGTCCCATTTGAAAACCATTAAGAAATTTACTTTTAAATAAATTTAAAACAAGGTAAAAGATCATGTAAAATAAATTTAATGAATAATTTATATTTATAAAATAACATTTTAAAAATATTTTATAAGACATGGATATGAAAGATAAAGATTCCCGATCTAAAAGAAGATATAAGATTGTTATCACTTACAAACTACTTTCTTGATGTTTATTAAATAAATATGAGAGTAAATTATAAAAAACAATTAAAAAACATTAATAACTAGATGATGAGAAAATATATGTGGTTTAAGAAACTAATATCATATTATTTTCTCTAAAATAACCTTCAACATAAATAATCTCTAAAATAAAGGAGATTGTAACATAAAGCCTTGACCAATTTGGTAACATTTGAATAAAAAATTATGAAAATAAAGAGTATGATATGGATCTTTAAATAACTTAAATTTAAGGTTTTAATATTTCAAAATTCATTCATGAGACAGTAAGTAAACCAAACAAGTAAATCATGGTGCACGACATGAATAATGTCTCAAGAAAATGAGATCGAAACAAAGAAAACCATTGCAAAGATCATAACATTGAATTGAGATTTAATCAATGGATTGATTATGTGTAAAAAATGTAAATCAAAAAAAAACAAATTTAATTATATAATGAAACAATTTATATATCAATTCACACATAATCATGTCATAAAAAATTCAATGAAGAAGAGTTATAACCCAATGAGAGGAAATTGAGTAAAGAAACTCCTTACCATTTAGTAAATTTAAAGTCAATACGCTTGAATAAAATAATTAAAATTGAAAATTAAATTAACATGATGTATAAGGATTCATTATATAACATTTAAAATGGGTATTATACACACCATATAAAATAAATTAGGTGAAAAATAATAAAATATGTCTTAATGAAGGAAAATTGAGATGAAATCCCTTACCTCGAGTTCTGAAGTGATATTTATATCCTTTAACACCGATATAATAAACTTATGCCAATTGTTTTATTTATTAATAAAATTTTATAAGATTAATACTTATCATTAAATAATTTATTTCATTTATTTTTATTACATATTTGGATACTTAATCAGTTAAGTCCATGTCAGGTGTTTTGAGAATGTTCAGTTCATAATTTAAAAATGACTTTTGTGTGTTGAATATGGTCAAAGATGTCATTATTTAACCATATATCTAATAATAATCTCAAAATAGTTATATTTTTTTATATTAATTATATTTCGAAAACCAATCATGAATATGGTTATGAAAAATGAACTATGTTAAAATAAGAGAGACAGTAGTCCGTAAGTATGAATGAGTAACATTTCCATTTCTCAATGATCATTATGAAAGTAATGTAAGTAATATTTTATATTTAAAAAATTATAATAATATAATTATATAATTAGATAATTATATTTATTATATTATACTTAAATTTATCATCCATGTGATGTGGTGATGAAAAATGAGTCACGTCACTTTGTGGAGGAAATATTCCACAAGTACACACGAACACCATTATCAATTCTCAGTGACTTATATGATAAAAATAAAATGATATAATATATTTTAAGAATAATAAATATGTATTTAATATAATATTTATACATTAAATCTATCATTACAACCATCCATGATAGGCAGTGATGGAAAATGAATTACATCGGTTCATGAGGTGGTAGTCCACTTTAGACATGAATGATGGTTTCGTTTCCTATTTAATGGAAGATGAGTTGGATATAGGTCATTAAATAACCATAAAAAATATCATTATAAAAAATATAACTATTTTATTATTTAATCATGTTTGAATAGGTTTTGAAGGAGGTAGAAAAATAAATTAAATGAAAATGCTTGATTAAGAACTATACTATTTTTTTGACATCCTCTTAAAGTTTACACTAGATGTTTATCGAGGATGGTTTTATGATAAAAAAGAATTATAGGATTCTAGGATGGATATAATTATGGTAAATTTTCATATATTATCTAAAAAAATGATTCTTTAAGTCTGAATAAAAGTGAATAAGCCGTTCCCTTTTATAAGATAAGGGAGGGGCACTTTCAGAATTTCTTAAAGTATTAAATTAATATAAATTAATTCTCATATTAAAATGGATAAAAATTGAGAATATTCTTGGAACATATGATGGTTAGTCTAAATATTCTCATAAAATAAAAAATATATAAGTTTGGATGACCTTTTCACCCTTATCTTTTTAAACCCCTTTTAAACTTTTTTGACAATTACCATAATATTAATGTTTTTACTCTTTAAGGGAAATAAATTCCTATACAATAGTAAAAGGGACAGAAATGGACCATAGATTATATTATAAAACATTTAATATTTAATTGGTTGAATATAATATTTCTATGAATTTTAAATCATTTAATAAAACATTATTTATTAAAAAATATCATTAATGGCAATTTTTACTCTATTCATTTAATTTAACTTAAAAAAACATCAATTAAAAAATTTAATTAAACTATATACCTTTAAAACATCCATAAAATGTTATATATATCTAAAAATTATGTGTAATAAGATAATTAATTCAAATTATTTTAATTTTAATATTTTTAAAATAATATATTTTATTTTTCTTTTAATTAAATAATTAATTTATCGGCATTGTGTAAGCATTGAAGGTAATTATATAATTAACAAAATTTATAAATAAATTTCCATATGAGTGTAATTTATTTATAATAAAAATAAAAAATGATATTCATTCACTACTTTCTTTTATTCCTTGATGAGCACATAAGAGATATTTAAAAGTAAGAGGGTGATATTTCTTCTTTTTCTTTGCTTAAATTATATTATTGGTCACTTTCATTGAAAAGTGCCATATAAAAAAATAAAAATAGATCCTAAGGTTAGAATAGTAAAAATATATTCATAAAAAACTATTTAATATGAAAAAATAGTTTCTTTGTCACTTAGTATTAACCTAAGTTAATCCGATTGACCATTTTTACCACGTTGACAAATTTCTATTTTTTTCACTATTCATTAAGACCAAAAAATAAGTTAGACTTATTAAATAATATAAATTATTTTTATTTCAAATAGTTAATATATTTTCCCAAATATAATCTCTATAAGTGTTATAAATCCATTTTACAATAATATCTCAAAGCATGATAAAAATCAGTTTTTAGGAAAATGAATTTTTCAAGTAATAGATGATGTTATATAAACTCTATGTCTAGAAATCATAATTATATGAATTTATATTAATATAAATAGCTATATAATATATAAATTTCATTTAAATAATATATTATTATATGTTATTTTATTTAATTAAAATGGATAAACTGTATTAACATAAAAATAATTTTCAGAAAACTGCATTTTTAAGCATAAAAACAAACTTATACAATAATCATGAAAATTGATGATTCAAATGAAATTAATTATGTTATCATAAATAAAATGGTATATATATAAATTTAATATCAAATAAGAAATATAGTGTTAATTTTAAATTAATTTATTTAATGCCATGAAATGAAAATATTTGAAAAATCGATAATTTTCACTATTCACTAAAGAAATAATCATTTCGGAAAAATTACAAAATCTAATCCTATGTTAAATTTGATAATATAATTTAAAAAATTAATTTCATTTTATCAAATAATATTTCTAAAATTTCTAGAAATTAATTATAATGTTTTCTCCAAAAAAGAAATAAAAACCATTTTTCAAGAAAATGTATTTCTAAAAAATAAAATGAATTAACTAGAATTTGATTGATTATTTACTAATAATTTATGAGTAAATTTATATTGAGTAAGATATTTATATATATTTAATAAAATATTTAATTTTATTTATACCAATCAAATTAATGGCTAGGTTATAATGGTTATGTTTAAATAATAATATTTTTTGGTTCATTTAAGCTTTGTGTTGTGTGTCATATACACTGTTAAACATAATGATATTATTTTAAAATCTTGGGGTGTTACATCCTCCCAGATTTAATAAATTTTTTCATAAAAAATTTAACATTATCTTAGTGATCAAAACTTTTTCCATATAAAAATAACTTTCTTGAAATCCCACATCATAAAAAGGGTTAATGAAACTTCCTCTTGAAAAGAAGGAAACGAAATTAAAAGTTCATCTAGAATAATATATAAATAGGTTTCCAAATTAGAAAAATTGGGGGAAGTTAAAATATGGTTAAGGTAAAAAAATAAAAGTGCCCATACAATTATAGAGAGTGATAGATATCATTGATCATAAGAAATTTAATGGTAAAGATAAAATTAATGATTATAAAACCATGAACCAAATAGGTTTAAAAATAACCACAGATTCATTAGAAATGAAGGTAAAAGGACTAAATTTTTATTTCAATATCCTTTTCATATATTTGAAAAGTAGTTTTCCTTATAGAATAAGAAAATAACAAAAATATACTTACTTTAAAAGTAGAATTTTATCCTTTAATCAATTTCTACCACAATTATCTCTTGCACCAAATAATGAGTATTCAAGAAGAATGTTTTATGCATAAAGCTCTAAAATAAACTTATAACGGATTATATCTTCTACAAAAATATAACAAGTTATTCCTCTAATATTTAAACATTAACCAAAACCAAAATGGTTAGTATAAGGTAAGATAACTCCCTAATATAATAAACCTTTATATGAATAAATACAATATTATTCTACCAAGACTCAAAAATAGTAACCAAAGTTCAAACCAAATCATTCTATGAATAAATATACTTAAAATTATTTAAAATATTCCTAACTAATATCAATTCCCAACAATATAAAGGATTTGGTCACAATTGTTTTTGAGATTAATTTATACTTTATCTCTAGTTAATATTAGCCGCTCATAAAGTAATACACCCAAAAATGTATATGACCAAAATATATAATCTCCATGATATGATAATCATTTCCATAAATAAATAACTCTATATTCCAAATAATAAAATTAATGAAAGTTGTAACCTAAAAGGTTATCTCATTATTTTATATTACATCCCAAAAATCATAATAGAATTCTTCTAAAATAATCCTTTACATTAAACCTACGGGTTACATATAAATCAAAACAATGAAATG
The DNA here is from genome assembly GCA_963277665.1 of Viscum album. Taxonomy (NCBI): domain Eukaryota; kingdom Viridiplantae; phylum Streptophyta; class Magnoliopsida; order Santalales; family Viscaceae; genus Viscum; species Viscum album. The sequence continues at coordinate 684,209,823 of OY728145.1, read as the reverse complement.
TATCCAAAAATATCATTAATTACATTAAAATCCTATCTCATAAAACCTTAAAAGGTGTTTCTATACATTTGAACTTATAATAAACCATAAACTTATAAAACCATGATGGTATCCTAAACTCTTAAGTTAAAATAACATAAAAACATGTTAATATTCAAAGTTATCTAAACCATTCCTTTCATACAAAATGTAAGATCCCAGAACCTGAACTCCTAAATATAGTGATAAAAAAACAGTCATTACATTCATAGGTTTATATCGATAAAAGTGAACATATTTTTTCCATCCAAAAACTTACAAAAAAAAAGATAATATAGTAAAAACTATATACCAAAGGACAATTTAGGTTTATAGTTTAATATAATTAAGAAAAAATTCTACCCAAATAATACATGTGACTTGAAGAGATTATTTTTACCACTATAAATAGATTTTAATATTCCATTTTAAGTCCTAAACATCTCCCATAAAATTATTCATATACAAAACATTTATAGAAATAAATCATTTTAACATAATTATTTATAGCTTGGGGAATATAAAACTTAATAAGGGAGTGATCAAATGACCAGTAAGGGTAAACATAAGAATTAAAAATTTAAATTAATCAGTTAGAATAAGATGAACAAGGTGGTATGATGACATAATCAAAGTTATTGATACTGAAATAAGATAATTAATACCCATCAATACTTAGATTATCAATCATGAAACCTGGAATAAATAATTTACAAAGTTAAGAGTCATAAGAATCAATAATCATGAGCCATGTGATGTCAATCATGATCAAATAAAACATTATAAACCCATATTAAGCCTAAAGAAAATGTATAGATATCTTGAAACATTATATTTATAAAATTTGTAAGAAATAACTATAGCCAAGATAAATCCATAGGTTAAACCACACTATTTAACTTCTTCCTACTTGACTATAAAGACAAGGAACATTACATAATGCATTGGAGTGATATTTGGGAACACCCATTGTATAATTTATATCAGGATCACCCATCATATAAGTTATATTAGGCTCAACCATAATCATGAGCTATAATGGGTATCAAACTATATTATATGTTTTTTTCAGGTTTAACCTCCATCATTAATATTGTACAGGTACCATCTATGAGTAAAATATTTATAATCTTTCACTTTTAGATAAAACAATAATCGTTGTTCTATCATTGCATGATTTACATGTGGAAAATAAACAGGTTACATGAAAATATCATAACCCATATAGAGAAAGAATAAGGATGGTATCATTACAATATATTCCTAATTTAGTGTAAACAACATCAAATGATTCTGATATTTATGAATGGAAATACCATTAATATATAATTTAAAGCATTTTGAGGAAAATACCATTTTTTATATTGAAAATAATTTTTATAAACTAAAAATTCAAAAACTATTTTGGAAATACTTTTATTTTAAAATAAACATTAATATAATAAATTATTTGTCAAATAAATTAATGGTCATGATAGTGGGAAAATTTGTTCATGTCTTAAATGTTAAAATATATATATTATTTTCAAACATTTTTTTAAAGAGATAAAAAAGTGGACCATTTGGAAAATATAAGAAATTCCCTTTTAAATCTATTTAGAATAAACAAAAATATCCTATAAAATAAAATTAATAAATCATTTATTTTTATAAAATAAATTTTTTTAATTTTTTTTATAAAATACAGATATGGTAGAGAAATATTCTCGATCTAAAAGAAGATATAAGATCACTATCACTTATAAAAACCTTTCCTGATGTTTATTTAATAAATGAGGGAGTAAATTGATGATAAAAAAGTAAAAAAAAATATAAATAAATGATAATAAATTATAAGTGGTTCAGGAAAATAATATCATATTATTTCCTCCAAAATAAACTCCAATATAAACAATATCGAAAAAAGGTGATTATAATATAAATAATTTACCTATTTAGTAAAGTTTAAATCAAATATTATTGAAGAAAATATTATTATATAGATATGTAAATACAATGAATTTAATGAATTAATATGAAAAATAATAATTTATGAGTTATTAAGTACACCAGATAATGAAATCACAATGTACGACATGAGTAATGTCTCAAGAAAATGAGATTAAAATAAAGAAAACCATTGAAAAAATTATAACATTGAATTGAGATTTAATCAATGTAGTGATAATGTGTAATAAATATAAATCCTAATAATTTTTTTAAATAAATAATAAATCTATTTATATATCAATTTAAACATAATCATGTCATAACAAAGTTAATGAAGATGAGTTATAACCCAACTAATGGAAATTGAGTTAAGAAACCCTTTACCACTTGGTAATTTTTAATTCAATCACCTTGGATGAAATAATTTAAATTAAAAATGAAAATACCATGAAGTATAAATATTCCTTATATAACATTTATAAGGGGTAGTGTATACACTATATAAAATAAATTAGGCACCTAACTATAAAATATACCTTAATTAAGAAAAATTGAGATGAAATACCTTACATCGAGTCGTGACTTTCCATGTATGTACATTAACACATATATAAAAAAATTATATTAATTATTTTATTTATTAAGAAAATTTTACATGATTAATTCCTTATCCTTAAATCATATATATCATTTATTTTAATTATATACTTTGATACTTATTCTCTTAATTCCACATTGGGTGTTTTGAGAACATTCAATTGATAAGTCCAAAATGGCTTCAGTAGGTTTACTATGGTCATAGAGGGTATTATTTAATCATATAAATTATAATAATAAGGAAATAATTATTATTTTTATATTAATTATAATAAAAAAACCAATCATGAAACAAAGTTATGAAAAACGGACTACGCTGCAATCAAAGAGACAATAGGTCGTGTGTACGCATGTATAACATTTCCATTTATCAATGATTATTTTGGAAAGAAGAAAATTAATATTATAATATTATAATTATAATAATATAATAAGTATATTATTATTTATTTAAATATAATTATATATATCTTACATGTTATGTGGTGATGAAAAACAAGTCACATTGCTCCATGGAGGCAATAGTGAACACATACACACGAATGACGTTATCATTTTTCAGTGAATTGAATGGTATGAAAATAAATAATATATTATATTTTTAGAATTATAAATATTTTATTATTATAATATATATACATTAAATACATCATTACAACCAATTGTGGGAGGTGCTGATGGAAAATTAATTACATCTGTTTACAAGAGGTAGTCCATTATACATATGAATGATGGTTTCATTTCACATTTTATTGAAGTGGAGATAGATATAAGTTATGAAATAAACATAAAAACATCCCATTATATGGAAGATAATGGTTTTATTATTTCATCATTTCTAAAAAGCATTTTATGGAGGTAGAGGAAAAAATAAAATGAAAATTCTTGATTAATAACTATACATCTTCTTTAAACAAACTCTCAAGGTTTACACCAAAATCTCTCATGGGGAGGTTTTATAATAAAAAAGGACTCAAAGACGTGGTAATGTATTTATGTTAGTTATTTGTAAAGGGAATAAATGAAACAAATGGTTCTTAAAGTGTTAATAAAAGAGAATAATACACTTCCATTTATATTAGAGGAGAAAGATACTTTTAGAATTTATTGAAGCAAGAAACTAATATAAATTAATTCTCATAAAAAAATGGATCAAAATTGAGAAAATTATAGTAAATTATGAGGTTGAGTCAAAATAGTATTATCCCATAAAAAATGGATAATTTTAGGTGATTATTTTAATCTCAAATATTTATTTTTACCCCCCTTTAACCCTTTTTTACAATTTCCACAACATTAATGTTTTTACTCTTTAGGGGTCAAAAAGTTTCTATAAAAGGAAAACTGTAACATCCCAAGATTTTATAAAACATATTAATTATAATTAATATAAATTATTTTATATATTATATTATATTCAACAAATAGTTTAGCTTCTGTCACACGAAATACCAACTTTATCTTGCATTGCATGAAACATTGAGTTTCTTTGATGAATTGTGTTAGATTAAAGACAGAGTTTTATCAGACAACTATATAATATTAATATTATTATGATAGTTATCAATTATTCATTGGAATGAAGGTAATGAATAATATTAAATAAATTACGATAACACGGTTTACACATGTATTGACAATGAATTATTTGGTGACTAATTAATTAGAAATTAAAATAAAATCTTTTTTGAAAATAAAAAAATATATTTTTCTTAAAACTATTGTAATGAAGAGAAGTGGGTTTTATACCAATAAATTAAACAAACCAATATGTTTGGATTATATTAATTAAATATATATATTATATATTCAACCAAATATTTTTACATTAATTAAATAATTTTTATAGGAATAAGATAAGAATAAATCTAGTTTCACACTAAAAAACTATATTTTTCTAAAAAATATTTTTATTGACTTTTAATGATGCAATTATTTAAAAACTAAATTTTAAAAATTGTAATTTTTTTTGAAAAAATTCTTTTTTTTGAATGATAAATTTCAAAATTATCCTCGGGTTAATTTTTATTATTTTTATGATAAGTTTTATTTTTTGATGAATAGTGAATAATGCTGGATTTTAGTTGAAAACTACATTTTCATCTAAATAATTTATAATGTTAGATGATATTTTAAATTATTTTAAAGTAAAAATAGTTAAATTTTATATCTATTAATACAATTAATTTCATTGGAAGAAATTTCACAATGACATTGGATACAAAAACATTTCAAAGTTTTAAACATTTGCACATTAAAAACCCACTTTCTCCTCCCGTCTGCGGGATTAATTTAAAATTAATTTCTTCAACCTATGTGAATTTAATTTGGAAAAATTAAATTCATATTTGGAATTATAATAATTTATAATCTATATTAAGGTAAACTTATTTTTATACCAAATATAATAGTGAAAATAATTTAAATTAATTACAATGATTAAAGTAAAAATGAATTTACATAGTGGTTAAAATTTAATCTTATGGGGCCAAATGACCTATAAAATTACAAAAAACCATTTTATGGAAATATATCAATCATGTAACATCTTTTATAGAATTGGGATCATTATTTGAGGCAAAATATGTAAGGTAGACCTCCCAAAAATGTTTACCTTTTTGTATTTAAAAGAATTCAACTCATCCTCTATAATTAAATGGCATTCACTATCCCAAATTATTTCACCTATCATGCCTTTTTGATTGTAAAAAATCTTCCCAAATGACATAAAAATATCCATAATCACATTATTAAGCCTAAAATTGGGAACAAATCAACCCAAGGAAGTCTTTTGGTGCAAACCCAAATGTGTTGCGTGATAAAGAGGCAAAATTCATCAACAATCACTTTCATTTTTTCTTTCTCAAATCCCTTAAATTATTATAATATAATTATTATATAACAAACTAATTATATTAAATATATATATGTTGTTATGTTAGTTATATTACATATAAATTTACACACCCCCAATAAATTGGATTCACAATAATCATTTGTGTGTACGACAGACTACCACCTCGCAAACCGATGTCATTCCTCCTACCATTACCACCTCTCAAGTTTGAAAACAAATGGGGTATATAAAATTTATATATTAAATTTAATAAATTTATATGAAACTTATACCTATATATTCATTATATCATATACACCATTTTTACATTTCATAATGTAGGGGATATAATAACATCGATCATGTGTACGATACACTACTACCTCATGAAGCAATGTGAAGCATTTTCTGAAATGTGTTACAGGGAAGGTAATAATGGTAAATATAATTATTATATATGGTATAAATGACATAAGTTTTATAATAATTAATTACTTATATATATTTTAATATAATATATCATTTTCCTCTTTCCATTACACACAATAAAAAAGTGATAACGTTATTTGTGGACGTGTGGACTACCACCTCTTAAAAGTGATATGCTTCTTCTTTTTTCATCAACACATAATAATAATGATATATACGGGTATATATAATTAAATATTATGTTATTTATTATATAATTATCATTATAAAAAAATAAATGTTACTTTCTATCTTTTCATAATGATCAATGAAAAATAGGGAAGTTGCTCATGCATACGTACAACCAACCATCTCCATGATCATAACATCGATTCATTTTTCATAACCATATTACCAGATTCGGTTTAAAAGAATAATTTATTTATAAATATTATTATTATGTAATAATTATTAATTTGTATATATGTATATAATGACCTCTTTGACCATAGTGGACCAATTAGAGTCAGTTTTAACATATAAGCTGATTATGGTCAAAACACCCAAATTAATCTTAATTGATTTTATAAATGTATAAAACTTGTTTATAAGTGAAATAAAAGTAATAATAAACTTTAAAATTTATAATTCAAAAAAACAATTAACATAAGTTTATTATTCGGGAATATATATAACAACCATGATGAATCAGACTCAAGGTAAGGGGATTTCTAGTATCATTTTTATTTCTTCAAGACTTATTCCATATTCAACACTCATTTATTTTGTTTAGTGTATCTAATATAATATGAAATTTTATATCATGAATTTAATTTATTTTAAAATATTAAAAGTTTCAATTTATTTTATTCTTTCATGGATCTCATGATTCAAAATTTACTCAAGTAGTAAGGGTTTTTTCTCATCTCACTTTTATTTTTGTGAGATACATGCCATATTCACCAAATATTGTTATTGTGTGGTATATATACTAACCAAGAATGTTTTTTATGATTATTATTCTTAAATTTATTGGGATTCACATATCCGTTTTATGATATCTATTTTATGGGGTTTAAGGTTTCATAATTACCAAAGCAGTAATAGATTTTTGTCATAATTTGCCTTCTTTGAGACGCTTGTTATATTATAAACCTATATTCTCTTATAAGGTGTATATAATTATAAATTGACATGTTATATCATGAATATAATTATTGTTATGATATTAAAAGTTTTATTTAATGTTATTATTTCATGGGGATTACGATTCAAAGTTACCAATGTGGTAAGAGTCTTATGTTAAAATGTCATCGTTTATCGGGATTGGTTGTGATTAAGTCTACAATACTGAAATAATATAACATAGCTATAAATAATTCTAATTTAATTTTTTGTCTTATGTTTATTCTATTATAATAAGTTTTTCCCTTCATTTCACTATCATTGTATACTCAATAGTTCAAAAGCATCTTTTTATTAAAAATCATATTTTCATTCAAAAACTATTATCTTCCAAAACCATATTTTCTAAAAATTATTTAAAAAGTTCCTTTTGAATATGAATGGATATTTTCTCCATGAAATCTTTTAAATGATTGTTAACAATTCTGTTATATGTTTTTGAGTTTTTTCTTTCAAAAAATCATTTCAAAGTGTTTTATGTTACAAAAAGTGATTTTCAAAATAAGAAAGGACATTTTCCTCAAAATGTTTTTAAGGATATTTTAATGGTATTGAAATTAATTAACATAAAAAACCCATGAGTTTACTTATTATTCACTGGGGATCTTTGTATTGATACTATCTTAATTATTTTCGATATGGATTAAGATTGTTTCAAAGAGATTGTTATGGAACCCGTTTCTTTTCCATGAGTTAATCATGTTTCAAAGAGAATTTTATGGAACCAATTTACTTTAGACATGTTAATGAAGTTATAAAGTGGTTACTAGTTTTTCCTAAGAGTTTATTATTATATAAAATATTTTATGTGTTATTATTATGTAATGGTTCTTAGATATTTGATGGTTGGTCACATTATAAACCAATTAAGGTTGGTTATTTGAAAAACCAATGATGGGTGCTTACATGATAAATAAATGATAGGTGGGTACATGAAATTACTCCAATGAATTTGGTATGTAAGTAAACCATATAGTTATTCCATTTATAATTGTGACATGTTCGGAAGTTGACCACATTGTTATTCCATTTATAATAATAACAAGTATAATGGCGTCACAAGATAACATTACATGTTTTATATGCTTTCTATGAATTTATAATGTTTCTAATTATCAATATTTATATCATGTGAATCATTATTATTGATTACGATAACTATTTCCTTTTCTATGTTTTCATATTTGACGATCTAGGTATTGATGGTTATAAGTTCTTTTGTGACTCTCTCATGCACTATGATTTTTAATCATAAACATATGTAATTATTATACTCATTGATGAAATTAAATTACCAATGATTATATTTACCCTTATTGATCATTTGTGCTCACTGTATTATATTTTCTTTTACCCAGGTTTCAAATAATTATGTTTAAAAATTTATGTCTAGAAGGGATTTCATATAGATGATGATGACATATTAATGTGAAAAAGAAGAGCTGGGTTAAGTGGGACAAATACTCATTTAAAGTAATGTGAAATATTTATATAAGAGTTTTTAAAATTATCTAAAGCTATAAACCTAAAAGGTCATCTCGAATGTAAGTTATTCATGTTTTCCTTTTGATGTTTTAAGATTTTTATGGGAAAAAATGGTTCACAATTATCGGCATCATCAACAGAAATGTAAAGTTATGGATTTCAACACAAGATCTGGAAGAGTGGGTATTGGACTATAATTATTGGTATCAAAGGTTGGTTTAGATAAATTTTGAGATTATTATGTTTTCATGTGAGTTTATATTAAGAGTTATGGATACTGTCATAGGTATATAATATTGATGATCATAAGTTTACATTCATAGACACCCCCTTGAGGTTTGTTTTGTGATGAGATATTAAAGTGATTAATAGATTTTTTAGAGATTTTTTATTATGTTTAAGTATTTGTAACACCTAAAATGAACATGAAGTATTGTTTAGGGAGGAACTATTTTTCTTGTTTAATGAAAAAATAAACCACCTATGTGCTTGGTGACAACCCATCAAATCACGTAAGGAAGTGGGGCTTGAACCCATGTCAGAAATATGATAAGGGTTTCATTCCTACCAGTAGACTACGTGATGTCCTGATTAGTATGAAAATTTCAAAAGTAAAGATTATTTTTATTTCAAAAACATATGGTATTTTATAAAATGGACAACAATTTATTTATGTTGGATGAATATATGCTCAAATTATTATAAACCATTTGTTTTCAAACATAGTTAGGAAGAGATTGAGGATTTTTATAGATAGTTATCTATAGAATGATTTATTTTAAACTTTGGGTATTACTAGAAAATTTTTTAGATTAATTTATGAAGGTTTATTCATTTTTTGTAATTATATTTCCGTGTGCTAACAATTTTGTTTTTGGTTAATTTTTAAACACTAGAGGAATATATTGTTATCCATTTTATAGTTATGTGATCTTTAGAAATTTAATTTATTGCTTCATGTGTGGAAAATTAATCTCTAATAATCATATTCTAGAGGAAATGGTGATATCTTGGTAAACATTGGTTAAAAGATTAAATTGCACTTTTCAAGAAAGTATATTTCATTATGTTTTCATTCTAGATGGAGAAAAAATCCTTCAACTTTAGGAAAATGATCTTGAAATAAAAGGTTATCCAAGTACCTTATTTTATAATGATATCAATGAAATTTTCCATAGCGATTTTGAGGATTTTGTTTCATTGACTTCATCTCTTCCATGTTCTCTATCACTATCTTTAAGTCCATGGGAATTAGTTTCCCTTATAAATCCATCTTTTTAATTTACCACTAATTTTATCCCTATATAGAATCGTAGTTATGTGTAAATTCTGGTAAAATTTATGTTTCAAAATTTTTTAAGGGATGTTTTATTTATTTCATTTATACTATATGGGTTTCAATAAAGTAACTCAAAAAATGTTATCAATTTAATAACCAAGAGAAATTTTGATGGAGCAAATCATTTTAAGGTGGTAGGATGTAACATCCGAAGAATTTATGAAATATATTATTTAAATTATTATAAATTATTTTATATATTATGTTACATGAAATACATAGGTTATATTATGTCACAATAAACACCAATTTTATATTGCGTTGCACATAACATTGTGTTTCATTGATGACTTGTGTTACATGCAACACCGAGTATTATCGGACAATAATATCTTATTAATATTATTATGATAGATATCGTATAGCTGTTGAAATGGTGGGAATAAATAAGATTAACTAATTTACGAAAATATGATTTTCAAATGTATTAATAATTAATTATTTTGTGACCAATTAATTATAAATAAAAATAAATACCTTTTTTTAAAATAAAAGGATATCTTTTTATGAAAAACTATTTTAATGTGAAAAAGTGTGTTTTATAACAATAAATTAGAAAAATCACTATTTTTGGATTATCTTAATAAAATTTATATATTATATATTCAATTTTTTTTATATTCATATAATAATTTTATTGGCATAAGACAATAATTAATCCAGTTTTATGTTTAAAGAAAGTATTTTTCTAAAAAGAAATTTTACCACCTTTTAATGGAACACTTGCTTTAAAACTAAATATTTACACTTTTATAAACATTATTTGAAAAAGTAAAATTATTTTTTTAAATTTTTACTTAAAATTATTATTCACGTGATTTTTTTATTTATCATAGAATTTTTATGTTTTGATGAATAATGAAAATAATGGATTTTAATTGATAACTATTTTTTCCATATAAATAATTTATGATGTTAACTTATATTTTGAATTGGTTTTAATTTAAAAATATTTAAATTATATATCTATTAATACAATTTCTGTCACTGGAATCAAATTCACATTGAAATTTGATACAAAAACATTTCAAGCTTTTGAACATTTTCACTTTAAAAACCCACATTCTCATCCTATTTGTGGGATTAATTTTAAATTAATTTCTTCCACTTATTTGAATTTAATTTGAAAACATTGATTAAATATTTTTAATAATAATAATGCATAATTTTTAGATAGGTAATTTTTTTACAAAAAATATTAGTGAAATCAATTAAAATTAATCACAATGATTAAAGTAAAAAACGAGTTTACTTATTGTTTAAACATTAATATTAAGATGACAAATAACCTAAAAACTTGTCCAAAACCCATTTTAGGGACATATATAGACAATATAAGATATTTTAAATAATTGTTTTTATTATTGGAGGCACAATATATAAGGGATAGTTCCCAATATTTTTTTTACCTTTTTGTATTTACAAGAATGCCACTCATCCTCCACTATAAAAGGGAATTAACTCTCCCCACTTCTTAACACCTATCAATAATTTTTTATCATTAAAACTATGAAAACATGACTTCCCAAAATCCCTAATATAATACTAGAATCCATTATTTGGGTAGATTGTAATCCAAATAAGTCCATTGGTTCAAACCAAAAGGCATTACCTAAAGAAGATGTAACGTTCATCAACGACCACTTTTGTTTTTTTTTCTCAAACCCGTTAAATTATTATTATATCATGATTATATAAAATAAAAAATATACTAAATATACTGATATGTTGTTATGTTAATGTTAATACATAAAACTTTACACACTTCAATCAAATGGGATATGTAATCATCGTTTGTGCATACGGTGGACTATCGCCTCACAATCCAATGTTATTCGTTCTTCCATTAACACCTCTCAAGGCTGGGAATAATGATAGAAAAACAATATATATAATATATATATATTATATTAATTAAATTTATAACATTATTATACTAGTTGATTAATTATATCATATACACCCTTTTAACATTTTATATCATAGGGGATACGATAATGTCACTCGTGTGTTTGGTGGGCTATCGCCTTGTGAAGCAATGTGAAGTGTTTTCACTAACGTGTCATAGGAAAGATAATAAGGGAGACTATAATAATTATATATGATATAAATGAAATAATTATTATACCCATGAAATAATTATATTTCTAGAAATATAATATATCATTTTATTCTTCCCACTTCACACACTAAAAAAGTGATAACGTTGTTTGTGGACGTGTGGAATACCTCCTCCCCAAAATGATGTGATTTATATTTTTTCATAACCATATCACAATAATGATAAATATAAGTAAATAAAATTAAATATTATGGTATTTATTATATAATTATCATTATGTAAAAATAAATGTTACTTTTCATCTTCTTATAATGATCATAGAAAAATGGGTAGGTTACTTATGTGTACGTACGACCTACCATCTCCATTATCATAAATTTGGTTCATTTTTTATAATTACATTCCATTATTGGTTTTAAAATAATAATTTATTTTTAAATATTATTATTATATCATGATTATTATTTTGTAGAAATTTATATAATGTCCTCTTTAACCATATTTGACCTACTAGAGTTAGTTTTGACACATAAGTCGAATATGGTCAGAACATCCTACTTAATATTAATTGATTAAGTAATTGTATATAACCCATATATAAGTGAAATAAAAGTAATAATAATCTTTTAAAATGTTTTCAAGAAAGTAAATAATTAAAATAAGTTTATTATTTAGGAATATAAAGAGTAATCTTGACCAATCAGACTCAAGGTAAGGGGATTTCTAGTCTCATTTTTATTTCTATGAGATTTATGCCATATTCACCACTAGTTTCTTTTGTGTTCTATATATAATTCTCTATGACATGTTATATCATGAAATTAATTTATTAAATTATATTAAAATTTTAAATTTATGTTATTCTTTCATGGATATCATGAATCAAAATTTTCTCCAGTAGTAAGTGTTTTTATCATCTCACTTTTATTTCTGTGAGATACATGCCATATTCACCACTTATTTTTGATGTGTGGTGTATATACTAACCATGAATGTATTGTATAATTATTATACATAAATTTACAGTGATTTATGTATATATTTTATTATCTCTATATCATGGGATTTACGTTTGTAAAGTTACCAAAGCAGTAATGAATTTTTGTAATAATTTTCCTTCTTCGAGACATTTATTATGTTATACACCTATATTATTTTATGAAGTATATATACTGAACCATTGAAATATTATATAATAAATATAATTATTATAATTATATTCAATATTTAGTTTAATTTTATAATTTCATGGTTACTATGATTCAAAGTTATTGATGTAGTAAGAGTGTTTTGTTACAATCTCATCATTTATTGGGATTATTTATGATTAAGACTCTAATGTTTAAATATTATTATATACCTCTAAATAATTCTCATTAATTTTATTCTCTTATATTTATGTCATTATAATATGTTTTTTTCTATTAATTTGTCTCTATTTTTACACTTAAGGGTTCAGAATAATGTTTTTATTAAAAATCTTATTTTGGTCAAAAACATTTTTTTCTTCTAAAAGCATGATTTCAAATTGTTTTTCAATTTTTTAGAAGTGTTTTCTAAATATGAAAGGATATTTCCTCAATAAATTATTTAAATTATTTTTAAAACTTTATTTATATGTTTCCAAGGTTTTTTTAAAATAAAATAATTTTCAAAGTGTTTTATGTTATAAAAAGTGATTTTCAAAACAAAAAGTTTATTTTACTCAAAATGTTTTAATGATGATTTAATGGTATTTACATTTTTCAAAATAAAAAACCTTGTTTTTAATCATATTAAAATGGGGATATTTTTTATTTATATAATAATCATTCTTTTATAGATGGATTAGGATTGTTTCAAAGAGATTATTATGGAACACATTTCTTTTCCCTGGGTTAATCATGTTTTGAAGAGATTGGTGTGAAAAATATTTCTTTTACATGTTTTAATGAAGTTATGAAAGTGATAATGGTTTTTACTATGACTTTATTATGAAATTAATGATTTTATGTGTTATTATGTAATCGAACTTGGACATTTGATGGTTTGTTACGTTATAAACGAATTACACGTGGTTCCGTGATAAACCAATGAAATGTGATTATGAGATAAAACAATGATATATAGGTCTATGATAGCCCTATGATGTATTGTTTATATAATTAAACTGTATGGTTATTTTGTTTTTAATAGTAAAATGTATTTAATTTTACTGTATAGTTATTCTATCTATAATAATGAGAAGTATAATTATTTCCCAAGATACATTTATGTGTCATCTATGCTTTCTATGACCATATAATGTTTCTCATGATTGATATTTATATCACATAACTCATCGTTATTAATTATGTTGACTCTTTACTTGTCCATGTTTTTATATTTTATGATCCAGGTATTGGTGGGTAAGCGTTCTTTTGTTATTCTCTCATGCACTATGATTTTTTCATCATACCCATATGCACTTCTTATTCTCATTGGTGGAATTAAATTGATAATGCATATGTGTAACCTTACTAAGAAATTGATATCACCCTTCTTAGGTTTCCTTTTCCCTAGGTTTTAAATAATTATGTTGAAAAAGTTATGTCTAGAAGGGATATCATATAGATGATTATGATTTATTAATGTTAAAAATAAAACAAGGATATGTGGTAGAAATTATGATTAAAATTAATGTGAATTATTTATGTAGGATTTTTCGTAATTATATAAAACTCTAAACCTAAAAGGTACTATATAATTTTAGTGATCTATGTTTTCCTTATGTTTTTAATATTTTTATGGAAAACAATTATTCACAATTATTGGAATCATAGCCAGAAATCTAATGTTATGGAATGAAGAACATAAACATGAGTACAAGTCTTGGGCTATTATAGTTGTCATCACAAGTAGGTTTAGATAACTTTTTATATTAGGATGTTTTAATTTGAGGTTATCTTAAGATTTATGGATATATCCATAGATATATAAGATTAATGATGATCATAATTTCAAAGTATTATATACCCTTTTGAGGTTTTAAGCAATGAGATCCTAAAGTGATTAATGGAATTTTTTATAGATATTTTATTGGGTTTAGGTAATTATAACCCATTTAATTAACAAGAATTGTTATATATATAGGAATTATTTCTATTGTTTAATTAAAAAAATAAATAAACCATATACTAGGTGAAAAAAAATCACATCCGGTATGGTGGTTGGGTTTAAAACCATAAACGAAGGATGATAAAGATTTAACACCTACCACTAGCCTACGTGATATTCTAGTCAGTATGAAATTTGTATTGGTAAATATTAAATTTACTTCAAAAACATATGGTATTTTATTTAATGAATAAATATTTATTTATGTTGGAAGAATAAATGATCAAATCCATCTAAATTTTTGTTTTTAAACATAGTGAGAATATGATTGAATATTTTTTATTGATAGTTATTTATGGAATTATTTTTTTTAAACATTGGGTATTACTGTAGAAATTTGGAGATTAATGTATTAAGGTTTATTTATTTTAAGAATTATCTTACCATGTTATAACCATTTTGGTTTTGGTTAATTTTTAAAGATAGGAGGAATAACTAGTCATCCCTTTTATGGTTATGTGTTCTTTAAAATTTGATTCTAGTGTTTTAGGTGTGAAATATTCATCTTGAACACTCATATTATGGATTAAAATATGATATTGTTGTTTAAATTGGTCAAAATATGAAATTTTACTTATCAAGTAAATATATTTCATTATGTTTTCAGTCTACATGGTGAAATAATCCTTCAAATTTAAGAAAAGGATCTTGAAATAAAATGTTATCCTATTAAAATATTTTCTGATGACATCAATGAACTTTTCCAAACTTATTTGGATGGTAGTTTTATTATCATTGAGTTTCTCTTCACCAGATTATCTATCACTCTCTGTTAGTCCATGATAATTAGGTTTTACTTCCAAATCCATCTTTTAATTTCCCACCAATGTTCTCCCTATGTAGAATACTAGTTACACTTAACTTTGGGTTAAATTATGTTTCCCACATTACATTTTTAAGGTATTGTGTATTTATTTTATTTGAACAATGTGGGTTTTAGTATATGAATTCAAATAAAATTTAATCATTGGATAACAAAAATTGATTTCAAGGGTGAAATTCATTTTAAGGGGGTAGGATGTAACATCCTGAGATTTTATGAAATATATTATTTAAATTTAATATAAATTCTTCAATAGTTTGTGTTAAAGACAATACATAGTTTATCTAGTGTCACAAACAACACTATATATATTTTTTATTGCATACAACGTTTATTTTATTGGATGATTTGTGTTACATGAAAGACTAAGTTTTACCATAAAATAATATACTATTAATATTATTATGACTGTTATAAACTAGAAATTGGAATAGAGGGATTGAATACGATTAACTAAATTATGAAAATATTATATACACATGTATTTATAATGAATTATTTTCTGACCAATTAGTTTTAAATGAAAATAAAAACATTTTTTAAAATAGAAGGAACTATTTTTATGAAAAAATGATTTTAAAGAGGACAAGTGTGTTCTGTAATAAAAAATTAAAAAAATAATTTTTTTTGTATTATATTAATAAAATTTACATATTATATACGAAACTATATTTTATACATTAATCCAATAATTTTTATAGGCATAATATAAGAATAAATTCATTTTTACGATTTAAAACTATATTTTTCTAAAAAGTAGTTTTACGTTTATTTAATGGCACACTTGTTTTAAAAATAAATTTTGATACTTTGATAAATTTTATTTGAAAAAATAAACTTCATTTTTTAAATTTTAATGTGAAAATTATCTTAGGGTATTTTTCTATGAAGCATCATTTTTTGATGAATAGTGAAAAGTACTGGATTTTAGTTAAAAATTTCATTTTAACTAAGGAATTTTAATATTAAATTATATTTATAATTGGTTTTAACATAAAAATAGTTTAATTATATATATATTAATATAACATAGGTCATTTTAATAAATTTTTCATTGAAATTGGATATAATCCCATTTTAAACTTTTAAACATTTTCACTTTAAAAATATGCTTTCTCATCCTGTCTATGTGATTAATTTAAAATTAATTTCTTCCACTTATATGAAATGAATTTATAAAAATGGATTTCAAGATTTATAATAATAATAATTCATAATTTATAGTATGTTCAAATTTGGTTTATATCTAAACTATTAATAAAATAAATTAAAATTAATCTTCATGATTATAGTAAAAATGAGTTTACTTATTAGTTAAACTTTAATATTGAGGTTCCAAATAACCTAGAAACTTGTCCAAAACCAATTTTATGGACATTTTTTGACCATATAACATATTATATAGAATGTTTTTTATTATATTTGGCACATTATGTAAATAAGATCTCCCAATAGTGTTTACCTTTTTGTTTTTACCATAACACCACTCCTCCAAAATAAAAGGGAATTACTCCTCCCTATTTATTAACACATATCAAGCATTTTTTATCATCATAAATTATACCCAAATGATTTTACAACATCCCTAATCTCATAATATGACCATTAATGTGGGATTAAATAAATCCAATTAAGTACTTTGGTTCAAACCAAAATTAGTTTCCCGAAGAAGAGGGAACATTTGTTAACGACCACTTTTGTTTTTTTTCTTTCTCAAACCCCTTAAATTATTATTATATTATTGTTATATAATAACCTAAGTATATTAAATATAATGAGATATTTTTATTTTAAGTTTAAGTCCTATAAATTCACACACTTCCATCAAATTTGATACACAATCATTGTTCATGTGTATAGGGGACTACTGTCTCACGAACCGACGTAGTTCTTTCTTCAATTACCACTCCTTCATGTTAGGAATAATGATGAAAATAATTTCTATATATGATATTTATAATATGTATAATATTTAAAAAACACTTATACCTATTTATTTATTATATAATATACACCATTCTTTTACATTTCATATCGTAGGGAATACAATAACGTCATTCGTGTGTGTGGTAGACTACCACCTCAAAAAGAGATGTGAAGAGTTTTCACTAACGTGTTACAAGGAAGGTAATAAGGGTAAATATATTGATTATATATGATAGAAATGATATAATTATGATATTAATTAATTAATTATCTTTTTTTGAATATACCATATCATTTTCTTCTTTCCATTCCACACACTAAAAAGTGAAAACATCGCTTGTGGACGCGTGGACTACCACCTCCTCGAAGCGATGTGATTATTTTTTTATCACCATGTCAAAAGAATAATATATGTAAGTAAAACTAATTAAATATTATATTCTTCATGATATTATTATAATTCTGTATTTTATTTTACTTTCTATAATTCTATAATGATCATTACAAAATGATAACGTTACTCTTGTGTATGTATGACCTACCGTCGCCATGATCGAAACATTGGTTGTTTTTTCAAAACCATCATAAAATATTTGTTATAAAAGTATAATTTATGTATAAATATTATTATTATGTAATTATTATTATTCTTGATATAATTATATAATGACCATTTTGACCATAGTCGACCTACCAAAGTCAGTTCTGACACATAAGACGAATATGGTCAAAACACATACTTTAATCGTAATTGATTAAGTAATTGTATATAAATTATTTATAAGTAAAATAGATGTAATAATATAATTACAAAAGTTTCTAAATAAAGTAAATAATTAACATAATTTTATTATTTATGGTGATCAAGAACAATCATGAGGAATCCGACTAAAGGTAGGGGGATTTCTAGTCTCATTTTTATTTCTGCCACCCTTATTCCTTATTCACACCTCATTTATTTTGTTTGGTGTATCTAATACCCTATGAAATGTTATATCATTAATTTAATTTATTTTATGATATTAAATGGTTCAATTGATTTTTTTATTTCATGGATCTCAGGATTCAATAGTTACTCAAGTAGTAAGGGGTTTTATCATCTCACTTTTATTTCTGTGAGATACATTCCATATTCACCACTTATTTTTTGAGTGTGGTGTATATATTACCCATGGATTCTATATATTATTATTATACTTAATTTTATGTGTATTTAAATATCCATTTTATTATCTATTTTTCATGGGTTCATGGTTTCAAAGTTACTAAATCGTTAATGGATTTTTTTTCACAATTTTCTTTCTTTGAGACTTTTGTTATGTTATACTCTTATCTTATTTTATGAGTTGTATATACTACTCCATTGAAATGCTATTTCATGAATATATTATTCTCATGATAATAAAAGTATCATTTAATTTTATTTCTTCTTAGTTATTATTATTCAATGTTACTAATGCGGTAAGAGTCTTTTGTTATAAGCTCATCATTTATCAGGATTATTTGTGACTAAGTCTCTAATGTTAAAATTTTATAATATACCACTAGATAATTATAATGAATTTAATTCTATTATATTTATTTAAGGAGAATAAATTTTCCATTCATTTTACTATCTTTTTATTCTTAAAATATCAATAGAATTGTTTTATTAAAAATCATATTTTTGACCAAAAACTCTTTTAGTGAAAAAACATGTTTTAAAAAAATTAAAATATTTTTAAAAGTTTTTTTAAATTATGAAATTATATTTTACTAAAGAATATATTTAAATAATTTTTAAACATCATAAATACGTTTCCATGGTTTTTTCAAAGAAAATATTTTTTAATGTGTTTTATGTTATAAAAAGTGATTTTCAAAATAAAAAAGTTATTTTACTCAAACTGTTTTAATAAAATTTTAGTGGTATTTCCATTCATCAATATAAACTACCATTGTTTCTAATTATCCTATTTTTTTATATTTTGTATTGATATCATATGCATTATTTTATAAATGGATTAATATTATTTCAAATAGATTTTTATGGAACCCATTTCATTTCCACGAGTTAATCATGTTTCAGAGAGATTGTTATGGAACTAATTTCTTCTCTATAGGTTAATAAACTTACAAAAGAGATAATGGTTATTCTTAATAGTTTATTATAAAATGAAATATTTTATGTTTTATGATTATGTACTGGTACATGGACATTTGAGAGGTGGTTGTGTTATAAATTAATGATGGGTGGTTCCATTATAAACTATGGACATGTGGTTTTCTGATAAACAAATGATGGGTGGGTACATGATATCCCTTCAATTAATTGGGTATGAAAGTTGACCATATTGTCATTCCATTTTTCTAGAGTGAAATATATAGATGTTTTTCCATATGATTATTCCATTTTTATGAATGAAAAATATAATTATTTACTAAGATATCTTTATGTGTTTTATACGATTGATATGGGATTATAATGTTTCTCATGATCCAGATTGATATCACATGGTTCATGATTATTAATTATAATTACTATTTCCTTTTCCATTTTTTCATATTTTATGGTCCATTTATTGATAGGTATGAATTATTTTGTGATTCGTTCATGCACTATGATTTTTAATCATAACCATATCCACTTATTATGCTCATTGATGACATTAAATTACTAATTCTTATGTTTACCCTTACTTTGAATTTTAGGGCACCCTTTTTATGTTTCCTTTTACCCAGGTTTTAAAGAATTATATTGAACAATTTTTGTCTATAAGGGATTTAATATAGATGATGATAAAATATTAATATGAAAAAGAAAAGGTGGGTTATGTTGGGGAAATGAGGATTTAAAGTTATGTGAACTGTTTATGTAGGAGTTTTCCTAATTCTATAAAAACATAAACCTAAAATTTTCTCAAGAATATAAATGATATATTTTTTTATGATGCTATATGGTTTTGATGGAAAACATTCGGTCACAATTATCAACATCATAGCTAAAAATGTAAAGTTATGGATTTCCGCAAAAGATCAGGGAGTGTAAGTTTGGAGATGTTATAAAAATGTCCCATTAATGTACCATAATCGATATTATAAAAAATATCCCATTTACTTGGATGAAGAAAATATTTTTCGGAATTTTAAATAATTTATTAAAACATTATCTATTATAAAATATCATTAATGTCAATTCTGATATGATTCATTTAATTTAACTTTAAAAACATCAAAACAAAATGTAATTCAAATATAAACCTTTAAAAATTCCATAAAATGTTATATTTATCTAAATATTTTATGGAACATAATAATTGATTCAACTTATATTACTTTTCATATTTTTAAAATCATTTATTTTATTTTCCATTTCATTAAATAATTACTATATCTGTGTTGTGTAAGCATTTAAGGTAATTGTAAAATTACTAAAAATTTGAAAAAAATTACCATCATGAAAAAAATTTATTTTTTCTCAAAATAAACATTTATATTCATTCACCACTTTCTTTTGTCCCTTGGTGAACACAGAAGATACATTTAATATCAAGTGGTGACATGTTGTGTTTTTTTCTTAAATTATCTTTAAGGCTGCCTTAATGGAAAAGATTCCCATAATAAAATAAAAATATAGAATACGGAGATAATTGTATAAATTTATTCATAAAATAATATTGAATATCATTTTTTGGATTTATCACTTATTTTTAACCAATGTTAATCTGATTTACCCTTTTTTACTGCGATGATAAATATTTACTCTTTTTGCTATTCATTATGAAGAATAATTTAGTTAAACTTATTAAATAATATAAATTATAATTATTATAAATTAAGAATACATTTTTTTAAATTCAATATCTATAAATGGATGAAAATCAATTCATAATAATCTTACAAAGCATGATGAAAATTGGTTTTTCAGAAAAATGCATTTTTGAGCAATAAATGATTTTATATTAACCCTATAACTAACAATTATAATTATATGAATTTAAATCCATATAAATAGAAATATAATATATAAATTTAATTTAAATAATTTCTTATTAGTGGTAATTTTAAATAATTAAAATATATAAACTCCATGCACTTAAAAAAAGTTTTCAAAAAACTGTCATTTAAGTATCAAAAAAACATATAGCAAAATTATGAAAATTATTGATTATAATGAAATTAATTAAATTATTAAAAATAATATGTTACATATTTCACTTCATGAAAAAAATTCAAAACATAATGTGATAGTTATATTAATTTATTTAATGGAAATAACTGATAGTATTTGAAAAAGATGGATTTTAACTATTCATTGAAAAATTAACCATTAATTTTGATATGATGATTTTAAAAAATTATTTTTCTTTTACCAAATATATATTCTCAATTTTTTAAAAATTAATTAAAATATTTTATCAAAAAAATAAATAAATTCTATTTATGAAGAAAATTTATTTTTAAAGAATAAAACGACTTTAATAAAATTTGAATGATTATTTACTAATAATTTATTAGTACATTTACATTTAGTTGGAACTTTATATATATATATATTTAATAATTCATTTAATATTATTAATAACCACAAAATTTACGACTAGCTTATAATGGTCATATTAAAAAAATAATATTTCTTGGTTTCGAGAAAAGTGAGAACATATGCTCTTATATTGAGAAACAATTAAATATTTATACAATACAGAAAGAGGGTATTTTACATTTGTCCTTAATAGTAAGTGTCATGATGTCATTAGACACATTGGTTAGGTGGATGCTTCTCTCTTCCAACACTTATTTGATAACGAGACCATCCACAATGTAGTTCACTTCTCAAAAAGTGTGTCTGATAAAGTAGTTCAAAAAAGAAATCCTTTCCAGATATTTGATCAATTTACCTTCCAGTTTCCATGATAGGTGATTCTGGCCTACCCGTATTGCATTAACAACTATGGATAAGTTTCACTCAAACCATACATTTCTCTAATGTCTTTGACAAAAAATGTCCACCTCTCTAATAATCACTATTAGTTCATCTTCTAAGGCAGTAACATGTCCACATAGACCATACATGCACTCCACCAAATCTCCCAGGTGATCCCTAAAAATAACCTCAAAGCATGATGGTCCGAATTTCACTAGGAGGCCCTATCCATATTGAATTTCATCCATCCACAGAAAGGGGAATTCCATGAAACCTCTATCATACCCCTTGGTTTGGGAAAGAAACCTATCACATTCAAACTCCAAAGAATCATAAACACCCATATAGAGTTTTTTTTGTGGCCATTGATCTTGGAGTTTGCATTTTGGATTGTGAAAATAATGTTGGTGAAAGAATCATTTTCATGAAACCTTTCCTGGCGATGAACCGTGTTGTTACGGGCCCTCCAAACTGAATGTATGACATCAACACAAGAAACTCGAAGTAAGGAATTGAGTTTTTTAGATTGCTATATTCCGAATAGGGAATCCATAAAAATATGAATAGAGTCAGTATTGGGGGGATTCATCTCAAATATATTGAGTATGGATTTCCACAGAGAGGAGGAAGTTCTGCAAGACAATAACAAATGATCAACATATTCATGATGTTGATGACATAGTACACACCTCTCACATAAAGAGATGCCAACCCTATGAATGTTTTCATACACTCATATTTGTTTATGAAAAAGTCTCTAAAGTAGTGTAAATCTAGAGGGGAGTAACCAGTTTTGGTCCAAGGAACTAATCCGGTTGTATTTACCCTACATCAAGTGCATGTAGAAACTTTTAGAGTCTCAAATTCCACTCGAATACCCTTCCCATAACAGCATGACATCATGTTTTCTAAAATCATATCCTTAAAAAATGGATACAATTCCTTCCATAAGATTATCCAGATGCTCAAGCTACTCTTTGATAGTGATGTTGTTGTCAATTTGGTGTTCTTCACTGACATAGCTAAACAAGCTCATGGTTTAGTACACCATGCCATGGTTTATGGTTTGGGACATTAAATATTTTAGTATAAATTTAGAATCATATTTCTATTTATTTGTGTAACATAGAAAATTTTAGAACAAATTTTATTTCTCTATAATATATATCCATCATTTTTAAATATAATTTTCTTTTCACTTGATAGAATTAAACTCTTATATGAAGTAAATCATACACAACATCGAACTAAATTAAACAATGCTTTATTTAATTAGGTTATAATATTATAATATAATATGAATTAAATATTCGTAGAGAATAGATAAATCAAAATAATGAAAATTAAAAGTGGAATAAAACCAAAAGTAAATAAAAAGAGAAAAATATTGAAATTTTATTCCTTACAATATACTATAAAGATCATACTGCCAATGATAACTATATAAATAATGAAAAACATTAGAAATATGATATATTTTTTTTGAATAAATAATGGAATAAAACTAATTTTTTAGATAAGTATTAATTTTTATATATAAGAGTGGAAAATGATAATGTGACTATGATATGATTAGTTAATGCATGCTCATTGGTTATACGGTGGTTGGATATATTCAGGTCGGATATGTAGTACTTAGGCATATATATAGTCAATGGGTATATTAATGTTTTCATAGTTGGAATACAACCTTTATTTAGAATTTAATAATATATTATAAATAATATATTTTTTATAAAATTAACATATAATATATTATTCTGAAATAAAAATAATTTAATAATTTATTAGTGATAATATATTGTATTATAAAAATATGTGTACTTTTATTTTAAAAAATAAATATTTCATATTTAAATAATTATTTCAATAAAACAATTTCTTATATATAAGTAAATAAATTAATATTCATGAAATGATTATTAAATGGTATGCAATATGAATAATTTGTTTTCTAAATTTTCCTCTCTCAAATTCATTTTTAAAATTTTAAAATCCACCTTAAGGTTTAGTTGGGACCACTATATAGATAAAATGTTTCTACCACATTGAGACTAAATTTTGTTTTCATACTATTAGAGTATTCAAAAGGGTTCAGGGTATCCCATTTCCCCAAGCTTGACTATAGAATGTTTTGTGGGTCACCAGGAGAAATGTCATTATTTTCTTATGTCGTGAGCATGATCCACTATCCAATTCAAGCCATGATTCATGAAATTCCAACTTCATATTCTTCTACATTGTAGCACCATAGAAGCATCACCACTTTCTTCACCAATATTTCATTATGAATCGATGACATACCACTAACAAGAACAATAAACCAATGAATGGAATGCCACCCACATATTAGAACAATACCAGAAAACCAAAAGCACAAAAAAATATTTAAATCTAAATTAACCACCGTATAAATTCTATATTAAATTTCTATACCCAATTAAAATCCTCTAAAATGAAAATAAAACAACTTCTACCAGAAGATACCCATGAATGAACCTGTTAATAAACTACCCTAAGAGTATATTGGAGAGATATAAATGAGGAGAAATAAGAAGGAAGATCTAGAGGAAAAAACATGTGAGACCAGAAAAAACAGGGGCCATATATTTTTGGATCAGTCATTCCTAGAAGTGATTCCACCGATGAATAAAAACCAACCAACAAGAAGAAAAATATTGAGTGAAAAAAATAAAAACTGTAGAATGAATAAACCCCAAAATAGAATACACATCTCCCACCAAAATACAAAAACTCACATAAGGAAATAGAGACAGAAAAATGATACTTATTGATGGATGGTTCGACACCGAGACCAAAAGGGACCACCTGAGGCACTGCCTGAAAAGACCTAGAATAGAAGTTACCTCTGAGTGCAATCCTATGTACTAATACCGAATCATGATGATAGAGATTACTGATGCTACATTTAGAGATAGATAAGACAATGATGTGTATGGGGAATTATAAATAGACAAGGAATTAATGCAAGATATAAGTGGTGGAAACCAATAAAAAACACACTAAAAATAATAAGAAATTCTAATGAATCTATAGCAATTATCAGAGAACCATAAAGATATAAGAGGAATAAAAGAAACATTGATATAGATGATTAAAAACTATAATAGAGGTTAAGAGAAGAAACCCTAGAAAGTTTTTGATAGAATACCATCATATAACACCTATATTATTTAATTATTTTGTGGGTGTCAACAATATAAACCATTTAATGTTTTAAAATGTATTTTTCTAATCATTTTTCTGTGTTATGAATTTTTAATTTAAAATTAAATTTTATCATTTATAAAAAAGTATTTTAATAAAATTTATTTCATATTTTAAATATTTTTATAAAAATTTGGTAATAGGAAAATTATTTATTTTTGAAAAAAATAATCTATTGATATAAAAATGAAGTTACAATGATAAAAGGTAAAATGAAGTAAATAGATAAAAGAATTATTAAAAATATAAAATAACTCAAAAATTATTACTATAATTTTCAGATAATGTTATTCATTTTGCATATCCATTCTTCCCACTTTTTAGTCTCTTTTACTGAAATATTATACTCCTTATACATTAAGAAATGAGTATTTGAAAAAAATACTACACATTATCCCTTATAAAAGGAACCCTCCACAAAACCTTAATTACCAAACATAAGAATCAATTATATATCATTAATAATGAAATATTAATTCTATTATAATCTTACACCTTTATTTGGATCCCCTAGTCATAAGAAGAATTCCTAAGAACTTCAAAATAAAGAAGCTTCTTAAGGGAATATTTGACTCTTTATTGTAAGTATTATTATTTTCATAATATATTTCCATTATCATCTTCCTCCATATATTAATAATTATAATTTAAAACTTTAATAAAATGTAAATAATATAATTACGTGTCTATAATAATTACACTATAATGAAATAATACCATATTCATTTTCATCTGTTAATTATAGCATGTTTATGTTTGCATCAATTTGAACACCTATATGATAAAAAAAATTTCATCATGGATGGTTATAGAAACATAAATACTCGTAATATTTGGTATTAATGATAAATTTAAGTTTTTATAATTATTTAATGGTAATATATAATTATCTATTAATTTATTAAATAATACCTTATGTTTTCTAAAAAACTGAGAAAACATGTTATGATTTTCATATTTGAGAATCTTTTATGTAAATTAAAAGGAAAAAATATATCTCTATAAGCATAATTATGGGATTATGATCCCATTAACTTTATTATTTTATATATTATGGTATTATGAATAATGAATGATGACCCATACTACCGTATTGAAGAAATAATAGACAATTGAATTTATAATAATTGATGATCAAAACAAACTATGATTATCTAATATATATGTAATAAATAAAAACAATGGTTGATATAAAAGAAAATAAATATAATTTTTAGTATAAAAATAATGATTAATGAGCCTAATTTTAATATACATTGAGTTCAACCTTGTTCTAGAAAAAAAATCTAAGGTAAGGGATTCTTGTCACATTTTACTTTCTTTGAGACATGCTCCATACTCTCCACATTATTTCATTTTTATGGTGCATATACTTGAATATGGATTTCATTATTCATAATAAAAATTTAATTCATGGAATTTAAAATTAATTTTATTTTCTGTATTTAATTATATTTTTATCTATAAATTACCAATGTTATAAGGAATCACTTTAT
Organism: Viscum album; assembly: GCA_963277665.1. Taxonomy (NCBI): domain Eukaryota; kingdom Viridiplantae; phylum Streptophyta; class Magnoliopsida; order Santalales; family Viscaceae; genus Viscum; species Viscum album. The sequence goes on along the minus strand of OY728145.1, from coordinate 684,182,453 downwards.
CAATATTTTTCCTTTCAAATGACTTTCCTACATCACTGTCCATAACCTACTATGAATTATAATTTTTTTTTTCATTTTTATACATATTAATATATTTTAAAATTATTTTATGAGATATATATTCATTTTACTATCACATATTTTATTTATTTTTAAAACATTAAAATTTATGATGTTTGTAATGGATTATTTTAACTCAATCTCCTTTAATTGAGTCAAACTATTTTTTCTTTGACTATGTTCTTATAAGTTCGGAATATTATACCTCTTAGATATATTATATAATATTTTGTGATCCTAATTTGTGTTTGTGTTATATTTTTTTCTATAAGTTAGTTAGTGATTAATTACAAAATTTTAATATGAATTTAGTAAATAAGAATATTTTGGAAGTTCATTCATATTCCCATGATTGGTAATCTGTTAATATAGAAGTTCCTATGAAATTATGTTCATTATATAAATAATTTTGGATGTTGTTGAGGTTTTGAAGAATAAAAAACCATAATAATATCAAAATTCACTTATTATATTTTGGATGAATTAAATTTTATGTATGAAGGTTGTTGAACTAGTCTTATGTTTAAATAAATTTATAAATAGTGTTTAAATAATAACATATTTTTTTTAAAAAGTGAAGAAACACTTTGAAGAGTACCAATAAATTATCTATTTTCATGAGGAATTGATTTAATACCATACAATGATAATTTCATTTTTCATGAGGAGAAGTGAAAAATGAAAGGCATGAATATATATATATATATATATTAATTTCATATTGGATGAATTATATTTTGAAGTGAAATGGAATTGGAATATTTCTATTTAATTGGTTTTTTAATAAGTTTTGAGATGTTCATTTATAAAAAAATGGTCCAAAACAATCCCAAGGGGGGTTAAATAAAAAACATATGGGAGCTAGGATCTACTTTGTGGGCGTCGTCCCATGAATGGGATTACATGGAGGCACGAGTGATCCCCTAAATGGGTAGGTAGGATTTGACTAAGCATAACACACATAGGTATCAGACATGAGTGCGTATGGAATGTGCAGAGTGTGCAGGAGGGTACTCAAGGGACCACATAAGGGCATGGAAAGACCTGATTATGGGTGTGTTTGTGTAAGTGTATCTAGATGTAGACTCAGGTGACATATCAAAGGGTAGAATACATATAGAGTTTTATTAAGCAAGAGATGACCAAACAAAAGTTTGTTGTGGGATGAGTTCCAAGCAGGTTACTATTCCCATGTTAACAATTAAAGTTCTATCTATCTGATCTGAATAATATTGGCCATCTATTATCTTCAACCATCAGTTCACCCTTACATGGGTAATACTTTTTCATAGTAGGTATTAAAATTTATTTGATCTCATCATAGTCAATGTCCAGTCTCTAGTGATCACTATGATCTCAATTTTAAAATGAAATGTTGAGATAAAAATGATTTTAATAATCAATCAAGGTATACATGATGTGTATGAAATCAAGAGTTTGAAAAAATATTTTTACTACTATGAATGCACTGATGTTTTAGAATTCCATTTGATTAACCAAGATACATTCATATAACAGATAATTCATGTGATATGATCACCTGCACATGAGTTTGAAATAATGAAAGAATAATATATTTATGAGAAGATTTCATGATTCTTGGAGTCTTCTAAAATAAGACCAAAACCTATGAAAAGTTTAAAATACTGAAATATTAGGTGATATTAAAATCATCTATAACTCATAAATATTATTGGACATGGGATAAAACTAAATATTTATGTCAGTGAATACACATGTTAATGGAAGCGAGACTCATTTATTAAATGATATCACATAAAACCAAGAGAGGTTCTTCCATTCATGATTTTCTTTGAGAGATCTCATTTTTCATAAAACACAAAATCTCAATTCTTCCATTTATAAAAAAAATTAATTAGTTCTACAAGATTCTCATCCATGTGAGGGAAGAAGTTTTCTTCTCTCATTAGCATTAAGAGGTTCAAAATACACATTCTATTATGTGAAGGATCTTTTGATAATATAAATTAATAAAACTTTTATAAAAACATTGAACTGTGAGCATCATTTTTTCATAATGTATAAAACCATGGGATTATAGTTTCATAAAGATAACAAGAGTTAGTGACATTCAGATATACACTCTGTTAGATGAAGAAATTTTAAAGATACTAATATATTATATATGTGAAGAATAGAGATCACATGAACCCACATGATCCTTATTCTATGAAGGAAATGAGTCATATGAATCACAATTTTCTTTCATGAAGATAGTGAGAAATACATGTTTTTATGCATGTTAATAACAACATAATAGTGCATGCATGAAGAAATAACTGTCGAATTATGGATAAAAAAATATTGATAATAAAAGGGAGAAATAGTGTTCATGTAAAATTTTGACGATAATGTTATGCATAATTTAAATACATGTATGAGATGATGTTATATATTCCATGTTGTATAACTAGTGTTTGAAAATTAATCAACTACACTAAGAGGAGACTGATATTGCATTAACTGCTGATATTGTGTATTTATGACTGGGAATCTGACACTATAATTTGATAATGAATATGGATTTTTGAAGATTAAAAGAAGAAAAATATAGTGACCAATATTCTTTTTATTTGATTATTATTTAGGTCCAGAATAATAACTGAGATATCTAGTCTATATAGCTTGATTATATTATTCTTACTAAAGAAGAATAAGAGGAATCTTACCTGATTTTTTCATATATGAAGAAACCCATTTATTTTTGAAATTGAGGTATCCCATAGGATTGCATATATTAGAGGAAGTTGATCATAATTTATTTGTTCTAATTTAAGTGGACTTATATTACATTTTCTGATCACATTATAAGGGACATGATAATATTCTGTAATCTCATGTTTCAATGTTTAATATTTCATTGTACCTTATAAGTTCTAGAAGAATTTTTTTATAGTCATAATCTTGCTTGTTCCTTTAATGATAATTAAAGGAAAGTTATGTGTGAGTGAGATAACAACCACCATATATCAAATACATAGTAATCTACATTATAGAAAACACTCATTAATAAATCCTAATATTTAGTGAGATTTACTGTTTTATGTGCATGATTTCTAACCACTGGTGAATAAGTCAAGGGAATCATCCACTAAATAAGTGATGGAGTTTTTAAAATAGAAAAAAGTTTTAAAGTGGTAAATAGTCACCCCACACTCGTTCACCCCCTTTCATTGTGTTCATCCGAAATTTTTATTAATAATATTTATTATTTAATTATTTATTATTTAAATTTTATAATCAAAACCGCATTTTCAATTATTTTTTATCTCATAAAATAAAATGTTGTAAGGATAATTTATACTCTCCATTTTACATATTTATCTTTTATGTTCATGATATTTTTTTTAAAAATTATCTGTTTTCTTATTTTTAATGGTAAATATGTATTTGTTTACTCCCAAAAATATCTTAAATTATATTTAATTTTATATTTCATATATCATTCATTGATTTTGATTAATTCAAAACCCTTAAAATGCTAAAAAGTAATTCCACAAGCTTATATATCGTTTACTATATTTAAAAAAAACATTCCTAAACTTAATATTTATTTATTTTTAAGATTTAATTATTGGGACTCATTTTCACTGAAATAATAATTTATATATATTTGAGAAAATAATTAGAATGTGACTTATATTTTTTTAAAAATATTTTTACCGAAATGTTAATTTTTTTTCAAGACATCCCTTATATTTTCCTATTTTTTATCAATGTTCATTTTCAATGAAATTAGTATATGTTCATAACATATTAAAAAATTATTTTTATCTTTATTTATTTTATATAAAAATTTTTTAGGCCATTTTTATTTCTTATTATTTCAATGTTTTATGAAAAACAAAGGAATTATTTTCTTAAATCTTTTAAAATATATTCTATTACTCTAAAATATTTTCTAAATATGTCAATACTGTTTTAAATTTCAATTTTTAGAAGTTACTCATGTCATATTGTCTCTTATTATACCTTTTCATAAGTTTTTATTATGGAAAATAACCCATTCACTCATTATCCAAATTTCTATATACAAATACTATCATTAAAATGATAACACTACGTGTGAACTGATTAATAACCACCATTGTATTTTCTTTTAAAATACTATATATAAATAAAACTTTTTTTATAATACCTTCCCATTTTGAATACCCGATACTTTCTTCTCTGTCTTATATATAGTGAATTCACTTAAATCACTATACCACTTGATTAATTTGGGAAAACTATTTATTTTACTATATATTAATTTACTTCACAAGGGGAAACTTTTATTTCAATCATAAATTTATAATAAAGGAATTGATATTTGATTTATCTTCATGGTATCATCCAATTTTTTTATTTTTGTTTTGATTTTTATACCTCATTAATGTTTATATGAAACGAGTTTTATTTTCAAGGGTTAAACATTATTTGATTTTTTGGATGTTTTATTGATTTCATATATGTACAAATTTATAGATATATCAATACAAAATGGGTGGACCGGGAATTATATATACCCCTAATTTAATTAGTCAAACTTTACATCTTATGAGATTACTATGGGACATAGGTAGTGAAATCTAATCCAATATGTTATGGTACATGTGAAATAGTTCCTAATCCACTATGTTATAGAATATGTGTACTTTTTACCAATCCACTTTGTTATGATTACCTCGGTGGTTACCCTAACAAATGATTATGATACCCTATGATTATATACGTGCATTATTATTATATTTTTCACATTCATATGTCATGTCATGATCAAATTATATACCACAACAACTAATGATTATTGTCATATGATTACAAAATTTAATCCATGATATATGTTATGATTTCATGGTTATCCTTTCACAATTCAATACCTTGAACTATAATTATAATTATTATAATTTTATTATATTATTATATTAGTCACATCATTTATATCATGTTTATGTCTATTATATGTTTATATCTAATGATAATTCCACTATATATCATTGATATTGTTTCTCCCTTATCAAAAACTTGAGCTCACTCCTTTCTTACGTTTCCCCACCTCCAAAGGAATATTTATGTAAGGATATTTCTAGGAGAGATTCATGTGTGGAAAATTTGTGAGAAGAAAGTGGAAGTTATACTAGGTAATGAGATGGTTAAATATCCAATATCCAAAGACACTCAACCTTTGACTTTTGAAAGTGTGTTTTAATATTGTGATGATATGTATAACCAAATAAAATAATGTATATGTTTTGGGGTCATGTTAATTTATATCAAAGAATATATGAAAAGTTTTTATTTAGAAAACAATATCTAGAAGTGTAGGTTAATAGTGATTCAATTGGCATCAGAGAAGGGTTCAATTATTTTTGGGAATTAGGTTAAATGTTATAAGTGGTAAAAAAATATAATATAATTTGAACTAATAATGTCATAGATATAACCCATAGTTTTATAGTTTAATCAAGAATGTTCCATAAGAGAAGACATATTATGTTTGATTTTTAATATTTTGTCATTATTTAATTTGTAATTATTTTATATTAATGATTGTTAGTTTTATTAAATATTCTGGTTCTAGTAAATGGATGAAATTGGGAGGAAAAAATCATCATTAGGTCCTTAAAATAACATTTAACACTATCCTTTTAAAGTTGTTTTGATCCATTAATGTTTTAAAATGGATCAACAGTATAGAAAATATATATATTTTATCTTGAAATCATTAAAAATTCATCATGGATATTCATCATTTAGAATGTTAAGTGAATTAGTGGTTGATGTTGATTAAAACACAAAAGGATGAAATTGTTCCTATGGAATAAAGGGGAATCAAGAAATTTTTTTCTCATACTCTCTAAATAAAATTTTGAGAAACATATTTCTGTTAAATAAAAACAAGGATGAATATATTAGATATTTAGATGTTAATATCTTATGAATTACAAGGCACTTCTTTGTAAACTCATTAAAAATTTTAAGTCTTGTTACTTACAAAATAACAATTCTTGGAAAAAATGGTTGGGATAAATAAAAAACCAAACATATTTATACTATAAGAGTAATTAAAAGTTCAATAATATTATCATATATACTTCTTTTTAGTTCTCAATATAAATTATTTTATAAGTCATACCTATTTTAAGGATAACCTTAACTATTATTCATTGGTGAGAGAAAAATAAAATATGAGGGAAATATTTATAAATGTAGGTCCAAACTTTATAACATATTTTTACTCCCTATAATATATGTTAGTAATTTTTAAATATATATTTCTTCTCTCTAAATTGAATTAAACCCATGTAAAAAATAAATCGTACACAATATTGAGATAACAAGAACAAGGATTTGTTTTATTAGGGTGGAATATTATAATATAAAATGAAATAAGAATTCTTAAAAGAAATCAAAATGAAATATAATTATGAAAATTTCAAGAGGAATAAAACCACAAGTAAATAAAAATATATAAATCATGGTTTGTTCTTACTCTTGATCTTCCATGAATTTTATACTACTAATGTTAACTATATAATGAATGAACAACATTAAAATTTTGAAATACCTTTTGACGAATAAATTATGGAATATAATGAATTATTTTTATATAATTATAAATGGTTATATATAAGAAATTTATATTATAATGTGATTGTTATGTATATGTTGGTTATAGGGTCATTCATTATATGGTCGTCTGATATAAAATTATTGGATATGTAGTCATTACATATACATATTATCAATGAGTATATTAATGTTATTAAAATTAGTATTAAACCATTATTAAGAAGATACTAATATATTTTAAATAATAGATTTAACATGAAATTAACATATAATAAATTATTATATAATAAAATAAAAGTATAAAAATTCATTTATGAAAATAATTATACTCTGAAAAATGTTAATATTGAAATAACATGAATTATTATTTTAAAAATAAAATCTATAATTTTTAAATATTCATTTTAATAAAATATATTTTTTATATATAAATATAAAATAAATGAACAATAATGTAATGATTATTAATTTGTAACAAATAAAAATAAAATCATTAAATGTATAAAAACAATTATTTTTCTAATAATTTTTTTTTTCATATGTGGTTCGTTTTTATTTTTATTTTACATTTTAAAAATATATTTTTATAAAAAATTGAATATTTTGAAACTTCATGTCAAAATTAATTAACATTTTCAATTTAGTTTTTTGAAATTATTTTTACTAATGTAAAAATTTAATTATGTTTTTAAATGGAAAAATTCACTAAATTATTTAAAAAAAGAGTAAAGTGACAAATTATATGTAAATAATATTACTAAAATGGTTGGATGAGTTCATGGATGACCCACATCCATTATGTTTTCACTTTTTAGTCACTTTCCTCAAACAATTACGTTAATTATACATTAAAGATGAGTATTTTGTAAAATACCATCTGCTCTTACTTATAAAGGGAACCCTCCACCCCCTTCTAAACTACACCAAAGGTTTGGTTCTATATCATTAAATTTTTAGTATTTGTAATATCCTTGACTTCTGAAACATAAATCCTATAGTTATATGAAAATATTGGTATAAAATACAATAGATCATAAAGGATCCAATAGTTTAGTAATCTTGTAAGACTGTATACTTACATACTTTGCATTTAAATACATAAGATACAACATGAACATATTGAAAGAAAATAATTATCCCTTTCCTCATATCCTTAAAAATTATACATAGCTTTTCTCTACGTTTCCTAGGGAAAAGGAAAACAAATAAGGGTGAGATTAGCTTTTCAATGAGGAGTAACATACTGTGGATTCTTTCATAAAATAAACATGAAATAAGTGATATGAAAATAATAGTTGAAAGAAAATAAATCCATAATAAATTAAAACTCAAGGAATTCAATATCCATGAAAATAATTGAATACATGGATAAAAATATTCATTGATCTCATACCAATATAATCCATAACACCATATATCAAAAAAAGTTGTCAAGCCCTTATGCCAATGAACTTTACTATTATAGGAATAAGTATTCACCAACACCCATCCTATTTTTCCTTGTGATAACTATTGATTCATCAAGGGGATATATATTTCTGAGACCCACAATCACCTGATTACATCTAATGCATTCACCGTAATAGTTATTAAAACCTTTTATACAATTCTTTAAGGAACCTCTTACTAAATAATACTTAGTTATTTGTATAATGAGAAATAAATAAATCAAATACTTCCCCATTCAATATAATATTATGTATATATAAAATAAAATACTTTAATCAACATTGAAACTATAGGGTATCATCAAATTAACATGAATTGCCCGTATCAAATAAATATACTGGCGAGGGTACTAATAATATAGTGGGTTATCCAATGAATTTTTTAATTGGGATTAATAGTTTTAATTAGAACGAGACAAAGGAAATGATAGAAAAAAATCCTTTATCATGGTTCATAATGTGAGTGAATATTTTAAGTCATATCACCTATAAGTTTCTAGTAATGTCTACAGTTGTAGGCCCATTCATCACGTATCAAGGTGATGATTGATTGAATGATAAACTAACCCTTTTCAGAGTGATTACCCCTAGGAGAATATTTTCCAAAGATGCGTCCATATTTTAGTATCTAGAGATGGATTTATTTTCTTGGAAACTATATATACTTTTTCATTACTAAAACATAGGATATTTTTTCCATCATAGAAACAACTGAGTTTTATAATGGTTTTGGTAAATATTGAATCAAAATAGTACGAGGGAGGAATAATAATATAGATTTGAAAAATATTTAAATTACAAGAGTAATGTGGAAAAAATATTCCATTGAAATGTTTTTACTATACAAAAATAAATAGGCGGTGAATATAACATGAGTCCCAAAGAATAAAAATTGAGATGAAAAAAACCCCAACTATGACATGGGTAGAAATTGAATCATAACGAATTGAAATTTGGGATTAAAATTTATCTTCAAATACCATTAATAGAGGAATTTAATTATATGAAATATCACATAGGAACTATATATACACCACATATATGAAATTAAGAGAATAATACAAAACATATCACAAATAGAGGCATTTGTGGTGAAAAAACCCTACCTCTTTTCCTAAAATACATGAATTTACATTAAAATATTTTATAGGAAACATAGATATAATTATAAATTAATTAATTTTCTTACCCATACCTATTTTTATTTATATTCTTCAAAAATAGTCATTCTCTATATGAATTCTACAGTTTTTCCACATTGGGTGTATATAGTTTTAATCGTATTTACTATATTCATAATTGAATTGTCCATATTTATTATTATTAAAAATTAATAATTAATAGGTCATTAATGTTACTATTATGAATTATATATAATTTTTTATGGTGTTTAAAATTCCTTTCATGAATATTTAGTCTTTATCATTGAATATAAAATCGATAACAAGCATGTTAATGTGAGTCTTGATGATCAAAGTGTGTTTTATTAATTAATGAATCATAAATTGGAATAACATATCCAGAAAAAAAAAATGAATATAATTATCTAATAATTTATAAAATATTATAAAAGTAAATAAGTTTTCATATTTATCTAGTATATAAATGAAAAATATTATTTAAGTAGGTAGTTAAACAGACTCAAACATGAACTTACCATGGTTTAATGAATGATTATGAGGTGGTTTTGTTATTTTTTAATTATTCAAAAATTATAATGGTATTATGTCATGTTTATCAGTTTTGTTAAATATAATTTTAGGTATTATTAAGAATAAGTAATGTATATGTGAATATTACACAATTTGAATAAAAGATTATCCTCTTAGTGTCCTAGTTTTAAACAATTAAATCAACAATGATTGTTTGTTGATCATATCATGAATACATTATCATATTTTTCATAAAAAATATTAATTACAATATAAAATAATATTTATCCTTATATATAATCCTTATATCTATCCTTATAAGGTGGTTAAGGAAAATAGAACATGATGCATCAAGGAGGTGGTAGTCCGCAGAATACCTAAATAACAATCTTGTTTTTATTAAAGGGGGAAGGTGGTTAGTGTTTATTTCCAAAATATAAACACAATAATTATACTATAAATACATTACTAATCATATAATAATTGGAAAAGTAAATTTTAAATAGAATGATAAAAAGTAAAATACATTAGTTAAAATATTGAACTAATGTTGACACCATTGAGTTTCTCTTATAGGATTCCTTTGAAAGGAAGGGATTGAGATAATATATTGTGATATGAATATTATAATAGTAAAAAGGGATTATATAGGGAGAAAATAGGTAATATTCTTAATATGAAAACTATTTTTAGTGGTTCTTAAGGGGTTCTGAGAGGCCCCCTTTTCTAGGTGAATACTGGCGATTTTTCATAGAATATAAAGTATGGTAAAGGGTAAGAATAGAATGAAATGAGTGCTAGGTGGGTTTGGTTAGTTAGGTGAAATATATGGGGAAATAGTAGGTGATACATGTAATTATAACTTCCATACCAAAAAAGTATTTCTATAAGGTGCATGTTACCTTTTAATAAATAAAAATTCAAGATACCTCATTTTTTCATTTTACCTTTATTAATAATGATTAGAAATTAACCATGTAAATTTGTTTGTTACTAAAAATATTAGATGAATATTCTTACCAAATTTCAAGTCTATTAATCATAATTTTATAACCATTTAACCTAATTCAATTTTTAAATATCTCAATATTAACATTCAAATTAAAGCATAATATATTGGAAAAACTACTTCTATAGAAAATTTTGTTTTTATTTATGAAGTGTTTTTTTAATATTTCATATTAATTATTAATATAATGAGTGTTTATATAGTTTTTATGTGTTTAACATCATATTAGATTAGTTTTCAAAAGCATATGAATCTAATTTATTTTGTAAAAATTATATAATCTTATAAAATTAATTCTTTGAAAATAACCATTTTACTTTTACTATGGTAATTATTATTTATCTTAATTAATTTATTATCAAATACTAAAAATAATAGTGGAATAAGTAAATATTTTTTACCTACTTATTTTAAATATAAACTCAATTTTATTGAGTAAAATTAATATCTATAGATAAAGTTTTTTTTAACATTTGTGCGTATAAAATAATTTTTTTTAGAAAAATCCCAAAAATTCATTTTAAGTTATTATATTTGTGGTGATTTAAAAAATGAATTTTATTTTTTTAAAATAAAATTCTAATATTTTTTAATTGAACCTCTAAAAAAATTATTCATAAAATCTCTTTATAGTGTGCATTACGTGATAGTTTGGGAGATGGTATTTACCTGCTAGAATAAGGTATCAGGTATTATACTCACCCCAACCCCTAAATAATTTCATCCTAAAAACTAGGATATATGTTAAAAATTGGAAAAATGTAGAGAATATTTAATTATATATTATTTAATAATCTAGGATTCCTTTTCTAATTTGTGATTTCCCCAATGGAATTTCACCAATTGATTTATCCAATTCCACAACACACACTATCTAGTGTTAAGAATTTGGGTAGGTTTTTCATTATAAGAGAAGTCAGGTTCCAACTATATTCCCTAAGATAAGATAAACTTCATTGGATATACCATTAATTTCCTCATAAATGAAACATTGAATATTTTATGTACTTTATAAAGGTTTTGAGGCATATCAAATCAGTAAGCTACAACTGTAATTCTTTACAATATTTTAAATGTAAAAATGTACATATGGATTAACTTACCATTTTTATAAAATCATACCACTACATTCCATGGTGAAACCTTCAGGAATACATTATCCCTACCTTAAAATTCCAATTAATTTATTTTATAATCAATATAGACCTTTTGTGGGATCTAGGTTTCTTTAATATAATATTTAATAGTTTATAATTTAACAATTTTCACCTTAAAAAGCTATGAAGAAACTAAATTTCTGCAAATTATTCCCAATAGGTTAGCGTATAACACATTTTCCTATACAATTATTCTTATAGTGCCATCTAGATGTTTGAATGGAATCCATTATTGTATGAATATTACACCAAAGGTAGATACCAATCCCACGCACCTTTTAAGTCAAGAATACCTGATCTCAACATGTATTCCAATTTCGGGATAGTTCTTTCAAATTTATTGTTAGTTTGGAGATGATAGGTGGTTATTAAATGTATATAAGTGTTGATACCTCTTCAAAGACTCTTAAATAATTTTTATGTTAACTGCGGGTCATGATCAGATACAATCGATATAGGTTCCTCCTAAAAACTTATTATTTTTTGATATAGTGACACTAAATGTGATCAAGGTGTAGATCTTCTCATATCTCTAAGAAATGATAAGACTTAGTAAGATGATAAAAAATGACCCATATATCATCAATCGTTCTTAAATGAGTTTGGATTATATTGGAAAATTCTATTGTAATATCATATAACTTTTATACAGGTATAAGAATAGGTTGTATGATTCCATTAGAATATTTTATTTCATACTTTACATACTAAAATATTAAGAAACATGACACATTATCTATAATTTCTCACTTAATACCGTCCCATTAGAAATAAATCTCCTATATCCCAAAACATATTTATGCTACCAGGGTATATAAAGAAGTTAAATCCATTTGTTTCATCTTGAAGTTCCATTTTTATATTTGGTATAGATAGAACACATAAACTCTAAACAAACTTTAATACTCTATCTTTATAGATGATATATATTAATTTACCATCAATTATCATTTTAAAATTCCTTGGTAATTTCTCATCATCCTACTAGGACTTCTTAATATTTTTTTAATAATGTTGGTTTGAAAATTTATTGGAAAAGGAATGAGGGATCCCCTTTCCTTAAAATCATCCTTATCCATTATTATTAGATCTATGTTTATATGATCCTTATTAATCCTCCTCACAGTCAGCACTCTATGGTGCCTCCTAATAAATGCATCAGGCACCTTGTTTTCCTTTCTAGAGTGGTAGTGCATCGGGCAATCGTAGTCCTTGAATCGTTCCAACCATATTCATTTCCTCATGTTGATATTCTCATTAGAGAATATATAATTCAAAATATTTTGGTCTATACATATATATATATATATTCCATATTTCTCCATAGAGTTATTGAATTTATACTTTCAAAGAAAATATTATGGATACCCGCTCAAGGTCACGGGTTGGATAGTTAAGTTCATAAAATTAAAATTTACTTAATTCATAAGAAATAAACCCAATATTATGCATAAGGACCCAAAAAAGTACTTCTTTATGCATCATTATATAAAAAAAATCATTCCTTACTTGATGGTAAATTTAATACCAGTTCATTAATCAGTATCCTCTCTAGTTATTTAAAACATTCCCCACATTCCCTTGAATAGGTAAATTTAACCCCTTTACGTGTTAACTTGGTTAATGGTTTGGCCAACCCAGATAAATCTAGTATGAACTACTGGTAGTAACATATTAAACTTAAGAATCTTTGAATCTCACTTATATTCTTTGGTTTAGTCTATTCATTGATTACCATTGACTTTTATGGGTCAAAATATATTCCATAAATGGATATTATATGGACAAGAAAAGAAACATAATGGAGATCAAATTCACACTTACTATATTTATCATATAATTAATTTTTTCCAAGGGTCTCTAAAAATATTTATATAAGAACCTCATGATCTTCATAGATCTTAGCATATATCCTAATATCACCAATGAGTACCACCACAATTTTATAAAAAATATAATTAAAAACTCCATTATTTAGATCTATAAAAATATAAGATGCATTATTGAATCCAAAAGAAATTATTATAAACTCATAATGTACATACCATGTTTAAAGTGATGTATTTGGTATATCATCCATATTCACCCATAGTTTATGATAACCAGAGTGAAGGATGATCTTTAAAAAGTATCGGTATCTTTAAATTTGGTTGAATAAGTCATAAATTCATGGAAAATGATACTTATTCTTTATAGTAATGACATTTATCTCCATATAATCAATGTATAGTCTCATATACCCATCCTTATTTTCACAAATAAGATAAGGTCTCCCAATAGTGAAACACTAGGGAGTATAAATACCTTATCACACAACTCTTATAGTTATTTATTTAACTCCACTAAATCAACTGGTGAAATTATATAGGGAGGTATTTCATCAGTAATGTGTTTAATGGATAAATCAACTTTACAATATAGTGGATAACCAAGTAATTATTAAAGAAAAACATCATGAAATTTAATAAAATTGGTACATCCAATATTCCTAGGATACCATCCTCATCCATAGATCACACTCAATATTCCTATCTACCTAGAATTTCATTAATGAGAGGTATTGGTGGAGGATCCAAACGCGATTTAGATGGTGAAGTTTCCCATCTAAATATAAAATAGTTCACTTTAACTTTGTGTGTCATAATCTCATTCTATTTGAAATAAATGTTTTTCTATTGTACTTTGAAATCCAATCCAAACCGAGGATCATGTAAATTTAACCACATGTATAAAAAATATGTTTTAAAATAGGGTTCACTCATGAATCATAATTGGATCTCACTCACACATATTTGATTCCATATGATCCCCACTCAGTGTCTTAATTGATTACTCCCTTACTAGGGTGGTAGGGAAATATCAAATGTTTTTGGAAATCATGGAATATATAAAAGAGTGTGAAGATATATAATCAAATAAAACATTATCTAACTTTGAATATATGATCAAAGTACCAACCAACACATCGTTATTTATTTCAATGTCATCCATTGTAATTACATAAGCTTGGACTTTCTCTATTAAAATTTTATGAGGTAAATTTCTTTTATATTTGGGAAATTTTTTCACATAATGTCCCTTTTTCACTATATTTGAAGCATTGAAAATTAATATTTTCCTCATTTCCTTTGAGATCATGCACTTGGTGACCTTTTTCATTACACCAGTAACAAATTCCTTTTTATTTATTGAAATTTCAAAGGTGTTTCTTCCCTTAGTTATCAAATATGGGAAATATCATCCTCCCTTTCTTCCTCTTTACCACATTGTTATTCCTATATACTAAGACAAAATCTTCTCATCATAATTTCTCTTCAATACATATGTATTGGAGAACTAATTTTCCATCTTAATAGTGCATGAGACTATATCCTCATATCATGAGAAGGTATGAGAGATTAACTTACTTCAAAGGTTTAAATTTAACCCTCCAAATAAACAATCAATATTTATTTCTACCATATGTACATTTTTTTTCAATATGTCAAGCTAACCTTATAAAGTAATCCTCATAGTCAGTAATATTTTCCTCATTATTTCCTCTATGATTGAAGAATTTCAATTATTTTTGTACTATATTCTCACAATAAAATTATTTTTTTCATAGAATAAATCATTGAAAATTCTACATTAAATGCATTTGATCTCATATTACTATTTAGTATATTTAATTAGAGACCAAAATTAGTCCATATCTACCTTCAGACAATGGACCTCCATGATGACCTTTTACTTTTAACTACTTTATAAAGTGAGAAATATATTCTCAAGGGACATAATCCATTATTTAAATACCATTGGATTAGTAGTTCCAATAAACTATATAGGTTATTTTCATATGAATTAGTCCAACATGGTTACAAAATATTTTTGATTAGTAGGTCTCTCTATGAAAGTAAGATCATTTTTCATAACCTAGACCAAATTCACAAATATGGTTTTTATTTGATTATACATAACTCTAGATTAATTAACTTATTTAGAGGGTAAATCCTTGAATTTACTATGTGTGTTGATATAGTTATCGTTCCTCCTTTTAGTAACCATACTTCTACAATTTAATACACTTAATTATCTCATGATATTCGAATTTTTAATATAATTTCTAATAAGTTTTCTAGTGTTTTCCCTAACAAATGTTGAGGTTTCTTCATATTACTTATTCTATCTTACTTTGTTCCTATAAATATGTTTCATATTTATCTTACTAAACATCGTATGATACCAACTGTAATATCCAAGAATCTAGAAACCAAGATCGAATAGTTATATTACATTATTGGTACAGAATACAATAATTCCCAAAGGATCTAATAATTTAGTAGAATTAGAAGAATAGATACATTAAAACATTATATTTAAAATAATATTATACAATATGAACATATTGTGAGAAAAATTTTATCCCATACAAAAATCCCTAAACATTAAACACAGTCATCCTCTAGGTTTCATAGAGAAAGGAGAACAAATAAGGGCGAGATTAGATGCTCAGTAAGGATTAACATAAAACAAAAACTTTTATAACAAAAACTTGGCATAAGTGATATAGTAGTAATAAATGAAAAAATGAATATTTAATCAATATAATATTAGTAAATTCTATATCTCTAATAATAAAGAAAAACATGGATAATAATATTAATTTATCTGGTATTGATGGAATGCATAATTTCTAACAGGAAAATATATTGTGAAGGCCTTATGCTAAGAAACTATCCTATTATGGGAAGAGGTATACACTAAGACCCATACTATTTTGTATCATTAGACATTTTTATTAATAAATGGGATATATAATTCTATGCCCCACCCATCACCTGATTATGTTCAATGAATTCACCATAAGAGTCATCAAGACCTTTCATACCATTTCATAATGAACCTCTTACTGAATAAAACTTGTATATACATATAATCAGAAATATAAAAATAATATACTTTCTCATTCAATAGAATAATGTGGATGTCTTTAATAACTTACATTAACCAACATGGAACCTATGGTGTATAATCAATATAATATGAGGTACCCTTATCAAAGAAATATAGTTGCAATGGTACTTATAATTTATTGGGTTATTTATGGTATGCATTAATTAGGATCAATAGTTTTTACTGGAAGAAGAATAAGTAAATTTTTGAAAAGATAATTTATCATGGTTCATAAATTGAATGTGAATAGTTTGAGTCATATCCCTTGGGAGTGTTTAGCCAGGTGTGCAGACTTAGGTCTATTCGATGTGCATCAGTGGAATGATTGAGTACATTATCAACCAACCATTTTTAGGTGATTACCCATAGGTGAATACATGCCACATCTATATCCATTTTTTATTATATATACAAGTATTTATTTTCTATTAATATATGAATAGTTTTACTTTTCCAAAATAGAAGATAGTTTTTCCATCATGGACATGATTGAGCTTTACAATGGTTTTGGTAACTCTTGAATTAAAAGAATACGAGGGAGGGACAAAAATATAGAATTGTAAATCCCTAAAATTCCATTAATAATATAGTAAATTTCTTCTATATAAATTTATTCACTATAAAAAATTAATTAAGTTGTTAATATAACACTAGTCCAAAATAATGAAAATTTAGATGGGAAAAAAGTCCAGTTATGATTGGGGTAAAAATTAAATCATAACCTATTAAAATACAAGGATACAAAATTTTCTTTAAATTCTAATTAATAAATAATTTTATGATATATTATATCAAATATGAAGTATATATACACCACATAAATGAAATTTGGTGCATAATACAAAACATATCTCAAAGAGACAAATTTGAGACGAAAAAACCCTACCACTAGTCTTGACATCCATAAAAGTACATTAACCTCATGTATCAAAAAAATAAATATATTAATCACTTAATTTATAATATTTAACTTATCCATTTTCATTTATAATATTCAAAAAAATTCATTATCTATTTTAATTATATTGAGTTTCCAAATCAGATAATTATAGTTTAGACCATTTATACTTTTTTCATAATATAGGTTTTTGTATTCAATTTTTTTTTAATATTTTATCATTAATAATTCATAAATGATATTTTTATGAATGATATATAATTATTAATGATTTTTTAAATTACATTCATGAGTATTTTTAGTCTTTATCAATAAAGATGAAATTAATAAAAAGCATGTTTCAGTGATTCTTGATTATCAAAGTGTGTTTTCATAATTAATGAATCATAAATTGATATAGCATATTTACAAAAAAAATATCATTATTTACACATTTATATAATATTTTACCAATAAATATGTTTTCATGGTCACCAATGATACAAACTCACAGTATTGTTCAAGTAGGTGGTTAAATCGACCTAAACATGTACATACCATGATTTTCTGAAAGATTATTAGGCAGTTTTATTTTAATATAATTATACCAGAAGAATAATGATATTTTTATTGTTTATTATTTTTATTTATTATAATTTTAATTATATATAATAATAATTAATGGATATGAAAATACCATAAAATTTAAATAAATAATTAGCCACTTAGCACACTTATTTTAAATGATTAAATTAATAATGACTATTTGTTTTTCATTTCATCTATAGGTTATAAAAAATTTTCATACCAAAACCTTAAATATATCATAAAAATAATATTTATACTTTAATTATGTCCTTATCTATATCCTTGTATGATGGTAAAGGAAAATTAAACACATTTTATCCTGGAGGTGGTATTCCGCACAACACATAAATGACCATTTTGTTTCTTAAAAGAAATAGGGAATGGTGGTTAGTGTTTATTCCCAAAATATAAAAAAATTAAATTTACTATAAATACTTATGTAATCATATAATATCATGGTAAATAAATTTTAAATGTAAATATTAAAAGGAAAATATGTCAGTGTATAGATTGAACTTATGTTCATAAATTTGGGTTTCTCATGGAGGATTCCTTGGAAAGGAACGACTTGGGATAATATCTTATAAACAAAATATAATGAGAGTGAAATAGGATTATAGGGGAATTAATTAGGTTATATATTAAGGTGAAAACCTAATTTTATTAGTGGTATTGAAAGGGTGGTGAAATTCCCCTTTTATAGGTGAAAAGGGGGGTTTTTCATAGAAAGTGAAGTTTGGTAAGAGGCAAGAATAGAATCACATGGGTGTTAGGTGGGTATAGTGAGTTAGGTAAATTAGGTAGATAAATTTCAGGAATGAAATTTGGTTATGACTTTCATAACTAACAAGTATTTCTAGAATGTGTATGTTACATTTTAATGAATAATAACTTGAGATACCTCATTTACCCATTTTACCCTTATTAATCTTGATAAAATAATTATCAATGGTAATTATTTTATTACTAAAAATATAAAATTACCCTTATTTATGAATATCAAAATTATAAAGTTGAATTTTGGATCCAATAAACATAATAAAATTTCTAAATATAATAAAATTAATATTTAAATTTAAAGATTTAATATTGGAAAAAATTATATACAAATATTTTTTATATATTAGGTTTTTTCTATTCCTATTTCATAATAATTATTAATTTAATAAGTGTTTATACATTATTTATGTGATTAAAAAACATATTAGAGTCATATTCTAAATCATATTAATCTATCTTTTAGATTAATGTTATATAAATCTTATAAAATTAATTCGTTGAAAACAACCACTTTACTTTTAACTTGATAATTAATATTTATTCTAAGTAATTTATTTTCATTGAATAAAAATAATATTTTTTTAGTTACATAATTTTTAACCACATATTCTAAATATAATGTCCATTTTACTAAATAAAATTAATATGTGTAGGGAAAATTAATTTTAATAGTTGCATGAATAAAACCCATCCTTTATAAAACATCAAAAAATAAAATTAATATAATTTAGTTTGTGATGAAATTAAATTGAATTTTATTTCATTAAAATAAAATTATGACATTAAAAAATTAAAATTTTAAATATACTTACGAATAAAGGCTATTTAGAGTGTTCATCATGCGATAGTTCAAGATATAGTGTTTACCTGCTACAGTAGGGTCTAAGGTATTACAATATTAATTTCCTAAGAATAATCTATTACATTTTGGATCCCCGATTCACAGTGATATATCTATTTTTTATTTATATATTAATATCTATTATATGTTAATTCATGGTATATTAATTGATATAATATTATATTCATGTCTTATATAAATGTTTTGTATATTCTTGTGACATGAACGACATGTGGAACAATAGAGAGGAAATCATGAAAATTATGGAAAATAAAGGAACTTCATACCAAGAAACCTTATGGATTGATGTGATAATTGAAATATAATTAAACTGAGTTCAATATTACACATCATGAATTATAATTACACAAAATTTATTCCTTGAGAAGGGCACCTGTGTGCTGTGCTAAATGCCATGCCGTGAGTCCGATTCTAAATACGTGAACCATGTACATGAAGTGAATACCATTTACATGTCATGAAATTCTTGAATATAATACACAATGAAGATACAAAATTTGAACATTATACATGATTTGAAAATTTGGAGTTGTGAATCCAACCAAATATACAAGCCACAAAATCCATGAGATACCAGATCTTCAAAGAACCTTTTGGATATGAAGTACATGATGTGAAAATCATTTACACAACATATAAGTGTCAAATAAAAAGTCACATAAATAAGTATAAGACATGAATTACTTACACACTTTTAACCACTCAATCCTTTATATAAATGAGCAACCCTTGATAGATAGAAGGTTGGGATGCCCGAGCTCTTATCCTATTTTAATTTTTTATTTTTTCCATTTTCTTTTCAGTTTGTTTCTATTTCTTTGTTTTATTGTTTTATCAATTCTATTTTCAGCTTTATATTCCAAGACTCATTCTATACACATTTTTGTTCCAATTATTGAATTCAATATTATTGGATGTTCATCGTTTTCCATTTCTAATTTCTTCATTCATGTTAGTATTTGATAGATTTTATATGATTTAAATTATATATTTCCATGATTTAAACTATTTATTTGTTATGTTGATCATGTTTTCCATTTCTCTGCATTCATTTAATACCATCATGTATCGATAATCTACTTATATTTAAGGGTTAAGAGTTGGGTTGTTTTAAGCGCAATGAATATATGAATCAAAACTTGTTAAACCTTTGTATAGTAATTAGGTTAAAAAGATCTTTAATCTCATTATTTTGTTACTATCCTGATCATCAGAGGTGAAAAAAAGTATCCTTAATATAATTGGAGTTTATTAGGCTAGGAAGAATAAATTATTAATCTTTCTTCAAATAATCCAATCATCATTCACTTAGGCTATTATACTATATCTAGTCTGAGGAGTTTATTTAAGATTAGGTAGATCCAATCAGTTAGAACAAGACTAATTTGTAACCTTCTCAATTCTTTATAGCCTAAGACATATCCCTGTCCCAAGATAAGTTTAAGATTATATTTTACCTTTACACTAAAATTGACCCTTTTAATTTTTATCTTTCCTAATTAAAACTCATTACATTTAATTAGTTAAATGAAATCAAATTTAAATTAGAGTGACCTAACCTTTGAAAAAAAGTGTTCTCCTGTGTTCCCCACTCTCTGTGGAATCGACCCTATACTTCTACTTTACTAAGAATTTGTAGTTAGTGATATCTAGGAATATATAACATTATAATTTAATTCTTCTATAGGATTTAACAACATCTTTCGGATAAATCACACAACAAAAAGTCCCAAGTACTTAAAAATAATGAATGTTCTTAAGGGGATGCCCAACTCTTCATTATAAGAATCACATTATTATTAATATATTTATATTATCTTATTTATCTAAATCTTAATAATACTTTCTTATAAATTTATTTAAATAAAATAATAATAATTATACTTCTATAATAATGATATTATAATAAAATTACCCCATATTCAAATTATTACAATAATTATAGCTTGTTTATGTTTTGGATGGTTTAACCAACCACATGAATGCTACTATACAATTTTCATCATAGAAAATTTTGAAAACATAAATAATATTAATATATATTATTAATGATAAACTTAAGTTTGTTTTATAATTCAATAATGGTGATATATAATGGTTTATTCGTTGATAAAATAAAAAATTATGTTTTTTAAAATTACTATAAAAAAGTGCATTATAGATTTTATCTTTGAAAATAATAACCATAAATTACCTTGAATATATATAGAACTTCATAAATAATTATTTAATTTTAGTTCTAATACATTTACTATCTTTGAATATTATAGGCTCATGAGCAAGGAATGATTATAGAAATTTCCAAACATTAACAATAATGGAGTAGTTACAACTAATAATAACCAATGATCAAAACTAAACATCAATAACTAATATATATGTTATAAATGAATATAATTGATTTATATAAAAGTAAATAAATATAAAAGTTGTTATGGAGTTAATTATTAATTATTAGATGTTTAAAATACAATGAGTAAAATAATGTACAAGAAAATGAGAGTCTAATGTAAATGATTATCATCTCAATTTCCATTCATTGAGACATGATCCATATTATTTGCCTATTTTCTTTTATATTATGCATATAATTATCCATGAATTTATTTATTTTTAATTTTTTAAGGTATTTATAATTTCATTTAATTTTATTTATTTAAGTGGGTTTTTATTTATGCAGTACCAATGTTGTAATGATTCCCTTTCTCAATATTTTCTCCCATGAATGAGATTATTTTTTTATTATATATATTCTATTATAAATTACACATTTTTTAATTTGAATGTATCTTACTTGATTTTAAATTTATTTTATGGGATATATATATTCCTTTCATTGTTTGATCTTTGATAAACCTTAAAACATTACAAATTATAGTGTTCGATAGTTAGGGGCTTGCACGAGTAGTAAAGGTTCCTCATAATCATGCATCAGACCTGTGTTCAAATCCGTGTGGGAACAAAGTTTTGATGGCAGGTGGTGACACAGGAATGACTCAGGCAGGTAGTGATACAGACATGACATAGACATGATGCAGGTAGATGGTGATTCAAGCATGATGCATGCATGATTTGGCATTGGACCTTTGGGCCAATATGTTGGCCTTTGGGATATGTAATAGGCTTTATGGCCACTGGTCCTTTGAGCCATATATTGAATAAAATAATGCTTTATGGGTGGGATATACCTTGGAGAGGTGGGGGGGTATGGCCTTCCTTTCCATCCTATGTGTGTGGTGTGTGTGTGTGTTCAATGTAATTGTACCCCCAAACACCTAATATATATAATTATAGTGTTCCTAAGTGATTTTTCTTGACTTAATATAAATTCATTGAGTCATAATATTTATTAATTAACTATGTGTAACATACTAGACTCTATAAGTTTATATCCGGTGTTTATATTAAATTATTTTTATAGGACAAATATATTACCCAAGTATTAAATAGTTTATTAGTCTTGGAAGACCAGATACATACATATAATACTTTTCAAAACATAAAATTGAACATGAACATATAAAGAAAACATGATCAAACCTTCTATAATATCCTTGAAAATTACAAATAGTCCTCCTCTAGTTTTCTTGGGGAAAGGAAAAATAATAATAGAGAGTTTAGATTCATAGTAATGAGTAACATAAAGTAAAATATTACATAACATAAACATGAGATAAGTGATATGGTAAAAATAAATGAAAAACATAAAGCCATAATAAAATGAAAACGTGGGCAAAAAATATCCATTATAATGAATAAAAACATTGATAAAATAAAAATTGATATCATACTAATGGAATTCATAGTTCCATAACATCAAACAATTTCTATTAAGTATTTATGATAAGACATTTTCCTATCATGGGAAGAGGTATACCCTAAAACCCAAACAGTTTTTTCTTATGAGACCTTTCTATATGTCTAGAAGCTATATAATTCTAGGCCCTACCCATCTCCATATTAAGTAAAATTCGTTTATCATAAGATGAATCATGAATTTTCATACCATTCCTTGACGAGCCTCTTACTGAATAAAACTTGGATATTCGTATAATGAGAAATACGGAAATGAAATACTTAACCATTTAATAAAGTAATATGTATCTCTATGAGAACATTCCTTGATCAACTTTGAATCCATGAGGCATCATCAAAGTTACATGAATTACCCTTAATAAATAAATATAATAGATTAGATAATCACATTGTATGGGTTTTCTCTGTAAGAGAGTAATTGGTTTAAATAGATTTAATTGGTTGGATACCAAGATAATGGTAAGAAAAAATATATTATAATGGTCTATAATGAGAGTGTGAATATTCTAAATCATATCCCCTGGGACTATCTATCCAAGTGTATATTATTAGGTCTATTTAATATGCATTAGAGAGACGATTGAGTCAATTATCAACCAAAACTGTTTAGGGGTGATTAGACCTAGGTGAATTTGTGCTATAAACACATCCACTATTTAATATCCATACATTTTTTTATTTTATACGAAACCATATATAATTTTACTTTATCAAAACATAGGATGGTTCTTCCACCAAATAAAAGATCGCGTTTTAAAACAATTTTAGTAACTGTTGAATCAAAAGAATAAGAGAGATGAATAAAAATATAGACTTGTAAATCCATTAAATTTCATGATCAATATGAAAAAATATTCTTTTATGGAAATTTATGCACCACATAAAATAAAATAGGTGGTGATTATAAATAGTGTCCCAAATAATGACGATTGAGATGAAAAACCCCATTTATAGAATAAAAATAAATTCAATCATAAAATCTTGAATGAGAAGGCATAAAATTTATGGTAAGAAACCACTAATAAAGGAATTTCAAGATATAAAATCTCAAATAAGTAATATATACACCACATAATGGAAATTAAGTGCATAATACAAAACTTTTCTCAAAGAGATGAATTTGAGATGGAAAACCCTTACCTCTTGTCTTGACTTCCAAGAAGATACTTTAATATCATGTATCATAAACATAGATATCTTAATCACTCAATTAAAAAACAATTTTAATAAATTTAAACCATTATAAAAATCATTTATATGGGTACGATTGAAAGATATTTGAGTTGGGTATTCATAATATGAAGATGGAAAATCAAGGAATGATTTTGGCAGCACGATGACTATACAAAAGAGATTATGGAACAACTATAATTAGTGAGAAAGGTAGTATATAATTAATAGGAAATAATTTGCCTAGTAAAGTATTTATTATGAAAGTTTATATGAATAATTAGATGGGACCTAAAGGATTATAAAAAATGAAGTTCTTGATTTGGAAAGAGGGGGGAGAGAATAAGGGGTGATTTTGGTAGCATAATGTATATACAAAAATTTTTATAAATGAGTTTAATGTGAGTTAAGGGTATTATATCATAAATATGAGATAATTTTGATAGTATTGGTTTTAATATTAACACATAAAATCATAATAAATTGAAACTCAATGGGCTTCTCACAAAAGAATCACTTGAATCAAAAATAGGAGGAAGAGAACCCTCACCTTTCCATGTATGTTCTTAAAGATTGGTAAGAGTCATTATAACCCTATTAATTTCTAAGGTGGGATTTATATAGTGAGAGGGATGTTAAATTCATAATAAAGGATTTTTATTTGGAGTGGTATGATATAAAGGGTGTGAGTGAGCTATTTTTATTTGTTAAAAGAGAGGATTTTAATTGAAAACTTGAGTAAGGTATTGGGTCAGAATTGAATAACATGGGTGTTAGGTGGGTGTGGTATATAATATTAATTAGGTGATAAATAGTAGGTGAGACATGTGGGAATAAATTTATTACCTAACAATGTTTTCTATAAGGTATATGTGACCTTTTAATTATTAAAAATTTGAGATTCCTTATTTACCCATTTTACCCTTATTAATCTTGATTAATAATAAACCATGTTAATTATTTTATTACTAAAATGATAAGATTAACCTTATTTTAAAATTTATAAATTTTTAATCCAAATTTGGGATCCATTTAACCTAATTCAATTTCTAAAAACGTGAAAATTAACTTTTATATTAAAACATAAGATATAGGGAAAACTATTTTCACAAAAAAATATTATATATTATATGTTTTTATTATTATTTAATATTAATTATTGATTGAATTAGAGTTTTTATATTTTATTATTTTTTTAAACATAATATAATAGTTATATTTTAAATATATTTAATCTAATTTGTTTAGATACAAATTATATAATTCTTATAAAATTTATTCTTTGAAAACAACCATATTACTTTTATCGATGTAATTAATACTTATCTTATTTAGTTTATTTTTAATGGATAAAATTAACATTTTCATATTAACTTAAATTTTAAATAATTAATTTGTATATAAATTTAATTTTATTAATAAAAGTAATTTTTGTAGAGAAAATTAATTTTAACATCTACACACATAAAATATTTTTTAGAAAAATAAAAAAATCCATACTAATCTATATCATTATGAAAAATTCAAAAATGAAGTTTATTCGGTTAAAATAAAAATCTTAAATTAAAAAATTAAACTTTAAAATATTCTTATGAGCAATGAATTTTTAGTGTGTGTATTGTGTGATTGTTCAAGATGTGGGTTTTACCACCTATGGTAAGGTATTGGGTATTACGTTCTCCCCCAATAAATAATTGTGTCCTTCAAATTGGGGTATATCTAATTTAATGAAAAAATGTTGATACTACTTCCTTATATAGTTTTCTGGATCCTAGAATATCTCTTCTAACTTGTGTTTTCTCTAAAATACTTTCCGTAATCAACTTTTCCGATTTCATAAAACAAGCTATATTGTGTCAAGAATCATGATAAGTTATTCATTATATGATAAGTTAGGATCAGACTATATTCCCTCAGATGTGAGAACATGTGTTGGATATATAATGTTTTTCCATAGTAATGAATCATGTAATATATCATGTACATTAGAAAGGATGGGAAATGTAACCAACCAATATTCTATAGATATAAGTCATTCTTGTATTTTAAAAGGTCCAATGTACCTAGGGATTCACTTATCCTTTTACCAAATCTTACAACTCCCTTCCATGGTGAAATATTCAATAATACATGATCTATATAACTATACATACTTTTTATGCATAAATATTACATCATTTTTTATGAATATTCAATAAATTTCATAGTAATACATCCTTGATTAACGTATGGGTTTAGTGTATTTGGAAAATTGGAATTGTAAAAAACTGGCACATAAAAGATCTATATTATTTCTCATCACGTTCATCACAAATAACACCCTTCTAAGACATATCATACTTAAAACCTTTCTTCATAACCTAGGGAAGAGATACATAAGAAAAGATTGGATCGGATGCTCAGTAAGGGTAAATATAATATATATCAATCAATGATAAAAAGTGGGAATACAATAATCATAAAGGTATGATAACTTGATCAATAATTATAATAATCATACCTAATTAGTCTAATATATATAATCATGGAACATGTTGTAAGGTTTTTTCAAAAAAATGACATAATATGTATGAGTGTGGAATCATCAATAGTAAATAACTATCCATGAAATCATATCATAAGTATAAGACATAAGTTTTTTACATTAAAATAAGCATAAAAATCATTTCCTTAGTCAATGATCACTTCCAAGACTATCATTGTGGATTGGGTTCACCCCCATTCCATTATTTCCTTAGTCATGTTTCACTCCCAAGAATATATTATTAGAGAAAGTTCCTTATTGAACTTGGTTCACTCTCCATTATATTCCTCATTATCTCCTGTGATATCCTTACCCAATTAAATGGAGGGCAATATAATTCTGGGTCCACCCATCACATAATAAAATCCATACAAATGTGTGCCATAAGATCATAAAACATTCATAATATCATCAAATCATAACCCATGGAATGGATATTAGTTTCATAAACATTTTATCATCATTATAATAAACCATTAAAACAAATAATAAATATGATAACATTGGATCAGATAACTTATATATCATAAAAACACCAAAGGGTGTTTTTATAGATAAATATAACTTTCAAAGATCACTTTTTTTTGAGGAAAATTATTTTTTATTTGAAATAATTTATTTAGAATCTAAAAATATAAAAATTTTAAAGGAAAAAATTTTATTTGAAAAGGATAATGGAAACATATAATGTAATATTTAAAGAAAAAGTTATTCATAATGGTGGGGAAATGCTTTCATGCTGTGTATGTTTAAACAAAAATTCCTTTCACATTTTTAGTAAAAAGTCCAAATTACAACTATTCGAAAATGATAAGAAGGTCCCATTAAAAACATAGTAAAAAAATTCAAATATTTTAAAAAATTACTTTAAAAATACTTATAGAATTGTAAAAAAAAAATCTTTAATTATTTAAATAAAATATAGATGTGGATGAAAAGATTCCCGATCGAAGGAAATAACTAGGCCAGTTTTCCTAAAAAACAATATTTTGGTATCATGAGTACTTAAAGAGGGGAAAATGAAAGAGAAAAAAAAGAAATATATTGAAATAAAAAGAGTATAATATAATAAATAATACATGGGAGAGATATATCATAAAACTATATCATTGTAATATTTACTAAGAAAATTAAGAGTCAGGAGAGCCTGCTCCTAGGAAAATCAAATAAAAATTATAATGTACATGACATGGCATTACTATATTGATCTACAAAGACGAGTGTAAAAATAACCACAATAATCATCATGAACAGAACTAGAAAAATATTAATGTGATACAAAGGACCAATAGGATGTGACTTCAAGAATTTCCCTTTTTGCAAGAGCACCGACCTCTGGATTAGCTTCATGATAAAGTTGTGTGACTTAAAGGGAGAGCGAGTCTAGAAGCTGAAGGCAGTCATTCCAGACCAGTAGTATCTTTCATGGCACATTACTGAACCGATATTTCAGAATTTTAACTACAACAGAAGAATCTGTCTCTATCCATAAATCATGCCAACCAAAGTGGACAACAACCTGATTAATTTAATGATAACACAAATCTATACATAAATGTTGAAACCACTGCCAATAAAATGTATAAATAAGCCATTCAAAACCCCCAAGAGGTACGGTATACACCACCACATTTAGAGGTTCTTGTATCACTAGAGGCATCCCCATTAACATTAACCATTATCCACCATGGAAGGGGTGGTATCCATCAGATATATTTCACCATTAGTGGATTATTTATCTTAACATTAACAAAAAAGAGATATAAATATAACAAGATCTGAAACATCATTGCTCATATACCTAGTTTGGATATTAGAATCCATTCGAATAACACGATGCACTGCTAAGACACCAGTATGAAATAATGTTTTAATGTTTTTGAACATAAGGTCATTTCTTGACTTCCAGATGAAGTTTGGAATAGCCACAACCACCGCCAATTGAAGAGCATGAACTTAGTCACTGAGATCAGCCTTGTAGATGGACTATAATAATCCATTAACCTATAGGAAAACAAAGCAACACTGAAAGATATCCTTTATATAAAACCAAAACCTGCTAGCAAGATTGCATGAAAAAAAGATGTGGGATATGGTTTCATCTTCTTCTAAGAATAAAGAGCAGACCGATGTAAGATATAGTCCAGAATGTTGCAGAAAAGCCTGCAGCGTGAGCCTATTTTTCCATATTTTCTAGATAAGGAGAGACTAAGAAGGAGGGATAAAAGGTTTATTGAAAACCATAACCTCTCTTAGAGGATACAATGAATTAGCAAAAATAGAATTATAAACATCCTTTGTGGTGAAGATGCCACTCAGGTTGAGAATCTACACCAGAATATCACATTCATTAAAGCAGTACCTCATGGATTCTATGAGCAGGTGGCTGGGTAGGATTTCATTCATCTCTAGATATTCACATGATTCAGTAATTGTTTTGAGCATGAGATATGGTGGAATGAAAATCTCATCACAGATGGGCTGGGACAACCAAGTGGTGGCCCAAAAATTCAAATTGGACTATTTACATACCATCTTTTTCGAATGAGCCATAAGATCAGAATATGCCTAATTTAGAGGATCTAATGTAATTGGATAACCCATTATTCAATTTTCCAAAAAATATAATTTTAGAAAAATATATAGAGTTATCATAATGTAAAAGAGGTTTCCAGGTGAATTTTTTAATTAGAGCATCATTAAAGAGCTTTATATCTTTAATTCCTAACCCTCTCATTGCTAATGGTTAGATACAATAATTCTAGGAAACTACAACTAGTTTCTTCTCATTAATTGAGCTAGTCGAAACGATTTATCTAATTCTGAAACTTAACTCTTTAATTAGAAGTTTTGGCCACTTGTACCTAGAAAAGGAGTAAACAAAAATTGATGTAATTACTGAATTTGCAAGACATATTCTCCTTGCTTGAGACATATTTTTCCCTTTCCAGCTTACCAATTGATTATTGATTTTCAAAGAAATATTTTCTAAATGAAATATTTTTTACTCTTCCCCAGAAAAGTGGTACACCAGGGTATGTAAATGGGAGAGATCCTATTTTAACCTCCATCATCATATCTATTCTGTTTTGCCTTGATATCATAATTATTTCACCAAAAATCACAGAATATTTTCCCCAATTAATGACCTGACCTGCAACCTCCTCATAATGTGAGAAAATTACCTTGATACAAGATATGGTACCTTTTACCGCCTTCACAAAGAGAAAGATATCATCATAAAAAATTAAGTGGGATAGATCACACAAATCCTTTCCAATTTTAATTCACTAATACCATCTAAAATTAACAAGATTAGTGAGACACCAACTTAAATAATCTTCTGCAATAGAAAAAAGAATACCAGAGAGAGGTTCTCCCTGCATGACCCCTCTTAGGCATTGAGAAAACCCCCTAGGAGATATATTGACCAAAATAGATATTATAACAATGGAGAGAATTGATCCAATTAGATCAATGAATCTCTATGAGAAACCATTCATTTTTACAATAGTGAACATAAACTTCCATCTTATGTTATCAAATGTTTTTTAAATATTGATTTTTAAATACATATTTCCATCTTTAGTCTTTATATTAACAATATTAACACACTCAAAGGTATTGAAATGACAAGTTTTTATGTTTATCTCTGGTACAAAGCCAAACAAATTCCTAGAGATAATCCCCTTAGAAATTTCACACAGCCATTGATCCATAATTTTACTAATAACCTTTGGTATAGTATTCCCAATAACAACAGGTCTGAAATATTTTATGTCTAGATAATTATACTTCTTAGGGATTAGGGAAAAAAGTTTTAATTCATCCCAAAAGGCTTATAAGATGATCTAAAAAATTTGTTCATAGCACTTTCTACATCTATGTGCACAATATCTCATTAAAACATAAATAATTTATTAGTAAAGCCATCTGGAACTACACTACTATCAATATTCAGTGAGAAGAGGGAATTGTGTATCTATTTTGAACTAGGGGCATCAACAAGTATTTTATTATGATAATATTAAATAAAAGGTTCAAAACACCAAATGATTTTATAAGAATTTTCATTCTCAGTATCTAAATAAAACTTCTCAAATTAATCTATCATAGCATCAACAATATCATTCTCTGAATCAAAAAGATTCCCATTAATGATAATGGAATTAAGACTTCTCTTGACCTCTTTCCATGTTTATGAAATGAAAGAGTCTTGAATTCTCATCTCTTTCCTTTAGCCACCTAATAATAAATTTATACTGAACCAGTTTTTCCTTAAGGGCCAATAACTTGTCCAAACTTGAAGCAGCCTGTAATTCCTCTAAAGAGGGAACATCTTGTGATATATTAATATCTTGAATTCTTGATAGGGTATTATCAGCCTCTTTGATTTCACTATCAAGGTAGGAGAAGGATTACTTACTCCACTACTTCAACTTTTCCTTAACTAATTTTTGTTTACAACATAAGATCTGTGAGGTGCTCCACAAGTAAACACTTTTCTAGGCATCCAAAACAATCTCTATGCACCCAGGGATAATAATAAAAGAATTATTAAATTTTAATGGAAGAGGGTATGGCCTTAATTTGATGAGATAGACATAAAATGTATGGGATTTTGATCAGAATTTTTTCTTGGTAGGGTTCTCCCAGCCACATCAATCGCCCCATTTATATCATCCACCTGCACAAAGCACCTGTCTAATTTACTTTCATGTCTCCCATTCACAGTGTATCTACTCTACGTATAGTAATCAACCAAAATGGGAACCTTAGAAAGACTATATTTATCAATGCAAGATAATAAGTCATAGGATGAATCACAACAAAAGAAATAATTGTAATATTTATGCATAAATAATCTTGGTAGAAATGAGATTGTAAAATAAAACCCTTACCACTTTGGTAACTTTTGAATCATGATCCCCATGAAATAAATAAAATAAAATGAAACACTAAATACCATGAAAATTATTATATTAATTATAAACATATAAATTTGGTAGTATATACACCTCATTAAATAAATAGGTTTATATAATTAAACATGTCTTAATGAAATAAATTGATATGAAGAACCCCGATGACTTTAGTAATTACTGAATTAAAAGTAATTAGAAGCTCGAGAATCATATGTTTATGTAATTAAATATATTTAAATAATTTCTTATTAAAATATACTATATTTTTCATCATATACACCATATAAATTATAAATTGGTTCATAACATTAAAACACATCTTAATGAATAGAAATTGAGAAAAAAGCCTTACCTTATATTTGAATTAATTCATATGTTCTCTAAACTCTTATATAATAAATTTGTTTTTATTATAATTATATAATTTAATTATTCTCATACATATAAAATCATATATGATCCTCTTATACTATTTTAATACCAATTTATTCACAATTTTTTATTAAAGCTGTCATTTTGGGTGTTAACTACTTCATTTTTCTTGTATGTTTTAGTTCGATAGGTATAGTCCTTGAATTTCGATCATAGTTAATAAATTTATATAATTATAAAAATTATATAAATATGATATATAATAATTATATACATATTTAAAACCATTTATCTTAATTGGTGATGAAAAATGAATTACTTCACTTCATGGATATTGTAATCTGTGCGTGCACTATATTGATGTTTCCACCTTTTGACGGATGGTTTGAAATAAAGGTAACTAATAAATAAAATTTAAATAATAATTATTACAAAAAAAATATCATATATTTTCATTAAATCTATCCTTGTTACGAGCCATGTAAATCTGCAATGAGAAAAAAGCACTGCTTCATGGAGGTGGTAGTCCACACGTACAAACGAGTGATGTTACCATTTACCAATAAATCATAAAATAAGAAGTTAAAAAAGATATTAAAATTAAAGAATCATAATTATATTATAAATATCATATATAAACAATAAATATATCATTATTACAACCCATTAATGATGGTGATGGAAAATGAATCATATAGCTATGTGGAGGCGGTAATCCACAAGTACGTGCGAGCGATAATTTTATTTCTCATTAGATGGAAAAAGGGTGGAGAATGGATATGAAATAATCATAATAACAACTCATTTTATTTATTATAATATATGAATAATTTTTTATGGATAATATTTTTTAGAGTAAGTAGTAGGAGAAATAAAATTGGAAGAGCTCTGTTATGATCTAAACATCTTCTTTGTAAGACCTCTAATATATTACTCCTTAATATTTAAAGGATTGTTATTATAAGAATAAAATAAGATATATGATTAAATTAAGGATTATATAAAGGTTTTATAGTAGTTTTTGCTTGATATATAAGGCTAAAATGGCATGAATAAGTGAGTAGGAGATGTGTCCTTCTATAAGCGAGGGGAGAGACATAAATAGAATCAAATAAAATATTTCAATTATATAAGGTAAATTTAATTGGAAAGTGGATTAAAATGAAAAAATACTATATATTAAGATAATATAAGGTTTAAATATCTTTAACCAATAATAATATTATAAGCATGGGTGGAAATATTACCATTATCAGAACGTTTAACCCCCCTCAGTAAACCTGTTTTAATCTTAATCACGGTAACGAAATTTTACCTTTTTTACTATTCTCCATGAAAAAAATTAATTTAAACCTATTAAATTATATTAATTATTAATAATAAATATATGTAATTCGTTTTAATATATTCAATTTCTATAAGTGGTCGAACTTAATTTTAATTAAGGGAACAAATTGCAATGAAAACCTGTTTTTGAAAAATATGTTTTTACTGTAAAACATAATTTAATTTAATTAATTTCATTGTAAAAGATATAAATTTATTGTCAAAATATTATATTTAATATTTAATCTATAAATTTAATTAAAAACATCTTTCAATATAATTTAAATTAATTTATTAGGATAAAAACAAATCGCACAAATAAAAACAATTTTTTGAAAAAGTTGTTTTTAAGCCCAAAAATTAACTTATACAAAAATAAATTATAATTATGTTTCCTATATAATTATTTATATCATTTTATATAAAATTATACTTATATTAATTTAATATAAAATAAAAAATATATAATTCTAGTTTTACTTGAAAATAAGTGACCGTTTTTACGAAAAATCAATATTTCTAACTATTCATTGAAAAATATATTTTTTTTAGAAAAATATTAAAATTTAAACCTAAGATAATGTTGATATACCAAATAAAAAAATAATATTAATTTAATAAAATAAAATTTATTAAATAGGTAAAAATTAATTATAATTTTCAGGGGAATTTTTTTGGTGAAAACTATTTTGAAGAAAATATATTTTAAAGTATAAAATGGAGTAAAAATTGATTACTTATTTATTATACATTAATAAATAAGTTTATATTATTTAAAACCTTTATATATATATTTTTTAATAATGTATTTATTACCATTCATACCAACCAATTTAAGGGAAAGTTTATAATGTTTTACTATATTTCAATTCATATAGATAAGGGGTTGAATATTAGAAATGGTTATCAAATAATTCAGGTTTTATTTCAAAGGAAATACATATAAAATTTCAGGGTGATACATTATACCCCCATTATAATTAATCTACCCCCAAAATTCTATCACTTTCATATAAAAAATGAGGATATCTTTGCTTTATCACATCCTTAGGTTCCTATGTAGCTTCCTGGAATTTCTAATTACTCTAAAACATTAACCAGGTGAGTAGTTTTGTTCCATAGAACTTGGTCTCTATGATCCAAGATTTCTACTGGGTTTTCTTTATGGGAATTATCATGATCTATTAGTATAATTTATGAGTTTAGTTTATTTTAAGGATCAAATATGTACTTACTCTATAGAGATATGTAGAACACATCCGAAAATTTAGGGATATTTGGCGGGAGTGCCACCCTACTCAATCTATAATATCGAAGGGTCCGGTATACCTAAATCATAGATTTACCTTATTTATTAATATTATGACCATATTCCATAGATAATGTTTCAGTAAAACTATCTCACCAACACCGAATTCCAGATCTCACTAAATATTTTTTTCATAACTATTCAATCGATAGTAAGCTTCATTAACATTTTGCTGAATAGATCAAAAATTCTATTCCATTTCCTTTGCTAGCTTAGGTCAAAATATCTTTATTTCTCCAAATTAATCTTTTAATTCATATATCTATACTTCTTTCTATAGGTCTTCACAGGGATCAATATGAATACTCATGTAAATGATATTTTTGTAGGAAACCTCAACTAAAAAAATGTGTTGATCCCAACCACATTTGAAAAATAGAGAAAATTATCTCAACATATCCTATAGGGTTGAATGAGTCTCTCAGACTGACCATGTTTTGATAATTATAGGAAGTACTGAAACACAATTATGTATTTAGAGTTTTATAAAGACTTATTTAGAAATTTGAGGTAAACCTCATATCACAATTTATTAAAATAGAATGTGTAACCCCATAAAACCTTACCACTTACTTAATGTATATCATGGAAAGATGATCAAGTGATAAATCTTCCTTAATAGTAATTATGTGTGATGAATTTTTAAAGAGATTTACTATAACCTAAATAGATTTATGGGCTTTAGATGTTTTGGGGAGCTCAATGATGAAATCCATGGTGATGATTTCCCATTTACATTTTAGTATGGGTAATGGTTATAACATACCCTTAGAGTTATATATATCAACATTAATTTTATAATATACCAAGTCGTGATATGAATATTACACAATATCCCTCTTAATGTTGTCCCACCATATATATTATTTTAGATCTTTATACATCTTCATACTTCCAGGATGAATAGAGAATAATGAGTTATTATATTCTTCCAATAGTTACTTCTATAGGTATGGTATTGACGGTATATATAATGGGTTCTTGAACCTTATAATTCCATCATAATCAAGGATTAACTTAGAAACATATCTCACATTCTTTTATAGATCCACACCCTCCTTTTTACACATCTTTGATCTTTAAATGGATATATGGTTTAATAATAATTCAATAAGAACAATATTTATCCCTTTCCTTAAAGATTTCAAGATCCATTGAAAATCCATAAATATTAGATCTTTTGGGATCCTTATCATAGATAAGTTAGCATGATTCTTTTGACTCAAAGATTCATTCACCATATTCTCTTTCCTAGGGTGGTTGTGTTTTGAGAAATTATAATCCTTAATCAAATCCAACCTTCTTATTTGGAAAAAATTCAACACTTTATGGGTGAATATATACTTTATAATTTTCTAATATATATATATAACACATATTTCTACCCAAAGATAGCACCACTATATATTTAATACAAATATTACCACTGCTAACCCTAAAACAAGAATTGTGTAATTTTTCTCATGAAGCTTCAATTGGCATGTAACATAATTTATGACCATATAATTTTGTATAAGGACACACCATCAACCCTTTTTTATGGATAAATGTAAATAAAAAAACCTTCTCCACTATAGTGTAGTGTGAGAACATGCTCACTGACAAGCCTTCTCATCAATTCCATAAAATTTTATTTACACTAATCAGTCTATAGGAACTTAATTACCTTTTGATTTCATTGGGTGAGTGGATTATATAGTCATTATAAATCCATAAAAATCACCTATAATATCTATCCAATCAAAGAAAACTACAAATATCAGTCATAATGGTTGGTTTTGTCTAAGGCCCAATAAATTCCGCCTTTGATTGGTCCATCGATATACCCTTAGTTGAGATTATACGACCAAGAAATCATACTTTCTATATCCAAAATTCATACTTGGTAAAATTTTCAAACAAATTTTCCTTCTTTATGGTATTTAGTACAATCCTTAATTGATCTTAATTATTTAAATTTCTCTTATAATACATAATAATAACATCTATAAAGACTATCTTAAACTAATCAAGGTAATATCTACAGAATTTATTCATTAAATCCATGATGATAGTTGGGGAATTAGTAAGAAAAATGGAATGAATATAAATTTAAAGTTTCCATTCCTCTATAAGAATAATATCAGGGGTATGTCTTCACTTTTGACCATAAATCGATAATATCTAGACTAAAGACAAATCTTATAAAAATACCGAGCTTCTCGTATTTGATTGAATAAATCATCAATATGATATAGATGATACTTATTATTTATCATGATATTTTTACACTTTTGATAATAAATTTAGTGTCACATTGAATAATTTTTCTTCTTAAACAAAAAGAATATTTGCAACCCATGGTGATGCACGTGACTAAATGAACCCCTTATCTATATTCTCTTGGAGTTTCTCATGAAATTCCTACAACTAAATTAGATAATTTATATATTTATAGCATCAGGTATGATTTATATTGAAAAATTGACTTCATGATTCAAATGAAGACTAGGTAATTATTATGAGAATACATCTATAAACTCTTTTAAAATATTCATATAATTTATATTGAGTTTGTTTCCAACCATTTGAGATAAACACCCCACATAAATAGGTAGTATGACCCATACAATGGATTTAATTCCCATTAGATTTTAATGTACATCCTTTCACCAAAATAAAAACATAGGTTATTTTATGATATAAATGTTATTTCCCTTACTCGACAATTGATTTTTTTCTTTATATAAATAAATCCAATCCATGCCCAAAATCACAATAAATTCAACTAAAATATGAATAATGATATTTATAGGAAGCAAATTCCCATGAACTTAAATTGGGGAATATTCATACACTTGATATGTGATAATGATAAAATTATGAGTGTTTATTGTTATTTCAATATATAGTAATAGAGGATATAAATAAACATTCCTTAATAATTCTATTGATATAAATGAATTCATATAACTAAGCTCAAATAAGATACTACAATATTTTATAATACCTTTCACCACCTAAACTTCATCATTCTATCTTCAACACCTTACTAAAAACAAAATGGTTATCATGAAAATCAAGCATTACTAAACAGAGTAATTATTCTTCGAAAATAATTCAAAAGGTTTCTAAATATTGAATGTTTCTTTTCAATGAATGAAACATTATTTTTAACCTTTTTCATCCATGGTAAATATCATATTAAAATAATTCATAAATTCTATTAAAGAAAATGTGAAACAACTTAATCATATCCCATGGGTGTGTCAAACCTGTTGAAAAGTATGGGAATATTCAGCACACACCATAATAATGGTTGAGTATACCCGACCAACTCTTTTTGGGGTTATCACCCCTAGATAAACCTATGCCAAAACCACATTCAATTGTAGTATCCATACAAAGATGTGTTTGATTAATAAAACCAAACACCTTCCTTTATTATAATTTAGGATTTTCTTACTAGATTTTGAAGTTGAGTATTAAAATTTTAACAATTGTGTTTTGATAAATTAATATTTCATTACATTTAATTAAATTCAAAATATTTAAAAAATTTTCATTTTTATT
The DNA here is from genome assembly GCA_963277665.1 of Viscum album. NCBI lineage: Eukaryota > Viridiplantae > Streptophyta > Magnoliopsida > Santalales > Viscaceae > Viscum > Viscum album. The sequence continues at coordinate 684,143,515 of OY728145.1, read as the reverse complement.
TTTTTTCATGATATTATAATTTGTGGATAAATATTAAATGTTTTAATTTTCTAAAATTTTATGTTTTTATAATTCTAAATTTTTCAGTCATAATGCTTTATTTTTTCTAAGTTATACTTTCCTTTGTGATTTTCAGTAAAAAATATATCCAAACATTGAAGTCCCACAAGGGATAACCCTTTAACAAAATAGGGAACCAGTAGTCAACCCCATGGGAGATTAAACCACAAAGTACCCTGCCATGGAATCAAAGGTGAAGATGAGAACCTATACAATGTAGGTAGAAGGACATCAGGTGCGCATATCACCTAATCGGTGCGTATGTTGGCACATAGGGGCTTATAGGTAATCCCACCCCATATATTTTTGTGTATGTTGTGTAGGTGTCAATCCCAATATCGGATCGAATAAATAGTGGGAACCAATTGTAATATAAAGTACAACATCAGTATACCACGATTTCAATATGGGACAAACTCATCGCATACACTATTCATTTAATTAAAAATATATATTGAATGATCACTGCCCGATCGGATCTATTGGGACCGTCTAATCAACCCCTCATTGTCTAAATCTTCATGCCTCTTCACAGTGTACCAGTACTTCCAGAGTTTGTCTTAAATTTCTAGTGATCAAAACCAAAGTCTCCATGATTGTTCTATGATCAAGAACCTAAGGGGATGATACCAAACACCTCATTTCATGCTTGTGGTAATATAAATAAGAAACATTTAATCATGGATAATTGAGTTGCATAAGTGTTCTTCATTAGTAGTTTTTTTATTCATGGAAGCACTATGAGTTGATGGTATCTCCTTGTCTCAGTCATAGTAGCACACTTCTTCATCCACAAAAGAACCACTCTACCTCCCATGATGGTAGTTCATCTCAAATAGAATCTCAATTCAACCATAGCCGTAATGGTTTATTGTTTGACCTCCTTCACACTAAAGATAGATTATTGTATCGTGGGTCCATGATGGAAGATCACTTGTTTATGATTCTGCTGCTCTACTGCATGACAGTAGCTTCTACCTATTTAGTGATGATAACACATTTGATCATTCATGGTAGATGACCATATATAACATTAGATAAATATATCACCAAAAAATATTAGCTTCACCATCCTTATTTTGGGTATCATCCCATGTACCAATAGTAGTTCCATATACCATTTAGCTTAGTGTTGGTAGATCCATATTCCATACACCAATAATAGAACCATGATTTTGCAAAAATAGATCATGCTACAATAGTGTATCTTGTGAGATAGTATAATGACTCTGATTTTATACATGTATTGATTTAGAATATTATATGTATTATTTTCGGAGTCTAGAATCGAGAAAGCGTGAGATTCCATGCTATGGTGTGCCCAAAATCAATTTTTGAAATATATTAAATATATTAAAATCACACATGTTTAGTTTTGCTAAAAAAGTGTAATAACTATAGAAAAAGGTATTAGATTAGAAATTCAAGGGCACCATTGAATTCCAAAAGTGGGGTTTACCCGATTTGTGAAATTACCTTTGTCAGTATCAGGTGTTTGTGAAAACGTTTTCATGGGCACTAAATTAATAACATTAATTAAATAATTGATTCATTTTATTTTATTTGATGCAAAAACCAAGATCTTATATTTAAACACAATTATTCCTCAACCCTAGGTTTAACCACATTATCTATGGATTGATAGGAACCATTAGAGAGGAGAATTTGGAGGATCGTTGTTAGATGAACCCAGATCACATTGGATCGAGGATAGTATGCCATCAAATTTGGTGGATGTCACCAATGATGAAATCACATAACCGTTCTTCATTAGTGATCAAAATAAACTCTTAGTAGGAAGTTTTATTTTTGATTTCCACCATGTTCTTTATTTATTATTGAACATTGATCTATTCCACAAACAAGAATTTATTTGCGCATCGATGATTGATTTTCATTCTGGTGGATATTTTTTTCATAGTTTAATTTCCTCTTAATTTGTCCAAATATAAGAAAACATATCAAGGATAAAAGGAAAAAGGACGAGGTTCATTACTCACAGCTTATGGTTCATGGATTTCTTCCCGGTTTATCGCATGGTCATCAAGGGCATTTTCTTTGGCCCATGATTCAATGAATACCCAAAATTTAACCATTATGTGATCGTTCTTTGATGAAAATGATCAATACAATGGGTTTGGTTCATGATAAAATGTGTTATTGAGTTTTGAAAATGACAAAGGATGATCAAATGTGGATTAAGATGGATTGGCAGTTCCTGTATATCCCAGATTTGATGGTATGGCTACAAATGGTGCGTGGGGTAGTTTCTCAAGTAGATTTAAAGCCCAAAATACCAATCTCTAGTGATGGGAGTGTTGGATGACCCCAGATATATGATATTTATAGAGGATGATGGTGGGATCAATGCATAGGATAATCCAGAGGAATAACTGAGGATTCTAGAAATTTTTTAGGTTACACATTATGTCATCTATGATCACACACCGTGTGGGACCCCCATCAATGACTCTAGAGTTTCCATAAAAGTTAAATATCAAATGACTTGTGACCCTTTCACATGTCGTGTGACTCATGCTAGGGGGATCAACATGTAACTTGAAGGGTACATGGGCACATGCAGACCAAATTACACAAACACAACTAGAGTACACATGCATGGTCAAGTGTACATGGGCATGAATAGGTAGAATTAGAGGAGTGAAAATCAATCCCTACATACCATGTACTATTCCTACAAAATGTGTTGTTTCCTCTGGAAATGGGAATGACCTCATTGATTTAAGGTTCAAACATTCCAAGAGGTTTCTAATGGGTTTGTTCGTAGACCCGGAAACATCCAATGATTCCATATCCATTTGAACCTACATTCAAATGGTAGGTTCTCATTAGTTGCGAACCAATGAGGCTTAAGAATTTTCATTGGTTGAGAGGATGGGAGTTTGGACTAATCACACCTTTTTGAGGGGAATTATTGTCTACTCCGAGACTCTCTTTATAGATTTAAGTTATGTTTGTGAATCCTTATTAAATTACCAAGTATGAAAATGAGCTTTCCTTTAGATCTGACAACAAATTATTAATATGAATGAGATTTAGAGAATCTTTTATATATATTCGAGGTTCTTCATCGATAGAGAATCATCTGTATTTGTTATATATTCTTAGTCAATGGTATCCTTCGACACATTATATAGAAATCTATTGGTCATTATGATAACCATACTAGTTTTAAAGCCACTCAGCAGGGTACTTGGTGTTTATTATCATTCAGAAGGACATAGATTATTTCAATGTTGGGATCATACCCACAGATGGGCTACCTATGTATCCTTTGTTTTAGAAAAGGAATCAGAACCCACATAGTTCGAGTAATTAAGTATGAGGATTATGCATGATTGATGGCTTAAAGAAAGATTTCATAATTACATTTACACTCTAAGCTCACGTGAGTCATGCTCGGTGTGAGAAATAAGAGGTATTGGTAAAACTAGACAATTATGCCATGAAAGATGCAATTATAAGAAATGATGTGGGGATTATGTATGTATGAATGACCAGATAGATGAAGATTAGGATTTACTTTAGGGAAGAAACCTGGGAACAAGGTCCATAAAGGTATATGTGATTTATGGAGATTTGTATACTTAACATAGGACTTAATTCTTAGAAGGATGCCCAAATTAGAGAGGACTTATGATGTGGTTTTAATTCTGAGATGGAAGACTAAATAAAAAGTAAATTAAGACTAGTTAAGAAGAATTATGACTAGGGCTTACTCCTAAAGAAGAGGCCCAGGTTAAGGGAATTTGGATTTTGGGAATGTGGGGCTTACACCTAAGGAGGATGCCCATATTAAAAGGATTATGGTTGGGGATTACTCCTGAAAAGGATGCCCAAAATTTAGGGAACATGAAGACTGGGGCTTACTCCTGAAAAGGAGGCCTAGGTTAGGGGACTTGGGGCTTACTCCTGAAAAAGAGGCCCATATTTGGGATTTTGAGATTGGGACTTACTCCTGAGAAGGAGGCCCAAGTTAAAGATCCTCTCATCTTTAAATGATGAGGTTGAATGAATGAAATCTCTAACCTTATTGACATAAAGATATGTAAATCATTAGGTTTTGAGAAATGTTCCACAGAATTCCTTTTAGAAAATGAATCCAACAAAAGAACCATGCCATAAATGGATTTGAAGAGGGTTATAAAGGCTAAATTTTGAATAGGAGAGGTGGATTTGAAGAAATCAGGTTAATAGGAAGGAGGGGAACCCAAAAAGAGAGAGGCGTGCAAGTCCTGCGTGGGTGTGCAAGTCCTGGTCGCGCAAGTATACTTGCATGACACATGGGTACTTGCGCGGCGGTCAACCCTTAGGGTAATACTTGGGCGGGACATGGAACAAGCCCTTAGTATTATCCCTAAAGGATTCCAAAAGAGTGGCACACAAGTTTTATTGAATGGAAAAGGCAGCACACAAGTGTGGCTATTTCCCTTAAGGGGTAGCCACTTAGGCGCACAAGTGTTGATGAGTTTCAACACTTAGGCCTTGTTTCTCCTATTTAGAGCTTCCATTCTATGTAAGATATTACCTTAGAAGTGTTCGGAAGACATCCAGAAGAGACTTGGGTGCCGGGAGCTCGAATCTAAGTTTTATAATTTTTCTGTTTTTTAAAATGGGGGGACCACAAGGGGTATTTATAGGTCAAAGAAGACCTTGGGTGAAAATCAAAGAGGGTTCACAAGTCACTGGCACGACCACTATGCGGTGCACAAGAATACTTGCATGAACATTATGAAACTTGCGCGACCCAAGTGGGAAGAAATCCTTCTTCATGACTTTGTCAATTTTTGATGTTTCTTCAAAGGATGAATCACTTCGGACTATGGTATTTACCTTTTTCAGTCATTAGACTTTTTGAAGGAAAGGAACGTCAAAAAAATCCCCCCCTCAGAGTTGGATCCAAAAGAAATGAGGATGTGACTCTAAGATAAAGAAGAAAACCAAGGAACATGCAGCACGCAAGTGTTGAGCGTGCAAATAACGGCGTGCAAGGGTGAGCTGCAGAGGCTTCGACGCATAGGGATATGGCCTTTCCTATAAATATGTGCCTCATTCTCACGTAAAGTACCCATATTTCAGACTTTCAAGCTCTTGCCGCGCAAGTTTTCTTCGTCATGAAATTTGCTGATTTTCCATGGTTTCATTGCTTGTTTTCTATGTCACGCTACTACAAAGGTATTTTGATATTCATGGTGATACCTGCGTGCCAAAAACCTGCGTGGCATAGTTACACTTGCGCACCAAAATTGGAATTGCGCGCCTTAATGCCTTAGCCATTTTTTCACTTTTCTTCACAAATTTTAGGAAAAACATAAACTCACTTAAGTGTTAATTATTCGGCCTTTGTGCAGATTCAATGGCTCCTAGAAGAATTGGAACAAATGATGAACTGGTTAGCAAGCGAATTGATGACATGATGAGCATCGTTGGTCATGATTATTATGATATCTACAACAACACTCTCCTAGATTTGGCTATGTACTTGAAGAAATATCATGTCAATTTCCCACAGAGCATTTATCTGCCTTTATATGGTCATGGTCATCCGCAAGGATTCAACGTTACAAAGACAAATAACTATACACCCGAGATGCATCCACACCGCTATCCCTCTATTTAGGTTATGTTGTGCATTAAGAGCAGAAAAAATGGTGCTAACATTCAACATTTTCCTTAATGCCATTTCCTTGCAGATAAGAAAATGGAAAACCACAGGCTGCTATGTTTTCCGCTACCAGTTGGTGGAAAGAAGACTATCATGACATTAGAAACAATATCTGAAAAGTGTACTCTCTCTAAATGGCTTTTTTTACTTCCAATGATCCATTCTAAAATCCATGTATCCATCTTCCAAGTCTCTTGGATGGAAACAGAGTCATTGTTTGATCAGTATATAATTTTCTCAAATCGTACTCAAAAACATTCTTTTACAATTTCTCCAAGAAGAGCTGGTATCCTTGCATCTCTTATTGTATCCAGTTGAATGAATGAATTCCAGGTGGCTGCTGATGAAGCTCGGGATGCCGTAAATCAAATGACGAGTTATGTTGAAATCCTTTTGTAATTATTAAAAAACGAGAAGAGACTCCAATCTATGGATGTCCTTCTAACTCTTGTGCATCAATGAAAAACACATTTATTTTCAATCATTTGTGCATGCCTTATTTTGCTACCTGCTTTAAATTTTTACTTAAGACAATGGGCCTAGTAAGCATAGTTTGATTTTTGTCTAGGATTATTATAAATAACCCTACAAACTTTGATTCTTTAAATTTCTCAATATTACCTAAAATCATACAAAATGTATGTTTAGTGAGCTGGGACTTGACTTTTATTCAGATTTCCCTTGTATTTTGTGGGCAGTTTAAAGTCATGCACGTTAGACATAAAAAGGCTAATGTTTAAGGTAGAAATAGCTTTGACCGAATGGATAAAAATTGGCTCAATTCCTTGAAAATTTATCTAAAAACATATTACCACACCCAAGTATGAGGAAAAAAAATGTAAACTATGACTTAAGAAATTTTGAATCTAAGGAATGACATGAAAAAGAGCTAAAAGGCATTAGAAGAAGTTTTTCCAAGAATGAAGTTACCACTATTTAACAAACCTGTTAGGGGGTTGAATAATGCAGGTCCGCTTAAGGGAATTGGCTGCATAGTCAAATAATAGAATCTTTTGGCTGGCATGTCCATTATGTAGACTACTAATGAAAGGCCGCCTAAGGGCATGTGCTTCATAGTAAGGCAAAATAACTCTCAGAAATTTACTTTTCTATTGCTAAAAAGCCAGTGGAAGTTTATGGAGATTCAAAATTTTCTAAAGCATAGAGTTTGCTGTATGGAGAGAGGTACTTGAATATAGAGAAGATATTTCCAAACAAGATCGTCTAAGAAATAGATGAATGTTACTTCTACGAAGGTCTGACCCAAATGTAGGGAAGGGAAATATAAACCATATACTTGAATACTTTTAGATCATGAAAAAGAACATGGGACAAATATGTTAAGGATGACTATTTTCTGCGGATCCTTACATATTGTCAATAAGACCAATAAGGAAAAAAGTGGTTTTCTTCCCAAGAATGAAGTTACCAATATTTAACAAACTTGTTAGGGGGTTGAATTATGCAGGGCCACCTAAGGGCATTGGTTGCATAGTTAAATAATAGCATCTTTTGGCTGACAAGTCTGTTATGTAGACTGTTTATGCAAGGCCACCTAAGGGCACACACTATATAGTCAGACAAAATAACTCTCAGAAATTGGACTTTTTGTGACCAGAAGTCAAGAAAAGGGTTATGGAGATCTATACGTTTTTAAGGTTAGGAGTATGACACATGAAAATGGGTATTTTCCAATGCATGAAAGAGATACATAGATCAATGCTAACCATAATCATGTTGTGGCTGGGTCCTGAATTGAAATGTTGGACTTCACTACGTATCCCATAAGGATGAGAAAAAATCCATACGTATTTATTAAAATATAGTTTAACATCATGTGGGATGAGTTTATAGGAAATCTCAGTTTAGGTTCATAGAGCTCGGACCATAATAATGAATACACTATGTGTGTTTTCAGAGGGACTCTTCAGCCAGGGGACTGAAAGTGGAATTTGGGGTTAGGCCCAGAGACTTTGGGCTGGATTTGAGGGATGCTTTAACATTCCTACTTATGCCATAAGAATAGGAATCAAGATGCACATAGTTCTTGAAATACCCTTTATACAGATTTTGTTCGTATAAGTGAAGGGTGAAAGAGGACTTTAGTGAAATGATGGTTTGACCCAAGATAAGAGGTTTGGGCATTTCCATGTATGTATGTAGTCTTTAGAATATAACATGATCCGAGATCAATGTAAATAATTATTCCCTGTTAGATGGGAGTGTAAAAGAATGTTGTAATTTATTGTCATACAGGACAAAAAGTGCAAATAGTTTAATTTCATATAGCAAGGATGATGGTGAACCAATGTAAAAAGTATTGGTTCTGGGGCTGCTCCACAGATCAAAATTATATGAGATGGAGTTGAACCGATGTAAAGAGATTGGTTTTGGGCTTTAACCTCAAGAGGTTCTCTACGTACCCAACCTAGAAGGCAAGGATCAAATTCCGCATAGTTCAATTAAATAATGAATTGGTGATCAAGTTGTTCTTAAAAAAACGACTTAAAAAATGGTGTCGGGACTTACACATGGTTAGAGGACCATAGAGGGTGTTATGGTTGATGTTTACTCTAAGATCACGTGAGTCATACTCGGTGTGAGAAACAAGAGATAACAACAACCTTAACGATGCACAGTTTAAGGTCATGCTGGACGAAGAGACTATGCAGTTTAATGTCTTGCAATGAGGAATATTGGTGCTGCACAGTTTAGTGTCATGTAGTAGGGAAAAAATATAGTTTAACGTTATGTAGGTCATATTATGCGACTTTGTTTAGTTTTACGTCATGTAGGATGAATGAGCAGTATAGTTTAATGTCATGTAGGACAAATATAGGGACACAGTTTACCGTCATGTTGGACGTAAGGGTGCTGTACAATTTAGCATCCTATTGATAAGACGATGAGGATAATGTAGTTTAACGTCATGTTGGATGAAAGGGGGACTGTGCAGTTTAATGTCATGAGGTAAGGACAAAAGAGGACACAGTTTAACCTCATGTTATATGTATTAAGGAATTTTTTCATAGCTTAACGTCATGTTGGATGATGGTGAAGACAGTTTAAGGTCATATGAATTGACTAGAGATTATGCAGTTTAATGTATTGCTGGATGTAAGGGACTTCTGTACAGTTTAGCGCCATGTAGTAAGGACGTCACATTTTAACGTCATGTTGGAAATAAGTTCCAATAGTTTAAGGTCATATGAATAGACTAGAGATTATGCAGTTTAATGTATTTCTGGATGTAAGGTACTTCTATACTGTTTAGCGTCATATAGTTAGGAGGTCACAGTTTAACATCATGTTGGACGTAGAAGGGACTGTGCAGTTTAATGTCATGCAGTAAGGACTTAAGAAGGGATTTATAGTTTAACACCATATAGAAAGGACGACACAGTTTAACGTCATGTTGGACGTAAGTGAAAATAGTTTAAGGTCATATTCATGGACTGTATGTATTTTTTTTATACAAAATACTTCTTCAAGAATCTAGCATTGGTTGGAGTAGTGATGAGTTCTCCATCTATTGAGATTAAAGAATAAGCCCCATTGGAGTAGACCTTATGTATGGAATAAGGTCCTTCCCATTTTGGCTCTGGCTTGGGAGGTTTCTTTCCTGGTATCATTGGAGTTCTAAGAACCAATACCAATTCTCCCTAAATGAATGAATGAAGATGAACTTTTTTGTTGAATGCTCGTGCTATTCAATTCTGATAGACTTCTAATTGGTGTAGGGTGCACAATCGTTTCTCATCTAACCATTCCAATTCATCCAAATTATTTTGAGATTGTTAATATGTAGATGACTGATCACAAATGGCTACTCTGAGCGAGGGTAATTGAACCTCAATGGGAAAGATTTCTTCTGTTCCATATACCAATGAATATGGAGTTGACCGCGTTGCAGTGCGGGTGGTGGTCCGATAAGCCCATAAAGCATGAAAGAGTTTATCAGGCCATGATTTCTTATCTTTATCCACCACCCTTTTCAGTATGTTTGAAAGAGTATTGTTGAAAGCATCTATTTGGCCATTGGCCACTACATGATACCGAGATGGATGATTGGATTTTATGTTGTATTCTTGACACATCTTCCTCACCTTGGTTGAATAGAAGTTTGTGCCATTTTCTGTCAATAAGGTATGAGGGACACCAAATCTGGTAATGATGTTAGACTTGATGAAGCTAACAATGCATTTATAATAGACTTCTTTGAGGGGTATTGCCTCTTCCCATTTGGAAAAGAAGTCATCAGCAGTAAGAATATACTTAAACTGCTTGGCTGTAGCTGAAGGATAAGGTCCCACTACATCCATTCCCCATGTGGAAAATGACCACTAGTATTTATCTCTATGAAGCAACTCTGGGGGTTGATGAATAAAGTTGGAATGTACTTTGAAAGAATGAAACTTCTTTGTGAAATCAACACAATCTTGTATCATTGAAGGCCAAAAGTATCCAAGCCTTTGAATTTGATCAGATAGTCTATGTCCTGACTGATAGGAAGCACAGATTCCTACATGCACTTCTTTCATGACAACCATTGTCTCTTCACTATCAATGCATCTTAAGAGAACTCCATCAAAACCTCTTTTGTAGAGAATTTTATCTTGGTGATCTGGGCTATCATAAAGAGTAAAATTGACCACACATCACCAGATTTGTTCTTTCCCATTTCTATCAGGTGGAAGTGTTCTATTTTGAAGGTATTCCCTGATAGGTGTCATCAATCCCATAGTATGACCATATAGTTTAGGAATGGGACTAATTTCATTGATTTCCTATGTTCTGATTTGAACATAAGGTGAAATTGTATGACAATGGGAAATACTGATGGATGTCTCATCCCGATTTGGATCTGCCAAAGTTTTGGCTATATTAGCTAGTGCATCAGCTTGAGCATTTTGTGATCTCGAGACATATGGAAATTTCAGTTCCGAAGGAAATTACACCATTAAATCTATGATGTAATCATACAAAGGGATTAGTTCTTCTTTTCTGATTGCATAATCCCCATTGACTTGTTTGATTACCAGGTCCGAATCACCTTTCACCTTTAAGTGATTCACTTGTTCTTGAAGTGCCAACTCCAATCCTGCAATAAGAGCTTGGTATTCTACTTCATTATTTGTACCGCCTCCCAACAATGAGAAGGAATAAGGTATCACTACCTTTTTTGGGGAAATGAGTACAATTCCTAACCCAAATTTGTTGAATTTAGGATCATCCATTTTCTTTCCTGTTGGACTTCTGGAAGCACCATCAAAGTACATTTCCCATATTTAGAGACTATATTGAATAGAAAAGACTTCCTAATCAGGAAGTTCATTATATGAAGATGTATCTTCTACTGAAGGATGTTCAGCAAGTAAATCGGCCATAGCTTGGCCCTTTATTTCATTTTGAGACACATACTGAATATCAAATTAATGCAAAATAACATCCCACCCTGCCAGACATCCTAAACCATTAGACGACTAAGGATGAATTTCAGCGGGTTATTGCGAGATACCAGTTGGACCTCGTGATGTTGCAGCTAGTGTCTCAACTTCTGAACTGCAAAGATTAATTCTAGGAAGCACTTTTCAATATATGAATATCGGGTTTCTGCATCAAGCATAGTCCGACTGAGATAGTAAAGGCTGTTTTCATTCCCATCACCATTCTTCTGAGCAAGAAAGGCACCGAATGATCACTCTAAAGCTGTCACATAAAGGATAAGTGGTCTTCCTTCAATAGGTGGAATTAATACCGGTGTAATCAAGAGGTATTTCTTGATAATATCGAATTCTTCTTGACATTCTTCAGTCCACTGGTAAGTGACTCTCTTCTTCATCAATTTGGTGAAGGTTAAACTTTTTCCTGCTAAATTGGCGATGAAACGCCGAATATAGGCTAAGTTTCCTTGAATTCCTCTCAATTATTTAAAATTCTGAGGAGGCGACATACCAAGGATTGACTTTTTCTTTTCAGGATCGACTTCGATACCATGATGGCGTACAACAAAGCCGAGAAATTTTCCCGAGGATACCCCAAAAGCACATTTTAAGGGGTTCATCTTCAAATTATATTGTCGATGTTTGTGGAATATGATTTCCAAATCAGCCAAGTGATTAGAAAGTTGCATGGATTTAACCACCAAATTGTCTACATAACATTCAACAAACATCCCTAAAAGGGTTTGAAGATATGATGCATGGCATGCTGATATGTTGTGCCTGTATTCTTCAGGCCAAAGGGAATTACCTGATAGAAAAACACACCCTTAGGGGCTCTAAAGGCTGTATATTACTAATATTTTGGATCCATTCAGATTTGATTATATCCTATATATCCATCTATGAAAGATGTGCTTCATAGCCGACTATTGAATAAATTAAGAGTTCTGTTATCAGAACTAGAAAATCATCCTTAGGACAATACCGATTAAGATCTCCGAAATCAATGCAAAATCTAATTTCTCCATTCTTCTTTTTCATAGAGACAATATTAGCCAACCACTTGGGATATTGAAATTCTCTGACGAAGTTAGATTTGATATGCTTATCCTATTCAGCTTCAATTTTGGAAGCATAGGTTGGGTGTGTTCTTCTTGCGCCTTACTTAAATCCTAGATGTTATTCTGGAAAACCTAAATGATGTGTAGCAACATTAGGATCATGGACTGGCATCTCTATATAGTTCCAAGAAAATATATCTCGATTTTTCTGTAAAAAGGAAATATACATCTCTTACTTTTCATGAGTCATGGCCGCACTAATTAAAGAGGGGCATGGATCATCTTTTGTACCTAGATTTATTTCCCTGAGTTCATCCACAGTGGTAGAGATACCCTCTTAAAATGCTGGAAGAGCATCCCTGAGATCTTACTCTTCTTCTTCAACATGTGTTATTTTTTCTATTTATACTTTCATAGTAGATGATAAAGTAGAATTTCCAAAATGAGAAGAGATATTAAAATTTTAACATCTTGAAGAAGAAGTTTCCATTTCCGACCTGATTGATGATGAAGGGTCTTCATTGGGTAATAAAGAGGAGATGATGGATTGAGAATCGACATCATCATTCACGTATGGCATTGCTATAACATCTTCTATCCTGGTTGGTGAAGTATAGATTTTTTGGATTTCAGCAGATGAAATGAAGACATACCCATTTGAGCTTTCATTATTGCTTGGTGAATCACCAACTTCTCCCATGCTATATGGCTTAATTTCCATAATTAACATTATGGGGGTTTCCATAAGAGTATTTTGATTTGTGTCTATCATGTCAGTTTGACTAATAGGAAACACATAATCTGTACTCACATGTGTAAATGGATTTACTGGAATCTTTTCCAAACCAAATGAAGCATTAACCTTGGAAACCTCCCTTACTATGGATTTATACTTACCCTTCATGTGATAGAATTCCACCTCAATGTATTGAGATTCACATGTTTTGAAGGGGGATTTATCACCATAAATGTCCCAATTTGACCATCGAAACAATATTTTACGCATTGATGGTATGACGAAGTGATAACTGCATGTTGATGTAGCCAATGTTTTCCAAGTAAAACATTAAAGGTTGTATCATGATCAACAACCATCAAATCTGAATTGGATACAAGGTCTCCAAAGTGAGTTCTGATTGTAATCTCACCCATTGGTTCTTGTTCATTTTTATCATATCCTTGAAACATCAGAGTAGAAGGAGATAAATCAGATTCTGTGAGGCCCAATCGACGAAGTGTACGAATGGGGATGAGGTTGACTCCTGAAACATTATCAATGAAAGCTCTTTGGACGTATACACCATTGAACTTGCCAGATAAGTATAAAGGTCTAATATGTCCATGCACAACATCATCTTTATCTTCATCTGTGAAAGATATCACTGCCTGACATTATGCAGGATTATTCTCTACATGGTAGACTTCAGCTGCAGATATTTCGGTTTCAAATTCCTGAGGACTTGACAAAGCCTCGATGAGTTCCTCCCAAAGATCCTTTGATAAATTTAAGGCATCCGAAATTGATAACTTGGCCAGTACTTGGGCCAAGTGTTTCAATACCTCATACTTTTGATCCAAAGGTATTCTTTTCCCAATAGTAACATGTGATTTTGTAGGTACCTTAGAAGTTGATGCTTTGGAAGTAGATGCATCTTGTATCAGGGTAAGAGTTGGAAATACTCATGGATTTAGAAGATTAGAACGAATAGTTATATTTACTTACTGAGAGGAAGAAGGTGGAATCTCTAACCGATCCTCCAGAATAACTATGCCAGGACTGATTATGCAATTAGTGGAAGAATTTATTTGTTCTTGTTAAGCCCGTTGAAGGGATCTGCCACAAGTTTCTTCCGCATACACAGTTCTAGTAGGGGTAGAATTGGAAAAGTGTCTTATGGGATATCCACGTATTCTTATTTATCCCAGACCTCTGGAACTCCCTCTAATTCCTATGTTTGATACAGGGAATTCAGGATCATAAAAATCAAAACTACGATTGGCATAAGGATCTGTTAAATGAATCATATTAACAAAACCAAAGATCAACTCTTCATCCGATGAAGACTCTGCCTGATTAGCCAATTTAGGCTATGCCGTTTGGTGGGGCGGTTCCAGTGTCTTCGAAGTAGATGACATAAAATCTGCCAGATTCAAATACAGTTTGGGCTTTAACATGATCTCATGTTCTTCTGATCTCTCTTCTTTCTTTGAATTATGCCATTTCTTTTAGGATTTTCCATCTGATGAAGGGGGATTTGTTGTGGCATTCATAGAATAATACACAATTGGTTTCTTCAATTGCATTTGAAAAATGGAATGAGTTTGGTTGATCATTTTTATAACCATCCAATCATCATATTTTTGTGCATTTTTGTTCTTGACTTCTTACCACTTGCCTTCTTCCTCAGGATTTTTAGCAGTAACACATTCTACCTGAGCTGAAGAACCTTTCAACTTGACTTGTCCCAAATCCAATATTTTTTACAGGAGGTATTTGAAGACAAAACACTCCTGAACGAGATGCCCCAAAATATGATGAAATGGGAAATAATTGGGACGGTCTTCATCTCCTTCCTTGTTCGGCCTCTTGGGCCTTAGGAATTGAACCATATTATTTTCCAGAGCCAAAATAAAGTAACCAAGAACTTGTTCATTTCAGAAAGAGTAAAATTTTATCTTCAGATCTTCAAATTGTTTCTGTCTTTGATCTGTTTGACCATATTGAGGAAACAACCTCTATTATTGACGCTCAGGAGGTGGAGCCCTTCGAGAGGATGAAGGCCTTGAAGTAGAAGTAGGTACATATGCTTGTTTAAGCATAATTGTAGAAGTCTCTACATTACCCATTCTCCTTCCTGGAGCTGATGGAATTACATGAGCTTTATCCTTAGTCATTATAAGAGTCTTCAATCTGTTGAGTGATTGAAGTAATGTATTGAAACCCTCCTTTGTATTTCACATGGATCAACGGCGTGCGCAACTCATCATGCAAATTTTCCACACAGATTGGCAATAATTCTTCTTAAGGGAGTGCTAAGATCAGAGAATATGTTAATCCCTTCCAATGAGAAATGAAATGAAACCCTTTCATTCTCCCTTTTCTCATAGTTTGTAAGATAAAAAATTGTTGTCTTTGGCAATGTTGAGATGAATTTAAGAAGGAATTGTTGATGAAGATCCTCCCACTTGGTAATTGACCGGGATTACAAGCTTGTCTACCAGACAAAAGTAGTACCCTGTAATGACTGTACAAAACACCTGAGCTTAACAACTTCTTGTTGTTGAGGGGCTCCCATCATATGATCACAACAAGAATAAAAACGTGTTAAGTGTTGCTCTAGGTCTCTCGAACCATTAAATATTGGGAATGCGGTACTTGAAAAATTTGATGGGGGAGGAATTGCGTCTACCCATTCAGGGTAAGCTCTCTTTTCCGGTTGAACCGGTGCACGCTTTCCTGCCATAGCTTCCAACCGAGATGTTAATGACTCAATGGTAGTCATTAAATTTTGAGAAACATCCGGTTGAGCTTGGACCTGCGCAGGTGCAATAATTGGAGCTTGAATAGGTGTGGAGATCAGGACTACCACTGATGGTAGTATTGCCGGTTATTGTTGCATGTAACCCATAGGATTAGACCTCTTAGGGTGTACTGGTAAAGGAGGATACTCTTGATCCATCTCAGTAGCCGCAAAAAATTCCCTTGGATGAATGACTCCAGCATGCTTAGGAGGAAGACTACTTTTAATTAGTTCTACATTCAACCTCTTTAATTCCTTCATCTCTTCCTCTTGTTGTGTGAATATTTACTCTAGTGAGAGTGATTGGCCTCCAGAAGAAGGGTATGTAACTAGATTCTTCCCTTTCCCTTTTTTGGACGCCTTTTGGAGAGGGGGAAGTGGGTTACTTGAAGGATTACCTAGACTCTAGGTAATCCTTTGATTTCGTGTACGCACACCTTCTTCATTTGTGTATGTGCGTACAACCTCTTGAGCAGTAGCTTCCTCATTTGATCCCTCTGAGTGAGCCTCATCTGGTGGATCCGCAACAACGACATTGATGACATTAATTGATGTATAACGCATTGCATCTATTTTATCGGCATTTTTGTGATATTGTCTTCTTCCATGACCTTGTTGAGACACTTACTTTTGCTGATTTGATCCCTCAGAAACTTATTGACGAACCGTAATTTGGAGGGAATCTCCTAATAATTTGGCTCTTCATTCCTCTTGGGTCATCTTACATAATCAAGAGAAGACTAGATTTCTCTGAGGAAAAGATTGAGGATCTGAAAAAGTCCCGAGTCCGGTGGACTGGGGCTGTTCCTTCTCAACTCCTAGAATCCTATTTGTTGATTCTGAGGGTTGGGTTCAAAGAGTCCCCAATCTGGAAATGTGGGGTGGTTATTAAGTTGCTATATCTGAGACCTTATTAAAATCTCTTCTGATCTTACAGACTTTAGTTCAGAAATTTGCTGTATGAATTAACATGCATCCACTCTTATCACCCAGCTCAAAAGACCATTGGATGATTTCTGACACTTCGGTCACTTGATGATGTGAACACTCTAAACGAGAATCATGTTTGATGTTCTCGTTTTCCTGATGCAAAAGTAATTCAACAACTTGTTCTCTGTATTCCTAATTTTGAGAAGAATTAGTTGAGGCCTGTTCTTGGGAAAGTCTTTGATTAAAAACAAAACCCATTGGCTGTGGCCGGCTGTGGGTAATAACATTGCATGAGACCACTTTCGGAGGGCTTTGTTGACTGGAGAGTACATTGAAATGTATTGCTCCATGGAAACCACATCCCCTGATATGAATACTATATGGGGTATTGGTAATTAACTAGCGCAATCTTCTCAGTGCGCCAAGGCATGAACGCTGAGGGGATCTCTGCTGCTTTTCAGCCTTCGGATATCGAGAAACTGAGAGAGATTCCAAGTCAATTTGGCATTATAACCCTTTTATTATCTTGACATGATTTTCATATTAATCATAAGATAATATTTTCTTTTTCAACTGACAAATAGTTTTCCATATGTTAAGATGAATGTCATGAATTCCATCTTCTGTCAACATATTTGGAATGTCATACTGGGAGTCAGCCAAAGGCCAAAACATAACTAGCACTTCACCTTTTTCCAATTGTTTTCTCATATTTAGTATTTCCTCCTTATCATTTGATGAAGATTCTTCTACCCGATTAGAACAGAGCTGGTGCTTCCTTGTTGATTCATCATATTCAACATGATTGTTAGAGAATTCATTGATCAAACTAGAGGATGCATGACTCAGGGGTGGTTCGGAGAATGACCTAAACCCCAGGCTATCTTCTAATTGAGAAAGTATTTCACCTACTATTGGTAAATCATCAAACATGACTGGCTTCATATTTTCAAGTACCTCAGGATAAGAGGTCTTTCTTGTCACTACATTGTCCATTAGAGAATTTTTCAGGAAATGTGAATTACTACTGCAGAGAGGACTTTCGCAGCTAAATTCATCATCATGGGGAGGACCACCATGGTGGGTTACAGGAAAATATGAAACATTTTTCTCCTTGGTCTTCTGGCCACATAGAGGGTTCTTGTGGCTCTCATATGAAGATTATACTTCAAGATCGACCAAACTTTCATGAAGCATGCCTTCATGAGGAAGTGTCTGATGCAGACCTTCAGAATTAATGTTCCCCTATTGGGAAATGAGAGAGTACAATCTTCAGTTGCAACAGATAATTGTCTGAGTGCATCAACAACTCCAGCATCAATCAAGGACTTGTTACAAATTGGCCTTTGATTTCATGATTGTGTTGGGTGGGTATTCTTCTTAGAAACCTTCTTACACACTTTAGGAAACAATTTTTGACGAAAGTGGTCATTATGGGCAGGTGTATGTTCCTTATCAGGAGAAAGGATTAGGTTAGGCTGATTATCTCCACTCAAATCAGGTTTTTGTGCCTGACTTGGTTATCCGTATGACATGGGGGAGTTTTCCCCACAACACTCTTGGACTTGAACAGAGGTGTGTGTCTGTTCTGGAGTGAACTGTTGATGTGTCACTCCACTGGTAGGGATAGATTTTCATTTCTTTCCCAGTGATGCTGCTGAAGCTGTTATAATATTCTGGAAGGCATCCAGAATATGAGTAGGGATTTGCTTATGATCTTTCACCATTGATAGAATATGCTTGGTGACTTCAGCTGCTGGAATGGGGATATAAGTCCATTCCGTGCTTGGAGTAGGTGTGTGTTACTGCTCCTATACTCCTTTTCCTATCAGTGAATTCTGACAGTACTCAAGTGTGGGGGCCGAGAGTTGAGTCTGCCTTCTGTTTGTCATTGGGGCTTTCCAATTTACTTCTCCGGGTTCTACCAAACGAGACTGTTGGTAGGCTTGATCAATACTAGTAGGTTTATGTGCCATTTTATTTTACTCCGTCAAACATGGTTGAAGAAATTACTTTAATACTGGAAGACATGATTGATGGCTGGATTGATGAGTGTAAGCACGCCTATGTCCTTATTTACTAGTTGTCAACACATTGGGTTGGCGGGATTCATCGTATGTAGTCAGACGAGCCTTCTGACTAGATGATGACTTATAAACAGCTGTATGTTCCTGTCTATAGTACTCCGCTGGAATTGCCTGGAGGGATTGGCATGTTGCTGCCAGACGAATCTGCTGGACATCAGAATTAAAATAGATAGGTGTGTGTGCCCGCTCGTTGCTTGCCACCAAGTTAGGTTGGTGGACTTATCTAGAGATGGAAGAGATAAGAACCTTCTCACTGTTGACTGGTCGTCGCCTCTGGTGGTTTTTCTTGCCTTCTCGGGTTCGAGGAACCTAAACTGAACCCCTGGAGACGACACCCTCATCGTGTTTAGGGCGCACTGCCGCACGAGTCTGGCGGTGATTGTTGTTGGGAGCCCTCGGGAAGGACTCATGTTTCCTTGAATTAAGGAATTGAGTGACCTTCTCATTCAACTCCTCAGAATACGGTAGGAAATGGTTGTTGCGTTCCGGGAATAACAACCCAAAATGGTTGGAAACGGTGGTTGGCACCACCTGCTTTTTGATTGCTAGTCGTCGTTGTCCGGACGACCAGGGTGAATTATTGTCTTGGAGGGCTTGTCGAGCAGCCTCCAGAGTCGGAATGGTACCGTGTTGACAATATTTTTTAACCAATGCATTTGATACCCAGCATTCAAGACGTTGAGAAGGTGATGTCGTCCTCAAAACGGATGATGATCCAGCAGAAGTAGCAGCAGAAGCATTCACGGTAGAGGTATTCACAGACATGAACTTTAGAGAATACATTTCTGTAACATAGAAGATCTTGGAAAAGAGTGCTTGTTTGATATAACATACATAATCAAGATAAGTTCGGACACTACATATTTTTGATGAGTACATATGTTATTGATTGTTCTGTTGGCCCTCTCATTGATTTTAAATAGGGGCCTAACAAAATAAGTAAAAAATTATTTTAACTAGGTTAAGGATTAACGTCGGGTTCACCATTTTTTGTTTCCTCTGGAAATGTGAATGACCTCTGAGATGCACGGCTGATTTTTGTCTATCGACCGGTCAATGTTCCAGTACTCTTGTAATGTGTATAGCAGCACTTGGGTCTAATCCTCGGTGATGATACTTTTGTAATAGTCGTTTGTTTTTAGTTGATTGTATTTTGATTAGGGTGGTTTGTTTGCAGAGATTAATTGAAATGATTGATTGAATATAATTGATTTACAAAATTGATAATGATGGGGGTGAGTTTATTATTAGGGAGTTAATCTTGTGATATCCTTGAGCTTTGATTTATATTGCATCTAAATTAACACCCACTTCACAAGTTGACGTCGATTAGAATTCCTAAGTATTAAAGCTTTAATACAAGACTTAACTTAACTAGGATTCTAATCTCAATCAGTACTTGTTTATGGTAGTGTATTTATGGTTCTAATAATCCATGGAAACCACATGTTAAACAAAATATGTCATTAATCCATGACATATTAAGTCTAACATACACAATGTTAAATTAACTAATACTCATCGAGCAAATAATCTCAATCACTTAACATCCCTAAATTTTGACTCACCCCAATGAGATATTTACTCATCGATTTGGGTTTCTAATAGTCTGGTTATTATAATTATGATGATAAATTAATAATAGAAGAAAAATAAAGGGATTATAAAAGAGTGGTATGTCGAACACACACACAGACAATGATGATAATTAAAAACGGGGTTTCGATTGAATGAGGAAGAAAAAGAAAAGGGAATGGGATTAAACTATATTTTAACTATTTTAAGAACATTGACATTAAACTATAGAAGGTGGATGATAATAAGAGATATTGAAGAATAAATTTTCATTAAAACAGAATTAGAAAAGAAAGGACTTACAAAATTACAACAATAAAGAACAAAAAAGTAAATGAAAACAAAGAGAGGAGGAAAGGTCTCTCAAGTGAAAACTTGAGTATGGCAGGTCCTCCCAAGACTTTCTAAAAGCTTTGTCCATTCCAATATGATCTACTCTCTTCTGAAATGTCAACCCCTTGAAGGAGAGGAGGGGGATGCATTTATAGCCCAAAGAAGTGGACTGTTTTCATTCCAAATATGTCCCTCCACTTTCATCACCAAGTTGGCTATCCAGACAGAAAAATATCAAGAAATATACTTCTTAAAAGTTGTAGAAAATAAATTTGGACAACATCTCTAAAAACTTGGTGTCATTTCGACCTATGTACCCAATGTTATGGCCGGTTGATTAAACTATTTTAATCTGTCCTCTTCAATCTAGGATTTTTGAGGTCCAAAATGTGAATGGGTTTTGGAATAGGAAGATGCCCAAATATAAAAATAATTTCTTCAAAAGAGTTTTCTGTCAATATCTCATATTTCACACTGAAAAAGCTCAGCTCTAATGGATGGAAACATCAAGAGAAATGTCAATATTTGTGTGCTGCTTTTATTTCTCGGCCATAATGGTGGGCTAGATTCCAATGCATCATTTGGGCCCATTTTTGTTATTATTAGGCCTTTAAATTTTTATCCTGGACTCCCTAAATTTTCCCCCAAACTATGGTGGAGAATAATTGAATTTTGAATTCTTTATTATCCCAGTAAATCAATCTTCATGAATAGTCCAGTTTCTTCACAGATTCTTTGGTCTTGTTTGTGATGACCATATGACCCTTAAAATGGCAGAATTTTCTCATAGTACCTTCTTGTGAAATGTTTTATATTTAAATGAGAATCCAAATAAACAACAAACACACAATTTCCATCTTTATAGTGATAGTTATTATTAAAACAATATACTGAATCAATTGGACTACTTCTAAAAAATGCTCAAAAATTATACTTAATATTAAAACATTAATATTTCACACAAATTATACACATTTAATATAAAACAAGTAAAGGGAGTATATAATAATTCATGAAAATATTAATAACATCAACTCCCCCACACATAGTTTTGTGCATGTCCTCATGTGCAAAAAATATAAAAACTTGACAATATCATTTTCACTCACCAATAGATATTAAAATTTTGTTTTCTCCAATTAGGGGAGGTTTAGACTATTTAACTCATCCATTTTGAATTCCGCCACAAGTTGTTACAGAAACAATGTTCCAAAACTAATTCATTTTTTCATGCTAAAATTTATAAATGGTAAATGTGGACACTCAAAACTCACACCTCTCAAGATGATAAAATTCATTTGTGGAGGTTCACTCTTCCACCAACCAAAAGTTAAAATCTTAGAGTTTGAAAGAGCTCTCAACTTCCAATCCCTATGAAAAGTGCACAAGAATAAAGAGGTTTTTTAAGGGGTTTTTCTGTTGCTATGGGATGGTAGGAAAATAATGTCTAAGAGAGAGAAGAAGAGGGTTAAAACAACAACACAGAAAAAGCAATCCACATTTTTTTTGAAATAAAATATGGAAGGAAATAAAAACACATATTTTCAAGGGAATGATTATGTGAAGAAAGAAATAATAGAGGATGAAAATGTGAAGGTAATGAGAAGATAGAATATTTAAAAAACACAAAACTTCTCCTAAGAAGAATATAATGCAAGTGTTTTTTCTTCTTTTTATTTTTTTCATTATTTTTTCGAAAGTTGACCTTGAAACAGATCTCACAATCATATCCTAAGCCATGTTTGATCTCTTCCGGACACTAATTGTAATATTTATAACAAGATCAAAGGTTGAGTAAGAGTGATATTTGACCTACCTAAGACACAACCCATTTTTCTCATTTTTTTGATTTTTTTCATCATTTATGATTTTTTGAACACTTGTCAATAACATTTACAAAATTACATAAATGGGAGTACATTACATTCCCCAAAACACACTGAATGAAAACCTCTCATCCACACTGAAATGGATGCTTGCCCTCAAGCAGATGATAAATTGTTGAAAATCAATAATAGGGTACCCAAACAATGAAATCCATTCCTCCCAAACTTAAATTTAAAAAAAATGCAATGAAAATCGATGTTGATATTGGGTGGGAAAAGGTATTGGGCATGTAATGTGGCTATCAAGGAAAAGGTTTTCATAGGCTCGAAGGGGATTTCAAAATGAGGATTAATGTAAGGAAAATGGTAGGCTATTTGGCTATTGTGATTCTCATGTGGTTCAGAAAATTCCTCTATCATATTAATGCACACTAAGGTAGGAAATTCAGCTTGAAGGTCCACAAACTCAAGACTCACAAATGGGGGTGAAAACACACATTTTGAAAAGATGGCCATAGGTGGACTTGGAATGAAAGAAAATTTTGTTCCTCACGGTTGGGGAAAATCATTTTCCAAATCAAAAATTGAGAATTTAAAATTTGTTGGTTTTGACACTGTTTCCCTCGGAATTCGGGGATGACCTCCTGGATGGGAGATTCAAACGTTTTGATCAGTTTCTAACTGGTTTGTTCATAGAACCGGAAACATCCAATGATTCCACATCCACTTGGACCTACATTCCAAAGGTAGGCGCTTCATTAGTTTGTGAACTGATGAGGCTTAGGAATTTGCATTGGTCTAGAGGATGGGAGGTCTACCTCATCACACCTTTTTGAGGGGAATTATTGTCTATTCCGGGACTGTCTTTATAGATTTAAGTTAGGTTCCTGAATCCTTATTACATTACCAAGTAAAAAATGATCTTTCCTTCAGTTTAACAATCAATGATTAAATATGTAAGAAATTTAGAGAATCTTTTATATGTATTTGAGGTTCTTCATCAATAGAGAATCATTTATATCTATTTAGAGATTCTTGGTCAATGGTACCCTTCAAAACATTTATATAAATGTCTCTTGGTCATTATGATGACCAGGCTAGTTATAAAGCCACTCAGTGGGGCACTTGAAGTTTATTGTCATTCAGAAGGACATGAATTATTTCAGATTTGGGATCGAACCCATAGATGGGCTACCTACGTATCCTTTGTTTTGGAAAAGGAATCAGAACCCACGTAGTTCGAATAAGGGAGTATAATGTTTATGATTGATGACTCAAAGAAAGATGTCATAATTAGTTTTACTCTCTAAGCTCACGTGAGTCATGCTCGGTGTGAGAAAAAAGTGGTATTGGTAATAAAATAGACAATTGGGCCATAAAAAATGTAATCATAAAAAATGGTTTTGGGCTTATGTATATATGACTGCCCAGATAAATGAAGGTTAGGATTTACTTTAGGGAGAAAATCCAGGAACAGGGTCCATAAAGGTATATGTGCTTCATGGAGATTTGAATACTCTAACTTGGAACTTATTCCTGAAAAGGAAACCCAAATTAGGAGAGGATTGATAACTGGGTTTTACTCCTGAGAAGGAATCCCAGATCAAACGTAAATTAGGACTCGTTAAAGAGAAAATTAAGGGACTTGGGGATTACTCCTAAAGAGGATGCCCAAAATTATGACTGGGACATATTCCTGAAAAGGAGGCCCAGGTTAGGGGACTTGGGGCTTACTCCTGAAAAGGAAGCCCAAAATTATTACTGGGACTTATTCCTGAAAAGGAGACCCAGGTTAAGGGATTATGACTGGGACTTATTCCTAAAAAAGGATGCCCAGGTTAAGGATTCAGGTTTGGGGCTTACTCCTGAAGAGGATTCCCAGATTTGGGAACTTTAAGAATTTGGGGCTTACTCCTGAGGAGGATGCCCAGATTTGGAGGACTTAGGACTGGGGATTATTCCTGAAAAGGAGACCCAGGTTTAAGGATTCTCTCATCTTAAAGGATGAGGTTGAATAAATGAACTCTCCATATTTGGTGACATAAAGATATTTAAATCACTAGGTTTTGAGAGATACTCCACAGAATTCCTTTCAAATAAGGAAGTCAAATCAAGAAATCAAGCCATAAATGGATTTGAAGAGTGTCTTGAAGACTGAATCTTAAAAAAGAAAGGTTTAATGGCTTAAGAGGGGTGAAATGGGAAAAAAGGAACCCAAAAAGGAAGGGGCGCACAAGTCTTGGAAGGCACGCAGGTACTGCGGTGGCGCGCAAGTATTGGTCACGCGGGTATACCTGCGCGACATGGTGGGTACTTGAGCGATATTCAACCAGCATTTGAGATACTTGAGCGACTCTTCATTACAGCCTTTAAAATCCTCTTGAGGTTCTTCCAAAAAAGGGACGCGCAAGTTCTATCGAAGGAATAAGGCGGCGCGCAAGTGTGACCACTTCCCGTAAGGGCTGACCACTCAGGCGCGCAAGTGTTGATGAGTTTCAACACTTAGGCCTTACTCCCTCTCTTTAGATCATCCGTTCTAGGTAATAAATTACCTTAGAAGTGTTCCAGAAGCTTTGAGAAGAGACTTGGGCATCGGGAGCTTCAATCCGAGTTTCTGGAAAAAAATCCCATCGAATGGGGGGCCCACAGGGTCTATTTATAGGCAGGAGAAGACGCTGGGCGGTTACCAGGCGGTTATCACTTAGGTCGCGCAAGTCACTTGCGCGCCAAGTTGCGTCGCGCAAGTCCACTTGCGCGATCATAAAGGAACTTGCGCGGCCTATGGGCAAAGTTTTCCTTGTTCATCCCTTTGTCAATTTTTGATGTTTTCTTCAAAGGTTAAATCACTTTGTGCTCATATATTCCCCTTTTCCGATCTTTATATTCTGTGACGAAAGGAGCGTCAACAAAATTCCCCCCTTAGAGTTGGATCCGGAGAGAAATAGAGGATTTGACTTTGAGGAAATCAAATACATCCAAAGGAAAAGGGGGCACGCAAGTCTTCAGGGCACAGAGGGCGGCGCGTAAGTTTGCATCGCGCAGGCTTTGAGCGCACTGTATACGGCGCGCAGATAGGCCTCCTGGACTATAAATACATGGCCTCACCTCCGTACAAAGCATCTGGATTCCTGGAATTCAAACTTCTCGAGCTCTCATCACGCAAGTTATCTTAGCCACGCAGGTTGCTCTGTTTTCTAATGTTTTCCATGATGTTGTGCTATTGTAAAGGTATTTGTACTTGCGCGGTTTACACTTGCGCGTCAAAAACTAGTGCGGCACATGAATACTTGTGCGCCATGTTTAGACTTTCACTCCTTAATGCCTTAGCCATTTTTTTCAAAATGTCTTCACAAATTTTATGAAAAATAAACCCATTTAAGAGTTAGTTTATTCATCTTTTGTGCAGATTCAGTGGTTCCCAAGGGAATTTTAACGGCTGATGAACTGGATAGCAAGCGGATTGATGACATGATGAACATCATTGGCCATGATTACTATGATATCTGCAACAGAACTCTCCCAGATTTGGCTAAGTACTTGAAGAAATATCATCCTAATTTTCCACAGAGCATCCATCTGCCTCTGTGTGGTCATGGTCATCTGCAAGGAGTTAATGTTCCAAATGCAAACAATTATACACCTGAGATGCAGCTGCACTGCTACTCCTCTATTTCGGTTATGCTATGCATTAAGAGCAACAACAATGGTGTGAACTTTCAAGTTCTTCCTCTATGTCATTTCCTTGTAGATATGAAAATGGCAAACCCATGGGCTGAAATGTTTTCCACTACCGGTTGGTGGAGAGAAGACAAACATGGCATTAAAGCAATATCTGAAAAGAGTACTCTCTCCAAATGGATCTTTACTTCCAATGCTCCATTCTCAAATCCATGTATCCATCTTCCAAGTCTCTCGGACAGAAACAGAGTCACTGTATGATCAGCAGAAAATTTTCTCAAACCGCACTCAAGAACATCCCTTTTACAATTGTTCCGAGAAGAGCTAGTATCACTACATATCTTATTGTATCCAGTTGAATGAATGAATTATAGGTGGTTACTGATGAAGCTCGGGATTCCGTAAATCAAATGTAGTGTTATGTTGAAAGCCTCTTGTAATTCTTGAAAAAGAGAAGAGACTCCAGTCTGTGGATGTCCTTCTAACTCTTGTGCATCAATGAAAAACACTTTCACTTTCACTTATTTGTACCTGCATTCTCTCACTAACTGCTTCAAATTTACTTAAACCAATGGGCCTAGTAAGCATAGTTTGATTTTTACTAGGATTATTACAAATAACCCTACAAACTTTGAACCTTTTAATTGGTCAATATTACCTAAATCATACAAAAATGTATATTTAGTGAGCTGTAACTTGACTTTTATTCAGAGTTCCTTTGTCTTTTGTGGGCAGATTAAAGTCATGCATACCGGACATAAAGGGGCTAATGTTTAAGTTCAAAATAGATTTGACCGAAATGGATTAAAATTGATTCAATTCCTTGAAAATTTATCTGAAAACATATTACCATACTCAAGTATGAGAGAAAATATGTAAACTATGGCTTAAGAATATTTGAATCTGAGTAATGATAAGAAAAAGAGCTAAAAGGCATTAGAAGAAGTAGTTTCCAAGAATGAAGTTACTATTATTTAACAAAACCCGTTAGGGGGTTGAATTATGCAGGGCCATCTAAGGGCATTGGCTGAATGGTCAAATAAATAGCATCTTTCGGCTGAAAAGTCTGTTATGTAGACTGTTTATGCAAGGCCACCTATGGGCACGTGCTGCATAGTCAGGCAAAAAGAACTCTCAGAAATTTACTTTCCTAGTGCTAAAAGCCAGTGAAAGTTTATGGAGATTAAAATTTTCTAAAGTATAGAGTTTTCTATATAGAAAGAGGTACTTGAATATGGAGAAGATATTTCCAGACAAGATTATCGAAGAACTGGATGAATCTCACTCCTACGAAGGTATGACCCAAACGTAGGGAAGAATAATAAACCATAGACTTGAATACTTTCAGATCATGAAAAATGATATGGGACAAATACGTTAAGGATGGCTATTTTTTGCGGATCCCTACATACTATCGTTTAAGACAAATAAGGACAAAAGAGGCATTCTTCCCAAGAATGAAGTTACCATCATTTAACAAACCCGTTAGGGGGTTGAATTATGCAGGGCCACCTAAGGGCATTGGCTGCATAGTTAAATAAAATAGTATCTTTTGGCTAACAAGTCTGTTATGTGGACTGTTTATGCCAGGCCACCTATGTGCACGTACTGCATAGTCAGGAAAAATAATTCTTAGAAGTTTGACATTTTTGTGACTAAAAGTCATGAAAAGGGTTATGAAGATCTGAAAATATTTAAGGTTTAGGATTATAACACATAAATATGGGTATTGTCCAATGTATATAGAGATACATAGGTCAATGATAACCATAACCATGTTGTGGCTGGGTCATGAATTGAAATTTTGGACTTCACTACGTATCTCATAAGAATGAAAATCAAGCCATACGTAGTTCTTGAAATGCAGTTTAACATCGTGTAGGATGAAAATATGAGAGATCTGAGTTTAGGTTCATAGAGTTCGGACCATAATAATGAATACACAGTGTGTGTTTTCATGAGGACTTTTCAGCCAAGGGACTGAAAGTGAAATTTGGGGTTAGGCCCAAAAGACTTAGGGCTGGATTCGAGGGATACTCGAACGTTCCTACGTATCCCATAAGGATGGGAATCAAGCCCACATAGTTCTAGAACTACCCTTTGTACAAATTTGGTTCGTACATGTGAAGGGTGAAAGGGGACTTTAGTGCAATGATGGTTTAACCTGAGATAAAAAATTTTGGAATTACCATGTATGCACGTAGTCTTTTGAAATTAAACATGATTGAAAAATCAAGGTCAATAATACTTCTCTCTCAAACGAGGAAATCAAAGAGTATTGTAGTTTATTATCGTACCAGACAAATGTGTTGCATAGTTTAATGTCATATAACAAGGACGAAAGTGAATCAATGTAAATATATTGATTCTAGGGGCGGTTTCACGAATCAACATCATATGAGATGGTGGTGAACCGATGTGAAGAGATTGTTTTTGGGCTTGAACCCTGGGAGGTTGCCTACATACCCAGCCTGGAGGGCAAGGATCAAAGTCCGTGTAGTTCAATTAAAGAATTAATTAATGATCAAGTTGTTCTTGGGGACAACGATCTAATAAAAATGTTGTTGGGACATACACATGGTTAGCGACCCAAAGAGAGTGTTATGGTTGAGGTTTGCTCTAAGCTCACGTGAGTCATACTCGGTGTGAGAAACAAGAGGTAACAAGAACCTTAACGATGCATAGTTTAATGTCATGTAGGACATATAAAGGGACTATGCAGTTTAAAGTCTTGTAGTTATGACTATTGGTGCTGCACAGTTTAGTGTCATGTAGCAGGGGAAAAATACAGTTTACTGTCATGTAGGACATATCAAGAACTTTTTGTACAGTTTAGCTTCATGTAGTTAGGACGACGGGGAAAATACAGTTTAACGTCATGTTGGACAAAAAGGGGGACTACACAGTTTAATGTCATGCAGTAAGGACAAAATAACACACCATTTACGTCATGTTGGACGCATTGGGGATTTTTTCTAAAGTTTAGTGTCATGTTGGACAAAGGGAGAATAGTTTAAGGTCATATAAATGGACCATTGATGGTGCAGTTTTATGTCTTGCTGGACGGTGGTGTTGTTTTAAGGCCATACAGGACCTTTGATGATTTTGTAGTTTAACGTCTTTCCGGACGTAAAGGACTTTCAAATAGTTTAGGGTCATATGCATGGACCATGGATGGTGCAGTTTAATGTCATATTGGACCATGGTGTAGTTTAAAGTCATACATGACTTTTTAGGGAAATTTTTCACGGTTTAATGTCGTGTGGGACGAAGTTGCAGTTTAAGGTCATACTGGACCATTGCTGTATAGTTTAACGTCATATAGCAAGGACAAACTGGTGCTGCACTGTTTAGTGTCATGTTGCGGGGACATCTTGTAAATATTTTAAGGTCATACTGGACTAAGGAGGAGTTTAAGGTCATACTGGACCATTTCTGTATAGTTTAACTTCATATAGCAAGGATGAACTGGTGCTGCACATTTTAGTGTCATGTTGCATGGACATCTTGTGAATATTTTGTAGTTTATACAAAATATTTCTTAAAAAATATGGCATTAGATGGAGTAGTAATGAGTTCAACATCCATCGAGATTAATGAATAAGCTCCATTGGAGTAGACCCTATGTATTGAACAAGGTCCTTCCCATTTTGGCTCATTCTTGGGAGGTTTCTTTCCTTTTATAATTAGAGTTCTGAGAACTAATAACAATTCTCCCTGATTGAATGAACGAAGACGAACTTTTTTGTTAAAATCTCATGCTATTCGATTCTGATAGATTTCCAAGTGGTGCAAGGTGCACAATCTTTTATCATCTAACCATTCCAATTCATTCAATCGCTTTTGGGATTGATCATATGTAGATAACTGATCACAAATGGATACTCTGAGTGAGGGAAATTGAACTTCAATTGGCAAGACTGCTTCTGTTCCATATACCAACGAATATGGAGTTGACCGCGTTGTATTGCGGGTGGTAGTCCGATAAGCCCATAAAGCATGAAAGAGTTTATCAGGCCATTACCTCTTATCTTTATCCACCATCTTTTGAAGTATATTTGATAGAGTCTTGTTAAAGGCTTCTATTTGGCCATTGGCCGCCGCATGATACCGAGATGAATGGTTGGATTTAATGTTGTATTCTTGATACAATTTCTTCACCTCAGAAGAACAGAAGTTGGTGCCATTGTCTGTTAATATGGTATGAGGGACACCAAATCTAGTAATGATATTAGACTTGATGAAGCTAACAATGCATTTAGAACTGACTTCTTTGAGAGGTACTACCTCTGCCCATTTGAAAAAGAAATCAGTAGCAGTAAGAATGTACTTAAACTACTTGGCCGTAGCTTAAGGGTAAGGTCCCATCACATCCATTCCCCATGTAGCAAATGGCCATGAGTATTTAGTTTCATGAAGCAACTCTGGAGGTTGATGAATGAAGTTGGAATGTACTTGACATGAATGACACTTCTTTGTGAAATCAACACAATCTTGTATCATTGAAGGCCAAAAGTATCCAAGCCTTCGAATTTGATCAGATAATCTATGTCCAGACTGGTGGGCACCACAAACTCCTGCATGTACTTCTTTCATGATAGTAATTGTCTCTTCACCATCAATGCATCTGAAGAGAACTCCATCAAAACCACGTTTGTAGAGAATTTTCTCTAGGTGGTTTGGGCCATCATAAAGAGTAAAATTGACCACACGTTGCCGGATTTGTTCTTTCTCAGCTCAATCAGGTGGAAGTGTTCCATTTTGAAGGTATTCCCTGATAGGTGACATCCATCCTGTAGTATGACCATACAGTTCAGGAATGAGACTAATTTCATTAATTTCCTCTGTTCTGGCTTGAACATAAGGTGAAATTGCACGACGGTGGGCAATACTGATGGTTGTCTCATCCCGATTTGGATCTGCTAGAGCTGTGGCTATATTAGCCAGTGCATTAGCTTGAGCATTCTGTGATCTTGGGACATAAGAAAATGTCGGTTCTAAAGGGAATTCTGTCATTAACTTTCTGACGTAATCATACAAAGGTATTAACTCTTCTTTTCTGATGGCATAATCCCCATTGACTTGTTTGATTACCAGGTCTGAATCACCTTTCACCTTTAAGTGATTCACTTGTGCTTGAAGTGCTAACTCCAAGCCTGTGATAAGAGCTTGGTATTCGGCTTCATTATTGGTACCACCTTCCCACAATAAAAAGGAATAAGGTAACAATACCTTATCTAGAGAAATGAGTACAATTCCTAATCCATGTTTGTTGAATTTAGGATTTTCCATTTTCTTACCTGTTGGACTTATGGAAGCACCATCAAAATACATTTCCCATGTTTCAGGACACTCTTGAATAGAAAAAAAATCCTCATCAGGGAGTTCAATATCTGAAGATGTGTCTTCCACTGAAGGATGTTCAGCCAGGAAATTAGCCAGAGCTTGGCCCTTTATTGCCTTTTGAGATACATACTGAATGTCGAACTGCTGCAAAATAACTTCCCACCTTGCTAGACATCCTGTAAGCATTGGACGACTAAGGATGAATTTGAGCGGATTATTGCGAGATACCAATTGGACCTCATAATGTTGCAGGTAGTGTCTCAGTTTCTGAACTGCAAAGATTAATGCCAGGAAGCACTTCTCAATACTTGAATACTGGGTTTCTGCTTCAAGCATAGTTCTACTAAGATAGTAGAGGCTATTTTCATTCCCATCATCATTCTTTTGAGTGAGAAAGGCACCCAATGATAGCTCTAGAGCTGTTACATAGAGGATAAGTGGTCTACCTTCAACAGGTGGCATGATTACTGGTGGACTCAAGTGGTATTTCTTGAGAACATCAAACACTTCTTGACATTCTTCATTCCACTGGTAAGTGACTCCTTTCTTCAATAATTCTGGTAAAGGGTAAACTTTTGCCTGCCAAATTGGCGATGAAACACTGAATATAGGCTAAGTGTCCTTGAAGTCCTCTTAATTCTTTCAAATTATGAGGAGGTGACATACCAAGGATTGATTTGGTCTTCTCAGGATCGACTTCAATACCACGATGGCATACAACAAAGCCGGGGAATTTTCCTGAGGTTACCCCAAAAGCACATTTTAAGGGGTTCATATTCAAATTATGTTGTCGAAGCTTGTGGAATATAACTTTCAAATCAGCCAAGTGATTAGAACGTTGTTTGGATTTAACCACCAAATTTTCTACATAGCATTCAACAAACTTCCCTAAGAAAGGTTTGAAGATACGATGCATGGCGCATTAATATGTTGCACCTGCATTCTTTAAACCAAAGGGCATCACCGGGTAACAAAACACACCTTGAGGGTCTCTGGAGGCTGTAGATTCCTCATCTTCTGGGGACATTCAGATCTGATTATATCCGGAATATCCATCCATGAAGTAAAGTACTTCATAGCCAGCGGTTGCATTAATTAAGAGTTCTGTAATCAGAACTGGGAAATCATCTTTAGGAAAATACCGATTAAGATCTCTGAAATTGATGCAAACCCTAATTTGTCCGTTATTCTTCTTTACAGGGACAATATTAGCCAACCACTTGGGATACAGAACTTATCTGACGAAGTTATCTTTGATCAGCTTATCCACTTCAGCTTCAATTTTGGAAGCATAAGTTGGGTGTGTTCTTCTCACAGCTTGCTTAAATCCTCGATGTTCTTTTGGTAAACCCAAATGATGAGTAGAAATATCAGGATCAAGCCCAGGCATTTCTGTATAGTTCCAAGAAAAAATATCTTTATTTTTCTTTAGAAAAGAAGTATACATTTCTTCCTCTTCAAGGGTCATGGCCGCACTAATTAATGTGGGGCGTGGATCTTTCTCTGTACCCAGATTTATTTCTCTGAGTTCATCCACAGTGGTAGAGATACCTTTTTCAAATGCTGGAGGAGCATCTCTAAGATCTTCCTCTTCCTCTTCATCATGTGCTATTTCTTCCATTTCTACTTGCATAGTAGATGAAAAAACGAAAGTTTCATGATCAGAAGAGATGTCAAAATTTGCACATTTTGAAGAAGAAGATTCCATTTACGACCCTATTGATGATAAAGGTCCTTCTTTGGGAAATAAAGAGGAGATGATGGATTGAGAATTGACATAATTATTCACCTCTAACCTTGCTATAACTTCTTCTGGCCTGATTGGCGAAGTATAGACCTGTTGTATTTCAGCAGATGAAACGAAGACGTCACCACTTGTGCTTTCATCACTATTTGGTAGGTTACCAATTTATCCAATGTTGTCTAGCTCAATTTCCGTAATTGACATTATGGATCTTTCCATAAGAGTATTTTGATTTGGGCCTATTTTGTCAATTTGACTGATAGGTAACACATAATCTGTACTCACATGTGTATATCGATTTATTGGAATTTTCTCCAAACCATATGGAGCATTAACTTTTGAAATTTTCTTTATTGTAGATTTTTCTCTTCCCTTCATGTGATAAAATTCTTCCTCAATGTATTGAGACTCACATGTCTTGAATGGGGTCTTATCACCATTCAATGTTCCAACTTGACCATTGAAACAGTATTTGAGACATTGATGGTATGATGAAGGGATAGCTGATGCTGATGTAGCCAGGGTCTTCGAAGCAAGACGTTGAAAGCTGAGTCTTGGTCAACAATCATGAAATCCGAATTGGATACAAGTTTTCCAAAATGAGTTCTGAGTGTAACTTCGCCCATTGGTTCTTGTTCATTTTTATCATATCCTTGTAACATCATGGTAGAAGGAGATAAATCAGATTCCGTGAGGCCCAATCGACGAAGTGTACGAATGGGCATGAGGTTGACTCCTGAACCATTGTCAATGAAAGCTCTTTGGATATCTACACCATTGACTTTACCAGATAAGTACAGAGGTTTTATGTGCCCATTCACAACATCATCTTCATATTTATCAGTAAAAGATATCATTGCATGGAATTCTGCAGGATTATTCTCTATGTGATAGACTTCAGCTGCAATAATTTCATCTTCAAACTCCTGAGGACTTGAAAAAGCTTTGATGAGTGCTTCCCGAAGATCTTTTGACATATTCAAAGCATCCAAAATTGATAACTTGGCTGGTACTTGGGCCAAGTGTTTCAATATATCATACTTTTGATCTAAAGGTCTACGTTTCCCAACAGGAATATTCGGTTTAGTAGGTACCTTGGAAGCAGATGCTTTGGAAGTTGATGCATCTTGTATTGGGATAAAAGTTGGGAACATCCTTGGTTTTGGAAGATTAGACCAATTAGATCCATTTACATGCTGAGATAAAGAAGATGGAACCTTCAATCGGTCTTCTAAAATAACTATGCCAAGACTGAGTTGGCTATTAGCAGAAAAACCTGCTTGTTCTTTTTTAGCTCGCTGAAGGGCTCTACGATGAGTTTCTGCTGCGTACACAGTTCTAGCAGGGGTAGAATTGGATTGGTGGCTTTAGAAAGATCCACGTCTTCCCCTATATCCCGAACCTCAGGAACTTCCTCGGATTCCCTTATTTGATACAAGGAATTCAGGCTCATAAAAATTGAAATTATGACTGGAAGACGGATCTGTTAATTGAATCATATTAACAAAACCGAAGATTAACTCTTCGTCTAATAAAGACTCTGCCTGACTACCCTATTTAGGCTGTGCCGTTTGATGGGGTGGTGCCCGTGGTTTTGAAGTAGATGGCATAAAGTCTGCCAGAGTCAAAGACAATTTAGGCTTTGACACAAACTCATCTTCTTCTGATTCTTTTTTCTTCTTTGAATCAAACCGTTTCTTTGAGGATTTTCCCTCTGACGAAGAGGGTTTTACCGCAATATTCATGGTAGAAGACAAAATTGGTTTCTTTAATTGTGTTCGCAAAATGGCATGAGTTCGGTTGATTGTCTTCCTGACCATCCAATCATCATCCTTCTGTGCATTTCTGCTTTTGACTTCTTGCCATTCACCTTCCTCCTCTGGAACTGTAGCATTAACACATGCTATCTGAGTCGAAGAACCTTTCAACTTGACTTTTCCTAAGTCGACCATCTTTTGCAGGAGGTCTTTAAATACAAAAAAATCCTGGATGGGATGCCCCAACATTTGATGAAAGGGACAATAATTGGGACGGTCTTCATCTCTTTCCTTGTTTGGTCTCTTGGGCACTGGTAATTGAACCAAATTATTTTCCAGAGCTAAAATGAAGTAACTAGGGACTTTCTCATTTCGGAAAGAGTATGTTTTACTCTTCAAATCCTCAAATTGTTTTCTTCATTGATCTCTTTGATCAGTTGGACTAAACGACCATTGTTGTTGGCGTTCAGGAGGTGGAGACCTTCGAGAAGATGAAGGTTTTGAAGTAGAAATAGGTACAGGTGCTTGTTTAAGCATAACTATAGCAGTTTCTGCTTTACCCATTCTCCTTCCTGAAGCTGATGGAATTACACGAGATTTAACCTTAGCCTGTATAAGGGAATCTTAAATCTGCTGAGCGATTGATGTAAGGTCTCAAAACCCTCCTGTGTATTTCACAAGGATCAATGGCGTGCGTAATTCTTCATGCAAATTTGCCACACAGATTGGAAACAGCTCTTCCTGAGGTAGTGCTAAACTCAGGGAATACGTTAATCCCTTCCAGCGAGCAATGAAATCAGAGACTCTTTCATTCTCCCTTTTCTTGCAGTTTGTAATATCAAAAACTGTCGTTTTTGGCAAAGTTGAGATGAACTGAAGAAGGAATTTTTGATGAAGATCCTCCCATCCGATGATTGACCGGGATTGCAATCTTTTATGCCAGACAAAAGCTGGTCCTTGCAAGGTTCGCACGAAGCATCTGAGTTTCACTACTTCTTGCTGCTCTGGAGTTCCCATCATAGGATCGCAACAAGACACGTAATGCGTCAAATGTTGTTCAGGGTTTCCTGATCCATTAATAGTAGGGAAAACAGGGTTTCCAAAACTAGATGGAGGGGAAATTGAATCTACCCATTCAGGGTACAATTTCTTTTCTGGTTGAACTTGCGCCCATTTCCCTTCCATGGTTTCTAACCGAGCTGTTAATGACTCAATAGTAGTTATTAACTTTTGAGAAACATCAGGTTGAATTTGGTCTTGGGTAGGTGCAATGAATGGAACTTGGACAGACGTGGTGATTAGTGCTGCAACTGATGGTAGCACTACCAACCGTTGTTGCGTTTGACCCGTAGGATTATACCTCTCAGGGTGTACTGATAAAGGAGGGTATTCCTGATCCATCTCAGTAGTTACAACAAATTCCTTCAGCTGTCGGACTTCAGCATTCTTAAGAAGAAGACTGCTCTAAAGTAGTTCTGCATTCAACCTTCTTAATTCTTTTATTTCTTCCTCTTGTTGTGCAAACCTCTGCTCTAACGAGAGCGATTGACCTTCTCCAGAGGAAGGATATGTAACCTGATTCTTTCCCCTCCCTTTGTTGGATACTTTTTATAGAGAAGGAAGTGGATTACCTAGGTTCTAAGTAATCCTTTGACTTCGTGTACACACACCTTCTTCATTTGTATCAGTGCGTACATTTTCTTCAGCAGGACACTTTTCATCTGAGTCCCCTGAGTGAGTCTCCTCTAGTGGATTAGCAACAATGGCATTGATGACATTGATTGATGTATAATGCATCGAATCCCTTCTATCAACATTTCTGTGATATTTTCTTCTTTCATGTCTTTGATGAGACATTGCCTTTTGTTGATTTAATATTTTAGGAACTTCTTGACGAGCTATAACTTGGAGGGAATCTCCTGATAATTTGTCTCTTCGTTCCTCTTGGGGCTTCTTCCCCAATCGAGAAAAGACCGATATTCTCTGAGAAGGGGATTGATGATTTGAAAGAGTCCCCAGTAACGAGAACTGGGGATGTTCCTGCTGCTTCCGCTCAACTCATCGAATCCCATTTGTTGACTATGAGGGTTAGGTTAAAGGAGTCCCCAGTTTGACAAGCTGGGGTGGCTCTTGACATGCTATGTCTGAGACCTTCTTAAAATCTCTCTTGATCTTGCAAATCTTAGTTCAGAAATTAGCTGGATGCATTAGACTGTATCCACTTTTATCACCTGGTTTAACAAACCGTTGGACGATTTCTGAAACTTCTGTCATTTGATGATGTGTTTGCTCCATACGAGAGGCTTGTGAAATATTCTCGCCTGTTTGATGTAGGAGAAATTCAACAACTTGTTCTCTATATGCTTGATTTTGAGAGGAACTAGTTGAAGCCTGTTCTTGAGCAAGATTTTGATTATGAACAAAGCCCATTGACTGTGGCCGGCCATGGGCAATAACATTGCATGAGACCATTTTCGGTGGGCTTTTCTGACTGGAAAGCACTGTGAAATGTAGTGCTCCATGAACACCCCATACTCTGATATGAACACCAGATGGAGCATTGGCAATTAACTGATGCAATTTTCTTAGTGCGCCAAGGAATGAACGTTGAAGGGTTCTCTATTGCTTTTCAGCCTTCGGATACCGAGAGACTGATAGAGATGCCAAATCAATCTGATGTTGTAGCCCTTATATTATCTTAAGATGATTTTCATATTCATCATAAGATAATACCTTCTTCTTCAATTGAAAAAGAGTTTTCCATATGTTGAGACGAATATCATGGACTCCATCTTCCGTCAACATCTTTGGAATGTCATACTGGGAGTCAGCCAAAGGCCAAAACATGACTGGTACCTCACTTTTCGCCAGTTTTTCCCTCATGTTCAGCATTTTCTCTTTATCATTAAATAAAGAATCTTCTACCTGTTTTGACCAGAGTTGGTGTTTCCTTGTTGCTTTATCGGATTCAACAAGATTGGTAGAGAGATCATTGATCAAACTAGAAGATGCATGACTTAGGGGTGGTTCAGAGAATGAACTACACCCTGTGATATCTTCTAATTGAGAAAGTATTTCACTTACTAGCGATAAAGAATCAGACATGACTGGTTTTGCATTTGCAAGTGCCTCAAGATAAGATGGATTTCTCGGCACTACATTGTCCACTGGAGTATTTTCCAGGCAATGTGAATCACTACTGCGGAGAGGACTTTCACAATGAAATTCATCATCATGGGGAGGACCACCATAATGGGTTACATCAAAAGATGATATCTCTTGCTCCTTGGTCTTCTGACCACACAGAGGGTTCTTGTGGCTCTCATCTGAAGAAGAAAATTCAAGATTGACAGAATTTTCATGAAGCAAGCCTTCATGAGTAAGTGTCCGTTGAAGACTTTCGGAATTAATGTTCCCATTATTGCGAACTGATGGAGTAGAATCTTTAATTCCAATAGATAAATGTCTGAGGGATTCAAGAACTCCAGCATCAAGAAAGACCTTGTTACAGATTGTCCTTTGATCTCCTGACTGTGCTGGGTGGATCTTTTTCTTAGATGCCTTCTTACTCGCTTTGGAAACCACTTGTTGATGAATGTGGTTACTCTGAGTAGGTGTATGTACCTGATCAGGAAAGATGGTCAGGTTAGGCTGACGATCTCCACTCAAATCAGGTGTATGTGCCTGACTTGGTTGTCCGTATGATATGGGGGAGTATGCCCCAAAACCCTATTGGACTGGAACAGATGTGTGTGTATGTTCCGGAGTGAATCATTGATGTGTCACTCCACTACTAGGGATATATTTATGTGTCTTTCCCTGAGATGATGCTGAAGCTGTTATGATATCCTGGCAAGCATCCTGAATATGAGCAGAAATTTTCTTCTGCTCTTTCACCATTGAAAAAATGTGTTTGGTGACTTAAGCTACCGGAATGGGGATATACGTCCATTCCGGGCTTGGAGTAGGCGTATGTGCCTGCTCCTGTCCTCCTTTTCTTGTCAGTGAATCCTGACAGTACTCAAGTGTGGAGGTAGAGAGTTGAGTCTGCCTCCTGTTTGTCGTCGGAGCTTTTCGACTGACTTCTCCGTGCACTACCAAGTGAGACTGTTGGTAGGCTTGATTAGTACTAGTAGGTGTATGTGCATGCTTATTACACTTCGCCAAACGTGGTTGATGAGATCCATCATATGTAGTCAGGCGAGCCTGCTGACTAACTGATGATGTATAAGCAGGTGTATGTTCCTGCCTATAATACTCTGCCGGAATTGCCTGGCGGGATTGGCTTGATGCTGCCCGACGATTCTGCTGGACAGCGGATTTAAAATGGACATGTGTGCCTATTCGTTGTTCGCCACCAAGTTAGGTTGGTGGACTTCTCCGGAGATGGCAGGGATGAAAACCTGCCCATTGTTAACCGGATTCCGTCTCTGGCGGTTCGTCTTGCCTGCTCGGGTTTGAGGAACCGGAGCTGAATGACTAGAGTCGGTACCCTCATCATGTTGAGGGCGCACTTCCGCACGAGTCTGGCGGCGATTGTTGATGGGAGCCCTCGGGAAGGACTCCTGTCTTTTTGAATTAAGGCCCTGAGGGACCTACTCATTCACTTCCTCAGAGTAAGGGAGCGAATGGAAATTTCATTCCAGGGATAACGACCCGAAACAATTGGAGACGGTAGTCAGCACCGCCTGCCTCTTAATCACTGGTCATCATTGTCCGGACGACCTGTGTGAGTTGTTTACTTGGAGGGCCTGTCGGGTAGCCTCCAGAGTTGGGATGGTACCATGTTGACAGTACTCCTTAACCAGCGCATTTGATACCCAGCGTTGAAGACCCTGAGTAGGTGATGTCATCCTCAGAGCGGATGGTGATCCAGTAGGAATAACAGCAGTGGTATTTGCAGCAGCAGTATTCACAGATGTGAATTTGAGAGCAGCCATTATGGAAATACAGAAGATCTTGGAAAAGAGTTCCTGTTTGATATAACAGACGTAATCAAGATAAAATTCAGCCACTTCATCCTTTGGATGAGCACATATGTCAATGATTGTTTTTGTTAGCCCTCTTATTGAGTTTTAAATAGGGGCTTAACAAATAGGTGAAACATCATTTTAACTTGGTTAAGGTTTCACTTCTGGTTCACCATTTTTTGTTTCCCTCGGAATTCAGGGATGACCTCCTGGATGGGAGATTCAAACGTTCCGATCGGTTTTTAATGGGTTTGTTCGTAGAACCGGAAACATCCAATGATTCCACATCCACTTGGACCTACTTTCCAAAGGTAGGCGCTTCATTAGTTTGTGAACTGATGAGGCTTAGGAATTTACATTGGTCGAGAGGATGGGAGGTCAGACTCATCACACCTTTTTGAGGGGAATTATTGTCTATTCTGGGACTCTCTTTATAGATTTAAGTTATGTTCGTGAATCCTTATTACATTACCAAGTAAAAAATGATCTTTCCTTCAGTTTAACAATCAATGATTAAATATGTAAGAAATTTAGAGAATCATTTATATGTATTTGAGGTTCTTCATCAATAGAGAATCATTTATATCTATTTAGATATTCTTGGTCAATGGTAACCTTAAAAACATTTATATAAAAGTCTCTTGGTCATTATTATGACCATGCTAGTTTTAAAGCCACTCAGTGGGGAACTTGAAGTTTATTGTCATTCAGAAGGACATGAAGTATTTCAGATTTGGGATCGAACCCATAGATGGGCTACCTACGTATCCTTTGTTTTGGAAAAGGAATCAGAACCCACGTAGTTCGAATAAGGGAGTATAATGTTTATGATTGATGTCCCAAAGAAGGATGTCATAATTACTTTTACTCTCTAAGCTCACGTGAGTCATGCTCGGTGTGAGAAACAAGAGGTATTGGTAATAAAATAGAAAATTGGGCCATAAAAAATGTAATCATAAAAAATAGTTTGGGGCTTATATATATATGACTGCCCAGATAAATGAAGGTTAGGATTTACTTTAGGGAGAAAATCTAGGAACAGGGTCCATAAAGGTATATGTGCTTCATGGAGATTTGAATACTCTAACTTGGAACTTATTCTTGAAAGGGAAACCCAAATTAGGAGAGGATTGATAACTGGGTTTTACTCCTGAGAAGGAATCCCAGATCAAACGTAAATTAGGACTGGTTAAAGAGAAAATTAAGGGACTTGGGGCTTACTCCAAAAGAGGATGCCCAAAATTATGACTGGGACTTATTCCTAAAAAGGAGGCCCAGGTTAGGGGACTTGGGGCTTACTCTTGAAAAGGAAGCCCAAAATTATTACTGGGACTTATTCCTGAAAAGGAGACCCAGGTTAAGGGATTGTGACTGGGAGTTATTCCTAAAAAAGGATGCCCAGGTTAAGGATTTAGGTTTGGGGCTTACTCCTGAAGAGGCTGCCCAGATCTGGGAACTTTAAGAATTTGGGGCTTACTCTTGAGGAGGATGCCCAGATTTGGATAACTTAGGACTGGGGATTATTTCTGAAAAGGAGACCTAGGTTTAAGGATTCTCTCATCTTAAAGGATGAGATTGAATGAATGAACTCTCCATATTTGGTGACATAAAGATATTTAAATCACTAGGTTTTGAGAGATACTCCACAAAATTCCTTTCAAATAAGGAAGTCAAATCAAGAAATCAAGCCATAAATGGATTTTAAGTGTGTCTTGAAGACTGAATCTTAAAAAGGAAAGGTGTAATGGATTAAGAGGGGTGAAATGGGAAAAAAAGCCACCCAAAAAGGAAGGGGTGCGCAAGTCTTGGAAGGCGCGTAGGTACTGCGGCGGTGCGCAAGTATTGGTCGCGCAGGTATACCTGCGCGACATGGTGGGTACTTGAGCGATATTCAACCAGCATTTGAGATACTTGAGAAACTCGTCATTACAGCCTTTAAAATCCTCTTGAGGTTCTTCCAAAAAAGGGACGCGCAAGTTCTATCGAAGGAATTAGGTAGCGCGCAAGTGTGACCACTTCCCGTAAGGGCTGACCACTCAGGCGCGCAAGTGTTGATGAGTTTCAACACTTAGGCCTTACTCCCTCTCTTTAGATCTTCCGTTCTAGGTAAGAAATTACGTTAGAAGTGTTTCGGAAGCTTTGAGAAGAGACTTGGGCATCCGGAGCTTCAATCCGAGTTTTTGAAAAAAAAAACCCCTCGAATGGGGGGCCCACAGGGTCTATTTATAGGCAGGAGAAGACCCTGGGCGGTTACCGGGCGGTTATCACTTAGGTCGCGCAAGTCACTTGCGCGCCAAGTTGCGTCGCACAAGTCCACTTGCGCGATCATGAAGGAACTTGCGCGGCCTATGGGCAAAGTTTTCCTTGTTCATCCCTTTGTCAATTTTTGATGTTTTCTTCAAAGGTTAAATCACTTTGTGCTCATATATTCCCCTTTTATGATCTTTAGATTCTGTGATGAAAGGAGCGTCAACAGAGACAAAATTATTTATCCAAAGTCATGATGAAAACAAAATTTTTTTGAGATGAAACCATGTCTTTTAACTCCCCAAAAAGGTTGGACAAAATTTCAAAACTCGATAGTGAGTAAGCATGACTCTTTATTTTTTACATTTATTTATTTTTTTTGTTTTTTATTGTACGTTAAAATACACACCCACACAAAAGATAAAGAGAAAAATAAAGGGTTTGATGAAGAATGTGGTAAAAAAATGAAAGAGAGAGGAAGAAGAAGAAAGAGGTAGAGAGAGGAAGAGACAGAGAGAGAGTTAAAGGGAAAGAGGTGCCCCTTGGTTTAGATTTGGTGGGTCTCCATCTCCATCTAGTGG
This sequence comes from Viscum album, assembly GCA_963277665.1. NCBI lineage: Eukaryota > Viridiplantae > Streptophyta > Magnoliopsida > Santalales > Viscaceae > Viscum > Viscum album. Next base: position 684,100,669 of record OY728145.1, on the reverse strand, counting down.
TAGTTCGACTGGAGAAGTTGGGGATCTAGTGAAAGTGATGTGGTTCCAGGATTGTGGGAAGTTACCTGAAAAATAAAAATCATTATTAATCTAATAAAAAACTAAAATGAAATTAAAATTTCACAAAAGTAAAAGAAAACATGGGTTGCCTCCCATGAAGTGCTGTATTTATTTGTCTACAACTGGATAGTTGTAGTGGACTACCCATAGTCTGACGTTGTCCATCATATTTTCTCAACTTTAGTTTGATTCCATAAAAACTTCTCCTCCCAGTTGCCTAATTGGTCAATGGATAATCTCTCCCCTTCCATGATGTCGTGATTAAAATTAAATGGAGGCGGAAAGAGAATACGACTATCCTCCCTTTGGTATTCAACATGAGGAATACTTTTATCCATAGAGTGATGGTTTTCTATGCTCAGAAATTTAGGAAGATGTCTCAATTCTGATGGTCCATTTATGTATGGTTAAGATAACACAAAACCACAGTATGAGATCCCAATTGTTTTTGACTCATTTATTTCATCACTTACTGATTCAGAGTAATGAGGTTTAATGGAGTCATAAGACTGAATAAAATTTTCAATATCCTTTATTTCAATGTTGTTCCCCAAAGAATTTTCAATTTCAACCTCACAAGTGATCACTTTATTAATTTGGGAACAAAAATTTCACAACCTTCACTCCCATCAGGACAATATAAACAAATTGGTTTGGGTTTCACCTCACATATAACAGGATTTTCAGAATCATTTATAGGAAATGATGAATGTGGGATAATTATATTTGAATCAATAAATTATAATTATAGTTCATTTTCTTTATTACGATCCATGTTGGAGAATTGGAGGTCAGAGGTGATATGAGATTCCAAAGATTTTTCAAGATCCTTTAGATCAATCGAGTTTGCATTTGTATTGTCAACACCAAATTATCCATTAATCACTTGGTTAATGAGGATGCAATATTCAAAAAATTCTCTATTAGTAGAACATGAAGAATATGATGGATTGGGATTCAAGACACTCTCAGAGAGAGTTTCATAAGAATGGATAGATAATGCAGATTCATTCTCTAATGGGTATCACATGGATTGAAAAGTATTGAATTTGGCCAGTTGGCCACCAAATTCCATGGATAAGATGCTTGAATGGACATCAATCTTGGTTCTCATGGTCATGAGGAATGGTATTCCTATAATTAGGGGAGATCGAGAAGAGTTCATCTCACCTTCCATGTCAAGGACATAGAAATCAGCAGGGAAGATACGATCATTTACTCGGACAAGGACATCCTCAATTATTCCCTCAGGGCTGGTTGTGATTCTATTGGATAACTAAATGACAACACTCATTGGGTACAAGGGACCTAGACCAAGTTTAGAGAATATGGATTTGGGCATGACATTAATTGAGGCTCCTAGGTCTATGAGTGCATCATCAAAGTTGGAACTTCCAATTTGGAATGGAACCATAAAGGTCCCTAGATCTTTGCACTTTATGGTAATATACTACTAGGTGGAAACATTTTCAAAGGTCCTATGTTTCCTCTTGTGGGTACACAACTCCTTGAGAAACTTGGCATACATAGGAATTTTTTTATGGAATCTAAGAGGGGAATGTTGACTTCAACACGTCTAAACATGTCGAGCTTTTATAGATCAGGTTCAAATGACTTCTTTGGCTTAGAAACAGCTTGAGGAAACAAAATTGGATTCCTAAGTGGAATAGAAGGAGGCAAGGGAATGGTTTCGGGTTCCTTTTTAAGTTTATTTTTCTTTTCATTTTCTAGTTCAACATTTAAAGGAGGGTTGAAGGACTTATCTTGAGGCATAGAAATTTTCTTTCCCGATCTAAGTGTAATTTTACATACATTACCCATGGGGTTGGGTAATGGTTGAGCTGGAAGTTGGGAAGAATTGGATGGCTGCTGGTGACTAAGGTGGGATGCAAGTTGACTGATTTGGGTTTCAATGTTTTTGAGGCTAGAATGGGTGAAAGAGGCAAGATCTTCCACTGCACTTTCCCATGGTTGCTTGGAAGAAAAGGCTTGTCCCGAATTGGGATTACCTTGATTTTTGTTCTTGGGAAATTGATTGTATTGGTTTTGGAATTAGGAAGGCTCACTAGGTTAATGTAATCTATGAGGAGGATTGTTCCTTTGAGGTTCAGGAAGAAAAGGATAAGGTAGTTGGAAGTTACCAACACCTTGACCATATTGAAATTGGTTTGGGTTTTGAGGATGGAATTGAGGGGGATGAGATATGGGATTACCATACATAAGGCCTTGATTATAGGAAGAAGAGAAGGGCTCAAATTGAGGTTGGTTGAAGTTTCTAATGAACTGACGTAATTGTTGAGGGTTGGTGTTCCTCTGAGCATATTATGAATTGATCTCCATTGGTTCAGATGAATTAGATTGATACTCTTGAATTTGTGGACATGTGTCAGTAGGATGAAATGGAGAGTTGCAGATTCCACAGTTTTTGACAGGTCCAGGAAACATTGATTGCGAAGAAGATGAGGTTGGGGATTTGGTAGCCACAACTAATTGTCACACAAGACCTATAAGTTCACTCATCCACTTGGTCATCTTGTTCAGCTCAATTGATTGATTATCTTGGGCTTTCTTGAATTGAACATGTGCTCGAGTATGTAATTGTTGTGTGTTTGATGCCGTGTTACTTATGAGATCTCTTGAAGCTGTAAGAGTTTTATCAACAAGAGCACCTCCACTTGCAGCATCAATGAGAGTTCTCTCCATATCCAATAACCCCTCATAGAAGTATTGGATCAAGAGTTGGTCAGGGATTTGGTGCTGTGGGCAGGTTGCAACAAGTTTTTTGAACCACTCCCAGTATTCATGGAGTGATTCACTTGGGAACTGACAGATACCACTTATTTTCTTTCGGATAGAAGCTGTACGAGAAGTAGGAAAGAATTTTTCTAAACAAAGTTGCTTCATGTCATTCCATGTGGTTATGGAACCAGGAGGTAGGTAGTAAAGCCATGATTTAGCACTGTCATCTAGAGAGAAAGGTAATGCTCTAAGTTTGATTTGTTCCTGATAAACCACTTGAGTCTTCTTGTAGAGCACACTACTTGGAACTCTTTAAGGTGGAGAAGTGGATCCTCACCGGCTAGCCTGTGGAAATGAGGGAGAAGATGGATCAAACCCGATTTGAGTTCAAAGTCAGTATCTATGTTTTTATATTGAATACCAAGAGGTTTGTAATTCATATCATGGGAAATGAGTTCTTTAAGTCTTTATTCCCTAGGATTGGCCATATCTAATTCAACTGGTTGGACAAGGACTGGTTCTTGAATTATTTGATTATCTCTTTTGTTCCTCCTAATTTGGAGAAGTGTTTGCTCAATTTTAGGGTCAAACAAACCCGAGGGATTTCTTGGGAGGCTATGGGGAATTTAAAGAGATTTTGGAAGAAATAGGATGACAAATTTTTATTTATATTTTTCCGTCTATGATTTTTAAGAGAAAGACAAGTTTTTCTTGGTGTTTTTTTCAATTTTTTTTATATTTTGTTTTTTTGGGTTTTCTTACAATAACCAAAAAATAATGACTACTTAAATAACCATCCCCAGAAATAGATCTACTTGAAATGCACGGCCGATTGTCACCTATCGACCGGTCAAATTTCTTGTGCTCAGCTAATGTGTATAGCAGCACTCGGGTCAAATCCTCTACGATGATACTTTTGTAATAGTCGTTTGTTTTTAGTTGATTGTATTTTTATTAGGGGGGTTTGATTGAAGAGATTAATTTAAATTATTGATTAACTATAGTCGATTTAAAAAATGATAAATATTGGTGTGAGTTCATTATTATGGAGTTAATCTTGTGATATCTTTGAGCTTTTCTTTATATTGAATTTAAATTAACACCCACTTCACAAGTTGATGTCGATTAGAATTCCTAAGTGTTAAAGCATTAATCCAAACCTTAACATAACTAGGATTCTAATCTCAATCCGTACTAGTTTATGGTAGTCTATTTATGGTTCCAATAATCCATGGAAACCACATGCTAAACAAAAGGTGTCATTAATCTATGACATATTAAGTCCAACATACACAATGTTAAATTAACGAATTATCATCAAGAAAATACTCTCAATCACATAACATCCCTAAATTTTGACTCACCCCAATGAGATATTTAATCATCCATTTGGGTGTCTAATAGTCTGGTTATAATAATTATGATGATAAATTAAGAATAGAAGATAAGTAAAGGGATTAGAAAAGAGTGGTATGCCAAGCACACACACACAGACAATGATGATAATTAAAAACAGGCTTTCGATTGAATGAGGATGAAAATGAAAAGGTAAGGGGATAAAATTGTATTTTAACTATTTTAATAACAATAACATTAAACTAAAGAAGGTGGATGAGAATAAGAGATATTGAAGAAGAAATGTTCATTAAAATAGAATTACAAAAGAAAGGACTTACAAAATTACAACAACAAAGAACATAAAAGTAAATGAAGACAAAGAGAGGAGGAAATGTCTCTAAAGTGAAAACTTGAGTATGGAAGGTCCTCACAAGACATTGGAAAATCTTTTTTCATGCCATTATGATCTCCTATCTTCTGAAATGCCAACCCCTTGAAGGAGAGGATGGGGATGCATTTATAGCCCAAAGAAGCAGACTGTTTTCATTCCCAATATGTCCCTCCAATTGCATCCCCATGTTGGCTATCCCGACATACGAATCTCAAGAAATACCCTTCTTAAAAGTTGTATATAATAAAGTTTTCCGACCTCTCTCAAAAGTTGTCATCCTTTGGACCTATTTATCCAAAGTTATGACCGTTTGATTAAACTATTTTAATCTGTCCATTTCAATCAAGGATTTTTTGAAGTCCAAAATGTGAAGGGTTTTTGGAATAAGAATATTCCCTCAAATAAAAATAATTTCATCAAAGGAGTTGTCCTTACTTATCTTCTCTTTCACACTACAAAATCTAATCTTTAATAGATGTACACATCAGGAGAAATGTCAATATTTGTGTGATGATTTTATTTCTTGTCCAGAATGGGGGTCTAGATTTCAATGCATCATTTGGGACCATTTTTTATTATTATTAGGCCTTGAAATTTTTATCTTGTACTCCTTAAATTTTCCACCGAACTATGGTGGAGAATACTATAATTGGTACTTCTGTAGTTATCCCAGTAAATCAATCTTCATGAATAGAACAGTTTCTTCACAGATTCTTTGGTCTTGTTTGTGATGACCATATGAACCTTGAAATGGGATAATTGGCTAATGGTACCTTCTAATTAAATATTTTATATTTAAAGGAGAATCCTAAAAAACAATAACCACACAATTTGGATCCGTATAGTGATATTTATTATTAAAACTGTATACTGAATCAATTGGACTACTTCTAAAAAATTCTCAAAAATTATACTTAATATTAAAAAATTAATATTTCACACAAATTATGCACATTTCATATAAAATTAGTAAAGGGAGTATATAATAAGTCATGAAAATATTAATAACATCAACCTCATTGATTTAATGTTCAAAAATTCCAAGCTATTTCTAACGAGTTTTTTTCGTAGAACCATAAACATCCAATGATTCCATATCCTTTTGGACATACTTTTCAAAGGTTGGTGCTCATTAGTTTTGAACAAATGAGGCTTAATAATTTGCATTGGTCGAGAGGATGGTAGGTCGGAATCATCACACCTTTTTGAGGGGAATTATTTTCTACTCCGGGAATCTCTTTATAGATTTAAGTTATGTTCGTGAATCCTTATTAAATTACCAAGTATGAAAATGAGCTTTCCTTTAGATCTGACCTTCAATAATCAGTATGAATGAGATTTAGAGAATATTTTATATTTATTCGATGTTCTTCATCAATAGAGAATCATCTGTATTTGTTAGATATGCTTATTCAATGGTATCCTTCGACACATTATAATGAAATCTCTTGGTCATTATGATAACCATACTGGTTTTAAAGCCACTCAGTGGGGTACTTGAAGATTATTGTCATTAAGAAGGACATAGATTATTTCAGAGTTAGGATCGTACCTGCAGATGGGATACCTACGTATCCTTTGTTTTAGAAAATGAATCATAACCCACATAGTTAGAGTAAAGAAGTATGAGGTTTATGCATGATTGATGGCTCAAAGAAAGATGTCATAATTACATTTACACTCTAAGATCATGTGAGTCATGATCGGTGTGAGAAAAAAGAGGTATTGGTAAAACTAGACAATTGTGCCATGAAAGATGCAATTATAAGAAATGATGTGGGGCTTATGTATGTATGACTTCCCAGATAAATGAAGATTATGAGTTACTTCAGTGATGAAACCCGGGAACAAGTTCCATAAAGGTATATGTGCTTTATGGAGATTTGGATACTTAACTTAGGACTTAATCATGATAAGGATGCCCAAATTAGAGAGGAATTATGATTGGGTTTTACATCTCATATGGAAGCCCAAATCAAAAGTAAATTAAGACTGGTTAAGAGGAATTATGACTGGGGCTTACTCCTGAAGAAGAGGCCCAGGTTAAAGGGAATTGTGACTAGGGCGTACTCCTAAAAAGGAAGCCCATGTTATGGGAATTTGGATTTTGGGAACATGTGGCTTACTCCTAAGGTGGATTCCCTTATTAAATGAATTATGGTTAGGTATTACTCCTAATGAGGATGCCAAAAATTAAGGGAACTTGAAGACTGGGGCTTACTTCTGAAGAGGAGGCCCAGGTTAGGGGACTTGGAGCTTACTCTTGAAAAGGAGACCCATATTTGGGACTTTGAGAGTGGGACTTACTCCTGAGAAGGAGGCACCAGTTAAATATTGTCTCATATTTAAAGGATGAGGTTGAATGAAAGAAATCTCTAAACGTAGTGACATAATGATATGTAAATCACTAGGTTTTGAGAAATGTTCCACAGAATTCATTTCAGGTTAGGAAGCCAACAAAGGAACCATGCCATAAATGGATTTAAAAAGGGTTCTGAAGGCTAAAGTTTGAAGAGGAGTGGTGGATTTTAAGAAATAAAGTGAGTAGGCAGGAGGGGCAACCAAAAAGAGAGGCGCACAAGTCCTGCGTGGGCGCGAAAGTCCTAGTCGCGCAAGTATACTTGAACGACACATGGGTACTTGGGTGACGGTCAACCCTTAGGGTAATACTTGGGAGGTACTTGGCTCAAGCCCTTAGTATTATCCCTAAAGGCTTCCAAAAGAGTGGCATGCAATTTTTATTGAAGGGATAAGGCGACACACAAGTGTGGCCATTTTTCTTAAGGGCTGGCCACTTAGGCACATAAGTGTTGATGAGTTTCAACACTTAGGAATTGTTTCCCCTGTTTAGAGATTCCATTCTAGGTAAGAAATTACCTTAGAAGTGTTCAGAAGACTTCCAGAAGAGACTAGGGTGTCGGGAGCTCGAATATGAGTTTTGGAATTTTTACGTTTGTTAAAATGGGTGGCCCACAAGGGGTATTTATAGGCCAGTGAAGACCTTGGGTGAAAATCAAAGAGGGCGCACAAGTCACCTGCATGACCACTATCCGGTGCGCAAGTATACTTGCACAACCATTATAAAACTTGTGCGACCCAAGTGGGAAGAAATCCTTCTTCATGCCTTTGTCGATTTTTGATGTTTCTTCAAAGGATGAATCACTTTGGAATAAGGTATTTCTATTTTTCAGTCATTAGACTTTGTGACGGAAAGGAGCGTCAACATGTGTATATGAATGTTTATATTCCATGTATGGAAGAAACACATTGGAAGACTGAGGGTTGTCTTGAAATGTGGTGTACCCTTAATACATGTCGTGTACCCCCTTTGAGGGTGTTTGGAACCCTTCATTTATTCATTTTGGACCACTATCTATTGAGTGTGTTCCCTTGGTATATAACCTTGAAGGTATGGTGAAATATTATGTCCATATATCTGTATTGTGATCCATTATAGAGGATGAATATCAGATAGAGTTTGTTGTGTATCTCTATGAGATCTGTGTTTGGTCCTTTATCTGTTTTATAACCTATGTGGGGTTTATGAAATTGGAATGAACTCCTTGAGAATAGAATTAATTCTCCATCCATCAAACCATTTTAGTAGGTTTTGTGGTATCATTGGAGTATGATCCCCTTCATAGCGGGTTGATCCAAATTGGGTTCCTAGTGTCCCCCCAGGGGTCCTTGGTGTGATCCCCTATCTGAGTATTATGGTCATTAAAAATAAGTGAGATTAATTGGGTGGATAAAAATTATCTTGACCTATTAGATGAATTTATCTAGTGATAGAATAGTTTTTAGAGTGTATCCTCCTAGAAGGATCATTTCTTTGAGTAGAATCCTTTGGCTGATTGTTTTGGTTGTGACTGCCTGGGAGAACAATGTCCTTCCCATTTATATCTAGGTTTTTTATTATGAATTTATTTTTTTATATTTTTTGTGAGATAAATATTATTGATTCTACATGTTTACTATTTTTGGGGTGTCCTAATGGGTATTTTTATACTCAACCATGCATGGTCTCTGCCCACATGTGTTGTGTCTTATGTAGATGACGACCCATTTGACGGTGTCCTAAGAGGATAAGGAGTTAGTGGAGCATAGTGTGATCTTGATGGACTTAGGTGTTTTATAGGTGGTTTCATTTGATCACCGTCCTATCACTTTAAATAGGCTGGACTCTGTAGTTTTTTATTGGGATTTTATTTGGACCCTTTTTAACACATTCGACAATTTACTATTGTACTTTGATAGTGGGATCATAAATGAATGCATGAATTGGTTTTAGTTGTTTTAAATTTTATCCTTGTATGGTTTTAGAGATGTGTGAATGTGTATATGTACATTAGGTTAAGGTCTCTCATGTCTGTGACATGCCTACTCGGTACTAGTCACTATGCCTTGGTCTATTAGAGGAGGGACTGGAGTAGTTGTGGTTCGGGACCCGTTGGATCAGGTGACGACAAAGTGATATTAGAGCAGTCAGTTATACCATAGGACCACCGTCTGTGAGGTTAGTCTGGGTTTTATGGAAGCAATGTTAAGTGTTTTAGGTTTATATTTCAAGATAGGGAATCCAATGTTGGTGTAGTGACTGATTTATGCATACACCAGGACTCTGATCAACTGCCTTTCGATTAAATACGTGTAGACATTGGTTGTGGGAGAAAAAAATTGGTACATGCATCACATATAAATGGGTTTTGGTTTCCACATCCTTATTGAGTCAGATACCCAGATATACTCTATGACCATGTTATATCTTTTTTATTTAAATATTCCATTGCGAAAACATCCATCTATGACTCCGTTGTGTGATCAAAAGGACAATCCACTGAGTAACGAGTCCTTAGTACATGGGAATGTACCAGAGATAATACCTTTTAGTGTTTTACCATCTATACAACCACTCATTGAGAAGAATCTAGTGATGAAACTGATAGTTGAGGATTCACTTAGGATGAGTGTGCTACATGAGTTTTAAAGGATGAAAAATCCCTAGTTTCAGGGAAAACTAGACCCCCCGGTTGCTGAGGATCGGATAGAGGTAGTCACTCTAGTTTTCTACCTTGTGAGGACACCTATAGATCAGATGGTTGTCATCACAGAAAATATTATTCATAGATATATTGGGGGATGGTGGATTTTACTGGCCTAGTCACACAGTGAGATTTATCTCTCCTTGTCATACCTCAAGCTTCTATTCAGAGATGAATTTTATTTGGCTGCATTGAAATCAGTATGCATCCAGGAGATTCTATATATACAACATGAATCTAGGACTATGATATATTATTTGTGAGGATTAATAATCTATTATGATACTCCATTGATATGGTGTAAGATCTAATCTTTAGAGAATATACCTTTCAGTATGTCTTACACCGATATATTAGGGCTTTAGTGATATCTCTCTACATTCCCACCAATGTTGGGGTTCTTGTGTGGGCCTTGGTGATAAAGAACTTCTTAGTGGAGAATTCACTAATAGTTGGTGATGGTAGTGAGAACAATGAATTTGAGACCTCATTGGTAGGTATCAGATGAAATTAATAGGGATTTGGGAATTCGAGACACTTTAAGAGACAATACCAGGATAGAGGGTAAGTAGTGAAGGGCTATAAGGATAGCTCAAGGAAGCCGAGGGAGAGGCGGTGTCCCTCCTATAACTATCGAGGAAATCATGCATGGAATTATCTGACCCTTTATAAAGGTTATCAAGAGATAGTTGACAGACCACCTATGTAGAGAAAATGTAGGATAAGGGAGGTCTGGAGTGTGGTGGATATGGTAGAGGGGCCAGTAGAGTAGTAGGAGGTGGTCAGAGGTTTGACCTATTACCACCTCTGCCCACAGGTGGTCCATGCTAGTCTCAGGGAGATGGTTTTTAGGTATGAGGATAGATGTAGGCTATGGAGGCTAATGAACCTAATACTCTAGGGATGATCTTAATTACAATCTTTCTCTTTTACACCTTAGCTAAAATATTGATATAAACATATGTGAGTCATTAATTTCTTATCACTTAACAGTTTTGAGAGTTAGAGATTCTGGTTGAGACTTTGGCACTACCCTTGTTCTTAGAGACTCTAATTAGAGGTGAATAAATGAATGTGCACATCTCATAGTGCAATACGATACTTGTAGGTAAGATATTTGTATGAAATCTCCCTCTAGAAATAATGAGGCCTTATGAAATCATCTTAATTATAGACTGAATATCCACAGTTCATGCCTAGATTGACTATTTTAGGAAGAGGATGCAGTGTGTCTATAGTGATAGGGTGGTGTTTTCCTTTATGCGTGAAAAGGAGACCTTAATAGAGGAGGATAATCTCAGCCCTAAGAGGGTAAAGCCAATTACACTATAATTTTCTAGCATGAATTTTGGAGCATTGGATGCTATGGGCTACCGGTTCCCCATAGTGGTGAAGGAGTACAAGTATATTTTTCTTGAGAATGTTTGAGACATACTTCCCTTCCAAAATCTAGAATCCTACATTGAATTACACATCAAGATGGAATTGATATCTAAACCAACATATTAGATGGATTTCGTATAGATTCATGAGATGAGGATGTATTTAGAGGACTTGTAGAAGAAGGGATTCGTGAGGCTCTACATTTCCCCCTAGGAAGCATCAGTGTTGTTCTCCAAGAAGGTGGAAGAGAGATTTTTTTATGTGTGAATTACCAGAACTTGAACCAGGTGACCATGAAGAATAACTATTCACTACTAAGGAATGATGTCCTCTTCAATGAGTTGATAGTAGAATGATGGTTATCCAAGATTGACCTTAGATTATGATATCACCAACTACGAGTATGGGATGAGGATATACCAAAGATGATATTTAGATGTCTCTATGGTCACTATGTGTACTTGGTGACACCCTTAAGTGTGAAAAATTCCTCAAAAGTGTTAATGGGACTTATGAAGTAGATATTTCATCCTTTCTTAGGCAAGTTTCTGTTGGTCTTCACTGATTATATCATAGTGTACCCGACATCTAATTTGGAGCACACAAGACATTTGAGGATGGTACTAGACACACTATGTGCACAAAAAATATTATGGGAATCTCTCATATTGTCAGATTTGGATTTGGGAGGTCCACTTCCTAGGACACGTCATCTGAAAGGTAGGAGTAGAAGGGGACCCAGAGAAGGTTGAGGAAATACTAGCTTGGGAGACACTAAATAGTGTTTATGATGTTCTAAGGTTGATTGGGTTGGATAAGTGTTATTAAAGGTTTTTTCCTGATTTATCTAGAGCAGTAACACCCATGATATCTTTGACTCGAATAGGGTGATTTTTGTGTGGACAAAAGGTGCCATCAATATTTTCAAGATTTGAGGAAGAGGTTTATGAGCACTCCTATATTGAAATTTCTAGAGGAGTGTGTTGAGTACGTAGTATTTTGTGATGTATCAGGGACCGAGAAATGTTGTGTTCTAATTCTTAGTTAGTCAGTAATTGCCTATAGTTCATGTCAGTAGAGACCACATGTGTAGAACTATATGACACATGGTCTTGAGTCAGTAGAGGTATTCTTCACCCTGAAGATGTGAGGACACTACCTGGGTGAGTAGTTTACCATCTTATATGACGATAAAATTCTCAAGTATATCTTATCTTAGAAGGATATTAAATTGATACATAGGTGATGGATAGAGTTCCTCCAGGACTATGACTTTGATATTTTCTATACTCTAGGTAAGGGGAACATAATGGAAGATACTCTTAGTAAGAGATCTTATTGTTAGTTGTCGGTTGAGGCGTCAGAGTAATTGGAATTATTGAAGTTGTCCTTTGTGTATAAGGATAGTGATTCATATCTTCAGTTGATGGTTGTTACCCCACCAGTTTTACAACATGTTAGGGAATCTCTACATGGAGATACTGATTGTGATATCTTATCTACACATATATTCACTAGACATACTATTGAGGTATATTTTGAAGGCGGGGAGCATGCTATCCTTTTTAAAGGATGAACTATAGCACCATTGACATTATGGGAGGAGGTGATAAGGGAGTTTAATACATCCCCTTTGGTTGTACATCCAGGTTTGGAAAAGATTTACCCAGACATTCGGCTTCAGTTTTCGTGGTCATACATAAAGAGTTGTGTTGCAGAGTTTGTCTCTCGAGGCCTTAATTTTCAACAAGTGAAAGATGAGGACCTGATTCTAGTGGTATTATCTGAACCATTTAGGTTCCAAAGTGGAAATGGGATGAGATATCCACATACTTCATGATGGTGTTACAAAATATACCTGAGAGACATGATTCCATCAAGGTGATTGTTGACTGAATCTCCAAATTAGCTCACTTAATAGATATTTGAGAGAAGATATCAGTAGATATATTGAGACACTTGTATGTGGAGAAGATAGTTTGGCTCCCCAAAGTTCCCTAAAAAATCATTTTAGACCATGATGTTCACTTCACATAATGATTATCTATATGATTGTTGGAGGTATTTGGGACTCAATTGCATTTGACCATGGCATTTCAACCCCAGACTGACGGCCATACTGAGTAGACAATTCAGGTCATGGAGGACATGCTGCGGGCTTTCATGTGGGATTTTGGCCATAGTTGGGAGGAAAACAACCCTTGGGGGAGTTTTTATACAACAACAACTACCATTTCACCCTCGATATGGAAACATTAGAGGCCTTTTATGGGTGAACCTGTAGGTCACCAATTTATTTGAATGATCCAAGCAAGTCAACACTCATGTTCCTAGAGCTGGTGTGTTCTAAGACCGAGAAAATGTAGATTATGTACTATGAGATGATGACTACACATAGCCATTAGAATTGGTTTACAGACTGAAAATGAAGACCTCTAGATTTTTAGAAGGGATACCATGTGATGCTGAGGGTCTCACATTGACATGGATTACATAGATTTGGCCTGGGTAGAAATATATCTTTGAGATTAATTAGTTCTTTAATGAAGCTATGTAGAGTTGGCGTACTACTTATCTGTACCACCATAGTTGGACTAGGTATATAGTGTCTTCCACATGTCGCAACAAAAGTGGTATGGGCACAACCCATCACATGTTATCGACTAGGGTGATATAGATATAAGGATGGTGATAACATTTTTTAGTATCCAATAGAGATCAAGGATCAATAGTATATTATCCTTCATCGATGATCGATTCCCCTAGTGCTTGTCTGGTAGTAATAAGTGAATCATTAGAAGATAACCTAAGTGTGGGAGACCTAGATTCAATCCCATTACCCTCAACTTTTATGTATGTTTTTATCCATTAAAAAAAATATCTAAGGTAGGGATAATTTGACAAATTTTATATTTCTATGTATTGCTTTATAATATTATATGGATTATTTTTAGAGATTGGAACTGAGATGACATGAGATTCTAAGGGCCTATATGCCTAAAAATAATTTTTAAAATATATTAAATATATTAAAATCTCACACATGTAGTTTTGAAAAATAAGTTTAAGAACTCCTGAACAAGGGCCTAAACCAGGGCATCATTTAGTTGAGAAGGAAGGTTTTACCCTAGGCATGACATAACCTTTATCGGCATCGAGCGTTTGTGGAAACTTTTTTATAGGTGAAGAATTAATAAAATAAATATGGAGGCCATGCTGAATGATAAATATATCAAAGAGGTGGTGTTTAGTTTAATCATTCAAAGTGCTATAGGTTCTGATGGAATTTTAGGGTACTTTTATATGATGGATTGGGATATCCTCAAAGAGTAAGTGATCGAGGTAGTTTGAGATTACTTCAGAGGGAGATCAATTCCTAGAACGTTGCGTGCTTCCACCATCATCCTTATTCCAAAGGTGAAAGACCCGAACTCACTTAGCAAATATAAATCAATTTTTCTATGTAATTTTTCATATATGATTTTTTCTAGTTTATTGAACAAAAGGATGGGGAAAATTCTTCTGAGGCTCATCTCTACTGAGAAACACATGTTTATCAAAGGACACATCATTCAAGGGAAAATTGGTATTTCCAATGAACTTGTGGAAGATATCAATATTAATTTTGTTGGTTTTAACATTATGGTCAAATTCAACAACGATAAATGATATGAATGAATGGAATGGGGTTTTATTGTGAAGGTAATGAAGTGTTTTGGTTTTATCGAATGGGATTGTGACCTTTTCTCCAGGTCTTATTCTTCACCTTGGATTACGATCTCTATTATGGGTAAAGGCTTTAGATTATTCAAAAGCATGAGGGACCTCTGACATAGAGACCAAGTGTCACACAATCTCTTTATCTTTTCATAATATGGTATTTCTATGAATAAGAATTACATTCTTGTAGATGGAAGGATCATGCATTTCAAAGATAGAGCACGAGTGAGTACGGTGTCACATCTTATGTTTTTATATGGAATGATATTTTTTATAAATGGTTGAATGAAATAAATCAATGGATTCAATAATATTTTGGATGAGTATGAAACATTGAGTTTCCAATGAATTAACAATGGAAAAATCAATGTGTATATTTAAAAAAAATGTATACTCAAGCGCATAAAGGATATTTTGGGAATGCTTTGGATTCAAAGAAACATCCTTATGATTGAATATATTGAAACCCCTATTGTTGATGGAAGAATAAAAAAATTGTTTTTAGAGGTTATCATTACTCGGATTACTGAATGAATTCTGAACTAGAAGAACCATTTTATATCCTTTGGGGACAGAATAACCCTTGTAAACAACATCCTTACTTACATTCCTATGAATACTCTTTCGGTGATTAGATCACCCAATAGATTTATGAAATAGATTGAAAAGATTATCACAACCTTCATATGGGATTCAAATCAGGGTGGAAAGTTCCACTGGGCAGTGTGGTCAAGATTGAGTCAGAACATTGATGAGGGAGGTGTTGGCTTCACTACTATAAATAGAGCTTTTTAAAGCACTAGAAATCACCTTTAAAAGTGCTAGAAAAGTGTTGTTAATCATAGTGAAGATAAAGGGGGTCCCCTTTATTAGCGCTCAAAATAGCACTGATTAAGGGTCCCCTTTATCCATGCTAAAAAAAACTGATAAAGGCCCCCCTTTATCTGTGCTTGTTTAGTGAGGATAAAGGACCACCTTTATCTGTTCTATTTTGAGCATAAATAAAGTCCCCCCTTTATCAGCGCTATTTTGAGCGCTGATATATAAAATATTTATCAGTGATCAAAATAGCACTGATAAAGGCCAATTTTCTAGAGCAAATCCAGCACCTACACAACACCTACACACCTGAGATAAAACTTTCACACACAACAAAAAACAGCTACACAAAACAACAGCTACACACAAACAAACAAAGCATAGAAGAACAAAATAGAATGCACAAGAGTTTCCCAAAAAAATTCTATATAAATTTACTTGAAATCACGTATAAAAAAGAAACTACTATATAAATTTCAAAAAATGTTTATATGGTTACAATTACAAATATTCAAAAAATAGTTAAAAACATCAATGTTTCATCTTTTTCAATCGTGATCCACTCTCAAAAATTGTCATCGATGTTATTAGTTTCCAAACAAAGAATCTGAACTCATGAATAAAAATCCACCTATATAAGAAAACAAATATTATGTTAGTAATAAAATAATGAAATTAATTAAACATTAATATGAAAGAATACATTAAGAAAATGTCAATTGTTACCTGTTAAAACCTTTACATGTCCATATTTCCTTGGATTGAATTAATATTTTATAAGAGGATCAACATGATTCACTGACTTAAAAATATTGTTTTGTTAAGATTATATGGATGAGAAAATAAGTGGAATAAATGTAAACAACAACATTGAATCCAAAAGGTTTCATTTATTGACAATAAAAAAGGATGAATATCTATTGTTTAGAGTCTCTCCCATAACTCCCCAAATATGGGGGCTATGTTAAAGTTAGAATACTCAACATTGTGTGGACTCAGAATACCCCCTCGAGTTCTGCTATCCAATACTCTAGAGTTGGCTACAGATTAGTACAGATGAGGAACTGATTTAGTTTCCACATTTACACCCTGTTTTAGTGCCTATTACCTACTAGTAGCATCACATCTGGACTTTTCTTCCACATTGATAAGATTATGATGCTCTATCACTGTTTTCTTTACAACATTAAGCATTTATTATAGGTGATAAAATTCATATTATAGGCTGTCTATCTCAAACCTCCAATAAATGTCTAGATTTTTATGAGATTATACATCTATTGTACATATGGATGCTTCATTAAAGTCCTCATTGTGATGTTGAATACCAAAATATTATGACTCCACCATCAATACTCTTAACTTGATGAACCACTTTTTCTCCCTCAGGGTGACAACCTCCTTCACACTAGCATGGAGTTCTTGATAATATAACTCACTATAACCAAGGGTTGTGAACATGTACCAGAAGTTTCCAAACTAGTATTTTAGCTAGTTTAAGGTTCCCTCCATGATTATATTCCAAATATACCCCACACTTGTCACTAGAGCTATTGATAAAATTCTTGTATGTTCCAAAAATCATCTCAGGACTAGTCCAGAAATAAGAATATACTCCCGGACCAAGTTTCTAAGTGAGGAACTCATACTCACATCCATTTATGTGATTCAAAATGCAAAGACCTATTCCCTAGTAATTATAGTGGGGAGAGATAAAAAGAGGAATGGTTTGGGACTTCTGAGATCTAAGGGGGAGTTACTCAGATAAATCATATAAATATTATTAGTCAGTAGAAAAATAATGCCATCATAAAATCAACATTCATGATAATAATTGAGAACATACCTCTGTCGGTGACATTATTAGCCACTTCCATCACCTAAAAATTGAATTGATTGGTGATAAAGAAATATTCCTATAAAAAATGGCCTCGAGTCACATATAAGATCTCTTCTATCAATACTAACTTTTATTCACCTTGATGTGATACAAGTGTAAATAGAGGTTACACAATATGACACATACATGATGGTGTATTCAATTTCATAATATTATTCGATTTTAGAAAAATTCTCACATTTTACTAGTGATACCTCCATCATAGATAGGTTATAAACCTAATATTTACATATATTAGGAGCTTATAAGAGCATACTCTCCCATTCTAGGTCAAAGGGAATGAGTGCTAGCGCGTCCGAATTAGACATCGGGTCCAACCCTTCTTGGACCTTGACCACTTATGCCTCTCTAAGGACCCCATACAATATCTATGGTCCCATTGAAGGTATTATGGAATGAATCTCTCAGTTTTAGAGAGGTCTTGATGAGAACCTATATAATTATATAGGACAGAATAATACTAGTTAACTTTTCTCTTGATCTCATAGTTCTTTAGTGTGATTAACTAGACCCCTCCCTCTCCTCCACGAGATATCTTCCATGGATAGCCCCCTCCCTACCCCTGGACACCCCCACTCCACCTGCATCCCCCTCCATCCTCCTAGACAACCCCCTCCCTCCCTTGCAGCCCCCTCCCTTTCCCTGGACATCCCCCCACTCCCCCTGTATCCCCTACCTTTCCCTAGAAACCCCATCCCCCTCCCACCCATGGACAACCCCCTCACCTTACACACCCCCTGGACAGCCCCCTTCCCACCCCCTAGATAGCCCCTCCCCTCCTGGACACCCCCCACTCCTAGACACCCCCTGGACACACCATCCTAGACACCCCCACTCCTATAAACCCCTCCCTCCTGGACACTCCCTCTTTATTGGAAACCCCCACCCACCCTCCCACGTAGACACCCCTCCATCCTAGACACCCTCCCACCTAGTTATTTAGTGTGATTTTCCATATTCCCCTCCCTACCCTCCCTGAGACATCCCCCACTATATAGCCCCCTCTATACCTCTGGACAACCCCACACCACTCCACCTACAGCCCCTCCCTCCCCTAGATAACCCCCCTCCCTCCCCCTGCAGCCCCCTCCATTTCCCTGTATACCCCCCACTCCCCCTACTACCCCTCCCTTTCCCTGGACCCCCTCCCCCGCTCACCCCCTAGACACCCCAACCCGACACAACGCCTTCCCCACTGTCTGGACAACCCCCTCCCCTCCTAGAGACCCCCACTCCAAGACACCCCCTAGACACCCCCTCTTTAACACCCCCACTCCTGGACACCCCCTTCCTCTTGGACACCCCTCCTTCCTGGACACCCCCACCCACCCTCACACCTAGAAACCCCCTCTCTCCCATACACCCCCTCCCTTTTGGACACCCCATCCCTCCCCTCCTAGACACACCCACACTCATGGAAACCCCCTTGGAAATCCCTCCCTTTCGGACACCCCCCACTACCGGACACCCCTGGACAACCCATCCTTCTTGGAAAACCCCCACCAACCCTCCCACCTAGAAACACCCTCCCTCCTAGACACCCCTCTCTCTTGGACACCTCCCTACCATCCGAGACAACCCCACCCCCACTTTTGGACACCCCTCCCTCATGGACACCCCACCCACATATAAGGGAAACTAATTAGAAAATATAAAATTCAAGATATTGGTTCCCATAAAGATTTTAATATGCTTGTTAGTGGACTGAATGAATGTGCATTGGTCGACTTACACACTATCGAAAATTATAGTCCAATGAACTATTTCCTCCACAACATCAATTCTTGAATTCATTTACATTATAAGAAAGAGAAAATTTTGATTAATTATGAAAATGGAGGATCTTATGTTAAAAATGGACTTGAGTAATAAAGGGGCACATGAATAATTAGAAATATCATATTAAGTGAATGACTTTTTCAAATCCATGTGATCACATGACCATAATAGAATCACATGATCAAATGAACCTGGGATATTTATATGATTACATGACCCTTGAAGCTTTATGCGATCATGTAAATAAGAGAAGAATACACAAATCATGTTTCAAGTGAATTACCTTAATTGATTATGTGATTTTTAATGTGATTTGACCATGTGATGATATCACATGATCATTTCAAATGAAGAATTTATACAAGGGAGATTATGTGACATGATCACATGAAGAGGCTTATGTTATGTAGAGAAAAAACCTAATAGTTATCGTAGAGCTATGAAATATTGAGTAATTAGTGAAATAGATTTCACATTACTTTCATATATATAGGGAATTTCACGAAATACCAAGAGTGTCTTAAAATAATAAAAGAAAAAAAGAATCCCAATGGAATCAGTCAGGTATTCACTTCTTTATAACAATGTCCTTTTTTTCTTCTTCTGGAATTTGTATGTGAGGTGTGTATGCATCTGAGCATTGATGTGATGCAGGTTCTATATGAGGTGTGTAGGCACCCATATTTTGATGGGAATGGATATGTATATATGATTAAGGTTTATTTGAGCAATTGTTGAGATGCAAGATCTATGGACAATGATTTTACTGTGAAAAAATTAATATTAAATCATTGTTTGAGCAGACACAGTGTCGTTTCTCTTCCTGCAATGACATGTCACATGCAAAAAAATCTTCTAAAATAAATGAACACTACAAGGAATAACGGAAATCAAATCAACATTTCATTATATAATTTTTCATTAAAATATATATATTATATCGTAATATTTCCTTTACATCTTTCTAAATGGTTTCTTTGGTCCAGATATAAGCTAATAAAAAACTAATGATTATTTGTGCACATTACTACTATTGGTTAACTACCGCTTACCATAAAATATAATCTAAACTTCCGATCCGACGCCACCGTGATGTTCTAATCCCACACAATTCTATGATATCATCATCCAACATTCACTTTTTCTTCTCATCCTGCAACCATTTACCTAGTAAATGGGTGCATAATGAGAAGGAAAAGTGAAAGATGGATGATGATATCCTAGAGATGGTGTCCGCTGAGAGAATCACGAGGATGAGGGATCAAAAGTTCAGATCAGATGTTATGCTAGAATGTAGTTAACCAATAGTAGTAAAGAATCCTTAGTTTTGTTATTAAACATGTGAGTGTTACACAACCAATATTCTTTCAACACACTACATTAGTAGAAATAGCTGCATAAATGACCAAAATACAGAATATAAATGATCCATGCCATAATATTTTAGGTTTAGTGATTTTGGAAACATAGAAACATAAAGAACTAGTTCATAAGATTCTCTCATTAAGATATGATTTACTAAAATGAAAAATCATTTATAAAACCATTCTTCATAACCTAAGGATATAAAACATATAAAAGGGTGATCATATATGCTAAATAAATGTAAAATGGGAGATATCAATGATCATATAAGGATAACATAAGTAGTAGGAATTCACCTTCATCCTATTTGTGTACAATATTCAATTAGGTATGATTCACATTAATTTATAAACACATCTATATCATCTTGTGAATATGAGTTTTGGAGACAGTCATGGTAGTACTAAAAAAATGTAAAGACACGAAGTATTAATAAATATTTTTAATGAAATCATAATTATTTTCGAAAATAACTCTTCATGGATTCTAGTTTGTTGATGAAATATGATCTATTTCATAAATTTACAAACATATTGACCACAATCCTTTCCATTTGTTTTTTTGGACACTGTAGATACATGGAGAAAAAATGGGTAATTTTTTTTATATGTGTTTGGATAGTGCAATATTATTATATATACTTGGATATTTTTCTATTTTTATATCTTATAGGAGTTATTTTCCTTAGGTCCCAGATTCATTCAATGAAGTAGAAGATATTGATACAGTACCCTATCATAATAGAATCCTCATTAGAAGATAATATAAATTAAATAACTATATGTTCAGTTCTAAAATGGTGGATCTAGTGTATTAAAAATTGAAAAACTCCATCATGCATGGTCGATTTGTTAAATATCCATGAATTGAATCCAAAAAATAAATCTTTAGAGTATCCAAATTGACTACAATCAGAATCCAATACTGCCTAAAAACATATAAATAAATCTGTAATGAAATAAATAAAAATATAGTTTATATGATTAAATTGTAGAGTTTTACCCATGCACAGTTGGTATTTAAGAGTCTGTCATCTGTAATTTTTTTTTCAAATGATTCAAGCAGTGATGCAATTATTTCAGCCTATTTATCAGAATTTATTTTTTCTTTTAAAGAGGTGATGTGATGAATAATTAGTTTAATTTTTTTTCATGGACAAATACCTTCAATTTTATTTCATATATATGCCTGAAAAAAAATATGAAATGTATTTAGTCATAATTATCATAGTATATCATAATTTATAAAATAAAATCATAAAAACATACCTCATGTAAAAAATTACAATTGAGGTGCCTATCCATTCATTCTTGAGGATTTAATTTACATTTTCATCACTAATAAAATATGATTTTTCCTCTCTATACATATTTTTTTGAAAATAAACATTGTGAGCATTTCTATCTATCAACTTTGTATCCACATGAGCCTGCAATGATATTAAATGTGGATATAGAACGGGTGGGGTGAATGTGCTCTCAGTAGATTATTTCAATTGGTTGGTTGATCCTTGAGATGGTTTTTAGTTGATCTTTCATTCCCCCCCTTCTCTTTGTTGTCCTATAATTACATTCATAGATTTAGAAGTTTTTTCATTAAATGTTAAATGTTTATCTTGAGAAATAAATTGGAAATGGACACCTCCTTGTCAAAATGTTTTTTACAGGAATTCTCGGCCCTGAGATGAATGTGACAACAACTTGTTCAACCATATGAATGTCTTCATTGTCATTTGGAATAGGTATCTCAGCACTCGACTCACTAGATACATTAACTGACACTCTGACATGATCTGTTGTAAGTTTTCTATTGTATAGAATTTCATTCAACATATGGAACACCATAGCCCCCACTATAAGGCGATAGGTGAGAGTTTATAGATATAAATCAATGTCATTTTACCATGTATAATATTAGTACAGGAAAGATATGAGTGTTTATGTGATTAAAATTTCTTAGAAACAATTATCATAACATTGATTACCTCATCTAAGTCAGGTATTTGAGTGGAAGGGGTCGCCTCAAAGATGGTGGGGGTGGGTCGGGATCTTTATGCACGAGTTGTTGTTGATTTGTTTCTTCTCTTTGCCTAACCCCATCAAACATACTATCATCACTCTCTGGTATTGTAATTATTATTGAAGAAATAACTAATTTTTCTTACATCCTTTTCATTTCCTTAGTTTGATCCTATGATTGTTTTTTTCCGGATAATATGTTCAGGGTGTCACCTCAAAACCCACAAATCTGACACGGACATACTGTTCTGGCTACTTCAAGGCTGCTGAAAGTATGTCTGCATCTAGTGCGGGTGTTGCTGATTCCAGTGACAATGTTTGATAGAAAATATAGGAAAATAAGTAGTCATTGTTATGTAATAGATATTTAAATAAAATCAAATTTAGATTATGACATAATTACACATGTTTCACACAATTTTTGTGCATTTTCATCTATCAGTATCCCCTATTTAATTACACGACCCTACTTCCATAGCACATGGCATGGGATGGATATGGATTTTGATTTCTATTCATCAATCTACATATAAACAGAGAAATATGGTTATGATAATTTTTTAGGTCACGTAAAGGTATTTCTGTAGATTTAAAAGATGTACCAATTTCTTCTCAAGTGAAACACACCCTATCCATGCTTTATGGTAGGGGTACGCTGGTTTTGTTTCCCGTTCATTATTTTTAGCACTCAATTGCTATTTCATAAATAAAAAACTGTCAATCAAAGTGCTGAATATAAGAAATGTCAAACAACATATTACCAGACACAATGTACCTTAAAAGTCTACTCCACATGATGGTTTCTAAAGGCATCCCATGCTCCTTGAGATATGATGTGTGCACAAAGAGGAAGTATGTGAGGCTTGATTTTTACTTTAACATATTTAAGATGATATTTCATTAAAATTTTACTGAAGCCTCTATGAATCCTTCCTAAAAATTTTAATACATATTCCTTGTGCAATGCATCTACTATAAATTCACTCTGCAATGGATGATGAAGAGTAAGTCAATGTTTTAGTATTTTATTTTATTTTAATAAATTAAAGAAATTATATGATAATGTTAACATAATATATTACCACATTAGTGTCTTAATCCCGGTGACAACATGGTGCCACAACTATACATCAATCATCACACATTACTGAGTGACGATTCCAAAGTAGCTACTAAAGATGGATTTTTTGGGGTTAACAAGTTGTCCTTGATTATTCCATCCCACGTTGAATTTTAGGACTTTATCTTTTTTCCTTGAATATTTTGGATAAAACTATCAAAATACGGGGCTCTAGTTTTTTTTTGCACTATCAGGGTTTCATTTCCAACCATTTCTTTATAAGAATCATCATTATATTCCTTCAGAGCACTTGCATCATCATTGGGACCAGCAGAAACAGGTTAAAAATATTATTGTACCTCAGCCCTAGGAAGAGCAAAAACCACATGAGAAACCTGTTGTTTCTCTGCACTAGGACTAGCAATAGTAGGTTGAGAGACCTGTTGTGCCTCGGGATTGTGAACATCAGTAGGTGTAAAAGTTATTATCAGCCAAAGTGGTTTAAAATTTAATTTATATTACCTAAAAGCAGAAGTGAATAAATAAAAACAAAATGTAACACAATGTATGTTATAATAAACAAATAACTTTATTACTGAACTCTCTTTTTTTAAAGTCTAAATAGATTTAACCCCTATATCGACTCTGTAAATCCCTTCATTGTAGTCTCCTCTGATATAAAAACTACCATCTACATTGGGACTGCTGAAAAATGATTACAATGTCCCAATTAATGGGTCATCCTTTTTTGGAGTTTCATCCGACCCTTCAGTTGTTTTGATAAATAACAAAAAAATTGACCAGTTTCAGTTTGTGGGATCTGGAACATAAAATACTTGTACTGCCTGTGTTGTATTACAAATGGTTCTTCTTTCTCCACTTCATTACTAAGATCAACTTACATGAATCCAAATTTATCTATTTTAACAACACTTCTATTAGAAACCCACTTGTATTGAAAATTCGACAGTTGGAATTATGTATAATCCAACTCCCATATTTGTTTGATGATGCCAAAGTATGACATATTTGCATAAATTGGATTTCTGACCTTAGCACCAGAAAAAATGCATCTTTTTAGCCACAAGTGTAACCCCACTATTATGCATGGTACTATCTTTATCATGTTCATTAGTATATAATTTTTAACCATTAACTACATAAGCATTGTAATATAATACATACACACTTTCTCCTCTGTCTATCAATCAAAGTCGTTCTGAAATTGAGACTGGATTTTCATCTAACTTTTTAAAAATATGGTCATGAAACTATCCTATAAACTGTCGATAATGTGTATCTAATATTCATTTTTCATCCCTATATGGATTCAAATGATTAATAATTTATTTTTGGGTTTGAACACATGGTCTAATGTTGAAATTTTTATGCAAAATGTAAAGGTGTGCCTACTACCGATCTGTAATATTGACTGTGACAACTTATCTTCTAGAAATTCTTTCACCCTCTAGCCACCCAGTGTGACGAGATTTCAGTAGGAAAATGTTTTCCACACTAGACAGATATTCCATACAAAATTCAACGGATTCCTCCACAATATATTGCTCTAAAATACAACCCTTTGGTTGAATTTGATTTTTGACACAACCTTTCAAAATCTTCATATACCATTAAATGGGGTACATCCATCTATAATGTATAAAACCACATAGTTGAATCTATCTCATCAAATGAACCATCAAATTAACCATCATATCAAAGAATGTTAGTAGGAAGAAAATTTCCAATTCACATATCTAATGGAAATTTATCTTTCCATAGTTGGAAAATTTTTTGGGTCTATAACTTCAATGTGTATAGCTTTGAAGAAGAAACAAAGATTCATTAATGTATGGAGGACATTCTTGGAAAAAATGAAATGTAAATCTATAGGAATTATATCTTGAATCAAAACATGGCAGTCATGTGATTTTAGACCCTTCAATTTTAAATCATTCATTGATAGGATGTTCTTGATATTTGATGAATACCCCTCTGGATCCTTTACATAATTCATGAAGATGAAAAACTGATATCTCTCCTACCTGTAAAGTGTGTAAGTAGTAGGAGAAAAAAATGTTCATTTTTCACCCTTCACTAGTGACAAATCTTCTCGTATTCCCATGTAAACCATGTCCAATATAGCCTTAATTCCATCCTTTGTTTTTACATGTGCATTTAGCAACATGACGACAACACTATCACATAAAATTTTTTCAACATAGATAACATCAAGATAATGTCTGACATATAGACCATTCTAGTATAGTAATTAAAAAAAACTAATCGCTTTTTCCAATCGGGTTTAGTAAGGTTTTTTGAAAATGGTTTACCAAAAGCAGTGTCCACATATTTTACTTTCCCAAACAATTGATCACCTGTTAGTGGAGATGGTTCTATACATTTTTATGAACTTCAATCGAATGATGTCATCGAAGATTGGTACTATGCTATTGGGGTAGAAAAATATGATGTTCTAGAAACACGGTTTTTGATGAATGTTTAAACCTAATTGACTATGTACCTTGTTTGAAAACAAGACACCCTTGTGTTCCTTTAATACTATATCCTAAAAAATTTCCATAAGCAGGAAAGTTATTTATCATCCTGTAAAACATTCCTCTCTGAGTGAAATATTTATTTTTGCAAGCATCATACAACGTAACACCTGAATCCCACAATAATTTCAAATCCTCGATAAATGAAGCCAAATAAACATCAATATCATTACCTAGATGTTTTGGTCCTGATATAAGCATATATAACAAGATGTATTTTCGTTTCATGCATAATAAAAGTGCTAAGTTATAATTTACCAACATAACCGACCATGCACTGTGACTACTACTTTGAAAACCCAAAATATTAACCCCATATATAGATAACGCAAGACGATGGTTTCACATCTCGTTTCCAAATTCAGGATTCTCATGATCAATTATCTTCCACTGAGGAGATTCTATAGGGTGATGTAGTTTTCCATCTTTAATTCTTGTATCTGCATTCCATGTCAATTTTCCTACAGTCTCCTCACATCCATATAGGCGCCTAAACCTTGGAATGATTGGAAATTACAATACAAAATGAGTAATATTGGATTCATCTTTATTTTATTGAGAATAAACACACTTTGGGAATCCTTTAAGAGATTTTTAGTCCTTGAAAAACAATATAAAGTCATTCTGGAAGGCCCATATTCTTTTAAAGATCATACCCATCGAGCATATCAGTCATTTGACATTGTATGATCAGCTCAAGAGCTCATTATCTTCTGGTATCATGTCATTTAAGAGAGAAAGTAGTTTGGTAAAACAGGAATCACTCCACCCATTTCTTTCTTTAAAAAAATATAGCTTCAATACGACTGACAATTCTATATATTTAGTGAAACCAACATATAATGGCATTTTTTCATAACACATTAATTTCTAAAACAATTTTGGGCAATCACAAAGTTGATCTTCAACTGCCCTTGTCATTTCCTCAATACGATCTTCATCATCATTAACATCTATAACCACATCCTCCATACAATCTTCTTCATTGTTCAAACTTTTAATCATATCAGATGATCCATAAAACACAGTGTTATCCTAGCCACTACCTATATTTTTCCCATGTTTATTATAGCATGTATAACATTGATCTATTACATGACAGATTAGGTGTTCTTCCAACTCTTCTAGACTAATTTTTTTTGAATAACAATAGTATAAACACAAACAAAGGATTTGAGAAGGGTTACATGTATGATCTTTTACAAACTTGATAAACTCTTTCACGCCATCTTCATACTCTTTTGTCAACCGATTTTCATTCATCCATTCTTTATTCATATTCATCTTATTTGATATAGTAATATTAATATTTAAAAAAATAATTACACAAAATATGTTAAACAAGCTATGAGAAGCCCTTGCACATGAATTTTTTAGTATCCCACATGTGATCTATATGCATTATTGTAAAATGGTTTATAGTGTTTCTCTAGAAACATAATGTCTCTATTTAAGAACTATGGTACTAAACTAATAGATGGTATGATTTTAAATAGAGTTATTGTGGGTGGAAGGATTCATTACATGTGTTTTTATGTTTATTTGACTAGGGTGTCCATAAAGTGTCTCATAGAGTCCTATAGTGAAGTGGGTTTCTAAGATTCAGTGGAATTGCACTAATAAAAAAGTGGTGGATCCATTGAAATGGGTAAATTTTGGATTTATATTCAATGTTCGAAGAACTAAAACCTAGAAAAAATGGAATACCAATCATACCAACAACCTCAACACTATACACACACACAACAATGCTCTTAATCGCACCATCATACAAACCAAAAAATCACAATTTTAGATTTTACAAAGAATACCTTATTCAAGTCCATTTGTTAATTCAAGGTTATCACAAAAGTTTTATCATCATAGGGAATTAATTCATTAGTCAATCATATGTAAATTTCCAAATTTTATATTCAAATGTTCAACAGGAACCAACCAACATGCAATTCATTTAGTGGCCAAACAAGGAATACCAATGACCACGATTTTCAGTGGGGAATTTAGCCCATAAATTTCACATTATAACCTTCAATATCAAATAATAATAACATGAGAACAATAGAAAACCAATGAGTAAGAAGAGAAAACTCACTATGATGGCGTCTTTCAGTACACGACAAAGGTGCGTTCACGATAGAGGAGAGCCACATGCCAGAGGAGATTTCCAACTGAAAAGAAAACATAAAATGATAACTCATATGTTATACCTATCTAAAATTAGTCAAATGAGATTTAGGAATGAGAAATATCTGGTTAAAAAAAATTTATTGGTCAATAGTAAGATTTTAATTTCCATCTATGATATCTACTTCCTGTAGATTTATTTTTTGTGTATCTAATATTTTCATAGATATTCAACGTATGAATGGGACATGTTTGATTTTTAAGAGAAAGATAATTTTAAATTTAACCTAATTTAGGGGTAAAATATTCCACATTAATTGTATCTTTTCCCAGGAGATCATTGCTATCCCGTAGAGATCATTAATGCCTCTTAGGTTCATGGAAAGTCAAGTAATTTTTGGGTTATGATACCATCCTGTGTCATATCATTACATTTACAATTGTAATCGACCCATTTCCATTTAAATATAAAATGGGGGGGGGGGTCAGACAATAATATATTGAAGTATTAAGAGAGGTAAAAATTATCCTAGGATCTCCAATACAGGTTATGAAAGATAAAACATACACCAGGTGAGGGAGAAACTCCCAAGAGGAGAGGAAGGGGAGGGTGGTGTAGTGCATAGGGGTTCTGGATGGGAAAAGGAAAAAAAATACAGTAAAACATAAATGTTTAAAAGGGTAAGGGGTGGGATGGATAGGGTGGGGGCTGTGGGGTAGGGGGTTGCATGGGTGTGGGGGAGGGGCAGGGTGGGATGTCCAAGTAGGGGGGGGGGCAGCCCAGGTGGGGTGGGGTGGGGGGGGGGGGGCTACAAGGGTGTGGGGAGGGGGGTGGGCTATCCAGGGGGTGGGCTGTCCATTGTGAAATGACCATTAAGGATCTTAAAGGGTGGATTATGAGAGGGGGAAATTATGGGGAATATGGGTTTGGGTGATGGGGTCGAGTGGCTAATAAAGTATAGGTAAACCTCATTAAAAATACTAAAAAAATATCTTTTCATTTCAAGAATAGCATACATTTTGGTGTAGCCTAAGGGTCTACTGCATATAGCACCCTATGATGTCACATTGTTGAATTACTACAAGGTATACACTAAAACACTCATCCCCTAGAAAGAACCATTAAATATTGATCATGAATTGTGATGTTTCTATATGTCTCATGGAATTTCATCCACCCCCCAAAAAGCAGTATGGAGGGAATAACATAGCCAACCTTCCACATGATCAAAACCATTAACATTATGTGGTTCCCATGGATAAACTCACATACATAAAGGAGAACCTAAAGAGGAATAACCAATCTATCCTTCAACACAATACGAACCACTAAGATAATTTATGTATTGTGGAAAACCACATATACCATATTATGTATATCCAAACATAAACATTAAAAAATTTGAAAAAATGTTCAACTTGGTGGAGTTTCTCTATATTTTAATTCCAAGGTCTCTAGGCCTCATCCTCATCAAAGATATATAATAATTATTGAGATATAATGACCAAGAATTTATGATAAGCCTCATCCTAGATCTTAGCTAGCCAATTATTGATACCTAGCATCGAGCAAGAGGCTATTACATAAGAAGCTCATACATGAAATATCCTAAGAAGCCTTACTAAACGTATCCATCATTAGAATATCCTATAGTTAAAAAATATATCATGATGATCCCAAACCCTATAGGTAACAACATATCACCAAGA